>OV743314.1:11356071-12694642 GCA_928268935.1 Lasiommata megera | reverse complement strand
ACGGAGTTACCATACCCCTAACAGGTTTGCCCGCTACCATCTTAGACTGCATTATCACTTACCATAGTGTGTGATTGCATTTAAGGGCTAACTTTTATTGTAGAAAAAAAAGAACACATTTAAATTTGATTGAATTGTAAAACTGTCCAAATAATAAAAAATAACCATTTTGTTTCCGACAGCATAGTTAAGTTTGTTTGTAAGTACTTATGAATTTTGTTAGTTTGTGATTTACATACTTCGGTATTCCAAGTAAAATAACATTGCGATTAGTTATGGATAAACGGTGCAAGTTTACCTCACAATCCCGATTTTGATAATCAATCATATCTAAAGATCGAAGAACAAAGTTTGGGGATCCATCCTTATCAACAAGTAATAATGAGATAACAACGCTACTAAAATTATTGATATGATTATTAATTTCTTGCGCCATTCTGCGACTGCGCCATACTCTCCTAAGCCTATTAGTTATTAAGTTAGTGAAGAATTCCGAACAACAAAGAAAACTAACCTACTAGGCGTGTATAACCATCAACCTTAAGTGAAAACATCAAACGACAATAACCTAGGAGTCGGAGTGAAATATTTCTGCCATCAAATCAATTTTGACAGTTCGGCAGGCGTAAATTTACGAATTCCGCCTCTGACTGGATCGGCTTTGCTGACACGGCTTCGGAATGTGCTTGGGGTAAATAGGGTAAATCGTATGAAAATGTTTCCAAATGAATGAAAAAGCTTGGGTGTGAATTGCTCTATCTCCATAGGTACTATAGTTTTTTTATTCATTATGTGAGATGGCAAAAAAAAAAAAAAAAACCCCGGCTAAGTTTGTTGTGGGCTTCTTCTTAGACCGGGGCGCGTTTGGAACCCTCATAGCTTTAGTTTTAAGTTTACGAATATAGTTATCACCATGAAATAACTACTATGTAAATTATTGACGCGTCAAAAGTGCCTTTTTAAGGACTATTTGAATAAAGATTATTTTGAATTTGAATTTGAATTTGAATTTGAATTTGGAATGTACAATTCCGGAATATTTATATAAAAAGTCACTCACTCGCATATGATTTGTAATCAAAAAGTGCTCAACGTATTGTATTTGAGACTCATATCTATGCTAACACTTATATTTTTATAAGTATGGAAGTGTATGAATTGTATTTTTTTTATATTATATGACTTGGGCGGGTCACCTGATATAAAGTGATTACCGTCTCCCAAAAAAATCTGCAGCACCGGAGGCGCCGATGGGTTGTGGTCTGAACTCATTCTCATAATTGCTTTCTACTCGGTATCATACTGGAACGCTAAATCGCTTGGCGCTATGTTTGTCAGTAGGATGGTAACTAGCCACTGACTAGCGGTAAAGCCGGAAACCGAACCTCGAACTTTATAATATTGAGGTCGTCCAAATATATATATTACAGTCTTTTAAATAAGAATAATAAATAAATATATTCTGTACTAGCTGATGCCCGCGACTTGGTCTGCGTTGAGTTGAGTTGAGTGTATGAAAGTGTGTTTGTTTTCCAATCACGAAGCAATGGATTTAAAACCGATAACCTTGAAATAATTGCAGGATAAACATTAAAGTATCTCCTTTCTAATGAATTAAAACTAATACTACTACACATTTTGACTTTCATCCCCTCTCCCAAGGGAACCGTGCTGAATTCTGGGATAACTATCCTATATGTTGAACCGGAGTATCAGCTACTCCTATACCAAATTCCATTCAAATCCATCCAGCAGTTTCGGCGTGATGCGCGGCTACGATACAGACAGACAGACACATATAAACAAAATAAAAATTGTTTTGGGCTCGGTATCGATAGTCATCATTAAAAAAAAATCAAAATATATTTAACATACAGATGCTATTCGTCCTGTTACAGTTTATATATTATAGATTTTAATCTGAAAAGGAAAACGACTAAGTGTATTGTTTTAACTTACTAGTAATCAAACATAGTTTCCACGATACACGCTTCCTAGCGTGGAGACGGTATCTATGTAAAACAAATAACCTATTAAAAGAATATAAGATTTGTAGGTAGACTTCAAGGCTGTCGTTAGATAACGTTATTTAATAGATAAGCGTTGACATTATTCAAAAGACATTTTGTTTCTTTTTTACTAGCAAGTAAGCGAGATCCAATTTAATTATTAATCATGGAATAGATTAATTAACAAAATAAAAATAATAATGCTCGAACATAAAATAGTCTTGCGACAACTTATTTCTCATGCTACACTATGATCAAATATTTCTAACTATATATAGATGTCAGATAGCCAAAAATATATTTATCACCAAGCCATAAAAAACAAAAGTTCGTAGCCGTGCGTATAAAATATTTCTGCCATCGAATTCCGATAGAGTAATGGGCGCAAATTTACCAAATCTGCTTTAGTCAGGATCTGAGTGAGTTTGCTGATGTCGACCATAGGAATATTTTATAATTTTCAGAGTAAATTGAAAGAAAATGCGACATGAGTGAATTTTTCACGCTGCCTTCTATGTATGTTATAGTAAAGGATAAAGGTTTTGAAGGCTGGCGTTTATAATTTATAATTGATTCATTTCACACCCAACCTATGCAGCGCTCATATTTATTATTTTTATTATATTATATTTTTATTATATTATTTTTATTTTATTAGTAGTTAATTAAAAAACTAATTAGGAGGCGATGGTGATACGTTAGTTCCAAACGGGCAATTAAGAAAAAGATCAAAGTGAGCATGGCCAGGTATAAAAAATTACCTAAAAAAATCTCCGTGTAATATAATGAGCGGGTCACTCTGTCAAATTATCAATTCAAAATCTCAATCTCTTATAAGACGGTCCAAGTTAGTATAAACATACTCAGGCTATATATTGAGTGGTGATAATGCCTTAGATTAAATACACATGCCGAATGCTGAAATTGCTAAAATATAAAAACAGAAATCTTAATAAAATCAGGTTGTTCTTAGAACAGAACTTTTAAAGTTAGCTAAACCAAAAAATACCGGCACGCTGTATAACACCGGTGAAGCGGTGATAGCCTAGTGGTTAGGGCGTCAGTCTCCTAATCAGAGGTCGGCGGTTCAAATCACCTCTAACTTTTCGGAGTTATGTGCGTTTAAAAAAAAAATACCACTTGCTTCAACGGTGAAGGAAAACATCGTGAGGAAACCTGCTGAGAGTTCTCCATTATGTTCTCAAAGGCGTGTGAAGTCTGCCAATCCGCACATGGCCAGCGTGGTGGACTATAGCCAAACCGTTCTCATATTGAGAGGAGACCCGTACTCTGTAGTGAGCCGGTAATGGGTTGATCATGATGTATAAGACCGAAGATACGATGCTTTGTCTCAATTTTCTTACATAATTCATACAAACGCTTGTTATATATTCCTAACTGTTTCGTGACTTCATCTACCTAATCTGATATGGTGCGACTAAAATTTGTGATCAAAAATACATAATATTTCTTAATCCGTTGTACCTATACCAGTTTTCAGAAGATAGTACAATCTCTTTGATGTCTGGCAAATTTTAAGCTAATATTTATCATATTTGGCATATTTGTCACGTCTCATTATTTCATGGTATTGTTATTTAATGTTTACAATAATTTAACATTATTTCAATTTTTTTATTGAAGAAGAAATGTTTTTATTAGCTAGAATTTTAATATGCGAATGCTTTCCTTGTTAATCATTGCAATGATTTTGGATAACTTGGACACGTCGTGTAAGTTCATAATGAAATGAAATCTATAATATTCAAACTTCGCAACTGTTATATCTAAGTAACTAATAGTTTTTGATCAATTATTTTTTATCAATCTATCTACTATATATTCTTGTTCATCTTGCTCTTAATTCAAGCTACGTGCAATCGGCTACATGCCCGCTTCAGTCTTGATTCTGTTGGCATGTATCAAGGTCGTTCATCAAATTTAATCAACCTTACTTGAAACTTCTTTGTATCTGAAAATCACCGCTCGGCGTCCTTGTGCGAAGTGCGTTCAACAAATCAATCAAGCTATCCTATGATATATGACTTTCTTGGTATCATACGTTAAGATATATTTTTCAGAGTCCTCAACAAATATCCTCTAAAATCTGAATCTGAAAAGGTTTCCAATTTTTTAAGTTAAGGTTTCCTATGTTTTAATCTCGAAGTGATTGCTATATAGTTTCTAAGATATTTCGTGAAATATTTCATTTGTGTCCAATAAAGTTTATCTATATTATATTTACATCTAATATTTAGTTTAAATGTAACGATTTTGCGTTCGTCATTTTAGATGTAAATTATGACGATGGCGAGTCTACAAAAATGATCAGTTCCACAGAAGATTATCAAGAATTTGAGCCAGTCACGATATACTCCAGTAACCTTGATAAAATATCCGCCAAGAATATAAATTGCAATGATTTTTCAAACTACGCAGAAAACTGCAGAGCTGATGCTGCTTTAATTTATAACTCCAGCAGGAGGTCACCACCCCCCCCTTCGAAAATTTATTACTGGTGCAAGTTTGTAGTCCTAATTATATTAAACTAAATAAGCGCCCGACATTCTACACTTTCTTCGCTATTTTCATGAATATCTTTATCCGTTTTTATTCCTTATTTTTTACAACATATTAGTAGGTATAATATGAAGATTGTGCACTATAATTTCAAAATAAGAGTTAATTGACAATTCACTACTAAGAAATCACACAATAGCCTGGCAACACGACTGCCCTATAAAATAGTAATGCCAAATTTCAGAGTCTTTTGTATTTGCTTTGCGGAGGGAACTACTAATTAATTAAAGTGAAAGCGTTACACCGGACAAAGTATCCAACGAATATAGTTCAGCTTCTTGCCTAAAATATAGCCAAAATGTTTGAGAGTAATTGCTTGAGATACATAGAACAATTTTCTATTAAAGTATTAAGTTCATTGAAAATCATTATTTATCACTACACGATGTATTGTTCACAACTTGTATTGGTGTCTTCAAAAGAGTCCGGTACTTGTCTAGGCTTAATAATTCTCACATTATTTTTTGATTTTAAACAGGCATCAATATGAAATACTGTATCTTACTTCTTATGTTTCAGAGCTATAAGGCACTTGACCAACTGCGCAGTAGACTGGAACAACGATTGTAAAAACGTCACTGATACTCATTTTAACGAAGAAAGCATAAAGGGCCACATCCACGTTGTCAACAATATATGTGACGACGAATGGTTACTTATACGTAAGATACTTTGTTTTCTATAACTTCATATTATCTCACCATTTCTTTATTTTCCTCATGAATGCTGTTTGATCCGATATGTACAGTTTTCTCTTCATTGCTGACCTCAGCATATATTGAGAGGTTTCACAGGGTTACACTGGTACCATTCAAGCGATTATGAACATTCTTTATCTGGGTATACCCCCAGATTATCACCAAAATGGTTTTAAATTAATTCATCATCTTTGACATAATTTCACTGAGTTGCTGGATTTCCACGCTTTGCAACTTGCGCCCAGCGACTCCATAGTTATCGTCTGAACATAGTTGAGGATCTACCAATACTGCGTTTTCCTTAGCAAAGATTGTGGCATCGCAACGATTATTGGTGTTCCCAGCTATGTGAACTGCCCATTGTCACTTCAGTTTCATTACTCCCTGAAAATATTTGTTAGAATACATTAAGACAGTAACACTGGTATTTCTACGGTTCTATAACGGTAGTTCTTAACTATTGCAATTATAGTGCCACACATCATGATCAACCCATTGCCGGCTCACTACAGAGCACGGGTCTCCTCTCAATATGAGAAGGGTTTGGCCATAGTCCACCACGCTGGCCATGTGGCCATTGGCAGACTTCACACGCCTTTGAGAACATTATGGAGAACTCTCAGGCGTGCAGGTTTCCTCACGATGTTTTCCTTCAACGTTGAAGGAAGTGATATTTTAATTTATTTTTAAAACGCACATAACTCCAAAAAGTTAGAGGTGCGTGCCCGGATTTGAACCGCCGACCTCTGTTTAGGAGGCTGACGCCCTAACCGCTAGGCTATCACCGCTTACACACATATAGTGCCACACAATTACACGTTATTATTACACCTTTGTTTATTATTATTTAGAAATATAAAAAAAATCAAATTTAACATGGTTAATCTATTCTTTATTTAATTGACCTTTAGATTAATTTCCATATCATTAATCTTAAATGTAATAATTTATTAGACCTTTCCTCTTCCATGAATTTCCCTGGTGCGTGTGAACGCCATGTTTTCCGTATCGTTAGACTAAGCTATTAGCTATTACATAATCGGAAAGTTATATTCTCAGAATCTTGATTTATTTATATGTTCAAAACTTTAATGCTTCGAAGTTAATACAGAGAAATAGCAATCCTCTTATATTGACATAAGATAGATATTTTGCTGTATGTTTGAGCATTTACTACCTATAAATGCGAATTGAATATAATTGAAATTTCCTCTTACTTGGTAGTGTCTTGTTAGCTTCACAGCTACACATTCTCCAGTTTTGCATTCGTGCAGTGCAGGACGTGATGCGAGGGTGAATAAAACTTCATCTTTTGTATTGCACATTGGCCAAATTTAACTCGTACCCTGAGATTTTTAGGCGAATAAGTTATTTTGATAATTTTCTCCTTGTAACTAATCCAACACGCAATTCTCGTTATCATGAAAATTATTAATACAATGCCTAATTAAGTATCCCTGTTACAGATATTAATGGCCCATCCAATTATTGTTTAGTGTCCTTTAGTACTGACTTAAACTCATATTTTTAACTTTTAGAGCTAAAGAAATATATGTTTTGCGTTTTTTGACCTATGTTGTTACAATAAAGGTTTCGAATTTTCATGATTGTCATATAACCTGTAAGAGTTGGGGAACTCAAATCGTAGACTTAATATTGTTAATTATTTAGCCTTTAAATAGTTTTTTTTTTCTCAGTTATGGTCGTAGGATACGGTTGCGATGAATAACAGCCACCCTGTATCATGTTATAAAATATATGTGAAACTGCTTTTCACAAATACGTATTGTAAGAAGGTTGATTTTATCAGTAAACCTTTAGGGTTAGCTTTTGAACCCACACTTTTTTTTCTGTTTTCATCGTTTGTGAACTGTGTTAATACACAAGGTATAACGATATCCCCTACTTACGAGTATCACTGACTAAAATTACAAATTTAATTAGACAACTAAATATTTTTGTAAGTTCTTTACAAAACACAATATGCTTAGTATGAGACAGAAAGTATCGGATGCAAGTTGTATGTAATGTAGGTGCCAAATTTGCCTTTTGAATATAAGGGACACTTTTGCATTTGTAACATAAGTAGGTCCATAATATAAGGATTGCGACTTTCTCGTTTTGTATTTTATACATCTAATTGGTCTAGTTTTTAGGTTATGCAGATTCAGGAGATTGTATAGAAGACACAGCAAATTCCTGGGAAAGTTGCTACGTTGTATTTAAGCAAGCCGTAGAAGAGCAAAAGAACAATACGACGGATTGGACGCATTATGAAGTTCATTTTCATTTGTGTTGGTGAGATTTAAATATTCGATATACTCGTATATTAAAGTAGAAGGTGATACGGAGTTCTTCCGCCTGGATAAAAATTTTTTGAAGAAGAATTCCGTTAACGAACGCTTTTTTTTTTCGTTTTCGCGCGTTTAAACTACCTTTTTGTAATATTGTGTACCTATTAAAAATATTTTAATCCATATAAAAGTATTCCATATCAGTCTAGGAGTTTTTAATTAAAATTTATTCAGCTTTTTAGGTTCGGAAACATTACAGACGGAATTGCTTTAAAATTTATTTATAATATAATATGTTAGTACGAAGTTTGAACGAACCAATACATCTTATCAAAAGTATTATATTTAAATACGAGTACATAGCTTTAAAAGTCGTTCCGTTTTCCGTTACATACATATTATCTCTATATTATTATGCTTTTTTTATTATTTTTAATTTTTATTAATTTATTTGTAATCTTATCGCCATCTCTATATCGTAACTCGTAATATCACTAAAGAAGCTTTCCTAGAATAGAATATAGGTATGTGCTATCGAGATGTTAGATAGGCTCACGAGAGATCACATCATATTTGTGGTTTTGGGAGTTAAGCTTTACTTTTTGGAGGTATGCCACCTAAAGAATTCGAATCTTGACTCTCTAATAAACCTCTATACAATGAACTATTTTCTCTAGGAATCTACGTGACTTCGTTGTATTATCTAGTGTTTGTATAGTGATTCAGTGTAGGTAAAGCAACAGGGTTTCGAATGTATGACGTTAAACAGTACGTATATATCAGGCATACGTATCAGGTACGTACATTGTTTACACTGCTTGAAACACTCGATACCAAATACAGCTGTTCGTATTGACAAACTACAAATTCTCCGTAGCAAAAACCATTAGATGCCTTGAATAAAACATGAGGCTTTTGGGCAGAAGCCAATATCTGCCAGTAGGAATACAAAAACAGCGGAAACTGTAACTCGAATATGTGATCTTCTCACGTTGCATATCAGAACGAAAAGTTATTAGCGCCAAAAAAAAATACGTAATCAGGTAACACAACACCTATGAAGTTAAATTATAAATATAAAACCCACAACTACAAACATATCTAATTATAAGACACGCATCATGTCCTTATAATATATGATACACACTTGGGTATATTTGAAAATATTCGTTTATTCACTTCCCTTATATGGGGTATAAAAGTGGTGGTAGAGATGTCTAAATTTACCGTTTTAATACAACATGTATTTTTAAACAAAACATGTTAATAAAACTCGCGTGCACTTTTTTTTAACCGACACTGCATGTAACTTTCACATTCAGTGTCGGTAGAAGATAGATTACTTTTATTCACAAGGTGAATGGTTGAAAGATTTTTAAGATTACAAAGGTGAGATTTAAATCTAGAAGGTTTATTTTCGGGTGCTACACCCGAAAATAAACCTTCTAGATTTAAATCTCACCTAAGATGGGGGTTACAAAACATCAACCCGAATAGTGTAACGCGTGTTTATTGGGAATATTTTTTTTAAGATAAAACTGATTTAAAAATCTCCAGGTAGATTTAACAGTATTTAATGTTACAGTATGTATGTATATGTTGATGTATGATGTATATCAAAAATATTTATTTAATCAAGCCTTTAGATTTGGTGCAATTTATAGAAATATGTCAAATACTAGAAATTTGCATTTGACATTGAAATTACAAAGTGCTTTCATGTCAATCCATTGACTACTTGGGAGTTTACTTATTTTCTTTCAGTGCTCGAGCTAGGTTCCGACGTTGTACTTTGGAAACTGTATTCGACCCGGCAGCTTACTGCACCAACAAACAGGCAATGCTCTTACAGAAATATTCAGTAATTGTGTCCGAGGGGGACGTACATCAGGTAATTTATTTATTAATCATAATTATTGCTCTCTAGATTTTGTTTCTAACTTCAAACTGAGATACTTTCATAAAAATTTCATTGACTTCTAAGATCATAAAGTTATCCAAATCCTTCCAAACGCTTACGTCGGCAAAAAAAATCACTTTATTTCGTTACGAGTCATTCACTTTCAAATTATACTTATTTATAAGACTAACGCATAGTTCTCATAAAAGCGACAAATAGATAACTTATTATAAAGATTTCATTGTAAGGGAAAACTGTAAAAAATTAAATTATAAACTTCTGTCTTGTCAGTATTTGAAGTCCGCAGACACAAGGGAATTCTGAATATAAAGTGAACCAACACGAAAATTCATCACAATTTGTGATATTGTTAACATTTCAGACTCAGTAATTTTAGTGCAAAACTTTAAAGTGAGTTGCAAAAGTATGGTTATTTTAGAGCGTTAAAGTTCCGAGCTTACTTATGGACTCATTCATTCACCCGTATTCATATTATTTGGTTGACTTGTTAAAGTTTATGTAATTTGAACGTATTGCGTGCTGAATTGAAACCAATTTGAAGAGTTTCAATCCTATCTTTATGCAGCGGGAAATATGGAGAACTTGTATCATAGTTTTATACTATATACTATTATATAATTTAAACAGTAGCATGCAGTTCTACGATAGTCACTATAGGATGTGGAGTTTAAACTTATTTATACCTACCTTGATAAATGACTTAATATGGCCCAAGGAGCGTCGATAATTTTGGAAACGCAGGTTTTTAATAAAACCAGAAAATTTAAGAATTGTTTCTCTGTGGTTTTTTTCGTAAATCTTCTAGAACTTTTCTAAACAGTAGAAGTATCATAAAACTAAACTAAACGCAGACTTAATAATCAACCTCAATAGCGCTTAATATCACTACATCGATGCCAATCTGTAGCATCTAATCCGAATCCGTACCAACTTTCAACCAATAGTAACGCTTGTTCCAACGTTTTGATTGGTCGAAAAATTGTATGCCACCGCGTCATTGGGTTAAACGCCTTGGTTAACATAATATTATAACCTGCCACCAGGAATGCGACAATAACGTGATGTACACCAATTGCCCCGGTGGAGACCCACGTCCTCCTGCCGCTTTGCTATCTCAGCTGATGAGTGCTGGTAGTGAGACACCATGGTGCAGCTTTCGCTCACGGACACCAATTTATATAAAAGTTATTCCATTTTTGCTAATATATTTTTGATGATTTGTTGCTTTTCATTTACAACGTGGTAAACTGATTACAGAGGTAATTGCTAATTCGTTATTAATGTGTTCAGTGCTCATTTTGCAATCGCTAAATAACTATAACTGAGGAAATAATTTGACATATTGAAAGTTTATGTAAAGGAAATTTTATTAAACGTATAAATGATAGTTTTTGTTAATTGAATTTTTAATAATTGAATTTTTAATTAACTTCTCACCAACTAAGATCAGGTGATTTATTTTAATATTAATGAATATAAGTGTAAGAGATTTAAGAGGCAACTTATCACTATTTGCCTATTGAAGTCCCACACACAACAGTAAGACGTTAAAGAGAAGATGACGATGGTGATGATGATGCATAAACTCATATCACTCCGTTACTTCATAAATTAAGAGATTTAAAAATAAAATCGCATTCACAACAACATCAACGATTCATGTAAGCAACGTATAATTCCCCCTTTATAAAAAGGGGTACCTATTAAAATATATGTTTATTTACTTATAAGTACTGTAGTATGAAGCAAACGGTATGAACTATAATACAGTACAGTGAACTCACTTGGTGGAGAAAATAATAAAGCATAGAGCTTTTCCGTTCCAATACTATTGTGTTTGAAAAGATTCACATCTCCAGTATAATGTAAAGCCTTGCCTATTCAATAGAAAAGCTTTATTGCTTTGTAATGACTTTTTCGTTTCCTTAGATATCATTTAAAGTGTTGTAGAGATGATTGTGCACGGCGAATTAAGTACGAGTGTCAAGTAAGTATAACTTTCAACAGATGTGTCCTTTACCTTCGTTGTTATAACATCATAAAAGCAGTGCTACCTTGCATTTGTAAGGACTACCAACCAGATTTGAAATGTTTTGAGTTATACAGTGCCTTTTTTCATTGAAAAAACTCTTTTTACACGAGATTCGATCTTTACTCGTATGGTAACTTTTATGCTAAGTAATTAAATACCTGTGATAGCCTAGTGGTTATAGCGTCAGCCTCCTAATCAGAGGTCAGCGGTTCGAATCCGGGCACGCACCTCTAACTGCTCGGAGTTATGTGCGTTTAAAAAAAAACAATTAAAATATCACTTGCTTCAATGGTGAAGGAAAACATCGTGAGGAAACCTGCACGCCTGAGAGTTCTCCATAATGTTCTCAAAGGCGTGTGGAGTCTGCCAATCCGCACATGGCCAGCGTGGTGGACTATGGCCAAACCCTTCTCATATTGAGAGGAGACCCGTGCTCTGCAGTGAGCCGGTAATGGGTTGATCATTATGATGATGATGAATTAAATACCTAGTCTGAGATTATTAGACCAAAGTTGGCTTTACTTAGCCAAAGTTAGCGTTAAATCGAGACAGACCTATGTCAGACACATCATGTTGTCTCATTTTAACAGTTTCTAAAGTCAGAGGTCAGGCTAAGCACGCTTTATAAACTCTACCCTTGTGTACCTACGCTAAGTTTATATTATTTTCGAGACATGCTATGTATGTTTTATGTTTGTAACGATGCTGAGTCAACATTGTACGCGTATTGCAACGAGCAAACAAACTAAAGTTTATGTGTCATAACTCATTTTAGCTCATAGTGTTTTGCTATATCATAAGATACTTGGTTTTTATATAGCGTTACAATAAATAATAATTTTAGCACAGTTTGAAATAATAAAACGTAGAAATAAATTAAAAACATTTACCGCCTTGGTATTTTAATCAGTATATAGGATGACTACGGGGCGGGTGCGTTTCTTCGTCGGTAATTTGGGTAGACGTAGGTAGGTTCGGGCAAAGAGATTAGATTTTCTTGATAGAACAGAATAACAATTATATGTATGGTAATTTATAAGGAGCAGACTATACGCTCCACCAAGTACGACTACCGCGACTCGAACACCGATCCGAACCGACCGAATGCAATGAACGCAATGCGCCGTCCCGCGCCGGTGAGTCTTATACGTCACTTAGTGTTGCGTAAAGAGAGGGGGCGATGCCACTCTCTTGTCTGTCGTACATGAGTCCAAAACTAGATGGCGCTGCTCTCTGATTGCCGTCAAGTATCCTATTTGAGAATAGAAAATAATAGGAGAATAATATCTTTTTTTATCTGATGCTTAAATTACATTATGGCGTTTTGAAAAATATCTATGATGACGGTATCATTGCGAAAATCAAGGTGAAACAAATTTTGCTCATAAACGATTATTTATTTTAACACTGGGAGGTCCTGGGTTTGATTCCTGGCTCGAGTCTGGGAAGTTTCGGCCATGGCTAGTTACCACCCTACCGACAAAGACGTGTCGCCAAGCGATATAGCGTTCCGGCCGGTGTCGCGTAGAAACCGATTAGGAGTATGGGATTACCATACCCTTAACAGGTTAGCCCGCTACCATTTTAGACTGCATGATCACTTATCATCAGGTGAGATTGCCATTAAGGGCTAACTTGTAGTGGATAAAAAAAACTTTCCGTTAATTTCTCCTATGTAAACAATATTCTTCAGGGTCAGTTAACTTTTATTACAAACGATGGAGCATTTACAGAGGGTCCTAACGACCCAAGTGGAAGTTTTATTAGAATAGACGCAGGACGGGTTGGCTTATGATGAACTAACGGACCACCTTACATAAAACATGACATTTTCCCAGTTGTGCCATCTGTTGTCGCTGTAATGAATTAACTTTGTGAAAGTGAACTATGGCACGTGTTAAAAACTTTCTGCGTAAAATACGGTGTAAATATTTAAATAATCCCTGGCGGGGTTTTACGTTCCATGTTGTTTTGATTTTGTGTACTTACCTACTTTTCTTCAGCTGCTTGGTTGGACTAGTCCTAAGATGGGTCTATCTAGTGTTGGAGCCAGGAAATGATGGACAAAAAGTTGTGTCTTCAAGTAACTATGTAGTTCGTTTAATGTTAAGTTGGACTAAAAAGCAAAAAAATGATATTTATTGATAACACCAAAGTGAACACATAAAAGAGTTCGGTGCCATAAAATAATTGTTATATAACTTGAGGAGAAGTGCTGTTTAGGTATTGTTTATGTAAGTACAGTCCCTCTTCATTATGATCAACCCATTACCGGCTCACTACAGACCACGGGTCTCCTCTCATTATGAGAAGGGTTTGGCCATAGTCCACCACGCTGGCCATGTGCGGATTGGCAGACTTCACACGCCTTTGAGAACATTATGGAGAACTCTCAGGCGTGGCGGTTTCCTCACGATGTTTTCCTTCACCGTTGAAGCAAGTGATATATATATTTTTTAAACGCACATAAATCTGAAAGTTAGAGGTGCGTGCCCGGTTTCGAACCGCCGACCTCTGATTAGGAGGCTGACGCCCTAACCACTAGGCTATCACCGCTTCTCAGCACTCCTTAATCAAGCGTAACGGACAAGTATGTTTTCTCCATTAGTGCAATATGTCATTAGGATCAGAATAGGACTCAATTGTGAGCATTAAAGTGAGATATCCATTAGTTGTTTGTCCGTCAACATGAGACGTATTACACTTCGCAAACACTTGGCACTACTCGCAACAATCCAACCAGGAAATCTATCATCTCCCAGTTTTCTGTTTACGATGTACGCGAAATCAATTCATTCACAATGAAAATGTTTACTGCTTGAAACTTATTCAATCCTAGTAATTGATACGAATCAATTTTAACAAAAAAAAAACAGTGACATCTTGCCTTATTAATTGATAGATAACACAAGGTATTAAACGTTGGACTCAAGGATTCGGAATTAAGACAACGTATTACATTGGTATTTTTCAAGTGGAGAGAATTCGATGATATGTTAGGAATACAAGCATAAACATAACTTGACGTGACGTATTTCAACTTAATCAAGGTGAACTACACCTTTTATTAATATTGTACCCAGCTACTAGGTTGATATATGTGTTTAGGATTGACTAATAAAAGAAATTCCAAATTGTCAATCCAAAAACATAGATTGTAACCAACAAGATGTTAAATCGAAATACAAGTACAATCTCTCCATTAGTACAACATGTAATTTGCGCCAGAATTGGACACAATTCAGAGCATTAAACCGAGGTCTCCATTCACTGTTTGTCTGTCAACATGAGACGTATTGCACCTCGCAAACACTCCGCACTGCTCGCAACAATCAAATCTGGAAATGTTCCACTTTCCTGTTTTCTGTTTACAATGTACACGATTTCAATTCACTCGCATTGGAAATGTTTACTACTTGAAACTTAACAAATTGGATATCTTTTTTGAAGTTTTTTGAATCCATTTCTATAAATTATTCTATTCTATAGATTTGACTAACTGAAAGATCATGCATTTGCATGATTTCTATTTCCTTTTTTATGATTTCATAAAAAAGGAAATAGAGGAAATATATATATGTAGGCTGCGTTTACGAGTTTATGAAATTAAGAAACGAAAACTCAAAGGCAGTCACGACTTGCCAGGACGACTATTGGTTAAGGTTGTACCAGCTTGACTTCCAGGAATCACTCACTGACGTATAGACAACGTGAAGCCTGAAACGGCGGACTAAAGATTTTCTAAAATCCTTTAATGAGTTGAAATTATTGTGATTCTTGCAAAATAACCGAATGGAAGTCGTTTGTGAACCTGAGAGTTGAGCATCGTACGTCTTAAAGGCGTTTTTAAAATCCATACTATGGGCGTGAGATGTGGAATATTTCGTAACCAGATTTTGTTGATTATGAACAAAAAATTTTAATATATTATTCTTAGTAAGCTTAAATCCTATTTAGACCAATATTTGTTAATCTTTGGAGCGATTAACGTTAACAATATAAAACGTAATATGATCTCAAATTTCACCAGCCAGCCAAAGGAAAGCCTCCGGATGAATTTGCCTCTCTCTAGGTATGTAGAGGTAAGAGGATTTAATAATATACGGGAAAATTGTAGCAGCGCGAACGTTTGGAAAATTGGTAAGATAATCTTCAAATTTTGTTCATCTTCTTAGATGTCAATATTACCACGGTTCAGATCTTCTATAATATCGTTTAAATTATAACAAAGCTTAATACACAAAATCTGCGACGTCAAATTTGTAGATAATTTTAATTAATTTGGCCTATCGCATATTTCAAAACATCCAAGGTTTTTAATCAGAAATTTGTTATGAAATAATATACATGTTCCCATTCATAATAATAATAATAAGCAAATCATTAAACCGATTACGATGATTCAATTTAAAGGAAGGCTTTTAAAGGAAGTGTTCTAGGCTAACATAAACCGCGAGGTGTTGAGTAAAAAAAATTTACAGACCAAGTCGCTTGTAGTTGTTAGTATTCTTGGGTGATGAAAAATAACGACAATAAAGCTGACTTCTGTTTATTTTGTAACAGAAAAGGCTGCATAGACAATTACAGGCTTAAGGGGATAAACCCATTAATTACTCTGTAGTCAGCAACTTAGCTAATTGACTCAAGCTTCACTCCGCCCGTAATTACAGGAGATTAAAAATTTGTTCCTCTACCTGCCACTGAGAACACCCCAAGGTGAGATTGATGGTGTACGGAACTTAAAGAAGGTAAGTTTTATGACGTTACATCTGGTGAAATGAAATGAAAATATACTTTGTTGTACAATACAAAAGAAGAAATACAAGACAGTAAGGAACTGAAGCCGAATAGAAGCCTTATAGCTAAAGAGCGATCTCTGCCAGGCAACCTAGAGACCAGGATATAATATATAGATAAGCAGGTTTAGGGTGTACAATTACAAATAATACATCATAAACAATCATCATCATGATCAACCCATTGCCAGCTCACCACAGAGCACAGGTCTCCTCCCAATATGAAAGGGTTTGGCCGTAGTCCACCACGCTGGCCATATGCGGGTTGACAGACTTCACTCACTCAGGCTTGAAGCAGGTGATATTTTAATTGCTTAAAATCGTACATAACTGAAAAGTTAGAGGTGCGTGCCCAGGATCGAAAAATGTTAAAAGTGAAATTTTGTAGATAATCGATCAAGTTCACTATTGAATTTTTGTACTGAGCAAATTGTTGAAATAAAAAGTTATTGTTTTTTTTCCTTTATTGTGCTTTGTGCTATGCTCCAATCTATTTAAAACTAGAGTATATTATGTAGCCCACCTACTCAGTTATCTTTACAAGCAATTTATCAGTTTTAATTTTCTCGTACAATGACACCTATGTAAGTCTTCTTTGTAGCCGAATTCAGTCTTTTATTATCAGTTACTCATAGATATGGGTATCTTGTTATTATTAACTAGGCTTACGTCTAATTTTATATTATTTTCTTAAGATTGTGGACTCTAAAATTCTTGGTAGTGTCAACATGGTCGGTAAAAAATTTAATAAGTAATAATAAGTTCAGAGACCCTATTACTAAGCGTCCACTGTCCTTTTGTCTGGCTATATCTCATTAACCATGATGAGTAGAGATTATTAATTATACCAGAATTTGTAATTCTAATGCTGCTATAAATAAATTAAAAATTGAGCTGAAATTTGAGTTGAGTTCCCATTTAAGAATCGTTTTTTAGGGTTCTGTACTCAAAAGGTGCCAAAAAGACCCCTATTATTTGTTTATGATTTTTATTCATAGAACTTATTTGCACACCACAACAATATGTGGACCATTACAAGAAAAACAGGAACATAAAGAAAGAAGAAGAAACAAAGCGGCAAATTCAATCTATGAAACGAAAGAATGAAACCATCTATGAAACGTTCATTTAATATATTGTAAATTATTTTAATTTACGAGGTGATTGTTAAACTACACTCCCGAGGGCCTAGGTCTTAGAAGAAGCCCACAACAAACTTAGCCGGGGTTTTTTTGTTATCACCATCTTGAAGTTATTGATGGACAAATCCAAGATTTCAATAGGTAATTTATTGTAAAATTAATTTAAATGAAATAAAACAGCCTTATATGAATATGAAGAACATCGACATGGTGGTTATGCGAATAAAACTATTTTCGAAAAGCTACCCATTAACATACAAATTAGATTACACAAATAAAACTAAGACTATATAAAATAATTAATATAGGAATTTAATGGCAAACATAAACAAACATTAATTAATCACTTAGATAATAGCATAAATTAACTAATAATACGTCTTTAGTGACAAAGAAACTTATATTTTACGGCATTTTGAAATTTAAGTAGTGATTTAACATAATATAGTCTACTATATTATGTTAATTGCGAGCCAAATCAAGACTACACCTAAGATCAAAATTAATAACTCCAAGAAGGTATGCAAGAGTTTTAATATATATATACGAGTATATATATATATACATTTATTTTTCATATAAAATTTACTGCACAAAAAAAAGTACATAAGGCTAACTTAATTCTAAAAGCATTCTCCACCAGTCAACCTTCGATCACGGAGAAACTACCATGGTAGGCGCATAATATACATGTAGTAGTAATATAAGTAGTAGCCACTTGTAGTTTTGACGAAAATCAGACAGATTGATATATTTGTGAAGCCCTCGTTGCTTGTCTATTTATTACATTATCAAGTGGGCTGTATCTCATGAATGTAAACCTATAATTTGCATTTCTCTTGCCACTATTAAGTACACGATATTAATAAAATAATATTGAAAATTGTAGTTTTTTCTCAATCTTTCTAATGTCAGTAAATGTAGTTTCAAACTGCAACCTGGTACGGAACCCTGCTGAGTGAAGCACAGGCTTAGCCTTTTTTTATTTAAAAAGAAGTTTATAGAGAAGAGGAGCCCTACTTTTAGACTGGCATGCAAATCCCCAATCTAATGAGCTCTCAGACACCTCCGACAGGGTAACAAGATTCATGAGGAGGAGGTTAATTTAAATACCTACTGTTTCTACGAGGCCAGCGATGCCTCTTTACCTGGCTGACAGGTTCACTTGACCTCTTTTTATATAGTCTTAGAGTTAATTGCAGTTTCATTATAGGTAGCAAATATCTTGTTAGATAACCCAAATGAAAACAGAAAATAAATCTAGATACCTATCAATCTAAATCTTTGACATCCTTAGATAATTGATAACATTTATTGGATACACTTAAAATTAATAATGCATCCTTCCTTTTGACGACCTCCGTGGCGCAGTGCGTGCGCTGTTGTATTTTAAAGTTGGAGGTCCTGGGTTCGATTCCCGGCTCGAGTCTGGTCTGGTGGGAGGCTTCGGCCGTCGCTAGTTACCACCCTACCGACAAAGACGTGTCGCCAAGCGATTTAGCGTTCCGGAACAACGTCGTGTAGAAACCAATTAGGAGTATGAGTTTACCATACCCCTAACAAGTTAACCCACTACCATCTTAGATTGCATTATCACTTACAATCAGGTGAGATTGCCGTCAAGGGCTAACTTGTAGTGGATAAAAAAAAAACTTTCCGTTAATTTCTCCTATGTAAACAATATTATTCAGGGTCAGTTAACTTTTATTACAAACGATGGAGCATTTACAGAGGGTCCTAACGACCCAAGTGGAAGTTTACCACCGCTACCATTTCAGACTGCATCATCACTTGCCATCAGGTGAGATGCAGTCAAGGGCTAACTTGTGGTGAATAAAAAAAAAAAAATCCTGTAAAAAATGCCCACGGTCTAAAAGCGGTCCGTACCAAAATACGAAAGGTATATTAATACTGACAATAAAAATGTTGCCCAACTAGACGCATTTGAGCAAATCTTCGCTCTAAATGCTCTCCCCTTCAAGAAAGGAAGACCTATACCTATACCTACTCGTAGCAGTGGAAGCGTTTTATTATCTGTTTATTTATATTTGTTACACAAAAGTTTAGTAAAAATGGTTTAAGCATTATTTTGACGACGACTGTCGCATTTTTAAAGTTGGAGGTCCTTGTTCTCGATTCCCGGCTAGAGTCTGGTCTGGTGGGAAGCTTCGGCCGTGGCTAGTTACCACCCTACTGACAAAGACATGTCAAGCTATTAAGCGTTGCGGCACGATGTAGAAACCAATCAAGAGTATGGGTTTACCGTTCCCCTAATAGGTTAGCCCACTACCGTCAATAACCGTTCTACGTACGACGAATCAGATGCACCAGTTTGAGCAAGAGTTTTGTTCTTGGTCACAGGCAAACAAGAAAGTGGCCAGCGCAGACTCAGGTTGGACGCCGCGCTGAACTTCATGGATGCTTTGTTTAGCCAAAAAAAGTCAGTTATTTCTTCTCGCCGACGCTTCAACAAGTTAATACAAACTAAGGAGCATTTCATTTCCAAGATACTTAACACCTTATCGTTTATCATATTTCATATAGACAGAAGTAATTTGAACAATATTAAATTTTCTCCCGGAATATTATTTATGAACAAAATTGTTATCTCCGGTGAAGGAAGGGTTCGTGACCAAAATATTGTATCGGGGTTCAATATCCATTATCTGTGGAAGGATGTTATCAATTTCATATTAGTCCGCACTCCTATCGAACCTGATAACATATTTTAGAGTTTGTTTATCGCAGGGGTAAAAGTTCATTATTCTAATGAACCTAATATTTACCGACTTGTATAATTAATAGTGTAAATATTTATATAAGCTGTTAACGAAAAACTATATACAAGTCTCTGCTCGCGGTTTCGCTCACATTTAGTTCATCGTAGTGTGTTTAATAGATAACGGATTTGAGTAGATAATAGGATCCCTTTTAGGGGATTCTAACCCTTTCTAAGCGGACGCTACAGTTACATGCATCTTGTGGTTTGAGTTGTGCTTTGATAGATCTATCAGTCCGTCAGTCATTTACTAAGTTTTATACAGACTAGCGATTGTCACCAACTTCGTTTGTGTATTTATCGTATTCTAAAACTAGCGATTACTATTTTTCTGGCTTAAAAAAGTCCATTTCCAGGATGCTGTACAGTCCATCCGAATATTAGGTACATTTGCAAAAGTTGTATGTAAGATGAAGGTGTGTAAAAAACAAATAAAAGTACAGGTAACTAGCACAAGTAATTTTATAAAACATCAATAACCCAAATAATGTTATATTTGAACCCTAAGATACATAGTTATGTAACTAAGATCAGATAGTACTGTATGTTACGGATACAAGACCTTTGATCGATTTTTATAAGGTTTTTTTTTCTACGCAACATCGTGTTGGCCTTCCACCAGACAAGATCCAACAGAATCCAGGACTATAAGGCGACAGCGCTCGCACTGCGCCACGGAAGTTGTAATATAATAAATCGCGGTATTTTTCTTAATGATAGCGGAACTATGATAATGACCATACTATTGTACATAATACATAAACACCATGAACGTGAACGAGATAAAGCGTCTACTCGATAAAGTCTGACATTGTGATATAATTTTTAACAAAACAATTTAATATCACCATTGTGTTTTTGAGTGTTTATAAAAAAAACATATTTTTAATATTATGTATTTTAATAAAGTTTTAGTACTTCTAATGCTCAACTATATCGTAGTTTTGTGTAAATCCGCTAATATATTAGCAGTGCTACCAGTTCCAATGATAAGTCATCAAATGGTATTTCGAGTACTAATGCATGAACTTGCGAAGCGTGGTCATCATGTAACGATGATTACTGGCCTTCCATTATATCGAAATGATCAACCACCTCTTAATTATACGGAGATTGATGTAAGTCAAGTTACAGGTGATATACGGACGAAACTGCTGACAGAAGAAATAAAGATATCGGACATGTTGCCCCAGTTTTTAAGCACTTTTCAAATATCAAATGACATCAATGATAAAGTGTTAGGGTTGAAGGTTATTCAAAGATTTATCCAAGAGACAGAAAATACACATTTTGATTTAATTTTTGTGGAAGATTGTTTTAAATCGTCATTAATTTTTTCTCACCTGTTCAATGCGCCGGTCATACAAATAAGTTCACTTGGTGGTACATTCGAAACATTTGAAGTAGTGGGTGCTGCGACACATCCATTTTTTTATCCTCTTGCAGTAAGAAATCGATACAATAATCTCTCTATGTGGGAAAAAATTTCACAATTGTATATGCAATATCGATTACAAAAAGCTTATAATGAACAAGAAAGGGTGGACGGTGAAATATTAAAAAAATATTTCGGAAAAGATGTGCCAACGTTGGATGAGTTAAAGAAAAATATAAATTTGGTGTTGTTAAATATTCATCGTATTTGGGACTCAAATCGCCCTGTTCCGAGTAATGTTGTATACTTAGGAGGTCTTCATCAGAAACCGAAACAAGAATTACCTCAGGTTTGTTAATTTGACCAGCGAAGACTTCGGTAAACAAATTTTAAAAAGGTATGTTTACTGATATTTAAATTATTGACAGGATTTAAAATCATCTCTTGATTCGTCAATCAATGGCATTATCTACGTGAGCTTTGGGACGAATATTAATCCAGCTATATTATCTGCGGAAAGACTTCAAACATTTATTAAAGTTTTTTCAAAATTACCTTACGATATTTATTGGAAATGGAGCAATAACCTTCCTGGATTGACGAAGAATATAAAAGTATTGAAATGGTTTCCACAATCGGATCTACTAAGTAAGTTTACTACATATATATATATATATACCCGTAGGAATTGATGCTAAGCAATTTACGGACTCGACATTTTAGCAGACAGTTTTTTTATGAATATTTTTCATGGTTTACAGGACACTCAAAAGTAAAACTTTTTATTACTCAAGGAGGATTGCAATCTACAGATGAAGCTATTGAA
Organism: Lasiommata megera; assembly: GCA_928268935.1. Classification (NCBI taxonomy): domain Eukaryota; kingdom Metazoa; phylum Arthropoda; class Insecta; order Lepidoptera; family Nymphalidae; genus Lasiommata; species Lasiommata megera. Next base: position 12,672,190 of record OV743314.1, on the reverse strand, counting down.
GGCGGTGTTCCTCTTATTGGCATACCAATGATGTGGGATCAATGGTATAATGTAAATAAATACGTGCAATTAAATATTGGATTACAATTGGATATCAATACTGTGACCGAAAGTAAATTAAGAGAGGCTATAGAAACAGTAATAAAAGATAAAAGGTTTGTTTATTCGCTAAAATATAATATGTTGTTAGTCCAATTATCAAAATTCCTAACACCACAAAAATAGGATTGGTCGCGTGAAATATTTTTTACTTGAATTAGATACTATTCATTTTGAAGATTTGTTTAGCAATGGTGAAAATACTTTCCAAGTTTTGACAGGCGGTCAAAAAAACGTTAACTTTGGGAAAACAAAAAAAGTAGATTAAGTGAAGAATTTGCGTAATAAATTTAATACCTAGTCATTGTGTGATAGTATTGTTTGTGTGGGATTATTGCTTATTAATATAAAAAAAATATGCCAGTTAGATATTGGTGCCAAATACTGTACACAAATTTCTATGCTAAACTAAACTAAATTTATATGTTCAAAATAAGTCGAAAGGAATGATTTTATAGTATTTTTTCATAATAAATACAAAGATAATGACGTCTAAGGACACTAAAACGTAAAATTTGGGTTTTGTAATTAGTTTTAAAAAATTACATGAAAACATGATTCTTCTTGCGAAATTCTATTCAAGTATGTGATCCTCATGTCGTCTTTTTTTTTCAGTTACAAAGAAAATATTATATAGTTGGGCTCAGTGATACGCGATCAGCCTCAGACACCGCTGGAGCGAGCTGTTTGGTGGACAGAATATGTTATACGCAACCGTGGTGCAGAACATCTGCGAGCCCCATCAGCCAATATGACGTGGATAGAATACTACGAAGTAAATCTTATACTATTTATCTTGATATTGACAATTTTAATATTCGCAGTATTCTCATTATTGACACTGTATGCTGTACGAATCTGTGCCAGTAAAATTAAAACTGAATAACAGGAAAGACCCTAGTTGGGTTTAAAGTCTTATTGAAACAGTCAAGGGTTTTTTATTTTAAAAGTTTTTATATTTATAATTTCATTTGATTATAAGGTTGGGTGAACCTTCTTTATAAAATAAAAAAGGGTTTATTTAAAACTTTGCTTATAAAAAAGCTATAATTATAGTATGAAAATTGAGCATATATGGATGTAATTTAACGTACTTATAAATAAACATATGAACCAAAAATTCGCCACTGAAATACTAGATATTCTTCTTTATTATCCAGTATTTTATCTTATATATAATTGTAATAGATATAATTATATATAAAATAAGCCTAAGTGGTAGTTAATTTTAAATTAGGATTTGAGTTTAAAAGGTTAATACGAAAAAAAAACATAAAGTAAAATCTGAATTACCTACAATAAGCATATTATTTATTTAACTACGATTAATTTTAGGTTTATTATATGTTTCTCTTTGTTTTACATGAAACATAAAAGAGTGTTACAATTTTCTAGTCCATTGGATTATTCAGAAAGTTGAATCGAATAATCGTTTTTGCTGCTGCTATTGGATCCAGAATTCGAAACCATTGTTATCCTACTTAGTGCAGACCGAATGAGATAGTAAACGAAAGGTCACTCATTCAATAAATTGTTACTCGGGAGCATGATAACAATTATTAACATCAGTGTGTTATTTTTAGTGTCACTCATTAATTGTCACATGAGATAGCATTGCAGGCGGTGCTTTGCTGAATTCATTTTAAAATTATATTTGATTAATAATGTAGTGCGTAATTATTCATCATTATTAATAATTAGTTGTCATCTTTCTATTGTTTTAAGTGTTAATTTATAAAGCATAGGTATAGTAGTATTAAAATCAAAATGACAAATAAAAGTTTTATGTGTCTTTTAACTGTAATTTTTCATCTGGTTGTTACATCCGAATCCGCAAAAATACTAGCAGTGTTACCAGTTCCTGTTTTGAGTCATCAAATGGTGTTTCGGACGTTGACACAAGAACTAGCGAAACGTGGACATCAAGTAACGGTCATAACTGCATTTCCGTTATATGAAGAAGGTCTAGCTCCAGTTAATTATAAGGAAATCAGTATCAGTGAAATTTCAGGAAATATTATGAAACAACTAATGACAGAAGATATGAAGATATCAGAAGATATGTTTTCTCAGTTTGTGAGTACATTTAAAGCAGCTTCTCGCGTAATGGATGAACTCTTAGGCCTGCAGGATATCAAGAACTTAATCCAAGATAAAAATACATATTTTGATCTAATCTTTCTAGAAGATTGTGCGAAAACAACATTGATTTTTTCTCACGTATTCAATGCACCAGTTATACAAATAAGTTCTTTTGGTGGTACTTTCGAAACCTTTGAGGCAGTAGGTGCTCTTACTCATCCAATTTTATTTCCGCTTGCAATCAGAAAACGTTATAGTAATCTATCAGCATGGGAAAAAATTTCAGAGTTATATCTGCAATATAGATTACAAAAAGCTTACAGTGAAGCTGAAATGATGGATACTGAGGTACTGAGAAAACATTTCGGCAGGAATATTCCAACTATACACGAGCTAAAGAAAAATATACATATGCTATTTTTAAATATACATCCTATTTGGGATTCAAACCGTCCCGTTCCACCTAATGTTATATACTTAGGAGGTCTTCATCAGAAACCGCAACAAGAATTACCCAAGGTAAGTTTTTATTTTATTTATTTATTTTATTTATTTATTTATTTAAGAAAAACATTGACATAAAGTGATAATAGTTAGGTGTAATCACAAACTCGTAGATTGAGTTTTTCCGTACACCTAAGCCATCGACAATTACTTACACGTACACGCATCTACAAACATAACACTTGCTTAAAAGTTAAATAATTGCTACTTATAAACTAACATCATTATATATTAAGAGCAATGACATACTTAATACAAAACTAAATGTACTAGGTAATAACTAATTCATAAATATATTTTTTTTTAAATAAATGTAGGTAGGCTAGTTAAAAATTATGTTTTTAGTTCGGTGCGCCGCAAAGAATTCAACCACTAGGCTCCGCGGCGAAATGCGTTAGCCGTGGTTAGACGCTCACTCACACTAATTCATGTTTGAAATTTTTAAATCTAGTACAGGATGATTATTTTATTTACCTAAGTTCAATTATTTAGGTGTAGTAGTGTATCCATAAATAAGGTTGCTGATGTGTAATTGATTTTAGTGTTATGAGTAAAATAGTATGTTAGTATTATTAATAAGTTGAGTTTAGATATTAAGTTAAGATATTTATTTGATCAGTAAGTTAAGTAGTAAGTGATAGTTGTGCATGGTATTCTAAAAATTTATTATATTATTATATATTATATATGGTTTTGATATTAATGACACGTTAATTTACAGTTTAATTCTTGTATTTCGATATTATAATTTTCTGATAGTATTCTTTTAGTTTATATTTTATATTTCTACGATTTATGACGTCAGTTAGTGCCTTCGGAAGCTGGTTAATAAGGTTAGGTATAACATAGTTTAATCTCCTTTTTCCATATGAGTTGTTATATTTAGGTAATAGAAGTTTAGGGTAGTCATTTCTTCGGGCTGAATATGAAAACTGCACTTTTTTAAAATTTTCATTGAAATATTGTTCAATTAATAATGATAGTTCTGTTTTCTCATGTACGGGTATTATTTTGCAGAAAGCAAATAGTTTACGGTAATCATCTTTATAGGCCAGTTTTATTTTATCTGGAACTATTTGCTTAAGGATCCGCATTTGAAGTGCAAATATTTTATCAAGGTGACTTTTGGACGTTCTTCCGTAGCTTGACAGCCCGTAGGACACAACGGATTCAACCAGAGATGTGTATAGTAATAACAGTATTTTGTATGGCACTTTATATCTTATTAAAGAAAATTTAGCTAGGATCCCCCTTAGCCTGTCGCACACATGGCTAACATGATCTGTCCAGTTGAGTCGATTGTCAATGACAAGCCCAAGGTAGGTGTGCCTGTCGACTACGTCGATTACATCACAGGTACAAGGTGTATTGTTTTTATCGATGTTCACATGAAGGCAATGGTGATTATGTGCCACTAGTCTAGGTTTATACGAGCTTCTATTTTGGGTAGTGCTAATGTATATTAATTTAGTTTTACTAGCATTGAGTACCAATCCAGCGTCGTGTGACCATTTTGTCAGCATGTCAAAATCCGCTTGAAGTTGTGTGAGCGTGTCTTCTATATTGTCAGCTGCAGCAACTAGGCAAGTATCGTCTGCAAATTGATAGATTTCACACTGCTTGATGGTATTGGAGAGACTATTTACGTAGGCAAGGTAGTGCAGAGGTCCGAGCACGGAACCTTGAGCCGTTCCATCTGTGACCTGAACTGAAAAACTATCAGCCTCACCAACCCTTACTTTGTATGATCTTTCCTGCAGATAGCTTTCACACCATGACAGAAGCTTACCTCTGATGCCGCTGTCTTCCAAGCTTTGCAATAATTTATTATGGCTGAGAGTATCGAAGGCCTTACTGTAATCTATAAAAACTACCAAAATGTGCTTTTTACGATCAATATGTTGATATACACTATCTGTGAATGCAGAGAGTAATTGAGTAGTATTCTTATGTGGTTGAAACCCATATTGGTTGCTTGTTAATATGTTATTGCTATGATAAAACTTGTGTATTTGATCGCTTATATATTTTTCGATTATTTTGTCGACCGTAGGTAATATTACTATTGGTCTATAGTTATCAAAATCCACCCTACTACCTTTTTTGTGTATCGGTCTAACAATACCGGTTTTAAGTTCAGTAGGATATTTACCCGTTATTACGCTTGCGTTTATTAAGTTGGATATGACGATTTTAATTTTTCCACATAGTATTTTTATGTCGATAGCTCTTATTCGATCTACTCCTGGTGCTTTGTTACAGCTTAGAGAATTTATTATTTTTTCTACTGATTTGTTAATTTGGTATAGGAAATTTAATTACTACAAATTTAAACTGGGCATTATTAATATTTTTATAATACGTTTACAGGATTTAAAATCGGCTCTTGATTCATCAACCAATGGTATCATCTATGTTAGTTTTGGAAACAATGTTAACCCAGCGCTTTTATCACGTGAAAAACTAAGAATATTTACAAATGTCTTCTCCAAATTGCCTTATGATGTATATTGGAAGTGGAATGATGAAAACATTCCAGGATTAACTGAAAATATTAAAGTTGCAAAATGGTTTCCCCAGTCAGATCTACTTCGTAAGTTACTACCTACTTCCTGTTTATAATAATGATTTAATAGTTTAAAAACGCACATAACTCCAAAAAGTTAGAGGTGCATGCCCGGATTCGAACCGCGGACCTCTGATTAGGAGGCTGACGCCCTAACCACTAGGCTATCACCGCTTCACCTGTTTATTAGTCTAACATTAAATACGTGTATATGATTCATCATGATCAACCCATTACCGGCTCACTACAGAGTCTCCTCTCAATATGAGAAGGGTTTGGCCAAAGTCCACCACGCTGGCCATGTGCGGATTGGCAGACTTCACACGCCTTTGAGAACATTATGGAGAACTCTCAGGCGTGCAGGTTTCCTCACGATGTTTTCCTTCACCGTTGAAGCAAGTAATATTTTAATCGTTTAAAAACGCACATAACTGCAAAAAGTTAGAGGTGCGTGCCCGGATTCGAACCGCGGACCTCTGATTAGGAGGCTGACGCCCTAACCACTAGGCTATCACCGCTTCACCTGTTTATTAGTCTAATATTAAATACGTGTATATGATTATTTAATATTAATATTACAGGGCATCCAAAAGTAAAACTTTTTATAACACAGGGAGGATTGCAGTCTACAGATGAAGCAATTGCGGGGGGTATTCCTCTTATTGGTATACCAATTATCTGGGATCAATGGTTTAACGTAGATAAATATGTTCAATTAAGAATTGGTGTACAGTTGGATATCAACTCTATCACAGAAACGAAATTAGAAAATGCTATAGAAACAGTTCTCAGTGATAAAAGGTATGTTTAAACTTATTTATCATAGTGGTTACATTGGATCACTATGTATGGAACTAATATACGAAAATATTATCAGTATAAAACTATTTCCGGCCCTCTGCAGGCCACGTGTCTCCTATTAGCATGAAAAGGATTATTTCGGAAATGCACATAGGTAGACTTTACACGCCCATAAACACTATGTTAAACTCTCAGGCATTCAAATTTGACGACCCTCGTGACGAAGGGCACGCGTTGTCGCATCATAAAGTTGGAGGTCTGGGGTTCGATTCCCGGCTCGAGTCTGGTCTGGTGTGAGGCTTCGGCCGTGGCTAGTTACCACCCTACTGATAAAGGCGAGCGATTTACTTTTACCTCGTTAGAAATCAATTAGCCCGCTACAATCGGAGACATCATCACTTATCATCAGGTGAGATTGCCGTCGAGGGGTAACTTGTAGTAAATAAAAAGAAAAAAACAAGTGATATTTTTTTAATTTAATATCATCGTCAATCTCAGTCTTCAAGAGGGAGGCCGGATTCTTTGTCACTGTATTATGTCTGGTACTACCACTGTATTATGTCTGGTAGTAAATTTATGCCTAAATATATATTATCACATACGACAATTAACTTTTACAATTATTTTACATGGCATATATGGCACGAAACAGAAACTAGTCTGATATGACCATGTAGGTGTCATTCTAAATGTAACTTTGTATTTAATGCCTCATTTTCATATATTTTTTAAATAAATAAAAAATATGGTGACCCGTCTGCTCCAAATCAGAGAGTTTGATGAGATGAAATTAGAGTAATCCACCCGCGGGCCTCAGACAGCCCGTTTATATGTCGGATGTGATTATTTTCACTAATTTGTGATGAAAATCGTTAAGCCCGCTGATCCAAAGAGAAGCATGGAGGATTAAGGCTTTTATCACATCCACTTATGAGAGAGGAGACTAGTATCCCGTGACCTGCAGTGGGATATTGTATCAGTAAAAATTACATTATATATAATATATTATACATTATAATAACAATAATGATATTTGTTTATCTCTACATTTATTATATATATTCGAAACTACTCAAATTATCTGTTAGGTTTCAAACCAGAGGCGCTGAAAAATTTGGCAAGGAGACATCGTGGAGATCGATGAAGAATACTTTTATCCCTTAAAGACCTCGCAAAGGACGTATAATACTTAATCTACATTAAAAACGTCGCAGGCACCAGCCAGTATTAATATAGTACTAGCCGTTTCCTACAACTTTGTCTGCATTTATCCCGGTTATTATAAAACAGCGGAAGTCGTTAGATTTCCTTTGATTAAAGTATCCTACGCTCATGCCAATAGGTGAAATGTATTCTGCCAAACTATCAAAATATGTTTTTTCATTTCGGCATCAAAAGGTAACAGACAAATGGCGTTAGTTTCAAATTTATAATATTAACTAGGACAGATATACTAAACAATACAGCCTAGCCTAGAGCGTTGACCTCAAGTGGCCGGTCGTAAACAATAATTCAAAACCAAAGCAATATTTCTTCTCTATTGGATATGTGATGATACGTTTTGCTGACGTCACGTAACGTGAGATAAAAGTACGAAGAAGAAGATTTAATAATCTCTGTTTTAGGTACAAGGAAAACATCATCAAGCTTCATTCAGTGATGTATGACCAGGTGCAATCGCCTCTGGAGCGAGCCGTTTGGTGGACAGAACACGTCATACGCAATCGCGGTGCCGAACACATGAGAGCCCCAACTGCAAATATAACCTGGATCGAATACTACGAAATAAAACTCATATTATTAACTGTAACATTCTCTATTTTAACGTTGGCTATCATCTCGCTAACACTAGTTCGTGTATCGCGAATGTATATTAATAAATTTAAAACGGAATGATAAATACAACAACACAAAACATATTGCGTAGGTTTGAGGTAACGTATTTAAATATTATTGGATAAATTTAGGCTGCAAAAAACCTGTAACGACTGCATAGGATAGAATAATTCGAAATAATAAGGAAACTAAAAAAGATTTCGTGTTACTCTTTTACGTTTTTACCATAATTAAGACAGGTTAGAACATGAAAATAGGATTATTGATAGAATCTCCTTGGCGATATCAACTTCTTGGACATGTTTTTAATAGTTCAAATTTGTAGTTTTCGTTAAAGAAATATAATTTGATACTACAAGATTTTGGTATTTTCTTTATAAAATATATCAATATAAACTTGTTTTGAAGTTTAAAATTATGATTTCAAGATATGATATAAGATAATGGTACCAATAATGTTGCGCGCAATTCTCAAATCAAACTAAATTCTTGTCTGAAAGTATTGGTGTTTCTTTCAATATTTCCCGTAGATAAGAATAGCATTACTTTTTAAACTTCCTCTCATGTTACTACCAAGATGTAAGGCTTGATAAATTGTACCTTCTTCCTGTATATAACCTGAAGGGGCAACGCTGTAAATATCCTCAGATAGATAGTTTCAATTTGCATTTATTTAAACATTAAATAAATGAATTTGTACATTGCCCCTACTTATGAGCTATATAATACTAAAGTGAGTAGATGTACATACAAAACTAAATAAAAATAAAAAAATCTACTTCCTTGATTAAGATTTTTAATTATTTTTTTTAGGTACCTAGACCGTATATAGAACCACATATAATATATTTGTTTACTCAACGTAAAAATTCGTGCATCCATAATAGCTTAGTATTTAAGTGAACGTAAATTTATTATATTTTATAGACAAATTTGTAATTAATTTCACTTGTGTTTTTAGATTCTTATCGGAAACAGTGAGCTTTGGTGAAATTAGATATAGAATAGTTCCTTTAGCATTAAATTATATTATCTAGCTATTAAAAGGTTAAAAGTTGGTTTTCTAGTTTTGACAAGAACTAACCTATAACTAATTAAATAGTGACAATTGTGTAATTTTATACAGTTACTAGTTACCAAAAAATTAACCTTCCCCATGATCTCTTATACCATTTAACTTCGGCCTATTTATTTTCAAAGTTCAGAAATGAACCTATACGAGTTAATACAGGCAGGCTTATAAAAATCGATCGGACCAAATTATGCATCTTAATTTTTATGGAACATTGACATTAAAAATTGTTTCTTTACATCGCTGTTGATACTTCTGGTCAATTAATCTCTTCTATCTTTATGATCACTGAGTGGGTGATTCATGATGTTGCACACTGTTGCTAGCATTCTTGATTTAATTCTGGAAATGCAAAACAAGCAAGAAGCATAGTTCAAGAATTTTGTGAGAATAATATTATCATTAAGTCGGAGGCATTACAAAATACATGATGAAAGCTAGTAAACATGCCAGTGATTCATATTGGAATTCAGATCCATATATGAGACGAGTGAACTAAAATGTTTTTTTTTTGAGTTTTTAAAATTGACTTAATAACTAACTTTCTGGATGAGAAATATTCAAATTTTAAAATGATATTCGCAAACTATTGTACAATTAATTTTACAAAATAGCGTTGTGAATATAAGCCTTGACATTAAAGTTCAACAACCATCATAAAGTTAACAAGATTCCTCGACAATTACGAAAGCAATTTTCCCCACAAATTTTCGGCCGTTCTGCCTGATTAATGTCAGGGAAAAGTTTATGGGGAAATTTAGGGTAATTGAAAAATATTGCTGGAAGCATTCAAGAATTAATTTTGAGGATAGGAAGTACATTGTAAACTTTAAAATGTCAATGTAGACTTTAAAATAGCCTTTTCAAATTTTAACCCCACGTTTTGCATACTTGCAAATTCTTTTCTTAAACATTATACATTCTGAGAGCTTACTCATAGCTTTCGTAATTCTTCTCATTGGTACCAATATTACAAATGCAAAACAATGCGTTTGTGGGCATGAATAACAACCACGCAGTAACAGAAAATCAGGTTGACAGCTTATGGGCTAGAGAGTGACATAGTTCTTATTTTAACGCGCTTCGCATTTATGACATAAGTTGTTAAATAGTTTGAATAGTTTAGTTTCTGAATGCTAAAGAACAAAGCTATGTTCTTTGTAGAAAGTCAACAACGAATAAAATGAATAATTGGCCTATGATATATTTTCATTAAGCTGAGATAGACTAGTGGTTAGGACGTCACCCTCCTAATCAGAGGTCGGGGGTTCGAACCCAGGCACACTCTTTACTTTTCGGAGTTATGTGCGTTTTAAGCCATTAAAATATCACTTGATTCAGCGGTGGAGGAAAACATCATGAGGAAACCTGCACGCCAGAGAGTTCTTCATAATGTTCTTAAAGGTGTGTGAAGTCTGCCTATCCGCACATGGCCAGCGTGGCGTGGTGGACTATGGCCAAACCCTTCTCATATTAAGAGGAGACCCGTGCTCTGTAGTGAGCCGGTAATGGGTTGATCATGATGACATCAACGACTACAATAAGGCTATTTTAAAGGCGAAACCGTGGTGCTAAACCTGCGTCCTTAGTATCATTGAAGTCTGGTTTCAACCAATAATAAGACGCGGTGGACGCAAACGTTGACTAAACCGGTAATCGCGTAGGCTTCTTACTGTAGATTTGTCTGCTTTAAGTGGTGCGCGTTCTCGTCACACTAGCTATACACTTAACGAAGGTTCTAAAGAAATAAGTCATAGTCATATCTAACTGAGAGAAAAGTTATTTGCTCAGCCGGGACTGGTCTAGGCTGAGTATAATGATAATCTAAATTAAAATCTATAATGTATCGTTTTTTATGAATGGTCAGAGTTCGATAATTGTGTCGGCCAATCCACAATGATCCCCACTAACCTGATGCCAGCGCCCAGCATATAAAACTATTTTTGATTATTGTTGAAACATTTTTTTTCCCAGTAATATCATTTGCTAAAACTTCAAAAGAGACTTGACCAAATACAAACAAAATACGATGCTTAATGCGCTCCAAAAGAAACATCCTAAGAGATGGGAATATACTGATTTGTATTCGAAATGTGTCTTATTATCCAAAAGGACTCATTTACTTGTGTTTTTATGCTGGTATGTGGAACGACTCTCGCTTCAACTTTGATCCCTCGTAATTTAATCCCAGTATTTTCTTTTCCATTTTTAGGAGAAACCGTGGATAAAGGCTTTGTGAGACTGTAACTGAAATAGCAGTATAATATTAAAAAAGCGGTGATAGCCCAGTGGTTAGGGCGTCAGCCTCCTAATCAGAGGTTGGCAGTTCGAATCCGGGCACGCACCTCTAACTTTTCGGAGTTATGTGCGTTTTTAAACGATTAAAATATCACTTGTTTCAACGGTGAAGGAAAACATCTTGAGGAAACCTGCACGCCTGAGAGTTCTCCATAATGTTCTCAAAGGCGTGTGAAGTCTGCCAATCCGCACATGGCCAGCGTGGTGGACTATGGCCAAACCCTTCTCATATTGAGAGGAGACCCGTGCTCTGTAGTGAGCCGGTAATGGGTTAATCATGATGATGATGATGATGAACTGAAATAGCAAGGCTGAAATAGTTTGCAATAATTGTCCATCTGATAGTATTGTAGTGATCAAAACCTTTGCCTCGAAAAAAATATATACGAAGAGGGCCTTTTAAACGAGCAAATAAAAGTGACTTTACAACTGGCGATTGTTTTTTTGTTCAGAATTCCGCGCTCCTTTGGCTTGCTTCTAGCGATTCCCTGCTATCATTTTGATATCGTCAATTGGGCTACACCTGGTCGGAATATAAATACACATGAACTAATGCGGCTTAATCCAGCACTGTGTTACTGGGGTTACCAGCGTCTATCGGTTCTTCGTGATATGTACTATAAGGGCTATGCAAAGGTCTGACCTACATTAGCCAATCTGGTCCTTTTATACATGCCGAAATGCGTTTTTATCGTCAACTCTTTAGACGTTGTTCACCGAATTTGAAGATTCTTAATATGTTCTCATATGTAGAATCCCAAAACTCAAATACTGCAAGAATTTACCTAAATTATATAAAATTATCCTATAGTATATTTTAATGAATACAAATCAAATCGGTGCTCCAGAATAAAGATATTTGCAACTTCCATTTATATCTGTCAACAGCCGTTAACTTGACTGGCCCATTCGTTTACGGTTGTTCGAATATATACCTTATTTTTTAAGTCATAGGATAGACGGTTTGATTTGTTAACAAAATATGTCACTGTCAATGTCAGCTTGACGAAGCTATGTTTTTTCACGGAAAGAATTGTTTGTTTTTCAAATGGAAATTATTTTATTTCTGTATATATACGAAACTGTCATGAAAGTCAATTCAGTCAATGAAGATAAAAAGGTCAAAGCCCATTATAGCGAAGCTTGGTAATAATATTAATAGCTATCTTAGAGATAGCTTGCCTCCTCGGGACTCAAGATAGATTAAAGGTAATTTTTAGTCCGGGAATAGAAACAGTTCCCGCGGGATTATCAAAAAACTATAACAAAGTGTACTTATTCGCAATTTTCGTAAGAGTAATGCGACAACAGGACAGAGTACAGAGTCGTGATAGCCTAGTGGTTAGCACGTCCACCGCCGAGTTGGAGGTCGGGGGTTGTTAACCGGGCGCGCACTTATAACTTGTCGTAGTTGTGTGCGTTTTTATGCAATTAAAATATCACTTGCTTCAACGGTGAAGGGAAATATCGTGAGGAAACCTGCATTCCTGAGAGTCTTCCATAATGTTTGGGGTGTGTGCATAAGGCGTGTGCCAATTCGCACATGGCCAGCGTGGTGGACTGTGGCCATACCTATCTCATATTCATATTGAGAGGAGACCCGTGGCCATACCTCATATTGAGAGGAGACCCGTGCTCTGTAGTAAGTTTGCAGTGGGATGATGATGATGATGAAATAAAGCGAAATGTATTTTAGTATAGCAGACTATTTTCATTCACTTTGGTATTTATTATCTTTACGTTTATAACACTTCATGTATAATAATAACAGTTTCCAATTTTGTTTCATTTAGAACTTTGCCCTCATCCTTTAACTTAGTGCTCGTATACATAGAATATTTCCGGTATTTGTTTTGAATCTATGCTTTTACTACGCTATATTTTCTGTTTGCTATTTTACCCTCCTATCCGCAAACTTGTCTGGATATAAATTGAGGTTGACGACAATCTGAGCCTAGTTCAGCTTGTAAAAACATACATATATATGTTGTAAACGCTTTACATTAGTGCGGTGTCAATGATTGTCATGACGTGCCACTTTACTGTATCTTGATACTGTATCCAGAATTTCGGAGTTCCAAATAATTGGGCATGTCTTATGTCCTTCTTTCAGCTTTGACTCCTTGATTATCCTTTATGTCTGTGATTTTCTATCCATACAAAGCCTGTGTTGCACTTTGGCCAGAAACCTACAGATTGCGGGATATTTACCTATGCCCAATCAAATAGTTTCGCGTCGGAAATCACGCCAGCAGCAAGTTTACATTCAGTATTCCCTTGTTGCTGTGTACTTGTACTCCTGTGTTAATTTAGTTTTAAATATTTGGTTTGATAGACTATAAGATAGCCCTTGACGGTAATCTCACCCGATGGTAAGTGATGATGCACTCTAAGATGGTAATAGGCTAACCTGTTAGCACTAAACAACTCCAAATGATCATAAATCATTCTTGAATTTTCATACGCATATCTTAAAAAAGCTATCATCTGAAGAACGGTTTACTTTACTTTACTTATATACTTATAAATAAGGACTAAACAATCGATATACTCAAGGCAAAATAATGCCATCTTAACATGATAAATGATCCGTTTAATACAACTTCTGGTCAAAAGTGCTCTTGAAAAGGTCTTCAATTGGAGCAGCAACATATTCAATTGTTATATCTGCGATTTATGTGAATATAAGTGTGGGTTTATTAATACTTGAATTCTCGGTCTCTTCCCTTTCTGAATCTGATGTCTTCTATTGAAAGTGAAATGTAATTGACTGAAACGCCCTGCCCATTGAAACCCCCGAGTTTAAGATTCTCAATATACATAGAAAATATAGAGAAAACGAAAATTGTTGCCAATTTTGTTCTACATAAATCAAGGGATAAATAAAAAGGACAGGTCTCAAAATAGTACTACCGCTTTCTCTCGTTAGGTATTGTACTCGGCCCACTCGAAATGTAGCCTGAAGTATTATCCAGCAGACTAACACCGCATTTATTTTAATAATCTACAAATCATATCATCATCATCCTCAAGAACAACCCATTACCGGCTCATTACAGAGCACGGGTCTCCTCTCAATATGTGAAGGGTTTGGCCCATAGTCCACCACGCTGGCCATGTGCGGATTGGCAGACTTCACACGCCCTTGAGAACATTATGGAGAACTCTCAGGCGTGCAGGTTTCCTCACGATGTTTTCCTTCATCGCAATTGAAGCAAGTGATTTTTTAAAGCGCACATAATTCGGAAAAGTTAGAGGTGCGTGCCTGGACTCGAACCGCCGACCTCGGATTAGGAGACTGACGCCCTAACCACTAGGCTATCACCGCTTCCCAAACAAATCATATAGAGACCATTAAAGTTACTTCGCTGTACCATTACCAACTAAAAGTGCTGAGCTGTAACTTATATTAATTTTTCACTGTTCCAAAGTCCTCATATTATACGGTGTCTAAAAACTTGTAGTTTTATAGCAAACAAAGTTTTCTTATTAGAGCAAAATTTTCAAGATTATGACGTAGTGTGCCATTATGTGGTGTAAAATAGAGCTTGTGCGGTTGCCTTAAGTTTGTTTCTCTGCGAGTCATATTACTTGTGTTTTGCGATTATCTGGAGTAAAGTTTGCATGATTCAATGATGAAGCTGTGATACTAGGTAGATACGGAGGCGTTCTAACCACTAGGCGGTTAGGACGCCTCCTTATCAGAGGACAGGGGTTCGAACCCGGGTACGCATCTCATAATGTTCTCAAAGGCGTGTGAAGTCTGCCAATCCGCACATGGCCAGCGTGGTGGACTATGGCCAAATCCTTCTCATATTGAGACGAGACCCGGAGACCCGTGCTCTTTAGTAAGCCGGAAATGGCTTGATCATGAATGATGATACACCTACCCCTATGCAAACATGTTTATTTTGAAGACTTCATAAAATAAGAAGAATCCTAATTGGGTTGGTTTTTAAATATTTGGATCAGTATGCTTGTTTTATACATTTATCCTATGTTTATTATTGCATGGAGACCGGAGATACGTACTTTTGATTGCATTTCCGCAGGCCAAGTGCTTGTAATGAAAAACATGTGACAGTAAATTTATATAAACAACTATTCTGTCAATTGAATCAACTGCGAAATATCATTGTATATTTGAAGGTACGTTTTTTGGAGTTGCAGTTGTTTACTTCAACGGAAATATAGTGAACCACAAAGTAAATTAAAACTGCATCTCAGATTATGTTGAATGTTTTCTCTAAGGCGTTCAAGTTAGAGTTAAGTGCCATTACTTAGTCTGCCGCAGCTGGTTTCTAATTCAATTACAGACTAAGTGAAGCGAAGTTCATCGGCGACGCTACTCAACAGTGCTATTGTTTCTTAACTAATGTTATTCGACGTTTGCTTGTTGAGTGAAGATTTTTGAATGGAAGAACTAACGTCAAAGTTTCTAGACAGCATACTTTTTACTTTTCAATAATGCAACAGCAGAGGTCATTCTAAGATTAAGTCTGCTATTGCCATTGCGCCTCAATGGTCGATCAATGACAATAAAATTAGTGAAAACAATACAATTCAAAAGTTTTTTACATTAAAACAGTATGTTTTGTCTGGTGGGAGGCTTCGGCCACGGCTAGTTACCACCCTACCCACAAATACGTGTGACCAAGCGATTAAGCGTTTCGGCACGATGTAGCGTAGAAACCAATTAGGAGCATGGTTTTCCTTCTCTAGTCTAGGTTGGTAGCGGGCTAACCTGTTAGGAGAAATCCTAACAGGTTAGCCCGCTACCAACCTAGACTGCATCATCACTTGCAACCAGGTGAGAAAGTCGTCAAGGGCTAACTTGTAAAATTATAAAAAAAATGTGCAGCAAATAGTAAAAATATGTTTATAATAAGGACTGCTTTTCACTCTAAAGTAACGGTAAACGAGAGGAATGTAAACTTGTACGCTTACTAGATAACCTAGTGTTGGTACCAACGGAATATTGCTTAATTTAGGAAACGTTTTTGTAGTGCTGCTTTTTGTGTTTTAAACAATACATGTAACCTACCTCCTACCTACCTAATTTAAGATATTTGCCAAGTTAAATATAACTGTTTGGATATGCGTGCATGCAAAGCTTTTTATGCATGCATTTGTTCATGTCACTTTGTCCCTCCTTTGATAACTTCCAGTGACCTTGGATATTTTCTTTGTCTTTATTTTTAATTTACAAGGAGGAAACTATCTGTAGCAAGAAATAGTTATAATATTAGTAGAATTTATTTTAAATTATTATCAGTAGCATTTGTTCAGAGTGTAATATCAAATTGATATGTTTTATAAAGCATAATTCCCTTTTATAAGGTAACAATTTCCCCGTGTAAAACTCCCTAATATATCAAACTTGGGATGACATGACTCGCGCTATCGCTTTCCGCGCCACTTGGCGTACGTCATCCTATCACGAGTTGAGCTCTCGACGCTGTATTCTAATTAACTTTGTCTGGTTCCTATAATCTTCTACTAACCCCTGACGCGAAGAAGCGGTGATAGCCTAGTGGTTAGGGCGTCAGCCTCCTAATCAGAGGTCGGCGGTTCGAATCCTGGCACGCACCTTTTTGGAGTTAAGTGCGTTTTAAAAAAAATTAAATATGACTTGCTTCAACGGTGAAGGAAAATATCGTGAGGAAACCTGCACGCCTGAGAGTTCTCCATAATGTTCTCAAAGGCGTGTGAAGTCTGCCAATCCGCACATGGCCAGCGTGGTGGACTATTGCCAAACCCTTCTCATATTGAGAGGAGATCCGTGCTCTGTAGTGAGCCGGTAATGGGTTGTTTGTGATGAACCCCTGACGTAAATAAATTGACTTCTTTATTTTTGCATATTATGTGATATGTTATTTTTTTAGTCCAACCTCCAGGTAAGATGATAGAGCCTTAAATGGTTTTGGGTTAACCTTTTAAGGGTTTTCTTTTCTTGTCCTTATCCCACATTACGTGGGGTCGGCACAACACGTCTTCTTCTTCCACTCACTTCTATGAGCCACCTCAGTATCCATACCTTTTACCCGCATATCCTCTTTTACACAATCCATCCATCTTTTCTTTGGTCTTCCTCTACTCCTTTGCCCTTCCACTTTCATATATAACATTATTTTGGTGACTCTATTGGAGAATACCTCCGCATTGTATTATTTATTGTATGGCAGTTATATTGAACCCATAAACATCGGTTTCTCCACGACATCAAATCTGTGTCAGTAAAAACAGTGACGGCAAAAGCCAACAAACCAGAGAAAATACAAAAAATATAAATTCCCAAATTGACCCTGCCGGGAATCTAAACCGAGATATTTCACGACACAATAAATGCCATTAGGATCACAACCTAGGTCATAAATTCAATCATGGATTAAATAATACATTCAGAAAGTCAGCCTTGATATTTATAAAAATTAAATCATTTTAATCAAACAGTAATAACGTTGTTTGCCGCAAATATTCCGCTGTTCCCGAAACTCTCTAATATATCACACGCAGCGCGGGGGGATAACATAAATCGCACTATCGCTTTCCGCGCCACTTGACATACGATCGTTCTATCGCGGGTCGAGTTTGTGGACATTGTTATGTAGTTAGGTGCTTCTGTTGTTAAATTGATCTGTATTCTACACGTTTTGTACACCAGGTACTCTTATAAATATGAAGCGTTAAAAAAAAAAAAACAAAAAAAAAACACGCTTAACGTATCAAATATTTACAAGGCTGGTTATATCATCAAATCAGCTCATCATTGGCAGACTTCACACGCCATTGAGAACATTATGGAAAACTCTCAGGCATGCAGGTTTCCTCACGATGTTTTCTATCACCGTTGAAGCAAGTGATATTTAAAAAAAAAAAAACGCACATAACTCCGAAATGTTAGAGGTGCGTGCCCGGATTCGAACCGCCGACCTCAAATTAGGAGGCTGACACCCTAACCACTATCACAGCTTCACCAAATTATAGTATTGTCATTCGAATGACATATTTATTTTTATCTTAATACGTTACGAGAATTATGTCTGGTGCTAGGCTTCGGCCGTGGCTAGTAACCACCCCACCGACAAAGACGTGTCGCAAAGCGAGTATGGGCTTACCATACCCCCTAACAGGTTAACCTGCTACCATCTTAGACTGCATCATCACTTACCATCAGGTAAGATTGCCGTCAAGGGCTAATTTGTAGTGGATAAAAAAATAAAAATGACTTCTAAGATTGCATTACATACTTAATTACGAGTAAGTGTAGGTAATAAAATAATTAAAAATATACTTATATGTAGCTTCCAGCTTACTACTTACTAGCTGTGATATCCTAGTGGATAGGACGTTTACCTCCTAATTAGAGGTCGGGGGTTCGGTCCCGGGCACGCACCTCTTACTTTTCAGAGTTACGTGAGTTTTTAAACAATTAAAATATCACTTGCTTCAACGGTGAAGGAAAACATCGTGAGGAAATCTACGTGCCTCTCTCAGGCATTTTCTCCATGTTCTCAAAGGCGTGTCAAGTCTGCCAATCCGCATATGGCCAGCGTGGTGGACTATAGCCAAACCTTTCTTATATAGAGAGGGGACCCGGGCTCTGTAGCGAGTCGGGAACGGGTTGATCATTATGATGATGATAGTTTCCAAAAATTGAACTATTATTCAATTTTTTCACGTGTTACTTTCCGGCAGTCCGTGATTTACAATGAACATTAAGCTTAATTCGCTATAATTCGTGAAAACCAGGCAGTATCTTCTGCAATGCTATCTCGACGCACGTTTTCCTTCGACACCGGAACTTAATTGACACATTGAAAGCAATTTAACAGCTTAATGTGCAGTTAATTTTATTATTATAGACAGTTTTAAATCAATACCTATATTCCTTACATTTCTCCTTACAATATTTAAGGAAGAATTATAACTGCGCTTGTCGTCTACATCAAGAAATTACGTTCAATATTTATCAGTGGTATTTTTTTCAGTACAATCGTAGCACAATATCATATAATCTGGTTGCAAAATAACACAAAACAACGATGTTGATAGCAAATCCCGAGCACGAGTTTATTTTTGTATTCGAATGTAAAAAGATACAGTACACGTTGAATTTTGAAAGATCTTCTGTTTAACATAACATTTTTAGCTTAAATTGTCACCATTTTATGAATCCATATTATTATGATTTAGATATTTCAACATGTATTTTATATTTCTCGGGAATTTGAATTCCTATTGTATTTATATATACGTTCGTTTTCTTTCCTAAATTATAAGATTGATGTTAAGGTCGATGCTTGGCTAAAATATGTCAGTCAAAAATTTATAACAATTTTATTCAGCTTCAAAAAAAGCATTATTTACTAGCAAAAGTTTTCAGAGGTCGTAACAATGCTTGCATTTTCTTTATTAGACAAAGAAGAATTTTTCTTTAACAGAAAACCAAGTTAAAGTTGAATTACGTGCAATCATAAATAATTTGTTTCTTTGAGAACGTTAAGAACGTTAAGAGCTTGTTTGCGTATTTTTTTTTAACATGGTTTTGATCTAGCTCACAATTATTGTCTACTCTGTGCATATATATCATCATCATCATCACCATCAGCCAACATTAATCCACTGCTGAACATAGGCCTCTTTGAAGTAGCGCCAACTCATCCTGTCTCCGGCTTTTCGCATCCAGTCGATACCTGCCACTTTTCGGAGGTCATCACTCCACCTGGCCGGAGGACGACCCACACACCGTTTGCCTAGACGTGGTCTCCACTCGACGACCTTCCGACCCCAACGTCCGTCGGTTCTCCGACAAACGTGACCAGCCCACTGCCACTTGAGCATAGAAATACTAGTACCTTTACAACTAGAATAACTCAGCCCTTGAACGTTTGCGTGATGAAATAGATTCAAGACGTATATTCTTCATGCAATAATTAATTGTAAAAGCACTCAGACCGCGCCTGCCGGAGAGAGTGAATTAAAACCTTCAAAAATTATGGATTTGCATTTTCATTCGATATTTCATATTGTGATAAAAAGATAAATCTTATCGTGTTCAAATTGTCTCATTGGAATATGGAATTTAAAAGTGTGTAGTAATTGCAATATTAGCTATGTATAGATATAGCTAACACCTCCTTTAAGGCAGACAATGGTACACATCCTAAATTTTAGCATCGGTGTTTATTGGAGTTGCTTAGATAGCATAGCACTTACGCCGCTATTGCCGGAGATATGCGGGTTCGAATCAGGAAATAACTGCCTTGTTGATCTAATCAGTTAATCAATTAGCATTTTCGTTCAACTATGTCAATCGATGTCTTTGATTTAAAAAAAACACACGTTAAAGTGTTGTTTGTATTGCATTTTATTTTGTAATCAAAATAAACTTAGAAAACTTCGAAAGTGAGTGTGTACATATATTCGTATACTAGCTGTTGCCCGCAACTTCGTCTGCGTAGAATTGCTGAATTCCCGTTAGATTGAGGTTTCCCGTGCGGCCAATGCGCAAGGCATTCAGAAAGTAAGCTACAGGCAAATGTCAAATAGCCTATTTTCGTGTTTCTAAATTAAAAAACATAGGACCTCATACAAACTTCCAACCCTATTTGGAACTTCCGAATATCCTTTCTTAGTTGACATCTCTTAACTATCAACTACCTACTTGCTAAATTATAGCTTTATATGTACAATAGTTTTTGAGATCTCGTGTTAATCAGTAAATATGTAAGTAAGTAACCTTTCGCTTTTATATATATAGATATGTAAAACCAGTAGGTATACATTATAATATGCTCTGTTTTAAAGTTGGATAAGAAATAACTGACGCTATGTGCAAACTGCGGGTCACGTCTGCTGACTTTGGAAGTTGTTCAAAGATTGCTCTCAAACTATTGCAGATTTGCTGAGTCGCCCTTTCGACGACCTACTCACATTAGGTCGTCAAACGGGCTGGTGGTCTAATTGCTGTCTGTCATGAGAATATGTGAGAGATACTACAAGACGCTAGAGATTTGAATAGAGATATTTAATAGCTTAACAGGTAGATATTTCGTTACTTAACGTTAAATTCAGTCGTTCTAGAAATTAGAAATAAATTGAAATATAAATTTATATATTTGTGGCATATCGTTCCGCAAAATTATTTTATTTATGCCAATACCAAAGCCGAGTTCAGTGAAACAGTTTGGTACGAATGTGTTATCATTTGGACAAAGGCTCTTCGAATGTCGTTGAGGCGTATTTTTTACTTCTCGGAGCTCATACGTATGTAGTTTTGTATGTAGTAGTAGTATGTAGTTTCGGACTGACTATTAGCTGTGCTAACCCTATTAGTTGCGATAGCGTAACCGGGCTGTTTGGAGAGCTGCGGAAAGAAGCTCTGCCAGAAGAAAATTTGAGCCCTAGGGCTCGAAGAAACAAAGGAAACGTCTGCCTAAAGGCCACCTGTGAGGCCGAACCTCGGCTTGGGCGACGTTTGGGATAACGGGAGGGTCGGACGGTTAGTATGTAGTTAATCCAGTGAGATAATCATAATAATCGGTCTTATCAAAAAAAGCGCGTATAAAAAGTAAACATTTTTCATTTTAAATGTTTTAATGACAGTTTTTCTTCATAATAGCCTGTCTCATTATCATTAAAAACATCTGATGTAATAATTAAAATTTTGTCTAAAGATAAGATGCAGGGGTAGCAAATTGTTCAACGAGTTACCATAACTTTAATATTAATACTAAGTTTAAAGAGTTATCTCAAAGTTCCCAAAGACTCAGCGTGAACTGCAACTTTAATCTAACAAGTGAAGATTTTATTTAAGAAATTTATTATGACTTTATTCTTAAATTTACTGAAAACAAAAGGTTTACTTTTATTCGTTAACTAAACCCATAAATTATAATGAGTACATGAAACCTTCATGCGATAAAATTGTACTATTTAACTTTGTACTAAACTTTTTAAAACCTTCGTAGTATTTGAAAACTCACCATAAACCTAGTTTTTGGTTTGGCATCATCATCATCCCATAATCTTAGTCCTAATAAGCTTTTATGCTTAATATTATGTTTACATAAACATGAATATAAGTGACAATTCAACTTACTCTTTTAGACACAGGGATGGAAAAAACCGTTCCTCTGTTTTTGGGCTGCTTCTGAAAATCATGTGACAGAAAATTAAATACGTAGCTGTTTTTGGCCCCGCTCGAAAACTAAACCTAGGGCTCCATAACTCGTAGTCAATCGGGCTAAACACTGCAATAATATCTGTGTGATGTTTACAGACTCAACATGTATGGAGCTTATAACTCGACAGCTAATAATATCGTACTAGAAATATGTTCTTGTTTAATTTACCTACAGGAAAGAAAGCTTCGTCAGTAATTCTCGTACACTCTCGTACCTACCAATAACTTAATTAAAATTTTCCCTTGAAAATATTTACGCAAGTTATACTTTTGAACTTCGTCTCGGATGTTAAAACGCAAGATGAGGTAAGTTTAAGTTGGCTTATTAATTTCGGAGAACGCTTTTATCCTTGTTGTTAAGATGCCCAACGTTGCATCAAGCTGCAAGAGATGAGTAAATTGGAACAAAATATCTCTTACATATTTAATTATAAAGTGTGAAATAAAGAATTGTCAAAAAGAAACACAAACAAGAATTTGAATTCGGTATACAAAATTATTATGAGGCGCGTAAAAATAATTTTACGTCAGATTTTTATATTTAAGAAAAAATATATGTATTGCGATATTGCAAAGAGTTGTTCCTGTCAACATTCAACATTTCTTTTGATAATTATTTCCTACCCGAAAAGTTCGATCATTTAGCAAAATGGCTCTGCCCCCTCAACCTTAATCAAGTGGTGGAGCGAAATACGGCGAATGTGAAGATGAGTTTGACACCCCTTTCCAAAAATGAAAGGGAGAAGATAATTTTTTATGAGATAATAATAAAAAAAACGCCAGTTTTTTAAAGATAAATATAAAACAAATTATCTATCAATCTATTAGTAGTAAAACACCGCAAATGTAGAGTTTGCGTAGATTAAACATCGCTAATCGAATTCGGTAAATGGACAGGGACTTCGGAGTTCCTATCTTCAAGATTTCAGTCCTGGCTATTATTACTTACTTATAATAATTATCATATTATAATTATCATAAAGGAAGCTCGAAACCTAACGTAAGTAATCGAAGTAGTGAGGTGGGTTGAAGCTTTCTATCTATACTCATATCAGGGCATAAACATGAATATTTGCACATTTCGAGGAACCTTAAAACAAAAGATTGAATAAAAATCAGTATCAGTTCTGGGTGAAGGATAATACCTACTTGTGATACCAAACTTTGAAATGTTTTCAGATTAGGACCGCATTATGTGAAAATTTTACGAGGATTACGTTGTGAGAGTAAAGGATTGACGTTGTTTATTATTCACAGGTGTTGCTAATCCGCTACTGGCCCCAAGTTTTAACCGACCATTCGTAAGGGATTGTCCTGAATTAAGATGTCCGTTGTCCGTATGAGATATACGAGTACATCGTAGAGTAAGGTGGTTGATGGAAAATCTGTTAATTTATCATGTAAGACATTTATGGTACCTCGTATGCCATCACGGAAAACAACATGACGTGAGCTTATGCCGTCATTTCTCGACATGCCACATATTTACTTATTTTGTGTTATAATTGTTTGTAAGCATAATCAAGCTAATAATTGAAATACTATAATAATAATTTTATAACCGAAACTTCAATAAATTAATTATCGAAATAAGCTGATTTGGTAGTCTAGCCATATAGTGTATTTTATTTTAAACTAAATATTCTTATTTATCTAATTCAATTGAATATTTTGTTGCCCCTGATTTCATCAATTTAAAAAAAAACTATATTAATATTCAATTAATAAAGTTTTTTTTTTATGATATAGACACATAAATCATATTAGCCCTACGTTCCTATGAAGATTCAAATTAAAATATAGTCACAGATAATATTATAACACAGATTGGAGTCTGGAGACCTCTAATTATAAGGGCGCAATGAAATTGCCCTAAAAAGTTTCTCCTAAAAGCCGGGGAAAACTTATTTTACGGTGTTTCGTGATTAAGTCGACGCACCGAAACTTTTAAATGCTTAAGTTCAACTTGTTTATGTTCATTTTGTAACTATGGCGACACGTTCACTTATTTTTATTCAGACAAAATATTAGGTCATCGTGAAGTAGTACCAAATTTCAATACAAAATAAATTGTGCCTCCATAATAAGGATAAATTAAATATTTGTATTTTTCATATTTTTCACAATAGTACCTACATTAATTAAATTCATTATTTATTTCACAAATTTTTTCCTTGATAAAAAGTTAGTAATGACACGAAGCGGTCATAGCCTAGTGGTTAGGGCGTCAGCCTCCTAATCAGAGATCGGCGGTTCGAATCCGGGCACGCACCTCTAACTTTTGGGAGTTATATGCTTTTTTTTAAAAAAAATATATCACTTGCTTCAACGGTGAAGGAAAACATCGTGAAGAAACCTGCACGCCTGTGAGTTCTCCATAATGTTCTCAAAGGCGTGTGAAGTCTTCCAATCCACACATGGCCAGCGTGGTGGACTATGGCCAAACCCTTCTCATATTGAGAGGAGACCCGTGGTCTGTTGTGATCCGGTAATAAGTTGTTTATGATGATGATTATGAATGACACGACACTACTATGTATGCTGTTGCATTATAAAGTTGGAGGCCCTGAATTCCATTCCCAGCTCGAGTCTGGTCTGGTGGGAAGCTTTGGCCGTGCCTAGTTACCACCCTACCAAAGAAGACGTGTCGCCAAGCGATTTAGCGTTCCGCCATGATGTCACGTAGAAACCAATTAGGAGTATGGGTTGACCATACCCCTAACAGATTAGCCCGCTACCATCATAGACTGCATCATCACATTAGCGAAATGCCAACGCGGGTTGCATTGGAGCAACGGAGAGGAATTTAGAGAAAAGGTCCCCGATTTAGACTCTCCTGTGAGAGAAAAGCCCTGTGCGGTTTACTATTTATGTGTTGAGAGTGATGATGGTGATGAATCAAAAGATTAAAGTCGTTTCTTGCAAAAATATTCCTTCTTCACTTACACAAAATTGCAAAGCTCATCTCAGCATAGGTCTACTGAGATAAGAGATCCTTTTCTACCAAACCTAAAACATTTCTGGGGAAATGTGAACACAAATAAAAAAATGTGAAATTTTTGAAAACAATGACTAAAAATCCCTATTAGTAATCCTTGGTTACCAAATTCGTAAGAAACTCTTTTAATTTTTCACTCAACCACTCATAGAACAGATTTCGTTCAAATTTAGGCAGGATATATAAAAACTAAGAAAAACAGTATTTTAATGAAATTTTCAATTTTCCCTGTAACATGAAAAGTTCAAAAATGTACCATTTTTCACAAATAGCCTTTACTCGCAAAATCTGTTCTTAATGTGATCTCAATTTAAGTAAAACTGATAAAATTTTAAATAACACAACAACTACCCTTAGTTAGTAGATTTTAAAATAAAACCATATTTTTTTAATTATGGAGCTTTTTTTGTGTTCCGCTAAATATGCCGGGGTGTATACATATTGCAACCGGCAATATATATATTGCAACCTATTTCAGTGCTTTCATGATTCTCTCAGGTATTTACGTGATAAATTTACCGGAAGTGTTAAACTATTGAGCAGAAAGGAAATGAGCAAGTATAACAAGCGGATAATAGTGTCTGTTACATGCACAGGCGCGTTAATTGCTCGCATCCACCCAGAGATGAGACATGCACTTTGTTATCACTCAAATTTATTTACCTAACAGATTATATTATATAGAAAAGGCAATTTATTTCGTGGCTCACATTAAAATTTTATGCAAACTTCATTCCATTTTTAGTTTGTAAAATGACTGGTTAAAAACTTGTTTGATATTTAAAGTTAGTAATAATTCATTAAACCTGGAAAAGCAGTGTTCAAGTATTTTGTTTTTTGCTTCTTAGGTTGCTGCAGGTAACGAAATTCAGGACTAATAATCGCAAAATTATAGCTAAAAGGACAAAGTGCGTTTTTGTATGAAATCAGATCAAATATGAAATCAGATAAGTTATGTTATTTAATTCAGTGTCTTATAAGGTAATAATCAAAAAGGTCAAATTCGTGTGTGCTTTAAAAAAATGTCTGTAGTAAGCAATTAAAGCCCTTTTTGTCATATATGTTTTTGTTTGTTTAGACCACTTCATCCATCATCGTCGTCTCTGGCCCCGAAGCAAAGGAGAGTATATTATTAGAAAGGAACTAACACGATAATTACTATCAGTGCTAAATGGCATTAATTTTCATTGGGATCGAGTATAATTCTTAAATGAACACAAAAACATAACCCAAATATCAATAAAATATGTTTGCTACACTGCAATGTTTTTTTTCCACTACAAGTTAGTCCTTGACGGCAATTTCACTTGGTCTATGTGATGATGCAGTCTCAGATGATAGCGGGACACTTGTTAAGGGTATGGTAGACTCGTATTCCTTATTGGACATACCGTACCCGTATTTCTAAGCGACATCGTGCCGGAACGCTTAATTTCTTGGTGACACGTCTTTGTCGGTACGGTGGTAACTAGCCACGGCCGAAGCCTCCCACCAGACCAGACTCGAGCCGCGAATCGAACCCAGGACTCCCACTTAATAATGCGACAGCGCGCGCGCTGTGCCACGGAGCTCGTCAAATGTAACATAAATAAACAATATAAGGTTTTAATATATTTTTATTTGCGTCACTAGGCCGGTGGTGGTTGTTGTGGTGAGTATTCCATTTGCCAATGGCCGCTGGCGGGTCCCACATACCCCGCCGGAAGCGGAGCAGTTCTGCCTGCGCTGCTGCTGTCGGAGGTGATACCCATCAATCATCATTGGTAATCAATGACTCGCAAAACTTTATTATAAGACTACCTAAAACTATAAGCCCCCATTTATAATTTACAAAATAAAATAGTTATTTTTCGCGCTCCCTAGGAATGTGCCATAAATACTGCACGATATTTTTTTCAGTGCTGTTTAGCAGCACACAAAGGCAAGGAAAATAACGCCAAACCTGCACTGCAGTCGAGAATGTAAATCATTAACTTCGACACGACAATAGTAAGCATAGGCAAATGTATATTTTGCGGCCTATATCACACTTAATTGTTATATCCATATGGCTGGAATTCCTTTGACTCGGTTAAATGTAAAGTTGGCATCATTGTTGAGTGTCCCCACAATTGTAGGGATTAACAACGGGAAGAGAACAGCGGAAAATTATATTAGCATACACTGGCCTTTTACGGAATGCCAATTGCTAAATGAGTCATTTCTGAGAGATGAAGCTGAAACCTCAGAAGAATGAACAAACTTTGTTAATTTTCTCTTAAACTACTTTAGCCTAATATGATATTAAGAATAAATATGTTTTTTTAATAATCGTACTTTGTCCATTTTTACTCTAATGAGACATACTTCTCTGACAACAACATAGTTTCTATATTGCTGTTAACAAAAAGGTATGACGGTTAGTAAAAAATTTATAGCTAAAGGTTTTGTAGTTTCTTTGTTTTGGTCTTAAACTTATCTTAACAGGTAAAGCATAAGTCACCAGTTGGAAAGAGTGTGTCTTTAACAAGGCCGCTCCTGCTCCGTCAGTTATGAAACGCGTGGAAACCAATTAGGAGTATCATTAATCCATACTCCAGGTTACACAGTTAGTTAACAAGTTAACAGGCCCGCTACCATCTTAGACTGCATTATTACTTAACAACAGATGAGACTGCCGTCAAGGGCTTAATTGCAGGGTATAAAAAAATTGCAACAATATTATATAAAAAAATAATGCACGTACTTAAATAATATAAAGGAAGATTTCAAAAAAAACAAAAAAAGGAACACGTTTTTGCTCTGCTTCTGTGTGATTTGAGGACAACCCAATAAACGTACTTTCGCATTAATATATTTTTTTCTATATTAGCAAAACAAACAGCTAAATTGTAGCATTACATAGATTATGTAGATCTTACATGAATCATCAAAGTTTCCATTGTTATTATTAGCCTTAAGTATATGGGAGTTTATGATTTATCTTATGAACAAAAACATTTAATCATACTTATTACAATACATTCGTTACGAAAAAGAGATAAATTAATATTATCAAAGATATGATATGTGATAAAATATATATTGTAAGGTTATGTAAAATTTACGTTAGTAGGTAATGGTTGACATTTCCGAATTCAAAATCCGGAATTCGGAAATGTCAACCATTTTTCCGGAAAGCTCTATCCGGAAAATAGAGCTACGATACGTTATATATGTCATATCAAATAAACGCGGTGATACAATTCAGCGCCGAAAACAATCAATCCGGACCTGGGGAACGTGCTAACGAGATCGTTGTTACCTTGACGGAGGCACCGTGAATATAACCTGGATTTAACCGCGTCAGTTAGTTGTACGTTGGCCAAATTCTCTACCACGAGTACGAATGTTAGCCTTGCCTGTAAGAGCCTAGTTACACATAGTAGTTGTATATATAGATAGTTAGTTTGATTACTTCAGTCTTCTCAGAACGGTTGTGGTCATTACTGGGATATTGTAGCATACTTCGTCTATCTCCTCACCTCTTGGATGGTTACCGTCTTTTATATTCGAATTGGGCAAGATCTCTTCTCTTTATTTACTCGCAGCCTTTATTACTCGATGATATTCCGTGTCTTATGGTACTTTCTCCTTATCCTTATGAACCAATTAATTCAGCTCCCTTACACGTTAAAGAGAATAACCAGTTTTAACCGCAAAAGGAATCCTAAGGTTGCCCGGCAGAGAGCGCTACTAAGCGCTTCTTGTTTCTGTTTTTACTTTTTGTACATATGAAGAATATATAAATAAAGAGATTATGATTAAGATTTTATTATTAAGGAGAATTAAGATTTTGAGATACGGCAGATATAGTTTGTTAAGGCAGTCGCAGTCAGTTAAAAAGAACTGCAGATGTGAAAAATCGATTTCTTATTTTTAATAAAAACTGACACAAAAAGGAAATAACATGGCAACGAAAGCTGTTTTAAGGAAAAGTTAACAATATATATTATTTAAATCCTTTTAAAAGGAGATTAGATTTTACGTTAACGCCTCTGATCTCATTAGATTTTTCGCGTGAGGTGTTTACTTTGAAACGCGCAATTGCTCAGACTTACCTAAAACATTTTCGTGCGTCGTAAACTCAACTATATACTATTATAGTGATTGCTCCGATGTCGGATATAAAACAAAAACGCGGTAGCGGTCACGGTCGAACTCACAACACTCACCACAGGTCTGTCGGTTATGTCATCAAACTCTATATATGTAAAACTGTTTCGCTGTTCAAAAAACTGTTGAAAAATAGAAAAAATTACAGATATACCTAGATATTTGTGATACCGGCGTGCTTTAACACAGAATAACGGTGAAGTAAGATTATTTTATTTACCTAATGTATTAAGATCAGTTGACAGTCCAGCCAATCTAAAACTGACATTGAGAAACAAAACAACATAGTGTGACGATAAACTTAATAATTTTCTCGCTTGTATAATGCCATAGTAATAATGCTTGTTGCTGATAGACTACAAAAAATACTGTGAACGATGTTTCGCCAAAAATGTGATAAGTGAATATTGCATTCCTAAGCCGGATCAACTTGACATGAATTCGATTTTCGGATGTCAGTATATCTGTTTGACTTTAGGGGAAAATTAAAATTCTATCCATCGGTATTTCGACATTGAATTGGATTTCGGGTTAGATAAGAGCACTAAATGTTATTTTCGAAATGTGATGAGGTTTTGCCTGATGTGCAAACTCATGTGGTTTCCAATTATTATTTTGTTGTTAAAGTATCGTTAATAATCATCATCATCATCATAATGATTAACCCATTACCGGCTCACTACAGAGCACGGGTCTCCTCTCTATATGAGAAGGGTTTGGCCATAGTCCACCACGCTGGCCATGTGCGGTTTGGCAGACTTCACACGCCTTTGAGAACATTATGGAGAACTCTCAGGCGTGCAGGTTTCCTCACGATGTTTTCCTTCACCGTTGAAGCAAGTGATATTTTATTATTATTATTTTTTTTCGTTAATAGGTAGGTTTTAAATATGACAGACGTGTTGGTGTTTTGTGTGTCAAAAACTTTATGAAAAATTATGACAAATTAAATATGGCGGAACATGATGACATGACTAACCTCGTTTAATTAGGATTAACGGAAATGATGGGATCAACATCACAGTCCCTTTTATTAATATATTACTCATACTTATTATATAACCGAGTTAGGTATCAAATGGGCAACAAATGATTTTTACGTGAGCTTTACGTATACGTGTATACTCAAGAAATATAATGTATTTTATGTTAATTAATTCCAGCATAGTATAGAATCCTTAAAAAAATATACTTTATTATTTTATTGCTGTCAGGCTATTTTTCTACTTCGATTTCATTTTATAATTAGGGTATTGCTATATTATTTCAAATAACGGAAAATCATAAAAGCTCGTGGTCGATAAAATTTTAATGTTCCTATTTCCCCAGCCGTTATTTAATTCAATAAATATTTTCAATTATATTAAACATGATTGCGAATTGTTTCAATCGAAATATTATAAAGCTTTTGTGGAAAGAATGCATTTTGTATAATCAATAATGCCATGTGTTGGGAAAATTTAAAATTAACTATTGTGATGATTATAAATCATATATTTTGACGACTTCGTGGCGCAGAGCGCGGCGCGCTGGCTCATTATAATGTTGTAGCCCCTGGGTTCGATTTCCTGCTCGAGTCTGCTCTGGTGGGAGGCTTTGGCCGTGGCTAGCTACTACCCTACCGACAAAGACGTGTCGTCATGCGAAATAGCGCTCCGTCACAATGTCGTGTAGAAACGAATTATGGTTTTGGGAACCCATACTCCTAATAGGTTGGCTTGCTACCAACTTAGACTGCATCAACACTTAACATCAGGTGAGATTGCTGTCAAGGGCTAACTTGTAGTGGAAAAAAAACGGACGTTACAGACAGCCTTTAATATTAATATTATTTTCATATATATTTCCAGTTTATATTCCTAGTTTTGAAAAATACGAAACTAATTTGGGTATTATATGAGGAAAACAATCGAAACGATGAAATTGAAGGTGTTTTTAAATGCTAGGTACGAAGCGAATAAAGTGCTTACGTCCTTAACCATCAAAAGATTTATTACATCATTAGCTGTTCTGATAACAACGAGCTGGCTTTTGGCATATTGGCTTATATTGGTTTATTAGGAGTGCGCAAAAGTCCTACCCTAATAGTAAGAGGGGAAGTGGTATTTGCGATATAAAAATAATAAGCGTTTACTTTTTCAAATAAGTACAATTTAACTTTAATACGGGATTTCCTTATCTGCCCCTGGGCTATCCCGTCGATTTATTTTTGTTTCTTTCTTCTTTCTTACTTTATGCTTCCCAATTATGTAGTGTATAAAGTTATGTTAGTAGTAAAGTAGTTATGTAGTAAAATATTATGTTTTAAAGTTCATCTTAGCAAGATGTATACGTCTACATGTATATGTGATATACTATCTCACCTGGTGGTAAGTGATGATACAATCGCTTGGCGACACGTCTTTATCGGTAGGGTGGTAACTTGCCACGGAGGAAATCACCCACCAGACCAGACATGAGCCGGGAATCGAATCGGAGACCTCCAACTTAATAATGCGACAGCGCGCGCGCTGCGCCATTAAGTCGTCAAAATATATGATTTATAACCATCATAATAGTTAATTTTAAATTCTCCCAAGATCCCCGCTATCTTACGTCATCCGGGCGTGGGCTCCATCCACGGCCTCGGAGACGTACGGACAACTCACCGTCCGACCCCCGCGTTTTCCAAACGTCGCCTAAGCCGAGGTTCGGCCTCAAAGGAGGCGCCCTTAATAAGGTTAAATAAGGTTAGCACAGCTAAAAGTCAGTCCGAAAAAAAAAAGTTTTTTCACATTAATTACTGATTGAAACATATGTATCGTTTTCAGCCTTTTACTTTTGTTAAAGCGTTGTATGATGTAAAATTATTTCAGTAAGTTTACAGTTGTCATATATTTAATGATTGCATGTCGCCAATAAAATATTATTGAATATCTATACGGTACATATATTCCGACGTTGATCGACAATTTCTGAAAATAGTGATTGTCACTAATGGAGTGAAAATTACAGCTGAATTTACTCCCTGAAGACAATTATTATGCAACGTATATTTTAATCAATATTTTAAATTGCAGAGGCTGATTTTGTTTGATACACTAAAAAACCGGCTGTGTATGTTAGACTCACACTCCCAGAGCAAAATTCACAATGGCAATTGGTTCCGTGTGTGTTTTTTTTACACACTACAAGTAAGCCCTTGACGGCTATCCCACTTGGTTGTAAGTAAGTCTAGGATGGAAACGGGCTAACCTGGTGAACCCACACTCCTAATTGGTTTCTTCGCGACACGTCCCTGAGTAAGTAGGGTGGTAACTAGCCACGGCCGAAGCCTCCCACACAATCGAATCGAACCCAGGACCTCCAACTATATAATGCGACAGTTTGCCAGAAAACAATATAATTTAATTTATAACGCAACTTTATCTTGCAACGGACTTTCAAAACTTAGCTTATATTTTTAATAAGTAACCTTGTAAATAAAAGTAAACTTGTAGTACAGTTTACTAGGCTACACAAAATTAATAACTTATTCAAAGGGAATTGTATTTTATTTTATAATAAATTACCTATTTCTATCTTGGAGATGTCTATCAATAAAAGTTTTTATAAAATAAAAGCTTATTGAAAAATCATATAACGATATTAAGGATTACAATAAACGCTAAAAAAGCTTGGGTGTGAATCCATCTCTATTGATTATGTGAGATGGTAATAACAAAAAAAAACCGGCTAAGTTTGTTGTGGGCTTCTTCTTAGACCCGGGCGCAATTTGAACCCTCTTAGCTTTAGTTTTAAGTTGACTAGTATAGTTATTACCAGCACTTCACGAAAATAAATAATGAAAAATGTGATATATATAAAAGATTCATAGATGCATGTAATAGGTTTATATGAATAAACGTATTTTTGATTTGATTTAATAACTATCGCAAACAAGCTTATTTTAATTTTTATTAACACTAACTATTTAAAAACGGGACAGATTGATATTACTGACCTAACAATAGCAGTAAGTAACCGCAAGAAAATAAACTACTCGTAATTTGGGGAATTTCCCAGATTAAGTAAAACTTTGCGTTGACGTAACTAGAAACAAACAGCAACTCAAATGGAAATGTGATTTAATTCAAACTAAATAGTTAGTGCTTGGTACCAACTGTTTGTCAAATAATTGCACGGATTCAGAGACGTTGACTCAAAGCGTTAGTTGGACCAATGACCAAAATTTAATGTTACCACATTTTGTATCGCCATTTACCTACATATTCCGCAAATAGATGTAGTTATACTGCCGGAAAGAGTACCCGGCAATATTTTATACGGTAAATTATACTGATGTAAAGTTCATGATAATGAAAAAAATACTGTATCACAACTTTTTCTTGATCTAGATTTCTCTCCATTCTAATCAAAACTTAGAATGGAGTAACATTTCATAACGCTTAAATTAGTAAATTATTATACATGTAGAGTGAAGATGATGAAAATAGTTCAGTGGTCCATTGGCGAACCTTTTACGGGCCCATTCCGGAGCAGCTTGAACCCTCTCTATCAGGCATACATTCTCACCATGTTTTCATCACCTTTGTGTATTTATTGGTATTTCGTTTCAAATTGCTTGAATTAAAACCCTCATGGCTCTGAAATATTTGAAGTGCGTGCTCATTGTCGAACTTTGTCCCCCCAGAAACAGAGACTGAAGTCTTAAAGGCTACCAACAATTTCCACGAAAATAGACTTAACATTATTAAAGTAAAGTCATTAATGATTGTATTTTCTCTCGAAGCCCATGCAAATTGACAACTGACTAAATATTTTCTTAAGGTGAATAAACTATAAACAATAATAGGCAAGTTTTCAAACATCATTATAATTTTATCAAATAAGGGTTATTGACATTGACTGAAAGCTTAACTTAAGATCTTCAAGGCATAGGCCTTGCACCAAGAACTACAGATCAACAACCTCAGAAACGTCGACGAACTCCGAGGCTTTTTAAAGTTCGAGGTCTTTGGTTCGGATTCGGGCTCGAGTCTGTTTAATTAGCCTAATCCGTGGCTTAAAGTTATTTAAGGTAGTTACCTTAGCCACAAAGAATGTTCGCCAAGTGATCTAGCGTATCGGCACGATGTCGCCTAAAACAAAATTAGGATTATGGGTTTATCATACCCCATAAAAGGTTAACACTGTACCATCTTAGGAATCATCATCATCACTTACCACCAGGTGAGATTGCTGTCAAGAGCTAACGTTTAAGTTGAATAAAAACAAACCTAGCTCCATAAATATTTTTGATAAATTGTACGTTTTGAATAGCTTACTATCAAAGATATACATTTTTAAATATAAACATTAAGGTCTCAGCAAAAAACTAACTTTTTATTTGATTTGGATGTCTTAAATAATACTTCATCCTGCACCTTTTCAAAAAGTTCAGAGTTTCATAAGGGTGGTCTATATACAGCAAACAAAATACACTCGACAAAGACCAGCTCTATAGTTCGTTCAACAGAAAGGCTCACAATGCCATTTCTATTATTATAATGTAAGTCTTTATTTAGCAAAACTAAAGAACCAATGATTAGTCCAAAATGCTAATTATTATTAGAGCAACCAAGTTGTCGCATTAAGCAGTTAGAATCGCTTGGAGTTGTTTTGAATATTATATAATATATGATGACTTTGAATAATAAACTATTGCAATATGTTTTTCTCTCTTGGAATTGAGGAAATTCCTCAACTAACGTTATTTATTGTTGCAGTTTCCGGTACCTACTCCCTAGAAAATATTACTTTCCACGCTTGACTGGTGTTTTGTAAGTTAGCTCAGGATAAGGTTGTTGTTTAAGATGCTGCGCATCGTACATATATATTATATATTATAGATACAACTAAAGGGGTCATCAACCTGCGTAAAGGGTGATTCAAGATCAACCCATTACCGGCTCACTATAGAGCACGGGTCTCCTCTCAATATGAGAAGGGTTTGGCAATAGTCCACCACGCTGGCCATGTGCGGATTGGCAGACTTCACACGCCTTTGAGAACATTATGGAGAACTCTCAGGCGTGCAGGTTTCCTCACGATGTTTTCCTTCACCATTGCAGCCAGTGATATTTTAAATTGTTTTAAAAACGCACATTTTCCATATTATATTATTAGCGACATATTAGCGTCGACTTAAGTTATAATATTAGGCATGCTGTAGTTACCTCTAAATTGATTTATATGTATATCCTAGCACTTAAGGTTTTTAAAATGTTTATTTTTTTTACATATAAATCTGTTGGTGGCGCTTTGGATAAATAAATAAATAAATAACTTAGAAGTGTGTGCCCGGATTCGAACCTCTGATGAGGAGGCTAACGCCCTAACCTATTACAGCTTTGTGACAGCAACGGGTGATTACCTTTATTTAATTATTCATAAGATTTATATAATCTAAATAGTCAAGACGCTCAGAAGATTCAAGATTTTCAAATATGGCTAGCTATAGAGTAGCAACTAAGAAAGGAGTTTAACGGAACTTCAACTATAACAATTCGAAAATTGGAAAATACCGGGATTCCACTTATTGGACGATAGTAGGTTTGTAAATTAAATAATATTATTATTACCTTGCTTGTTGCCCACTGCTTCGTCAACGTATTTTGGTTTTTCGCAAAACCCACAGGAACAATACATTTTTCCAGGATAAAAAGTATTCTGTTAATCTAGGGTACAATCTATCTCCATTCAAATTTCCGTAAGTTCCGAAATTTTTGCGTGCAAGATTAACAAATATAATTGTATTAGTTAAGATTCTAATATGTATTTAAACAGCTCAAGAACTATAATGATTCTGGACTAAATTAACCTATAAGGTTCAGCTAATGAAAACTTATTTATGATAGTCTTGATTCTCATCCCGTATGGTAGTCATAAAGTTCAAGGTAAATCAGGTTGCGTAGGCCTAAGCCTTTGTGTGTAAAATGCTTAACGTTTATCAACAAAATAGTTATGAACTTGATAAATAGTCCAAACTTATCTCATTCACAGTCTACTGGGACGTATCTTGGCCAAAATTAGTCTGCAGGAGTCTCCAGGGTGAAACGAGTATTTAATTAGTGTCAGGAGGGAATTTCTTAGAATCCTCTTTGACCTTTGAAGTTAGGTATACCCTAACTAGCCCCTTAAAACTATGGATTATTCCGAAAACAATCCCTTTAATAACTTTCTAATCGATACTAAGTGCTTTTTCACATAAACCCAGGTGCGGTCACATTATCAGTGAAGGCACGGTATGTATACAGTATTCCAACTTCATACAAACGGACGAAATACAAGCTATGCCTACGCACCTCACGTCGCAGTCACGCAGACTGTGCCTAAAAATAAGTTTAAGAACATATTTAATATGACGAGTAGCATAATAGAAATTAATAATAGATGTTTATTGTATTGTTTGTATCAATAATACTAGAAAATTAAATTTGACCGCCTGTCTGTCACTAGATAGTTGAAACACAAAGTAGGCAAATGTAATTAAAATGCTGGAGGCGGGCAGCCCTATCGAATGCTTAAGTACCACGCGGCTGTTTATATCAAAGATAAGGCCGAGTTACAATACTGTATACATAATATTACCGTGGTTAAGGTAATTCTTAACTAGTGACACCTGTACTTAGATATTACCTTATAATTAAACTGCACAATAGTTATGCAGTTTCTCCACACTGCAATTGATAGTACCTTTCCAAAGCGTGAGACTTCATTGCTATTCCGTCAATTTACGTTTATTTGTAAGTTCTATACTTAGGTATAGTTGGAAATGCTCCGTCCTCCGTTTTTGTTATCACCATCTTACAAGTCAATAATTATTACCATATATTTAAACTAAGCCAGCATTCTCATCCGCGAGTAAACTTAAATAAGAACATGGCGCTTAAAGGCTTAGTAACAACTACTATATCCCTACAATCCCTTGAAATTGTATTTGAAGCAAATGACTTCTGTGTATATCTAACAGTTGCAAACAAGTTACCAACAAATACTACCGACCCAACGTTACTGCATAAATAGCTAACTTTGCATAAATTTACTCTAGACCTGAGCTATACATAAACACCTAATCTTATTCTCGCTTCATTTGCTTCTCTTCCTTCACAATTTGCTCCGAACTCGTAATATATTATTAAACTGTTGCATAAATAAATATAACATTTTTCTTTACATCACATTCATATCATAAATGCAAAAGTAAGTATGAATATCAGTTACTTTTCACGGTGGAACTACAGAACCAATTCT
Organism: Lasiommata megera; assembly: GCA_928268935.1. Lineage (NCBI taxonomy): Eukaryota > Metazoa > Arthropoda > Insecta > Lepidoptera > Nymphalidae > Lasiommata > Lasiommata megera. The sequence goes on along the minus strand of OV743314.1, from coordinate 12,634,338 downwards.
GAAATTTTGAATGGAGATACTCGTTGATACCCTTGATTAACGCATAGATTAAAACAACAGTAACGGTTCAATTCACACAATGTTTAATGATTAATTAAGCGAATTAAATAATGATTAATTCGTGGAATAATTATTACAATAATATCCATATCATAAACATTTTTGTGATATGAAGTTTTTTTCAATAATGATAAATCACTGAAGCTGTGATAGCCTAGCAGTTAGGGCGGCCACCTACTAATCAGAGGTCGGGGTACGATCGCGGGCATGCACCTTTAACTTTTTCGGAATTATGTGTTTCTTACCTTGCTTTAACGGGGAAGGCAACCTGCAATGAGTTGATCATGATGATGATTAAATCACTGAAAGTTATATAAAGAAAACTACGCTTGCGGTTTCAAGCACCGTTTCTGATGTTATGATATTCTCAGACTTTACACTACTTTAAAAAAGGGTACTACTAAAAATGAAACTAAAGTGCTTATCTCTGAATCTACCATTCTCAAATAACACACGGAGATCAAAGAATAAACATCAAGTATAATTTGCTATGGAGGCGTCTATTGCGAATAAGCTGGACAGCGCATCGAACAAACGCCTCCATACTCAAAGAGCTGAAAGTAAAACAAAGTCGAAGGCACACGTCCACGTGGTCGCTCCCCTACTAGGTGGACGGACTCAATCCGTTCCGCTACAGATTTATCGATCTCCGAGTGCTTCCGTGATGCTACGAACAGAAATCGCTGGAGGGAGATCGTAAGAGCTGCTGTGAAGGCCAAATCATAACCACGACCACTCCGCCAAGTGTGAACGAATAAGAAGAAGAAGATAATTTGCTATATTCCGCCGACAACCGGGAGATTTGTATAATATAACACTTTTACTTTGACTTTAATTTTCGCGCTTCAACATCTCCTGAGGATGATCCGGTGTCGGTTCGAAACGTGCGTAGAGGTTCTAGTGGAAGATTTTGTGTGGTGTTATATTATACAAATCTCCCGGTTGTCGGCGGAATATACCAAATTATACTTGCTGTTTATTGTTTGTCATGGACTTCCGCAAAGTAACGCCTGCTTCTATTCATTACACGGAGATCAAACCTGGGACCATTTATAAGACCACGGCGCTCATCGCAGCATCAACAAGGTATTTTAAAACGCAAGAATATCTAGGCGACACTCGCTCTCGCTTCCAGAGTAAACGTAAATAACGACTTAGCATGGCTACTTAAAGACTTAGCAACTGCGACATTCCCAGAATCTCTTGAGATTATATTTGAAGCAACTGACTCCTGTTTATTTCTGAGAGTTGCAAACAAGTTTCAATTATTGCGAAGTAACGAAATACTCATTCGAATTTGCATGCGGAGGAAGTCGCCGGAAAATGAGTGGATGATATTTGTTTAAAGGAGTTTCCGTTAGTTAGACTATTTAAAGATCCCAATTTCTTGTGAATAAATACCTATCAAACTTGAATCATTATCGGCTCACAGAGCACGGGTCTCCTCTCAATATGAGAAGGGTTTAGCCATAGTCCACTTGGCGGATTAGCAGACCTCACATGCCTTTGAGAACATTATGGAGAACTCCCAGAAATGCAGGTTTCCTTACGATGTTTTCCTTCACCGTTGAAGCACGTGATATTTTAATTGCTTAAAAACGCACATTACTCCGAAAAGTTAGAGGTGCGTGCCCGGGTTTGAACCCCCGACCTTTGATTAGGAGACGGAAGTCCTAACCTCTTGGTAATCACAGCTTCAAACTTGAATAATTCGTAAATAAATATGTATCAAGTTGGATACGTTTCTAGAGTAACAATATGAAGCTTTAGATATAATATATAAAATGACATGAATGACTGACCGCTGTTTACACACACAGTTCATATACTGACAGGTCGAGCTGTTGAATTGAATTGAGCACAATGATAGCTATTGACGCAGTCATTCACTAAGAAAGGGTTTATTCTTTCAAAGTATGTAACGAGAATACCAGCAAATCTTCTTGCAAAAGCTAGTGCAATACAAATGAAGACTATCAAAATAGAATGTAATATATGTATATATATATATATATATATATATATATATATATATATATATAATCAGCATGAGACAAGCATATAAACCAAAATAAAAATATCATAGTACTACACACCTTTCTCTCAATATAACGACTAAATAAAGTTACAAGCAGAAATAAAATAAACAAGGGAGAAAGTGTTGCGAAAAAGTTAATACCAACTCGTTTTACTGAGTTAGTTCTGGAGAAAGTTTTACATGAAGTTGGTTACTACTGTACACAATACATAATGTATTTAGTATATTTGCTGGTTTTATTTAACTACATTTGCTACTTACGGGTTTGTCTAGTGGTTTCTGAGAGGATGCTATACTGAGAAAATTGTATCGACATAAATAAATGTATACGTTTTTCTCAACAAAAAATAATGCGTCACCGTCACCGCCATGCGACATGCTTATGTGACGCGTAGCGTTACATACTCGTAATATAAAAAGTGTTCTGTGGTGTTATGCAGCATATGTAAAGTGCAGTTATATATTAAGCCAATATGCTTATATACTTATATTAGTTCATCTGAGTAGATTTGAGGAAAAACCTACTACTAGAACATATTACATTTTAGCTATTTGACACCTATTTGACACAATTATCAATAAGAGTCTTACCAAAGTTAATCTAAAATATACTTGATATTCATTTAATTCAAATAAAATTAAGGGCGATTTCGTTAAAATTAAATATTTATTTAAAAATATGGAAGCATTATGTATCATGTGTTTGTAAATAATATCAAATTCTCTAAAATGATACGATACTTTTAATTTCTGAACCCCGAGTGTAACTAATCGAATAAACAAGGCTTTAGCATAAAGTAAATATGCAAACTTTATATGCAGTTTTTGTTAATATAATTCTGAATCAAATATAACAAATCTTGTAAGACGTTAGCAACTAACGTCTAGACATGTTAAGTACAAGAAATTTTATTACGTATCTGAGTACGCCAGTCTATTAGATTCCAGATTGTAGCGTACGTTCTCTAGCCTCAAGTGTATTTGCAATCTCGCGTGAGTGTTGGTGAATTGTGTGATATATTAACTGGTTCTCAAGAAGTTATAAAACATCATGATTTGCTTGGTTGTAAAGATGGCTTCGACTATTAGAGACATAAATTGTCACACAATTCGTTTTGAAGATTGAATTTTTACGAAATTTTGATTTTGTCAAAATCAGAAATTATATTTGTCAACTTGTTGCAGGTTTTACATCACATGTAATCCGCTGCCGAGGCAGACCCTCCACGGGGGGCCTATATTGACCCCCGAGCTCCGTCCAAGGCGCGCCAAGACCATTGGACGCGCCTCACGACCCGAGGATTAGGCTCGACGGGTAAGGATGCCTCTCATCCATCAGCCGGAGCTCCTCGTCAGGGGGGCGGACGGCGATCGTACGCCCGTCGCCTGCGCCTGCCCTACGACGCCGGAGGGAGTGCGCGTCTGCGTCATTCTCCCGTCGCTGTTCTGGCACCTCCTTCTGCATCATCACCTCCTCACAGGAGGAGGCGACAGCAGCCCAAGAAGTCTCGCTGGCCACCATGGTGCGAACTACAGTGGGCAGCGTAAGGTCAGGCCCCACCTGTGCCACAAGTAACGCTCGCTTGACCGACCACTGGACGCACGATTCTAGCGTGCCACACTCATGGCACCCCTTCGTGGGTTCCCGCCTTGCGACCCTGCACATATACTTCCCGAAGCAACCGTGCCCCGAGAGGATCTGTACAAGGCGGAAGGACAGGGCCCCGTGCTTCCGGTCCGTCCAGAGCTCGAGGACGGGCCGGATCGTTTCGATCGTGCAATCTCAAGACATACAAATGATGATAACAACATTTCTCAATTTTTATTTCCATAGTCATTGCGCGTGAATTTATCCATGTATAATTCAGTTTTGTTTTTCAGATTATTTTTCCGGGCTTTTAGAAGTAATTTATGTCCGTTTTCAGGGTGTAAACTTTTTGCACACGAATTGTCGAGATTAGTTTGCGAGGTAAGCCGTACATAGTAAACAATGTTTACATTTTAAATCGTGCGGGAACGGTCTGTGACTATTTTTCCGGGATAAAAAGTGCTTAACCTATGTCCGCCTTCATGATGCTGGCAGTCTTTTTTTTTCAAATTTCATCAATTAGGGTGCAGTATTTGGGTTGAAATGAAGCGGTGATAGCCTAGTGGTTAGGGCGTCAGCTTCCTAATCAGAGGTCGGCGGTTTGAATCCGGGCAGGCACCTCTAACTTTTCGGAGTTATGTGCGTTTAAAAAAAATTAAAATATCACTTGCTTCAACGGTGAAGAAAAACATCGTGAGGAAACCTGCACGCCTGAGAGTTCTCCAAAATGTTCTCAAGGGCGTGTGAAGTCTGCCAATCCGCACATGGCCAGCGTGGTGGACTATGGCCAAACACTTCTCATATTGCCCCGTAGTGAGCCGGTAATGGGTTGATCATGATGATTATGTTGACTTGGGTTGAATATAGGCAAAAATAAATGAACAGACGCATTTCTACATCTATAATATAAGTGTTGATGTAATGATCATGCTTAGTAGATCATAAATTGTTACGCCTTAATAATAAACTGGTAATTTACTTGGAAAGCTAATTTTAGAAGTAAACGGGTGAGCTAAACTCATATAAACCTTATTAATTCAGAATGTTATTATAATTTTATACGAGGCTCAAAAGAACCACGAAAATGAGGTCAGAGTCCGCTACAGGGAAAGATCATAATGCTACTAGCATTTCTATTAAGTTAATGTTAAATGCTGAAAATGTTCAAAGGTTGAACCAAAATAGGTTTTTTTTTCAGTTGTGCAGTACAGTAATTTTAATACTTTAGTGGTAAAGCCTTTTTGCGGAATTAAAATGTGTTTATTGATATCAATAGATGTAAATGAGTTCTGACCATGTTGTTTTTTGTGACTCGTTCATTCTAATTATATGGGAGGCAAAGGAAAATGTATTAAATGAATATATTATATTTAGAAAAATAATACGACTCCAGTCTGATATAATGGAATCAAAATGTATTTATTTCAAAACATATAAACGTTTATGGCTTATCTTACATGGACCTTGCAATTTATGACTAAACTGTCAGCAGAAAACAATATTATGCAAAAGACTGCCTTTCACATTTTTATATTGTTTTAAACACAGTACATTTACATTAATATCTTAAGTAATATACTATCGAAATAATAGATCTAAGTTTGAATATGGGCAGTTTAAATAATCCTGTAAGTTATAAAAGTGCGCTCAACTCATAGATGTGAGGATAAAAGTGGACTTCCCGATTAACTTAAGTCAACTTTGGCACCCATACGCTTTAAGTCATTTTATAACGCTAACGTCATAAGAACTTCGTTCGTTCTTTTGAAAAGAACCGCAACGGAAATTTAAGTTTTATTTTCTCTCTAGTATTGTATACTAATATAAAATACTCAATAAATCCACTGGTTAAATAGTAGAGCAAGATTCAAATTGTTATACTCGTAATTTTATGAATGAAAGTAATTGTCACTAGCATTTTATTCCACCCATGATAAAACAACAAGTAAGTTAAGTTCCATAAAATCAAAACAAGAAAGTTTGTTATACTAAAAGGAGGCTTTCATGTTTTCTCGAATTTCCTTATTCACCGATTATTATTTAAACTTCTAGGACATTACTCTCACCCAAAATCAAGTTTGGAAAAGGGATCTCTTTGAATCATAAACAACCGTTTAGAAACTTAATACCCTTAACAGGTTATATAATTATTCCAGAATCATTGAGTTTAGCACTCGCAAATTTATAAATAGGAATTGAAATCTATTTTCATTTACAATAATTCAAAAAGAAAATATAAGCCGTGATGAAAAACTTAAATATCTTACTATAAATTTTGTTGAAGCACGTTTGCAACAGTTATTTTTGGACCGTATTTTCCGTGTATATTTTACTTGAGCCTCGTATTTCCGCCATTAAGGAATTGACATTTTTATTTACTTGTAGGGTATTATTATTATTTTATTTCAATAATCAGAAATATAAATCTTTTTTAAAATAAGTTGTTGGAAATCTCAGGTAATTTAATCTATTTTATATATTCTTATTACAGAGTTTTATATAGAGATTTAAAGTTTCAGGATTATTTAAAATATTAGTCTTGCTTCAGTATTGCATAAAAGCATCAGGAACGGTATAGGAAGTATATTCTCGATGAGTGCGTGCTTCTGAATTCATTATCAAGCAGTATTCACAACATGATGGCACTTTTCGACTTTATCTTTATCTTTACTAAAATATAGTTTGTTTTACTCTTATCTTATCTACATTATATTATATATTATATTGAAAATACTATTTACGAAGTTGATATAAATAAATAATCACTTATGTAATAATTCACATCATAATTGCTCATCTCGCGAGATTTGAAGTTTGAACTCGAATACTTGTTCGAGTGGATAGCCAATTTAACAGCAGTTCCCCCCTACCCTTTGATATAATTGTAAAAACTAGGCTGCATGATTTATCTTAATTTTAATTACTTAATTATTCGCACTCTGGTATTTTTATACTATAATTTAATACAGAACGAAAGCTTTCAACGATATCAAAAAAAATACTCTGAATAAGAAGCGAAGCCAAACAAAGTTCAATGCGTTAGTAATTATAACTTTTTCCTTACTAATTTAAAATTTATAAATGTACATAATAACGGATAAGGAGCCAGTGCCACGAAAACGGTTTAAGGAAGATGAACACATCTGAAGTATTTTTAAGCTGCAGATATTTTTATGGATATCTGCAGCTGGTATTTTCGCCCGTTATGATTATTTGTTCTCAAAGGCGTGTGAAGTCTGCCAATCCGCACATGGCCAGCGTGGTGGACTATAGCCACACCCTTCTCATATTGAGAGGAGACCCGTGCTCTGTAGTGAGCCGGTAATGGGTTGATCATGATGATCATGACGATGATTATTTACTGTTTCAGTTTGGCATTACATTTTGAAGGAAATATTATGAACGTTTAACATACATTTTTACATTTTCTTAGACAACCTCCATGGCGCGGAGCGTGCGCTATCGCATTATAAAGTTGGAGGTGCTGGGTTCGTCTCCCGGCTCGAGTCTGGTCTGCTTCGGCCGTGGCTCGTTACCCTAGTATACCGGCAAAGACGTGTCGCCAAGCAATTTAGCGTTTCGGCACGTTGTCGCGTAGAAAACAATAAGGAGTATAGCGGGTTAACCATACCCTTGACAGGTTATCTCGCTAACATCTTCGACTGCATCATCATTTGCCACCGGGTGAGATAGCTGTAAAGGGCTAACTTGCAGTTTATGCAAAAAAACAACTCTCACACAAAAAATAGACATTGTACAAACTTAATTTGTCTCACCATAACCCTTACTAATAAACGCGAAAAATCAAATGTATGGATATTGAAATGAGATATATGGAAGTATGGATGTTTGTTACTCTGTAACGCCAAAAACTACTGAATTAATTTGTATGAAATTTGGAAAAGAAATAAATTATACCTTGACTTCTTTTTATTCCGGAATAATTATTGCGAAAAATCCAAAAAACGCGGAGGAAACAAGCGTTTCATTATACTTCATTTTTTTCGTCGTTTTCTTTTGTTGTATTAGAATTAAGTTAATCTCATAACATATATGTCATATGTGTTAACTAGTTACAGCAAATTTATTTTCTATAAAAAATTACGACACGTAGATTTAAAAAGATTCAATATCCCTGTACTGAGGAAACCGCAATACAAGTCATGTACCTACAGAGAGTACAGGAATACATATCGAGTCTTGATATACGCGACTGCTTCTGATTTACAATTCCTGGCACGTTCGATTTCCACCGCCTTGTGTGAAAGGCAAATAGAGAAAGAGCGAACCGAAAATCCTTGCCAAATTGTAAATATTCTGTTTGTTATCGAGAAAATTTTCAATATAATTGGTTTTGCTTAGTTTATTGCACTTAGTAACTTAATAATGGTATGGTCATATAATGCGGAGGAAAGAAAGTGATGTCACCAAAAAAATGTTGAAGGGCAAAAGAGTAGAGGAAGGCCAAAGAAGAGATGGATGGATTGTGTAATCTTTTACATATAAGATAAGCGGGTAAAAGGAGTAGGTAGTGAGGTGACGGCTGATAGAAGTGAGTGGAAGAAGAAGACGTGTTGTGCCGACCCCACATAATAAGGGTTAAAAAAGACGAAGACCTAGTATATTGTACACGTGACAGCAAAAACACTAGAAACTTGAACGCCTTTCAAGTGACCGTGACCCAAGCCAAATCATTGTAGACCCAATAATGGTAATCCTATTGTCGTAGCTGTTTTGAATGTTGACTTATGGAAACGTTTGTATGTAAAGTTTTGTATGACAAAAAGTATGTATGTGTAAGAAATCAATGATTTGCTACAGTTAATGACTGTGAAAAGACGTTTTCTTAAATTTTTATTCAACGCTTCCAACCTAGCAAAGAAAAAGTTAGTACCTACTTATGTTTAAAAGAAAAAAATCCATCAATATAATGGAATGTTTCACATTATTTTTTTATATTATTAACGTTAAAGTCTAGTTTTTGGACAACAGACAAACATTAAAAAAAAAATGTTGTCGTAAAAGTTAGATTTGGATATGCATTATGTACCAAGCTGCAATTATTGTTTCACATGCACTTGGGTATAGAACCCTTATTTGAACCTGTGTTTGTAAAAATACTTATCAGAGAAACTGTATCCAAAAACGACGTTTGTATTGACTCAGTATAGGTAATTATAATATTATATAATAATTATATTTTATTATTATTATTTATTGCATGCATAATAATTTTTGTGGTATTTGCAAATTTAAAGAACCTAACTCATGTATTCGTAGCTACACGCTTTACCGATACGCGATTGTAAAGCAAGGGTTTTATAAAGTTCACTAATTTCAACCTGACCCAACTCTTTCGATTCTTTTTTTCCCCCAGTGACGTACGTGTGATTTTCTCCGCAAGCACTTGAAATAATTAATGCTTTAACTGTATTTGAAATCTAAAAATGGAAAGTCAAATATCAGTTGAATCTTAGCACAAATCTCTAACGCCTGCGCAGCGTTTATACACAACGCTGCACAGGCGTTATAGGGTAAAAACATTACAGATACAAGTGCCTTGGGCTATGTCCCTATTATTTTCTATTTTATTTTCATTTTCATAATTTATTGTTATAGCGAGGAAAAAGAAGTTCTTTACTCTACCTATTGTAATAGTGACTACAACAGGGAGAAGAAGGTAAAGGTTGATAGTGGAGGATTAGTAAAAGTACCCTGTTGGATCCAATCGGTAAGTTACCCCAAAAACGAAGTTGTCATCCCAGTAGTGTTACATTAGCAAACATTTGTACAAATATTTTTGAAAATGTAATATGCAGATATGATATGAGGATACTTTTTACCCATAAATATTGTTTTTTCCATCCTTTCTCGTTGCAAAAATACACAAATCCCTGGTTTAACTGAAATACACGGTTCATGGCGTTGAAATTTATTTATATGGCAGTTTGTATTGCTTATACACAATACATAAGATACTTTCCTGTTCGTGATTATGTTTAAAAAAATTATGTTTATTCAATATTGTGTCATAGTTATATTCATATCATTAATTTTTAGCTGATAAATATGTTAAAAAAATATTTTTTTTATAACTTGTAAAAAAAAACTATTTTATATAACAAGAATAAACATCGTACTAAACTTTCTACTGCCAGGTCCATTAAAATTATACGGCCATGATTCATTTTTATGTAGCCACCGTAAAATCGTTTTCCTTGTAAATATTAAAATACAAGCACAAACATCTGAAGGAAGAACGCAATTTGTTTTTCCAACGTTAAAGAAGACAGGTCATTTATTTAAATGTTGTGTTCTAGACTACTTTCTTACTCTGAAACCATCTTAAACAAGTAAACAAAGTGATTAAGAGACCCTTCCCACTACTCATTACCTATTTGGATAAGTGATTTCATATTTCATTAACTAGTAGATTATTTTCATATCTCCATTGTAGGTAATTACCCTACAAGATCTGAAGTCAATGTTTTCACCAAATTCTATTATTATATTTATTTCTTTTTATTCTAGAATTTAAAAAAAAAAAAATCTTGCTCCTTATAAAATTATGCATATAGATAACATACATTCTAGAAACAGGAATATGATACAATTTCAATTACGGAAATACAATAGATTAACACGTTATTTCCTGCAGACAACTCCACGAGTAATAGCAAGTTACTGGTTAATTTATAGACTACCAAATCATTAATCAAATACACGAGAATTAAGAAATGTAATATATAAGATACATGAAACTTGATTCCTGAGTGTAGATTTGGCAAATAAACACTGTCTAAAATTTAGTGAACGTTCCAAATTTCAATTTACACACTATGGTTGAGTTTATTTACCATTTTAACTCACGTAGTTATTCAAGCTCTAATTAAGATCTGGGCATATTACACATATTGCTACTCAAAACTTGCATATACATTACCTGTGTAAATACATTAATTGCTCGTGAAATATATATTTTAGTCTCAAACTAGGTACAGCGTAAATCGCGGATAAAGGTAACATGAGCTCGATGATATCTGTAAATTCTGTGAAGGAAAAGGTGTTTGACTGAATGTGAATTATTAACTTATATACATATAATGTTTTGAATCGTACACATACGTGGACGGATTTGAGTTTAAGCATTAAGCATTTGAGCATCCACTAAGAAAGGAATTTTGCAAAAACATTCCCCGATGGGCGCATAATAGTGATTTGAAACTGCCATGAAAGTCTGTAAGTTTTGAAGTTAAAATAAAAAACGAAAATAATATATGGGCAAAAGTTGGTTGGAAATAATCAAAATCATATTATAAAGTTTGTAGCACTTACAATGGCAATAGACTAGTTTTTCTTTTCTGTTAAAGTGAGTGCAATCTTATTTAACTATTATAGGAACAGAAGTAAAATTTACGAAAAGTGATTATGAAAAAAGGTTTTTCTGCAAAAAAAACGTTTCACCCAAGAATCTCAAAAGTCGGTTACTACATGTAAAAGCTTCTTTAGGGGACACCATGCAGCAGTCATTATCCTCGCGCCGGCTTAACGCTGATATTCCTTAAGCAAATTAATAATTCAACAGCCGAAATCCAGAATTGAAACTCGTATTGCTATGTTAATCTAGGCACCGTTTTATTCATCACCTTCATTTCCGAATGTATTAAACCGACTTTAACTAAAGGAGGAGATCGTATAATAACACACAATAATATATAATAAACTACTTAGCTATACCCCGCGGCTTCGCACGTAATATCACAATTATAACTTATACTTTGGCTCAGGTTTTAAGCTTTCTTTATACCGAAACATATTAGGATGCCTGTGGGAAAGTTCGTAACGTGTTAGAACACTAACAGCTTCAAAGTAATTAGGTTCTCAATTAAGTTATTTTTTTTTTGATTATTGGTTGTCAATTGATTTAGATTGATTGAATGAACTGTTTAGTATTTCTCAAGGATCGTGAATATTTATTTAATATTATTCAGAACTATTTAGAAGACAGAAGCGAACCCCTCATTTAAGGCTTTATTGTAGATAATACATGTACACAAGCCACATATGTGCACGATAGCACATTTTTTTAATGTTAGTGAGTTGGCTAGTTAGCCATCTGCTTACAAGCTTTAACTAAATAAAAATACGAGTTCAATGTTTAGTTTTTAATGACTTACTATTTGTTGATATAAAAGTACTGTGAACTATGGGTGCCTTATTTTGCTTCAATCACCTAAGTGCGTTATCTATTTAATGACTTCATGGAACGTTACTTATTTCCACAGGCTTTTCTTGAAAACTTTAATCTATGCGACCTTAGTCGCATCAGGTAGTAATAAATATCTTTTAATAAGAACATACACATACTTTATTTGAAATCAAGTTGTATATTGGAAACAAATTAACATATACAACTGTCATAAGTGGTCTATTAAAATGGGCGTGTTGTGCGTTTCATTCAAAATCTGAAAATGCATGAAATGTTAGTTGTCACTTCGTTGCAATTCCTATCACGTTCTGTGAAAATGTCAGCAGAACAAGTGACGTTAAAATTTCATTTCTTTGCACATCTGTGACTCGAAATTTATCAGTAAAAATTGTAATACGCTGCCTAAATGCAGACACAATTTCTACAATGACTACCTTATGTTACTTTAAGCAATTCTACTGTTATAAAACTGGAAGAAACACTGCACCTACAATTTGGGCTCAAAAATAGTTTTTTCTTATGAGAACGACAACCCCAAGTAATATAATAATGTAATATATTAAAGTAAATAATAGTGAAGCGGTGATAGCCTAGTGGTTAGGGCGTCAGCCTCCTAATCAGAGGTTGGCGGTACGAATCTGGGCACGCAACTCTAACTTTTCCAAGTTATGTGCGTTTTTAAAAAATTAAAATATCACTTGCTTTACCGGTGAAGAAAAACATCGTGAGGAAACCTGCACGCCAGAGAGTTCTCCAATCCAATCCGCACATGGCCAGCGTGGTGGACTATGGCCAAATCTTTCTCATATTGAGAGTAGACCCGTGCTCTGTAGTGAGCCGGTAATGGGTTGATCATCATGATGATGATGAAATTATTGGTTTTACTTGTAGAACGTAAACGAGTCGTCGTACGTCGACTGCACAGGTGTTCCCGTGACCCAACCACGAGGTGACGCGAAGGAGCATCGCTGGGTTTTAGTGGGAATTCTATTCGCCAGTCTGGCCGTCGGGGAGTCCCACATACCCTGTCGGAAGCGGCGCGGTCTTCCTTTACCAGCGCGAAAAAAGTAAAAATAATATTCATAACATAAATATCCGTTTTAAAAACGTAATAACTTTTTTTTTAATTAATTAATTTAAATAATATATTATTTTGTAAACACTTTGAGACTAATTCTATTAGTTGACTTTCATTTTTATACTACTAACTCTTAAATTATTTACATATTTTATAACTTGTACAATAGATAATAGAAGTGCAACTATAGCTATTAAAGCCACTGATAGCGCAATCAGTACAAGTTTAACTTCAAAATACTGCACGTATGAAACATTTGCTGAAGCTGCTTTTAGTTCTTTTGCTCCACCATGCCTTATAGCATATTCAGCCCACCATACTGCCCGTTTTAAAGGTGGCTCTGGTTGATCACGCATCAAGTCACGAAGCTTAGCAATGTTCTTGCGATAACTGTAAAATATTTTTAAACTATTAGTTTATAACATTTAAAAGTATTCCACGAATTCCGTTGCACGAAACCTCATTTACACAATCTATAAGAGTTGAGTTGATATGTTTTATTTATATTGATGATCATGTTACCAAAATACAATCGTCGTCATTATCGTCATCAACAGCATTATCGACTGCATCGCAGTTATAAATTATAGTACGGAAAATTATTAGTAGTGCATCAACTTACCTTTCGTCTTTAATTACAGTTTCAACGGCGTTTTTAAATATATCCTCAGTAAGGGTTTCTATGTTTAGGTTTATCCCAATTCCATGTTTCTCATATTTTTCTGCATTGTACCATTGATCTCCCAACATAGGTAAGGCGACAAGTGGTACACCAGCAGTTATAGCTTCATCTGTAGATTGAAGGCCCGCTTGCGTAATAAAAAGCTTTACTTTGGGATGCCCTATAATAATTTAAATTTATATATTAATTTTCAGTTTAAGGCGTATTTCATAATTAGAAAAATACATGTACTTAGACAACTCGACGACGTATCTACTCGTATTATATTTATTAACCAAATTATATTATTATAGGTTTTTTTATTTAAGTTATTACAGACCTCTGGCCAAATAATAATCAAATGTACATACAATTAATCAACGTTCGCTTTTTTCACAGGAGAAAGGTGGCATTTAGTAGTTTATGTCCCAGTACAAGATTTAATGTATATAAAAAAAAAGACGGGTTGCACTCCGGGAGTGCCGGCAGAAGTGAAAACTTGATTATTAACGTCGAGCATGTTTGATATTTTGGAATGGTTAGGGAATAATTTTGCACCAATTGCTTTATCAGTATAAAAGTACTATCATTTTTTGTGGTAGAATACAATATTCATTTATTGTGCTATCGTACACAAACATGACAATTTATATTACATTAAAAATATAAGGTAAGCGAAGGTAGTTTTTTATTTTTACATTCACAAATTTTACGAATACACAACAATGTGATCACTACACAGACGGTCGAGCCATCAGCTGTCACCATCCATGGATGCGCGTGGCACGCTGTAACATACGCGAACATTCGCGCAAGCGCCCTGCGCTGCCTAAACGAAACAGTAGGCCCAGGCATACATTTTCGCCACGCCGTAGAGAGGGGATAGCTGTCTACTCTCCATCCGTCTTACGCTTTTTCGATCAGGTCACGTGTCCTGACGCGAGTTTAAGATTTTATACCCATTACAGAAAAAGTGCTCAACGCCGCTAAAGAAGTTTTCACTTCAAAAATGTTAATCATTTAAACTTTTAAATATACTTTAAATCCTAAAAAAATACCAGAGACGTTAGGAATAAAAATTAGATCACCAAAAAACTATTTTTGACATTTTGTTTGTTTGCTTTTGTAATAATTGTGGTCCCATGTCTTAGTGTATACTCTGAGTATTTTATTTTTAAATTACGGACTAAATTTATCTCCTTGGGCAATCAAACGATAACTGTGGGATTAAAACAAGAGCACCGGCAAGAGCTGGTATAATATGCCAATGGTACATTTTTATTCCTAAAGTAAACTTTTGGTTTAATACCTTGAAGGCGAAGAAATGTTAAATATATTTTTAGTTAAAATTTCAATTTTAATATATATTCAAATTGTTCGCCTTACTTAATAAATCCGATTGTGGGAACCATTTAGATATTTTTATGTTATTAGATTTTCCGGGAAGTTCTTCTTTATCCCATTTCCATAAAACGTCGTAAGGTAAAGTAGAAAGAACTTTTACTAGTATTTGTACTTTATGGACTGGCATCATTCCTGATAATATATTGCTTCCAAAACTTAAATATATAATACCATGAGTAGATGACTCTAAAAAAGTTTTAAGATCCTGCAATTAATATAATATTATGTAAAGATTAAAAATATTCTAAGGGGCGTCAAATCTTTTTTTAAATTATCAAAAATGACTTACATTTGGCAACTCTTTTTCGGGTAATTGATGTATTCCACCCATATAAATAACATTTGATGGAACAGGCTGATTGTCTGCCCATAACGGATGAATGTTAATAAATAACATGTCTACGTTATTATATAGTTCACTTATTGATGGTATTTCTTGTCCAAAAATTTGGCGAATAAGTGTAGTTTCCTCAGCTTCATTCAAATACAGGCCGTATTCGACAGAAAAATGATTGTATAGTTCAGCCATCTTTTCCAAAAGACTCAGATTGTAAATTCTTTGGTGTAACGGTGTTGGGTATAATAAAGGATGCGTAGGTGAACCCATAATTTGGTGATTATTAAACATAGCGCCTAAAGAACTTACGAGGATAGTTGGTGCTTTGTAGATATGAGATAACACAAGTGCAGGGCGTATTATAGCTTCAATTAATACCAAATCAAATTTGTTTGTAGTATTTGTTAATAGTTCTTGCACTTTCGGTGTTTGTAACTGTGTTTTAAATAGACTTCGTATTATGTTACTTGATCGCCTTATTTCAGAGAAAGTATCAAAGTTCTTTCTTACTTTATAGTCTTTTTGATATAATTCTTGCCATCTCTTATATGATATTTCGTGCAAATCTATTTCGTGGAGATTTGAGGGTGCACCGCCCTCAGGGAACGCTGGATCAGGTGTTATCACGGTAACATCATGACCCCTTTTGGCAAGCTCTTGTGTAAGTGCACGGAATACAATTTGGTGACTTATTGACGGAAACGGAAACAATGCCAATATTTTTGCTGATTCTACATAGTAAATCAATACACTCGCGTAACAAAATATGAATAATGGTTTAGTTGCCATAGTAAAATTAAAAATGAGAGTACTTAATACCTATACTACATCTGAACTAAAAAAACAATATCAATTGAAATACGTTTTATACAACGAAGTCTAATCAGTTGATATGATTTATCCAATGTCATTGTTTATTTAACTATGACTAGCTGGTGCCCACGACTTCGTACGCGAGGAATAGGTTTTTAAAATTCAGTCAGAATACGTTGTGAAAATTCCTACGGGAACTCTCCTATGTCACTCTCCAGTTCCTCAACTATACTTTCAAAAATCACGTCGATCCATTGCTCTTTTGCAACGTGATTGAAGGACAAACCAACATACAAACACACTTTCGCATTTATATTACTATGATTTTGTCTGGATAGACATTCGTATGTTTTATAGGTCCTGAGATATCGTGATCATAAGTCAGTCAGTCAGTCAGTGAGTGGTATTTCGCTTTTATAATTAATTGATATAGATAGTGTGCCGCAGACTTTTTTGTAGATATTTATAGGATCTACAATTAATTAGAACATTTTATGGTTCTATCTTTTATAGTTTAGACAGCATACGCAAAATAAGTAACTTTTCTGGTTGATTTTTAACACCTTGTTTCCGAAAAACCCAAATATCTTACGGAACCCAATTTTTTCCAAAATATAATTTAGCCTATGTTACTCGTGGATAATGTAGCTTTCGAATGGTGAAAGAATTTTTAAAAACGGTCCAGTAGTTTTTGAGCCTATTCATTACAACCATACAAACAAAGTTTTCCTCTTTATAATATTAGTGTAGATAAAAATATGAGTTTCGACTAGCATATTTTTTTTTTGTTTCAAAATACGTGAGGTATTGAGATCCTTGTGAAAAAACCATTTCTTCTTTTAATCTTATTTAAGTTATATGATCAAATTAAAACAATCAATATCTCGAGCAATGGTTTCATAACATACTGTAATGTTAAACGCTCAGTATTAACTCAGTGTCCTTGATCACCAAAAAATTCCATTATCGTCTAGTTTATATAAAATTTTGGGCTTTTCGTACGTTGTTCGTATTTTAATTTCCCCGAGGTTAATAAAGAAAATTATTTTCTTTGTTAAATTTGATTGGTTAGTTTTTATTTATATTCTACTACAAGTTAATACTTGACTGTAATCACACCTGGTGGCTAGTGATGACAAAGTCAAGATGGTAGCGGAATAACCTGTTAGGGATATTGCAGTTATAAGCACACCCTCTCACACTCACTACTCTAGGTATTTGTTTTAGGCCATTGTTACTATTTGTAGTGTGATTTCAAAGAATTTGAAATAATAGATTTAAATATTTGAAACAACACACTTACAGTGATACTACAGGTAGGCATATTAATTTTATCAAATATCGTGATACAGATATGATATTATTTGATCGTGCAAAAGTTTGTCCGACTTTGAAGACATTTAAAACTGTGACAACCATCATAAAGATAATAATGTCTGAGTTTTATAACGCTCAATGAATAAATAATCTAGAAATTTAATAAAAAAGTGATGACCTAGCGATGTGAAGTGAATTTACGGTTTAGTATCATTACGGTTAAAAAAATCAATTTTAGGAAAACCATAAAACATGCCTTATCCCCAGGATTTAAGATTATACTAGCGCTTGTAAGATTTTACTAGCGCTTGGCAATTACACGTGCCTCAGAATACCTTAGAATAGATGCGGCCTAAAGAGGAGCTTAGTAGCTTATTCTAGATTTGAAGGTACCAAGTAGTGTTGGGAAAAATGAAAGCCTGTGCCATTTGGACCCTTGGGGGAAGGAATAATAACAATTACAGCTATTTCTATCTATATATCTACTTATATAATATCTCCTTTGTTATTTTTTTGATATAAGATTATTATATATGCCATGTGATTTGTATAGATGAATCTTAGCGTAGTTTTCTGTTTGGTGTTTTGTTTACTCAACTTTCATTGGCCTGAACCTGAACTATATTATTTTGTTCAGAGATGTAAAAACAGTATCGATATAATGTGAATATAGCATTAATATTAAAAACATTTTATAAAAACGTTTAACCTTTTATAACGGAAATGGTGAGCTTACGATTTCGTAATTTAAATATACTGCATATTTAATTTCTACTTTCAGCGATCTACGTAGGCACGCATTGAGCCTGACAAACGGCCCCTGATGATGAACGAGACCCCCTTCTGGACAATGTCAGAAACATCATCATCCCAACGTTACCCAAAGTCGAGGTCTGAGCCTAGAAAATACTATATATGGAAAATAACATAGAAAACGTACATATGTTTATTATATATCTATTTAAAATATATATTACATTTTTTTTTTGTATATTATATAGAGTAATATAAATTTATAAGAAAATAACTAGAAATAGCTTAGCGGTATTTGGCACGTTTTCGATACTTGATATTTTATATCGATATTCCGATGTATTGATATATCCACATGTTACCAACAAGTCTAGTGTTGTTATCATAACAATTATATGTTGATTCTATGTGTACAACTGGTTCAATGTGTTATCACAGAGATAAGCGTTACGGAAGACACACTGTCATAGTGACATGGCAAAATTATAGTAATTTATTTAAAAACGGCCAAGTACTATTTTAAGTCAGGAAGCAAGGGTTCTGCACTGTAGGAAATAAATTATAAAGAAGTTTGGTTATTTGATAAATATTTGACCGCTTCGACCGCTTTTAAAAGATCATTGTTGATAAATTAAAACTGCCATAATAAGAGTTTAACTAACCCATAATGCAGACATAAATGTTTACAGACCCTATTGTTTTCAGAATTTCCCCTATGGAAACTTTGAAAATTGTTAAAATAGCCCAAAATTACAAAAGAAGTTCATTGGTAAGAACTGCATTTGATGGACAAAAAAAATCTTCCATTGCGGCCTCTGTACTAGAACACTTATGCTAGAATATGAATATCTATCAACACATCTTATTTAGTATATTTTGTTTGAAAACATTCAGGTAATTTTTCATCATAAGTCACAAATTTATTTTTAAATGTTTAAAATATCGACATCCTGTTACAACATTATTGTTACCAATTTTACATCGGAGCTTTTAAGACCGATGAAACACCTATACTGCCGCTGTCGCTGCAATTATTGACTATGTGTGATGGTGATAACGAAAGAAAAACCCTGTTTAGTTTTTTGTGGGGTTCTTCTAAGACCTGGGCTTGATTGGAACCCTGTTAGCTTTAGTTTTAAATTGGTGAGTGTAATTATCACCTCATAAATTAAATAATGAAAAATATATTATGAATTGATGATTCATAGATGTCTGTAATAAGTTTGCATCAATAAAGCTATTTTTGATTTTTATCAATATTTTGGATTTTTATTTTATTTGTAGGATGACTACGGGCGGGTGCGTGTCTTTGTCGGTAATTTAGGTAGACGTGGGTAGTTTCGGGCAAAGAGACCAGACACTCTTGGTAGAACAGAACTACAATTATAAGTATGGTAATTTATAAGGAGCAGACTATACGCTCCACTAAGTACGAATGCACCACCGCAGCTCAACCACCGGTCCGACCCGACCGAGTGCAATCAATGCAATGCGCCGTCCCGCGCCGGTGAGTCTTATAAGAACACCTGCATACGTCACTTAGTGTTGCGTAAAGAGAGGGGGCGATGCCACTCTCTTGTCTGTCGTACATGACTCCAAAACTAGATGGCGCTGCTCTCTGATTGCCGTCACGGCCAACCTGACATTCGACCGTCCTCGGGCGACAACTAGTCCTCAGAAGTCGGTGCATCTAAAACAAAACAGATCAACGAAGCCATCCGTTCGTCCCATCCTGACCCAAATCTTGACAGTACTTCAACACTCAGCATCATGATCAGCCCACCACCGGACCACCACAGAGCACGGGTCCCCTCCCAACAAGAGAAGGGTCCGGCCACAGCCCACCACGCCGGCCACGCGCGGACTGGCAGACCCCACACGCTCCCGAGAACACCATGGAGAACTCACAGGCGTGCAGGCCCCCTCACGACGCCCTCCCTCACCGTTGAAGCAAGTGATATTTTAATTTTATCAAAAACGCACATAACCCTGAAAAGTTAGAGGTGCGTGCCAAACCGCCGACCTCTGATTAGGAGGCTGACGCCCTAACCACTAGGCTATCACTGCTTCAACACTCATAGCACATGCTAAAGCTACAAAAAAATGGTAGAGAGACCAGTGGTCTCTCTTAAACGCATGCACCAGTGGACCGGACATCAGCGTCCCTTCGACCACTCAAACACACCAGTGGACCGGACATCAGCGTCCCTTCGACCACTCAACAACACCAGTGGACCGGACATCAGCGTCCCTTCGACCACTCAAACACACCAGTGGACCGGACATCAGCGTCCCTTCGACCACTCAAACACACCAGTGGATCCGACATCAGCGTCCCTTCCACACACCAGGAGATTTCCAATACGTTACCAACCGTCGTCACCGGCTTATTTTTGATAAACCAGAAACTTCTGAAGTGAACTATGTCAACATGGAATTGGAGCCTAGCATACTAAGATCAGAAGTAATTACAGCTTTAACATTCTTAAACTCCAGGAAAGCGCCAGGGCTGGATAAAATAACAGTTGAAACTTTGACCGCCCTTGGGGGGATACAGGGATCGACATATTGCACATGATCTGCAAGCTAGTTTGGCGTATCGGTACATGGCCAAAATACTGGGCTTTTTCTATGAACAGATCTAAGTATTGGTTGTAGATCGTGGTACTCGTAAGAAACTGGAACTCACTGGTTCACTATATCTCGAAACTGTAGAGAACTTTATATAGCTGTGTTCCAACATCAACGAGGCTGGGTCGTGTGAGATCGAAATTCGAAGGCGCATCGGAATGGCAAAGACTTTTTTTTCCGGACTGTCTATTAGCTGCGCCAACCCATTGGTGGCCACAGCGTAACCGGGTTGTTGGCCAAGACTGCTATATCTCAGCTGCATAAGACTTGGAGGGATAGACACATTTCTATCAACACTAAAGTGCGTCTTGTCTGTCTTCGTCTAAGAGACATGAACAATTGAGGCAGCTGATTGGAAATGCATTGACGCCTTCGAGATGTGGTCCTGGAGAAGGATGCTCAGATCCGATGGACAGCATATAGAACCAACGCATCGATTTTGAGACAGCTCAGATCGTTGCGACATCGTCCAAAGAGTAATGAAACGGTCTCACTAAATGATGTGATAGGACATTCCGTGCACATCGCCGTTAACACACGTGGCCGACTCCTTAGTCGTTCCAGTGCCACAAGTGCCACAGGCCAGGTCCTGATGGAACACGCTGAGGTGATTGACCAAATACGCAGCTCGTTGCCACTTTCGACATCTTTCTTGGTGGTAGAATATTCTCGGCGTCGACTGCAATCAGCTTGTTTGTGGCCGTAGGCTCCACATCAATAAGAGCAAGCTTTGAACGGGCTCTCGTTTCCCTGGTTTAGCAAAAGTTATTGCACACAGGGGATGTATGGGGAATGCTTGTACCAGTCTGCCTTCCCAATTGGCAACCTCACTGATAATAACGGGAAGCAGCACTACCATCGCGCATGCCAAGCGTGGTGATTATTGGAATTTCTTTGTAGATGGTAGAAACAAAAAACCACAGCCCCTAGTCCCCGGCAGCCCCGCTATCCCTGGCTCCGGCAGTGGTTATGGTAACGGCGAGGCAGGCGGCGAAAAGAGTCTCCGGAAGAGATTCCGCCGCCACCCCCGTCGACTAGACCTGGCAACTTATAACGCACGCACTTTTAGGACACACGAAAAGGTGATTGAGTTGGGAGAAGCAGTGAGCAAGTTGCGTTGGGATATAATAGGGCCGTCTGAAGTCCGAAGATATGGCGAGGACTCCACAATCTTGAAACCCGGCAACCCGCTCCATTACCGGACGGGCGATCAGCAATCTCAAGGCGGTGTCGGATTCATCGTCTACAAGTCTCCGAGAGCTAAATTGACCCGATACTACTCTGAATACATCTCGGACGTCAGCCTATACGAGACTAGGTGGGCCCTCAAACAACCTGCGAATGGCAAAGCGCCAGATGATGATGGAATCACAGCAGAACTTACAAAAGCGGGCGGAAAACCAAAACTTAAAGTCCTTCAGCGATTGCTCAACTCCGCTATTCAGCAAGGCACAACGTCAGAGGCGTGGCACAGGAGCGCGGCGACCTTGCTCTTCAAAACAGGTGACACCAACTTGCTGAAATAAAAAAAAACCACAGACCCGAGCTTGCCGCCGAGCCATGTCCACAAGCTGCTCCCGAAAGCCACCACGAACCGTCTCGCCAATAGATTCGACGACTTCCAATCTCCCGAACAAGCCGGCCTCCGGAAGACTTCATTCACACACTGCGACTGATCATACAGAAGAAATGAAAGAATGATGAGAAAGCCTACGATTCGGTGGAAACCTAGGCCGTCTCGAGGTTACTGCAGGGATGCCGAATCGACTACCGGCACATGCAAGCGCTGAAACGTCTGTACGAAAATGCCACCATGTCAGCCCGCAAACAGGACCAGACGACGAGGCCGATTCAACTGCAGCGAGGCAGACGTGATCGCCCCTAAGCTGCTCACCGCAGCGTTGGAAGATGCCTCCAAGCCTCCGAACTGAAACGAATTAGACACCACTTCAATGGCGAGAACATCAATCACTCTGGGTTTGCCGACAATGCGGTTGCAATGGCAGAGACTCTGGAAGACCTCGGCGCAACGCTCAACGACCTTAGCAGAGCCTCTGAACAGGCGGGCCCACGTATGTACATGAGCAACACAAAGGTTACGTCGAACGCTAGAGTTCTGCCTTACCCTGCTATGGTTGAGAGCTCTGCACTGGAAACTGTAGACGACCACGTACACCTAGGACATACGATTCAATTAGGCAAGTCCAATTTCGAGAAGGAGGTCAGCCGCCGAATTCAGCTTGCGTGGCTGCCCGTTCGGGAAACTCCGCGAAATCCCAAAATCGTCCAAAGTCCGTAATCCATCAAAATCCTTAGTGCCTGAAGACCTCGAACAGTGTGCGTTGCCAGATGACTCACAGCTCAGAAACGTGGTCGCTCACTATGGGCCCCACAAGAAGGCTTAGAGTCACTCGGCGGGCGATAGAGATAGCCACGCTAAGAGCATCTCCACGTGGTCAAACCAGAAATTAGGAGATCCGTATAAGAACCAAATTTACCGACTTAGTTCAGCGAGTCGCGAAGTTGAAGTGAAAATGGACGTCCCAAGGTGCTGGAATGGCGACCCCGCACCGGTAAACTTAGCGTTGATCGACCCCCAACTAGGTGGACAGGCGACATGGGACGAGTCGCAGGCAGCCGCTGGATACAAGCAGCCCAAGACCGCGGACACTGGAACTCCCTACAAAAAAACATGTTATAATATGTGGCCCATACTTCTTTACGGATGCTAATCCTGGTCAGTCAAAGAGGACCCAAGAAAATGTCTAGAGGCATTAGAGATGTGGGCTTATCGATGGATGCCAAAGATCAGCTGGACCCAAAAGGTCAGCAATGAGGAAGTCCTGCGACGTGCCGGCCGCCATCGCGAACTTTGGAAGACTGTCAAAAAGAAAAAAAAAGTTGCTTATCCGGGGCATGCGCTTAGGCAAGACAGATACGGCCTCCTGCAATTCATAATGATGGGCAAAGTAGCAGCAAAGAGGTGTATCGGTCGCAAGAGGAAGTCCCGGCTGCGAAACATCAGGAAACGGACCGGTATCCCAGCTTCTCAGCCTCGCGAGAGACAAGGCAAAATATGCCACTTCGACTGCCAACCCTCACTAGCTGGAGAGGCACCTAAAAAAAGAAAACAAAAAAAAAACCTATGTCCAGCAGTGGACGTCAATCGGTTGAGATGATGATGATGATGATGATGACGCCACGCAGAAATCCGAAAGATGTAATCTTAAGCTTTGAATCTCCAATAGACTGAGCGGGTCTCTTCATGTGTTGGCCCTTCAGATCCCACTTCTGATGTAGGATGACTACGGGCGGGTGCGTGTCTTTGTCGGTAATTTAGGTAGACGTGGGTAGTTTCGGGCAAAGAGACCAGACACTCTTGGTAGAACAGAACTACAATTATAAGTATGGTAATTTATAAGGAGCAGACTATACGCTCCACTAAGTACGAATGCACCACCGCAGCTCAACCACCGGTCCGACCCGACCGAGTGCAATCAATGCAATGCGCCGTCCCGCGCCGGTGAGTCTTATAAGAACACCTGCATACGTCACTTAGTGTTGCGTAAAGAGAGGGGGCGATGCCACTCTCTTGTCTGTCGTACATGACTCCAAAACTAGATGGCGCTGCTCTCTGATTGCCGTCATATTATTCTTCGCTGTCGAATGCGACCCAGGAAATCCAACTTTATAATAATTAATGGGTTCAAATCTAGGCTCGAGTCTGGAAGAAAGCTTTGGATGCAGCTAGCTGGCAAACCAACTGGCAAAGACATACCGCCCAGCGATTTAACGTTCCAGTACTATACCGAGTAGAAACCGATTAGAAGCATGGGCTTAGCCGCAAACATATAGGTGGCTTCGCTGGTGCTGCAGCTGTTTATTGACGACGGAGACCCATCTGCTCGTCTGCCCGCGACATTAACAAAAACCCCGTTTTATATCCAAGTACTTTACCCGTTAATTTTTCGGGATTAAAATACTATTAATGACACAGTGAGTCAACCCTTCGGGATGTATGCTATATATATAATGTCAAATTTCATCGCGATCTGTGCAGAAGATGACCCGAGTATAGCGGACAAAGGCGCGTACACTTACGCATGTAATATTATAGAAGTAACCGAAGACATTACTAAAGAGTTCAAAAGCAGTGTAAACTGCAGTTTATAATAAATATTAATAGTTATATTATGGCAATGACATTGGGGATATCACGAAGAGTAAGGTCACTCGGTCATCGGAATCATTAAACCAGAAAGGTCTTTTTTGCGTTGACCGCAACAGATTTCACAAAATATTCTTATAACTATGTATTTGTTAAGTGGATTATTTTTCGACAAAGACGTGTCGCTCACTAAATCGCCGGCGACACGTCTTTGTCGGTAAGTATACTTTTATTATATATACGTATTGAAAAAGCGATTTAGCGTTCCGGCACGATGTCGCGGAGAAACCAATATGGAGCGTGGGTTTACCACACTCCTAACAGGTTAGCCCGCTACCATCCTAGACAGCATCATCACTTATCACCAGATGAGATTGCCGTCAAGGGCTAACTTGTAGTATATAATAAAAACTTATTTTTTTATATCTAAACTATAAACTAGCTATAGTTATAGCTTATCGACTTGCAATTCAGTTTATTGAGGATACCGTGAGAAAAATGTTTTTTTACGGGATAAAAAATTGCCTATGCATTCATGCCAAATTCCTGTTGGCTGAATTTGACTGTAGTGTTGGCGTGAAGGATTAACAAACAAATGCACTTATACTATCTTATACCGTAATAATATTGAGTGTGACTTATAAACTAATAATGCTCTTTCCGGAGGCAAGCAAACTTTTGATGCCAGTTTATCGAGGTCATTCAGCAATAAATAGATAAACAGTGCAAAATATACAGTTTATCCGTATTTCTGTCACCGTCTGAATAAGAAAAGGAAAAATGTTCCGCATTTATCGAAAGAATACTAACTACAATTTTGCATATTTAAATCAGCAACGCCTTGATATGATAGAGAGCTCATATATAATGTGAAGCCGAGCATATTGTGGGTTAGTATCTTACAATGTCTATAGGAATACAAATCCCCTTATCGGTATTGTTCGTCAGCTGTTTCTTATCTCTAGTGCATTCTGCAAAAATATTAGCAGTGTTTCCAACTCCTTCAATTAGCCATCAAATTGTGTTCCGATCTTTGACAACAGAACTGGTCAGGCGGGGACATGAAGTCACAGTTATAACAACGGATCCAGAGTTTCCGGAAGGGAAGGCACCACAGAATTTAATAGAAGTAGACGTGCATGACGTATCCTATAAAATGTGGTCAGATGTTGTGCTAAAAGAAAAACCTGAAAGCGAAAATGAGCATTATACTAAAGTAATTACCATATTGAGGGTGGTATCAAAAATATTTGAGGCTCAATTATTGACTAAAGGAGTTAAAGAAATAATTAATAACAAAAAAGGGACGTATGATTTATTACTTTTAGAAGCTTACGTAAAACCCGCATTGGTTTTCACACACATTTTTAAAGTGCCAGCAATTCAAATTAGTTCGTTTGATGGGATACTATATAATTTTGAACTCTTTGGTGCTCCTGCGCATCCTCTACTCTATCCAGCACTGATAAGTCAGAGAATATACAATTTATCGTTGTATGAAAAACTTCAACAATTATATTATAGATGGTGGACGGACAGGTCTTTTGGCATAGTTGAAGAAGAAGACAATAAAATTTTACAAAACATATTTGGACCGGAAATTCCTCCCATAAAAGAACTAAATAGCAACATTCATATGTTGTTTTTGAATGTCCATCCTATTTGGAATGACAACCAACCAGTTCCACCAAATGTTGTGCATATTGGAGGAATACATACTCGATTGACGAAGGAATTACCAAAGGCAAGTCAATAATAATGTTCAATGCAAGATTTTAAATTCAAAAATAAATACTACCTATAGCAAACTTATAGTATCGCAGCTATTTAAATAGTGACGCAGCTGTTATTTATAAAGCATAATATGTGTGTAGCTGTGGTATTAATTTAGTGGCAATTTATTTGCCTCAGAATATTATGAGAGAAGTTGTTTCTTTAATAGAGCACTATTGAACACATAACCTTGGTTACAATTCTCGGATCGGTGTTTTCTAGAAATTTCATTTCAATACCAATCTGTAGTTAGGAAACTGGTTAACTCTACCTTATGTCGCCGAAAGATCTCGATTAAAATTAATAAAAAAAATAATAATTATGTGTGGGTAAGTTTAGTTCCATATTAAAACCGAAATATTTAGATATCATCTAGACAAATAACAATAGCAAAGCGCGTCATGCGCACCATTGCATTAGAGAACATTTCGGTTCGCCTGGACGAATATATACTACAACTATAAGTGGCGTCTAAGGCATGTTTATGAAGATTAATGTTTCCATATAGACAAATAAGATCTCCATGTAGGATTCAAGTGGATAAATTTGGTACAAGATAAAAAAGGTCTTAGTATGAAGTAGGAATGCCAAGTCTCTTGAGAGCTGTGGTGAAATACAAAATGAAATTGTTTTATGCATATAAATCGAATAGGTATAGGAATGTATGAATCGATCATAAAATATATTTTCATTGTTTAAATTCGGGAAGTTTTAACGGTTTTTCTAGAGAAGCGCGTGCTTTGTTTGATTCCCGGCTCGAGTCTGGTCTGATGGTTTCGGCCGCGGCATAATCCTAGAAAGATGTATTGCTCTGCGGTATTTATTTGCCATTAAGGTGATATCTACATCCATTAACTTTAAACTAGAGAATTCCAAAGCGTCCAAAACGGAGCCCAGACTAAACTTAGCCAGGTTATTTATTGTTATCACAAAGCAATTAATTATTTATAATTAGCTATGAAGAAATATAGAATACCAGTTCATAACCAAGCTATTTTATCAGCATTACATTTATGTAATATACTATAATGGAATTTTTCTATAAGCTTGTTTCATAAAAATATTGAATTTATTGCGAGACAGCTCCAAGATTTCAGTTAGTAATTTGTAATAAAATATAATTTCCATTGAATGAGTCACTAATTTGTGCAGCCTTCAAAACGGCACAACAAATCTTTGGCTCGGATTTAATGCGTGGCGAGAAATAGAGAATGCAACCTAGGTACTATCAGTAATCCGTATAAATCGATGCGTTATACCTACTACCTACCTACCTACAAAAGCGTTGTAACAAAATATACTAACTGCGATCGCATAATTTTTACAGGATATAGAGTCATTATTAAATGCATCCACTCATGGCGTTATTTACTTCAGTCTTGGAACGAATGTCAATACAACACACTTGCCCCAGGATAAAATAGAGTTGATTTTGATGGTTTTTTCCAAACTTCCATACGACGTGATATGGAAGTGGCATCAGGATTCAATGCCTGGAAAAACAGAAAACATCAAACTATTCAAATGGGTACCGCAAGCAGACCTTCTGAGTAAGTGATTTTTTTCATTTTACTGCAGTTTAATTTGGGGTTTTTGTTTCAGTTTTATAGTATTCTCATTAAAAAATAATTAAAAACTGCAAAAGTCATTGCTGATAGCCCAAGCCTTGATTTAAATTTTAACCTAACCTTACCTAGTCAAATTTTGTTATAACTATATATATTTTCTAGCAAATAAAGTATCTTTTAATTTCTCTTCTATTTTATTTTAATCTGTTTTGTAGAGTGTAGCTATTGCATTTCTAGCGATGCTTCGATTGTCTAGAAATATTATTGTATGATAATTGATTATTTAATAAAAAAATCTATACCACAGGCACCGTACATGATCCGGGATAAAAAAAAAATCTATGAACTATTCCAGACTATAATTTATCGTTGTGCTAATTATCATCCATTCAGCCGTTCTGGCATGATTGAGTAGCAAACATCCGTACATCCAAACATGTGGCATGCGCCGTCACTGGCATGTGGGACGGACGTAAGACCTGACAGATTTTACGATACATATTTTATCAAAATATATGCTATAATTACTTTATACTATCATACTTAATACCGTACAAGTCAAAAGAAAAATCATTTATTTAAAGTAGCCCATTTTTAAAACTCATATTTCTGTCTTTTTAATGATCCATTGATGAACTGACCTGCATATCTCATTGGAAATTATATTTTCATTATGTCTTAGTAATGTTAATTTCTTAAAAGGAAATTTCAACAACTCCTTTATTTTCGGTCAAATTTAACTGTTAACTACTCGATAAATACGGTAGCCTGTATAGTTAATTAAACCTAAATCATTAAATATCAAAGTTTAAGTATGCTTATCTGCATCTAGGAGTTCTAAGTTACCTAGAAATTAAGTGAAGTATGTATTTTCTATGTATTTATTAACTTGATAAACGTTATATTACAATTGTAAATTTGTGAATTAAGTTATTACCATTATTTTTTTTTTGTTTCCAGAGCATCCGAAAATCAAACTATTTATTACCCAAGGTGGACTTCAATCTACAGATGAAGCTATAGATGCTGGGGTACCAGTTATCGGTATACCAATGTTAGCGGACCAGTGGTATAATTCAGAAAAATATCAACATCATAATATTGGCATTAGACTTGATCTACCAGATCTGACCGAAGAAATATTTAGAAAAGCCATTGATACTGTTATAAATGATAAAAGGTAAATGAGGAGTAAAATAATATCAAACAAAGTAAATTATAATCATTTTGTTTTCTATATGTATACAGAGAAATTGTGATTGACAGACTGACTGATCGATCTATTAACGCACAGGTTTAAATGCAACAAAACACTGAAAATTACCTGCAATTTCGTATACATATAGCTTTTATAAAGAAAAGAGGCTGCCAAAAATAGTTTTTAGCAAAAAAAACAACATAGTTTCAAAATTTTAATACATAAATACAAGAAAGTCGGACTTAACGCTGGGTAGCGAAACCAAAAAGCTGAACTTTTTAAAGGCTAACAAGCTAAGGTTTTCAGGGTTTGTGATACCTATATTATGTAGCAGATATTTATTTAATTTTAGTAACTGTCTATCTTACTATCAGCTTCTTCATATGAAGTTATAGTAGGTCACTTTTGCAAACTATTTTGTTGAACCTGTCGTAATATTGCAGTTTACTTAATCTACCTACCTAATGATATTATACTTGCCCTTATCCAACGCTTTATGTCGGCACAACAGATTTTTATCTTCCACTCACTTCTATCAGCCTTCACACAATCCATCCATCTCTTCTTTGGTCTTCATCTACTCTTTTGCCCTTACAATATTTTATTTCATGGACAAATATTAAATTATTAAAACGATTGTTTTTATTTTTCAGGTATCGGGAAAATATGATAAGAATGCGCACCCTCATAAAAGATCAACCACAGCCGCCACTAGAACGTGCAATTTGGTGGATAGAGTACACCTTGAGGCACGGCGGCGCAAAACATTTGAGAGCAGCCGGCGCTAATATTTCATGGGCTCAATATTTAGAGCTCGAACTCATATTAATAGTTTTTCTATTTTTATTATTTGCATTACTCATTCTTATCTTTATTATAAATCAACTAAGGACTTTAATAATAAAATCTTTTTCGTCCGATAAAAAAATTAAAAATTCATAGATATTCTGTTTGTTTATTCAACAACAACTAGTTTTTATATAATTATGATCGAGTCTTTTAAAACTTGCTAGAAGTGCATTACACCAGTTAGCTAACCTCACTCGATAACCCGAACTCGTCAGCACGTAGTCTAAATCGTCTAGTTTTAATCATACTATACGGATCACCGGATGGACCTAATTAGTTACAAATTATTGTCCGAGGTCTAGAAAGCGAGCTTAACCTTACCTTTGATGAAGATTATAGCTAAAACAAGACAGACTTATTACTCAGACATGTCGGATACGTAACACTGTCTCATTTTAATTATTTCTTAAGTGATAAGCATTAGCTCGCTTTATAGATCACGCCCATAGTTATCACAGTCAATTTTGCTTTTACTTTATTCTTAGGCAACTTTATATATAAACTAACGATAAATGGCCACGAAAATTCAAAAAGCATCAATAATTTTTTCATAAAACACTTTTTGAACTGGAGCAAATCTAACTCGAGACGCGAAGACGCGTTTTATAGCAATTTTCTCACTCGTTTAGTTTCTCAAACTGACACCACTTCCCGACGTTCTATTATTGATTACTTATTAGAGGGGCATGTCTCTTAATTTAAAAGACGATATTATACTGTTGTGAGCAGTTGCTATTAAAGAATCACAAGATTCGATATAAGTATTCGTTTTCAAAAGTAATTTAAACCAGCATGATCAGAATAAAACTCTGAGACTCTGGGTGTTGTGCCCCGCTTTAGTTTCACTTAAACTTAACAATTATTCACGTTAGTTATTAGTAGCAAAATTGAAGATTGGTTTAATACCATTGACTTATATTACTGACTAGCTGATGTCTACAACTTCGTCCACGTAGATTAAGGGTTTGTAAATGTTCCTGTGGAATAAGCAAGTTTGAAATTGCAGATTTTCTCTTCTCGATCCTGTTCCCTATTCAGTTTTGGTTCAGGTTCAGCATTTAAATCGAATTTCAACGAATTCTGCCAGCTACGGTTTTAGATCCTCGACGTGAAATTAAGTTTTTCACAAAACCCACTTTTACAGACATTAATAAACGTGTTTATCCCTTCCGCAAGCACCGGGTATAGTATAAACATCAACTGCAAAAAACCAAGTACACCATCATTATCAAATATATTATCAGAAGCAAAACACCTGTGAACAACGGTTAGCTGTCAGTAACAGTTGCAACTCGACCCAAACTACATAAAGTGCATTAAACAATATTGATACCAATTGTATCGTATTGCATTTATTAGGATAATTTAATATTCATACAAAATAAACATAATATTAATTTTAGTTAGCATAATTAATTTAACAAATACTTTACTAATACTGATAAATGGTGTTCCAAAATTATAGCCACTAAGATATTATATACATATACACGATAATTAAAAAATTATATACATATAACGGTACATATACACGATATACACGATATACTACGATATTAAGGCAAACAGAGCATAATCCTTAAGATTTTATAGAAGAACCCCTAGAGCGTTCTGAGTTTTGGAAATAATTAAACTACAAATTTTACGTACAGTTTGACGAAAAAAAGCCGCACCTCTTATTCACCTCTTATTTGTTGTGAGCAAGTCTTTGAGTCTATGACCAACACCCTCTGCCTTATCCCTCTCAATGTCATATTCATCTTTTAGATCAGCAAGAGCAATATGCCCAAAAAAAAATAGAGTAGCTAGCCTGTAAAATTACTTACTCAGATATATTATGAATATGAATTTGGAATGTGTGAAAACGGACGTAAAGGTCTTGAATTTTTAGCTCTCATCGAAAATCATAGAGATTCTACGTTGCTTCACCATTGAGAACGTGAAATCTCTGACATTCCTTTTGAAAATGAAATGCTTATTAAAGTTACCAACTTGCTTAATTAATAGTTGTTACCCAACAACATTAAAGGCTCTTTATAAAAGTTTCAATTATAGATTCAACTAGTTTTCTAGCCTTGCTCATGGGTTAATATCGCATAAAACGCCGGCAATAGACTTGAGCTTTTATTAATTTCTATTAATTTTTATGGCATTAAAAGTATCACATGTCCATGTGAAGGACGAAAACTATGTTAAACCAAATACCGTTAAGATTGGTGCAGCGAAGTACCGCAATGTATTACGTAAGTAACAATAAAAAAACACCTTTTTTAGTGTGATTCTGTTACTTTGGGTTTTGTATATACTCGATACTGATCCTTAAGAAAACAAAGATAAATATTGCATATTGTATGCAGACTCTGAGTCATACAAATCTCCTTTTATAAGTTGACATTTAAACTCTATATCACATTTGCTGATCTTATATATAGGTAAACTGAGCCTGAGCAGGTTTAGTACGGTACAATGTCTGCTAGACTTATAACCTCCGTAACGGTTTATCTGATTTTATTTTGTTTTCCTTTAACTAATTGTGCAAAAATCTTAGCAGTATTTCCCACCCCTTCAATAAGTCATCAAATTGTGTTTCGACCGTTAATGCAAGAACTGGTCAGGCGTGGTCATGAAGTCACAGTTATCACGACGGATCCCGCTTTTAAAAAAGAGCAAGCTCCAAAGAATTTAACAGAGATAGATGTCCATGATCTGTCTTACAAGATATGGATGAATGCTTTAGTGGAAGCTGGATGCGAAGACGACAGTATTTTCTCTCAGACAATATTAGTTCTAAAAACAGTATCTCAAGTGTTTAAAGCTCAAGTAGCTACTCGTGAAATTCAGGAAATAATTACTAAAAAGGAACACTTTGATTTATTATTTATAGAAGCTTATGTGAAACCCACATTAGCTTTCACACACATATTCAAAATTCCAACGATTCAGATAAGTTCATTTGGTGGATTAAAATTTAATTTTGAAGTCGTTGGTGCTCCTATACACCCTTTGTTATATCCAACGGTGATGAATCAAAAAATATACAATTTATCTAATTATGAAAAACTGCAACAGTTATATAAGCTAGGTATGATTGAAAGGCTACTAAGCTCATTGGAGCAAGAAGACGATGAACTTTTAAAAAATATATTTGGACAGGATATTCCATCCATACGAGATTTATACAATAATGTTCATATGCTCTTTCTGAATATTCATCCAATTTGGTCAGATAACCAACCCGTCCCACCGAGTGTTGTATTTATTGGGGGAATACATCATAAAATACCACAAAAATTACCAAAGGTTAGTACTTAGTTAGTTTTAGAGTAGAATACGTTTGTTGGTATTTGTAAACATGACTAATATCATGATGATAAAGTCCAATTATTTATGAAACGCAATTGATGCCCCTTTAAAAATAACTGTACACTTTCGAAAGAGACGAAAGAGGTGCAGGAGGTTAAACGAGGGCTTTTCGATACGGTCCCCTGAGTGGTCCTAATTGAAGCCTCCTTTTTTAATTTATGACCAAAAGTTTAAATCCATTAACTTTAACTACAGTTCCATAAAATTTATATAATATATATAGAAGCCAAACATGATGAAACCTGATGTATTAGTAGCTGGCATCCCTGCTGATAAATATTATATAAAACTAAAATGGTCTAAAGTATCAGGTTTTCGTGAAATTAGCATAGTTTTACTGGTGACTCCGTCAGTGCATAATATTTACGGATTAGCTCGCAAACATTGCTTTTGGTTCAGTCTAATTAAGATTTAATGCGTAGCTACTATTTTGTAAAATTTATGTAAAATATTTTGATATTAAAATCACTATAAATAGGAAGTAACAATTCATAAGTATTATAGGATTATTAATTATTGCCTATTGTTTTTGTCGAAACCTTTTAGCTTACTGCAAAAATATTTCATTTGGCTCAATAGAATTTACGTTATTTACAAATTATATATTTATTAATCGTTCCGAAAATAAATTTGACAAACCAATACATAACTTTAAGCAATGTGTTAAAATGCATTTATTACCGCGAAAAAAACTTTAATAACCATGCTATAATATATATATATTTTGACAACTTCCGTGACGCAGCGAGTGCGCTGTCATACAGGCTCGAAGCTCGCCTCGAGACTGATCTGGTGGGATGCTTCGCCGCGGCTTACCTCCTAAAAGTGGTAGAAACTGATTAGGAGGATAGGTTTAGCTGGCAACGCATCTCTGGTGCTGCCGATGTTTATGGGCGATGGTAAACACTTAACATCAGGTGACCCGTCTGCTCTTTCGCCCACGTTGTAATTATAATGAAAACAACCAATGAATTTCTTAATGGCAATATTATTTTACTTTATTGTACATATATACATAATAAGAATAGAAGAAGACAACATAATAACAAATAAGAAACAGAAGACCAACTCAATACATAACATAAAACATTCACGGCATGCCCAAAACATGCATGAAAAAATATGTTAATAATATAAAATACCTAAACATACAAATTTAAAATACATGAATATTATATTTTGTGCGCATAGCAGTTCAAAGAAGGCAAGTAGAAAATAGACGGTAAATATACAAAAAAGATACAATACTACTATTTTACAGGATTTGGATTCCCTATTAAGTGAATCAAAAAACGGTGTTATTTACTTCAGTCTGGGAACAAATTTGAGAGCATCAATTTTGCCACCACAAAAGTTACAAATGATGATAAAAGTTTTTTCAGAACTACCATATGATGTCATATGGAAGTGGGATCTAGATTCCATGCCTGGGAAAACCGATAATATCAAATTACTCAAATGGCTACCGCAATCAGACCTTCTAAGTGAGTAGCTAACTTATCATTATCTTCCAAATTAATTCTATTAAAATGGTTTAAGTAATGTCGTAGAAAGACAGGTAGTATAATTGTATTCAGATACAACGATTTTATTTACCTATACATTGTGTTTATGTTCATTAAAGACTCAACCTCTTTGAACATATTATATTTCGTATTTAATTTTCGCTTATGATAATTAAATAAATAAATTGTTAATAGATTTGTCAAATCTACAGACAATTAAGTCCAACAGTACTGAGGGTCCTGTTTCCCTTCTTCTTTGTGAATGGCAGTTCATGTTAGCTATGGCAAGATTAAAGAACTCCAAAGTGGTTCAACACATTAATATTTACGAATTTGCAAAGCATGTTTTGAAGCAGATTGAACTTGGAAAAGTTCCTTTTCTTACGGAAAGAATTTCAGTGTGAACTACGTAGTTCCTAAAAAAGTAAAAATTTGGTAATTTTGAAGTTTATTAAAATTTAATACTTACAGGGCATCCAAAAGTAAAACTTTTTATCACGCAAGGAGGACTTCAATCTACAGAAGAAGCTATAGATGCTGGAGTGCCACTTATTGGTATACCACTGCTTGCTGATCAATGGTACAATACGGAAAAATATCCACATCACAAAATTGGCATCAAACTTGAAATGTCTTCTCTGACTGAAGAAGTGTTTGCAGAAGCTGTAAAAACAGTTATTTCTAATAGAAGGTGAATACTACAATCATACTAGTCAATAATTACTAAAATATTAATACCCCTAGTAAAAAAAGTAGCATTAGTTGCTGCTTTTGCCAATTGTTTTAATTATTTGATTTCTAGTTATGCTTATAATGTGTCAATAGTAGTTTGTTGTTTTAAAGTTATGGAGATAACATAAGAAGACTGCGAACTCTGATGAGAGATGAACCACAAACTCCTCTAGAACGCGCTGTATGGTGGACAGAATACGTACTGAGGCACGGTGGTGCAAAACAGCTGAAAGCAGCCGGCGCTAACATCACATGGGCACAATATTTTGAACTACCAATAGTAACAATGGTCATTCTAATTTTGTTTTCGGTTTTACTATTATTTTTCCTGATTGTATATTTAATAAGGTATTGTTTATCACAAATTTTTATGTTTTCAAATAAAATGAAGAAAAGTTGACACTAGTTGTGTAATTATAGGACAATTGATGTGAAGTGCAACATGTTGATAAATATCTAAAAATAAAACCCTGCTAAGCGCGCACTGTGAGTAACATGGAGGATTCCGTGCCAAGCCGTAATTTAAAATACTACTTGGTTGCAACAACACAGTAGTTGGAGTAAAAAATACCATAAGCATATTTCCTGTGTGGGAAACTACTATTGTTTTCTACTTTATTTTTTATTATTGCCCCAATTGCGAGTTAGACTCACGCTTGGTCGGTTTAACCCTTGGTTATACTTCTTTTGCAAAGTTTGCAAAAAAAAGTTAGTTGCGATAAGACCGAAACGAACAAATTTGTTTATGGATAATAATTCTTCTGATTTCTCCACTGTCATAGTTTTATTTAACCCACACCATTGACTCAACAAACAAAAATATTTTTTCAGAATATTTACTTTGCGACAACGTAAATAAGATGGCCTAAGGGGGTTAATAGTAAAAAGGTATTATAATAATGTATCTATAGGTATCATAAGCAATCAATTCCGAGTACTTAAAAAAATTGGCACACACAAAAAGATATATTTACCTTAAACTGGCTTATACTATTAGATTAAAACTGGATTCAGAATCACAACATTGTTCAAGAAACCGGCTTTTAAAGTTTACTCAAGGAACGTGCCATTGTTAGCTACATATTAAATTCAAGAAGTTCTCTATGAACACGAAAACTCAAAAATACCTCAGAAGTATAACCGAGTCTTGATGATTCTGGTAATTAATCAACTTGTGTCACATAAGAAAATCTAGGGTTCTTCTTCTGTAATGTTATGTGACACGAATTTATTAATTATTCTAGACTGTTCCAATTTACAATTGCACATAGTTCTGCATAGAGGATACAATCCATAATTCGATACTTTTGACTAGCGAATAGCGAACGCAAGCAAAAAATATATATATATTGCTAACTAATTTTAGTAAAATGTTTCAAATATTGGTTGAATCCTTTTTGCATAACTGTCTGATTATTCCTAATAAGTACTTAAGTAGATATGAATAAGGACAAGCTTTCGCCCATGGATTTGTACAAGTTCACCGTGCTCATGTCTTCTGCTTCTAATCTGACAGACTTGAAACCCTATTTTAATCTCTGCTGGGATGAATTTTCCAGTGCCTTTTAATACCAGTCTATATATCAAACCGTTATTTGTGCGGTGCGTTGATAGATCAGCCAGTAATTCAACTTTTGATTTTTATATATTATATTATACCTAGTAGCTTCTTCCTAGTGACTGCGTCTTCGTTTTTATAAAATTTCAAAATTTGCGTTCTGTTTTCACGGAATAAAAAATATGCCCAATTCCTGTACAGGTTAACGCTACGAGATAATTATTTCAACGATTATTTCGTCAAACCTCATAGAAATAAATGAAAAAATGTTAGGATTATATGTATACACTATAACTATCTCTATGCAACATCGCTTCATCGGTTTGGCTGCGAAGCCGATTGCCGAAACAGGCTTTTTTTTATAATCACACGTTATAAGTATCTTATAACTACTATTTATTACTATGTATTTAACGCTTGCCACATTCTGGCCGATCAGATAAATTTAACAACTCTCCGTAATGGCTTTAAAAAAATACCGCTTATGTTCACGTCATTTATATTTTCTAGAAACCTTTTTAGAACTGGTCGACCTTCGTAGGAAAATCAATTAAGTTTTAAAATGAATACAGTGTGATGATTTAAGCAAAATGTGCTTCAAGCTTCTCTTAAATCAATGATATAATTATGTATCATCTAACATCTTACTAACTCCCAAAATACGAGTATATCCCTCGCTAACCAAACTGTATAGAAAGAGTAATGCTCAACACAAACAATAGACTAAATGTCTAGAATATCATTTAAAGCGCTTTTCCATCCGAAGAAATTAAATAGCCTTTAGAAAACCAGCGACAAACAACGAAAATTCATTCCACAAAATATTATTGAAAGAACTGGAAGCAATATTAATGACTCAAAAGAGAAGCATTATTGTTCGCAAATCACAAATATTATTCTGTTATAGACTGGCATCTGTATTTCTTAACTTTGAAATGTATATGCATCGCGAACTACCGCTCCCAATTATTCGCGATAATCATCATGATCAACCCATTACCGACTCACTACAGAGCACGGGTGTCCTCTCAATATGAGAAGAGTTTGGCCATAGGCCACCACGCTGGCCATGTGCGGATTGACAGACTTCACATGCCTTTGAGAACATTATAGAGAACTCTCAGACATACAGTTTTCCTCACGATGTTTTCCTTCACCGTTTAAGCAAGTGATATTTTAATTGCTTAAAAAGGCACTTCACTCCGAAAAGCCAGAGGTGCGTGTCCGCATTCAAACCCCCGACCTCTATTTAGGAGGCGGACGCCCTAACCACTAGGCTGTCACAGCAAAATAGTTAAGTTGGAAAAAATCTCTTGGGAATATATTTTTATTCCGACAGTCCAAGTATTAAAATAGACACAACTTGACTTTGAGAATAACAAAAAAGTTGCAGACAAAACCTCAATATCATCGACTATGTGATACATATAAAATGCTCACATACAAATCTGCGAGGCTATATCAGAATCCTGATCACGTAAGCACGTAGCACTGAACAAAATGGGTTAACAATTTATAAGATGGCATTGAGTGTAAGGTATTTTGTACCTTCAGCACTTTCTCGTGTCTTGTAGGTTGTACTTACCTAAAATACCTTAACAAAACTCCTACATACATACTTGTATATAATAGCTACAGTTGTCTAAAATATATCTTATTTATTATATTTTCTTTTTTATATAATATATATAAACTAACTGATGCCTGCGACTTTGTACTTCTTCGTCGTTACACTCTTTGCAGAGCGGTCTCATGTCAAAGAATCAATGTCTTTAAGGCCAAATGTTATGCGCCTCACAAGCATTCCCCACTTCCCTCTGCTGGCCGAAAGTCTGGTGCACTCATGCAAAGAACCACCCACAGCCGACTTAATCTGATCGGTCCATCGCATAGGTGACCTTCCTCGCCCTCTGGTGCCCTCCACCTTACCCTTTGTACCCTACTTTGTACCCGACTTTGTACGCGTTGACTGAATTCAATAAGTGGATGAGTGACCAATTTTAGATCTCAAATCAGCTCAAGATTATTATTGCCTTTCTAATTATAAACTTGATTGGACATTAGACGCAAAAAATGTGATTTACTTAAACAGATTCAGCTTCCTGTCTTAAATTTTAGGCAACGTTACCTTATATTTGTATTCCTACACACTTAATTCATAAATTTCGCGAGCTTATAAAAAGTTAAATCGTGAGCATTTCGAGGGGTTAACTGACTTGCTGAATAAAAACAAACCAGAATAAACGTACGTTTAGATGTGTCTATTATATCGGTTAGAGCTAAAATTTAAACAATATTGCCCAACTGATCATTATCAAAGTTCCTCATAATAAGGTTTATATCAACTGCATAGCAATACAAGAACCCCGATGCCTATGAAAAAATATATTTATAGCTAAAAGATCAAGAGACGGCATTGGTCTAAAAAGAAATTCGACGTCTCTGATAGACAAGATAAAATTTACAATTGCATATGCCCGATCCAACATTTTGAAAGTAGTCGTATTTTCAAATTTCTTTGCAAAATACAATGTACAATACAATACATTTTATTTATTCTATGCTTCGTAAGAATATGAAAAAAAGGCAAACAATAGTTAAAATACCGTGCCTAGTTACCACCCTACCGACAAAGACGTGTCGTCAAGCGATTTAGCGTTCCGGCACGACGTCGCGTAGAAACCAATTAGGAGCGTGGGTTTACCATACTCCTAACAGGTAAGCCCGCTACCGGCATCATCACTTACCACCAGGTGAGAACGCCGTCAAGGGCTAACTTGTAGTGTATAAAAAAAAACTTAATCAATGCATTGGCTGTAATGATACGGTGCTAACTAAACTTAAGGTCATCGAGAAGTCGTTTATACTTACAATAATTTCTTCATTATGAAAGTTAAATCTTGAAATCTAATAACATTGGGAAAAATTATCAGGCTACGATGATTAATATCTTGAACATAATATGTAAAACGCTCGTCGTTACATTTCGTCTTAACTAAATTGGACTATAAGGGGGACAGGGGGGCTTTAATAAATTCTATTGAAAAAATGCAGACGTGTGTGCCGTGCAAATGGATATGTGTGCCGTGGCGCAGTGTTCTTGCATATTATAAAGCGGGAGGCACGTGTCTTGTCTAGTAACAACATTCAGCCGCCTTATTCCCACTGTATTAGCAAAAACATTGCGCAAAGTGACTAAGTGTTCCGATATGATGCCGCGTAGAATCCGATTAGGAGGACGGGTTCAGCACGCAAAGCATCAGTGGTTTTTCTGGTGCTGAAGATGTTTGTGGGCGATGATAATCACTTAACATAAAGGGTAGTACCTCAACAACAGTACTCGTTTTACCGCAATGGATAAAATAAAATAACGCATGTCTTAAAATATATCACCCTTTGTTGGTCACCTACAGTTCCGCATACGAGTACAAGATCTGTATTTATATTGAGTTTTAAAACATCAAATAATACTTGTCTAAAGTAAGAAATAGCTAAGTTGGGAACTGATAATGAAGTCGAGGCACGCGGACGTGGAACGAAATAGGTTAGCAAATTATTAAGTGGCGTTCAGTGTAAGGCCATTCATTCTATCAGCACTTCGTGGTACTGCTACGCGTTTAAATTATTATTGAAAGACTACTAGATTAGACTAGATTATTGAAAGACATGACATGTATGAAAACCGAGCTTATGGAGCTTAAAACGCAATTTTGTTCCGAATTAAAAGATATCCGGATTTCATGTCAGAAACGCCAAGAGAGTTGTAATACTCCACAGTTCTCAGCGTCACCGAAGAGATGCAAGTCTAAAACGCTTCCGCCTGTATCGGTACCACCGCCGGCGCACACTCAGGCGCATGACGTCACCACAGCGCATACGCCGAGTTATCGCGACATCGTGCTCGAGACCGATCGTCCGCGACGGGCGACTAGTGCCCGTTTGCAGCGAGACAATTCGGGTCAAAATGGCGTAGCAGCGACGACAACTCCGTGCGAAAATTTAATAGGTCCACCCGCAGAGGACAATACATTTACTACTGTAGTAAAAAAGCAACGTAAAAGTTTAAAAAATATGCGTGGAACATCGGACTCGCACTGTAAGATTCAAGTAGCTGACTCGCACTGTTCGATTTATGTGTCGCGAGCTAAAAAGTCAGTAACGGTTAAGAACATTTTAGAGCATATAGCTGACATGGGCGAGGAATGTGTTGATGTCGAACAGCTTAAACAAAATAAGGAGACTAGTTTCAACTCTTTTAAGGTCACTATACCGACGAGCAAATTGGGAACCTTTATGGACGGCAAATTTTGGCCAGCTGGTTTGGTGTATAGACGGTACAGAGAGCGACACATGAATACCGCCTCTAAACACAAATAAATATGTTAGTACACCCTTCAGGTAACAAGAACAATATTAAAATGATTTCTTTCAACTGTCGTTCAGTCAAAAGATCTATTGAAAGGGTTCGCTCTCTGTGTAAAGTGGCAGACATCGTGGCCCTTCAAGAGACGTGGCTCTGGCCCCATGATCTTGACTTTGTACACCAAATTGACGATGACTTTGACTGTTATGCGAAGTCATCTATCGATACCACAGTTGGCGTCGTGCAGGGTAGACCCTACGGTGGACTTGCTCTGTTATGGCGAAAATCAGTTTTTTCTCGCTCATCTTTAGTAGAATGCCCTACGAATAGGTTGGCAGCGGTGCGACTGGATCTCGGTCTTAATCGCCAGTTACTTGTTATTAACGTTTATATGCCAACGGACAACGATGAGAATTTGACAGAATTTACGACTAATCTGGCACATATAACTGCCATTATAGAGGACAGTGAAACAGAATTAGCTTTTGCAGTGGGTGACTTTAACGCGCATAGCACCTCTAGGTTTGGTGACGAGCTTACTTTGTTCTGTGCAGAAAATTCCTTAGAGAGCGTGGATTACGATTTTTTAGGTAATAACTCGGATACCTATACATATATCAGTGATGCACATGGCACGACAAGATGGCTCGACCATTGCCTAGTGACAAATGCGGCGCGGAATACAGTTACAGATGTGACCATAGATTACGATGTAGGGTGGTCAGACCACTGTCCTCTTTTAATAAAGTGTAATTTTGATGTGGTTGTAAGTAAAACTATCAGCGAGAAAGAGAGTTTAATAAATAAGGTAAAATGGGCTAATCGCAGTCCCCATCAAATTAGTGCTTATAATAAATATTGCTGTGATAATCTTAAGAATCTAACTTTTTCTAGTCAATGTTTCAATTGTGATAATTTTACTTGCACTGAGCATTTATTTTTAATAGATAATTATTATAAAGATATTGTAAGTATTTTAAAAAATGGTGCTATTCTGAGTCACGATTCGCACTGTGATGCAAATAGGAAGCGGAAACCTGTAGTGGGTTGGAACTACCACGTAAGTGAAAGTCATAAAACGGCTAAATTTTATTACTCTTGCTGGCTGGTAAGTGGCAGACCATCTTTCGGCCAAATTTATAATGATATGGTTAATAGCCGTAAGATATTTAAAAATCGCTTGAAATGGTGTCAGAACAACAATGAACAAATTAAAATGAACATTTTAGCAATGCATAGAGCTAATAAAAACTTTCCGAAGTTCTGGCAGGCTACTAAGCGACTTCAGAACAGGTCTAGGCTGCCACAGAGTATCGAAAATGTTGTTGATAGTAATAGAATTGCAGATTTATTCGCCAATCATTTCAAAGTCAAACCAGTAGCCGTTGAAATCGCGGAACAGAGTGTGTGTGGTACCCCTCCCTCGGACTCGCTGACTTGCCTACAGTTTTCTCCAAGTGACGTTTTTACGGTTGTACGAAAAATGAGGCGTGGGAAGTCTCCAGGTCATGATGGTTTGAGTATCGAGCATATTCTTTACGCTGGTGAGGAGATGAGTAAGGTTTTATGCGTGCTCTTTAATCGCTGCCTTAAGTTGGGATACTTGCCGAAGGAACTTATGAAGACCGTGGTGGTTCCAATTCCTAAAAATAGTACAGGAGACCTTTCTAAACTAAACAATTATAGGCCAATTTCATTGGGTACTATAATTGGCAAAATTTTCGAAAAACTGATTCATCCGTTTCTTATGAAGAATGTCAGAATAAATGATGCGCAGTTTGGTTTTCGTGCCAATGTCTCAACTGACTCGGCAATTTTCAGCCTGAAAAACACAGTCAAATATTATACGAGTAGGGATACTAGTGTATATGCTTGTTTTTTGGACCTTAGTCGGGCCTTTGATCTGGTAAATTATAATTTATTATGGTCAAAGCTTAAGGATTATAGGGTACCAATTGATATCATAAATGTCTTGAGTTATTGGTACGAAAATCAAACTAACAACGTGAAATGGGGCGACACACTTTCTAATGAATATAGGTTAGAATGTGGTGTACGCCAGGGCGGATTGACATCACCGGATCTTTTCAACATCTACGTGAATGGTCTGATAGAGGAGCTGAGAGCCACCAAAATCGGTTGTCATATAGGCGGGCTGTGTGTTAACAATTTTAGTTACGCGGATGATATGGTGCTTCTTAGTCCCTCTATTAAGGCCTTGCGGGTGATGTTGGGTATTTGTGAGAAATACGCGTTAAGTCACGGACTTAAATATAATGTCTCCAAAACCGAATTCATGGTTTTTAGGTGTGGGAAGGGTCCGGATAATATCCCTCCGGTGTTTATGAATGGTATCGAAATCCGTAGAGTGGCGAAGTTTAAGTATCTCGGTCACATATTGACGGAGAGCCTCAAGGATGATTGTGACATTGAGCGGGAGCGTCGGGCGCTTGCTGTAAGGTGTAACATGATAGCGCGCAGATTCTTTCGCTGCAACGAACAAGTGAAGAACTCTCTGTTCCGAGCGTTTTGTCAGAATTTATACACATGCCATTTATGGTTTGGGTACACCAGACGGTCGTACAGTACCATTAGAGTGCAGTACAATGATGCGTACCGCATTCTAATGAAATTACCGCGATATTGCAGTGCGTCAAACATGTTCGCCTCGGCAAGAATGCCCGACTTTTTCGCGATAATTCGATCAAGAATCGCTTCTTTCTGGCAGCGATTACGTCACTCCAATAATGAGATTCTCCGCGCGATGTGTGATCACTTGGATCCGTCAATCTTGCGGCATTGGTTGTCACAGCACGGCGATACGAATCATAAATAAGCGTTTATTATTATTTTTTTTTTTTTATTTTTATTATTATCTACTTTTTAGTCTGTTTTTATCCTTTTTTTTTGTTTTGTCTTTATTTGTAAGTGCTTGTTTGTAACTGGGTGAACTGCCTTTAATAAAAATATATTATTATT
Organism: Lasiommata megera; assembly: GCA_928268935.1. Lineage (NCBI taxonomy): Eukaryota > Metazoa > Arthropoda > Insecta > Lepidoptera > Nymphalidae > Lasiommata > Lasiommata megera. The sequence goes on along the minus strand of OV743314.1, from coordinate 12,589,393 downwards.
ATTATTATTATTATTAAAATCCTGATCTTCACTCGGTTACAATACTTCTATACCTATACATTTTCATACTGCACTGTTTACAAGAACTCATTAGCATTAATCAATCAAGATGGTTGCCATGAATACACAATGTGTCAGGCTAAGAATAGTAACATATTGCATTTTTATGTTGAAAATTGACAGCCCGGAGTTGGTGGTAATCAAATGAGTGTCTTGAGAAAAGAGTAAAGTTGGTTACGGTTATTATTACTAACATGTGATAATTATCTTTAAAAAACACCAACCCATATGGGAGCAGCTTGGTGAGTCTCTGTACTGAAATCCCCAGTCCTAAGGATAATAATATATCTTTATATGACAAACCTCGAAGAGGATTAGAAAATTAGAATTTTATGACATGAATCAATGCATATATCTTACTAAACTTACGCCCCTGACGTTATTTGAATAAAACCACGTGGTTTTATTCAAATAACCTAAAATGACCTGACTAAGACATCTGAGGCTAGATTTTATTGGAGGTTATTTAATATGAGGTTCTGAAGAAGTGGAGGCACGAATGCTGCTACTGTCCACCTTCGAAAAGCCAACAGCCCTGGCGGCCCGCAGACTCCTCGCGGGATCCGATGGCACTCAGCAGCACTCACGACACCACATTCCGAAAATAGCGGATTCGCGAAGACCACTTCACGTACGTACGATCGCAAAGATATCCCGAGCCGATTTGTGACAGTACATAATAACTAAAGGAGGGTAGTTTGATAATAAGCGTGGACATTGACCAAATCATTAAATCCAAAATACAGCCAATAGTTGGCGTTACCAGATGGTATCGGATATATTTATGAATAAATTAATCGAATAAAGCATGAAAATCAGGCAAGAACTGGTAGAAACATCAACAAATCTTGCTAAGAAATTCGTTCTGTTATGTATACTATTAAAAATTGTGTTAAATGTTCCCGAAATATATCAGACTAGTGCAGAAGTTTCAGATGCAACATCTTCCAAGTTGCTATACTATCTAAATAGTTTAGCTAAGATCTTTGCTCGGTGCCGTTGAGTTTAGAAGACTTTAAATGTTTGAAGAAGTTTTATAGAAGGCAACAGTTGAAATGCTCTTTGAATAAAAGTTTTAGCTTTATCAGTAGTTCATTTAAGTCTTTGTTATCGAAATGGTGAGCTGAATATTTTATCTGCTTTATCCTAAAGCTAATATATTATATATTTCTATATACTAGCGGCTTTTTTTTATCGTTAAGCAAAGTTTAAAAATTTCACACAGGAATCGAAATTTTTCGATTCCTGTGTTGGAGACACAGAAATCGAAAACGGTGGGTTTTTTTTCCAATAGAAAATCCTGGCTCAGGGTAAGAAAAATGCGGGCTCCATAGTAAAAGTCAATATAATTATCACTATGTTGGGTGCCTAATACTTATACTTACTTACGAGTACCTAGGTCTGAAGATTGAGCTTTGCGAAAAATGGTCTTAGTTATATTATTAAAGTTCAATGTATTGACCTAGGGTTTTCGCAAATATTCGATGTCTCATGTTCTACGACCTATACACCAATCACAACTATTTTTTGTTATATTTGCCGTGGTGTATAATAAAAGTGTATACATTCATTCACAAGTTTCATATATTCATGAACGCCGTGGCGTGGCTATAGTCTACAACAACTGAGGCATTGTTTAGTACGCCAAACTTTTTCTCATATCTATGCGAAAAATTTATTGGATTTCAACTACTGTGTGAATAATAGTTTCTATATTTAATTATCGACTGATAAACAATTTCACTATAAACTTGAATTATTAGAAGACATTCTTGTTTACCGAAATGAAATTACAATCAAGAACAACTCAACGACAAGTTATGAATTCCTGAAACTATCTGTTATGGAATTATTAAAGATTGGGATTAAGATCTACCTTATTGCTTTGCAATAAAGGTGGTTTTGCTATGCCCTGTGTTAGAAATCCTTGGTAAGACACAAGCAGAGCTGACGCTTCAGATGCCTTTAAGCGATCTTTACACGAAGTTCCGAGGAAATACATTAAGAAGGGAATAGTATGACAACATCTGATAACAAATATAACTTATAAGAAATTTCTTGCAGCGGTAAGCCGCAGTACTAGTAAGGTTACATGCTTAAGAAATTTCTTTACTTCTTATGACGTGGTGATTGTATTCATTTATGTTTAGTGCAGCTAAGTTTGCAACAAAATTTTGTGTCTTTTTCAAGTACCAAATATTAATAACAAATAACAAAGTTAGTAAATTTACTTTATCGACAAGGAACGGGTAGAACAAGGCAATGATCAATTAAGTCAATCTTAATACATAGGATAAGTTTTATCATTAATATCGAGTGTAAGTCAATTTTAATTGAAGTTAATGTAAAATACAGATGGGCTTAGAATCCATCAACTAAAATGCGTCCTGCACTGACATCGTGGTGTATATGAAACTGTGACAAAACAAGGCAAGTTCACAGTATGTTTTGGAATAGGAAAATTTAATGCATTTGTATCATCATCATCATCATGATCAACCCATTACCAGCTCACTAAAACGCTTTAAAAACACACTTGCGTGCCCGGATTCGAACCGCCGACCTCTGATTAGGAGGCTGACGTCCTAACCACTAGGCTATCAGGCATTTGTATAATAGCAGCAAATTAACGTAAAGATTTAGATAACAAGCCATTATAATTGTAAATAATTTTATAACAAATTACTAAATTAATTTTCTGGCATGTCTCTCAATAAATTCAAAGTTTATATAAAACGTAAGCTTGTAGAAAAGTACTACTAAAGTGTAAAGGTAGGTAATTGATAAACAAGCATGGGTATGAAATATTGCTCTAGTGAGATAGCTCTTAATACAATTTTAAGTGGCATGTGAGATTGTGATAACAAAAAGAAAATTTACCTGGCTATGTTTGTTGTGGGCTTCTTCTTAGACCGGGGCGCGTTTGGAACCCTCATAGCTTTAGTTTTAAGTTTACGAATTCAGTTATCACTATCAAATCAATACTATGTAAATTATTGACGCGTCAAAATTGCCTTTAAAAGGACTATTTGCATAAAGATTATTTGAATTTGAAGATTTCATCTTAGAATACCATCTATACTTTTATACCGTACACATTTTTTTAAGAACAAAAAAAAAATCCCACCAAAAATAATTTTATCAATAAAGCCAAACAAAGTAAGTAGTGTGTGAGCTATTCTGGATTTATTTGTCAACTTTTATTTAAATGTTGAAATAAGATTGATGATACAGTACCACTATAGTTTTTTATTTGTTAGTTCTACCGAAAACCAAAACATCCTCACATATGAAGTTTAGACCGTTGAGTTATAGTACCGATAAAGACGTGTCGCCAAGCGATTTAGCGTTCCGGCACGATGACGCGTAGAAACCAATTAGGAGCGTGGGTGTACCATACCCCTAACAGGTTAGCCCGCTACCATTCTAAACAGCATTATTACTTACCACCAGATGAGATAGCCGTCAAGGACTAACTTGTAGTGTTAAAAAAAAAGTTAATTGGCAAAAGATGTTTTATATTCGTGAGTGAAGTAACAGAAAGAGTGGGTCTAGCATACTGACACCTTCGCGCGTACGATAAACTATGTTTCGTGCTTTTAAAGAGTTTTTATTTTTAATAAAAACAACAAAATTACTTTTGTGTCAAAAAAACATTAATAAAAGTATCATCTTAGCTATTTCCGCGATACTCCAAGCAAAAAACCTAACAACTTAAGAAATAGACGCAAAAAAGTCTAGTTTTTTATTAACCAAACATATACACAAAAAAAACAAAGAAAAACGCAAAAAGTGTAATCTTTTTAGATGATTGAAGATTATAATCCATTCCGGCTAACACTAATTTTGACCTTGTCTCGCCAAGAAAAAAATACTCAGTTACCCACCCACCTATTTGTGTCTTATGAATAAAGCGGTTGCCTGGAAAAGGTCACTTGCAGTGATAATGCCGCCCTTACAACCTGCTTTTATATGTTTTCTTTCTTTTTGTATTCTTTCTATTATTTATGTATGTGATAAAGAGTTTTTTTATTATTATTAAAGGTATTATAAATAAAACATGAGTCTATCGTTATATTGCGTAATATGGATACTAAAAACTAATTTCCTTGTACCGAAATTAAATTAGTGAAACATTGTTAAAATTTAATCAAGCTGATGTTATCACGAGCCTAATGGATTACGGTCTCAGTATTTAATCTAGATGCGATTAAGGAGTTAAGGTGTTTGAACGAAACTATTTGTTTATTTTACTTAAACTAGTAAAAGAAATAAAAAAACGTCGAAAAAAAATCACAGGTTTCAAGGTGTAGGTATATAATGTTGTATTTGAGTCCCCAGCAATGTTCAGGTTATTATTTTGGTGGGTACTTTGATATAAATGCGAGTGTTTATTAGTTCAGTCTTGTTGGGAGATACCTTCTATATCTTAAGTTGTTTACACATGTACTAAATTTTATGCCTTTCAGTGATATCACGGCAAATAGGTAACAAACAAAAAAATGGAAATACTTTCGCCATTTCTAGTATAAGTATTTATTTTAATAATTGTGCCAAAAGCATTAATTAGACACGTTCACTTTATAAGGCAAGAATAACGCTATTTATAATTTCGCAAAATATAAACTTAAATTACACGACAAAATTAATTGAGCAGCTTTATAAAAGGTCTCTTAATGACTCCTTATTTAAGAACACCGTTCTTAGCAATAATTACTGTCGCTTCAGTGTATATTTGAGAGGAACTCTAGCAGCTGTCTTGGAATTTGCTTTCATAACAAATTAGGGCACTAGTGTTTAGTGACTATGAAAATTTCATATAGCTCTTAATTTTAATGCCGATCGATGACTTGATATAGAGACCCTAAGACAATACTTCGAAAATATCATCACTGTAAGCAGAACAGTAGAACAATTTTATTCTTAGACTTTAGATCTTGCTTTTCTTGATCAGCTAGCTATAGATTTTTCTGTAATATATTACAACATCAAAGAAATCCCTATTTTAAAAATTGAACTCAAGAAATAAATTGATTTTATTTCGGGGATCTTTTAATTATATCCTTAATGAGGGTCCTGTGATGCAATTATTTCCCATTACAGTTAGATAAAGTTTAGTCTACAAGATAAAGCGTCGATCTGGAAAACATTTTACTGAATATTAAAAGGTACCCTCAATTTATAATATTAAATATGTTTTTAGGCCAAAAGCTTGTTTGGCAGTGTGAGTCAAACGCGTTTAGAAAATTTAATGAATGATAATTAAATAGACGCAAATTGGTTTATAACATCAATGAATTCCACTGGAAGTTCCGCTGCTCTCCAGGGGTCGCATTACTGTTACAGTTTTTATAGCTTAGTGAAATAAACGATCATTATATGTCTACGATGGTTTGTGGTAGTGTGCCCTGAGATTAAACTCTACACCAGATACTGCTCTCTGTTTGTTGAAGGATAATGTGCCAGAATGTAATAACGCTCTTAAATTCAGGCATGTTAGTAGCTCAGATGTTATTAAGGCCTTCCGATTAATAAATATTAAGAAAACAAATGACTTGTGGGGCATTTCTGTTAATGTTATAAGGTCATTGATTGATATTGTTGCACCCGACCTAGCTTTTATTTTTAACAATTGCATTGACTGTGGTGTGTTCCCTGACTTAATGAAACATAGCAAGTTTATTCCGTTATTTAAATCTGGTAGTACTACTGACCCCACTAACTTTAGACCGGTATAAGTACTACCTACTTTCAGTAAATTCTTTGAAAAACTTATTTTAACGCAATTAATTAATCATTTTAATAGAAACAATTTATTACACGCCAAACAATTTGGTTTTACACGGGGTCGCTCAACAACCGACGCTGGTGTTGAGTTAATACACAATATATTTAAAGCCTGGGAGGAGTCACGTGACGCACTTGGTGTTTTTTGTGATTTGTCCAAGGCTTTCGATTGTGTTGAACATGAAACATTAGTCAGAAAACTACACCATTATGGACTTCGGGGGGTAACTCTAGATTTAATGACCTCGTATTTACGTGACAGAGTTCAACAAGTAGACGTAAATGGGAAACGGTCTAACGGGTCATTTGTGAAAATAGGGGTTCCTCAGGGATCTATATAGGACCTTTTCTGTTCCTCATTTACATAAATGACCTTCCTTACCTTACTAAGGACAATAGCGGGATAGTATTGTTTGCTGATGATACATCACTCGTTTTTAAAATTAAACGACGTGAAACAAATGTTGACGATGTAAACAACTCTCTCGCGAAAGTAGTACATTGGTTTGAGGCTAATAACTTAGCACTTAATGGGAAGAAAACAAAGTGTATTAAATTCACGTTGCCCAATGTTAAACAGGTGAAAACCAGTGTACTACTTAATAATGAGGAATTGGATCTGGTAAATACGGCTACATTCTTAGGCATAACGTTAGACGCTAAACTGCAATGGGGTCCATATATAAATAATTTATCGCACAGACTTAGCTCTGCTGCTTACGCGGTAAAAAAGATCCGTCATTTGACGGATATAGAGACTGCCAGACTTGTATATTTTAGCTACTTTCACAGCATTATGTCATATGGTATTTTATTATGGGGTAATGCTGCTGATATTGACACTATATTCGTTTTGCAGAAGAGGGCTGTTCGTGCGATATATAAATTAGGTCCCAGAGAGTCATTAAGAGATAAATTTAAAGATTATAAAATAATGACAGTGCATAGCCAATATTAATAATTTAATAATTTATTTATTTCATAATCATAATTCTTAATACATATCTAATAACAATAAATGCACAAAACACTTATATTATTAGGATTCAGTACTGGCTATCCTAGCTAGATTTTGTCAATCTGTGTTAAGGACAGCCAGCCCTCTTCCCCACAAAATGGCTCAGTGAGCACTTATTGTTACAACCATGATACACTTAACAATCATGAAACAGACAAACGGGTGTGTGTGTGTGTGTGTGTGTGTGTGTGTGTGTGTGTGTGTGTGTGTGTGTGTGTATATATATGAAAATTTAATGTATGTTCATAAAAATATTGATAAATTCAAGAAAAAAATGGACTGTAACGCACTGAACATTAGAAGTAAAAGTAAACTTGTAGTACCGTTTAGTAGGCTGCACAAAATTAGTAACTCATTCAAAGGAAATTGTATTTTATTCTATAATAAATTACCTATTGATATCTTGGAGATGTCTATCAATAAGTTCAAAGTTTTTATAAAACGAAAGCTTGTAGAAAAATCATATTACGATATTAAGGATTATATAAACGATAAAAAAGCTTGGGTGTGAATTGCTCTATCTCCATAGGTACAATAGTTTATTATTAATGTTATTCATTATGTGAGATGGTGATAACGAAAAAAAGAAAAACCCTAAATTTGTTGTGGGCTTCTTCTTAGACCGGGGCGCGTTAGAACCCTCATAGCTTTAGTTTTAAGTTTACGAATATAGTTATCACCATGAAATAACTACTGTGTAAATTATTGACGCGTCAAATTTGAATTATTTTGAATTTGAAATTTGAATTTGAGAATTAAAAATTAGGTCATTGTTTTCATATTCAATGTCAATCGGCATGATTATCCGTCCTTAGTCCATCCTTACTAGATTAAAAAATCAGGAATAAAATAGAAATAAAAATATCTTTATTAAAATGTTACAAGAATCGCATAAATGTAAAATATTTTGTAGACTGCAGTGCAAATCCTGTGGCAGTATAACGCTGTGCTGGCTGTATTTTAATATTTCTACAAATAGGCCTCCAACAAATTTAGTATACTATATGCAAGTATCACAACGTTATGACCTTAATTTCATATTATTATATAGTTGTGGAAAATTTAAATATAATATTTTATTATTTATATTTTAGTGTTTTTAATTTATAATGTTTTATTGTAATTTATATAGTATATATATATATATATATATATATATATATATATATATATATATATATATATATATATATATATATATATATATATATATATAGATAGCCTTATTTTTTTATCTTAAATAAAACAGACCAATGAGCAATTTTATTAACCTTTGTAGAGAAGCAAAAACCATGGGCTGTGAAAAGATGTGACGGTTCACAGTCTGATGTCGTTAAAACTCAAAGGATCGTCATTCAGTTTCCTTTTTTAATAATAATATCATGGCCATTCATCACTGCTGAAAGAGATTCATTTAATCCGTTCTTAAAACATTAGGTCGTAATATATCATATAACTCATATGAGGTACAAACACACTATTAAACTGTAAGGATATTTTTAATGAACTTTAACTGCAATAATTATTATTTGATTCCTTTGTTTTATTTACATGGATTACCATTAACAGTCTTTCCAATCCAATGTGTGAATATTTATAATCTATGCATTCCTAAACTATTGACCGTATTGAAGGTTAATCTTTGGTTCGGTTTTTTGAGAACGCCCGAAAGGGTGAGAAATATGATATAATATGTTTTTATTAAAGGCACGATAGCACACCGGATACATACATAAATATAATTTTCTAAATAGGTCCTCGACTTTACACACTCATCACATTTTAGCTCTATCTATAGCTATATACAAATACAGACAAATAGACATCACATATAAACCTGTTAACTATGACATGCATCGAAAATATTGTCATTTAAAATGTATTATAGGTTTATGAAAAACCTGTACTCAAAATTAGAGCACCAAAAATTGCACCAACCATTATGGTTAGTGCCATATTTTTAACAACGTGTATTTCCTCTTTATTCTGGTTGGTGGTTGAAACTATCCACTGATATAATATTATGTTATGTACATATATCGATGCTAAAAATATATGCAAAGTTCCTAAACGATTCCTTAGTCGCGGAATTTGGGATGAACATGATGGATTACAATCAAGACCGATGTCGTTATAACTCAAAAGGACTTAATTCAAATCCCTTTTTATAATCGCGTAACGTTCATCAATCATGGATCTTAAATTGCAAGATCTTTGATAGGATGATTCGAATCATTTATTATCTAAGTAAAACTACAGAAATTGCTCGTTTGTTAGGACTCAGTAATATGAGATTTACGAACAGAATAGTTTTGATTCAAGTAATTAATACATTTGTCCAATTACGCGTAAGATTTATTTAATTGTTTTGTTACATTGTGACAAATGAGCGAACGTTCATTGGTGAAACGAGATGTCTCGACTATTCACTGCACCCTGTTTCTCCTCAATTATGACAGATTACTCTTCTATTTATAAATGTCCCATTGCTGGGCACAGCTGAGCTTAGCCATCTAAGCTCTTATGTATGCATTCTAGACTTCACGATGGCCCTGATACAATGGACATACTACATGATTCGCAGATCTGCTGGACGCAAGCGGCCCAAGACTCCTTGTAAATAAGGATGATATACGGGCTAACGCACTTTAAAGATTATCAGAACCTGTCCCTGTTTTCCCCGATAGACATGAGAAATAATACATCCCCCATCGTCGATCTCCGTGGCGCTGTGGTTTACTAAAGTGGGAAGTCCCAGGTTTGATATTGCCTCGAATCTGGTCTACTGGGAGGGTTCAGCCTCAACTAGTGACCAGACTACTGGCAATGACATACCGCCAAGCAATAAAGCGTTCCGGTATGATGCCGAGTTTAGGAGTATGCAGAGTTCAGACGATAGCGCATCGGTGGCTCCGGTGACGGTAATCACTTAATATCAGATGAACTGTCTGCTTGTTTGTTTACGATGTTAATATAAAAAAAAACTAAAGTTTGGTAGTATATGCGTATTTAAGAACGAAAAATCTAACCTAACAATATTTTTAGCATCACGTCTAACCGAAATTTTGTAGCCTAGTCAGCTATTATTGTCTGCAGCTGCTATGTTTGACGTATTCCCGACATGCTGCTAAGTACATATTAAAGTAATCAGCAATAACTAACACTTAATTACCTTTGCTTTGGATTATATAACGCTTGTGCTAAACCGATAATCATCTTAAGCCGTCTGAATAGTTTAATGCCAGTTTCTGGATCAATAAGATAGTTTGCTTAGCACTGTATAGTTCCTTATAATTCAGACTTACTAAATTGCCAAATGTTTCTCAGGAAGCTTTAAACTTATTTCAAGAGTCTATATTATAAATCATTTTATATGAACTGGCAGTGTTAAAGATAACTTAAACATCGTTTATTTTATTATTCTATGTATTTTATTTTACAAACTTAAAACATTTTATTCGGAACTGGTCTAAACAGTATCAGCCTAGTGGTTAATACTTAAGATCTTCACTCGACGGGACTTAGATGGAGCCCCGGTACGAACATCTAAATTACCTTAACGTCATAACTTATTTAAATGTTCATTCAAGTTAGTGTGTTTAAGAAAACTACCCCCTTTTTTTAAAAAAAAAAAGCGTTTAATTTTTCTTTTAGCAGCACTATACACAATTATTATAATGTAACACTTTACTTTATGACTGGAGACTATCCGGAGTCGAAGTCTCCAATCTTTTGATTGGAGTTAGCACCCTACGGACAGGGGTGTGCTACCAAACAATTTAGCGTTCTGATACCACTTCGTGTATAAACTGCAATACTCCTGCATTATAGGTTAGCTCGCTACCTTATTATAATTGTATTATCTATTACCGAATACAGCGGCTTCGCTTACTCTTCGAAACACGGGTTTTCAATAGAATGAGGAAATATTACCTATAATCTCCGTATAATATAAAAATTCTCCAAATAATTTATGTGCTAATTCATATTGTATAATCAAGTACATAATTTTTACTGTCAGGATGAATTTTGTAGAACTTTTATCATCCACGTGAAAATCACAATTTAATAGAGTTTTTCACGTGACGTGTAATTAATTCACGTGTTTCATCATTATGCAGTGATAATGTAAATCCAATTGCGTATAACTCACGCCTTGACATAATTATAATATCATTATAATCATAAATCATTAAAACTTGATTAAAATAAGTGTAGCACTCGTGGGATCCTTTATAAGTGGTTTGACGTAATTTGATATAATATAATACCTTTATATTTATATATATTGTTATATAATATATATACAAAGTCTATGTATATCTCGAAAGTAACGTCAAACGTAGCTCTGTTACTGCGTAAATCAATGATAAGTTGCCATATCCGCCTTTTTAAAATTTTTATGGCGTAACAAAGCCTAAGACACTTGTGACTTTACGTAAAAGCTTATGATACCCCGTTTCGTTAATATCAATTGTAAAGAAACGAAAAAAGGAAACCAAACTCGCATTAAACGGCAATCCATGGTTCAATTTACAGTTGATGGTTATGTTTCTATATTTCAATGCGGAATTGAGTCTACTTTTTACTTAAGTTGAGCTTAATTAATGCACCGTGCGTTCTTTTATTTTCGGAATAAATACTTTACCTCTTGATTTCATCACTGAAAAAATAGAAGAGAAAATAAACAGTAATATTTTTTTTTTTTAATAACTGAAACTAGCGCGTATCACATTTTTTTTAATAATTAGATTGATAAAACAAGTAGTTCTGGCTGCAATTTAATAAATCTGCAAACGTCTTTGTATATATGCACTAAATATTGGATGGAGTTAAGCGGGCATAAATCATATAGACAATCTTCAGACAAATAAAAAGTATATTAACTACTTTATTATAATATCATTATTATAATTACCAACCAACTCATGAACTACAGGGCTCAGGTGTTCCTCAGGATAAAAAGGTTAAGTGTAGGCCGTATTCCACTACACTGACGAAGTACAGATTGTACATTTTCCATGCCTCTTTAATAAAATTAATTACCTACGGAGAACTACTATGTACGCTTAAAGACTAAAAGTTTCAAATTTTAATTATTATCTTTAAAACTCGATTCTCGTGAAAGAACGGTTCAATATTTAAGTTCCTTTACGGAACGGACATTAATGCTCGTACTATCACATTTTCTGAACCACAGTCTTAGTTAAGATCTTGCACGTGACGGTCCACGTCCCTATCTACATTTAAAATGCAGCGGGTGCTATGGTTATGAAATGTGACTATAATAATATTCGTCTTGAAATTTCTCATTATGCTGCTAAGGAATGGTTCAGTTGAGCACCAACTTGACTGTATTATCTGCGACAGACATATGCATGCCTCTTTTTATGCATGAATGAATAAATAAATGAAAACACTTATTGCACACCACAAGATAGGGAAAAAACAAATATGAAAGAAAATAACAGAAAAAGTAGTATACAATTTGGCGGCCTTATCGCTACATAGCGATCTTTTCTGTACTACTATATAAATTATTGACGCATCAAAAGTGCCTTTTAGTATAGTATATAGTCCTTCTATTTGAATAAAGATAATTTGAAATTTGAATTTAACCATATTAATATATATTTTAAATATATAAATATAATAAATCTGGACTACCGACGACCGAGCGATAAAAATCAGACACACGCAGTTTTGAGCGCTGAGGCTTATTAATTAGAAGTTCCGACTTCAATCCCAGGCACACTAATTTTGATAGTTTAATAACTTCTCAATCTTTTCGGGTCTGGTCTGGCTGGTTACCTCCCCACGAATAAAGACAAGTCGAGCGTTTAACCGTTCCGGCACAATGCCGGTAAAAACCGATTTTAATTCTCACCACCAGATGAGAGTCTAGGGCCAATTAGTAGTGAAATAAAAAAGGACATATTTAAATTCCATACGATTATTATTCAATCAGAATTATAAGCGGTTATGATTGGAGTTGCAGCTCAAGCTGAACCTGTCGAAGAAAATGTACCCCTGCCTTTAAATTGCAGTGTTCGTAGTTAGAAGATTGCCATCAACGATTACCATAGTATAGAGTAATAGGTAAATATATCTCGGCTAAGCAACCCGAGAGATGAGACAATTTACACAATTTACCGACGATGAAACAGCTAAGCTTGTTTATTTTGCCTGCTTTCACAGCGTCATTTCTAATGGTATTTTGCTGTGGGGCAAAATAGCTGATAATAAAACTGTTTGTACTCGTTTATTATATTGTCAAAGAGAATGATTCAATATATTTAATATAATCTTTACGAATTCTTATGTGATAAATTGAATGACACACTAATTCTGGCTTCGTAATTTAATAATTGTAAGGAACATCAGACAAAATAATCTCAAACAGTTTCATAATCATAATTAACCCATTATCAGCTCACTGCAGAGCACGGGTCTCCTCTTAATATGAGAAGGGTTTAGCCAAAGTCCACCACGCTGGCGGATTGGTAGACTTCACACGCCTTTGAGAACATTATGGATAACTCTCAGGCATGCAGGTTTCCTCACGATGTTTTCATTCACCGTTGAAGCAAGTATTTTGATTGCTTAAAAACGCACATAGCTCCGAAAAGTTAGAGATGCATGCCCGGGTTCGAACCCGCGACCTCTGATTTGAAGGCGGACGTCGTAACCACTAGGCTATCACAGCTAAAACAGTGTATTGTATCATAAACACTGACTGTATAAATTATTATATTATATTTACTCGTAGTACTTGTAAATTACCAAACTTAGATTTGAATCTTTAAAATTTACTATATTATGTGATTCGTTTATGATTTTTTATATTGTAGTTTTAATATTATCTCAAGCAAGCAAATGATTTAAGATGGTTCTTACTTTGAACTATTTGTGAACGTCGTGAAAACCTGTAAACAGCTAAACATACACATTAGCTCACATATTTAAAAAATGGTCATGAAAAAATGTATCACCTGTTGGTTTTCCCAAATAAAAAATAAATTATCAGGTTTAAAAAAAACGCTTCCGATGGCAATTTTGGATCATATACTTTGCACATAAAACTTTACAATAGTAAATAGTATAACGCTTGTAAAAACCACTGCTGGCTTCTTGAAATCTTTTAAGAGTTAATAAAGATGTATAAAAATATAAAATACATTTCAAAGTAGTTTCAGTAGATAATTATGCAGAACTAGTGTGACTACGCTATATGCATCATAAGTCATACAAATGAAGTAAAAACCTTTTAAGTGCTAACCGAGAAACGTCCCCAGATCTACCGCATTAAAAATGGGTCAAGAGGTGTGATATTCTGGCTGTGAAGACTGATTTAAACGTAACACACCACCGAAGTCTCTTGATAATTATAATATAATTTGGAGCTAAAGTTATTATATAACAATTTAACATTTTACAAAAATAAATGAAGCAGGTCCTTTTTTGGTCGATTTATAGTTAATATCATCATCATCATGATCAATCCCTTACCAGCTCACTAAAGAGCACGGGTCTCCTCTCAAAATGAGAATAGTTTGGCCATAGTCCACCACGCTGGCCATGTGCGGATTGGCAGACTTCACTCGCCTTTGAGAACATTATGGAGAATTCTCAGGCGTACAGGTTTCCTCACGATGTTTTCCTTCACCGTTGAAGCAAGTGATATTTTTTTTTTAAACGCACATAATTCCGAAAAGTTAGAGGTGCGTGCCCGGATTCGAACCGCCGACCTCTGATTAGCAGGCTGACGCCCTAACCACTAGGCTATTACAGCTTCTTATAGTTTATATGATTGTGTTAAATCAACGCACTTTCTTATCAGTCAGTATCAATCCAATTGAACTGTTATAAATTTTTAACAGTTATCGCAGCACTTCAGAAAATATTATTATTATTATAAACAATAATTACTCTTCAATAAGTTAATCTTTATCTATGAATCGGTGTGAAGGTCCGTCTTTATCAGACATTTGATAATTGTGTTGACCTAATATTCTTTCTTTTGTAACGCCTAGGTATAAATGAAGATTCGATGGTGTGAACCATGGTCAGTGCTTATTGTAACGCAAAATGTACAAAGTCTTACTGTTTATTTGTATTGGATATGTTGGTAAGCTAATAATCGCCGCAAAGCTTTTGTGTTAAGTTATGAAACAAATATCAAGGATCGTTATCATTATTTCATAATATTATCTTAAAATATAATATTCCTAAAATACCAAAAATGTTTTTGAGTTATATTTAAAAATAGTAAAATTTTATAAAATTGTAAGTCAAGTTTGCGATGTATTTCTTGAATGGGTTGAGTGTATACCCATACTCTAATCAAATAAAACAATTTGAACATTAACCTGATGCATAACACGTTACGTCTTTATTTATCAGATCTTCGTCTCAATTGAACTAATATTTATATACTAAATCAAGAATAATATTCAAACAGTAGTGATATAATATTTATATACTGCGCCTGAGGATTTCAACCGCGTAGTTCTGCTTTCGTGGGACAGAGATAAATCGTAAACATAATGGCAGATTTCCTATATCTTATCCTATACTAACTATTCGTTATGTATATATGTAATCTGTTAGGGAAATCTCTTAGATTAGGGTATATTTTCGTTCTATTACTTCTTAAATAATAAATTTAGTTAAATGATTAACTGTGAAGTTATTTCTTTCAAATGCATACAAGAAAATTCTGAACCAGTGGAATATTTTTATATGCACTTTAAAAATAAAAATTTGATATTTCCTCCAATTGTTGGTAAAAATATTTTAATTAATCATAAAATTAAACCTGTGAGTGTATAACGGTAATGAATAAATGAAAAAGTACAATGAATCTTATTCGCGTATAAAATGTTGTGCATATTGACAATTTATGTAGGTCAATTTAAGAAAAAAATATTTTTGTAATGAAATTTGGTTGTCTGTTTAAGCACTACATTGTTATTTGCTTCTTAATAATATATATATATATACATATATGAAAATTATAAGTGAGGTTACAAAATTTCTTATAAATTTGCAGCATCAAAGCCACTTGAAGAAGATACAAGAATAGTGGGTGGAGAAGATGTGGACATCAAGGAAGTGCCTTATCAAGTGTCTCTACTGAACAGAGGAAGGCACTCGTGTGGTGGTGCCATCATTGATAACGACATCATTTTGACAGCGGCTCATTGTGTTATTGGGTAAGATCAGTTTTTAAGTTTTCGACATGCCTACGTTTAAAACAAACTATAGACATATTATGTAGCATCTTCAAGACTTTTGTCGCTAATTTGTTATAAAATATTTTCCTATTTCCATTAAGTCCAATTTTACAGCCTAGGCTGTAAGGACATCTATTTCCACAAATGACCCGTAAGATCGGTTTCCATTCAATTAAGTAAGATACCTACACCTGTACAGTAATTTATTGCCTCTTTTTTTTAAAAGTCTTTTCAACTATATCGGATAACATCAAGTTATTTTGTTACTAGAATAATATCAACTGTGATTTGGTAGTCTGCTGGGTTGCAGATATATTCTAAAGCCTAAATGTTTTCATTGGCTGCTTGTATTCAATTATTATGAAAGCTTACATTCACTCATAATCCACTTTCTTCTTACCCAGGCTTTTTGAAATATTATATGTGTATGGTAAAAAAAACCTAATGTTTATAGAAATATTTAACCCTATATCCTGACTCTGCTTTCGGCTATTAAATTCTTTAGTACTTTCTCGTGCCTTTCTCTTTGTAACAAAATGATTCATAATATAATCTTATTATATTGCAACATAGAAATGTCGTAGAAAATTTCCGTATTAAGGTTAGTTTATTTTTTCATGCAATCAAAATTTATGCCGTGTTTTTAATAATGGTAGGGGAGCCCATGATGCTAAATGGGGATTTACTCGAGCGTCATAGAGACCTATTGGGTTGCAAAGCTTAGATGATAAGAAGAAAAAAATGTTATATGCTATATACCTTTCCATCGGTGGGGGAAGCGGCTATAGATTTTTAAATATGTAAAAAAAAACTGTTGCATGGACATCTTCGAGCGCGTCAGATATTGATAGCATCAATGGCCTACGTATTTTTAATAATGTACGTATGTTAATCTGATCGTTTGCATGATGGGTGTGGTTGTATGGAAGGGTTGAAAATGAAAAAAAAAAAAATTTTATCGAGCGCGTCAGATTTTCTAAGGGAGTGTTAAGTAATATAAGCTCTCATTCACTAATCTGACGATTCCGATGTGACGCAAAGTCGCAGCGAGTTTCATAATGTGCAAAAAAAAATCGCCATTTTGAAATACTCGAGCGCGTCAGATTAAGATATATATGGTTCATCTTTATGTTCTAAACGTACTGTCTCATAATCTGACGATTATCTAGAGGGATTCGCCTAATCTGACAAAAAAAATAAAAAATTTTAAATAATTGAACTTAATTAATAGAAAGCTCCAGAAATAGCATGCAAATAAATAAGTGTATGCTTTTTTATGTAGAATACCTGTATTTATAAAAAAAAAAATTAAAAAAGGCTTAAAAAAATTTGATGTTTTATAATTAATTGATTAATGTTTCTACTGTAAAGTTTTTGTAAGGCACTTTCACCTCAAAATACACATTTTAACAATATTTATAAACTTCAATTAACATAAATAATATTAAAATAGCAAAAAAAGCCAAAACGTTGGAAACACCTTGTAAACAATATGCCTCGAACAAGTCTTTATGATCAGCTGTGATGGCGTCATGGCAGCAAAAACCAGAGTGGGGACGGAGAGAGTAATAAATAGAGAAAGAGTGATAAAGAAATAGAAACGCGGAGAAGGAAATATAGGCATCACCCAGCTGCACGCATTTAACTTAATTGGCGAATTTTTGTTATTTCGGCTTGCGGAAATCGTCAGATTATATATTTTTCGTTATTCTTGAATTATTTCCTTCAAAATAAAAAAAATTTAGCTGCACTCGAGAATGTCGAGATGACGTTTTTTTTTACAACTTTGCTGCCCTCACCTTTCTTTACGTCACTCTCAAATTGTCAGATTAGTGGAATATACGCTTTTAAGGATGTAATTAACTCACCCTACCTTAATCTGACGCGCTCGAGAATTTCTGATGGTCAATTTTTTTTTACTAATCTGATCGTGTATCGTTCACGCGCGGCCTTATATATGGGGCTCATGTTTGGTGGAGGAACATAACCGGGTACAAGGTATCTCCCTGTATATTAATCTGCCGCGCTCGAGTAAATCCCGAAATCCCCGCTTGGGCTCCCCTACTATAAGAATAATATGTATATTTTTAAAACGAGTTTGTTTTAAGTACCAAGATGTAATGTAAAATGATTTTATCAGTGGGTACTTGGACCTGGTACATTTAATAAACATAATTAAGATTTCGATTACACTGAAGTTACTTCTTATGAGTGAGCATAAACATGTTTAATAAGCTAAAAAGATTAACGTACTCCTAAAAGATGTGATCGGTACCGAAGTTATATGCCCCGACACTATTTAACATGACCTCATGAAGCAAAACTAAACGAATATCATGAAGATTGGCCTTCAAACAAATTACGTCTTATTTCCATACCCACAATTTCAGATATTGATGTCGTGTAAGTTTTTGTCATAGTGCTCTTTTTCGTACATTTAATGCAAAAACTGGCCTAAGTCAGGTACTGAAATAGTATGTGGAATAATAAGAAAAAAGTAACTGGATCAATTTACTTCTTATGGTTATTTTTTAACCTTACACGCACAGCTGTGAAGTAAAAAGTAAGATCTGTGCTAAGCTGAAAAAAATAATCCACAATAATTATTTACGATTGTTGAATAATTATTATAAATAATTGAAGCTGTGATAGCCTAGTGGTGAGGACGTCAGCCTCCTAATCAGTAGTCGGCGGTAGAACCCGGACACGCACCTTTAACTTTTCGGAGTTATGTGATTAAAATATCACTTGCTTCAACGGTAAAGGAAACCTGCATACCTGAGAGTTCTTCATAATGTCTCATGTTGTCATTGAACAGGCGTGTGAAGTGTGCCAATCCGCTCATGGCCAGCGTGGTGGACTATGGCCAAAACCTTCTCATATTAAGAGGAGACCCGTGTTCTATAGTGAGCCGGTAATGGGTTGATCATGATGATGATTGTTAACATTCCAGGAGCTTAGCAAGAAACCTCCAAATTCGAGCAGGGTCTTCCTCGAGTCAAACGGGTGGTGAGCTGTACCAAGTCGGCGACTTCGTATGGAATCCCCAGTTTACATATAACAAAATGGACAGTGACGTTGCAATATTATGGCTGGCCAAACCGCTGGAGTATAGTGACACTGTCGCTCCAATACCTATGTTTGATGCTGGTGAAGAAATTAGTGATGGTGATTTGACTGTTGTATCTGGATGGGGTAACACTAGAGTAAGTATTGCACATTATAATATATATATATATATATATATTGCACATTGTAAGTTTGTATTGTATGTATGTATACGCAAACAATAATGTTACGTTTTAAGGAAGGCAGGTCCTTAGAAATCCTTGAAATATTATGATAGAGAATAAAATCAAAGATTTATATTAATATTTCGTTTATGGATTAATTTATGGGACTTTAATATTATACTTAGTTAATATTATTCTCGATTATTTAAAAATAAAAATTTATAGAAAATTTAAAAAGTTTAAAAAGTTAGTTAACCCAAATGCAAAACTTACTTCTCTTTGTGATTTAAAAAAAAAAACAGATTATATATATTCTTATATCAGTGACTTCGATAAATATTATTTTATTATTTATTTACGATGTAGCCGTACATATAATTTTCACATTTTAGGAAGGTGGAGGCACACCAAGAACGCTGCAGGTGGCATTGATTCCTAAAGTTAGTGAAGAGATATGCAGCGACGCTTACGCCCCCCGGTACACTATCACTCCTACAATGCTATGTGCTGGTATGCCTGAAGGAGGGAAGGACGCTTGCCAGGTTGATATTAACCATAGAGTCTATATTATCATAAAACGTTTTCAACAACAAGCAATCAATAATGATACAATTTCCCCAGTCCTATGAGCCTGGGGACATTGTGTCGCGATTATTACTGACACTGACACTAGATCTACCACTATATCATCTCTTCGAATAATACTTCATCTTGACTTTCATTGTATACGATTCTGATCTGAACTGATGATATCATCGCGCGGTCGCCTATTCATGGCAAACGATAGCGAATCGTTGTTCAAAAAATTCTAAAGAATCGTTCTAAATTTAAATTTACACTGTTGTATATACTCTGTAGTTTCTAGTCAAATATGACAGATTATGACATTCGTCGCTCTTTTAACGTTGCCAAGTATTATTTGTTTGGCAGTTCTCAACTACACACTATTGGTACACTGGGGTAATCTTCCATTTATTCTAGAATATTGTTCACTTTAGGATTTCGTGATAATATTTACAATAGTAAATACGTGTATAAAGTAAAAACTCAACTTAACTCAAATTAACCGTTAACTAGACGAAACTATTTTTTATTCATAAGTAAAACACTGAAGTTCAATATTTACGTAAGTTAAGCAAAATAAACCATGGTGGTTCTTGATGGAAAGCCTATTTTGGATGTCCAAAGTTTGCGTGAGTTATAGAGCGCTTTAAGCCGTCTATCCCGGCCGGACAACTGGCATCTTATACACATGCAATCGTTACTGTATGGTTGGAATGTATGAGCTCAACGCCTACTATCTGTTTTAGAGCAGCTATTCTACTTCTTACTATTACCGACTGACACTGACAATTTAAGCGGTGATAGCCTAGTGGTTAGGGTGTCAGCCTCCTAATCAGAGGTCGGCGGTTCGAATCCGGGCACGCATCTCTAACTTTTCGGAGTTATGTGCGTTTAAAAAAATAAAAAAAAATTAAATATCACTTGCTTCAACGATGAAGGAAAACATCGCGAGGAAACCTGCACGCCTGAGAGTTCTCCATAATTTTCTCAAAGGCGTGTGAAGTCTGCCAATCCGCACATGGCCAGTGTGGTGGACTATGGCCAAACCCTTCTCATATTGAGAGGAGACCCGTGCTCTATAGTGAGCCGGTAATGGGTTGTTCATGATGATTATGATGACCGACAATTTCGACTTTCCGCTTATGTACAACAGATGAGGTTTTTTTAGAGTTTCCGTAAGGCTCTGGTTTCTAGGCTTTTTGAGCCACTCGGGCATGTGTACTACTTAGGATATAAACAGTTTTGTTTTTTACAGGGTGACAGCGGCGGTCCTCTAGTCAACAGCGGAAAACTTGCTGGTATTGTTTCTTGGGGATTAGGATGCGCAAGGCCAAACTACCCCGGCGTGTACGCCAAGGTATCAGCGTTGAGGGAATGGATTGACAATCAAGCGGTACACTTGAGACTGACACACATCTTCAGAATGTATTGATATTTTCCACGATTATGGACATTGATGTTTACCTGATAATATAAAATGAATAAAAAAGTTCTTGTGTTTCATTAGCAGTATAAAAATAAGGCTGCCTTCGTTTTTTGTCATCCTTAGCCTATTAATGTGTTAATAAACGAGTGAGGAATTAAGACCTACATTATTTCAATGATATAAGATGTATATGTATTAATAACTAGCTGACTCCCGCGACTTCGTCTGCGTTGAGTGTTTGCTTGTCTTCCAATCACGAAGCAATAGATTACTGAACCCAAGAACTTGAAAAAATTACATCATAAACGTTAAAATATCTCCTTTCTTATAAAAAAAGAATGAATGGATTAATTTTACAACTAAATACATATTTTGTCTTTCATCCCCTCTGCCAAGGGAACCGTGCTGAATTCCGGGATGAAAACTATCTCATATGTTGAACCGGACTATTAGCTACTCCTATATCAAATTTTATTCAAATCCATCTAGTGGTTTCGGCGTGATACAGACAGACAGACGGATAGACAAAAAATGCTTTGGGCTCAGTATCGCTAGTAAAGAATCCTCCAATTAAAATTTTCAAAATATATTTAATGTACAGAATTCGCCCTGTAACAGTTTTATTGAATTACTATGCACTCTTTGACGTTAGGAACACACCTACATTTCTTAGACAACAGTGAGTGCTTGTAATTTAATATGTACTATATGCAATAGCAATAAAACTCACATTGACTCTACGTTTTAGTTAGAAAACGTTTGTATGGGAAAAAGAAAAGGGCTGTTTTTAGGAGTTTTCCGGCAATTATTCGAATTTTTCTCGCCGTAAAAACCATCCTTGAACTTCAAAAAACATTTAAAAAAAAATTGGCTAAATTGGTCCAGGCGTTGTTGAGTTATGCGCTTACCAACAGCTTTTGCGATTCATTTTTATATTATAGATTATCACTTTATATACTAATACGATCAGCACTTGACTTAAGGCACAGAAAAGATATAAAGCTTTTTCTTAACGTCACCACTAGTTCGCTCCTACTACGAAACTCACTAACTAGTTATTAGACCAACTTAGAAAAGCTTATATGCATAATAAAATAATAGTACGCTGAGGAAAGAATCTTTGCAGACCCTAATTCTTCGGTAAGTAAGGTCATAAGACCAATTACGAATGCCCACTGTTTCCTTGTCATCACTTTAAGACTGTTGCGGTACCGGAACGGTCTCATTTTGGCATATTTATCGTCCCTTATTAAGGCTTAACGACTGAACTGACCGATGATAACGACAGAAACGGGCATAGTCGTTTTGCGTGTTCGGCCACTAGCATTGCGAGTTTTGTTTGGTATAACGCGCAATTTGTTTCTTTCTAATATGCTATACTACGTTGCTATGGATGCGTTTGATATCCACCAATCATATCATTGGTCCACATAACTTAGCTAAGATATGTTTTTTATGAATTATGATTTATGAAGCGGTGTTAGCCTAGTGGTTAGCGCGTCAGCCTCCTAATCAGAGGTCGGCGTTTCGAATCCGGGCACGCACCTCTAACTTTTCGGAGTTATGTGCGTTTTTAACAATTAAAGTATCACTTGCTTCAACGGTGAAGGAAAACATATTGAGGAAACCTGCACCCCTGAGAGTTCTCCATAATGTTCTTGTGTCTCTAACTCTAAAAACAAAGAAATTTCATACAAACTTCCAACCCCCCTTTTACCCTCTTAGGGGTGGAATTTCCAAATAACCTTTCTTAGCTGACATCTCTTAACTATCAACTACCTACTTGCTAAATTATAGCTTTATACGTACAATAGTTTTTGAGATCTCGTGTTTAATCAGTATGTAAATATGTAAGTGACCTCTCGCTTTTATATATATACTAGCTGTTGCTCGCGACTTCGTCTGCGTAGAATTGCTGATTTCCCGTGAGATTGAGGTTCTAAGCTACAGGCAAATGTCAAATTGCCGATTTTCGTGTTTCTAAATTAAAAACGTAGGACTTTCATACAAACTTCAAACCCCTATTTTACCCCCTTCAGGGTAGATTTGAATGAAAAAAAAAATCTAACCTTATACTTAAGCCCTAAAAGAAACCTATTTTTAAAATTTCAAGCTTGTAGACTTCATAATAAAAAAATAAGCAAAAACTATCATTCCCTATGTTACCATCCTTAACAGGTAATATTTAAAAAAAAATTGATGCACATGTTTTTTATTTATTATTATTAATCTTAATGCAAATTTTTGTGTCTCTAACTCTAAAAACAAAGAAACTTCATACAAACTTCCAACCCCAATCTTACCCCCTTAGGGGTGGAATTTCCAAATATCCTTTCTTAGCTGACATCTCTTAACTATCAACTACCTACTTGCTAAATTATAGCTTTATACGTACAGTAGTTTTTGAGATCTCGTGTTTAATCAGTATGTAAGTAAGTAAGTATGTAAGTATGTAAGTGAAGTGACCTTTCGCTTTTATATATATAGATAACATATTTCCAACATCTTCTCACAATACATGTGCCACTTATTACTAAAAAGATACAGTTCCTGAAAGGGTAATTGTCACCTCTTCAACGAATATTGAACACTATTAACTATTAATACTCTAATAATAAAACTCTCAAGAAATGATCACTATATGAAATATTAACTGTAGCTTTTACTGGCCCCAAATCAAGGGATATTTTGGTCCGGAACGCTTGCTGTGGTAATCTTTATTTATGGTACACAACACAATTGCTAGCTAGAATCAAACTAGGATTCTTGATAGTGGTGCAGAACGCTTAGTCGTCGCAAAACTTACAGACTGAGCAGATTATTCGGGTGATTTATTTGCTATTAACTTTTTGAAGGACCATTTAACTTGTTACAGTTGAATAAGTGAAGCAATTATACTAACGATATGAAACTAAAACTTGATATAAAAGTGTATTCAAATTTTTTGGAATTACTCTTTAAGAATTAATTTTTAAATAAAGACCGTTATAAAGGAATATTTTCCGTCAAGCGCTTGAGCGCTTAAAAATATTCCAGGAGTTCAAACTCCAACCGCTATCATGTCATCTGTCCAAAAATGACCGATGACTATAGATCATATACAAAAGTCAGGCAATACTCACTGTTACCTTTCACGTATGTCGGAGCGGACACACACTTTTTTGTTTATTTGAATAGCTTATAAATCAGGTATGCCACTGCTTTTGTAACTTTAGATATTCTTTCTGAATGGATGATTTAAATACAGCCCTTATCCAATTAGCATGTGTTTCACATGCTGCGACTGTTTGAATGTTTTTGTAATGTATTTTCAAAAGATTTACAACTTCGTGTTAGGTTAAAAAAAATTAGTGATTATAAACGCGACGTATAAGGAGAAATCTAAAAGTAGTGCTAGTGGCAGAAAATATGAGGAGTAACAGGCTAGCATGGTATGGTCATATAATGCGGGAGGAAACAAATTCACCAAAAGAATGTTAGAGATGTATGTGAAAGGGCAAAGGAGTAGATTAAGACCAAAGAAGAGATGAATGGATTGTGTAAAAGAGGATATGCGTGTAAAAGGTTTGGGTAGAGCTGTCGCGGCTGATAGAAGTCAGTGGAAAAAGAAGATATTGTGCCGATCCCACATAACGTGCGATAAAAGCAAGAAGATGAATAAACGCGACGACAGTTATAAATTACCAATATATGGATCCTATTTCAAAATTATGCAAATTATAAAAACGTCTCATAATAAAAGAGTGACGTAGTCAGTGAAGTGCCGAGCAGTTGGTTACCACCTAAGCTCCGGGATTGTTAGATTCTGCTACTGACAGTTGGATGTCACAGACGCCGCGCACCACCGCAGACCACGTGACCCGTCATAACCACGATCCATGCAATATCGACCAATAAACTAAGTGCCGTGCATTATGCATTTTTTTAAAGAACCTACTTAAACGCGGATTGGAATCATCATCATGTTCAACCCATTGCCGGCTCCCTACAGAGCACTTTTCCTCTCAATATGTGAAGGGTTTGGCCACAACGCCGACCATGTGCATTGGCAAACTTCACACGTCTTTGAGATCATTATGGATAACTCTCAGGGATGCAGGTTTCCTCACGATGTTTTCCTTCACCGTTGAAGTGATATTTTAATGGTTTAAAAACGCTCATAACTCCGAAAATTTGAAGGTGCAGACCTTAAAATTAATGAGTAATTAAAGAAAACTTATTATTATACTTGAATATAATATTCAAGTAAATGAGTATTGGAATGGAATCCTCTAGAATTATAATATATATATTTCTCTTTAATGCAAACGTAGTCGTGTAGACATTCGCTACCGCCACAATAAAACACACCCTAAAGTTTATCTTCCTGAATATTAATTGTGACATTGTCCCCGCCCAAGCATGTAGCAAAAACGGGATCCCTACATTAATCAATGTTTAATCAAACAAGAACCTCCATTATTAAATTTCGGTCCAACATCGTAACAAAATTAATATACCGAATGAGCAATCAACGTGATAAAAATCGGTGTTTGGGTTAAGCGAAATGTTATGGAGGTATTTTTTATTTTTATTAAGTTACCATGCACGGTGCATGCAATGCATTAATGACTTACCATTTACATTTGATTTTAAAGAACTGCCTGATGCAGCACTTTTCGTATTATTTAGTAAGAAGTCCTGGGTTCGATTCCCAACTCGAGTCTAGTCTGACACCAAATAGAAATCGATTACGAGTTGGTGTGATGCAGCTTTTCATGGGTGATAACTTAATATCAGGTGACCCCTTTAGGTTAACCCGCGATGTATAATAAATATTTATTTTTTTTTATATTGAGGGTTAGACTCTAAATCATCACCATCAACCAACCAATGAATGTCCACAGGTGGACCAGGTCGCTTGGGAATCTTCATCTTCTTCTTCTACGTCGTTACACTCTTTGCAGAGCGGCCGTGGTCATCACGAATCAATGTCTTTGAGGCTAGATGTTATGCGCCTCACAAGCATTTGCCACTTCCCTCTGCTGGCCGAAAGTCTGGTGCACTCGTGCAAATGACCACCCACAGCAGACTTTATCTGATCGGTCTATCGCATGAGTAACTTTCCTCGCCCTCTGGTGCCCTCCACCTTATCCAGGCTTGAGAATACCACGCTGGATTTAGCTTTGTATCAATTTCTCCCATAGACTTGCTTGATGTTTTCTGTTTAACTGCAGTCCAAAGTTGTCACTTGGAAGACGAGCGTGGAGGTGGCATAACACTTTTTTATGCCAGTACATCTTAGCCCTTGACGTCAATCTCAGCCGATGGTAATTGACAGCAGACTAAGATAGTAAGATAATAATAGGCCTAATTGGTTTCCACGCGACATCGTGCCGGAACGCTGAATAGTGGACCAGACTTGAGTCAGGAATCAAATTCAGGACCTCCGACATTATAATGCAACATCGCACGCGCTGCGCCACGGAGGTCGATTACGTTTCGATTACTGCAAGCCGCTTTGAAGAACTTCGTTCCATATATTTTTTATTTTTTTTATTGAAACGCCACAAAAAACAGGTCGCCACTATAAAATGCCTTAATATAAAAAGAAAAGATCACAGTTCAAGTAATAACCCCTAACAGGTGTATACAAAATTACCTAATTAAATAAATACATTATACAATATATTATTTTTGTAAAACAATATACTTATAAAATGGGACACGTGCAATAATCGCTTCGAGTGCATCGGAATTTTTTCCCTTATCTTCTTATTATGCTATATTTATAATATCTGACATATTATCTGATATGCAAGACCTACTTACGCGTATTAAACAAAAAGATAATTTTAACGGAATTATATGTGTGCCAGGTGTACGGTTGCATAAAATTCAATAATGATTTAATCATACATAACAATAAGCAGTGATTATTATTTTACTACTTATTTTAGCATCC
This sequence comes from Lasiommata megera, assembly GCA_928268935.1. Taxonomy (NCBI): domain Eukaryota; kingdom Metazoa; phylum Arthropoda; class Insecta; order Lepidoptera; family Nymphalidae; genus Lasiommata; species Lasiommata megera. The sequence goes on along the minus strand of OV743314.1, from coordinate 12,562,125 downwards.
AGGAATCAAAGTACATGGTGAGCCCCAGTCTGCGTGGTAGTATACCAAATTTCACATTGGTAATTTACCCTATTGAAATGCTCCTCACATAATCAGTGACATTTTCTTACAAGTTGTATCCTCATTGGTGCTATGATCATGCACAAATAGTAGGTTGCACCGTAGATTTAATACAATATACTAGTTGAACGTTCGATTAATCTTAACAAACATTTGAAAGCAACTGACAAATAAAACTGAAAGAATTATCAGGCAAGTCACGGTTTAACCGAATTATCACTTTCATTTTGTCGAGGCCGATTTCTGTCAGCGCCTCGAAGGAATATTTAAGTAAAGTTAAGCATGTTGTTGGGCTACAAACTATTGACAACCAGCGAGCTGGATATATTTCGTTGGAATTTATGCTAATTTTTTTTACATTGAAACTCATTGAAATAACTCTCTTTTTTTACTTTAGTTAATTACCTGTGTTCGACTTAATCACTGATCACTGGCACAATAAACATGATACATCCCTCGTAATCTGATAGCGGAAATAAAATTTTTATAGTACTTTTACTATTAAAATACGTTTTTTTATAGTACCCGGTATGCGTGCTATCTGGAATAAAAAAATACCTTTTATAATTTACATACATACACGCCTTATTAGCTAACAAATTTTAAAATCTGTTTTGTTTAGTAGCGTGAACTTTATAAGTGCTCGTACCTACGAGTACATGAAAGTGTTTGGAGAAACACTTGCCTACTATAGTCTCAAGAAGCTTGTAGTCTATTGATTATGTTATTGTTTTTGTTTATTTTATTTCAGGGGAATAATGTTAAATTCTTTGTAATAACTAGCGAAAAATTAGACGACTAATTAATATGCTGCTAATATATGAAAGTTCATATCTCCGTATTAAGTTTTGGTGTGTATCAAGGTAGATAAAGGTGTTAATTTCGAAGGAATTTATATGTCAGGTAGATCCTAATTTAATTACAAAAAAAATCCCTTCTCGTGGCCACATATCAAAAGCAAATTGTAAATCTTCTCATTTTACACGGCAGTCATGGCAAGGTGAAACCGAAATTGTTTTACAAATTGTTTACATCAACAAAAGGGAGAAAATTGTTTAAAGTGATTTTCATAATACTCCCCTCTTTGCATGATATTATGAAATTGAGAAAAAAAACATTTATAGATCAATTCAATTGAAGCCCCTTGAAGAAAATATTATTAGTAGAAATTTATTAAACATTAAAGCATTTATTAATAAATCATCAACACCAGTTTATTATCTGCTTTAAACTTGCCTTTATGAAAGGATTTCATAAATCCTCGCTTAAAGAATATAGTAAAGAGTATAGTAACATCCTGGCGATCAGTTGATCAGATCTCATTTATATATATGTTCTCGTATATTATGACTGTTAAGTTGATATGACGTGTAAATTGTCTAACTTTCGTCCCCTCACTTGAACTCTATAATTAAACAAATCTTTTCATAGTGATGTTTACATCATACAAGAAACCTGCTATCCAAATTACGAGTTAAAATAGATTGCCCAAGTGTCTTGATTTTTAATATATAAGATTCTTTTCAAAGACATAAAAATAATTATTATATAGAAATTTCCTAAAATTCGAAGCAAAAACAAATAGCAGAAACGAAGCAAAATAATAGGACGACAAAGCAGAGAATTTGGAGCTTTTAGTGATAATGAGGGTAGGCTCCGAATTTCGACGAATATCAAATGATTTTGTAGGCCAATATTGTATAAACGACGGAATTTCAGACTATCTAGGGTGATACAATTAGAATAATAAATGATAACTTCGCAATTAATAAATTATTTCGACCTGTGGTACGAAATTCGACAGTCGAAACGGAACGAAACGAAGCCATTTTATTGGCGATCCCTTGAGTCGAATTACTGGTAACAATATTCCGAAAATAAAAAATATCCCTGCTATGATATTACGAAAGTATTTTTCCGTTTGCCTTTTTGTCGCAGCAACACAGGATTGATTACAAGTGATTTTTTGCATTGAGACGCATGCAGTGAGTATGCAAGAAGATACTAATGCTACTTTTTACCACGGATAAAGTTTTAGGTTAGATTTCAAATTTTAGTCTTATGCCATATAACTACTGAATCTACTGAATCAAACACAATGAAATTTTGAATGGGGATACCTTATACCTTGTATAAACATAAGCTGGTTTTTGTAACGGGCAAATCAATGGTTTTTGCGGGTTTTGTGGAAAACTGATTTTAACGACAACTATGGTAGTAGTTTGCCATAACAAACTTTCTCAGTATAAACTTATATGTTGCGAAAGGGGACGGTAACGGGAGCGAGATCAGGAATTAGAAGGCATAATTCAATAACAATACCAAACGTATTCTTCAATAACAAACGTAGCTTATTAAAATATAATATAATTCTAATCTACGCGTAAAAGTTGTTAAGTTTCTATTTTTACTTTTTGTGGTGTACAAATAAAGAATAAATAAAAAATAATGAATAAACAAAAAGTTGCTTGATGGTTATGTATGCAGCATCTTTCAAATTCGGAACATTTATTATAAAGAAGGAATAAGATAAGCTAATGGTTAAGTGTAGGTTTAATGAACCCATATTTTTTAATAATGAAGGAAAATATTTTTGCTATAAAACAATTGACTACTACACGACGAGTGTCCATTCTCAATCGTTATGTTGATATGTTTTTATGCCGTTTACAGATTTGTGAATTCTAATTTGCACTGTATTATGTAATGCACGAATTTTCCGTACACGTTGCTTACAATGTTACATGCTGGCTAACAATATGTTCTAATGAATTTCAATAAGCTGGCCTTGCGGGCATGACCGTGCTCCTTATGCTAAGAATTCTAAAGCATGTTTAGTTCAAACAGTTCTGGGTTGCGGTTTGTGATATAGTGAATTCAATAATAATAGGTAGATACACAAACAGATTTGCGTATTCTGGGGGAAATGTTAATGCGTGTTCCGAGAAACGCGTCAACTTATATGGAATACTTTTACATTTCACGTTACATTGCTTTAGTTTTTACGCGATATTATGTTTGGTAGGAAGCTAGTCGTGGTTACCACGTGATATTTAACACCCTACTGACAAAGACGCCCTTTCAAGCATTTTAGCGTACCGTTGCGATGATATTAATCGGTGTCTCTGCAGACACCGATTAACTGCCATTGCCACAACAGATTCACCCATTGCCCCGTCTAAGACAATCATCTTCTTACTACCAGCCAAGTGGTAACTTGCAGTGCTTTTAAAAAAACTCAAATTAGAAAAACTTTACTGAATTTATTGTATGAATGCGACTTAATACGTGTACTACGAGTATCTTTATATTGTATCTATTTCACTATAGCACTCAAATATTTTCTTATAATGGGCTCGTCTAAAAATAAATTCTAAGACGTATATTCACAGTGGAGTAGCTTGATGGATTATGGTAGAAAACCCTCGCGTTTCGAGAGGAAGCTCTTTGTTCCGAAGCATGAATAAAAATACAAAGAATATTTCTAGCAGTTCGCTACTGGGCCTCGATTTTCTATGACAAAATAACATTTGTGTGATACTAAATATGCGTGAAATTTATTTTGTTACATAAAGTTTAACACTTCTTTGCAAAGAGTATACATACATCACGTTATATTACTTATTTAAAAAATTATATACTTATACGTATTAGTAGATAAGTACTCGTAGTATACAGAATAATAATATTAAGATATTATTATTCTGTATACTGTATTTAAATTCACTAATAATTAAAAAATAATAACCCAAATGGCTGTGTGCGGCTTCGATGTGGTTTTATATAAAATTAGAAAATTTGTTAGTGTTGTCTAATACGTGCACCTGTTTTAACTGTGCACTTTTTTCTAATTTAAGGTTCACTAAAACCAATAAGTTTTAGTGTAAGGTACTGAGTGAAACGCTGGGTAACTTCCCTATAAACCTCCAATTAATGGGTAAACATTGAAAAAAATACAGTTTTTCCGTTGCTAAACCATTAGTTTATTAAACTAAGTAAGATAGAAAAATATAATTAAAAGATGCCCGAAACTTCGAAAGCCTGGCGTTTAGAACCAAATCTGTCTCATTAATAAACGTAGACGTAGGGTGAGATTAACTTTAATCCAAATTATAAGTCGGTACCAACTATAATCAGCATTAATAAACACAAGAGTTAGGAGGTAGCAAGATAATCCTGATCTACTCTCGGAGTAAAGTTAAGCCTTTGACGCCGCATCATTTAACGTTGGATTAATCTAACAATTGTGTATTTTGATATTTGAGCATTATTATTAGTACATTTTTAATTTTCATCAAATTTCTTAACCTAGGAAAATAAAATAGAGATAAATAAAATAGAATAAAATAGTTTCTTTTTTGACGATTAAATGACCTGTGATTAAATATCAAAACGTTTGTAAGTATTTAAATACCTCTATGCGATTATTATCCCGAACGCAATCCATTGTAAGCGATCCATAGGTAAGGAATATCGATACAAACGCCATATTATGAACGTTATCTGGTAGTCCCCACAAAAAAAAACCATTTTATATTTTTTGATTGCTGTCTGTTTCATAATTAGAATATATAACAACATTTTAGGTTTATTTTTTCCACAACGAGTTAGCCCTTGACGGCAATCTCACCTGATGGTAAGTGATGATGCACTCTAAGATAGTAGCGGCCTAACCTGTTAGGAGTATGGAAAACCTATACTCCTAATTGTTTTCTACACGATCGTGCCGGAACGCTAAATCTCTTGGCGACACGCGTTTGTCAGTAACTAGCCACGTCCGCAGCCCCCCAGTAGACCAGACTCGAGCCGGGAATCGAACCCAGGACCTCCAACTTTACAGTGAGACAGCGCGCGCGCTGCGCCACGAAGGTTGTCAAAGGAGGTTGCATCATAACTTGCCCAAACTTAATGGAGTACAAAAACAATGAAAGATCTTTACAAAAACATATTATGTACACTATATTCATGTTTTTAAACGAAATAAAAAAGTAGTTTTCGATTGATATCATACCAATACGAGTTCTAATGCAGTCAATCGTTCTAATGCAGTAATTCGATTAAAAAGTACTCTTCCATTTTCGAAGTAAACAGAGCGGAAGATTGTATCGCCAACCGAATATCCCGACTGCTCCTGTAATTATCAGTTAAGGTTAAGCTATTTTACTGTTAAAAAAATAATGTATATCTTTACTACATCGCGGGAAAACGATCATACGGGTCACCTGATGTTAAGTGATAACCGTCACACGTATACATCTGCAGCAACAGAGGAGCCACCGATGCTTTGCCGTCTGAATCCATACTCATATTCAGTTTTGTCTAGATGTCATACCTAGTAGCTTTCCATCAGACCAAACTCGTGCCGAAAATTGAACCCAGGACTTTCCACTTTATAATACGATAGTGTACGCACTGCGCCACGGAGGTCGTAAAAAAATTATAAATATATTGTTCCCCAGAAAAAGCTTGTTTTACTAGACATTAAAAACCAGGATGAAAGTGTCAAATGAAAAAAAAAATCACCACCTATTATATTAACATACGACGTACCCGTGGATAGATTTGTTTCAAACACAAAATATCATGATAATATAAAGCATTAAACAAATAAGTCTTGAAGTAGTTAATTCATGATTCACCGAACATTATTCCACGAATATATAGTGTCTTTTGAAGTTTTATTTGAACTTTACTTAACACAGGAATCCACGAAGGCAGAGAATGAAAAATATATTTCAGATAACAAAAGCTGTTAGCGGTTAAATAGCAAGCTTGCCATTTGTTCAAAGTAGTGTAGTAGCTTTTCCATTATTCTTTGTAAAGTACGTTCAACGACATTTAAAATTCAAATAAGTTCAGTATAAGACAAATAACGTCGAAGCCGTTTCGAATGATATGATTAGCTTTGGACTACGGATTAGCTACCACGCGGTCCGGAAATAAAAATTTACTTCGTTTTGATTTTTTAAACGGGCCAAATTGTTATATATATATTTAATTTTTAAATTTTTTATCATCATATAAAAGAACAAGTAAAGTGGTAAGGTTTATATTTTGCTTTGGTAGTTTAAACGTCAAAAATAATTATGTGTCACTTAACGTAACGAGTAATTTTTTTGCCCACTTGATTTCTACAGACCATCATTTTCAGCATCCAATTTTAACCAGATCGTGCATAAGATAACTAACCTGATGTGTTTATTTTATGAATTATAATTCTAAATTCATTCGGCTAACTATAGAAATTAACGAGAGCTTAAAATTAATCTTAGATAGCTTCAAATAACGATTCATCTCTGTAAATTTCACGTTGACATCCTTTAATTTAGGAGCTTCAACGATTGTAAAATATAATTGCTTTACGCGATGGTAGTGATAACTTCTTCCAAAGTCGTTTCATTTCATTGTACGTAAAGCTTTCCCTTAATGGTGTCTGGTTGTATTTCGTGTAATGGTCTATTTATTTCCGATCGTTCCAATAGCTCGTGTACGACAAATCCTAGGCTCAAACAGATCTTTAACTTTTAACTTGGTTTTTATGTCTATCTCGAGGTTCGGTTCGGTTGCAATCTCGGGTCTCGAAAGTTTATAACTGGCCACTGGATCTTTAGTACTAAGATGGTTATTATCTATTAATATTATATTAACATTTTACAAACTGGACGATTCCTCAACATATAGTCAAATACGAATGAATCGTTATCGCTGCCAAGCGAAATGTTGCTTTGTTGGTCTAAAACTTTTCACGACTAAGCAGCTATGTAGATTTTGATAAAGTAAATTCTACTTCTCTCGAAATCTTATGGAAGCACAATTTAAGATTTCATTAAGGTTATTTTTAAATTTTAATTCTCGTGTGTGAAGTAATATCGGTTTGAACTTATAACAGCAATTTAGTCTTCTTATAGTTGAAAATCTACGTCAGGCTTTAGGCTATTTGTAGTACGGTTTCCTTGGGATAGGAGATGAAAGTCTTATATATACGTATATCTTAACGGCTTTTGACATTTCTTTTTTGGTCAGGTAGGTTTAGTTAAACCTAAATTCCTTCCACCTTCAAACGTTCAAGGAGCATCCATAAAATTACTGGCTTGGGTCCACGCTTCTTAACCAGTACAATCGACTTATATTCGGTGCTGCGGTAAGGACCCACATCTGTCCATTATTTGCAGTAATTGCTATTGTAGGCCTCGAGGACCGATATCGGGTTACCAAGTGTAACATGAGACATATAATATGAATCACATTATATGTTTCAAAAGTCAGATTAAATAAATAACGATTCAGCCAGATCCGTGTAGTCGGACATACAAAAGCGTTCGTAGCTCCGCCAAATAGCAGTGAGTAGGAACAAGTAGGTGTTTTAGTCTGAAGGAGTCTGACCCTTGACCAGGGTGCCTCCCCGTGATGCAGAGGTATCCATGAGGTACCAGGAGAAAAAAAAGGTGAAATAAGCCTCATTTCGTTGATTTCATTCAATAATTTAGTTCTTTCACTGATTATTTATCACTTTAGATAAGTTTCTAAAAAAAATTTAAAATCAGGAACAGTCATATCAGTTTTGAATACTATTAAATTTTGACATTTTCGTGTTAATTATGTAGTAAGCATCTTAGCAAGTAACTTTAAGTAGATACAATTATATTATTTAGGTTTTTATGAAAAAACGTATTTGGAATAGAAAAAGTACCCGTATGAATTGAGTACAAAAATACCGGTTGTATTTAAGTGCTGATAGTGTTAACTTTATGAGAAGATAAATCAGACGAAGTACGGCCATAAAAATAGTTAAACCAACATTAACAGGAGCACAGTCCATTTACAACGCATGGCGATACACGCGAATGTGAAATGAGATTTTTTAAAATGTAAAGAATTCGAATAGGTACTTTCATATCTGTATTATAAAAATGTTATACCGACTCCGGGGCTTAGTCCTGGTTGAAAAGAAGCCAACATCGTCATCATGGATAAGGTTTAAGAACACATAACCACGCTTTTCCAATCCAGGTATATAGAGTAAAAAAAAACTGAATTCTTTATTGTAACCTAAGGGTAAAACTATCTTGTTCATTATTACTCGAATAGACTAACACCTAATCCGAAGTGTGTCCTATATAAAATTACCATTTTCGGTTTTCAATTTGTTTCTTCCCCTCTGGGTTTTTTTTATTTTCAATTTTGTGAAACCACCGCTGTAATGAAGAGAATAAGAGATAAGGGAATAAAACAAAATAAATGATTTTGCGGTGGTATATTAAATTTTTACCCGATTTGTTTCTGTACTTTTAGCGTAAAGGAGTAACAAACATATACACGTACATTAACAAGCACTTACATACAAACTTAGATTTTAGACTTAGAACTTACTGTGATGTGAATCTATAATGTGTGATGTGACCCAATAACGTATACGACTACGGATCATAAAAAAGTAATCATAACATACTCGTAGTTCAATGTTTTTTATTGAATCTTATGGTGTATTAAAGGATCTCTCACATATTATAAGGGCTCATTCGCCTTACAGTGCCACTATTCCCAATTGGATTCAATTCTCTGTGCTTTTCCAAAGGATACAATGTTTTTAAGTAATAAAAATTAAAAGTATAACTTAAAAAAACATGTCGATATAATTTCGTTCATGGATTTGTAAATTGGAATCCGCATAATTTGTTGATCAGAAGTTAAATAATTTATTATACGTATCCTATTATACAGACATCAATTTTTTCGAAACAACATTCGTTCATTCCTACATAATAAGTCCAAAATACTCGTAATTATGAAGTGTTGTAGCTAAAATATAATTTCCTTTAAGGCGACAGGCCGCTATTTTATTTCAATATCTGTTATCTCTTGTAAGATACTCTGTAACAGATGTGCCAATAATCTAATACTTATAATAATTATTTAATACTTGTCGACTGTGCCAAACATACATTCTCTCAACAAACAAAATTCATTTTCCACACATACTAATATAGCGTCGAGGGTTTAATTTCTTTATTAAACTATACCCTCGATATTATATAGCTCTTAAAAACAAATCTACATTATTACAAAAAATATCATTGCATACAGTGGTACTTGCTGAAAAAATTTAATTAATTGACTTTTGCATTACATTAATAAATTCGATAGACAATATTATAATGAAAAATTCTTTAAAATACAATATCGTACAAATATTCGTTTGATTAACGTTAATCATAAAAGTATGTTTATAGAGAATACTTCCTACTACTAATATTATAATTTTAACTGTATCTCTGCTTATTTCCCACTAAACCACGGAACAGGTTTTTTTTTTAATTTGGCTAGGAAATGATGACATAGGTTAATTTTAACGAAAACTTCACGTATTTTTTTTTAAATTAAAAAACCTTAGCCACGCAGTCAAATCATGCAATCTTATAATAAAATTATCCGATGTCTATTGTTATTACAAATTGTCGTTTCTAGCAATTGGTGATTCTATTTTCGAGAATCCAGTTCTTGCGTAATACTCTTTACTCATGACTATCATACACAAGCTATACTACTATATAACATATATTATATTATGAAAAACGATACATACTACAATTTATTACTTCATATGTATTCCTAAGTATCTTGTTATCTCTAAAACGTTGATTAAGAACTGGCTCACTGGTCTAGTGTACAATTATTGTTAAGTAATTAGTTTTTCTACTTGAAATTTGAATTAAAACAAAATATAATATATAACTTACATGTCGAATATCTTCATAGCAATCGTTAAAGCTCTGCTCTAAGAGATTAGTACTATTTCTTATTCCCCAATATACATGTATGTAGAACGACTTAATATTTAGTAACAAATATTTGAGTAAGTAGTACGTACTTATTTTTAAATTTAAACATCAATTAAAAATAAAATATTGCTAAAAGCGTGCTGTTCTGGGTTACGGACGAGTGCGCGAATGTTCACGTGAATCAGCTGTCAGGCGTAGGAGCATCGCTGGGTTTTCTGTTCATTAGCGGGTATTCTGGTCGTCAGGTGGTCCCAGTTCTACCTGCGCATCGCAATTTCCAGCGACAAAAGAAAGTGATGATATAGTCAATGAAATTGTCTTGAACTACAAGGTACATTTAATTACGGAGTGTTTCTTTTCTTGCAAATCTCTCTCAATTACGATACAGAAATTTCCACGCACGAATATGCCTAGAAGCTTGTTAGTATTTTATTATAATCATTATTTTCTCATCGGTTCAGTAAGATTTTAAATATAACGATCCATTGATTTCACGTAAATAAATGAAAACGAACTAATTGATTTGTCCTCCTTCCTTCCCCTCTCTCAAATACCCTTTGTTATCGCAAGTCAAATAGAACATGTTAGGTAGTTTTCCTCTGTCAATTATTTACTTTCGTCAACAAGTTTAGTAGCTGATCGGTGCTCTAGTTGTAAATATTTTAATGATTTAATAATAATATAATGAATAATATTATATAATATTAACAGATCATTACAAAAAAATCGGTTAAAATACTTTAGGCTAAAAATCGTAGGTGTTGTTTTTGTTTTGATTCTGAGTACCAGTCCAGAGGTAGGAAAATGATTTTATCCAACTCCGTGCCCGTAAGTGCACTCAAGAAATCGGTACTGGTTTTATCACTAATATATGAAAATTATGATTATGATCACATAATTGGTAATTAAATATTTTACCTTTCTGAATTCCTTATCCATATTAACGTTAAGTATACAAAATTTTAGACTCCTATTTTAGGGCAGTAAGCCTACCAAAGGATCCGAAGTTCAAACATCAGTCTGTGGTAGGATTTCGATCAACATAATTACAAAATTTTACCTTTTTGTGCTCTTTTACTACAAATTAACTTTAACATCGTTACCCATTTTAAGCTGCCACATTTTTATCTTTTGTTTATGCGTATGTATTTCATGACTAGGCCTCGTGCATAATTTTAAGTGTATTATTAATAATGAATGATGATATAAGGCCTTTTATCAATTTTATATCATAAAATAAAGATAGAGTCAAATGCAGTTTTTATATCAAATTGATAACCGTTCATTGATATTTTGTTTTTAAATGATAAAGGTTTTAATAAAACTGAAGATATCAACATGTTCCAGAAAATTTACATCTATCTTACTGCGGAATAGTCTACAGGTCACGTTATAAGTATTAAATTGAAGTTGGTCGCATCTATTCAAGTTTATATTCATTTTCATACGGGACAACTACGTATTGGTCCCATGTGATAGACAGAGACGACAAAAAATCATTCAGAGCGAAACCCACTACCATTTGTAAGTAGGGAACGCTTGCATTTTGCATAGTTACAAAAAAGATTTTATCAAATGAACAAAAGTATATAATCAATGGTAAGTAGGAAGTAATTAATCATATTAATGAGATTAAATAATTTAGATACACACGTGGATATCATGTTTATACAGCACCTGTGAGTCGATTGCGGAACTGTTAATTATTATATCGATATTAGAGTAATTATTGTTGTTATCTGATGAATTTATGGTAATCTGGTACTTTTTCTGAAATAACGTAGGTTATAGGTGAAACATCCTAGTATATTTATGACACACTTCTGGCACACAGGCCTCTTCTGTCTAATTCTTGCCAACCTTCAATTGCTGTGACATAACCGTATTTTTACTTGGCATATAAATAAACTTGATACAACAGGACTGGATGAACCTTGTTGCAAGTGAACGCGTGATGGTATAACATAACATCACATTTTTGTGATAGTTACTTTAGCATATAAACGTATTTGTAAGAACTTGCACCTCTTTTATACGAAATAACTGACTAGCATAATACGTTTAGGAGCTGGTATTTTTCATGCAGTGCAGTATATTTTCAGTTGCATAAAACGTGCACGCAAACGATATTTGAACATTTTACTTACAAGTTCAAACTATTCACATGAAAATACATGCTCAATGCATGTGTATTACAGTATTGGGAACTTTTATGAGAATCTTTTCAAAAACCTCACAAAGAAATACAAATTGTGCCCGCATTTTGAAGGCACACGGGCAAAGTAACGATTTAAAGTCAAAGTATATGTTATGAGATACTCGAAAAATCACGAAGTTAGAGGTGTCTACAATTTGATCTTGCCCGCAGCTTCCCTCCGTATGTAATCTGCTTTTTGTATATAATATGTAGTTCTACTTTCAAATTCCATTATTTACAAACAATGAGCGAAATTTCTTACGAATTGAATAACTTTATCAATTCGACATAAACAAGACAATAACAATTAAGTTTTATAAAAATTATAAAATTCCTTTCAACAGTCAATATCAGAATTCGGATGTAAAAATTGCCAAAAGATACATTTACTCTTAAGAAATAATTTACAGAGAAAATAAAATTCATATAAATTAATATATAATTTGTAATAAAATAGAATTCAAAAGTCAAATGTGCATAACTATGGATTCCCCTTAATTTGGTAACGGGGCTTGAAATCGGATCAAAAATAGTTCTGCATTTTCAGTAATAAATTGAATGTAAAAAATATATATCGATATAAAATGTTGCCCACCTAAACCCTGCCCGATGCCTTGGCAAATATAGGGCATTTCCAAAATCTCAAAATTATCATTGGTAAACAGTCCTATGACCACTAACTCCTATTTCACAGCAATTTTCGACTGTGTTATTTCCGATTATTGGAGGTCGCACAGATCCCAGGCTACAAAAGACACATCATATAAGCTATAAAAAATATATTTTAAATACTTGCCATAAATCTGTAAAGCCTTTAAATTAACAAGCTGAAAGCGATTCGATCGTAACAGCCATTACATTTTCTAAATGAGCCATTGGCATTAATAATGATAATGAACGGGTACGAATTCCAAATATTGTACTTTATAGCCGCTTTAAATTTATAATTTATACGTTTAGATTTTAAAGATATATTCTTTGAGAGCAGCTTCTTTCAAATTTTATGGAGAAATATAAATTTGTATTCCAACACTCTTATCTATCCTAGTCACTGTTAAATAGCATTATAGTATTATTCATAACGCAATCACATTTTTGTAGTTCACAAAAATATCTTTTACCTGACATATCTTTAAAAGTTCAGAGTGTTTCAACGTGATCAAATCTGAGATGAGAAGATTTAAACAAGGGCTTGAGTCATCCGAGGAAATCATATAAGCTTAAATGTAAATAAAATGACTGAAATAAACCCTATAAATATTCTACACGATCTACGTTATAATAAAAAATGTTGTTTCCCAATAAAGTTTAATTATATATTATATTTAACAATAAATTTTAAAATTCGGATTCGTTTAAACATCCTCATAAGTTATTCGGAAAGCGTGGACGATTCCTCCCGAGGCCACGTATACATTGAGCATTGGCAAACTTAATCTGTGGTGACGTAATTTGAGAAGAGAACCAATGTTATGAGTAAGAAGGGCGAGCCAATTGGGTTTCGAGTTTTTTTTTTATACACTACAAATTAGCCATTGACGGCAATCTCACCTGATGGTAAGTGATGATGCGGTCTAAGATGGCAGTGGGCTAACCTGTTAGGGGTATGGTATACCCACACTAGTAATTGGTTTCTATGCGACATCATGCCGTAACGCTAACTTACGTTGCTTTGCGACACATCTTTGTCGGTAGGGTGGTAGCTAACCACGGCTGAAGCCATCCACCAGACAAAAGACTAAGTTTGAGAACGATACTAAAATATAACAGCAGCTTCTACTCAATACTATTATCTACTAACTAATGACAATTAGGTCGGCCGCCTGGATTTTTTTTGAATAATAAAATTAATTATTGTATTACTTATTCTAAATATTCCAACTTTTCCGATTTGCTGCTCCCTTGCTGAAAAACATGCAGGTTTCCTCGCGGTGTTTTCCTTAAACGTTTAAGCAAGTGATATTTTGATTGCTTAAAAAGAACATAACTCCGAAAAGTTATAGGTGCGTGCCAAGGTTCGAACCCCCGACCTCTATCACAGCTAATACTTTTAGAGTTTTCCTTTTAATTTTTAATTTTTTTGCTTTTCTTTTATCTGAATGATACTCCCACTTCCAACCCAATCACCAGTTACCTACATACAACACATTGAGGTCGCCCATCCGGAGCGTCCCGATTGTCCGCGCTTACGCTAGCTGCATTGTTTTTCCTTCCATTTCGTGGACGATCTATGCAACAGTGGTGCATTCTTTATGAATTGCAACTACTTAGGTGGATTTGCTTATTTTTTTGGAAGCATATACTCGTAGATGCGTACATTTCATATTTCGTTATATGAGAGAGAAGAAAAAAATTAACGAAATATTACGCAAAATATAGTGTTTAAAGTCTCCCTCGCTGAGTTGGCCCTTTGGGAGTGAACCTCTTTGAGACCCCAACTGTTAGACACGCTGTTTTGTGTGATATGCATGCAACTCTAATAGTCCATTTTAAGTTCCGACACGACGCTGATAATAAGATGATTTTATATTTATCTACTACATATTATTTTTATTATTTATATTTTTAAATAGGTATCAAAATTATTTTACAAATACCAATTTATTATCTTTTTTATTTAAATAATTATTGATGATAAATGCAAGTAGTACATTCGAAGTAAAACTAGATAATAACCGGAAAAGGAAAATCTGGGTTCTCTGCCGGAGATTGTCTGAAAAAATTTAAGTAAAAAATCGCTTAGAACAACCTTTCAAGAATTATTCTTCACCCCCGAACTTCAACTCAATCATGTTAGCAATTCCTGTCGAACATTAAATTACCTAGCTATTTGAGGATTAGGTATATGTATCTCTGTTAAAGCGTCTCAAATATTTGTTACTTTTCCCGCATAGATATATCCCCAGGACATAAAATCCGAATGCCAAAATAGTTAACGAGATTTACTTAATTGCCTTATCAAATGACAGAAGGGCAGGTTTGATTTCGTACAGAATCAGCATGTTTTTTTTTTTTTGAGATTGGTATTACGTGTAGTAATAAACTTAGGTTGTGTATAAGTTATTTATGAGTATATCTGTTGAATTTACCATATACCTACTTATAACGATAACATTAAAGTAACTTATTGTTAGCTGTTACAAATAATCCTACAATCATACATTTAAAGCCTAATTAGTTTTCTCTTTGATGCTTAGGGGTTATATGTACTTCACTTGGTGACTTCCATTTTCAGTTTATCAACAATTTCGGCGAAAGAGGAATTTGAAATGAAATGAAAATGAAAATACACTTTATTGTACACCACATAAACAGAAGAAATACAAGACAGTAAATAAACAAACACAAAGAATAGAAGGTACAATAGGCGGCCTTATCGCTAAAGAGCGATCTCTGCCAGGCAACCTATAGACTATAGAGATTTAATATATATACAGCAGGCTTAGGGTGTACTATTACGAGAATATAATATAATACATACAATATATTACACATACAAATAAATAAAAATTAGTAAAATAAAAAATACATCATAAATAACCAAGAAGAAAGAATAATAACTATCAAACAAATAAAATAAGATAAAAAAACATAAGAAATATAGTAATAATAATAGTATTAAATAAATTAAAATTTGGTGTCCATTTAATTCGATTTCCATTATTATTGTGTTTCATGAGAAAAGGAGTTTGCTTCATTTAAATATTAAATCAGATTGAAGATGATGGAACCCAATTTTTCTCTTATTAACATCTAGATTTTGCCTGTTTGCATTTTGTTTCGAAGAACTAAATCTGTGATTGCTTCCAGGATTTATACAAAATCTTACCATAATCGGTTTAGCTGCAATGAAAGCCGTGTTGGTTGACAAAGAAATTTTTTCGCGTGAAAGTTTCCGTGTACTTTTACGGAAGCTTTTTAGGATAGCTTGTATTATACTATATTTTCACCAAATTTTCATCAAGTTTGGTACAGTAGTTGAACAGAACTTATAAAAAAAAATGCAAACAAACAGATATTCGTATTTTGCTTTAAAATCTTAATATACTCAATAAGTAATATTATAGAAATTGGAATAGTTTTATTTTGATTCAATTGTATCATTTAAAAACTCAGAAATAAAAAAATGGCTATATAAATACGGCAATAGGGAGACTTTATAGTCACCTATTTACCGAAGACAAGATAATAGTTATAATTGAAGAAATTAATAAATGTACTTCAGTTAAACAAAATCATATTAAGTCGAGACGACTATATTACAACGAGTATTAAAGCGAAAATATAATTAGAAACGTAATAATTAATGATGATGAACATAAGACTTAATTACGTATAAAGAAATACGACTTTGGTTATGTCTCAAAGAAATACTACGAGAGGAATGTATACTAATTAGCAGCGTGCGGCTTCAAAGGGTAAATTTTCTTTACGACTTGCGTTTCGGCGGTGAAAACCAAAAGCATTATATTTTTGAAGTCATAGGTAAATTTCAACCTAATTAATTAACTCACTCACTTTTTCTTCATTATGATTAATGAACCACAACTAGGCACAGACTTTCTCTTTAGTAGAAGAACGAGATTGATATTGATCCACCATACTGCTCCAAACTTGCGGACTTAAACAATTACTATAACATTATGGTACCATAAACGATAAATTAATATTTTGTAAATGCTACAAAAATTATTTTATTTTATATGTTTTGAGTTAATTTTGATATACAGTATCTTGATGATTATCCTTCGAAAATCTTTACATTTCATAGCCATTTACAATGAGTGTGTATAAATTCATAAAAATGTAATAAAATCTGCAAATAATTTCGTAGTTTAAGTCTGTTGTCGGTTAAATATATAAGAAAGAAGTTTTTTATGTCAAATCCCCAAGAATTTGTTCTTCACCAACACATGATAAAATAAACATTTGGAGTGTTATAAAAAATATATATAAGAGATACTACTGGTATTTTCTTGCATAAACTTGCTTTTCACGAATGAGCAAGACCCGTGACAATGGCGTCTGGCGAGATGCCAAGTGCGTGGTGCCTACTCACCTGAACAATCACCGCTAATGTACGCGAGAGTGCTAATCACCCCAGACCAAGCCATGTGGTTCGCTTCCCACTATAGTTGGTATAAGTTACGTCGTGTGGAAGGTATGTTTTACTTGAGGAACACTCTGAAAAACACTTGCAAAGTTCTTACTTTACTTTACTCTGTGTCGAAGTCAAATATTATTTTAATACTTTCAGTGGACCCTTTTTTCAGTTTCTAATTTTTTTAGAAAATACTACCGTTTATCTTTCCTATGTGTCAACTGTATGTGTTAGAAATATCTTACAGTAGTGTGCGCGCAAAATTTCATCTTACTCGGTGCAGTAGTTTTGTACCAAATAAATAACCACGTGACCAAATAAAATTAAAATCAGTCAGACATACTTTGTAATCTATAAGAGGGTATATGGGGTACTAACAACTTCATCTAACTTGTATTTATATAGCTAATCTTTTTAATCAATATGCACGTCATGATTATCCCATTGCTGGGTAACTACAGAGCACGGGTTTACTCTCAGTGTGAAAAGGGGTTGGGAGCCTTTGAGAACATTATGGAGAACTCTCAGGCATGCACGTTTTCTCGCGATGATTTCGTTCACCATTGTAGCAAGTGATATTTTAATTGCTTAAAAAATGTACATAACTCCGAAAAGTTATAGGTACGTGCCCGGGTTCGAACCCCCGACCTCTTATTAGGAGGCGGACGCCCTAACCACTGAGCTAGCACTATAGCTTGCCTATCAGTATGCAGTATATGAGAGAAGGAGAGGAACAAGGAGAGAAGTTTATACGTGCTTAACTCTTTAACAAAGAGTCAGATTCAATAGAAGATTATTCAACATGGGGTAATGCAATGTCTTACGCATGCCAGGATAAATGCAAAGTGGTGTTCACAGCGAAGTGAGGGTATTGCATGAAAATCCTGAGTGTAGCGAGGGGTTTAGTGATGCCTAAAACGAACACAGCATCACTTCTGCGTGGAATTCTCTTCTTTAACTTACCACCAGCTGAGTATTCCAACGAGGTCTAACTTGTAGTGGAATAAAAAAACAAACTCAAATCAAAATTCTAGTTAACCTTGGAACGTGTAAGCAGTATATTGGATGATGTGCTCGAAAAATGTTTTTATATGAAAAAAACATGCCGTCTGACCTCGGCTATTCTTCCAGACAAGTCTCAAAATAAACATGTGAAAAACAAAAGTCATTTTTAATAATCACAATACGATAATATCAGCATCATATTTTGACAAGAATATTACTAAGTAGATAGGTCAAGTTATGTAATTTCTTAATAACAACATAATCAAGAAGCTACTTTTTACCTACTGCTAGTTAACCCTTGACGGCAATCTCACCTGATGGTAAGTGATGATGCAGTCTAAGATGGTAGCGGACTAACCTGTTAGGGGTATGGTAAACCCTTACTCCTAATTGGTTTCTGCACGACATCGTGCCGGAACGCTAAATCGCTTGGCGTCACGTCTTTGTCGGTACGGTGGTAACTAGCCACGGCCGAAGCCTCCCCCCAGACCAGATTCGAGCCGGGAATCGAACACAGGACCTCCAACTTTATAATGCGACAGCGCACGCACTGCGCCACGGAGGTCGTCAAAAGACTGGGTGACAGAAGAATTCAACTAAGCAGAACAGTATTTGAAATATAAGTCAAGCCTTCTACTCATCGATACCTAGAAGCCGAAGAGAGAGAAAACGAAGGTAAATCATATCAAAAATAGCTGTAGTAAACCTATTAGAGGCATCTATGAAGCGTTCATAAATATTATTTTTCATTATTTTGATTTATGAGGTGATGGTGATACACTCGCCAAGTTCCAATCGCGCTCAGGTCTAAGAAGAAGCACACAACAAACTAAGCCGATTTCATTTGCTTTAATGACGCATGGACCTAAAATTTTTACACTGACAATAGGCCTAATCACCAAAGTTAAGGTCACTGTGTGCTATGAAAGTGCCATGTGCAATGTTAGGAAGATCATGTTTTAAACAAACTAATCCATATAATAACCAAAGCTACCGATAGGCCCCAGAAGAAGTAAGCTCAATATGCAGTTATGTCTGTAGCAATATTTATGGCTGTTGGGGCAGACGCGTTCTGGAGTACAGACCGACCGAGGTCGAGTTTGAAGGCGGATCGTATTGTGGCACACTCTCGAAAAGGTCTATGTAAAAAAGGTATATAGTAATTAGTTTTATTATTTTACCAATCTGTCATGTAATGACGTAAGTCATAAATGTGAATGTTACTATATTTATATGGCAAATAGATAAGTGCTATAAATGAATTAAGTTCTTATATTTATGGGCCTCGATATGTATATATGGGTATCAGATATGGCCGAATGAATGAATACGCTTTTATTTAGACAAGTTATGCTCACGATTTCACTCACGTTAATCGAGCACTATGTTACATGCGTAGACAAATACCCCGATGTATGGTAAAAGGTACGAGTATTATTTCTGTGTGAAATTCAACCAAATTTAAGTAACTTGGTTTTTTTTAATAAAAAATCTGGAGCTTGTCCAAAAATATATTGTATAACTCTAACATTATTGTATTCTATTACTTCATTCTACTTAGTGTTGAGTAATAAAAATATAATACTCTAAGAACGCTATATAGGGGTCTTAAATTCATATGAAAAATTTAATAAAGTGAGCTCTGATAAAGAAAACTTAGGTTACAGGTCGAAAACGACATACCGAAAACTTTGCGATTAATTTTCACTTGAGTAGTGAAAAAACAGATAGACCATTTAGTTCGCAAACTATGAATAAACGATTTTGTTATTTTTAGCACGTAATGTAACAATGTGATTATAATGCTCCGCGATCTGGTTAACTACGCATCTATACCGAAACGGCACGGCGTATATTAACTACGCAATAACAATCTACTTGCACTAATCTAATTGACCTGCGGAGTTTTGCAGCCCCTTCACGATGTTTTATCATAGGTTTAAAAACTATTAAAACTTGTTATTTGGTAACATTACAACGATGTTATATTTATTTGTATGTTCCTGTCTGTGAGACTTTTAACCCTTGGTACTAGATATGCTCAAATTGATCTCGAATTTGGAAACCTTTCGTATTCATCTGCTTCGCCGAGCAAGAAGCACATACCTAACTCGCGGGCGCGTTTAACAAACGGTAAGTGATCCTTTGTTAATGCCGACAACGCGGCGTAATAGTGATATTTACAGAACGCATCGTCGGTTTGGAGGTACTTGTGCGTTTTATTGAAATGATTTCGATTTAATCGTCTTATTATTGTCAACTACTTATTGTATTTTTTGTAATAAAAATATGAATACAATAAACAAGATTTGAATACAAATATGACTATAATATGTTGTAAGTAGTTAGTTTTCGTAAGCATAATTATTGGTAATACTCAGGCTGTAAGTAATATGAAAATGCTCATCTGTAGAGGAACGTGTTTTAAATCGATGCTTTATCATATGTCACTCAAAATGAAGTAATGTGTAGGTAAGTAAAGCGATGATGTGGAAAAAAGGTTTTATAAATTCAACCTTCTTTTTCATATTATTTTTATTTCGTTTCGTATTTACCAGGAATAAGGAAGAAAAACAAATCCCTTACTGAAATTCCCAGTACAAAAAGTAACGCTTTATGTGATTAATTTTTTTTTTTGGTTATATAGGATGATAAAAAGTATGCTTAGAACTCCCAACTTGCCTACGCTATCAAACGCGCCCAAGACCTCTTGCTCTACTTCTGTTAATGTGATGAGTGTGGTCTTATAAATGTAAGACCACACTCATCACTTTGATTGAGTGTACTCCATATTTTGTCAACATCACGTTGTGATCATCCCAGAGATGGCAGCACTAAAATACTACACTATGATGGTCATTAGTTAGTAAGCACGGTTCTGTTGGCAAATATTCCACATCGAATATAACTTTATTTTAAATATATAGCGTAATACTTGCACAATATAAAACAGCAATTTCTGCCTTTAACGGTGCTGTGGGTAGAAATGCTCGCCCACATAACGTCCGGAAAATGACAGTCTCAATCACGCTTATGCTACAAACATACAAATACAAATGACCTTGATATATCAACTTGCGATCGTTCTCTCGAGGAGTTATTAATAATAACAAGTAGTGTAGCATTGGGCTATTTCGAATCGAAATTAATTTATATAATGAAACCATCACCAATCAAAAATTATGCCTGGGCTTTTTTTATCTTGACAAATTTTGACAAATTTCATATTTCATCAACTCTTCAATTGGAAAAGTTTGGCAAATGAACAACTCAGTTCGATAAATGGATTGATTAGCTCTCCTTGGAAATGATAATATGTGTAAGTAATATCAATACATTAACGATTTTTACGTTATCAATAATGATTCATGATACAT
This sequence comes from Lasiommata megera, assembly GCA_928268935.1. Classification (NCBI taxonomy): domain Eukaryota; kingdom Metazoa; phylum Arthropoda; class Insecta; order Lepidoptera; family Nymphalidae; genus Lasiommata; species Lasiommata megera. The sequence continues at coordinate 12,540,606 of OV743314.1, read as the reverse complement.
TAAGGTAGCTTGTCTATAACTATTGTTGATAATTTAGGCGGGTACCGTAGTTCTGAAGTGGTCGTTTAAAAATCGACTAGCTGTTTCCCACGATATCGATCCAATCTCCGGCACGCTCTACGTTTTCCGGCTTATGTGCGCTTTTCATTTTAAATGAAATATCATTTACTTTAAAAATGAAGGAAAACATAGTAATGAAACCTTTATGCCCCAAAGTTTTTCATAATATTCTTAAAAGCGTGAAAAAGTCTAAACTACTAAACCTAGCTGGTTCATCGTGATGGACTGCGTATTTGCTGTTAGAAAACCTGAGCCTTTAGTGGGGTGGTAAAGAGTTGATAATGATGATCTAATTATGATGATGACGATGATGATCTAATTATGATGATGACGATGATGTTGATAAAACATCGTTAAACATTACTAAAAATTAGTGAATTTTTAGTAATTGCACTGTCAATCATAAAATCTGTAAAATTTTATAAAATATTAGGTAGGTATAAAATATAAGGTTTTAAGATCTCAGTTAATACTTTAGTACAAACAATAGCTAAGTAATTAAAATTAATGACGGCTGTCAATTTTTACTTAGATTTACATTTCCTATTAAAGCCGTTTATGTCACTGTCCAGAAATAGTTATATTTCTTATTAATGTCGTAAAGTACTCCTTATCATAATGACTTTGAAGAAAATTCAACACATAACCTACGAACTCAATTATACCACAATATATAATTAATATTATACCACACGATTCACTAGTTTTCGTTTATTTTTCATAAAGAGTTAACATAACAACCAATCTCATTCACTGTGTCTTGATCAATTCATAAATAAATTAATGATCACCATACCGCAATGACCGTCAAAAATACTAAAAATAAGCAACTAAATTATAAATTTAAAATGTATAAAGTGAAAAATTGTATAATCACTACAATTAGAGATTTTGTTACGTTATCATTTGTAAACTACGCAATCAGCTTATTATTCTATAGATAACAAATGGTTATCCATGAAACTCTTAAACATATCGGCATTCTTCAATTATTTTTGTCAATCACGTACTTATTCCTCATTAATTAAACAGAAATGGTTATTAACAGAAGCGTATTTACTTTTCTAATTGTGCTTATTATAACGGAAGTTGAAAGTGCCAGGATATTAGCATATTTTCCCACACCATCGATTAGCCATCAAATTGTATTTCGTCAACTGACACATGCACTGACAGCACGTGGTCATGAGGTGACAGTTGTTACACCAGACCCAGTCTTTCGAAAGGGAGAGTCTCCAGCCAATTTGACAGAAATTGACGTCCATGAAATATCATATGAAATTTGGGGAGACCTGCTTCAACTCCATAACGGTAAAAAACAAGATATTCTGCTACAAGTGAGATCCTTATTCGAGAAATTTACTACTATCTTAGATGTGCAATTACGACAACCGGAAGTGAAAAAAATATTGAAGAAAGACAGAAACCATTTTGACTTACTAATACTTGAAGCATGTAATAGGGCTGTCTTGGGATTGTCGCATATATTTGATGCTCCAGTTATAACTATCAGCTCTTTTGGGGCCGTTCCAATACAATATGGCATTATGGGTGCTCCTGTACATCCATTATTGTATCCAACACCTGGCAGACAGAGGCTTTATAATCTTTCACTACTGGAAAGAGGCATTGAGCTCTTGGGTACTTACTTATTCGATTTTTTAATAAAGGATTCAGATGACTACGATTATAAGATAATGCAGAAAAACTTTGGTAAAAATGTTCCAACTTATTACGAACTAACAAAAAACATTCAAATTATGTTTCTAAACGAACATCCAATCTGGGCTGACAATCACCCCGTACCTCCTAGTGTTGTATACATTGGCGGTATACATCAAATAGAAGAAAAAGAATTGCCAAAGGTAAGTTTCTTGTTACATTGCTTTTTAACGACACTTTCTCAGTTATATAATACACTGGGTAACTGATAACTCACTGCATTCGTTGGTGGACTTGATTAGTGAGCTAAAACGTAACAATTTGCCCTTATATCATGTATGGTTAAAAACTAAAAAGGAAAATATTTTTGATCTATCCATAATTTTTTGGTACCTATGGGTAGGTATATATGTTAATTTTGGAAATAAATAAATTGGTCATTGCACATAATTTTACATTGTAAAGTATTTATGGGCTTTTTAAGACTGTATTTGCTGACATGAAGTAATGTAAAATGGAACTTAAATATCAAATTATGAGTGATTAATTAAATATCGTCAATTTTTAAAAGGCAATCGATTTCAGGCATGAATATATGAAAAACTTTACTACTACTCACCAATCACTTCGTCCAAAAAATACGTATGTTATGTATGTTATTATAAATGGATGGTAGAAGGGATCTAGATGTTTATTATCTTAATATAGAGTATAATCTAAATATTGAAAATAAATATCACAGCACGTAGGCATATTTTTATCCCAGACGGTTCTTGTAGGATAGATTTATGATCAAGTTGTCAGACATGTGTATATTAAAATTTCTACGCACATTAACTCGTTTTGACAGCTAGCAAAATTAATATATATTTTTAGAAAAAAAATGTTAAAACCACAACTATAGTATAGGAATCTTTTGAGAAATAAATGTAAAAGGCTCAAGAGCAGAAACTCAAAGTAAGTAATCTCTACTTCGAGTTTCTTCTTTTCTTTAGACAAAATAAGAAAGATCTATCTAAAAGAAATCTTTTTGTGTTAGTGCTTGCACATTACCAAATAAGACTAAGAAGCTGATATTATTACCCAATAAGATAATATTATAACCCAATAAGAATTTTAAGTATTTCATACCTTTTTGGGCTATGCAAAAAGGTATGAAATACTACATACATACATTTCATTTTTGCAGGATCTCAAAAGGTATTTAGATTCTTCAAAGCATGGGGTGATTTACGTCAGTTTTGGTACTAATGTCTTGCCATCATTGCTTCCCCCAGAAAAAATAAAAATTATGACAAAGGTTTTCTCTAAATTACCATATGACATTTTGTGGAAATATGATAAAGATACTTTACCTGGACAGTCAGAAAATATAAAAGTATCCAAGTGGTTTCCTCAACCACATCTTTTAAGTAAGTTACCTATTTTGAAGGATCATATTTTTAACAACGATTTTTAACAATAGTTATGTCAATTCTTATAACTAAAAGCGAAAATGGATATTCAGCATTTAGTGTCTACGTAAAAGGTATTAAATAAATACTGAATTATAATAATTTTTGGAGATAATTGTAGCAGCATGTTAGGTCATAGCTCTAAGCACCGCTATTCTAGTGAGCTGTGGGAAATTGATAACGATGAGAATGATTTTTTTATTATTTGATTGCAGAACATCCAAAAGTCAAATTATTCATAACTCAGGGAGGCTTACAATCAACAGATGAAGCTATCGATGCTGCAGTGCCTATGATAGGTATTCCAATGTTAGTAGACCAATGGTATAACGTTGAGAAATATGTATATCATAACATTGGACTGCAATTGGATATAAATACTCTGACTGAAGAAGAATTCAAGGATTCTGTCGATAAAATAATAAATGATTTGAGGTATATAATAAACATCTTACTATTAATATGTGACTAGGACAAATATATTACTGGCCTCTTTTTATATATTCAAAGTTCAATACATCAATATTCTTTTTAATCATTTCTACTACCTAACTAAACAATACTCGAATAATTTTTCACGGAATTTTTTATCTGAAATTAATTCATAATTCATTGTAATCCTACAACACATGTATATTTTGCTTGATGATTTCATAGTATTTTTATTTTATTTATGTACTACTTAGACAAAATTCTACCTCATTATAAGCTACATATAGATCTTTTGTATTTTTAAGCTTCAAGCATAACATTACAAGACTGAGGACAATTATGAGAGAGTACCCAATTAAACCTCTGGATCGTGCTGTTTGGTGGACAGAACATGTTATTAAATACGGCGGAGATCATTTAAAAGCGCCTGCAGCCAACATGTCATGGATTGAATACTATGAATTAAAACTAGTGTTTATTATACTAATTATATTAGCGGCTGTCCTTACTTTAATCGGATGGATTTTGAAATCGAGCTTCAAGTTCATCTATTACTATATCAAAATTAACAAGAAAATAATTAAAACACACTAGAATTGAGTCAAGTGTTAGACAAGTAAGTATACTAATATTGTAAATACTAGTGAATATGAAGTGTAAATAATAAGTTAAGATAAATGTACCCTTAATAAAGATACCGCTGTAGTATATATAATATAGTAGACTGTTAGTAATAAATAAATTGTCATTCATGATAGATTATTGACTATCATTTTCTGTGGTACAAATGAAACCATAACGTTGAGGAGTATCATATTAAAAAAAGGTTATACCTAATTACATTATTTTCATAAAAAAATATTTTATGAAAAATATTGATAATAAGAAGTATTCCTTTTGACGATCTCCGTGATGCTGAACAAACGTTGCAGTACTAAAGAAAAGGTCCTGGGTTCGATTTCCGGTTTGAGTCTGCTTTGATAGGAGGCTGCGACCGCAACTACTGACCAACCTAATGGCAAAGACAGGCCGCCAAGCGTAATTCGTCCCGGTATGATGCCACGTGGGACCCGGTTAGGAGGATGGGTTCAGCAGGCAATGCGTCGGTGACATCTTTGTTGCTGTGAATGTACATTACACAATTAGAAATATTTTAGAATATAGAATATTTGTTTTTTAATTAAAGCTAATTGATATGAGTGTTGACACATCGGACAAAAACACAAATTTTTCCAGGTACCAGTTAGTGCTGAGATTTATATTTTTAATAGGAATCAGTTTCATCGTCAACTATCATATATATTAAGATATGATCTACCATGGGAGCAGCAAATTGCAATGTCTAACTTCATCGATATATCTGGGTATAGGGAATAAAATTACCCAATTATATTAAGCGCATATCGAACAACGAACTCTACCAAAAACCGTATTGAATGTCTGTTAATAGTTATCTTTTTCGATATCAAAATATTCCAATTATGAGATTAGCAGTAACAGACAGGTAGGAAATGGAGGCCAAATCGATACGAGTAACTGTATCAAAATGCGATCTCATAAAGTAAAGCAATGGATGTATACTAACTACCATACACATCTACGACCACAAAAAATATATTTTTTATAAAAAGTTTTAATTTTACTTACTTTTTACAAGTGTTATAAAAAAAGGTTTTTAAACAGTAACAAAAAAAGCACTTCAGTTAAAATTACCCTCTTTACACTAATAAATGTTTTGAGTGATACTCTCATATAAACATATTTAAAACATATTACATGATATACAACTATCATTAAAAAATATTTTTTTAGGCTCATTTATGACGATAGTGTCGTTTGTGTTTATAACCGCATCCCCACAACATTCCTGCAGCGCCAAATAGTCAATTTATCTTTCGGCCACTGCAATTTTATTTTATTGTCTAGCAGATATATTCTACTAAAAGACAAACAGACAGACAGATACTCAGCTAGAGTGTAAGCCATGGCTGAAAAATTCTATAACCTTTGTTAGCAAACAATTCGAAGAAAATACGTTTAACGAATTATGTAGAAAATTAACATACTGTTATCGCCTAAAATATACACAATCAGCTTATAGTTATTAATGATAACGGTTAGATATAAATTAATTTTTTAAAATACCATATAAAAGCAGGCCCAAATAAGTTTTACTCAGTCTCCTGCCTAAAATTAACAATGGGCACAAAAAAACACATACTATTTTTACTCAGTGTAATTCTGATAACTGAAATCCAGGGAGCTAGGATATTAGCATACTTTCCTACACCATCAATAAGCCATCAAGTAGTATTTCGACCTCTCACACAAGCATTAGCCGCGCGTGGTCATGAGGTTGTTGTTGTCACTACTGATCCAGTATTTCCAAAAGGACAAGCTCCAGCAAATTTAACGGAAATCGACGTCCATGATGTCTCGTACGAAATTTGGAAAGGTCTGTTTATCCATCATACAGGAAATAAACGAGACCTCATGGTGCAAGTGAAAGCAATTTTTGAAAAGTGGACGAATATATTTCATCGTCAAACACAAACAATGGAAGTTAAAGATATTTTGAAGAAGGATAAAAACTATTTCGACTTATTAATACTTGAAGCATGTAATCGGGTAATTTTGGGATTTGCACATAAATTTGATGCTCCAGTGATTACTATTAGCTCTTTCGGGGGTGTTGCAGCACAATATCATATAATGGGAGCTCCTACGCATCCTTTATTGTACCCTACAGCTGGAAGACAGCGATTGTATAATCTTTCTCTATTGGAGAAAAGTATTGAATTACTGGGGCACTATTTACTAGATTTTTTATTTGCCGATTCAGAAATTTACGATTTTAAAATAATGCAAGAAGTTTTTGGAAAGGATACTCCAACCTTTCCAGAGTTGAGGAAGAAAACCCAGATGTTGTTCCTGAACGAACATCCATTATGGGCTGATAACCACCCTGTACCCCCAAGCGTTCTTTATATTGGGGGAATACATGCAACTGAGCATAAGGAGCTACCCACGGTAAGTGATTATCTTCATAATGCAATTTCTGGTAATATATATATATTTAAATTGCTATAGTGGAATTCAAAAACAATAATTAATTTCAGAATAATTTTACGGATTTATATTCTTATATTAATTATTATAAACTTATAAAAGAAACGTAATATTTCATTTTAAATTATTTGCATTACACAAATTACTCAAAACTTATAAATATAAAAAATAAATTTGTATCTATTTTCATTTTCTAGGATCTCAAAACCTTTTTAGATTCTTCTAAACATGGAGTAATTTATGTTAGTTTTGGTACGAATGTTTTACCATCATTACTTCCTTCTGAGAAAATTAGGATGATGACAAAAGTTTTTTCTGAACTATCATATGACGTTTTGTGGAAATATGATAAAGATGTTTTACCAGGACAGTCAAAAAACATCAATATATCAAGATGGTTTCCTCAACCAGATATAATAAGTAAGTTTTGTCTTTGAGTTATATTTTTTTATTTTGTATGTAAACTACAATACAACACAATAGCGAGCCAACGAACATACAACGGTGAACAGTTTATTTAGTATAATATTCATGAGGTCCCAGTTTTTCGGATTGCTTGAATTCTATTATTATTGGCACTATTTTATTACTTTTATTTTTGCTCTAGTTAAAATACCATTGATAGTATATTTTATTACTATTTTTCATTAATTCTTAAATTAAGTAGGAATCAGTAGTATCATAAAAATCAGTTTTATTTTTATGTGAAACATCTATTGGCATGGTTTGGCAGTTAAATCGACCCATATAACGTCACAGAAAATGGCATGGCACTCTATTGTGCCAGCATAATGAATTTGCCCTTTACATGAATTCAACAATTTCTTAGGTGTTTCACATCTGCCAAGCGACGCTGTCATGTGAATCTTTTATTATTGATGCTAAAGTTGGTTGTTTGAAATTCACGCATACGCAGAATACTATGCAAGTAACTGTATATGAAGCTGTGAAAAAATAAGTAATCTAACTTATCTGAATAACATTCAACCAACATTAGCTGCAATGTGTAAAGGAAATACAGTAAACTATATTTATATTTTTCTTTATAGGACATCCCAAGGTTAAATTGTTTATAACGCAAGGAGGTTTACAATCGACAGATGAAGCTATCGATGCTGCAGTGCCTATGATAGGTATTCCAATGTTATTAGACCAATGGTATAACGTTGAGAAATATGTTTACCATAATATTGGACTGCAATTGGATATAACGACTTTAGATGAACAAATTTTTAAGGAATCTATTGAAAAAGTAATTCACGATGAAAGGTACCTAGATTATATTTTTAATGATCTGTTCTACATTTTATTTAAAATTCATCACAGTTATATGTACCAGACTTCACATAACATTACTATATTTTATTTTATACATATTTTATTTTGTTTTAAGCTACAAGAAAAACATTACACGACTGAGGACTATAATGAGAGACTATCCAATAAAGCCTCTAGATAATGCTGTTTGGTGGACAGAACATATAATCAAACACGGAGGGAATCACCTAAAGGCACCAGCTGCTAGCATGTCTTGGGTAGAATACTATGAACTTAAACTGGTGGTTATTATACTGGCAGTTTTAGTATCAATCCTAACTCTATTAGGTTGGCTCATAAAATTAGTTTTTAGAATTATGTCTAACATATACAGAACAAACATCAAGTTAAAAATATATTAAAACTGTGAACAAGATATGAACGTAACAGTAACGTTCTGTTAGTTCGTGGACTTTGGTGTTTATAAAAAAAAACACCAATTCGAACACTAATTAGTTTATTAAAATATTAACACACTTTTTACACCACTTTTATCGTTTACTTGGATTATACTTATACGCGGTACCCTAGTGAAGGGTTATGAGAGCCGAAGTAAATTCTGAGTCAAGAGCTGAAAGCCAGCCGGCAGGCCTAGACCGGGCCTGTAGCTGGGCAGCTATTTGACTAGAGAACTATAACTAACTGAATTTGTAAAATATATGGAATTTATAGGCCCATATTGCTTACTGACAATTTAAAATTGGTGTGAAATAGCAATATGTGTCCGATAGTTAGGGTTGTAACAGTTAGTAAAAGTAGATTTGGAGAAATTAATTTAGTTATAAATATTCATTAAATTTTTTGACCTGCACAAATAGTTATAGAAAAAAGTAAGATTAGCTGGTACAGGTACAAGATTATACCTTTAGGCTTTTTTACTGTATCTGAATACTTGACATTGACAATTTGGTTAAAATTTATCCATGAAAAGTTTAAACGGACGCTGTAGAAATATAATACTTATACTGAGCCCTATTTAGAATACATGCATTTACAGTATTTGCGTGTGACAATATGGTTTTAATTTTAGTATTTTGAATGTTAAAAGTACTCAAAAACTGCAAATAATTATGATAAGAGTTAGCATATATATTTTTAATAGTGCTTAGAATAGTCTCCATATTAAAACGATAATATTTTAGAAAACATAGCATAAACTAATCTCAACTGTAGCATTTTAAGTCTATATGTAATGTTTTGGATTAAGAAAAATAATTGTTAAATTAAATATGTAAGTATATTAAGTAAGTAAGAGTGTTAAATGTTATGATTTTGGAAAATAGGTATCACTTTGAATGGTGAAGTGGTCACAGAAAAGATAGGGCTAAAAATATCATATTGCTAATGAAGAGAAAACCAATTGTAGACGTAACGGATATAAAAGTGTTGAAATAAAAAATAATTAAATATTTATAATATTATGAGCATACACGTCGAATTTCTTTGACACACGCACTTTTCAGGTATAGAAATTAAATCACTATTGCGTACTCCAGTGACGCAATATCGTTGACTGCGGACCTAATTATTTATGATAACGACGATATCTCTTATTATTCATTGATTAATATCATTTTTTGTCTGATAAAGTAATCAAAAAAACAATTGCTGTAATCGATGTACATTATTATAATATTAAAAGAATATCTCTAAGTATATAATACATACAGTTTTATTTATAATTCTTATGCAAACGAGAACATAAAAAAATGTGTAGCCTAAGTGGAAAATATATTTTTTATATACACTACAAGTTAGCCCTTGTCAGGAATATTTTATTACGTACTACAAGTTCGCCCTTGACGACTATCTCACCTGATGGTAAGTGTCTGTCTTAGATTGTAGCGAGCTAACCTGTTAGGGGTATGGTAAACCCATACTCCTAATCGGTCACACGACGACGACGTAGCTACACGACATCGTGCCGGAACGCTAAATCGATTGGCAACACGTCTTTGTCTGTCAGGATGGTAACTAGCCACGGCCGAAGCCTCCCACCGGAAACAAACCAGAAAAAATTGGCTCTAATGACTGGAAACACAAATTATAATATCCAACAAATAATTTACACTTGCTAATAATATTATGATTGACTAAATATAAAAACTTACAAGAATGCTTCCGTGTGAGCTTTCTTAGATACACGGTTGAAAAGGAAATAGATTTAAGCAAATAGTCGATAATATGAGAGTTACCACAGATTACTGCCCTAACTTGATGTGCTCGATATAAGAGAGTTAGGAACCAAATCATAGATTTGCTATGTTACAGCTCTAGAGTTAAAAGAAAAGTAAATTAAATGAAAATAAATTTTATAGTATACCATAAAAACGAGAAATACAGAAACTGCAATGAGAGATACATAAGTAAAAAATGAGAAGGTATAACCGGCATAATGATTGCTAAAAAGCTATATGTACCAGGCAAAGGAAGATATAATCTAGGGATGAGCATCCTGCTTATTGTTAGGGTCTACGCTAAAATAATATATAGATAGATAAATACATATCAATGTAACTAAATATAATAATATATGATTTATTTCATAAATTTATGTTAATCAAATATATATGTAGTTATTAGTGTGTATGTATATATAGTTTTTTCTAGCTTTTTCTTATTTATTTTTTTGCAACTTCCTCCTTCCTTGTAATTTTAATACATCGGCTTTAACGAAATGGTTACCTGGAAGAGATCACTATTAGTGATAAGGTCGCCAGTTGCTATTTGTTTTGGTATTTTTCATGTATGTTATGTCCTATAGATTGCAATAAAGTTATATAAATAATAAATAAATAAATAATCATTAAGCTAAAGCAAAAAGAATAATATTAACACAAAAAGGTGGCAGGTTGTTTATTTTATTTATTTATAAAAAAAAATGAGAATTATTTCGTAAGAAGATAATACTATAAATAAATGAAAAAAATAAAATATATTATTAAAAAGAGCAATAAATCTATAAAAGTGCTAAAGATACATTTTATATTGTTGTTGTTCTTTATTTGTCACGATGTAATATTTAAAATGAAAATCGAGTTTAATTTGCTATCATTTGTGATAACCAGATATATCTGTATAAGAATCGACCTTAAGTTCATAATGTTAAGGAAGACTCCCACGAGGAATACAGCATACCAGTTACACGCCGGAATGAACGCCACAAAATTGTGAAGTGTAGAAATGTTAAACTCCATACCAAAGACCTGTGCCATTAATAAACTTTTACCACCGATTAAAATGGCTTTGTACTAGAATTTAACTCAGTAAATATCTAAAAATTATTAAAAGTTGAACGATATTTTTATAAAGCAATTACACAGGTCATAAAATTTGCGCAACGATTAATTCGGCTTCCAATCGAAGAAAGAGGTTAGTTAGATGCAATGCGTATTTTTTTATGGCGATGTCACACCATTCCATCTTACCATATTATTACAGGACACCGTGATAATCCAAGACATTGGTCTGATGATGATCATGACACTATTCCAGGGTTGTTGTGCATCAAATTTCAATCAACCAATAAGTTAGACTATGGGGTTTTAGTAGGGGCGGTAGTCTAATTTTCGTAAATGTGTAGTATTCTATTTTCTATGGATTATGAAACTTAATGATGAAACATTTTAATTAAATTACAAGTGTGTTTTATAATAATTTAATGGATTAGACCAGTGCGGATAAAATTATAGTCCCATTATCCCATACCCGCCTTCCGAAAACCTCGTTAAGCCCCGATCCCGGTTATTATTAGGCATCGAATAATAATCGTTAACAGCTTAATTCGATTGGCCTAACTGAGAACGTCTATCGACTGAACGATAACTTTGAGTGCTTCCACATTAAGTATTGATCTGTTAAACACATTATTAGGATATGATAATATGTATATGGTTTTCGAAATATATACTGACTATAATTTTAAAAGCATATTCCAATTTATGCAGCTTATCAACTATCCGTGTTATTATATCTCTATATTTTGTTTTAGGTCGCTCCAGTAAAAAATGAAATGAAATTTAACTTACTATTTCCAAAAATAGCAAAAGCGTTAATTTAAAAGATAGCGAAGAAATAATCGCTTATTATTGTAAAATAATAATAGTATGAATAGGTATGTAGTTAGAATTAAATCTCTTTAAGAAACTGCGATGTCAACTGGGTTATCTAGTTCGATGTTTATGTCATAATATATAAAAGTATATAACTGAGTAAAATGTTTAAAATGGCTCGACCGATTCAAAAAAAAATTAAATAAAATCTCATTTGTTTATAATAAAAACAAAAAGTAAAATGTTTTCAAAGACACGGCCTCTAATCTTACTTTAGCCAGTTTTTAGATCCAGATATAAAAAAAATAGTTAATCCGGCAGTTTTGTTTCGAATAATGGGATCAACTATTTAAATTACGGAATCGTCGATCTTTGATATGCGTCTCATGTTTCAAACAAATCTTACATTTGATAGGGGCTATAATCATGAATACCATGCTAGTAAAAACGTCTTTAAAACTTTATCTGAAATGCAGAGAATAATACTAATTCGGTAAATATCTGATTTTGTTTTTAAAATAACTCCTTACGAGTATTGGAGGTTTTGTCATTTAAAAAATCACGTTAGCTACACGTGCGGAGTATGTAGGTTCTATCATACGTAGCGGAATGTAGGTAGTGCATGGGGAAATGCCGTTAACACCGTCGGGTGTTAACCTTTCGCTTTAGGGTAACTTGTTACCACCTAATGAAAGACTATTAAGTAGTTTTTCAATAGGCCAAAGAAAAGCTTTTTTACTACCTGTTTCAGAACTCTCAACTTAATAATAACAATTAATTTCCGCTGAAAATTCATATTGTTGCTCACAGATAGATCAGAAAATCTAGTAAACGACGATACCTTAAATCGGAAAGATTGACCCAGTCGCTAAGCACGGTCACGATCAATATTGGCGATATAAATATTTATCAAAATAATAATTTCATTCATTTTCAAATTCACATTCGATTTCAAATTCAGCATTATCATTTCATAGTCGCATGCCAGGTTATTATTATCATAAAAAGTAACAGAAATGATTTCCAGAGCGGCATTGATATGTCTACAAACAGCGATGTGGAACGGCTGGATATGTGATAGAATTGGGCTGAAGTAAATCTACGCATGTTCGTTTAGAGTAGCAATCTCCACAGCTAGCCAAAGGTAAGTGCATAAAAAAGGTAATCACTCCGTCATTTTGTATTATAATCTCGATTAAATTTTCAAAGATATTTACAATATAATAGTTATTTCAAATATACTGGCTTTTTCTAGTTACAAATAAACAACAGTGGTAGATAGGTAGACTTTTAAATGTATCGAAAATGGTTGCGGTAATGTTCTAAGTGGACATTTAGGCCGTATTGATCCGTTTTTAAAAGTCACGTGCGTCCAATTTAGAAATAAGGACAACGGCAAAGATTTGCTAAAATATTTCTTGTACTAATGCCTTCTCAGCAAAGTTTGGCTATTATTAAGGTTGTTTTTAATTTTACTGCACTCTGAAGAAAATATAGAAATTCTGTTTTAGCCAAGTGGGTGCCGGATGACTCCGACGAGCGCCCGGATTGGAAAGCGGCGAGATTGCAAAAGAGCCCGCAGGATACTTAGAAAATTATGTTAGGAATTTTGAAAATACGTCATGAAATTTTACAAAATCAAATTATCTATATCCTTTAGTTGTAGGTAGTGCACCTACAACTAATTTCAGCAACTATGAATGCAATGATAAACCCTTATTTATGGGCGTATTCAAGATTTAATTACAATTTATTAACTTTTTTATTCTCTATTTGTACACCATAACATATAATGGACATAAACTTGTATTGCACAATTTTTTATGCTGTGAAAGAGACATGTTTCCGTATTACGCTTCTGCGCGTCTTACAAATAGTTTCCATAACGAACTCTGCTTTCCTTGGCAGAAGATGGACTGTACTATTTTAAAAGAAAATTTTAGACGTAATTTATACTAGTAGGCCCGGCGGATGTTGCTTGACTTCCTGCACTGAGAGAAAAAACATTAATTCGATTGTAGCGCCACCTACTGGTTCCAGTTTCAGTTAATTTAGAACAGCTCATTCAAACGCATAAATTCCATAAAAATTGTCCCACTTTTTAAAACGAGCCAAATGATGTATACTACTATATTCAACCATGCCAATCTACCTTAATCTACCATGATATATATGAAAGAAAAGGTAACACAGACACAAATTTACTTTCGAATTTATAAGTGTGAATAAAAAAATATGAAAACTGAAAGTATAGGCAGTATCTATATAAAGTATTTCAACTTGGTAATATCTTGGCAGATACTGCTGCGCATTTGTTAAAATTATCATACAGATAGGCAGAATTGTTATTTTCATACAGTACTTGAATTCTTTAGTATGATACCAAGTGCAGTGTGTATAATATTTTTGTTATATTATACCATTATAAATTGTTGTGAATCAGCGAACATATTAGCAGTGTTTCCAATCCCTTCAATAAGTCATCAAGCAGTTTTTAGACCTCTTATGCTTGAACTTGCAAATCGTGGTCATCAAGTAACAGTCATTACTACAGATCCTGCTTTCCCAAAACGGCAAACTCCAGCTAACCTCACAGAAATAGATGTTCATGACATTTCTTACAAATTATGGAGAAAATATTTGGTTACAGCCGATGGAGCTCAAGAAAATCTGCTTCAGCAAACTAAAATAATGTTACCCATTATGTTTTCAATTTTTGAAAAACAATTTAGATCTACAGAAGTACAGAAATTGGTAAATGATAAGACCAAAAAGTTTCACTTATTATTTCTCGACCATTTAATTAGACCAGCGTTGAGTTATTCTCACATTTATAATGTACCAGTTATTTCATTTAACTCATTCGGTGCTATGTTTAATACATTTGATTCCGTCGATGTTGCCAGTCATCCACTTATCTTTCCAGTAGCCCCTCTAAAAAGCTTCCATAATCTGAACAAGTTGCAAAAAGTTTATCAATTTTATGAATATTATTCTACTAAATATGTCTACGATTCTTTCGAGGAAGAAGAAAATAAACAGTTAAAACGAATATTTGGCCCGGAAATACAGGCTTTACAAAAATTAAAAGATAATATTCATATGACTTTTCTAAATACGCATCCTTTTTGGGATAATAATCGTCCTGTACCTCCAAATACAATTTATTTAGGAGGAATACTTAATAATCCTATGAATGACTTAAAAAAGGTGATCTAGATTCTATACAGTTACTTCTGATTAATCAGACAAGTTTTTTGTTACTATTTTGTTACAAAATAAATCCCTTAAAACTAAATCTTTAACAGGATCTTCAACTATATTTGGATCAATCTTCTAAAGGAGTTATTTATGTGAGTTTTGGGGAAAATTTCATGGCCTCGTTGTTATCAACAGAATTTATCAAAGTATTTACTGAAGTTTTCTGTGGTCTTCCTTATAATGTGGTACTGAAATGGGACACCGACGTACCAGAATGTCCTAATAATGTTAAAACAGGAAAGTGGTTCCCGCAGTCAGATTTATTGAGTAAGTGGGTATTTTGCTATTCCTAGAATAACAGAATAATCTATGTACTACTAAACATATTATTTCAATAACTAAGTATTTTATAAATGTAAGCTAAATATTTCCCAGGAAATAAAAATGTGAAAGCATTTATCACACAAGGCGGCTTTCAGTCAATGAGTGAAGCGATAGATGCGGGTGTTCCTCTTATCGGCATTCCGATGTTGGCAGATCAGTGGTATAATATGGAACTATGCTCTAAGCATGGGATAGGTATCAAACTAGACATGAAAAGTTTGACTAAAGATGTATTAAAAAGTGCCATTGTAACAGTAATTGGAAATAACAGGTATTCTTTTAATAACAATACATTGCGCTAAAATGACAAAAGCTGTAATACTGCAAAATCCATATCTGTGTACATATTAAACACCGTTGAATTTTAATTAATTTATGTATGTTTTTTCTTATAATATAAATTTTTATATAAATGCATTTTAATATTTATATATAAGTTAAAATATAATATGCATATTGTTTTTAAATATATATTATTTATACAGTGTAAGTTTGCTTAAGTTTATTTTGGCAAGTAAGTAAGGCAAGGGCCTTACTGAAAATCTATGTTATTTTTTCCATTATAACTTTCTCTGTTGCTGCAATATTGTTATTATATCCATTTATCTATCTGTTACTCAATGATATATTATCAGAATAGCAAATTAGCCAATGAGATACAGTCATAACTTTACTGCGATGTACTTCAGGTAAAAACAGGCACAGTTTAACATTTTGCTTTTAATTTTAATATTATCGTTTTAGTTATCGCATCAATATTATCAGAATTCGTAACCAAATAAATGATCAGCCCAAGACGCCTCTAGAACGTGCCGTGTGGTGGACGGAGTATGTGTTACGACATGGCGAAGCAACCCATCTGCGATCCGAAGCTGCGCGTATGCACTGGACGGAATATTATGAACTAAATCTAATATTAATAATGCTGTGTATAGTTTTTACTTTTATAATATTTATAATTTATTTCGTTAAATTAATAATTAAAAATCTAAAAAATAATAAGATAATAAAGGTTGACTGACTTAAATACCTAAGCATTTTTATTGAAAAAAGATACGGGTTTAAGACACATTGCATAAGTTAAAAAACAAATAGACGCCTAACTTACTGTCATGTATTATTTTATTTAGACGCGTCGTAAGGTCTAAATATGAAATTTAAATATTTTTAAACAAGTTTCCCTATCACCTTTTAACTATCAAACTGAGAGTCTTAGTAATGATTTGTACCTTTACTAAGATCTTATGAACATTTATGGATTTACATGGATGGTCCTCGTAGACTGAACGGTAAAAACCTGTGATCTGTTTCCTCCATTCACTATATTATTCTTTCTGATAAAGAGTAAATAGACATCTGTAACACAAAAGTGCTCCAAAAATTATACAAAAAATATATTATACTTAGTTTCAACAATTCAGCGCACAACAAATATTCCAGTTATATTATTAAGTTGTTATGTTACAGCAGATAAGACAATTCATACTTATTTGCATATTAGGGCATTATTGTCATTGTTTGGTACATTGATGATTTCATTATTAACACTCATAATGATAGCAAGTGTATTTTGTATCTTCTTTTTCTTTATTATACAGTATATTGATACGGCAAACATATTAGCAGTATTTCCAACACCTTCAATAAGCCATCAAGTAGTTTTTCGACCTCTTATGCACGAACTAGCAAAACGCGGCCATCAAGTGACAGTGATTACCACGGATCCCGCATTTCCCGAACAGCAATGTCCTGCAAACCTCACAGAAATTGACGTTCACGATGTGTCTTATGAATTGATAAAAAAATATGTAGAGACAGCTGACGGAGATACTGGCAACGTAAAACACCAAATCTCTACAGTAATATCAGTAATGTTTTCGATTTTCGAAGCACAATTTAAGACTGAAAAAGTTCAAACATTTATCAACGACAAAAGCATAAAAATTGATCTATTATTTCTCGAACACTTTGTAAGACCTGTTTTAAGTTATTCTTATTTATACGATGTCCCAGTAATCGTATTCAACTCTTTTGGTGCTACATACGATACATTTAATTCAGTTGATAGCGTTAAGCATCCAATTATCTATCCTGCGCCACCATTACAACAGTTTTGTAATATGACACCATGGGAAAGATTATATCAGTGGCATGTTTATGGCGTACTCATATTATATATGTACAACCAAGTGTTCGAAAAAATAGAAAATAAGCAGCTAAAAAGAATATTTGGTCCTGAAATACCGGATTTAAATGATTTAAAAAACAATATTCAGTTGACATTTCTAAACACTCATAGGATTTTGGATAACAATCGTCCCGTGTCACCAAATATAATTTATATAGGAGGTATACATCGGAACCCTGAGAACGACTTACCAAAGGTTATCTTAGTTTTACTTTATTC
This sequence comes from Lasiommata megera, assembly GCA_928268935.1. Classification (NCBI taxonomy): domain Eukaryota; kingdom Metazoa; phylum Arthropoda; class Insecta; order Lepidoptera; family Nymphalidae; genus Lasiommata; species Lasiommata megera. Next base: position 12,522,568 of record OV743314.1, on the reverse strand, counting down.
TCTTTAATATATTTATGTATATGAGTATTTATTACAATATGAATGATAATATTTGTTTTATTTATTATTTTATATGATATTATTTTCCATCCGTTATATTTTAATTTTATTGTTCGTTGCATACTTTATTGTTTAATTTGCAAAGCTTTTAGTTTCTCACAGTTGAGTATTTACGTATTCAGTTTTTTGACAGTTAATTTTTATTTATAGGATCTAAAATTATATCTAGAAATGTCAAATAAAGGAGTTATATATATGAGCTTTGGAAGTATGATTCTCACGTCATTATTTACTCAAGATATGATTAAATTAATAAATGATGTATTTTCTGAACTACCCTATAACGTGTTATTAAAGTGGGACAATGATCTACCAGGATGCTCTGGCAATGTTAAAATTGGAAAGTGGTTCCCCCAGTCTGATTTATTGAGTAAGATTAATAAAATATATTTGATAAAATGCCTTTTGTTACATTTAAGGAAATATATTATTCATTTACAGGACACAAAAATATCAAACTGTTCATTACACATGGAGGATTTCAATCAATAAGTGAATCTATAGATGCTGGAGTTCCGCTTATAGGTATCCCGATGTCAGCAGATCAATGGTATAACGTTGAATTACTTTTAAAACATGAGATAGGCCTCAAACTTGACTTGAAAACTTTGACTAAGGATAAGTTAAAATATGCCATTGAAACTGTTATTTCCAAGGAAAGGTAAATATAACACTTCTGTCTGCTGTTTCAACTTTACGCTTTCGCTTCTTTAATTATTTCTGTGGTGTTCTAATGGTAAACATGTTCGAGCATGAGTCACAACTAATTATTACTTATTTATATTATTTATTAACACTTATTTCTGTTTTTTTCTACCAATCATACAAGCTCAGAATTAGTAAATTTGTGTTATCTATCCCCGTTTCTTAAGAGCATCTTAAGCCCTCCATCCCGGTGGCCCAAGCACGATGTAATAATAATCGTCAAACGCCCCTCGCCTACGTAAAACAGTAGATCGTTAGTCACTGGTAGAAGAAAAAGGTGACTGACGAATCTAAAAACTCACAATTCAAAGCATTGAAATATATTAAGCTGAAATTTGGCATCTCTTATAAATTAGGCATCTGAAAAGAAAGGATTTTTTAGGATTTAAGAATATGTATCTAAAATGGGTCAACGATGAATGTAAGTTTACCAGACTCCAAATTAGAACGACAAACCTAAAGTGACTAAAGTTGGCAACAAATGCTAGGAAGACGTATATATACTCGTATAATTATTTTATGTTACTGTTCCAGCTTTCGTACAAATATTCTTAGACTTCGAAAACTAATACATGATCAGCCGCAATCGCCCCTAGAGGAAGCCGTGTGGTGGACGGAATACGTTTTGCGACATGGTGGAGCGGCACATTTACGATCCTCAGCTGTTCATATGCACTGGATGGAATATTATGAACTAGACCTCATATTATATTCACTCTCCCTAATCTTAATATTGATAATATTGCTTATTTATTGTGTTAAATTAATAATTTGATAATTTTACTTGGATGGTATGGTATACTGATTTTCCAATTAGACCATACAATAGTTTCACACCTTTTAAAAATGTTTAAAGTAGATATTTCTCTGCAGCCATATTTCCTTTATATTCTGTTAGTTAGTCTGTTAATTTTTATGATATGTCGATTCACGAAATATTATGATGATATTTAGACGATATCTAATGTTTAGTAAACAATAAGTTTTTGTCCATTATGGTTGAAAATTTGCTTTCAGTTTATTTAATTTTAATTCTTATACAGCTATTGTAAAATTCTAGGCAAAAAATAAAATAAACTAAATTTGCTTTTTATGGAAAGTGCGGCGTTCTCCCGCTTCACATTCCTGAAACGAAATTCGAAACTTACATTTTCGACTTATTTTTACGGGTAGTTTTATTTCAAATTGTTAAAGTAAACGTCTTTATTAAATAAATAAAAATAAACTATGAACATAATAGTAACGCAATTTCTTTTCTCTTCATTATAAAACACTTATAATTTTGTTTTCAAAGTTGTTTAGCATTTGTACCCTTTTTTGTAACGATCTTATGAAGGCATCCCACTGAAAAAAAGTAAGTAAACGTTGTGAGCAGGACTAAGAAAATTATGTCCATTTTGGCATAATAGCCTCGAACTCTAAATAATTCCAATATATTTTTCTAAGAAGTATTGGGGTCACATCCAACTCATAAATCAGAGGAAAGCAATTTGCGCTCAACATAATATTGGCCAATATTTATCAGACGTCCCATATTTTAAGTGACCGTATCTGCATACATTTTCCAGACATCGTGTCTAAACATAAACACTTTTAATATTTTAGTGCTTATTTTTGATTTTATTTGATATGATTTGAGATTGTTGTTTTTTATTTAGTATTACATAACAGAGACAGAAATGAAGCCTATAGCGTTGGTGCTTATAAAGATTGAGAGAGTTACAGAAGTCCATACTTGCGTACGTCAAATTCCTGTACCTTTATAATTATTCCTGTACTGTTTAAATTCCAAGTAGTTAGCCTGGCTACAATATGAAGTTTTGCTTATCGACGTCAAATTCAGTTTTTTTTTATAAATCATTAGATATGCTTGTAAAAAAGATACCCTAAGTGTACATTCAGGGTATAATCTATCTCCATTGAAAATTTCATTTCATTGTTCGGTAGATCCGGCGTGATGGAGTAAAACATACATACTAACTTAAGCTTTCATAAAACTAGTGTGATTGCTTATTTTAGTCAATTGTCAATGTCCAATGGTATTGTTTATGATGAATCGTTTTCGAGATTTTTATCCAGTTTTCATAGCGTATGTTTTAACCCGGAAAATAAATAATTTTCGGTAGTAATTAATTAACACATTTATTACAATAAACATTGAAAAAAAAACGACTTAAAGGAAAAAAACTCCTCGATGAAATAACTTTAGCCTCAATAGTATACTACCTCATTAGTAACATTTCCATTGAATTAAAATGGAGTAAATAAATCTTTGAATTTCTGTGCTGACCTGACCTGTTTTTCTCAAGTGTCATGTTCGCAAGATAAGTGTTCTTAAGTGGTGCGAACATATTCCATTTCACATTATAATTTCAAGTAGCTAATTTGAAATAATAAATACATAATTGGCTTTTGGACACAGACACACACAAAACAGGTCGATAACCCACTACCACGGGCCCTTAGTGTTTCACGTCACTGTCTCTTTTAAGACGGATAAAACTTTCTTATTAGATATTTGTATTTTTTATAATATTTGTCGTTTAGATTCCCAAATAAAATGACAGACAGTATCAGATTCAGATCGCTAGTTTTTATGAGACCTTGATTGTAAAATTGATATTTTTTTCTTTTCCCGTGAGTAAATCCTCATGGATACATACGGTACGATACGTAACCTCAGACTCCTACTGACTAAAATTCCCACGTGTTCCTACTAACCGCTGTATGGCGGAACCACGAGAATGCTTCTGCACACAACCGCGAGTCAACCAGTGGGTGTCCGCCGCAGCAAACCCATCTCGGGTACTACTGTTAACTTGATCCTTGGGTAACCTAGACTAGGAGGTCAGGACACTACAGTATGTTCCAAGCGCGTAGGAATTGACGACCTCAGTGGCGCAGTGCGTGCGCTGTTGCATTATAAAGTTGGAGGTCCTGGGTTCGATTCCCGGCTCGAGTCTGGTCTGCTGGGAGGCTTCGGCCGTGGCTAGTTACCACCTTACCGACAAAGACGTGTCGCCAACGATTTTAGCGTTCCGGCACGATGTCGGGTAGAAACCAATTGGGAGCGTGGGTTTACCATACTCCTAACAGGTTAGCCCGCTACCATCCTAGACAGCATCATCATTTACCACCAGGTGAGATAGCCGTCAAGGGCTAACTTGTAGTGTATAAAAAAAAATTATGTCGATACTTGTGACGGGTGTGAAGCGAGTTCGAGAAATTAAAATTATTTGAAGTATCCAACTCTGTTGTACATTAATCTTTGAATTAAACTAAATTGTGAAGAAGTAGGATTAAAAGCTTTTCCTTGGCATATGGTATTAAAGATTTAGCTAATTTAGTTTAATTTATGCATAAAAATACGAGTGAGTAACAAAATTTGCTTGATGAACATATTTATGTCCCATCACAGTAATATTATAAACGCAAAAGTTTTTGTGTGTATGGGTAAAGGTAAAAAAGTGCAGGTCACAAACTTAAGTTCTAAACTTTAACATAAGAAATAAATTGGCACACAGATTACAGAGCAAAAGTAAAATAAGTATAGAGGTAGTATGCGTTTGTAAAATGGACAAAAATAAATAAAAATGTAGGCGTTATCCAAACGTAGATATTTTTGAAGTGAAAACTTCTTTAGCGGCGTTGAGCACTTTTTCTGTAATGGGTATAAAATCTTAAACTCGCGTCAGGACACGTGACCTGATCGAAAAAGCGTAAGACGGATGGAGAGTAGACAGCTATCCCCTCTCTACGGCGCGGCGAAAATGTATGCCTGGGCCTACTGTTTCGTTTAGGCAGCGCAGGGCGCTTGCGCGAATGTTCGTGTATGTTACAGCGTGCCACGCGCATCCGTGGATGGTGACAGCTGATGGCTCGACCGTCTATGTAGTGATCACATTGTTGTGTATTCGTAAAGTTCGTGAATGTAAAGTGCTTAAAATATGGAAATTGATATAGATAAACTTTTTAATGTAAAATAATTGTAATAGTTTTAAAGTGTTAAATTTTTAATGTAATATAAATTGTCATGTTTGTGTACGATAGCGCAATAAATGAATATTGTATTCTACCACATAAATGATAGTACTTTTATACTGATAAAGCAATTGGTGCAAAATTATTCCCTAACCATTCCAAAATATCAAACATGCTCAACGTTAATAATCAAGTTTTCAGTTCTGCCGGCACTCCCGGAGTGCAACCCGTCTTTTTTTTTTTTATCGCCGACACCTGACACCATTATCAGAAAAAGTAGTTGCAATGCCACATTTATTACATACTCAGCATGTAAAAAAAATTTTTGATATTCTATAAGTACCTAATTTAAAATCTTCTATTTAGAGAAGAGCGAGTCCTTTTTACACTTGAAAGGTTTCCGCCTTCATCATATAATATGTATTCTTGCAAACGTATGACAATGGGTAAGGTATAAAGCTCAGAAGCTCAGAGAACGGATGGACGTTGGGGTCCGAAGCTACGGAAGGCGAACAACACACGAGCAGCAGGAAGGGGTTGCGGACGTCCCTTAATAAAACTTAAAAGAACTGCAGTGTATTGACAAGAAATAGTTGTATGATGATCATGATGAAAACAATTCAAGTAGAGGCACATGTAAATCTATATAATTATATTCTGCGTGAGTAATGATTCATATTTTTGTATCTTCCACTCACTCTTTTTTTTTCTTTATATTATGTTTGTAAATTATATTTGTATGTAAATGTTAAATAGGGTCTAGTTGCGGAAAAAATATATTATATTATTATAATATTTAATAACTGGAATTAATGATATTAAGATTTCTTTCTCTGAACACTTTTGAATTAATTTCCGTTTTATGTCAAGTAAAAGCACCGAAAACCTGAATGGTTGCGTCTTCGTTTATGGTAATGTCAAAAAATAAACCTTCTTGTCATCAAGCAAAGAGCGAAATAAAAAAAAACACTGGCAGCAGGTTTATAGCGTGTAAGTAACAATGTGCCTACGTTTGTGCAATGCCTTAAAAGTCAACACAATAACCGAAAACGAGCGTACACAATGTAGAATGTATGCGCAGTATTCTCACACAAAAAAAAAATATTTTACTGCATTCGTATTTCTTCTTTTTTTTTCAAAGAAACATGTTCGCTTTTTTTTCAAAGCGAGAGTTCACTGGGCCACTTCTGATTCCAAGAAAGCATTAATAATTTTGCACACTGTACTAAGGAAAAATACCATTTAAGAAACTTGCCTTCGTAAGAAAGGCGGAAAAAGACAAGTTTGCAAACACGTTTTGTGAGCAGTAATTAACTAATTTTCGTTTCTCCCTTAAGAAACTGTATTAAATTAAATTATTTACGTAATGTAAATATAAGATAAAAAATTCTAAAGATTTTTTGCATTGCATTTTCTAATGTGTAACATATGGGGTGCCAGGTCGGGTAACCTCCACGTGTGCCCGGGTCCCTCTTGAGTCGGTCGTGGCTTATTACCATCCCACTAGCAATGACCAAGTGATTTAGCTTTCCGTTATGATGCCGAGTAGAAACCGGTTCAGCCGGCGACGCATCGTTGGCTCCTCTGGTTCTCCAGGTATTCATTCGTGACGGTAATCATGAAACATCAGGTGACTCGATTAAAAATAAAAAAATTCAAAGCCTGAGTTTACTCACCTGACACTTGTCGTTTTGTAGAATTCGTCTAAGACTTTCAATTGTATTTAACTGGAAACGTTACAAAACTACACTTCTATTGAATTTAATAGCTCTATAACTGGCTTAGTTTATATTAGCACGAATAAATATTTAAAAAAAACGTTAGTGATATAAATACTCAGATTAAATTATAGGTGTCCCGTCCCTTAGAGGTACAGTTTAAGACATTTTCTGTTCTTCGTTTATATTCATTAGGTATGTTTAGAATTAATCGTGATAACCTTTGATGGTGTAATGATGTAAATAACTTTCTCGTTAAAGTGGGAAAGTTTCTTGATGATGATAATGTGATTCTCAATAGAACTAATGGAATACAAACAAGGATAAAATAAAAAAGACGGGTTGCACTCCGGGAGTGCCGGCAGAAGTGAAAACTTGATTATTAACGTTGAGCATGTTTGATATTTTGGAATGGTTAGGGAATAATTTTGCACCAATTGCTTTATCAGTATAAAAGTACTATCATTTATGTGGTAGAATACAATATTCATTTATTGCGCTATCGTACACAAACATGACAATTTATATTACATTAAAAATTTAACTCTTTAAAACTATTACAATTATTTTACATTAAAAAGTTTATCTATATCAATTTCCATATTTTAAGAACTTTACATTCACGAATTTTACGAATACACAACAATGTGATCACTACACAGACGGTCGAGCCATCAGCTGTCACCATCCATGGATGCGCGTGGCACGTTGTAACATACACGAACATTCGCGCAAGCGCCCTGCGCTGCCTAAACGAAACAGTAGGCCCAGGCATACATTTTCGCCGCGCCGTAGAGAGGGGATAGCTGTCTACTCGCCATCCGTCTTACGCTTTTTCGATCAGGTCACGTGTCCTGACGCGAGTTTAAGATTTTATACCCATTACAGAAAAAGTGCTCAACGCCGCTAAAGAAGTTTTCACTTCAAAAAAAACATTTTAGAAATGGAAGAAGGTACGGTACACATGTGAAAACCCCCTTGCAACTTAATACTTAATAATTAGATGTTTAATAATAAGGTAAAGTATATAAATATGATAAATTATTTACTTGGATGATTTAGTTGCATATATAGGCAATACATATTTCAAAAGTTAGTAATACTGTATTTTCGAATGTTTTTTTCTTCATAATTTAAAAATAAATATTTAATAATATATTTAAAAATTACATGAAAAAATAACCTACTGTGCATTATGATAGGCTATATAAAAATGGTAATTCATTTTAATCCATGCAAAAATTACAATAACTTCGAGATATAATCATAATTATCAGCTTCTCACTAGAATGTAATAATTTTTTCAAGTTATTACATGCTGCATGCTATAGATGAGGACCTATTCTACTCTAAGCTTATGTAATTGATTTAGATAGGCTTGATATTGACTTTGATTTTGGAACAAAAGAGCATAAAATACTAATCCAGAGCGAACGAACTAAACGAAAAGCAAAAGTTTTTTTTTTTTTTAAAGAAAAGTACTAGGATAAAGCATTGTATATTACGTATAGATTGAGCTGGATTCCAACTTTCTTACTATTTTTTTTTTTCGTAAATAATAGGTGTTTATTTGCACGCCTGTGATGTTATAGCCTATGGTAGCGCAAGGATTTATGGAGAAAGATATAATGCTTGCCTAAACCGTGACGAAGATTAATATGTTTTTGGGGAGGTTGATTTTTTTGAGCACCGCCTTCACTCAGGCGGAAATCGTTCTCGTGAGAACACTTTAGATATGCCCTGTTTCTAGAAACTTGATGCGTTATTTTTTACGCAAATAAACAGATTCCTCATTGAACCAACGTTTTCCACTTAAATAGATTAACGATGATTTTCACCAAATAGATTTATGCGTGCTATTTGATACAGTGTACAAAGTTAGGGTAATGGAACGTGAATATGTTTATAAAGCACTCCATTTTCCGGAGCTATCCTGAGTTACTGGTGGCCTTTATTTCAAAATTTAAAACAAATTTATGATTCAATAAAAGACATAAATTTAAGTAATAAGTGGTTGATTTTGGATCACCTGTGGAATGGATTTTCCGAGTACCATGCTTTGTAGATCGCCGAGCAAGGAGATTTATTGGTGAAGAATTGCAAACAAAGGCAAAATTACTCCTTTTACAGCATCGGACTAATGTTGCGCGCTTTAATATACTTCGGTGAATGTAACTTGGTTACTTGTATACCATTGAGAGTCTTATTTTTACTTATGTTAAAACACAAAACAACTAATGCAATGCTTTAGTGTTTCGGTTGCCAATTTTATTAAGGAAAAATGGCGAATATATTATATAAACGCGGATCCAGACTAAGGCTCTATGATCACGAGTAAAACCTTTGATTGTTGTAGTACTACACCAAACTAACAAAAAATTTAATCAAAATCAATCGAATAAAGTAGGAAGAAAGAAGATATTCATATTAAAAATGAGGTTTTTTTTATCAACTACAAGTTAGCCCTTGAAGTCAATCTAACCTGATGGTAAGTGATGATGCAGTCTAAGATGGTAGCGGGCTAACCTGTTCCCTAACAGGTAATGGTAAACCCATACTCCTAATTGGTTTCTACGCGACATCATTCCGGAACACTGAATCGCTTGGCGACACAAGCCACGGTCGAAGCCTCCCACCAGACCAGACTCCAGCCGGGAATCGAACCCAGGATCTCAAACTTTATAATGCGCCAGCGCGCACGCTGCGCCACTGAGGTCGTCAAAGGTAAGGTTTACATTTAATTATGTGTAATTTAACGCCGACTAAGTTATAAGTCCATCATTAGAATCATTATTATTTTCTCAACGAGTTATCAAGCCAACCAAAACTCGCTGAATTTACGTTTACAAATCTTCTTTGATCACCTTCCCAATTCATCATCATATCTCTATGATACCTTATTGTTATACGGAAATCAATGCAACATCACATTTGCCTTTTAATATCTCACTGTTCACAGTCCCCTCTTTCAAAGGAATGAGAGCATTTAGAGCGCAGACCTCATACGCTGCTGAATAAAAGGTTAAAGCACTTTGACTACTATTATCAAATTTTAGTGAAAATCAACTCGCACCGACAGCTTACAAGGTATGGGGTAGACACCATCACCTTCCTAACTCCAGATTAGTATCTACTGATATTTTACAAAAAAAAAAACAATCCTAAAAATTTTCGGCCGAACTCGGAACTCGAATATAGGACCTCATGATCCATGTATATGCTAAACACTACCACAAACGAGGCAGTTACAGAGGTATGCCAAAATTCCGCTCAGTCGGATGCCAGCGAGAGCTTGAATATTGGAATACAAAATATTTTGAACTGAAAATACATACGAACAAGGCAAGTTAAATAAATGCCTGTGGAAATACATAGAATACATCTTGCCATAAATTCTTTGCAGCCAATTTTCTTCGCGAATTCTAAAACATTAGTTTGAAATAACCGTAAACTTTATTGTTCGTATAAAAAACGTTAGTTTACAAAGAACCCGGTAACAGGTGCAAGACGGATACGGACGGACGTGAGACATACAGGGAAAAGTAAAAGCGAGCAAATAACATAGACAATAGACAAATAACATAGACCTGTCCATGAAAAGATAGTTTAAAATTTAGCATTATTCTAGTTAAAACCCTTCGCAAGCTGTTTTTTTTCCAAGGATACAATGTACTTTATACAGTAAGTTTCATGTATGCAAAATTAGAACAAAGTCAATTTAACTGTAGAGTGGAAAATGGACCAAAATGCCCAACCACGAATCTACATGTTAATTTTTAATTAATTAATTAAATTAAAAAAACAGCCACAAGCATATCTGGTTTAGGTAGTCATAATACGATTTCCAAATTACAATCGACGAAGATAAAGTACCTATAGTCTTTGTCTCCGTACAAGTTCTAATAAGTATATATTGCATAACGCAGATCGGTAGTATTTAACGATTACTATCTTTAAAAATAATTATAGTAAAAGTGGAATCGACGCCCTAACATTCTCTCTGAGGTGGATTGGATGCCGCACAGACATAAATTAAGGTTTTTTTTTACAGAAAACCCTAAGTCAAATTTTTACCTAAATTGGGAAATCGAACCCAGGTTCTCGTGATCTGTAGTTGATACAGCTCACGAGCACATGCTAACAATCAACGTGCAGATATTTTATCACACATTTCTAATAACTCGCTAGGCATTGTAACCGTATGTATATTCGTGAGCTATCTTACAGCGAAAATTTACTGGCTCGTTATTTTCTAGTGGCTCCTGTGACTTCAAAGGAATTTATAGTAGGTTAGGTATTAATGGGTAACTTTCATTCTTTTTCATATATGTCTGTGTAAGTAAAACAGATATAATCTGATAGAAAAAGTTCATATAGTTAATATTGTATAGTTTGTTGAACTTTAATTTCTTTTATTCATTTATTACTTTCGAAATACAACATCTTTATTAATTTGACATACGAGCTGGTTTTTGCTCTTATCGTTGCTGTATGCACTGAATATTGAACAAGGCAGTTAATTACGTTAAATAATTGTCCCTGTTTAATTAATGATGCACATGTTCAAAGAAGATAACAATGACAATTAAATATTTTGGGATCATCCACCTTGATAGTCGTAAGCCTGGTATAAATGGTATAATCTAGTAAAAAAAGTCCTTTTTTTATACAAACTTTATTGCACAAAAAACTGTACATAAGGCGAACTTAATGCTAAAAGCATTCTCCCCCAGTCAACCTTAGAACATCGAGAATATATATATATATATATATATATATGTATATATATATATTCTCGATTTTATTTTTTTGGCTACCTACTATTGCTAACTGGGTAACTTTAACGTTCACACGGAATAAAATACATTAAATTTTAGCACTCAAATATATGTTTGTTCCAAAGTCGGAAGCACGTACCACGGCTTACGAGGTGGCTTACGAATACGTGTGGAAATTTGCTTAGTTGGCGTAGTTGTCTCCGCCGTGCTAGCTACGTCTAGTTATGCAAGATTGTGGTTCTAGTCATTGCAGAGTCTTCCTAGTTATCATATTTGTACTAGATTCTAACGAGTTAGTGATCTCCCGATGGTAGTAGGTAAATCTTCGGTGCAATGTCATAAATCCGTCGTTTGCAGCAGTTTGCAGAAGTTAAACCTAAATTGGTAACTTAAGTTTAATTTCAGAAATCCGAATTTAGCCGTTAACTTCTGGTGCTCCAACTGCTTTTTCTCGCCGCTAAATACTTCGCTTAATTAAACAAGCGCTTATATCTGCCAATTAATTGTTGCCATGAAGATGTGCCAGTGCCACACGTGGCAAGTAACACAGATTTCCGAGAGGGCGTTTCATATCTCAGTGGTTTATATCAAGAAGGTGGATGCCACCACTCATTTTGTCTTACTGTTGTGTGCTATGGTGCCAACCATTGTAAAATTTTAATGGCAATATTTGTCCTATATACAAGCAAACTGTGGCAGGGTTTTTCATCATCGTACGTAATCAACAATGTTTCGTCGAATTTATTGAATTTGAACTACACGGGAATGCTACCTCCCCGAAAACTGCCTAACTTGTAGTGTATAAAAAAGTTTAAAAGATTTTTATTTTTAAATCACCTGCAAATCAATGAATAAGACATTAAAAGCTACGAGACTCGAAACATGTGACCTGTCGGACGGTCGGAGTTATTGAGATATGTAAACCCGGCCTTAAATTTTTGCCTGAATGTTCGCATTGAATTTAAACAGTAAAATATATTCAGTATCCAAAAAGGAAGCTTTTGTTTTAAGACAACACTGGCTTTCCTTTGATCGTATTCCTTACTCCATTTGCATTCATTTTACAGTTCAGCGTTACATTTTACTCGCCTCAAAGCTTCAAAAGCTTATTTTTGAGTTTGGTTTTCTTTTAGGTTTCATACGGAATTTATATGAAAATGCTGCTTGAATCCGATATAATTCTTCGTTTATACAGCACTGCATTATTATGTGTAAAGAATACAGTACTGTCCAACAGTTATATATCACACAAAAGTATCTTAATGGAGGCCTATTACGTTCAATACATATGATTAGTAAGGCAATTAGCTATATTTCGATTGAAGGCATTGGGTTTTAATTATTTTTACGTGTAATAATATAATTAATAGTCTGCAATTTATGATGGTTTCAAACCGGATAGGCAAAATACCGTCGTTTTTTAAAATTACGTAACACCTACATTACATATATTACGCCTAACACCTGTGACATAGTTTAGTTAATTGACCTCAGTTAAGAAATAAATTAGATAAGAATTCTTATAATTTTAATTTACTCCCTCCTTGTATTTCACTTGATTATCTACACTAGCAGGTATTTTACGCTATATTTGACTATCTTTAGATTCTGTTTTTAGATTAACTTTAATCTAGAATGCTATGGCAAGTCCTGGATTTAAATCTCATATATAATTATTCTTATCTACATTTTTTTTATTTACTTTTGATTGTAAACAGTTTAATGATAGATAAAAAAAATATTCAAAGCCACCATGATTTTGCCACTAATATCCAACATCTATCTAAATCAAATTGGAATTATGTCAATATTTGCTCGTCAATATCGTTTATATCACTAAAATAAGCAATATAATTCAATTTGTAAGTGATCACGGTGTAAATGACGCTTTCAACGGAAATAGATATACAATGAGACATGGGCGGAAAGCGGTCGAATAATCATGCAATTCGGTTAATTAACGAACCGAAATAACGCATTCATAAGTAGGTATTATCGCCTTTTATTTCTCTGAAACCGTATGTATACCGTATATGTTCATATTTCTTTATTAATTTACTAGTTGCGTCACCGTGGAAATACGACATAAAATATAGCGTTTGTTACTCGGTGATAATGTAGATTTCTATCGGTGAAACAAACTCACATTCGCATTTTTTTATATATTAGGTTATATAATACGAAAAGAAGGACGCATAATAAAAAAACTTTAAAATTAAATATCTAATAATATCCCCCACGCAATGTCTCATTGTACATAAAACATTCATTGCCCTTTCATTTTACCCCAATTGGGTATATTTGAAAATATTCAATTTTAGTAATCACTTTCATCCCCTTAATTGGTTCTTGAAATAGGCTCCACCGATTTTGGTAAAATTCCGATTATGAAAAATTGGCTCCACTGATTTTAATAAAAGTTATCTTTGAATCATGACCAAACAACTAGCTCTCAAATAAAATAAAACGCATCCAAAATGGTCTACTCACTATAGAGCTCTGGAACTAAAGAGAGACACACATAGCGGTAACCTCTTGGGTTGGTTGGGTGTTAAAAAGACAATCTCATCAATGTATTTAATAAGAGTATTGCTACCATAACATTGAAATATACAGATCAACGATCACGTTACAAATACGGTTATTATGTCAAATAATTCTTCCATCATCATCAGCCCCAATCCTCCAATATAGAAGAGAGAGTTTTAGCTACACTGTACATTACTGATTCTATCATAGGTGACAAACTCATGACTCATTTGAAATAGTTCTTACCAGATGTTTGTGATAGTTAGAAATATCCAAGGAACAAAGCAAATAATTTCATGTTCATCTACAAGAACTATTTTACACAATTTAATTAGAATCAGTATTTTTTTAAATAATAAAGGAATATATTATTGGTTCACATTATAAGCGTTTTTAGCAGTAATTCCAATAAAAGCGCATATTATTTATTTCAATTATGTTCATATATTACGAATCACTTGCTACGAAATACACAATACAATTGTAATGATCGATTACCAGAACACTGGTGTTTGCTTTGAATACAAATTAATAAACTCCATCGAGCGTCTTGTCAGGTCAGGGCAAGGTTGAGGTCACCAGAGGGCGATGAAGGTCACCCATGCGATGGAACGATTAAATTAAGTCTGATGTGGGCGGTCCTTGGATGAGTGCACTAGGCTTTTGGTCAGCAGAGAGAAATGGGAAACGCTCGTTAGGCGTATAACATCTGATCTCAAAGACTTTGTTTGTTGTAATGACCACGACCACCCTGCTAAGAGTGTTACGACGAAGAATAAATATTCATATACTATCTTAAACTTAATGCGATGTTGGGTATGTGAAAGGCCCTTCTAAGCTTAGTTTATATGTACTAGAAAGTCATATAAGTTTCAATCAGTAAAATAGTGAAATTGTATTATATCCGAACGATAAACGAGGTAAATATCATACCCAATTTGTAGGCGTGATTCCAAAATTATCCAACAATTTATTTCGATTATTATCATATTTTATGAACGGCTCGCTACGAAATAAGCAATAATATTCAATTCATAAACGATCGTGCGATAAACGGTGTTTGCTTTCAATACAATTGAATAAACATTAAACAGTGATGCATAGATGCAGTGTGAACGAATCAACACGCAGTTTGGTTAATAAACAGGGAATTGATAATTTGCTTAATATGCTCTAGAGGATATATCTTCAACAAACTGACTGTAGTTATTGTACTGTATGCTTATTTACTTGAGTAGTTCTATGCAATTACATGATTGAAGTGATGATAGCGTAGTGGTTAGGGCGTCAGCCTCCTAATCAGAGATCGGCGGTTCGAATCCGGGCACCTCTAAATTTTCGGAGTTGTGTTCGTTTTTAAAAATTAAAATATCACTTGCTTCAAAGGTGAAGGAAAACTTAGTGAGGAAACCTGCACGCCTGAGAGTTCTCCATAATGTTCTCAAAGGCGTGTGAAGTTTGCCAATCCGCACATCACGGCCAGCGTTGTAGACTATGGCCAAACCCTTCTCCTATTGAGAAGAGACCCGTGCTCTGTAGTGAGCCGAGAATGGGTTGATCATGATGATGATGATTTTACTATATAATTATTTATTTGAGTAGTTCTATGCTATTACAATAATTATCATTACTTACGATGAAAGGTCTTTTCAACTGACCTTGGTCAGTTGCAATGTCGGCCTTTGGCTATACTTCCTTATCCGCATGTAATGACTTAATAACTGGACCCATCTATTTTCGTTTGAGAAGCCGAAGTCATACCTTTATCGCAGACGTTGTTGAGTTGAATATCCGTAAGGGTTTCTAGTACTAATTGCTTGCATGCTCTTGTCTGTTGATGTCGAAACCTGCATTAAGATTGGTAACACAAGTTCACAAGGCAAGAGGGTTTCAACTGTGGCAACTAACAAACTTTTAGTACATCAGAACAAAGCTCCTGAGTCTGGATTGTGGAAGAAGGGCACCAGTAGAAACAGTCACGTAAGGAAAAAGCGTTATGCCTCCGCAATGGAAGACAAAAGTCCTTAGCGTTTGGAACCCTCACAAATCACTAGTATGTAAATTATTGACGCGTCAAAAGCACCTTTCAAAGAACTATTTCAATAAAGATTATTTGAATTTGAATTTTTGAATTTTGAATTTAGCGTGGATTGTGGTTGAAGGGCACTGGTAGGAACTGTCACGTAAGGAAAGAGCGTTATGCTTCCACAATGAGTGCCGATTGGTTAAATTTACTATAAGCCGGATATTATCGTCTAATGCTGGTCTAATACTAGTTAAAATAAAGAAGTTAGCCAAAGGTGACTATTTCTGACGCTCAGAGTAGACTACAACTTTTTTTATACGCCAAAGGTGTATGCAGTCTAAGATGGTAGCGAGCTAATCTGTTAGGGGTATGGTATAACCAAACTCCTAATTGATCTCAATAGTAATTATTAATTAAACGTGTTGAATTGTGTTGTCCTTCGAATAATAAGCTGGTTTTATAATAAATTTAAATAAAGAATCGCACTAAGGCCGAGTAACTTATATACGAGCTTTATATAAAATATAAAACGAGCTCAGCTATTACCTGTGACTTTAGAAACAGTTAAAACGAGACAACTTTATGTGAGCTTTATAGATTTTGGCCTAAGTGTGCTGAGGGAGAAATATCGAAGAATAAATAAGACTTGTTTAAATATCTATGAAAATGTGTTTTCTTTTAACTCATGTTTTTCCTTACTTCGTTTACACTCGTTCCATGCTCCATCGGAACGATTTATCCGACTCCTGGCTTAAAAGCTTATTCAAATTTTTAAATTCACTTGGCTTTTGCAAAAGTTTTTTACGTACGGGGCTCGAAACGAGCTAAATGAAAGGTTTCACTCAACTAACCCAGTTTCATGCTCCGTGTATGAATTTGATCTTCAATCTTGTTCAGCTTTAGCTGCTCGAGTGTCATTTATTTCACGAAATCTCAAGATTCTGTTTCAGTTGTAAGAAATTTCTGAGTAATTAACAGACACTATTTAGTTGATCTTGTTGATGAGGATTTAGTTTGTTCAGGCTTAACCGGTTAGGTATAGGTAGCACCTTTATAAATAAGATATACCTACTAGATTCTGAAATTAGTGTATGAATGTTACTCAAGGCAGTTTTATGTCAGTGCTACTAAAAGCAACTCCATTTAGAATTTCCTATGCAAAACTCTCTTTCTTGTTATTTAATAGTTAACGTTAAGTTAAGAATTCAATAAAATTCAAATTAAAATTCAATAGTGTTTCTACATGTAAGTCTAGTACATCTATGAAGCGTTTTTTTTATTTATTAATATATAAAGTTGCAATAAAAATTACTTATATAAGAGGTGT
Source organism: Lasiommata megera (assembly GCA_928268935.1). Lineage (NCBI taxonomy): Eukaryota > Metazoa > Arthropoda > Insecta > Lepidoptera > Nymphalidae > Lasiommata > Lasiommata megera. The sequence goes on along the minus strand of OV743314.1, from coordinate 12,505,444 downwards.
ACAAAAAGATATCTCTATAACAGATATCATATAATATATTTTTCATAAATTTAATTCGTGAGGTGACTGTGATAGTTACATTCGTTAACCAGAACTAGGAGTATGACAAAAGCGGCCAGATCTGTTTTTTATATAACACTACAAGTTAGCCCTTGACGGCTATCTCACCTGGAGGTAAGTGATGATGCAGTCTAGTATGGTAGCGGGCTAACTTGTTAGGGGTATGGTAAACCCACACTCCTAATTGGTTTTACACGACATCGTGCTGGAACGCTAAATCGCTTGGCAACACGTCTTTATCCGTAGGGTGGTAACTCGTCACAGCCGAAGCCTCCCACCAGACGAACTTAGATCAGGTCTAAGATGGAGAACAATTTTGATTATCATAATATATAATGTATATAATAAATAATGGAGTGAAATTAAATTTTATCCATCTGCCCATTTTTAATTAGGATCGTAGAATCTTCTAATTGAGATATTAGTACACATTCAGCAAGTCAGACGTCATAGCATTGTTTTATATTAATAGAATTAATCATATTCCGCTTGCTCATTAGTAGTCCCGTCACGATAATACTTCAGAATGTCACAAACACGTCATAATTGACTAATTAAGTGACAAAGGATGACACGCTATTGAGTAAATCCCTAATCGAAGTTAAGGATGAGCGCTTTAGAAGAACAGAAAGCGGTTCATGAAAATATTTATTTATTTATTTTATTTATTTATTTATTGGGAACAAAATACATGAAAATACAGAATATAAGAAAATAATCTTGTTAACTACATTAGTAAGAACTGAGTTGCAGTTAACAGGCTCTCATTTCCGAGACACATTATTTTATTCAAATCAAAGGTTACAACGGTTAGTGCCTAATACAAACTTAAAAACTTATCATGCAATTAATTAATTAGTGTATGTATGTATGTGTGTTTTGATGTGCGATTGAATAACTATGAAATCTCGCACTAAGCTAATTGCATAGGAATAGGCAATATACTTACGTAGTTTAGGCTATTTTTTGCTCTCTTTGTCCATTCCCATGGTGCCTTAGTTTAGCTCAATATTGGTAACAAAAACACATGCAATCAGACACACTTTCACTATTAAATACTCGTAAGTATATGTGATACAAGTAGCAATTATAAATAAAATGAAAAATACAAAACAGAAAATTTTGTGTGAAGAGACTTTTTGCCAACTGAATTCTAAATATTAATTTTCGATAGATAATTCTTCGCTCAAATAGTAAATAGTCAAAGAAATAATTTAACCTAATAAACTATGCAACCAGAAATAAAATTTGACTGTTCTCTAAATATATTTTTTGAGCGATTTTTCCTACCGTTTTTCGCTTTTAGGTGACACGCCTACTTTAGTTATTGGAGCCAATACTCATTTTGGAGTGAAATATATAATTTTGCCCGGTACGGTTAATGTCAACGGTTTTTGCTCCGCTTTATACCGCGACACTAAATCACTTGGCGGTATGTCTAAACCAGTAGGTTGGTGACATACCGTGGCTGATGCCTCCCACATGGCCAGACTCGAGCCGGGATTCAAACCCTTATAAACTTTATAATACGCCAAGGAGGTAGAAGATTTCTCCAAACAAACATCAACACTTTCGATTAGTTGAATTATTGGCGATTACTTTATATTTTATCCCTTTGTTTGTGCTAGGTTGCCTGGTAGAGATCGCTTATTAGCGATAAGGCCGCCTATTGCAACTATTTCTTTTCTGTGTGTGTGTTTTTTCTTTTCTCTTTTTGTATGGTGTGCAATAAAGTACATTTTCATTTCATTTCATTATGATGACCACAGATAAATATATAATAACGCATGGTCCAACTATTTTTTACATTTATGGACCCATGATGGACCCTAATATCAATGAAATGGCCCCTCTCCGATAAATGCTGCTGCACAGACCTTGTACAAAGGTAGTCTCAGTGCTTGTTAATCAGAAATGAATCGCTTGTCAGGTGGTAATAAAACCACAGTCTAATATTATATGGTATTAATTAAAACTGGCGGATAATTTGACAACGTATTTGCATAGCGATAGGTAATTTACATACAAAGTTTACATCCCACATGTCTAGCATATTGTTCAGGTATATATATATGTTGCTTGCTATATATTATATATTTGGCTCTTTAGTCGAATATATAATATATAGCAAGACCCCAGAGCCAAACTAACTTTATATAATTTATAAACCCCAAATCACAGTCTAAATTTCTGTTAAAGAACTGTTCACTGACGTCATCAATACAAGTATATTTCTACTTATTAGTATTTTTTCACTTCGAAATAACATTAAACTACAGAACATCGCCGAGTATGAGCGGCAATTTTATTAGGGTCTTTGAAAACTTGGGATGGGTAAAGGTTGGAGCAGAGATATAGAATCAAATGTACACTCTAATATTTAAATACCGAACAGCTTACATGAAATGATATGATGTAAAACCTGGGAGTTTAGTGTTGCTGATCGAACATATATACATCTTCACCTAATTTAGAAATGGGAAGTGGTTCTAAATGCCAAATTGATTCCATAACATTTGAAAGACGCTTACGGTTAATTTTAATTAAGTGAAGATCAAATAATGATAATACTCGGAGATTAAAAACTCAAGGAAGATGCCCCTGTAATAAAGAAATGGCAACAGCAATTTACGCTATTAAAAAGTTTTAGTGACTTTCAAATCGTTCGTGGTTTACAAACATTTTTAGATTCATATAATTTACGGAGACGTTCAATTCATAAAATCTCATCATGATTCAACTACCGATTAATGGTTTAACGGGTTGATAATGATGATAATCATTGCATTATCATCATTATCAACCCATTAACGAACAGGGCGCGTTTCTCCTCTGAAAAGGTTTTTATTTTTCGTGCAGATTGGTAGACTTCGCACGCCTTTGAGAACATTATGAAGAACTCACAGGCCTGCAGGTTTCCTCACGATGTTTTCCATCAGACTTAAAATGAAGTGAATTTCAATGTATAATTTCCTAAATTAAATTATAATAGCACATTACACCTAAAGTTAGAAGTGTCCCGGTGATCGAACTTGGTTCACCCGAAAAGGATGATGAACTCGTAACCAACAAGATATCACCACTAGCGTAGTGGGTATATCTTAGTGGTTACGAGTTAAAGAGAAAGAAAAGAAAAGAAATTAGAACTACTATAAAGGGCAGCTAATAAAAAAATTAAAGCCGTTTTCCATTCGGAAAAAGATCCAATGAGAAGATCTCAAGGGAAACTTATTTGGTATTCCAAAGCAGTTTTAGGTAGCCATTGTCAATAATACGACGAACCATTTCGAATAAATGTGCAATCCCAGCGGATTCACCTCAGTAAATGCGAACCGGGTTAAAATGAGATAAAAATTGCTAAACCCTCCCTAAATAGATAAACAACCACTACTGTATCTAATGGGGTGTGATGTTGTTCACTTACACGTGTGACATTATACTCTTACACGTTGTAAAGAGGATTGCTTTGTTTATTCAAAATCAGGTATTTCTCGCACACGAAGGTCCATACTACCATACACTATGATAAAAAAAACGCAACAAAGTAATGCAATTATTATGACCGAGCAAAAACACGTTTCTTGTTGTGTGTAGTAATTTACACGTTCGTTGAGAATTTCAAATGTTTGTTCAAAGTATTAGGCTGCGATCTTGAGACTTGGCTCAGCCAAATTTAGTGTTGAAATCAGACATACATATATCGGGCGTACAGTGTTGTGCCGTTTTTAATGTTTCTTAAGACTGAGGTAAGGCTGAGCGCGCTATAGATCAGCATGATCAAGATACAAGTAGCATGACTGAATCTTACCTGATGGTAAGTGATGATGCAGTCTAAGATGGTAGTACCTGTTAGAGTAGTTAGTAGTATGGTAAACCCATACTCTTAATTGGTCTCTAAGTGCATCGTGCCGGAACACTAAATTGCTTGGTGACATGTCTTTGCCGGTAGGGTGATAACTAACCACGGCAGAAGCTTTCCACCAGACTACGCTCGAACCGGGACTTTATAATGTGACAGAGCACGCACTGCGCCACGGAGGTCCTCAAAATCAATGGTAATCAATATAAAAACAGTACGTGTCTCTGTTTGTTCAATCATACTTTTATCTGTAGTTGCTTTGAGGAGAAAAAATATTTTTTTTAACCAGGAAAATTCGTGAGAGCATAAAAGAAAATGCGTTTTACGGCTTTACCGTTAACCGTTGCCAAAACGGATATAGAATACTTTTTAAAAGTATTTTGTTAATTTTTTAAATAAGTATTTTTAATAAAAGTTTTTAAAATTTCGAAACAAAAGCAGGTGAAGTCGCGTTTAACAGTTACTAGTACTCAACCTTGAAGGAAGGTCAAATTGTCAAAATTATACCGTTGCTTTATTAAGTTAGACGCGTATTTGCATAAAAAGATTATATAACGTCCATATGACCATTACCTAAAGATTTCAGATGTTTATATTAAAAACTTATTACTTATCTATCGGCTTTGGTTATGGATAACCACCGGAGTCATCAATCTAGTCCAAATCAATACTTCCATACTTAGAACGGAGATGACTAGAATTCTAGAGAAGGACTTCTATAATACACGTATATAGCAGAATAGCTAAAATGACTTCATCATACCGTTGTAAAATTACAGCTTTCATCCTAAAAATAGATGTATACTAAAATAGTGGGTACTTTTTAATCCAGAACAACAGACAGTTTCCACAGGTCTTAAAAAAAACTGGAACTAACGCGGAAGAGTTATCGATTAAACGAGTACAAAATACATAAGATGAAAGGGAAATTCCAGTTCACTTACTCACTCACTAATTTAACCGCGAAATCTCACGGACTGTTAAGCATGCAAGCTTGAAATTAGAAGGGCACAATAGTACGCAGGTGTTTTCTAACACATATTTTACAAAATCCCTTCTAAGGGATAAATCTCTAAGAAATGCCCCTTTAATTTTGACGGGATGAACAGTATTGATTTCCTGTTTACACAAGTACCCATTATTTTTTGGTGGTAAAAGTATCCTCTGTTCGTATAAATGGTTCATGCTACCCTGAGCCAAATTTCTTCAAAATAAGTTAAACAGTTAAGTTGACCATAGAAAACAAATAAACGAAGAGACACATTCTGCAAATAATAATATTGGTATGATGATCAACCCATTGCCAGTTCACTATAGAGCACAGGCCAACTGCGGATTGGCAGACTTCACACGCCTTTAAGAACATTATGAAGAACTCTCAGGCGTGCAGGTTTCCTCATGATGTTTTCCTCTACCGCTGGAGCAAGTGATATTTTAATGGCTGAAAAACGCACATAACTCCGAAAAGTAAGAGGAGCGTGCCCGGGTTCGAACCCCCGACCTCTGATTAGGAGGCTGACGTCCTAACCACTAGGCTATCACAGCTTATATTCCTATGGTTAGAGTTTAAAAATTCTAACCCAAACGAAGTACCTATCAGCGATGACAGAGCAAGGTTGACATCATTACATATTTTTTTTTCTGCTCATCATTCGAAATAATAGGCTATTGTAAAGATATTACATTATTTACCTACAACTACATATAAGAATCTAAAACAATTATAGAACTTCATAAATCATTCGATCTCTACCTAGACAAGATCGAAAATGTCAACTTCAGTTATCATTATTTGTTTTATTCTTGTTGCAACTACAAGTGATTGTGCTAAAATATTAGCTGTTTTTCCAACACCTTCCATAAGCCATCAGATAGTTTTTCGTCCCCTCGTGCACGAGTTAGCGAAGCGTGGTCATGAAGTTGTAGTGATAACTACAGATCCAGCTTATCCAAAAGGTCAGAGTCCTCGTAATCTCACTGAAATCGATGTTCATAATGTATCCTACAATATCTGGAATGATTTTGTAACAGCTGATAAAGGCAAAGCGAATGAGGCGCATGAACAAGTTGAACATATTTTTTCATTACTAAGTAAAGTATTTGAAGAGCAATTGAAATCTGACGATGTGCAAACATTAATTAATAATAAAAAGATAAAATTTGATCTTCTGTTCGTCGAATCATGTGTGAGACCAGCTCTAAGTTTTTCGTACTTGTATAATGTACCGGTGATTGAAATTAGTTCCCTAGGTCCCATATACGCAACTTTTGATACAATGGGAGTCCCGTTACAACCTCTTCTATTTCCTATTGTAACGCGACAAAGAATTCATGATTTATCATTTCGAGAGAAGATATTGGAACTTTACAGTCAATATTTATCAGAAAGAGCACATAAACTACTAGAAAAAACTGAAAATGAAATGTTGATGAGGCATTTTGGTCCAAATATACCTACACTAAGCGAATTAAGGAATAATGTTGACATGGTTTTTTTAAATATACATCCAATATGGGACTTTAATAGGCCTGTATCACAAAATATTTTATATTTAGGGGGAATGCATCAAAAATCTGAAAAGGAATTACCAAAGGTAAGTAATCTAAAAGGTTTTTATTTTTTGTAGCTTATTTTTGACATAACCAATATTATAATATATTTATTATATCAGGAACTCAAAACATTTCTTGATTCATCTAAAAATGGAGTTATTTACATGAGTTTTGGTACAAACGTTAGACCATCTCTTCTTCCACCAGAAAAAGTTAAAATATTTACTACTGTATTTTCTCAACTGCCCTACGATATTTTATGGAAATGGGACAAAGATGAAATTCCAGGACGGCCCCAGAATGTTAGAATTTCCAAATGGCTTCCACAGTCTGATTTACTTCGTAAGTTTATTTATTTTATATTTTATCTAACCTATTATTAATTGTTTTTTAATTAGAATTGTAAATATTTGAGTACTTAATTAAAATTTAGGTGATTATATTTTTTCTTTCTCCACCACACATAAGCACAAGAAGGAATAATATACGTACAACTTCTATTTCAATAATAATTTCTCTAATTAATATCCCGCTATAAAATTAAATAAAAAATAAAGTTTCTAGACTGCGGTTAATTCTTTCGCATAGCTGCATTTTGTATGCTCATAATCTTTGTTCATGTGAGGCTAAATGAAATATTAAAACTCTAGTAGTATCTCGCGAATTTCTCAGTGTTTGTTTTGAATGTTGTTCAAAGCTAAAAAGTATCTCATGCCTTTGGAACCAATCTATTAACTTGCCAAATTTTATTGAAATGTTCGTGTAATAACTCTTATAGTAGTATAAAATACTTATTTTGACGACCTCCGTGGCGCAGTGCGTGCGTTGTCGCAGTGCGTGCGTTGTCGCATGATAAAGTTGGAGATCCTGGGTTCGATTCCCGGCTCGAGTCTGGTTTGGTGGGAGGCTTCGGCTGTGGCTAGTTTCCACCCCACCGACAAAGACGTGTCGCCAAGCGATTTAGCGTTCCGGCACGATGTCGCGTAGAAACCAATTAGGAGTGTGGGTTTACCATACCCCTAACAGGTTAGCCTGCTACCATCTTAGACTGCATCATCATTTACCATCAGGTGAGATTGTCGTTAAGGGCTAACTTGTAGTGAAAAAAAATGAGGGGCATGTTATACAAACCGTTGGCAAAGATTATGGTATATTAAAGTAGTTTTTAGCATTTTATACGCTGTTAATTTTATAGAACATTTACAGTGCATAGGTATGCCGGGTAGTGCAGTACCTAGGCTATATAGTAATTGCTGACGTAATATAATATATTATAGTGTACCTAATAACTGAAGCCTAGTGGCTAGGGCGTCAGCCTCCTAATCAGAGGTCGGCGGTTCGAATCCGGGCACGCACCTCTAACTTTTCGGAGTTATGTGCGTTTTTAAGCAATTAAAATATCACTTGCTTTAACGGTGAAGGAAAACATCGTGAGGAAACCTGCACGCCTGAGAGTTCTCCATAATGTTCTCAAAGGCATGTGAAGTCTGCCAATCCGCACATGGCCAGCGTGGTGGACTATGGCCAAACCCTTCTCATATTGAGAGGAGACCTGTACTCTGTAGTGAGCCTGTAATGGGTTGATCATGATGATGATGAATAACTGAATAGGACGAAACTTTGCTTTATAGAAGTATATGATACACGAGTATATTGAACATCAAGGTAAATTTGCTGCAATCCGCCAGACTAGTCTTATCTGCGATGTGTAATTAATAATTTATTTGCGCAGTTGTATGTTTTGAGTAAACACATGCATTGAGGATTTTCCGAGGACGAAGCAAAACATGCGTGGAGAGGTCGTGATGGTGGTGTAAAGATTAAAGGAAGTGTATATATTTGATTTGCCTGATTGTTACCGATTGTATATTGCATCTTGCCTCTGCGTAATTTTTGCCGATTAGGTATAACATATTAGGCTTGAGGGTAGCTGTATTAGTGAGTATTAGTATGTGCGACCCGTGCCAAGTACTGTGTCGTGGTGTCCACGAACACGTGGAAGCGTTTTTTCTACATATTATTGTAGTAATATGTTGAATATTAGAACATTAATATTACTTACTACTTTCTTTTTTTTTCTTTTTGCTTAAGAGCTACTGTTGTATTGCTTGCCGGCTTCTACTAGAATCTGTGTTCTCAATAGTCAGAGTTGACTCTTGAAAAGTGCTTATGCAATATATATATATTTTAAATTACATTGTTTTTTTCTTTATTATTTATCCAAGTTGGATCATAGCATAGAACATTAGCTACGGATAGGTGTTGGTATCAACTCAAACTCCGCGCATGGCATTGCCTCGTGATGCAAACGCATACGTGACCTGTTTAGGCAAATGAGGCAGTTAACGTTAGCGAAGGCCACTGCAATCCACCCGTGTGAGCAAATCTTGTAATTCCTTGAAAGCATGATGCAAACTTGAACGCTGCCAAGGAAAATAGTTTTTCACAGCGCTTTATTACTCTCTTTTATCGAAATAACACTCGCTCATTTGCTCAGACAAAGCGCATTCACAACGGGCGTTCTGCTTCATGAGCACTCCTCGTAAACTAACAATGGATCAATATTTTCAGGACATCCAAAAATAAAGTTGTTCATAACACAAGGAGGCCTCCAATCAACCGACGAAGCGTTGACGGCAGGAGTGCCTCTCATCGGTGTACCGATGCTAGGAGATCAGTGGTTCAACGTAGAAAAATATGTTATTCATAACATAGGAATGAAGCTTAACATGGAAACACTTACTGAGGAAATATTGCAAAGTGCTATAGAAAATGTAATTGGAAATGCGAGGTATTTTTTGCTACTATTAATACAAAACCTGAGTACACTGGACTGTTTTCAATAAAAAACTACTAATTAGTATAAAATTGAAACATAATTTTTATGATTCCACTTATAAAAGAAGTATAGAAAGTAATAACTGTTGACTCGTTTTTTAAACAAAGGATTATATGATTGACATTTAAAATGACTTCACAAGGTTGAGGTGTTTGAGTTTGTTCGATTATAAATGTATTCCTGATTTTCTCCGTTAAAGTGTTAATTGATAATTTGTTTTTATCCATTTTGTCTTGTGGTGAGATTGTTAATCTAACTCGAGGTCCTAGATTCAATTTCCGGACTGGCCAAAAATATTTCAGTTTCTGAGAATCCCTCTATTTCGACGGAACTGAGGACGATCACCGGCACGCAAATGTGCATTTTAATTTTAAATACTAAAGATCATTTTCTTTAACGGTGAAGGAAACCTCCTTGAAAAAACCTTTAGAGTTCTTCATAAATCTCAAAGTGAAGTCTTCCTCTTCACCATTTTCATTCTGAGTGAAGACCAAACTATAATATAGCAAAATATAATTCCTTTATTTCAGCTACCGCCAAAATGTTGTCAAGTTACGGAACATAATGCATGACCAGCCACAGATGTCGCTGGAGAAAGCTGTGTGGTGGACGGAGTACTTACTGCGGCATGGCACTGCTGCGCATTTGAGTTCCGCAGCAGCAAACATACCCTGGATGGAATATTATATGTTAGATCTAATTCTACCATTAATATTCCTCGTTGTGAGTGCGTTTATAGCTGTGGTAATTTTAGTACATTACGCTGTATTGAAATTGAAGAATGTACAGCTTAAACTGAAAGTGAATTAGCTAATGTTGTATTATATTATAAGCCTATATAATATTGTAGTATAATCTGTAATAGTATAATAATATATAGATATAGATATATATATCATCTTCATCATCATCATCATCATCATAATCAACCCATTGCCGGCTCACTACAGAGCATGGGTCTCTTCTCAATATGAGAAGGGTATATATATTATTCCATTACAGATGTCAATAGTGGTCACTGTTGTATATTGTACCTAACGTGTAGCTTATTTTATGATATCATGTATGTCTAATAATAATGCGGAGTAGTGACAAAAAAAGAGAAAATAAAACGTGTTAAGAAATTTTATTTGGGGTCTAAATTTTATTATAAAAAAAAACTCGTCTTGTGAAAAAACTAGCAGTTAGTTTTATTTTATTTCAAGATAAATATTATATTTTACTTATTATACACTCATAATAAAAAAGTGATTTTGTTTAACGAAAGTGAACACTGAAATCCGTTCTCAAAAAACTTCTCCCATACTGGGCTAGATGGGATTTTATTATTGTGTAATAACCTAATAAGGTATTACGTACGAAATAGTTTTTTCTGCACTTATTTATTCCGGTGATCAATACTTTTAGAGAATAACTATACAAAGTATTCAAAATATAATGAAGAGACAAATGAGAAAATGAGATGACAAGCCTATCATTGCAATGGAAAAAAAATATCGGTCCTAGATAATATTAAAACAATAATATAAAAACACGATAACAAACTCACAATTAATTATAATTTAATAATTTTATGTTAGTTTATTGCGTACGTAACGGATATAGTTACGGAAGATCAGAGTTTTCTGGTAGAGATACACTTAAAAGAGGGCTCCAAACTTCTATTTTGAAGAACTGTAACAGCAATAAAGTAGATATTATTACTAACAAATACACATGTTAATGTAATGTTAAGTCGTAATAATTTTTCTTAGGTTAAGACTTACATGTATTATGTCAAAATAAACTCTAAAGAAAATTTAAGTGTATTCAGATGGCATACAAAAACAATTGAAGCGTCTCATGAGAAGCCTTGTATTTGAAATTCAAGACAAACTCGAGGACGCCACTGTCAATAAAGCCCCAAAACGATTTCACCGGAGGTTGGTATAAGTACATATAGAATCTCGTGGGATTTCTTGGGGCTTAATATGTTAAATGTTTGAATCTGCTGATTGGGAAACTGAAACCATATATTAGTAAACAGAGGCAGGTAAATTATTAATCTTTATCACCTCGACTGATGGGTATTACAATTTTTTTTTAATTATTTTGTATCGTTCTATAGCGTCTTCCCCTCCAAACATTTAAAAATTATGTTAATTAGTAATTTGATTAGCCCCTGCTTCTATTTTCTTGTTTATACACTACAAGGGCTCACCCTTGACGGCAATGAAGAGACAACGGCTATGGCGGAAGCCCCCCGCGAGATTAGACTCGATCAGGGAATCGAACCCAGGACCTCCAACTTTATAATGCGACAAGCACGCGAAAGGTTACACAGGAGTTATTACAGTAACTATGATATCCTCATTTTCTTTACCGATAAGATATAAATCATATATCTGTTTGATCGAGTGCTTAGCATGTCGACTACAGATCACGAGGCCCTGGCTTTGATTCGTGAGTGGGGCCAGTTTTGATCTTGAGTGTTTCTGTTAAGAAGTGATCAGTACGAGCCAAAAATCTGGATAATTAACGTTATAAACGTAATCATGGATAAACAAATCGAATCAGAATAATTATTACCACGTGAAAAGCTGTGCAGAATGAAAATAATTTTTCATATTATTCTTGGAGTGCCTAAATTTAATTAATTCATTTATTTAACCAACTATATAGCAAAATAAAAGCGATCTTATCACTAATACTCTTTCATAAGAATAAAACAAGTGAACTAAATTTTAATATGATTTTTATCTCGTTCCGAAGCGATTTTCTTGTAATTAGCTAAGCTAGTTATAAATAACTTCCTTAAATAAAACGCAAAAAAAAAGTTTGATACAACCAGAAACACATTAATTCAATACCAACTGCTGTCCCATACAATTTGCTTCTGCCGTCATGCAATCAAATATTATCAAAGATCACTTAACTCAAGAGTACTTTGGGTAAGTACCTACATCAATTTGACGTAACCATCACTATTGTACATTCCATAATGTACTTTAAGTGTATACCATTACAGTGTACATTTGAATCATGGCACTTAATTGATGCGCTATTGTATACGTCAATATTGTTTATGCATTTACTAATGACACCTTAGCTTTGTTAATCTCAGGTTGGTGTAATAGTACTCGTACGTAGCAGGTACTATTATCTATTCAATCGTAATAGCAAGTAATTTGCCGCGTAGTGACGACATAGGTACTATGTCGACGGTAAAAAAAACGGCCTAGTCAGTAGTAACAAGAAAATAAAATTTATTGGTTCAATATAATATACACATGATGATTGATGGCGTTTATTTAGAGACCATAATATGTCCGGCATGAGTAAGCTTATTTCTCTTATATTATAACACATGCTTACCTCAGCCGATTCAATTTTTCAACGATTCGCTCCGCGGCTATTTCGATCATTATAAGCAGTCACGATCATCATCATTATGATCAACCCATTATCGGCTCACTACAGCACGGGTCTCCTCTCAATATGAGAAGGGTTTGGCCATCTACCACGCTGGCCATGTGCGGATTGGCAGACTTCACACGCCTTTGAGAACATGGAAAACTCTCAGGCATGGAGGGTTCCTCAAGATTTTCCTTCACCGTTGAAGAGTGATATTTTAATTGCTTAAAAAAGCACATAGCTCCGAAAAGTTAGAGGTGCGTGCCCGGGTTCAAACCCCCGACCTCTGATTAGGAGGCGGACGTCCTAGATTAATACTAGGCTATCATAGCTTCACACAATTCTTCTGATGATTCACCTGATTCTTCACAGGGACACACACAAGCAGCGCCAACATAGTTACATTAGCGTTAGACTACGAGTGTATTATATGTTTCTTCAATATCAATATATATGTAAGTTACGCAATTCACAAATCCTTTGATTTGATTAGAGTCAATGTATTGTGCATTTAACATAGAGTTTGTATAGTCAAACTCATCATAGCACTATTCTTTGGATGAAATGTGAATTAATGTAAAAATTATATAAAATATCACTATCAATAATTTTTAATGCATTGTGAAATGATATTATACGTATGTATGATCATTACACTTAAGTTTAGATAAATATGTAAAACCCGTTCGACAATCGCATATTATTTGTCAATTAATTTCGCAGGTTGGATTTTTATAACAATGTTTTTGAATTCTTTGACTGCGAAAGAAACTGGTCTTATAAATTACCTCAAACTAGATGTTTAAACAGTGTAATGGATCTAACCATATATATAAGTAAACATAATATAACTATAACTACGCAATTATATTTTGTAAGCGAGATAAATAATAAAGTACTGGAGAGTTAAATAGGCCACATTTTATTACGGTAAATGTAATCCACGTGGCAAGTCGCAGAATCGCGGGCTTTCATAATGGTTTGTTGGGTATAATTCAAGATTTAGATAAAAAGTTATGAAGGCATTTTAATATCCGCTTAAACATAATACTAAGCTCACTAATTAAACCACAAGTAGTGTGAGCATTTTTCATAACGTTTTTCACGGAATTCTTGTAAATTAGGTTTTCCATTTTATTTTCTTATGTTTCGGATTTAGGCAGAACACGGTGAAGTAAGTAACATTATATTTTCAGTAAAAAAAAAGTAATTCAAAAAATTGCTTACTACCCTACACAACTCTACTCGTTATTTCAATAAACTAACGAGCAAAATAAACTATGAAGAATATAGATTTATTTAACCAGCCTAAGTCAGTTGTATTGTAGAAAATTCTGTCTGGTGGGAGGCTTCGGCCGTGGCTAGTTACGTAGTTTTTTTACAATTCCGCTTAGAACCCTAGTAGGGTTTTGATATAACTAAAAAAAAGATAAGCCTGCTAGTGTCTTAGACTGCATCATCATTTACCTCCCGGTGAAATCGCAAGAGTTTGTAGTTTAAGAAAAAAAACATTTTAGCTATAATATTTATATTAGACTTTGTCCTGACCGACTCACTGACTGACAGATAACCTACTGCTTACACGGCTGAACGGAGAAATTTGAAGTGACAGAGTATCATTTCTCCGTTGAAAATTCCACCTCAAATAGCGGGTACATTTTGTATGAAAATCCATAACTTTCAAATTATATTCGTAGCGGGCCTTTCGGTTAACTTAGTATACGAATTCGTTTTGGACTTGAATATACGGGTAGTGGATTACACAGGGAGTGGATTTTATTACCATAGACGCATTTACGCTTTAACAGGTAATACAGTAGACCGAAAACAATAACCAGCCACTTTGTTTAGTTTGAGGAATATAAGAAAGCCTTGATTTCCCGCAAAATGTCTGTAATAGTCTCAGCTGAGTTGCCCCATCAACTAAAGGTATATCTAATGATGATGCGGTCTGCGATGGTAGCGGGCTAACCTGTTAGGGGTATGGTAAACCCATACTCCTAATTGGTTTCTGCGCGATATCGTGCCGGAACGCTCAATCGCTTGGCAACACGTCTTTGTCGCTAGGGTGGTGGTAGCCACGGCCAAAGCCTCCTACCAGTCTAGACTCGAGCCGGGAATCGAACCCAGGACCTCCAACTTTATAATGCAACAGTGCGCGCGCTATTCGTCTATTGGATGAGACTTGATACAGTTTATCTTTATGCATCGCTCACATTAAGTTTTTTGTACTCGTATTTGCAATAGGATTAATTAAGAAAAACATTTCTTAGCAGACGCCTACGTTATAATATCTATGAGTAGGTTACCTTAAAGAATTTTCAACTCGAACCGTCAAATAGTTCGAGTTTGTGTTGATATATCAGTACATAAGTCAATCAACCAACTCTTTTATAAGTGTGTTCCTAATAACTTATATTTTATAAGTTTTGAGGAAAATTTATTTAACCAGCTTTTATATAGAATATTCCTACGTATTTAGTCTATCAGTTTTGTATTTCAACTTTATTATTTGGGTGTAAAATTCTAATACAAAACTGATTTATTTCCCCGACATCCCTGTAACGGATGAAGCAATAAATGCGGATGGATTCTTGGAACAAAAACCTATTTGCAAAAATAGGGTAATTCTTCTTCCAATTGTTTGTATCGGTTATTTTCTTACAATAGTAAGGAAGTAGTTGTCTATTAAAAATTGTGACATTAGCCTATCATTTACCAAACATGCAAATACTCGTAGGTATAAAAATTTAAAAAAATATATTAAAAATTTAAAAAAAAAATATTTGTTAAATAATCGGGCCTAAGTTATAGAAAATAACGAAAATAATATCTATCTAGTTGTTTGGTTCTTAAAATTGTAATAAACTAAAGAGCTTGTAAAAGTTATTCATTTGGTCGGTAATATTATCAGAGTTTCAGCCATTTTGAATCAATTGAAACCAAGTATTACTTGCTGTAACGTAAAGAAAAACATCGTTAGGAAACCTGCATGCCTGAGAGTTTACTATAACGTTCTCAAAACCGTGTGAAGTCTAACAATCTGCACTTTGCCAGCATGGTGGATTATGGCCTTAAGCCTCTCATACTGAGAGGAAGCTCGTGCCCTGTAGTGAGCCGGTTTAATAATGGTGATTTAGGTACCGAAATGTTCCACCTATGAATTCAACAGTAGTGTCGAAATGGGGGCTATGAAATGGGGACACAGAAAACTGAATCGAAATATGAATAAATAAAATTTTAATAACCGAGTTTAAAGTTTACTTAAGGAAGATCTTAATTTATCGTATGTAAGTGATAGTATTAAAATATTTATTTTGCAGAGTATGTTGGCTAACACATAAATCAAGTCGACGCTTTTAGTGAAAAGTACACTTCCTTTTAGCGTTAACAGAGACCAGGGCGTCGTGGAGTGCCGTGTAAAATATCTCGAAATCTAGATAAGTATACTGCAGTATATTTTATGAGACAGTAAATATTATTAAGGGATAATTTTCCATTCGTTATACAATTATTTCACTGATCATACAATACGCAGATAAACTATACCGCGACTGTCAAATTTGTTCATAAAATATAAAAGATACAGGGATTGAAAATTGAACTCTAAATACATATTTTGTAAGTTATATTATTTGTATTGGATCTCTAAAACGCTTTGAAGCAGTGTGTTGCGTATGAACACAAGTAAAATATCCAAGCTTCTAACTTAAAACTGCCTTAATTATAATATTGTATATAATACGTCATCAACAAAACTAGTACATACATTATATAACAGCTATAAGAAATAACAAAAAAGACATGATACAGCTAAATCAGTACAAACCGTATAAATATACCTAACATAAAGGGAAAAAACCATATTTGGTACAAGTTTTCAATATCCAAAATGAGTATCGATATAGATTTCGTACTGATATATAAAATTCGTAGTTAATCGTGTGTTGTTGTTTTCCTACTTTTCTAAGCTGCTGAATAGATAATTAAGTTTTCTTTCTAAATATCCAGGATGAAATCTTCGAGTTTCTCCATGATATTATAGATTGCATCTTTAAAATGAGCATGGAATACTTTATTATTTCAAATAATAACATAGTTCCGCGGGAATTTTAAAATCCTAAGTCACGTGGACGCCATCTCAGGCAGAAGCTATTTATTAAGTATTTTTATAGCATTTCTACCAACTAACTAATTTTGCTCACATCTTCATAATAACGCATTATTAGCGTATACTGTATCTCAACTACTATTCTCAATGTGATAGGTGCTGCATTAAAGAAGAACAAACGAAATTAATTACTTAACTTCTATTTTTTAATTGAACTATATACCGATTAATGCACATTGCATATTCAAACTATCAAAGCAGATTTTCATTAAATTTATGTTCTCAAAAACGTATGAAGTCTGCCAATCCACATATGGCCAGCGTGGTGGACTATGGCCAAACCCTTCTCATATTGAGAGGATACCCGTGCTCTGTAGTGAGCCGGTAACGGGTTGATCATGATGATGATGATCTGCTTGTCTAAGAAAATAACCAATTATCGGTCTTTTTTCAATTTAATAAGCATAAATAAGATTGTCATAAGTGCTGAAATAGATAAAAAATCCCAAATAAAACATTAATTCAGGCTTTGTTCCAGCGACGAAAAAAAATACACTAAAAAGTAATTTAAGAAACCCGAAGTTAGTTTTGTTGAACAAACAATAAATCCCATGTCCCCAAACCATTCAGGGAAGTTTTATCTAAAACCAACTTAGCTGCGAAATCGGAAAGTGATGTTAACGAGATTTTCTGTTGCAATGTCGAAGTTACCTCCCAGCTAGCAGAAAACATTATACAACCGCGAATCTAGCTAGAATTATATCTAGATGTGACAACACTCCCGTAACTTCCTTTGTCTGGTGGGAGGTCCTTCGGCCGTGGCTAGTACCACCCTACCGACAAAGACGTGTCGCCAAGTGTTTAAGCGTTCCGGCACACGTAGAAACCAATTAGGAGTGTGGGTTTACCATACCCCTAAGAGGTTAGCCCGTTTCCATCCTAGACTGCATCATCACTTACCACCAGGTGCGATAGCAGTCAAGGGCTAACTTGTAGTGTGTTAAAAAAAAATTGTCACATCCATCAAGAAAACGCAGTATTAAGTAATGGTCTATCTGCGTGTGGTTTGGTCAACCTGCATGGTATTAGCGTGGTGGGTTTAAGCTGTATATCTATCCGTTGGTAAATTATTTTTAATGCGTTTATTTGCTTTAAACATCAAATATCCTTTTAAACTTGTATTTCGGTGCCATTTACTCTCTACAAGTTAAAAGTGTAATTTTTTGTGTTTAAGGTAACTTTACAGAAAGGCTGCTCTCGACTTGGTGCTTATGTTTGCATTGCATGCATTTAATTAAATATACGCAATTTTTTAGTCGGTTTGTTTGATTCCCTGGAATGTTACTTACTTTGGTAAGGAATTTTCTGAAGTTTCTTTATTTTTATTTTTGTGAACAAATCTAACTTAAAGATTGAGAAGAATTTTTATATTAAGGTATCTTTCACTACACGCAGTAAAATACATTTTTTTATTTGGAAAATTTATCTTGTTCAAAATTAATATTACTACTACTTTACTACTATATGAAATCGCGAGGCGATATAAACTGATTTAATTTTGTATCTTGAACACAGAAGGCAAAAAAATAGTATATCCTTATATATAATCTTTATATCGAAACTCTTCAAAAGATTTCATTCCTATTTTTCACATTTATGTGTTGTGAAAGTTAGGGCACACTGATAGCAAGAATGAAGGGGCGTCGACATTAAATGTGATGAATTTAGCCCCAATATTTCATCGGCAGTCTTGTGCCCTTTGGGAACTAGAATATCTGAATATCCACTTAGGAAAGGCCGTATTTTTTTCGCATTGCCTTCAGATACTTTGTAACCTAGCTTTCAATGTTGTACACGCCCGACTAAATGTAAAAAACATGTATTATTAAGCACAGATCTTCCTTCCTCAAGGATCAATCTGTAAGTGAGGCTGAAATATTAACTATTATTAACTAGTTTATTACATACTTTAAGTAGGTACCTAATTAGGGTTTTTTATTTTTTATTTAAGGGTAGCCCTTAAATAATCGCTACCAAACTTACTATCTAGCTTGGCGATCTTTAATTCTTTTGGGTAAATAATTATTTTGTAAAATTTTGAAAAAATATCACTGTACAAGTAAAATAACGGTACTTAATATCTACAAGGCAAATAGCTATACCATAGTAGAAAGTAGCATAATAAAGATGCAATAAGTTGAGAACAAACGTTTGAAATATTTTTGTCCCTTCTAGAATTCAAGAGTTCACAAATTTTTCAGCCGCTCCAAGTATAAATTCTGCAAAGTCGACAAACATTTCTTCGAAATTCAAGTTTTAATTTTAAATTAAAATAATTATTGTTCTTGTTCAACTTAAGTGTATTTTTTTAATGTTTGTTTTCCGACTCAGAGGTCAAAAATATAAATAACGATTCGTATCTATCTGATATGACCCATATAATGCAAAGTATGTGATTTCCGATCAGCGACGGTTAAGTAACTTTAACGATAAAGTCTAAACAGAGTTTACTCGTGAATTTATGACATCCATGAAATCTTTAAGATAGTAAAAGGGGATAGTGAATACTTTGTTGCAGGTCAGGGTTTAATAACAGTTTATTTTTATAGTATTTAGAAAGACAGGTTGATCAAACTCTACACATTTGATTTGATTTGAATAATCTGTGGTAGATAAATTTATATGTGATAGACTTTAGAAGTCTCCATTTAGTTATTGCGTTTCCTCTGCACTAATCGAGCATATCAAAATATAATAATATAATAATTATTCATGTAAACCTATAGTTAACACGCATTTATGAAGCCTTCGTATATAATTTATTTTTCATTCTTTTATTTCGGGAGGTTATGGTAATAACTTTACTCGCCAATTTAAAACTAAAGCTAGCAGGGATCCAATCGCGTCCAGGTCTAAGAAGAAGCCCACTACAAACCTAGCCGGGTTTTTCTTTGTTATCACCATCGCACATTAATAATATAATTAGCTATGAAATAAGAGCAACTCACACCCAATCGTTTTTATCGTTTATATAATCCTTAATATCGTAATAGGATTTTTCTATAAGCTAACTTTTTATGAAAACCAACCTCGAGTAGTAATATCAATCTTACGGTCCCAGATATTATTACTGACATCCATTTATTACAATCAATACCGTCAAGGAAATTCCGCAGAATCACAAGATATGAATGAAGTTTTAGGCCGGGGAATCCACATTTACAAAAATAACACAACAGCTGTGTTCCTCTAGTTTTAAGCTGTTAAGTTACTGATTAGCACCGAGGACAAACCTCTTTGGTTTTTTCGGTGCCTTTATTATACATATAACAAATTTTATTCCTTGTATATTAATAATAAATAAATAAACATATATATAATAATAATATATGGAATTCCAAATTCTGTCATTCATTTTTACTTCATACCAATATTTTTGAAAAGGGTTCCGTCGGTTGATTTGAGTTGTATTCAAGTTGTATAATCTAAATTTATATATGTAAAATAACTCAATTTTATGTTGCTTTTGATATAGTATATTTATTTACCAACAAAAACTCAAAACTCCCGGATATTGTGGATTTTACTAGATTCAATCAACACCATCTGTAAGCAATATTATTTTTTTTTTTAAATAATAACTGCCATGAAATGTTAATCTTGATAACTGTGCTTTTAGACTACATTAAAATTTTTAATGCCTATGCATGACTTTGGCTATTTTAATAGAAATTTTATTTTTAGCTTAAAGCAAAATCGGTTTTGCTAATACGATTGTTTCACCATTATTAATTAATGGTGCCGCTAAATACCTGAGTGGCAACTTAATCACATAGCGGTGACGTGGCTAATACTATCCGAGTAAAGCCTCGGTGAATTAATCGGCGCAGCATTATAATCTAAATCCGCACGTATAACTTTTCTAAGTCACTATCGAAAAACAGAAACACTTTTTACAGTATTTAAATTCAAAATTAAATCTTGTTTTATTACCTATCTTTTAACGCTTTAACCAAATAACTGATTTCGATACCCTTTGGCCAGAAGGTAGGGTGTATCCGATTGATTGACTTATGGACAACTCAAACTACTAAATAGATCTTGCCAAATATAAATATTATAACGTTGTCAGGTAAAATAGAAAAGATAAATTCATCTTTTTTAGGGAAAGCAATAGTATATATAGTTATTTGAACAAATAAAATAGATCTTTCATAAGAAACGCCGCGAACTAATATTTGTAGTGTGACTTAATATTTTATAGCCACTTTCTTCTTTTTCTTGTTACTTTTTTTTCAGATTGTTTAGCTTCATGGCAATCTGTTTTTCAACAATAAGCCACTTTTTTATTTGATTGCTCTGTTTATGTTTTCGTCAAGAGCCATGTTTGTATGCTTTTCACACGGCTTTCTTGATGTCAAGTGATAAATCTTTTTTTTTTCAATAGCTAAAAACACTTTGTCATGCGTAACCTAATCCCACTTGAAATAATGATATGTTACTTAATATGAAGTCTGTTAGCGTACAACCAAAGGTGTAGAAAGGCCAAATAGTTTAATATATTTGCAAACAACCCTATAAATTGAACAATATTGATCCTTCCCATGCGTCTCGCGGGAATCTTAGATATTTCCTCACAGAACGTTGGGCGATGACGTGGATAAATTGTAACACGCAGTTTGACGCAGAATTTATATTAAAGTCTGAGAATTCAACTCTTTGACTACCATACATACCTACCTTTCTTTTTTTTAACACTGGGAAATTCATTTCGCATCCCCTCCGGAAGCGACGCAGTCATGCCTGCGTCGCTTCCGACGGGGTATATGGGACTCCCCTTCGGCCAGACTTGCGACCAGAATACCCATTAAAACCCAGCAATGCTCCTACGCCTCGCCTGGTGGCTGGTGGTGGCACTCGACCGCAACTCAATTAGCGGCGTCCACCGAGGCAGACCCTCCACCGGGGCTTATGATTGAGGCCCCCTAACTCCGTCCGAGGTACACCAGGTACATTGGGCGCGCCTCAGGACCCGAGAATCCTCAGATCGTGAGCCAGCCTAATCAGGCTCGTCGGGTATACCAGCCATACCTTACTGCGATCTATCAAAAAAAAACAAGCACTAGAAATCGTTCTTTTTTCAACAAGGTCGTTTGATACCTGCCTTTTTATCTGAACAGAACAGCTGTTAAGAGACTATCATCATATACAGCATTAGCAGTAGTGGTATTACAGCCATTGTTCAATCGGCATCGTCACTAACCTACTTTGAAAATTAATATTCATTATTCATTAACGCACAACTAACCACCGCGATCATCACAATCGCGTGTCACTCATCAATAAACTATCGATTATTATACAACAACCTCCAGCCTTTTATTACTGCACTTTTTTTGCAGTGTAATTAATAAACGTCGTTTAACATCTTCGTAAGAATCTATTGACTCGGATATTAAACTTATTAAACTACAGTGATTCTTAATCTAAAGACGAATTTAAAATAACATTTTTTAGGTCTATCTACTCTGTTGTTACCATTTTATTTGGTCTTGTTTATTGAATGAAATAAGTTACGAGTACAAATAAAGTACGAGTGAAATACAAATGAGGTTAGTTTTGTATTATCAGGCTTACTATCGAATGCGCTAGCGGTACCATAAATCTACGATGCCGGTTTCGTGGGAAATTATGTGATCCAGTGAGCGAGGATCAGAGCGTGATGTCGGCTGATATTAGTGCAAATCGTGTTGAATCGCGCCGGATTTATTTGGTTATGCGGAATAATTTAATAATTTTCTTTTATATTCCCGTTTGGAAAAATTGTTTATCGATAAAAATATGACATTATTCATGACCAGCTGTTGCTTGTAATTTGAGGTCGATATGTAATACATCAACGCTGTAAGATATTATATGGGTTTCAAGCCGTGAAAAGTCCGGCACTCTTCACTATGGAAACATTCTACTACGTTCTAGACATCTGTAGGATTAATTATTTTATTTTATTTCCAGTTATATATTAGTGTCCCTATTATGTTCACGATGCGTATGAAGTCTCAGCGATAAGGACTACTGCCAAATCCCGACTTACGCTGAGAGACGTGAAGAGACGACATCTTTGCCGCAACGCGTGCTCTGTTACATTATAAAGTTGGAGATCTTGGGTTACACAAAGACGGTTCGCCAAGCGATTTAGCGTTTCGGCATGATGTCGCGTGGAAACCGTTTAGGAATATGAGCTTACCATACCCCAACAGGTTATCCCGCTACCATCTTAGACCACATCATCACTCACCATCATGTGTGATTGCCTTTTAATTTGGAAAAGTAATAAAACGAGACCCCATTGTCTTATTCATTTGGTAACTTTTAAGGCAAAAAATTCGTCTAAAATTATTCGTCTCCGTAGACGTTTATACAAGACTTATAAGTGTAGACGTTTATAGAAAATAATGTGACTTAAGGCTTGATGGATTGGAATTTCCAACGAGTATACAAACATTTGATGATAGCAGGGATAAGATACAAATATTCGTATGTTATATACAAACAAATGAGCTTAGGATGAAAATTCTGTGGTAGCGATAAACATGGAGCATTAGAGCAACCATTAATATATTATGTTGCTTGCTAGTACAATATTTGTTGATTAATCCCGTAAAGGCGCAGTGAGTGAGATCAAAGCCCGGGGGCTGTAATAACAACGCAAACAGTCCGAACTGTTCTTTAATATGTCTCGGCGTGATAATGGCGTGGCTTACAAACATAATTTTAGTCACATAAATTATTATTCAATTACATTTCTAAAAATTTAAGACGATAAAAAACTTTGACACACTTTCATAAACATAAGCGTCAAGATAGAGACATGACTTTAATAAGATTGATAAACGTAAAGTAAATACAAATGTTTCACTTCCAATAGATACTACAGGTTCTTTAATTATAAGTTAATAAACATACTAAATGTTAAATTTCATGAAATCTATATGTTGCTTAATCAAAAACTGCAGAAACACAGCTATGAAATGTTGTGTGTATTTTGTCCCCAGTTGTGTATGTCATCACTTTGAGGGATTATTTTTATGGAAAAGTCGAAATTGGAGTAAATTTTGAAGAAATAATTAAATTTGAAGAAGGGGAAGTAATCGTATTCCTATATCATATAGAGTTTAGAATTCAATAAAGATATTATGTAGCATTTCAATTTTCTGTTTTCTATTTTAAGAAATTAAATTTCAGCCTTTTAAAAAATTTACGAATTTAAAATTGCCATAACCGTAGTACGGGGAATTCTGACAATGGTAAATAAAAAAATGGACTGAACATGAGTTGTGAAAATAAACTTGTAGTGCCATTTAGTAGGCTGCGAAATACAAGTATCTCTTTCAAAGGAAATTTGCCCAGTTTCACCAGTTAGAGGCGTACCGGAACAACAGCACACAAAAATCTTTTAACTTTTTTTAAAACTTAAGCACGAAGCAAGGTTTACTGCATACAATAATTTATTCGATAGTAAACTATCTTGCCCAAACATAAATCTGGGATTTTCGAGCCCCAAGAGGGTCGAACTAATTCGTCTAACCAGAGCAAAATCACTCTTGCATTAAACTAGGAAAAACGATGGACAACCCAACTACCTAGCTAGCAAAATAAACAAAAATCCTGTAAAGCTTATATGTTTAAAAAACCAAACGGCTTCATCGCTATCTAATGAGAGCGTTTCGCCATTGTAACACTGAATATTAAAAATAAAACTAAGTATACAGTATATGATTATTAAACTCAATAATTTACAAAATAATAATATTTAAGAAAATCCTATTGTTAATACTTAGATTCGCACTGTCTCCCAAATGAATTCACTTAATCTTATTCTTCTCTTATTCACTCACTTCCCATGTATTCGTAAAATGAAAATACTCGTATTTTCGAAAAAAGAAAAATCATTGTTACTTTTATTGGTGATCACTTGGGTACATGTGTGCATTGTGAAGTTTTGTTTAATGAGTGTGAGTGTCTGCGCATGTCATCATCATCATCATGATCAACCCATTGCCGGCTCACTAAAGAGCACGGGTCTCCTCTCAATATGAGAAGGGTTTGGCCATAGTTCACTGCGCTGGCCATGTGCGGATTGGCAGATTTCACATGCCTTTGAGAACATTATGAAGAACGAGAGTTCATAATGTTCACTTGCATCGTGATGTTTTCCTTCACCGTTGAAGCAAGTGATTTTTTTTTAACGCACATAACTCCGAAAAGTTAGAGGTGCGTGCCCGGATTCAAACCGCCGACCTCTGATTAGGAGGCTGACGACCTAACCACTAGGCTATCACCGCTTCACTAGGCTGTCACCTGTGCGCATGTATGGCTATGTTATGTGTAAGTTTGCCTTTTATACATTATTTTTTATAACATTAGAGAACCGTCTCATTAATACTGCTCACTACACCCTTTTTACAACACTTTACTGCATGAAAAATTGACTATCCTAGAGTATACAAATGATGAAAAAAATCAAATAAGAAAGCTGCCAGTCAGAAGTCACGATGCGAATTTATTCACCCTCCATAATTCACACGAAATCATCGCATATGAGGCGCTATCGATTATCCTCAACCCTCATAAGTTAGGACAAAAAATGTCTCCGCGTAGGTGAGCAGTTTTTAAAATCGCCAAGTTATTAGGAATGCCGAAGTAGATTCGAAACTTTTATATAGGTATTCAATCTTTATTATTTTTCTACTGAATATGGTTTAAAGCACATACTTTTTATTCTTTATTCGATATTGTTTGTTTTAACACGGTTACTTCAAATATTCATCAATTTGGACCTGCAATACATATTAATCAGGTGAAGAAGCAGTAGTACGTAGTGGGTAAAGATGCATTTTGAAAAATGGCTAAGGGAACAAGAAAAATATTTTAGATTTTATTAAAACTAGTATTATTTCCAGACAACTCAAGCCGTTTGCTGAGTTATTCAACTAATACTGTTCGCTGGCCGTAATACTGCGTTTCCTTAATTAATGTAGATTATGACAAAAACTATGGTGTGAGGTATCAAAGCGCACTATACAATATTATACGGTACGCATACAAGTAAGTTTACCTATGACTACAAATTGAAACACGAGCCTCATAATGGTCCTTTGCAGAGGATTGCACGTAATGTACGAGCTGAGTGCAAATGTACTGCGAACCTATAAACAGAGTTGGGCATAAATTATTGCAACCTATATAATGTTAAGGCTGGTTATAGCCATTTAATATAGTAATAAGATTATCAATTTTTCGAAAGTTCCACATCATTTGCGTGAATGTTTTATGTAGCGCGTTCCCTCTGTGCGTAATATCGTGGACGGATGTGGACCAGTGCGCATCAACGCACAATGTGAAGGTAGGTAGAAGGTGTTGTTCGTGGTAGCACAGACACACGTCGGTGCGCGCGGAGTCTGTAACATCAAAGGTGGAATGCGATCTCGTGCGAGGCGATGCGGGGTCGTTTGCATAAACACAGATTAGCCACTGTAATGTAGTGGACAAACCTAACGTTTCTCAAATCTAAATGAACCCATGCTAATTTTGCAGCACCTGACATAATTTAATAATAGATAATTTTATGTAAACAAAATGACTTCAACTCCAAAACCCACCTCTAATTCCATCACATAGAGAATAAAACTCATTTGTCAATTGATCCTTTGTGGTACGAGTATGTGACTAATCTTTCGTTACTTTTGCTACACCAGATCTTCGATAGTATAAGCAAAGCCCGCTTAGCACTGCAACTTTATAATGGCATGTAATCTAGTATTTTTCTTAAGATAGTCGTAAACTTAGCGTAAGTCTCTTGCGCTTGAAAATCGTATCGTTTTCGCATTTAGAATTAAAGAAAACAATAAATTAAGTAATATCGGTGCAATTTCACGCCGAATAGAGATGTCGTTTTCAGAATGGCCTTGTTGGAACTTTTAATGGGCTTAATGAGATCGCTTTTTTTATCGTAATTGCATTGCATTTTACGACGTCTGAAACTAAAATCAGTTTTTATACTTTAAAATTCTGGAGAATAATTGAATTATTATTAATTGTTATCAAATTTTACACCTGTAAAGATTTGTACAACCGATAATAAATTAAACAAATTAAAAAAGAATGCTCTTAATACTTTTACAATCATTATTATATACTGTTTCTCGAATATCAAGATTATTATTATTTTCTGACATACAAGTTCTATTGGTAAAAACTTCAACTAATAAATGTGATATAACACATTAAATTCATTTTCATTCAATTCACAGTAAATATTTATCGAGATGAATAATCTGAATCAAAATTTTTCTTCCTTGTAAAAAGAGTAAAATAAATCTCAAACATTGCACAAGTATGACTTGGCTATTTATACCTATTGCTACATTATTTATAAATAAATATGGAAGCGTGTCTGTGACTGTAAATCAAAGTCTATAAAGCTCAAACTATTATTTGAATGATCAATATCTTTAGCCCATAAATTATAGCCAGATAATATCTCCTCACTCTCATAAAAAGAAGGTTTTAGAGCATAGCTCAGGACCCAATACGGACTGGCGTGTTTGACTTGACTCAGGGCTGATACCGAAAAGTTCTTAACTGTAAAACCCAAAAATTAATGGCCTAAACTATTCGAAGACCTATTCGTTATTCGTAGTCGAACTAACAACCTGACCAGTGAGGTAGTTGTAAAGACTCCACAATTATTTAAAAATACGAAAAAGCGAAAAGTTATCTTTATCGTTTTGTAACAAAACAGTAGTAACGTTTCGTGAAACAATATTTTTTTTGAAATTCACAACTTGTCTGAGCGTTGTTGTAAATTCAATTTAATTACAGCGCGTTTGAACTTTAGCAACTCATGCTTGTTAGGTATATAAGAGTACTTGCAGAACTGTAGATTTTGCTCTATTGGAGCTCCTGCTGCGGTTTACACGTGTTGTTTACTGTACACATATAAATATTATTTTGTATTAAGTAACTAAATGGTATTTTATTTATTCTATATTCGATCAGCGAGTAAAATCTGTACGGTGAGCTGTAGCTGAGTTTACTGTGATCTGCTTATTATTGGCAAATTTGCATTTTTTACAGAATGCCCTCTCTTCGACACCGAAGCATTCTCAGTAGATGTTGACTTCAGAATGTTTAATTGCTTAGAATTCTAAGGAATTGACGACCTCAGTGGCGCAGTCCTTGCGCTGTCGCATTATAAAGTTGGAGGTCCTGGGTTCGATTCCTGGCTCGAGTGTGGTCTGATGGGAGGCTTGGACCGTGGCTAGTTACCACCCTACTGACAAAGTGTCGGTAGGGTGATAACGTGATTTAGCGTTCCGGCACGATGTCGCGTAGAAACCAATTAGGAGTATAGGCTTAGCATACCCTATACATAGTGTAAGCTTAAAATTCATTTTATACCATGGATTTCTGATAAGTTATGCTTCGGTTCAATAAGAACAATCTGCTAAAAACTATGATACTAATACTATATGCTAATTTATAGATTAGGTACGACTCGAGGCTAAAATTTGAGGCTCTGGATACACGAGCCTCAGGGAACGGTTAAGGCCTTACTGCCCTGTCAAACATCCATCGGTGGTCTGAAGTACCTGGGATTCGGCCTCAAAAGCTTAATGACGTTCGAAGATCGCCAGAGATACCCAGATCAACAGCGTAGATATGATCGGACTAAAACGAGTAAGCCAGAAAGTAAGAATAAAAATATTTGTTTGGTGGCCAAACTATATTAGTAATTTCTTACAGTAATTATTTCTTCAATATTATCCTGTTTCCTTACAAACCTTTTTCCCTCACCAAAGATTGTCAGTTTACCCAAAAATTACTAACATACTTACTTATCCAATAAGGCAGCGTTTACTTTCTTTCTTTTGCTTATTTTTCGCAGCTTTTCATTATATTGTATGTGTTTAATAAAAGTAATATAAGCTTTATGTTACTTAATGCTATTATCTGTTTATCTTTTTATGTATATTTAACGTTGTACTAAATATTTTTTCCGGAATAGTTATTCTTTCAAGTAAATTTCATGTGCTATAGAAAGGTTTAAGGTCATTCAGTAAGTATATTTTTTGCGTTTTAATTATTAATGTGTTAACGTTTTAAGTAATTAAAATATCACTTGCTTCAACGGTGAAGGAAAACATCGTTAGGAAACCTGCACGCCTGAGAGTTCTCCATAATGTTCTCAAGGGCGTTTGAAGTCTGCCAATCCGCACATGGCCAGCGTGGTGAACTATGGCCAAACTCTTCTCATATTGAGAGGAGACTCGTGCTCTGTAGTGAGTCGGTAATGGGTTGATCATGATAATCATGATGTGTTAACTTAAACGATTTAAGGTATTTCAATTATAGACTCAAATAAACAGTGGAGTTTTCCTCGCACTAGTGTGCGAAATATGCTAATTAAACCTAAACTTAGGAAAGAAAGTATTTTCTTTTAAGGTTTTCGGCCGGGGGTCATTAAGACAGTAATTAGAGGAAGATTGTTTCTTCATGGACAATTAACAACAAATTATCGTTCCGCCTTAAACTTTATGCTAATTAGTTTAACCTTATTGTGTAGCTGAATTTCATAAATGTTGCTACTGATTTTAATTATTAAAACAATGGAAATACCTAATTTAACACCTCGCTTTAATTATAACCCAATGCATAGCCCCTTCTTTAACAAATTTAATATGGTAACATTTTGTTATATAAGTACAAGTTATATAACAAAATGTTATCAGTACAAGTTCGCCCTTGACGGGTATCTCACCTGGTGGTAAGTGATTACAGCTGTCTATTACATCCCCACCACGTGCCACCGATGTGTTGCCGACTGAACCTAGTTAGTTTCACCGCGGCGTCAGAAACATAAACATACCACCAAGCAATTTAATGAGAGAACCTTAATTAAATCGCTTTTCGGTTGGTGTTTCTCAACTTCCACTGAACCAGTTTCGTTCCAGGAACCCGAACCCGAGACCTCCCACTTTATAATTCTACAGAGCACGCCCTGCACTACGAAGGTCGTCAAAACTTCTTCGATTTGTTCACAACAGTGTTGGCACCATTGCCAATGGCAACGGCCTTGTCATTCGTGAGCCAAGGGGTTTTAGAGCATTGACCCTCTCAAATGACTTCAAATATAAGAAATAAAATTACACTCAAGTGGCATTTGGCGGGACATATCTGTCGAAGAACCGAATGCTGTTGGGCAGACTTGTTCTAGAGAGGAGACCGTGTACCGGTAAGCGCAGCGTAGGAAGATCTTCTGCTCGCTTAACCGACGCCCAGACAAGGATCGCTGGTAGCGGGTGGATGAGGAAGGCGGAGGACCGTGTGTGGTGGCACGCTCGCAGAAAGGCCTATTGTCCAGCAGTCGTCTACAGGCTGATCAAATTAAGTTAAGAATTCTAAATTCATTTCGTCAATAGTTCTTCAGTTCATATATTAGAAATGCCCTATACCTGACTCGACACAATTTCACCTTATATCTTTATTGGTAGTAATTCTGCCTTTCTTACCCGGACCGACCAGTGTAGTTTGGCATACATTCAAAATGCCATACATGTAAAAATTAATTTGCATATATTTTTACAATATACACTAAGTTTTGAAGTATGTAAAAGGTTAGGGCAGACAATCTCTTATTTAGTAGATAGCATCAGATCGTGTGAGCAGAATATCCTGTCTCAAAGTCTACCTATTATATGCTTAATAACAGCATGATTTTACGTTTATCCATAATTACAAACGTTATTGAACATGTAATTATTTTACATTATTACAATAATTCGAACCACCGACCTCTGATTAGGAGGCCGACACCCTAACCACTAGGCTATCACAGCTTCTGTAACTGTCTTCTCTAACTTTTCAGAGTTATGTGCGTTTTTAAAACAATTAAAATATCACTCGCTTCAACGGTGAAGGAAAACATCGTGAGGAAACCTGCACGCCTGAGAGTTCTCCATAATGTTCTCAAAGGCGTGTGAAGTCTGCCAATCCGCACATGGCCAGCGTGGTGGACTATGGCCAAACCCTTCTCATATTGAGAGGAGACCCGTGCTCTATAGTGAGCCGGTAATGGGTTGATCACGACGATTACAATAATATTGAAATTTATTATTACTAGCCGAGTGTTGCGATATTAGCCTGTACTCGGGTAAATTAATCATCTTTTTGTCCGATTTTTTGCCATCTGTCCGTTAACCATATAGCCAACTTGTTTAAACTCTTTATCTTGATTCGTTGTTATTTATTTTTAATTCAATATTTTTCACACAGATTTAAAACCGGAGAATCCCAATACGTTTTAAAACTGGGGCATCACAATAGATTTAGAACTAATAAAAATAATAATAAATACGAGTCAATATGTAATATTAAAAATACAAAACCTCTTTCACCACTATATATTTACTTGAAACAAAGAAAGATTCACCACGTTAATTCTACTAGGCTCCGGTTATATATCCGGAATATAAATATAACGGAATATAATATAAAAGATGCAGTATTTCATAAAATTGGCAAAATGGCAACAGAAATTAAAGAGCGTGGACCTAAGGATCGGTCGAACATATATTTTGTCATTTTGGCGACCTCTTTCGTTTCTTCGAAATTGTCTTTAATAGTGTATCCCTCCTTATCAGTCTCCGATTTCCGGTACCTCGGCTCGCTCTGCCAAAACGACGGCAATATTGACCGAGACGTATATTATAAACTGAATACGGGATGGATGAAATGGCGACAGGTCTCAGGAGAGGTATGCGACCCCTTAAATGCCCCTTAAAATTTATAAAACAGTCGTAAGACCTGCTGTGTTGTATGGATCAGAATGTTGGGCGGTAAAAGAAACGGATGAAAACTTCGCATTTCTATCGCGTTTAGAGTACGAATGAGTAAAGTAGAAATGTGAATGTTGGATTGGACTTCTAAAAGCTGAGGTGTAATAGGCTGGCATGATATGGTCACATAATGCGGGGGAAGGAGTTTATGTCACCAAAAGAATGTTATATATCGTGAAAGAATGTGGAAAAGCAAAGAGGAGATGGATGGATTGTGTAAAAGAGGATATGCGAGGTGTAGGTAGAAAGTGACGGCTGATCAATCTAAGTGGGAAAGGAAGACGTGTAACGTGACGTGCAAGCAAAAGAAAAGAGAACAGTATTTCTTTACTAATATTAACTGTGTGTCAAAAATTTTAATTAAAATGTTAATGAGATAAATTGCATTATTTCATGGAAACTGTATAGTATACTTAAATTCCAAAAAAAAAAATGTCCTCGATTCTTAAATATTCTCAATCCATGCGGATGGTTTGCGGGCATAAGCTTAAATACGCTATATTTGAATGGTATATAAATCTTCTCCTGTTTTCTTAGGAGTGACTAAACAATCACAATCGTTTTTCAAATATCTGTGCTACTGGTACAACTTATAACACATTATGCCGTCTTAATATAACAAATTAAATTTTACTATAACAAGTATTTTCTAGTTTATTTTTTTCGTCTTAAATATTAAATTCCAATTTTTTAGCTTTTGTACAAAATACCGTATCAACAACACAATCCCCAGGAAGAGTGCGACAGATACACCCAAAATGATTAATATAATATCTAATCCATAATATTCCGTCCAATGCATATGCGCGCCGGCGGCTCGCAGATGCGTCGCCCCGCCATGCCGAAGTACATACTCCGTCCACCACACAGCGCGCTCTAGCGGCGATTGAGGCTGATCACGCATCAGTTTATTCAATTTGACTACGTTTTCACGGTAACTGTGAAGCACAAATAACATTTTTATAAAGCAGGTACCTATTCAATAAACATGATATCGAGCATATGCATCGTTCCATTCATAATTACTTCATCTTTACAAACCATACCGACAGATCTTCTCAAAACAGCTCAAAACCCAGACTGTGCTTGAACGCACGAAAAAACTCAAGAGGCGTTAATCACATGTATTATAATTACTGTTTAGTACTTTGAAAGATTTATGATATAATAAATGACATCATGCAAATTGGACTGGCTTTTACCGATTATAGCAAAGGTTTACATAAATAAATTAGGTTACCATTTTACGTAAAAAAAATTGACTAAGATAAAATTACATATTCTTCCATTTACTAATTGCTAAAATTTTATAAATTACTCACGTTTTATCCTGGGTAATTAATTCTATGGCATTTTTCAGCTTAGCTTGAGTAATACTTTCCAAATCTAGATGTATTCCAATATTCAATTTAACATAATGTTCCGCATTGAACCACTGATCTCCAAGAAATGGTATTACAATTAATGGTACACCTGCTGTAAGAGCTTCATCAGTAGACTGAAGACCTCCTTGAGTTATAAAAAGTTTTACCTTTGGATGCTCTAAAAATAAAAGTATTGAATTATTTACATTTTACATGGAATTTATTTCTAAGTATTTTTCATGTGAACAATTTTCGGCTCACTAACTTCTTACTTATAAGTTGCTTACTCGCTCAGTTAGCAACTCATTAATATGAAGTGCCTTAGAAGGTAAATAATGAAACAAAGAGATAACAATTACTTAATAAGTCTGATTGCGGGAACCATTTCGAAATTCTGATGTTTTTAGAACGGTTTGGTAATTCTTCCTTATCCCATTTCCATAAAATATCATAAGGCAGCTGTGAGAACACATTCGTGAATATTCTCAATTTCTCAGACGGCAATAGTGATGGTCTGGCGTTGGTACCAAAACTCATGTATATCACGCCGTTCTTAGACGAGTCGAGATAGGTTTTGATATCCTAAAAATCAATGATGACATTGTTAATTAATTAGTCATAAGATTTTATATTTAAGATAACATTGATACTACGAGTATAACCAAAAACACGAGAGAATATTAATAAATTAATATAGTTAAAAATTATATTATTTTACTTTTAGTATCAATATGCTGTGTTTCTACCTATATAATACTACCATTGGTAACTCCTGATCAGGCTTTTGATGAATACCACCCAAGT
Organism: Lasiommata megera; assembly: GCA_928268935.1. NCBI lineage: Eukaryota > Metazoa > Arthropoda > Insecta > Lepidoptera > Nymphalidae > Lasiommata > Lasiommata megera. Next base: position 12,471,561 of record OV743314.1, on the reverse strand, counting down.
ATATTACATGAGGCGGAACTGGTCTATTAAAATCCCATATAGGATTTACATTTAAAAAGCTTAATTGCACATTTTTTTTTAACTGCCTTAGATCAGGTATGTGTGGACCAAATACACCTTTGACAACTTTATTATCTAATTCATAGTGTTTTTCGTAGGCTTTATCAATACTGAGGTCATTATAAACTTCAGAAATCTTTTCCCATATAGTCAAATTGTACACTTTCTGGCGTAATGGCCATGGATACACGAGATAATTAGTCGGGGCTCCAGTGTCATCAAATGTTCCCCATAAGCCACCTAATGAACTAAATTCTATTATCGGCAAATGTGGGCCATATAAATATGCGAAACTTAAAGCTGGTATCATACAAGCTTCTACAAACAATAAATCAAAACTTTTGTCCTTATTGTTAATCAGTTCTTGTACATCCTCCGATTTCAGTTGCGCTTCAAAAACATCTAACAAGATGTCTAAAATTATATTTAATTGCTGAGCAGTCATTTGAGCCTGTCCCTTTCCTGTTTCCAAAAAATCATTCCAAATTTTGTAAGATATATCGTGAACATTTATTTCAGTTAAATTTTGGGGAGCTCGTCCTTTTGGAAATGCGGGATCTGTTGTAATCACCACAACCTCGTGGCCACGTTTCGCTAACTCTTGCATTAATGGACGAAACGCTACTTGGTGACTTATGGATGGCACTGGATACACTGCTAATATTCTTGCAGACTCGCATAATCCGATCACACAAACAATAAAAAATACTGTTAGTAAGCTATGCATTATTAATTTTTGTCACAATTTATTTTGAATGTTAATCCTAAACACATGAGTTTCTTGAAAAGCACCGGTTACTATGACTATTTATAATAGCTAGTACAGCTTGCTAATGATACGGTACAATACTGCACTGTCATCTACACAAAGCATAAATCTTATTCTAGTGTTATTGCAAAGTTATCACTACTTTATGTTTATTTTTTGTTCTTTGTAATGAATGAGATATTGAGATAACGTGATTTAAGGCCCAGCAGTATTCTCTGCAATTTTATTGAATATAAGACGAGAATATATTCAAAGTATTTAAATTATTTTTTGTATAACTATAAATTGCCTATAACTGCATCTGAACTAGTTATAGTTTTTATTAACATACAAATGCACAATAGTCAGTTTGTTTTCACCTGAGGTATAACACTAAAAATGGACAAAAAGAGTTGATTTCTATTATTAGAATAGTACTATGGACATGATATAACATGGATTACGAGCACACGAAATGTATTAAATCAAAACTTATTTATTGCCTTTTTTACCATATAATAAAAGAAACAACAGAGAATTTGCTCTCTAATATACATATTTATTTTACTGTGATTTATTACCATTACTGGTTTGAGTATGTATCATTTAACAATAATTTGAATAGGTGAGTACAGTTTTTTGTTACGCATTCGCATCTATTTGTTAAATCTAGTAATGTTGTGTCCGCAGCTTCATACATAAAACATTAAGATGACGGAAAACCACTTACTAGATTATTTAATTACTGATTAGTAATGTAATCTCAATAATTATTATGCCTTAAGGAAACTTAAACAGATGTCTTACAATTATCAATTCAATTATTGTGTCTACGTTTTCCCTATTATTATACTAGCTGATGCTCGTGACTTCATCCGCGTAAATTTAAAATTTGCTGTTGAATAATCAATGTTTTTAATAGTAGATTGTTCTATGTAGCGATAAGACTGCCAAATTGTAAACTGTTTGATATCAGTTTTTTTTTGTACTTCTATGTCGTGTACAGTAATATTATATGTATTCATTCATTCGTTAATTATTATCCGATTCTAGATAATTCTTAATTCAGATGGTCAATTTTGCGTGCATTAGCTAGTATTATATACGCAACTATACACAATAGTTTTTAAATTAATTTAATATAACAAAATAAATTTTACTATTACTCTCTACTTTATCTTTTTCTTCCTGAGTATTAAATTCAATTTTTTTAGCTTATGCACTAAATATCGTATCGCTAATACAATCCCCAGGAAGAGTGCGACAGATACGCTCAAAATGATTAATATAATATCTAATGCATAATATTCCGTCCAATGCATATGCGCGCCGGCGGCTCGCAGATGCGTCGCCCCGCCATGCCGAAGTACATACTCCGTCCACCACACAGCGCGCTCTAGCGGCGATTGAGGCTGATCACGCATCAGTTTATTCAATTTTACTACGTTTTCACGGTAACTGTGAAGCACAGATTTAACGTTTTTATAAAGCAGGTATATACGTGCGTTACGTACGGCACGTTACGTGCGGTACGTTGGTATCCAAGGATCATGTTTATAGAAGTGCACGTTCAATTAACATGATCCTCGGATACCAAGAACTGCATCGTGCTATTCATAATTATTTCTTTAATCTTTATAAACAATACCAAACAGATCTTCTCAAATAAACTCGAAGCTCACACTTTGCTGCACAAGTTGTCAGAGAAAACTCAGGAGATGTTGATGAGTTTGATTGTTTACTACTTTGAAGAGGTTTATGAGATAATAAATGACACCATGCAGATTGGACTGGCTTTTACCGGTTATAGCAAAAATAGGTTTACATAGTTACAGCGGTGATAGCCTAGTGGTTAAGGCTTCAGCTTTAGAGATCGGCGGTTCGAATCCGGGCACGCACCTCTACATTTTCGAAGTTATGTGCGTTTTAAAAAAATTCAAATATTACTTGCTTCAACGGTGAAGGGAAGCATCGTGAGGAAACCTGCACGCCTGAGAGTTCTCCATAATCTTCTCAAAGACGAGTGAAGTCTCGTCGCACATGGCCAGCGTGGAGAGGAAACCCGTGCTCTTTAGTGAGCCGGTAATGAGTTGATCATGATGATGATAATAAAGTAGGTTACCATTTTACGTACAAAAATTGACTATGATAAATTGATATGTTCTTCCATTTACTAATTACTTAAATTTTATAAATTACTCACGTTTTATCCTGGGTAATTAATTCTATGGCATTTTTCAGCTTAGCTTGAGTAATAGTTTCCAAATCTAGATGTATTCCAATATTCAATTTAACATAATGTTCCGCATTAAACCACTGATCTCCAAGAAATGGTATAACAATTAATGGTACACCTGCTGTAAGAGCTTCATCAGTAGACTGAAGACCTCCTTGAGTTATGAAAAGTTTTACCTTTGGATGCTCTAAAAATAAAAGTATTTAATTATTTACATTTTACAAGGAATTTCTTGCTAAGTATTTATATTAAAAAAAAAAAATTCGATAACTCAGTATCTTCTTATTTATGAGTTGCTTACTTTCGAACCTAGTAACTCATTAATATGAAGTGAACAAAACGAAGAATTAAACAAAAAGAAAACACTTACTTAATAGGTCTGATTGCGGTAACCATTTCGAAATTCTAATGTTTTTAGAACGGTGTGGTAATTCCTCCTCATCCCATTTCCACAAAATATCATAAGGCAATTGTGAGAACACATTCGTGAATATTCTCAATTTCTCAGACGGCAATAGTGATGGTCTGGCGTTGGTACCAAAACTCATGTATATCACGCCGTTCTTAGACGAGTCGAGATAGGTTTTGATATCCTAAAAATGATTGATGACATTGTAAATTGATTAGTTATATGATATTTAAGATAACTTTGATACTACGAGTATAACCAAAAACACGAAAGAATATCTTTAAATTAATATAGTTAAAATAATATATTATTTTACTTTTAGTATCAATATGCTATGTTTCTACCTATATAATACTACCATTGGTAATTCCCGATGAGGCTTTTGATGGATACCACCCAAGTATATTATGTGAGGCGGAACTGGTCTATTAAAATCCCATATAGGATTTACATTTAGGAAGGTCAATTGCACATTTTTTTTTATCACATTCAGATCAGGCGTATTTAAGCCAAATAACTTTTTGACTACTTTATTTTCTAAATCTTCACTTTTTATGCAGGCTTTATCAATACTGTAGTCATTATATACTTCTGAAATCTTCTCCCATATAGTCAAATTGTAGACCTTCTGGCGAGATGGCCGAGGATACACGAGGTAATTAGTCGGAGCTCCAGTCTCATCAAATGTTCCACATAAGCCGCCGAAGGAACTAAATTCTATTATCGGCAATTCTCGGCCATATAGAGATGCGAAACTTAAAGCTGGTCGCACACACGCTTCTACAAAGAGTAAATCAAAACTTTTGTCTTTACTATTGATCAGTTTTTGTACATCCTCCGATTTCACTTGCGCTTCAAGAACGTCTAACAAGACGATAGAAAATATTTTTATTTGCTGAGCTGTCATTTGAGCCTGTGCCTTTCCTGTTTCCAAAAAATAATTCCATATTTTGTAAGATATATCATGAACATCTATTTCGGTTAGGTTTTCGGGAGCTCGTCCTTTTGGAAATGCAGGATCTGTTGTAATCACCACAACCTCGTGGCCACGTTTTGCTAACTCTTGCATTAACGGACGAAACGCTACTTGGTGACTTATGGATGGCACTGGATACACTGCTAATATTCTCGCTGACTCACATAATCCGATCACACAAACAATAAAAAATACTGTTAGTAAGCTATGCATTATTATTTTTTTGACACAGTTTATTTTGAATATTAATCCTTAACACACGAGTTTCTTGAAAAGCACCGGTTACTATGACTATTTATAATAGCTAGCACAGCTTGCTAATGATACGGTACAATACTGCACTGTCATCTACACAAAGCGTATATCTTATTTTTATCTGATTGCCAAGTTATCACTACTAGATATACATTTTTACCGTGACCTTAGGAGCAGTACTAATCTTCAGAATTTTACTGAAAATAATACAAAAAAATATTTCAAATTACCATTTTCATGTTTATTTAATATTTATAACTCCATGTTGCCTATGACAGCTTCTAAATTAGTATTGGGTATCTAAAAACCGTTTGTTTTCGCAGGCTCAATAGTTTATTTTTCAGCCCCAGGATGCAATCTGTCTATTTACATATTATTATGATATTTACAAATGTTTAAATTACAATCTACCTACAATGTACTACACTGAAAACAAAGGGCAAAGTTACCTTTAAATATATAATATAAGAATGGAAGTCTGGATATTATGTGTGGACGTAATGTTTTTAATCAAAACTAATTTAATGCCTTTTTTACTGTATGATAAAAGAGAAACAGAGAGTCCACAGAGAGTATTTTTTACTTTAAATCAATACCATTACTGGTCTGAGTAAGTCTCATTTAACAATAAATTGAAATAGTATGTACAGTTTTTTTTAAATATGCATTCACAGTGGAGTGTGTTTTAGTAATGTTGAGTTCATGGCTTCGTACGTTTACCCGTAGGTAAGTGGTTACTTGCTATATCAATTAACAACTGATTAGTCATGTAATCTCAAGAATTGTCATGCCTTAAGAAAACTTAAACAGATGTCTTATAATTATGAGTTTAATTATTGTTCTACGTCAGTACTACTTCCTTCTATAATACTAGCTGATGCCCGCGACATCGTCATAATCGTCAATAAGCAATCATTGTAACAGTAGATTGTTCTAGGTATGTAGCGATAAACCCGCAAAGTTCTCAACTGTTTCGTATTGGCTTTTCAGTTTTTTTTTTGTACTTTCGTTTGGGGTAATTGCATTCATTCATTCTTACGTTAATGATTATCTCATGTCTAATTTATGTCCCTGTTCCCGTTTCCGATCCTTCCCTATAAATCTAATTTGGAGAAGTTTTTTAGTGAAAAAGTTTGTATGTAGTTGTACCTCAGTGACTTGAAATTTAGGTTTCCTACCACAAATAGGTTTTCTAGAGACAAAAAGTAACCATCGTCTTAATCCAGTATTTAATCTATCTCCGTTCGATCTATCAGCCAATTTGATTCCGGTGTGTGAATGTTCCGGTGTAAAGGATGATCAAACATACACACATACGACTCAACAATATAAGTGTGAAAATTATAATTTAATTGCTATGATTAAATGTTATCATACACATGTTTAAGTGTTATTGTAAACTTCCTCGGTTTTAACTGATAAGCGCGAATCATATTTTATTTTATTAAATTCATCAATCTTTAACCGTTCACACCGCTGATGGTTTACTTTTATCAGGAGTTTCAAATAAATTGACAAGTAATAAAAAGCTAACTTTACCGCACGAAAGTCTGAAATCATTACGATGGAACTATTAGTAAGATCGAGTAAGAAATACAAATAAAAAAAAATACAATTAATGTAGGAGACCGAATCTTTTTACCGAATTAAATGGTATAATAGTAATTTCAGCACAGGATCGCGATTTTCCACTCAAATAATTTTACACTCGTGGGGGCTGGGGTTTCATTGAGTTAAAAGATCAACTCAGTAAATATAAGGTATGTTAAAATCGTTTTTAAATTAATAAATTTAATAATAAACAAAACATTAACAATTATTTAAACATGGGTACGTGGTAACAGACGTAATTATAATACATATGGAACCAAACATGTTTTGCCATTACAGGCGTTCAAAATACTTTTACTGAGGTGTCCATAATTATTACTTAGAAATAGTCAATATTTAAAAAAAAATCAAACAATTTTAATACCCAAATAAAATAGAAAATTTGAAAATTATAGAAAGGCATAATAGAAATCAAATCTAATATAATATCGTGCAATGTCAATGTCAAAAGTCAGCTAATCTCGTCAGCTTATTTTGAAGACCTCCGTGGCGCAGTCCGTGCTCTGTCGCATTATAAAGTTGGAGATCCTGGGTTCGATTCCCGGCTCGAGTACCACCCTACCGACAAAGACGTGTCGCCAAGCGATTTAGCGTTCAGGCACGATGTCGCGTAGAAACCAATTACGAGCACCATACTCCTAACAGGTTAGTCCCGCTACCTTCTTAGACAGCATAAATGTACATAGCAACAGCATAAAAAGCGACTGTTAAATTATATTGAAATAGACTTTTTTATTTTATTTGACTGGACACAGTAACATTGGTCTTACTATAATAAATATACCATTAAGAAATACTGTTATATAGAATCACAAACTGAATTCCAATCAAGAAATTTACAAAACAAAAAATGTATGCAAATGATACAATCTTTGCTCTGTACGTCATTTCAGTAGAACACAATGATAATTCACTTACTCGTAAATAAATATATTTTGTGATATATAATTATGCACTAAAATTACACGAGTTACTAATGAGGAAGTTGGCGAGATATAAAAAGTGTAGCTTGAATTTGATTCCTATCTTATGCATATATATAGTGTAAAATTATATAAATAACGCACCGATAGGTAGTTTTATCAAAGAATTACGACTATGATCCATTTATAGTGGGCCTAGTAAAAATTATATTATGTAGTTGATATATGAAAGGCTTTTTTTGTTTGTTTAATAATAATCACTCTATTAGTAATCATAAGCAATAATACATAACATCATTCTTAGGTGACGAGCAAAAATATTAATTTTTATTTTATATGTGCGTTTATAATATTAATTAAAATATCACTTGAACGGCATTAACAGTCAAGGAAAACATCGTGAGGAATCCCGCATGCCTGAGAGTTCTCCATAATGCTCTCAAAGGCGTGTAAACTTTGCCAATCCGCACATGGCCAGCGTGGTGGACTATTGTCAAACCCTTCTCATACTGAGAGGAGCAGACTCGTGTTCTGTAGTGAGCCGGCAATGGGTTGATCATGATAGTGATTATGATTGTTTCTAAAAATTGTTACGCAACTAGCGTAATTACTTTATAACGATGGCGAGCTTCCATATGACTCCAGACTCCCTCAATCCGACTTTTACAAATAAAACTTCTATAACATGGACATACCAGTCCAAACCAGACTAACGGATATGCAATTAAAAGCCAGTAATTTAGAGTTATGAGAAACAAATAATTCAAACACACAAAAAATACCCGTTAAAAATTTAATATCGCAGTGTGATTTCAGAAATTACAAGTAAAATTCTCGGAGGCGCTGTGTTATCGACAAGTGTAGTGTAAATAATTTTATTTTTACCCTTTAAATTACTGTGAAATATAAATTCCTAAAATGAAACTATTCCGAATAAGAAGGGTGGCTTAAATCGTCGGTTTCTCAAACTTCGCCATCCTCCTTTGGTTGCAATAAAAAAGGTTATACTGATTCAACCTCAAAGATAGACATATGTTGTCGTAGATTTTGTTTTAGAACTTTTAGAGAGAGGGAGTGTTCCGTCATAAATGAACTTTTGCGCAATGAAAGCTCTCAAAAGGAATATTTTATCCCGTTTTGCAACATTTTTCATTAATGCTCCGTGCTATGTCTTCATAGCGTTATGTAATATAGTTTATCGACTTTCGCAACGAATGGACAACACAAGAAAATAAATCAAATCGAAAGAATAGTTAAGATAATCGCGTTCTACAATAAACAGAAAGTAGCTTTATAGTATAAGTATAGATTATGTGACGTCCATAGAATTTGAATTAATTTTGCAATATAACAGTCAACAATATTAAAATAATACTTAGTAAGTAAATAAGTAAGGCCCTCTATACAATTCATGATAATTTATAATCGCTATACTAACAACATTGATCGAGCTAATAAGCTGAAAATTATATTTCATACAAGAAATTACTCGCGTCAAAGATTGTTTTGGTTTTTAAAAATTCCACGAGTAGGTACTAGATGTATACCTATTTCTTTTCTTTTCCAGAAAGGTTTAGTTGTTAAGGTGGTATGTAATATTTTTTATTTCCTTACGAAACGGTTCCTAGGTTTTTTCGTCTCCAAGATAAACTATCACTGTGCTATTATATAGCGGTATATAAGCGGTGATAGCCTATTGGTTAGGGCGTCAGCCTCCTAATCAGAGGTCGGCGGTTCGAATCCGGGCACGCACCTCTAGCTTTTCGGAGTTATGTGCGTTTAAAAAAAATATCACTTGCTTCAACGGTGAAGGAAAACATCGTGAGGAAACCTACACGCTTGAGAGTTCACCATAATGTATTCAAAGTCGTGTGAAGTCTGCCAATCCGCACATGGCCAGCGGGGTGGACTATGGCCAAGCCCTTCTCATATTGAGAGGAGACCCGTGCGCTGTAGTGAGCTGGTAATGGGTTAATCATGTGCTATTTTATTAAAACTAGTGTAGTGCAAACAAATAAACGTAACAAGTATAACAAAAGAAAAAAATCAAACACATTTTATAATTTATCATGTTAATGTGAATGAGGCGATAATAATTTAAAAGTATTATTTCAATCATTTTTGAAAACGTTTGCTTACCTTTATTAATACTATGGCTTTAAGAACAATGTTCATCGAGTCCAGATATTTTAAATTCAAAGTTCCTTTTCCATAACAAATACCTCAATGGCCTTTAGAAATGATCAATGAAAAACCGAACAATAAATCCCCTTTGAATGGAAATGAGCTCGACGGTTGCACCGTTGTTCAATGAAGCGGTTTCTTCTTTTGTTTTCTTAAATTCTAGATCTTTAAAGGCACCTGGGCTAAGTCTTATTCGAGCGCAGATTAAGTGCTATAGTATGAAATATCTACTATATACTAGGTCGCTACATTCTATAATTCTTAACTTTTTTTTCACTAATGTACTAAGTCGCCACATTCTATAATTTGTTTGTACACTTCACTTAAAGAAAATGCAGTATCTCATAGGTATATGTTTTACTTGCTTTTTATTTGGAATGTTTATATTTATGATATTGAAATTGCATATAAAGTAAAAAAAATTACGTTATTAATGTATATTATTCACGAAATGTGTTCTGTTTTCCGCATCAAACTATGCTATCCAAGCGGAATTTTACGTTCGATTTTTGCAAATCTCAGGCGATATCAGAATGGTAATCTCGTAAAGCGAGCACGAAGTGGGAAGCGCAGTAGGTTAATAATTTACAAGACAGCGTTGGGTGTAAGTCAATTCAATCTATCAGCACTTTGCGGTTACACCAGTAGGTAGATATATAAAAGGAATTGAACAAGTGTCTGTATTTATGCAACATCTGGTTGTCTAACTGCAATAGATAAAGGATATATTAATCAGCCTTAAACTATGTGTTTATCGTTTTTTTTTTTTGCCTATTTGTCTGTCTGTCCGATTTTAATGTAAATCTTCGAAACACGTCTAACAATTTTGACGGGATTCAAAGGAGTAGAGGAGCATCCTACCTAAATTGTAGCTAGTATTACTTGAAGTGATGCCATTGCTCTGAGATCATACATTCTAGTCCTTCCAAATTTTGAACTTGTTAAGTAATAAAACTCATAAAAATCACGATATCTATGTAACAATTGCATGAACTTGACACGGTAGTAATTTGATTTCATATTAATTTTTATTGTGACATTTAAACATTAAACAACTATGAAATATTATTGTGTATTTTTCAAAATACTAGAGTTCTATTTCCCGTTGGCAATGCGTACCTACAATAAAGATTTTACGGCACTCCAACTTTATACTGCATGAGTGAGTTATATTGCTCTATACCGCTATCCCCAAAGTGTCTGATGTAATTTCACGAAGCAAAGCTTGTTCATTTTAACAAAAGTTATGGGTACGTACTATTTGTTCATACTATATTGTTGATTTACTCGTGGGTGGGGCTTACTGGGAAATTGTTTTGCGTGTAACGTGTTGTACAGGTATACTGTCGAAATTATTTACGTCGCGCAGTTTCATGATCTTCAAAGCATATGTCGTTGCCGCTAAACTACTGCAGTTACTGCAACCATTAAATTCATTCAACCCTTCCAGCAACATGATTTGTCTTCTTAATATAGAATAGCTAAGAATTAATCTAGATATTTAAATAATGCACCAGATGTTAAGCTGCCTTGCCACTAGAGACATGTTACGTTGCTAAGCTCTGGATGTCTGTCAAGCGCACAAATAGATTCGCTTGATTTCATGGCTTAGGTCTGGTTGAAAGGGGTCAACCAAATTTATACTGGTAGGTTTAATACACATCCATAGATTAGCAGCGTAGCATTCTGGTAGAAAGGCAGGTTAAGAGTGCATTCTGTGGTGGACCGTCCGACCCCCCCGTTATCCCAAACGTCTCCTAAGCCCTTAGGCAGTCGTTCCCTTAGTTTCTTCGAGCCCTAGGGCTCAAAATTTCTTCTGGCAGAGCTTCTTTCTTCTGTGGCAACCAATAGAGTTTGTACAGCTAATAGACAGTCCGAAGAAAAAAAAAAAAGAGTGGTTCGATGCAATTTCTAGTTAGGTTAGAATAGGTTTACTTTTGATCCGCGTGTTATGACTGAAAACGTTCACTTGTGCCATATCAATAAAAGTTTCTTAATACGCCGGGGGACAGAGCTATATGAGTCGGTGGGTTTTGGTAACATAGTTTACTATTTACATTAAGTTTTCGAATATTGTTAGCCGATAACCAGTGACCCGACTGAAGTTAAAGTTTTCTTTGCGTGCCCTTCTGTTTTGCAAATACCACTACCAATGGAACGTGTAAGATTGAGAATCTAGTCGTCTGGCGTAGCCCATTTGATTTGTAGCTCTCCCGTAATATTGCATTATTTTTTCGATGTTTTACCTATTTATAGGTTATGTTAGATTTTTTTGGTTTTCTCGAAAAAAGTGCATTACCTTGTAATGCGAGTGCTATTGTTACAATCGGGAACCAAACCTCTACCAAATAAAACATCTTTCTCCCCGAAACTCTTGCCGCACGATTCTAAATTTTAACCACAGACCACAAAAAATAAAAATACTGTGACACTACGTCTTTGACATGATCTTACGTCCTTGTTGCACTTATACAAAATTATATATGCTATCTAGCTCTCCCATAATATTGCATTATTTTTTCGATGTTTTACCTATTTTTAGGTTATGTTAGTTTTTATTGGTTTTCTCGAAAAATGTGAATTACCTTGTAATGCGAGTGCTATTGTTACAATCGGGGACCAAACCTCTACCAAATAAAACATCTTTCTCCCCGAAACTCCTGCCGCACAATGCTAAATTTTAACCAAATATTTTACAAAAATCTTTTGGAGTTTACATGTGCCGCCATATAAACAGCCAGTTAGACCCACTTATGATTTTTTACATAAAAAAAAAATTATAAAAAAATTATATCGGACTATTAGATTTGTGCAATTGCCGAGAATTATCAAAAAAAATAAACAAATAATAATAAGTTCATCATACAAAATGAATCTGCTTCTATCCAACATTGAAAGAATAGTCCGTAAAAGGTGGTAGCGAGGATCGAATAAAACTATGAGAGTGAACACGGAACCCAAAATACGCAAAAGCGCGGCAGCATGTAATGGACCATCAGTTTTCGTTGCACGTTTGTTACTGTAGGGTTGCCTATTCTTATCCGACCCAAAAAGTTGTTCAAATTGACGTATGATTTCTGGCGATTTGGGATGATGTCATTGAGAAAGTGTCTTGGTTTATATAACTTTTACATAGCAATAGAGAATAAGAATAAGAATTGTCAGGTTTTTTGAATATACAAGGTTGCGGAGTACTTAATGAGCTGGAAAGCGCTTTTCATGCTACCGTTACCGTACAGTTCTTAAAGACACTGATACCTTCACACCTATACATGTTATCCTAAAAACTTAAAAATGCAAAAATATTAATTTTGAAGCTGTTACTTACGCATTTACAAACACTAATAATATCAAGAGAAAACATTTTTTTTTGTTCATAAGTAATCGATAAATACTTATATATAGAACAGATCTAAAATATGATACACCGTTACAAAGCCATTTTAACTCAAAGTCGAAGAAAAAAAAGGCGTTTATTAAACAAGCTAGAAGATAAGCGCCACCATAATATTTTTTCACGTGCGCTGAGTAAGGTGTTTTGTATTTGTCATTATTAGGGATACATTATTAAGTTATCCTTACAAAACAGGTCGTCATTTAATTGTTTAAAAAATTATCTGGACTTAATTTGTTGAAGCATTTAGTTAAAATAGAATGAAGACACAAAATTAATACACCTTTTAATATTCCACTTTTTTTTGAATAGTCGTTTATATATTTTTTGTCAGAAGACCTTATCAATATCTTCACTTTATTTGCTGAAGCATTTAGTTATGATGGAATGAAGGCACTTTAATTAATACGTAAAACCTGTTAATATTCCACTTTTTTGTTGGTTGGAAAGTCGTTTATAATTTTTTTTACAGTAGATTCTAAGTAGCGACAGCCCTAACCTTTGTAGTGATTTCGACGAAATATTGGCTTCCTGATTTACGACTGCGTTATAACTATCGCTGATTTTTATCCTCTTTTAGGGTTCTGCCCCAGATCGGATGTAAAAACGACATTGACTTGAAACTTTACACATCTTATAGATAAGGGCAATAAAATTTGATAATCAAAGAAGACATAAAATATTCTCTTTTATTGAAGTCAAGAGTTTTAAGTCTAAATACGAGCTAAAATTTTACTACCGCGTCGTTAATTCTTACCATAGAGATACCTAATTAAATGATATTTTTACAACTTCGAGCCGAGAACTCCATCTGCGTTTTTTTTGGTACGTTTAAATGCCACGGGAATTTTCCTTTCTTAAAACAAGCCTATGCCTGTCTGCGGCCTATCTGTATTCCAAATATTTCAAGATCAAGTTTGCTGTTATTTCATTTATACGTAACGTAGTGACCCAATCAACGTTTCGCGGGGGACCAAAATATGTCTGTCTACAGAATACAAGCTATCTTTGTGGTGCCAAAATTCATCAAAATAGTGCTGAGATTGAGCTGAATTGGTAACAACATAAGCACACCACAAAGGGATAAAAAAACACTTCATTGTTTACATCACACTTCGAGACAGATTGAAATGAAAACTATATAAATAATTAAGAAATGAACAAACAGACACACTTGTAATATTAGTAATGGATACGTAGAATTTTCTTCTTTCATTATTTGCAACCTATTATATTGTCAATTCACAATAACAATTACTCGAGCTTAATTTAGTATAATCTACAAAACACCAGGCAAATCATGAACGTTGACTAGACAACACATAATTTGTTCTTATCAGTCATTATCTAAATCCAGAGTTTATATTTGTATAAAAAAATGTAATTCAACTGTAGATATTATCTGTCATTTTGTATATTGTTTTCTCTTATTTGATAAGTAAAAGATTACAGACGTTGCTTCATCAGATTATGCAGACATCAGACTTTTCCTTGTTTAAAAAAATAAATTAAAGTACTTTAGTAAGTAAGCAGTTAAATCAAAATTCACAAAATATGAGATAGGCACACAACATTACTCGTATGGATTAAACGTCACGGACGCGAACATAATTTCTGCTAATGGCACCATTATCTGACCGAATTTCAGTTGGTAATAATGCGTGATATGTATGTATAAAACTTATCACTTCATATTCATTTAAAACTATTTTCGTAGTTCGAATAAAACTACTGTATTTATAAGGGACTCGTATTTTTTGCACGAATACTACAGGAACAGACGGTCAGGAAACTATGTTAAAATAAATTAAAGAAATAGTGTAACAATCATCACCTCTAAAGTACAAGGTAATATTAATCCGAAAAATGTTAGATTTTTTTATATTTCGCTTTCAACGACGTAAACACGTATTTATTTTGATGTTTATCAAATATATATTTCAACCACAAAGTCAACGTTAACGAAGCTTTTTAGATAAAAACACGGCGATAGACTCGTTTAACATGACATCCCCCGAATTGGGTATTCGGTTCCCGAAAATTATGCAGAGCATTTTAGCGAGACATATTTTTTTACGGGTTTTCATTTATATTCAGCCTAACTTAGGACAGTAGCTTTTTTTTGTCGTGGTGGAAAAGCTTTATAGCTACTTCCGTCCCTTGGGCAGGACGGAGGTTATGTGGGACTCCCACCCATGGGTGATCTACCCGAACTAAAAACCACCACGGCATAACCTAACTTGAATAAAAATTCAAATGGCAAAGAAACTAAAAGTTCAATAGCGTATTATCAGACCAGGTGTAAGAAAGGGTATGTGAGCGATTAAAAAAAAACTCTTACGTTTAACAACAATCATTTGGGTATTTCAAACTAAATCGTATGCTTATCATAACTCGCTGAATAAATTGTTTGAATCATACCATCAGCTATAGCTAAGTAGTCCCCAGACCCAGACCCAGTAGTGTTTAGTCATAAATCATTTATTCTGGTTATTAACTTGCGCTTAAAGCAATATCACGTTTTGAAACTTCTCATGCACTCTAAGATGGAAGCTGGCTTACCTTTTATGGGTATGGCAGTTACATTAAACATAAAATTCTAATCATTTTCAACGCAGCATCGTACTGGATATCTTGAGTTTGGTGGCAGGTCCTTTCCCAGGACCCCATTGAGGGCAAAGTAGAAAGTTTAAATGAATTATATTTACTCACTACGAATCAGAAATGACGAACTTGGGTGTTTTTTTTTTACATTATGTTTAGTATTATAAGTACAAAAGTAAAGTAAGTACAAATATATTTGAAATTTCGATGTGACTCATCTAATAGCATGTCGTGTCTGATGGAAAAAAATCTAATGGGGGATAATATAAATAAGGGAGTTCTAAGATAAGAAGGAATACAACCGAATTGGAGACCACTTTTTTTAGTCGGTTCATAAAATGCTCTAAGCTGTATCGTTAAAGGAGTATGACAAAAGTTACACAAACTAAAAACTAACAAGAGAATGCACTATCTCCATTAAAGAGTACTCGCTCTACTACGTGCTCTCGCATGCGTTCATTTGCGTACTGATGGCATTGTTTTATAAAGAACACGTACCTACCCTCATTTTTATAACATTTTTTTTTGTAGTGAAATTCTGTATTGAAGGCGAATTTGGAATTTGTAAACAACCTCAGTATAAATAAAGTTGTGTAGTGTTACTCTAAAGCGCTACTGACAATTTTTGCTAGGAGATGATCTGGTACGAAACATTACGTCGGAATGTGTTTTTCGTCGGCGTGTGACATATACTAAAACTCTGGTGGCCAGAAATATTCAGTAGAAAAATCAAATTACTCACTTAAGTCTTAACGATATTATAGGTGACACATACATTAGATATTATGGGTATATCCGTTTGACCTATTGTTGACCGGGTCAATCCAACTGATACAGCTAATTCCTTAACAATTTTTACATGAAAGCATCTCATTACCAAAAGTTAAGAGACGAAGAAGTTACGTCACAAATTACGTTTGAATACCAGCTATAAAGTCGAATTAAATTACATAAGTACACTGATTTTCTGATTTACAGTGAATGTATGAAAGCTGAAACACCAGACATCAAGGTCAAAGATTCCATGGGTCAAGGTTTTCCGAGCTCCAGGCTACCGCACTGGGATTTGTGAAGGCAATGATTTGGTAATGAGTCCTAATTTGTTTAATGCATCCAGGACATTGGTATTATTATCGCAGTTTTGCAATTATTCAAATTCTGATAGCAGTGACATGTTCCTGTACAGTTTAATTTTTTATTTCTTTTGGCCAATTTTACAATGTCAACTGTTACATATTTAACTATTAATTCTAATTTAAATTTAAATATTACTTATTGAAATACTTACCTATGAAATTCATTATTGATTTGGTGTAATAAAGTAAGGTTTAGTAAATATCAAGGACGCAGTGCGGTGCGATTATCTTAAAATTTTAATTGATAGGAATCAATCTATACGAGACATAATTTATTGGTGTGATAAAAATTAGTATATATTTATACTCAACATTTTATTATATTACATGAATAACTGTACTTTTACATTGAATATTTGACTGTTTAATATTTGAGTATATCAATATATTTTGGTTGAAATAATAGTTTACAATCGATTTATAAATTGTTTGACCTATTCCACTTTATAAATTCACCTTACTCACATCTGATGGTAGCTGGAAGAGATCTCTTATAGAGATAAGCTTTCCTTTGTATACTTCTTTTGTTAGAGTTTAATATCACAAATTTGGTACATAAATAATAAAAATAAAATAAAAATAAATAATAATTGCTAGCAGAAAAATTCAGGTGTAAGTTACGCGCGATTTTTTCAACTATTCTGTTTTATAAGAGAAAATATCTCAAACTAAAAAGTTAAGTGGTTTAAGAGCTAGTTACCCCCAGCTATTATTATAGGATTACAAAAGAGTTACGATTTAAATTTTTACTTATCTGTGACAACTACTTATCAGGCAGGCAGCGCCCGCATTAGTGCCTATACTGCATTTGATAAAATTTTGAATGCATCATTATAAACACATTACCGGCCTAAAGTTTTGGCCGCAGTCAACCTCGCTGGCCATGTGCAACTTCACACACGTTGTAGAACATTGAAAAGAACTCCCAGGCAAGGAGGTTTCTTCACGGCGTTTTTTTCACCTTTAAACGTTAAACTAAGTGATATTTACGCACATAATAATATGTACGAAATGGCAAGAATCGCTTGTTGTATGTAAAGTCAGCTATGCATCGCGGCTTGCGTGAATCTTGAATATTTCTGATACGAGTGATTGTGTAGACGAAGATCTGAAAATAGTCTTTCATCGGCTTTCATATTACATAATACAAAGCCAGTTCAAAAGGAGACATTAACTGATATTGAAGGTTTACATGTCAAGTATCTGCAATTATCTAATGATACTTAGGTTGGAAGGGTGCCAACGGAATCCTATTAAAGTAAGCCGCCACTGTGCGTCCATATGTCCGTCCGCCTGTCAGCTTACTGTATCTAATAAAATCATATTTTGTTCCTTACGTCTTTTAAGTGTGTTAAGATTTTACATACTTATTTATATGCAGAACAGGAATTTTGCGATTGAAAATAATTAAACACTTTAATATAATGATTTGTTTATTGATTGAGAGTAAAATTATTGACTTCGAACCATTGTACTACTTTAGCGAGTTTACATCGTCAAAAGCTTAATTTTAAACACGAGTGGTGTATCATCAGTATACAAAACTATCCCATGACTGTCTTTAGCAAAGTAGGAAAGGTTATTGATGTAAAAGAGGAACAGAAAAGGTCCTAAGATAGACCCCTGAGGGACTCTTAAAATAACCATAAAGCCGCTTTCCATTAACTTCAACTTTCTGAATTCTGTCGTTAAGTAAGATATCAATCAATATAATGATAGGAATCATAAGAATTATCTGATTATGTTCGTATGAAATGTCTGAAAAGCTTGCTATGATTTTGAATAGATACACGAGGATCATTAGAGCTGTAATTTGGTAAATCTTATAAGAGATTAAATAAACAACCCAGCTTTACCATAAGGCCCAAAATTCTTACCTATTCTTATTTATTATTTAATTAGGATATCAATAAAATTTTCAGATGCTCTCCATGGAAGAGAAACGAATAGGAAAAAAAGGCTTTGAATATTTTTGCTTATCTTTTAATAATAAAGCATTGACGAATTAATAGTTGATATAAAATACAATAAGAATCGTTGGAATGAAATTTTTAGTGGCAGGTTTCTGAAATATTATCTATTGCTTATATCCTCTTAGTATTGTATATTTGCGCCATCAGTAAATTATCAAAACCAACATATTTTTTTTGTCTTTCGTTCATTTACATCGGAATTTATGTTCAAAGTCTATACTTTGGCAGTAGCAAAACTTTAATTTATTTATGCTTTCTAAATCTGAAATACATTATTGACATTATTTGATATCTTACTGATAAATTAAATTACGATAACATAACATTTCAGAGCCATTACCTAGCCTTACAATGTCAGAAACGTGAACATTTCAAAGATTTTGTACCATTTAAAACTTATTTGTATTTTATTCATGAATATAGTTGGTAGACGTGACCGAAAATTTTGAAAAAATAATAGCGGACATAACTGTATTAAAATATGAAGGCCCCTTTAAAAATGATAAATAGAACGAAAATTATGGAAATGCTTACAATTATGTAAATTACTTGTGTGTAGGATTCATTCATTTTAGTTATTTTACAAACAGTTGTAATTGTGTTATAATTTGAAGTGCAAATTACTAAGTTACTTTAATAACATCGTAATCATATCAAACGAGGATTGCATTGTTAGATGTTGCGTGTTCACTTAATTATGGTTCTAATAACGCTGTGTTACGAGGTTTCCATCCCAGCACCAACATGGGTTTTTCGAGCGATATATCTGACCTGCACAGTCTAACTAAAGTTTCTTTGCCGTGCCTGTAATCATCTCATTCCTTTCAACTAAGATTCAAGACTTCATTTATGTACGTAATTTTCTCTCCGTCGCCCGCTGAATGTCTCTGAGTCTTCTTTATAGGGCAGGCGTAAGTAACCATGTTTCAGAGCCATAGGCAAATGTGCGTGCTTAGCTGCACATTAAAGGTATCTATTTCTTTGAAAAAAAATCGTAACTGGTATCGTTGCGTACAACGCGTGGAAAGCTGAAAGAACTCCTGAAAGCGGGTGGAAAACCAATACTTAATGTCCTTCAGCGATTGTTCAATTCTGTCATTCACCAAGGCATAACACCAGAGGCATGGCACAGGAGTGTGGTGGTTTTGTTCTTCAAAAAAGGTGACAATACCTTGCTGAAGAACTATAGACCCATCTCGCTGTTGAGGCTCAACAGCGAGATGGGTCTATAGTTATGTATATATCTATAGTATATCTATGTCTACAAGTTGTTTTCAAGAGTCATCACGAATCGTCTCTCTAATAGGTTTGACGACTTCCAGCCTCCCGAACAAGCCGGTTTCCGGTAGGGCTTTAGTACCATAGACCACATCCATACATTGCGGCAGATTGTACAGAAGACCGAAGAGTACAACCGGCCACTTTGTTTAGCATTTGTGGACTATGAGAAAGCCTTTGATTCGGTGGAAACTTGGGCTGTGTTGAGGTCACTGCAGAGATGCCGAATCGACTACCGGTACATCAAAGTACTGAAATGTCTGTACGAAAAAATCACACATGTTAGGCTTAATTACTCACTGTTTCACTGACTTAGTAGCGTAATTTGCTCAGTTAATAATGAAACATGTGTCAACATAAAAGGCTAAAGAAACTAAAAAAAGTATCATAGCCAACTCATTATTAGATAGTTTAAGTCCTATGTCATACGTGACCCATACCACCTTTTTTTGATTAATCTGTTTTAATTTATTACTAGACTTTCTCGTGCTCTCTTATAGTAAAACTGTACTAATTATGTAAGTATTCCTCTTCTTCATAAGTGGGTATATTTTCTTACAAATACAATTTTCAAAGGAAAGAAATATACCTTCTAGTTCAATGGATTTGAAGTGACGAGCTGGTAACAAGTGTATTTGTGAGTTTATTTTATATTATTGGTGAGTGTCTGATGCTTGTTTTGTTAAGATGTCACATCAAATAAATCAATCTCAGAAATACTTCCTGTGTATTCTCAAAGTAATATTTAATTTGTTTCGAGTGAAAAATGAAACTCAGCTATTTATATTTTGACTCATACAACTAGAAATAGTTCTCATTTCAAGAAAGCCTTTCTTGCAAGCTCTTTGAAAATCACGTCTGCCTAATTGTTTTGTCTACACCACCGTTTACAAATTTTACTTAAACAAATATGAAAAAATCAATTGTTTTAATAAATGCCATGTAATAGAAGCGGTGATAGCCTAGTGGTTAGGGCGTCAGCCTCCTAATCAGAAGTCGGCGGATCGAATCCGGGCACACACCTCGTAACTTTTCGGAGTTATGTGCGTTTTAAAAATTTAAAATATCACTTGCTTCAACGGTGAAGGAAAACATTGTGAGGAAACCTGCACGTCTGAGAGTTCTCCATAATGTTCTCAAAGGTGTGTAAATCCGCACATGGCCAGCGTGGTGGACTATGGCCAAACCCTTCTCATATTTAGACGAGACCCGTGCTCTTTAGGGAGCCGGTAATGGGTTGATCATAATGATGTAATATTATTGTTCAATTTTGTGTATTAGAATGTGGCTGGTTTAATGTCAATTAAGAAAGATACATTTTTTTGTTTTAAACCGATGCAATTACAGATCTAAAACTGCCTTTAATTGCCTATTTAAATGTCTAACAGTGAACTTTACATCGCTATACGCTACATTGTACGTTGTATTTTACGATACCTATATATCTATATAATTATATTTATAATAAACTGTACTTGGACCATTCATATAACGTTAAAAATATCCTGGAAATATTATAATTATGATAAATAAATCAATAACATAATTTTATATAAATTTTAAATCTGTGAAGTAGTTTATGCGTAAATAGTCATGTTTACGCATCACGCATAAACTACTACACAGATTGTATATTTTTTTATTGTAAATCAAATGGGAGATAATCGTTTAATCCGTAACTCTTGTAATGTCAAATAATATAACATGAATATTGTAAGAAGTATAGGACCGAACTCCTAAGTCGTCAACTTAACGATACTTCAATACAAGTAGGTACAAATGGCACGTGAACGCTAACTTAATAAAAGTGGTAGAAAGTTTCTTGATTAACTTCTGCATACAAGCTAATTAAGAATGCGATTCTGAGTTTTACTTTTCGTTGGTACGGTGTATTGAAATTTCTGGCTTTTTAATTTAATTTTTGTTGTCACAGTTACTTTTTGACGTTTGATCGCACGTCTAATTAATTATTTATCGACGTTTAAAATCTACTTCTCTGTAATTAAATATAAATAGATAATTGATAATGTACTGAATTGATTTGTCAATAGAACTTTACTATTGACAAATCAATACAGTACATTATCGATTATCTATTTATGCAGATACTACTGGATTGAATATAAGAAAATCAATTTTAGTCAAATTTAAAATGATCTAACTTAATATATATAAAACGGGTTGGTTACGTGTTAGATGACGCGAATGTCACCTTTGTGTGAATGAAATACAATAAGCAATATAACAATACAAAGGTGAACGCAAAAAAGAAAAAGTGATTTTGGTAACAATAATATTACAGTTGGAAAAGTTTAGAGGCATTTAGGCGCAGCTGTAGTTTATCCGGTGTCTAAACCCGGATATTGCGCTGCCCACGTCCATTCCCGTTTTATCGGCGGCGGCAGCAGCTTGTATTGAACCGGAATTTATCGTTTTTCACAATACTACAACATTGACACACAGGTAATAAAGGTACATTACTGTCCAAGTCTGAAATAAAGCAAAAGATAAATAATATTAAATTAGCCGTCTTTCCTTAACTTGTCGTCCGGTCTAATAGGCCAATAAGGTCTGACGTCAATTTGGTCTTATTTTTTAATAAAACTGATAACAGTTTCGTGGATAAAAAAACCTCGTTAGCGCTTATAACTGTCTAACAAGTATAATTTAATTATCTTATTTGAAATACTTGCGTGTCTCCGATAACGTTGTTTACAGAAATGAGTCGGTTGCTATTTTTTTTTATAATCACGATGTTATTAAGTCGAAGATTGATTCGTACCGTATTTTTTTATTCGAGAACATTTTGTAGTTCTAGTAATAATAACTGAGTTAAGACATATTTTTATCCACTAGAAGTTAGCTCTTGACCGCAATCTCACCTTATGGTAAGTGATGATGCAGTCTAAGATGGTCGCGTGCTAACCTGTTAGGGGTAAGCCCATACTCCTAATTGGTTTCTACGCGACATCATGCCGCAATGCTAAATCGCTTGGCGACACGTCTTTGTGGGCAGGGTGGTAACTATCCACAGCCGAAGCCTCCCACGAGGCCAGACTCGAGCCGGGAATCGAACCCAGGACCTCCTTATAATGTGACATCCCGCGCGCTACGCCACGGAGGTAGTCGAAAAAAATCTGCAGCGTAGCTAAGATCAGCTTGCTGGGATCTCCTCTTCAATTGTGTCAGCAATAAGAATAGCCTAGCCTAATAGTGTTTTTGACGTGAGCATTTGCTTCTTGCTTACCTTGGCTAGAACAAGTTGAACTGCGACTTACCTTACTTACTGTGTGTTTTAAGCAAAAGGACAGTCATAATCCTAGTAAGGCAAGTTATAATTGGGCTTATATGTGCAAAGAAACATTCAACCCACATTGATCAACTTAAGGAATATTCGGCAAAGATTGTGTCGTTGGCCTTGAAATTTATTAAATATCTCGTAATAGAGATTTTTGGTGGTTAAATGAAACATCTTTTATAATTCTGGTATCTTTTCCCTGGCCAATAGTACCGACACGTCATCTGATCAGTTAGTTAGACATAAATCATTATTAATTTGGCTGGTATTTATATTTAATAATAAATTGTTGTTTTTTTTTTTCGGACTGAATATTAGCTGTGCTAACCATATTGGTTGCGACAGCGTAACCGGGCTGTTTGGCGAGTTTCGGAAAGAAGCTCTGCCAGAAGATATTTTGAGCCCTAGGACTCGATGAAACAAAGGGAACGTCTGCCTAGGGCCGCCTCTTGTGAGGCCGAACCTCGGCTTAGGGATAAATAGTTGTTTAAGTAAAGATTATTACAAAAAAGTTGCAATGTTAAATTGAAGTATATCTTTTTTAGGCTGTGATAGCCTAGTGGTTAGGGCGTCAGCCTCTTAATCATAGGTCGGCGGTTTGAATCTGGGCACGCACCTGTAACTTTTCGGAGTTATGTGCGTTTTTAAACAATTAAAATATCACTCGCTTCAACGGTGAAGGAAAACATCATGAGGAAACCTGCTCACCCTGAGAGTTCTCCATAATGTTTTCAAAGGCGTGTGAAGTCTGCCAATCCGCACATGGCCACCGTGGTGGACTATGGCCAAAACCCTTCTCATATTGGAAGGAGACCCGTACTCTGTAGTAAGCCAGTAATGTATTAATCATGATGATGATGATGATATATTTTTTTGATAAATCTGATTATAGAATATTTATAGAAACCGACTAGGTGTATATTGGACTTGTGCATGAAGTGTTCCATACACGCTTTATTAAGAAACACTACCAAATATTTGCAGTAATAATATCACACAAGTTTCTAACATTGTATGTTTTTAAATTTCAACTTTATTCTATTCTTGATATTTTGAAACAGAAATGTGTGTGTTCTTTTTCACTCAATGGAAAAAAATATATTTGTAACGATTGATGGGACCCAGCCTGCTGACCGACAAACATAAATACGGTGCGCGGAGGTTAAGTAATAGGGACCCGTTGATACCTTTACGTTATGGAACCGTAAAAATAACGAGTCCGATAGCCAAATGCCAAACCGTCTATTTGTCAAGTTAAATAAATGTGATTACATGATTCTTTTATTCCACTACAAGTTAGCCCCTGTAGACGATCTCGTCTGGTGGTAAGTAATGATGCAGTCTGGGATGGTAGTGTCTTGTCAGTGGTACGGAAGAATTCCGGGAAGAAGGTTTTTAATTCGGGTATTCCTCAACGATAAAGGGGGGGGGGGGTCCCACATATCCTCCGTCCGTTGGGCAAGATGAATTATGTGGGACTCCCCCCCCCCCCTTTATAGCCATAAAGCTTTTCCCCCACGAGAAAAAAAAGGGATACGGAATAAAAAATATATATATATATTATTTTATTCCACCACAAGTTAGCCCCATGTATACGTCTGTGTATCTCATCTGATGGTAAGTAATGATGCAGTCTAGGATGGTAGCGGCTCGTCAGGGGTACGGAAGTAACTCATACCACTTATCGGTTTCTACGTGACATCGAACCGGAACGTTAAATACATTGACGACGTGAGTAAGGATCAGAGGCGCCACTGATGCGTTACCGACTGCACCCATCCTCTCAGTCGGTTTATACCACTATTTTGCGTAGTATATACTTGCTAAGTACAGTGGTAATTAAAAAAGAACAGCGACCGAATCCTTAAAAGGTTATGAAGATACATTTATTTATTTGTTTATTTATTATGGAAAACAAATAGCTAATAGATTTTTTTCATGACCATTTTTTAACATTGTGAGCTGTTAAAGCTTTTTACAGGTTTTCACAACGTTCATAAATAGTCCTTTACAAGGCACTTATAACGCGTCAATAATTTACATAGTAGTGATTCGATGGTGATAACTACATGCGTAAACTTAAAACTAAAGCTATGAGGGTTCCAAATGCGCCCCGGTCTAAGAAGAAGCCCACAACAAACTTAGCCGGGTTTTTTTTTTTTTTCATTATCACCATCTCACATAAGCAATAATAAATTATAGTATCTATGGAGATACAGCAATTCATACCCAAGCTTTTTTATCATTTATATAATCCTTAACGTCGTAATATGTTTTTTTTTGTAAGCTTTCGTTTTATAAAAACTTTGAACTTATTGATATATATCTCCAATATATCAATAATTATTTTATTTTCTTTATGTTCAAAGTAAGAAACATCTTATGTCATTAGCTTGAGTCACTATACAATATATAATAATAATAAAGAACGTAATATTAAAGACAAGTTGAAAATAAAGATATTATATACCTATATAGGCATATATATGTGTGTATGCAAATAATCCATCTCAGGCCGAAATATGCTTGACTCAACCAATGCCCACCCAGGGCTGTAGAGCTTTATTGATGACGTTAGGGTGGATAATCAAAGTGTTGACCCAAAGAAACTCTGGAGTCCCCGTTATACTTTGATACCCTATAAAAAGCTTTTCAAGTGTTCATTAGTAATTTCAAAGTTTTAGAACCCGTTGTTTGTTTCGTGGTCTTTCGAAGTGGAATTGTTTTGACGCCATATTCATTTAGCAATGCCATGCAAGTTGAACATAGGTTTCCCAATGTTAACCGTGTTAGTTGAAGTAGTTGAAGCCACAACATAAATCTAAATAACCTTAAGTTTGTTATATAACTCAAGACTTTATTCAATATTACTTATTTCAACCACGGATCAAGTAACAAGGCTTAAGTGGGAAACTATGTTAGCGCACGTCGGGATAAAACCAATTTAAAAGAAGAACGGTGTTAGCAGACTCCATTGTACGCGGAGTAGCAAAGTGTGCCCCACGTTTAGGACCCTGTCACACTATGCGTGTACACCGATTGATGGGTTTTTATGTAGCGGTATCATCGACAGAAATCGTCGAACTCCCTGACACAGTGATGATTACTTTGATGAAATGAGTTTTGACGAACTCCGTAGCGCAGCGCGTGCGCTGTCGCATTATAAAGCTGGAGGTTTTGGGTTCGATTCTCGGCTCTATTCTGGTCTGGTGGGAGGCTTCGGCCATGTGTAGTTACCACCCTACCGACAAAGACGTATTGCCAAGCAATTTAGCGATCTGGTGGTAAGATTGCCGACAAAGGAAAAAAAAGAGTGGGATGTACTGATTCCATGATATTCCATTTTCTCAGGTGCTCCGGTCGTAGCTAGTACACTGCGGATTGCTGAAAAGCGACATAGCTTTCCAGTGTAATTGCACTTAAAAATTAAATAACTGTCAAAATTGTAGCAGATTAGTCTCTTACCATTTTATACTGTAACACCACTTACCACCAGGTAAAATTACAGTCAAGGACTTCTTTACGCTTCACATTCCTAGCACTTATATTCCCGGGTTACACTAAAACTTCCGGAGTTAAGAAGTGTGTATCCGTGCCCATGAAAGCACGTTCAACAGTCTTGGAGATAATTGCTATCATGTAATTATGATCGTTATAGCCCAAGCATCCGTAATGGATCAGCATATCAGCGCAGTCAGTGTTCTTCTAAAAACCGTTAAAGGTCTATACTAAAGAAGTTGAAGATGCACTCTCTAAAACACTAAGGAATACTTTGGTATACTATATTTGATATTTGATGACCTCCGTGGCGCAGTGCGTGCGCTGTAGTATTATAAAGTTGGAGGTCCTGGTTTCGATTCCCGGGTCGACTCTGGTCTGGTGGGAGGCTTCGTCCGCGGCTAGTTACCACCCTACCGACAAGGATGTGTCGCCATCTAGCACGATGTCGCGTAGAAACCAATAAGGAGTATGCGTTTACTATACCACTAACAGGTTAGCCCGCTACTATCTTAGACTGCATCTTCACTTACCATCAGGTCAGATTGCCGTCAAGAGCTAACTTGCAATGGATAAAAAAAATGTTGCTTTTAGTGAGATTTAGGCCTAATATAAAAAATACGATTGGGATCAATATACCCATCTCCAATATCACGCGAAACAAGTCGAAGTCTACTAAGGGTACAGGTACCCTTCCTTTATTCAATCACATATTATTACTTCACCATATCCTGACATGATTATAAGTGATGATGCACCTAGAAGCACGAATGGCATGATTTGAATACACATGTCCCTTATCACTTTATATTTAGCATCTCATGAACGGTCTTCGTGAAGATTTCATGTAAATGGTGAGTTCACTTTTTCCCATGATCACGAGGTTCATTTTAGACTGGTGGCCGTGCGGAAATTTCAAAAGCATTTTTGAGGATATTGATTAAAATTTAACCAAAGCTATGCTATTCTCCATATATAACGCAGGTTTTGAATTGATACTGCTTTATGAGATGCGGGGGTAAATAACAGTATATCGCCAAATCTGACAATTGCGTTGAACTCGTAGTTTTGCTTGATTTAAGTATTGAAGGCTTAGTAGGCATAAGTATTTCGTTGGACATTTCTTTAGTTTGTCTTACTGAGAGAATTTTAACCAAAACGATACGAGTAAATATTGTTTATCATCGTACAAAAAACTCAGGTTTCAAATTCATAAAGTTTTTTGAGATGTAAAAAATTCCAGTATAACACCAAATCCGGCAATTGCGTAGAACTGGCTATTTTGCTTGATTGTAGTATCGCAATGTTCAAGAATCAAGTATTTCGTTGGGCATTTTTTCTGTTTGGAAGTTTATTTTGGTCAAAATAATACTAGTACATATCAACTTCGCACGAAAAACGCAGGTTACAAACGCAGGTAGAAGTTGATATAGCTTTATGACGATTACTCGGTATTCGAGGAAAAATCCTGTTATTTCGCGCAATGTGGCGAAACTGCAAAGTACTTGCTATTTTGTTTGATTGGAGTATCCGAACGTGCGGTGATAGCCTAGTGATTAGGGCGTCAGCCTCCTAATAAGAGGTCGGCGGTTCGAATCCGGGCACGCACTAACTTTTCGGAGTTATGTACGTTTTTAAACAATTAAAATATCACTTGCTTCAACGGTGAAGGAAAACGTCGTGAGGCAACCTGCTAGCCTGAGAGTTCTCCATAATGTTCCAATCTAATCCGCACATGGCCAGCGTGGTGGACTACGGCCAAACCCTTCTCATATTTAGAGATGACCCGTGCTCTGTAGTGAGCCGGTAATGGGTTGATCATGATGATGCATATTTTTATAATCGTGCCTTAATAATTTTGTTGCCTGGTAGATATCGATCAAAAATATAATAAAGGTATAACAATATAAATACAAGGCTGGTTACAAAGGGGTTACTAAGCCAATGGGCTATTTGAGTATTTATTATAATGAAAAACTATAGTTCCAGAAATTCTTGCTCAGATCAACTTACTTCAGAGAAATAATGGTACAAAGCTGCCAGAAAAAATACTCAGTGGCAACCAATCATGTTTACGTTTGATGCCAAATGGGGTCGCGGATTAGTATGGCAACAGAAAGGTTATCTTCTTAGATAATGTTGAAAAAAATGTTCACGCACATCACTACGTACTCAGACGTGTGAATGTAATTACAAGTCATTACAATTTTCGTTTATTTCAAATGTAAATTTAAATAATGTATTTAAGCGATGTTTTTGCGAAAAATTACGTTAATTGTGGAAAATTATGAATAAATAATAATTCATTTAATAATAAATATAATAATAGAAAATAATAGAAAATACACATAAAGTAAGTGTAGGCTTATCTCAAAAAATGTGATCACAATAGAACAGTAGGGAAAAGTATATATTCAGTAGGTAACTTAGAAGGTCGATATCTCACTATATCTCAGAGACATTGAACTATCGTAAACATCGTTTGTCCATCATCCCAGTCTAGTTCCCGATAATGTATGAAGGCGGAGAGGAAATTGCGATAAATGTTCCTTTACCAGCTATAGATAACAGTCTGTTGCCTATAGTAGGCTGTAGGTTGGAAACCATACGTTATGATCCCTGGTGTATATTTTGTTCGTATAATAATCTTAGGGATTTTAATAAGCTGAACGGTGGTAAAATGTTCCATTCCATGGCTACAGGAAAAATGGGAAGCGGAAGACCTCAAACTACATGGACGACAAATGTCCATAAGGATATGAAATGCCTCGGCCTCAATGATGAGGATACGAAATTATGATTGACGTGGCGCCAGACGATAAGCAAAACCGACCCCGCGTGACGGGATAAGGCGAGGCCAAAGAAGGGGACTTTAATAAGCTAATGATGGTGTATCTTCACATTATTAAAGTCCCAAAAGAGAGGATCACTGAACTCCAAGGATGTTCCAAAGCGAGTTTTAGAGTTATTATTAATAAAAACAATAGTGTACTATAGTCCGCCTCAAATTGAACAAAAAAAAAGTTAAGAGAACTTTCATTTTAATTATAAAATAAATTAATTAACATTATATTGCCAAAATTTGTTAGTAATTTCGTAAACAAAAAAGAAAAATCGAGACATTAATTTAAGTTACAAAATTTTATCAACATAATTAATTTTCTCTTGTAATTAAACAGTTTGCTCTTATGAAAAATATTTTTTTTTAACTCTAACATTTATTACAACTGATGTCTTAACTGACTTAAAGTTAAGGTGCTGGATATCGTCAATTTCCAAATGCCAAAACGAGACCGAAAAATCCCAGACATATTATTGGCATTCAAATATGGTACTTTTAGTACAAGATTTGCACACTCGCAATCGTAGAGTTTATTTCGCGTATCAAAACACTATAAAACTAAAGTGAAATGCACCTTTTGCTACTCGTTTTAGTCTTTAAAATCCTGGAACCAAGGATTTTTATCTTACAAACGTTCCGCCAAGACGGGTAGCTTTACAAATATGCACGAATGTGAGCTTTAAATCGAAATAAAACGTTTTACTTTTATGCAGTAGTGTTTGATACTCGAAATCAACTGTACGACTGGGAGAGTATAAATCTTATACTACGGTGCTTGGTAATAATAACCAATGAGCTTTATATTACAGTAACTAATAATACAAGTTAACATTGCGAATGAAAAGTTCTCCATGTTATTTTGCCTGTTAGCTTGTGAAGGCCAGCAATCTGCTCATGACAGCAAGTGGACAACGGCCACAAACCTTATTAAGAGAAGAACAATACCTTGTGTCCACCACACTGGCCATGAGCAGATTGGCAGACTTCACTCGCCTTTGAGAACATTATGGAGAACTTTCAGGCATGCAGTTTTCTTCACGACGTTTTCCTTCACCGTCGAAGCAAGTGATATTAAAAACGCATATAACTCCGAAAAGTAAGAGGTACCCGGGATACGGGAAATCAGTAATTCTACACAGACGAAGTCGCGGGCAACTACTTTTTTATAAAATCACTTCATATTGGCTATGATGACTAAAAATATGACTGTCCTTGCACATAATAAGATTCCGGCACTATCAGACTAACCTAATTGATAAATTTTTACAACATTAGACTGAAGCACATCTTATAAATATACTATCGATCGAACCAGTTAAGATTCCCGGCCTGAATTTGTCGAGGTTCTTACCGCAACTTACCCGCGAAGCTGTTCTGCCAAGCGAAGCGTCAATTCAGAGTACAATGGCGCGTGGAAGCAGTTAAATCTGCTTCCGCGCGGTCTGAGGTTATTCATAAATACACAATGTACCTAACCATCATACAATATCAATAAGTACTAGCTATAAACCGCCTTTTTACGCCGGTGTATAGCTTTGTATCACTGTTAGTGTCTGAGTTTTCTTCAATTAACAGGCTGTTAAAACATATTATTACATACATATTTTGCAAAAACCCAAGTTTAAGATATAAATATCACTTGGAGCCATAATCCGTTAATCCACTAATCATCATCATTATCATGATCAACCCATTGCCGGCTCACTGTAGAGCACGGGTCTCATCTCAATATGAGAAGGGTTTAGCCCATCTACCACGCTGGCCCTGTGCGAATTGGCAGACTTCACACGCCTTTGAGAACATTATCGAAGGAGAACTCTCAGGCGTGCAGGTTTCGTCACGATATTTTTGCTTCACCGTTGAAGCAAGTGATATTTTAATTGTTTAAAAACGTACATAAATCCGAAAAGTTAGAGGTGCGGGATCGAATTCCCAACCTCTTATTAGGAGGCGGACGTTCTAACGACTAGACTTTCAAATCTACTAATAAAAACATATAATTAAATATGTTAATTACAATTTATTTCCAGTTATAGCTTTATTACACTCATATTATGTATAGAGACAGTTTGTTAACTTTCGTATTGCAGTACTTTAAAGGTTAAATTCTACGCAAAAAGAAGTAAATTTCATAAATTTGCCACTGGCTCGACGCCAGCCTTCCGCGAACGTATTGACAAAACAAATTACGATACACTTAGCCAGAGGGAGCTAGTGAACCGTAACCGATCTATTTGTTGAAATAGCGGAGTTTATCAGGAAATTGTAGCGCTAATATTATATTATATATATATTTTTTATACACTACCGTTACATTATTTATATTATATACACTAGTTAGCCCTTGACGGCTATCTCATACCTGATGGTAAGTAGTGATGCAATCTAGGATGGTAGCGGGCTAACTGTTAGGGGTATGGTAAGCTCACACTCCTAATTGGTTTCTACGCGACATTGTGCTGGAACGCTAAATCGCTTGGCGACACGTCTTTGTCGGTAGGTTGGTATTTAACCACGGCCGAAGCCTCCCAGACCTGACTCGAGGCGGGAATCGAACCCTGGACCTCCAACTTTATAATGCGACAGCGCACGCAATGCGCCACGGAGGTCGTCAAAATATGTTATATATTTTTTCGAAAGATAAACATTATACGTTTTCTTTTTACACGCCAGAACCAGAGTCACTCAAAAGGCGATCGAGAATATATTTACTTGATAAAATCAGAAAGAAGGCCCCATAAAATAATCAAAGCTAAACAAATCACAAAGCTAAGTGGCAATGGGTGGGGCACATAGCTGGGAAAACAGAAAAGCGTTGGGGTCCTAAGGGTTATAGCCCACAAGATGGATAGTGGCAACAAAAGACAAAAAATATAAAATACGGAACTCTTGTCAAGAGACTCAAGCCCTTGGTTACCAACCGATGATGATGATAATGCAGTTCTAGTTCTGTCAATTAACCAAGTGGGGTATTTCAAAGCTTCATTTATCTGAACTGGGTCACCATTTCAGCACCATGGGATCCTAACTCTTATTCCTTTATAGAACACGAAAACATTGAATCTCACAATGCTTAAACTTTTAAATCTACGAATCTTAGTGTGTACCATATAGCGACTGAAAGCCTTATGAGCTTTATTAAACCATTCAGTTTTCTAAGATTTCAGATAGTAACGAATACATCTACAACTATATAACATTTGTACACTTGTGTTAACATAAAATTGTTCTGGCTACTGTCAGCAACAACAAAGTTAAAGGCAATGTGATTTCCATTTGACAGCCTACTAACAAAAGCAACCTGTTCAATAAATGAGAAAAAATACGTTGAATAAATAATTTCGTTGGCTTGAACACAAATAATAACAATGAAGCTTTTATAACTTATACCTACTACAAATGTTTGAAAACAGATAAACTTCAATACTAATTTAAAATATTGAATTGAAGTATTAGAAACTTTTTT
The DNA here is from genome assembly GCA_928268935.1 of Lasiommata megera. Taxonomy (NCBI): domain Eukaryota; kingdom Metazoa; phylum Arthropoda; class Insecta; order Lepidoptera; family Nymphalidae; genus Lasiommata; species Lasiommata megera. Next base: position 12,438,670 of record OV743314.1, on the reverse strand, counting down.
TTTGCGGACTGACTATTAGCTGTGCTTACCCTATTGGTTGCGACAGCGTAACCAGGCTGTTTGGCGAGCTACGGAGATATGCTCTTCCAGAAGAAATGTTGAGCCCTAGGGCTCGAAGAAACTAAGAGAAGTAGCAACTTAGTAATCTGCGTAAGACAGGCAAACGTGCACGGTGAGATTTATAATTTCTTCAATCTTTCTACACTACACCATACAAATCTTCCAGAATGAGTTCTCAACGTTATGTTGAATTTACGATGCACAATTGCTGAGTCAAGAAGCCTAGTTAGCTATTATCGATAAAACAAAACTAGGTAAATTTTTCTTGTAAAGTAATAAATAAACGCGATGTTAACTTAGGTCACTTAGAAAATTTCAATATGGAATGGGTGATTCGTGCCTGCGTAGTGGCAATATTGTCAGTTTTATCTGCAGGATGAACGAGTAATTCCAAAACTTTCGCTCAGTTACTATGACAATAAATCCTGTTATCCCTCATTTGACCTTCTCAAGTGATCCCGGTCTGGAATCTTTTGGCAAATTTCCAATCAAGTGCCTTATATATAGTGTTACTATCAATTTTCCGCGAATTCATCCGCGTATAACTTATAATTTCCCGTGGGCTTATACTTTTTTTTATTCTTATTTTGCTAGATGCCCGGAATCGTAAAACTTTTATTGGAACATAATTTTATATAAATATATATCTCTGTTTTCGGAGATAGGCTGGACAAACAGTTTATATAATTCATAACGTGTGTAAAGTTATATGAACATCACGATGGCCAATTTCACAATGACACAAGACAGACACTTCAATTTGTTTATTAATAGGTATATAAAAGATTAATCGCTTCCATTCCGAATATGACCTTTAGCCTTGGGTTTTGACTGATGACTTATTAATACAGAAACTACACCCACATTTTCATTTTGCGTGTCAAAGACCTCGCAGTAGTGATTTTGTGACCTACGGCTTAGTACTGAAAGTCAATTATATAATGTTATAATTAGGGAATATATCATACTATGATTTTTTTGACGTTTGCACGTCATACTCTTATTACGTCTATAACTTAATGTTTACGGTTTTCTATAGATTTGGACAAACGTCATGGCCCCTGGTGCTTTTTCCAGGATGCAACCAAAAATATCTTTATGCATAAATATATTCGCCAATATATGTTATTTTCGGATTTCCTGAAATCAGGAAGCTTGTAGTCCATATTTGCTTACTAACTTTTGACGACCTCCTTGGCACTGCGCGCTCGATGACGCATTATACAGTTGGCGGTTCTGGGTTCGATTCCCGGCTCGAGTTTAGTGTAGCGGAAGCAATCGGACGTGGCTCGTTACCACCCTATCGACAAATTTATACGTGTCGCCAAGCGATTTAGCGTTCCGGCACGTTTTCGCCTAGAAACCATCTAAGACTGCAGCATCACTTAAAACCTTGAGATTGCCGTTGCAAGGGCTAACTGGTAGTTGCTAAAAAAACTATAATAGTGGGGTCTTCAATTACTTAGCAGTTATTTATTCAACAAATACCTGCATAGTTAAGACAATCGATGTGAGTAATAAAATGTGCCGATACGTACTGTCAAAATCATGATACTGTACCTACTTTTATCTAATAAGATTTGATTTGGATAGTGCTATTTTATTTATCGTTCTAAATGTGTTCGAAAATTTCGTTGATAAAGTTAACTAAAGTGCGTTTGATACTAAAAATAAATTCAATCATTTAATATTTACAAACGAGCAGACAAGAAGTTAAGTCAGTAAACTATAGGACCCACCGACACGTTGCCGGTTGCCGTTCTCCTAAACGGTTTGTAAACGCATCACAGCAAACCGCTAAATCTCTTGGTTATTTCTCTGCTAGTAGGTTTGACAGTGGATCTAGTCGTGCTCATAACCACTCACCAGACCATACAAGAGTCGGTTATCGATGCAAAGCTGTGCCAAAATTAAAAAAATATTAAAATAAATTAGACTACTTTCGAGTTTTGCGAACAGTGACAATATAACGAAGCTGGTTTTATGTACATAGATTTTAGGGGCGCGGTCTGAATTCAGCCTAAATTCTAAAATTAAATCCTTTTTGTTGTGATAAATTTTAATTGAATTTTCCGCTACTCCTTTTGTTACTCGAATAAAATTTATTCAACTTTAATTTTGTAGTGACAGGCGTGCGGTCTCACGAAACGTTGCTAGGATTTTGCGTGTTTATCGTTTTACAGCATTAATGATTACAAAAACATTATAAGATCATTCGATAGACGTCCACTGCAGGCACGGTTTTTGGTAGGGAGTTTCAAATTCCCTAAGTCCGTGAAGCTAACGAAAAGCGGCTTCCTGTGACTCGTTCAATGCCGTCTGATGATTATGCAGTCTAAGAGCGTTTAATTATCTATTAAAAAAATAATAATTAGGAAAGATTTAGATAGGTTTTGTACTGCAGTGGTTCGCAACAAATACCTTGTGTAGGGACTCGGGACCGACCACCGACTAGCTTAAAAGCCTACGAAAGCCAATGGCGTATTGTACTATTTGTTTATTGGGTAGTTATGAAAAATTATAAGTAAATAATAGTCATAAAGGAATTTTTGTGACATACCTTTCATTATATTATTTTTCGGTAAAGTCAATTAAATTATTGTAAGCATATTATTGAGGCAGAGAGTAGTAACTAGATAATTGACATTCAGAATAATAAAATTAATCTCAAAATCTATATAATAGAGATTAATTTAATTTCGTCTGATATATTTACGAAACCTTGGCAAGCATTATATTTATATTAAAAAAAAGGCAGAATTGGTATCAAATTAGCTAACGAGGTACTTTTGTGAGGGAAATTGGATAGCGGTAATTGGAATCTATAAATTACCTGCCGTTTTTAGTAAGACAGACTATTTTTCTTGATTCAGAAGGGAAAGTTTCCTACAAGATTGTGATTATTCTGATTAGGACGAGATGTTGCGACGCTTTGTTTTAACGCGTTCCTTCACATACTTAAACTGAAACTGTGCTGTCCAATAAGGCGTACGTCTGCCGCGACCAATCACAAGATGCGACAATTTGAGAATGAGCTTTGTGATTGGTAGTAAGTAGAACGCAAACGTTATACGCAATTAATAACGCAGGTTGAACCCTGGTACTCGCTTTACCGAACACACTACGCCGACTGTTTTAGCCGAAAGACAATGGCGATGTCAGATGACTACGGCTGACTCGAACGAGTTTGCAAGACAGTGAGCTAATAGATCTGGTGAACTCTTTTAATGAAACTTTAACCTCGTTGCATAGCTATCATTATGCTAAATTTAAGCTTGGTTGAAAACCCTATGCACGCCACTGCTTGTAAATCAGTGCACTGTCAGATAATGATAGGGATTTGATTTCAGTAAGATAATATATGATTATAGACTAATAGTTCCAGAGTAAATAGTTCTGTTTTAATAACATAAAATATGTTTGCGTTGGTTCAGGAATTTAATACAATAATAATATATGAGGTTATGTTCATAACACCCTTCGTTAACTATTTTAGCTAACGAAGGTTCCGGTTCCAAACACGCACAGATCTAAGAAGAGGACCTCACCAAACTTAGACAGTTTATTTTGTGATCACCATCTCACACAGTCAATAACTAATTATAAAAAGCATGAATGATTGAGGACAGTTTCGTCTATGTTATCCTTTATTTCTCTGTAATGTTAGACGTGGGTGAATATTTCACATTGCTAGGCAAGTGCACACACGTACAAATAAATTGTTTAGAGCTCACTAACTCGCTCTGGCGAGGTGTATCATCATTTGTCAATATGTTTGCGGGAGGCCTGGCATTGCGCCAACACTAAATTTAACAAGATTTGCTTCTATTTGCCTCGGGATTTTGTTTATTTAATTTTCCGTAATAAATTTATAATATCCTAAAAAGAGAGAAGCTTAATCGCTTGGCAGGCGTTTAGTCTGGTGGGAGGCGTTGGCGTTGGCTAGTTACCACCCTACCGACAAAGACTTGTCGCCAAGCGATTTAGCGTTCCGGCACGACACAAACCAATTAGGGATATAGGTTGACCTTGCTTACAGGTTAGTACACTAACATTTTAAACTGCATCATCACTTACCATCAGGTGACAAGGGCTGACTTGTAGTGCTAAACACGCCACAATTTTAAGGAACCATTTTCATCTAGCATTAAATAGATGTTATGATTGACTGATAGAAATATATTTGGATTTATAATCCATCGTATACACTTTAAGCCTGTAAAGAACTTCAACTGACCTTTCAAATGTCAGAGGGAGAAGAAACTAACTACTATGCCAAATTAAAATGCGTTAATTCAATGTTGATAGAAGACAATTTTAATCTCTTTCTTATAGACGTATATGGCGATTATTTATTTTGCCTAGGCCAATAGATTTCGCTTAGTAACAAGCGTCTGGTGATGAAGCCAGTTTCTTTGCGTGTTTTTTCGTACATAGTATTTTTTTATTTGTTTGCGAGAGTCATTTTAAAAGTCATCATACCAAACCTTGTTCGTACTAAAAACACATTAGAAGGACTTGTGTTCGCATAAAAGGGTAATTTATCAAGCAGATATTGGTAACAGTTGGGTAAGGGATAATACTGACCCCAATCCTGAAAGCGGTGCGTCCATAGTTCTAGCGTCCCATCCATTTTATTTTTCTGTACAGGACATAATTTAAACTTTGGCTTAGATTATTCATCCGCCTTTTATGATCTGCATCAGAAAATTTATTAAATTATATTGTAATCGCTCAAGACCACGAGTTAAGCATGGATAGATTTTACAATGACAAATAAAGTCTGTCCAATAATCTATATATATATAAAAGCGAAATACCACTGACTCACTGACTGACAGACTGACTGATTATCACGATATCTCAAAATCTATAAAACATACGAACTTGAAACTTGGAAGGTAGGTTCCTATTATGAAGTAGAAGTCAGCTAAGAAACGGTTTTGAAAAAATACCCCCCTAAGGGGTTGAAACGGGGGTTGGAAGTTTGTATGAAAGTTCTATATTTCTGAAGTAAGAGACATGAAAGTTGGTAACTATGTAGTTAATTATAAATAATAAAGATCTAGGCAGGAATTTAAAGAAACTTATTCCACGCGAACAAAGTCGCGGGCATAACCTAGTGATTATAGGTAGTCAAGTATGGACTATAAAAATAATAGTCGCAGAATAATGTATAACTTTATACACAATCCTGTACACAAGTTATTGTATAGAACTATTGAGTGGCATGTGATGGCGACAAGAATGTTGTAAATCGCCCAATAACATAAGATCTTAAAAATCACTTGTATTTTCTGGAATTCTATAGGTAGGTACCTACATGAATAAATAATTTAGTCAAGATTAATTAGTAGGATCAGCTTAGAAAAGCCTTAGTTAATTCGAAGTATTGAAACTAGTAATCATTTCATTAAAATATTGGGTGATATGCTAGTTGACCTTGAGTTAATACGGCCAAAATATTTTTTTAAGTTATATAGCGAATGCTATAGCGCAAGTGCATTACGGCTACATCAGTATATAAAAAGTATGTGCAAGACGGTAAGCTATTTCAACACATGCTAGCGATGGGTATCTTCATACTCAGAAACGCTCTCAATAAGACCATACAATACCCGTCATTTATTTCATCGCTTTTTCATCAAATAACCCTACATCTGTATTCAATCTCAAAAAGGCGTGCATTTAAATGACCCAATATGGCTATACCGAACGATTTGTATTCTACGACCTTTATAATGGGTGATTATTGGAAAACAATGTTGCTATAAGATTTAAGTGGCATTACTACACCTACTAAAGTTCAAGTAGGTACACTAAACGGGAGATAGGAGTCGCAGGAGTAGCTGTGATAGCCTAGTGGTTAGGGCGTCCGCCTCCTAATCAGAGAGTGATAATGCAGTCTAAGATAGTAGTATGGTACGCACTCCTAAATGATTTGTAGGCAGCATCGTGCCGGAATACTAATTCGCTTGGCAACACGTCAATTTGGGTGGTAACTAGCCACGGCTAAAGATTCCCACCAGACCAGACTCGAGCCGGGAATCGTACCCAGGTCCACCAATGCGACACGCACGCACGCACCTTTAGCTGCCTTTAGTCCCAGGAAAGCAGTTAGTAGAAAATTACTTCTATCGTCATGATTTTACGTCTTACTACTATTTTTTTTTTCACGCTGGGAAATGCTTTTACACATCCCCTCCGGAGGCGACGCACCCAAGACTGCGCCGCTTCTGACGGGGTATGTGGGACTCCCCGGAGGCCAGGCTGGCTACCAGAATACCCACTAAAACCCAGCGATGCTCCTTCGCGTCGCCTGTTAACTGGGTCACGGGAACACTCGTGCACATGTTTATTGTTACTATAATTTTGTTATTGGAATCAAACGTAAGAAATTTAAGTTAAGGTATTTTTTTTTTTTTACAGTGCGTGGTGTGAGAGGAGGCCTGGGCCTAGCAGTGTTAGCATTACGGAAAGAATCATTAAATAACGATAATTACTGTTACATTTATTCCGATCTGTGTTACTACACCTCAACTTGTATAACTTGATATATGGTCGGTTCGCTGTTGAAAAATTGCCTCCTCAGAATCACGACTTTGTTTACTCCTACTAAATTATGCGGTCGTGTTGATGTCATTACTAACCAGCTGAAAATTGGTTAGGGTCCGATTTCTATATTCAATCTTAAATATATCTGCATACTAGCAGACCCGGCCACGCGTTGCTGTGGTTAAGGTTTGTGTTATATTACATTATAGTAAACAATTTAAGAAGAACGGTAGGAGAACCTCGGTCACGGGGACCACCATGCTTTTTTACATAGATGGCATTTGTAAACAAATATGGTGACCTGCATGACAGATTTTCTACTACCATAACCTCTTAGTACAATGAAATTATTATTTACGAACGAAGACGGAAACATTAAATCTGGTATACAAATTCACTGCATTGGGATTTGAAGGGGAAGGACTTTTTATGGTATTACGATGGTGATATCTAGTATGTAGGATTGGGCAGTTCAATCATCTTTATAATCTAAGAAGCATATTATATTATAGTATATACCTATTTCATTATATACTAGGAGCTGTTAAAGTTACATTGGAGTTTAATACTAGTGAATTAAATTCCAATGTAACTTTAACAACATAGAAACGAGGTATCTTAGCGCCGTCTTGATACGTCACGAGAATGTATGGTACCGCTAATGAATCCGTATATTAAAATACCCAAATATTTGCCATGAACATTGGCGGCAAGTCATATACAATTTCAACTATTTCATTTCACCGTTACAGTAAATTAAAATCGAATTATAAAATGACATAGCAAATTCACCATTTGATAACATTTGAAATGTGTAAATAAATAACTTTTAATTGTGTGCCTAGCTATTCGACACCGACCAATATGCAGAGTTTGTCCATATATTCGTAGGGTAGCCATCAAAAATCATTGATAAAACGAAAGCTTGTAGAAAGATCATATTACGATATTAAGGATTATATAAACGATAAAAAAGCTTGGGTGTGAATTGCTCTATCTCCATAGGTACTATAGTTTATTATTAATTTTATTCATTATGTGAGATGGTGATAACGAAAAAAAAGAAAAACCCCGGCTAAGTTTGTTGTGGGCTTCTTCTTAGACCGGGGCGCGTTTGGAACCCTCATAGCTTTAGTTTTAAGTTTACGAATATAGTTATCACCATGAAATAACTACTGTGTAAATTATTGACGCGTCAAAAGTGCCTTTTTAAGGACTATTTGAATAAAGATTATTTTGAATTTGAATTTGAATTTGAGGTTATAGGAGTGTCAAAAGTTTTTCAGCTTTGTTTATGTGACCGTTTCTCAATTATAATTTTAAGCCCGCCCACAAAGAGATTTAAATGAGTTTTTCCATCATGTTTTACTTATCGGCAGGTGTTATATACAATCTTTACGGCTATAGGCCACAGGAAAAAGGGTAGTAAGCTTATAACCATTTCCTAGAAGAGTTCCTAGAAAAATAATAAAACTAGTAAATACTCTTCGTTACACTGTATGTATAAGCACATGTATTGTTAGAAAAACAACTGATGCTATGTTTGGTAAACAAAACGCATTAGCAATGCACTGAATTAGGTGTGACACGTTTTGTGGATGACATAAATATAAAATTATACATAGTATTCTATGTTATTTTAATAATTTTATATTTATGTTATCCACAAAACGTGTCACACCTAATTCAGTGCATTGCTAATGCGTTTTGTTTACCAAACATAGCATCAGTTATCAGATGAATTTGCTGTTACAAATAACATAAATCACAGGTTATTTAACCGCACATGGTCCGACATTTTGTTTCGCTTAATTAACATTAATCGGTTGTGTAATGGAACGCTAGGTAAATTCGTCAGGTAGAAATATTTGAATGTCCCTACAAACAACCAATTCATAGATCAATTTAACATAATCAAATTTGCAACATCTTACATTGTTTTTTTTCCACTACAAGTTATTGTAATGGAAAAAAACAATATACTATTAAATTTTGAAGCAGACAGAGGTCTAATCTTATTCGATACTGATTTTCGTAATATCAGTATTAAATTGATGCTAAGTAATAACTGATGCTAATAAAGTAACTTAAAATCATGGTTATTGAATTGCTATATTAATTGCTTTAAATCGGGCAATGATGACCTCTTTGGTGCTGCAGAATAGAAAATTTGTCGAAAAAGACAAGAGAGAATAACTCTGCTTTTTTTGTATTTACTACAAGTTAGTCTTGACGGCAATCTAACCTGGTAGTGTTAATGCAGTGTAAGATGGTAACTTGTTAAAGGTATGATAGACCCGTACATCGCTTGGCGACACGTCTTTGTTGGTAGGGTGGTAACTAGCAGAAGGCTCCCACCGGACCAGACTCGAGCATTCTGCCTGAGCGCGGTGTTGCACTCAGACAGAATGCGACAGCGCGCGAGCTGCGCCACGGAGGTAGTTACATTCTGCACAACAATTGAACTTTGAAATTTGTATATATTTTGAGATAGGTTTGCGATTGACGACAATCAGTACTAGAAAGCATGCATATGTTGGAGCGCGCCCAGAAAATGCCTATTCACTCTTGACTTGAAGGTACTAGGATAAGTGGCTGGAAACAGAGATGCTGGTTGTACGTTCCACACCTTAGCGGTTCGATTCAGAAACGTTGATCCAAATCGTTTCGTCCGAGTAGTTTGGATATCAACCACATAAGGGTGTCAACGCTCACGATTTCTCGAAGTTCTGTGGTAATACGGTGAAGGGTTATCTCATTTATTATATATTAATGGATTTTGATTTGTTCTAGAGGCAAAGTTGGATTGTTTATGTGTATTTATAACAAACCAACACATGAATCATGTGTGGCTCCTCCGGTGGTTCAGATGTGCATGATCAGCGGTGAGAAAATTATAGATTAAACAAATATTTAATAATTGTTTTATTTTATTTGACGCAGGTGGACTGTATATAAGCTGTAATAGTTATTATTATCGAAATCTGTGACATGGTTATGACTCAACAAGATGTCAAGTTCCATATCAATGTCATGTCATCGCGTCATGGGATGGACTGCACTGCTGTCACTCGTGATTACTGATTACCGTTGAGCTTTCATTGTTCGTGAATGTTTAACAGATTCCATTTTAGCTTTCATCATTAGCCTAATATCGGCCCTCGGTTTGTATGGTTATTATATGATAAAGATAGACAAACTTACATATTACAAAACATACAACATATGGAATGTTTCTCGTATCTCCCGAGATATTCTTGCCATTTATCTAACTGAACGCCCAGTTATCACCATTAATTCTGAGCAAAATTGGTAGTTACATCGTGTTTTATTACATAACATGTACCAAGGAACGCTTTATTACACAAATTCGGAGAATTTCCTTAAAGTTCTAAATGGATGGAAACTTTAGTGCTTTACTAATCTTGTCAGCAGCTATCACATTCTGAGAATTAAATTTTGGTAACAGCTACTTCCTTTTGCGATGCCGTTTCCCAAACGAGAAAGCTTTCAACGCGATTTTCAAATAATGCTCAAACTTCGAACAAAAACATTATTTTCAGTTGTTGTTTTTGTGAAGTTCATTTTAGGAGCATGCAAAAGTTTCCTTTTACAGAAAAGGCGCAAACAAAACAAGATTCAATAATAAGTTTTGTCACAAAACGTTATACATTGGTTGTGGGGATGTCTGTGAATTGTAAGTGGTGAATATCACTTTAATACAAACATATGACATGTTCACTGCCGAGGTCGACTCTTGGCGACTACTTTCGATTGTCATTTCGATTATTAAAGACAGCAATCCCGTCCATCAAAATAAAAATATCTACAGTTTAGCTAAGCGTTCATAAAATAATCAATACTAATAAATATACTTACGAGAGTTACTCATATTTTACAGCTCCAAGTAAACTTTGAAATAAAGTTCAATGAAACTCATGAGTCTCACTGAACAAAATTAAGAGGATCTTCATTTTATTTCAGGCCAAACAAATTCCCGGCATTACTTACCTGTATTTATTAGGGTCGCCCTTTAAGGGGTCCAAGAAACTCGAGATTTAGCGTAAAAAAATTGTAACTAACAGTTCCGCCTTCATACACCGGTGGTTTAATTTTTTTGTATTAGAGTAGTTAAAGTTTTGTGTGATGATTGTTTCAGCTTGATATAGCGTGATATTAACTCTTATAGTAATGTTCTTCTTTTATTGGCGCGTCTTCAACTTTGTTTTTTATTATGCAACAAATAAGCGCTTGACGGCAATTTCACCTGCTGTTAAATAATAGATATGGTGAAATGGAGTCATGGATGGTAGCTGACTTGTCAATTGGTTTCTTCGCGACATCGTGCTGGATCGCTAAATTGTTTGGTGACAGGACTTCGTTATTAGAGTGATAACTAGCCACGGCAGAAGCCTCCCAAACCAGACTCAAGCCGGTTAGTTGTAGCTATAGCTATAGTTCGGAAAGCTGCCATACTTGTTTATAATACTATGTTAGTTAAATGTTACTTACCTAATGGTCAGAGTGAATGTTTTTTATGAACTAACAGCTTCTTTTCATTTCTTTGATATGTGATAACACAGTTTTAGTAAAATTTCAACTCATATTGATAATCATTCGAGCAAATAAAATGTAAATTCATCGAATCAGTAATTAATAATAGTACTAGACACCTAATGTTTATTATTCGGTGGGCAACATTATAATAATTTATTATACATATTTATTTAATTCACAAAATGTATACACTAACGTATAATTTATATATTCAAAATATATTTAATAAATTACACAATAGAGTTATAGTTTTTAGCTTCTGGACTATTTGGTTCTGCAAACAATTAATAACCTGCACTACTTAAAATATTTTTTTTGCTGAATATTGAAAACGTACGTTACGTAAAAAAAATGTTTCCTCTATAGATCACAACATCATTTCAACTTCATTGCTATATTATACGAGCATATTGCATTAAACCCCGGCTAAGTTTGTTGTGGGCTTCTTCTTAGACCGGGGCGCGTTTGGAACCCTCATAGCTATAATTTTAAGTTTACGAATATAGTTATCACCATGAAATAACTACTATGTAAATTATTGACGCGTCAAAAGTGCCTTTTTAAGGACTATTTGAATAAAGATTATTTTGAATTATTGAATTTTGAATTTTAAAAATAAGTACCTTACCTACTAAGCATATTGTATAAAAACATAAACCTGTGGGAGTAAGCAACGTTGACACGAGTTAATAAATGGATGAGCGACCAAACATTGGGTCTAAAACCATATTGGCATTCTTTGCCTTTCTAATGAAACCAGTTTGGGTCACTCCGTTGTATAGTTTCAGTCTATAACAACATCAACAAATTAATTTTTTGTGTTTTATATATAAGGGGTAGCTGTGATAGCCTAGTAGTTAGGACGTCCGCCTCCTAATCAGAGTTCAGGGGTTCGAAACCGGGCCTGCACCTCTAACTTTTCGGAATAATCTGCTTTGTAAGCAATTACAATTTCACTTCCTTCAACGGTGAAGGAAAAACATCGTGAGGAAACCTGCATGCCTGAGAATTCTACATAATGTTCTCTAAGGCGTGTGTCTGCCAATTCGCACATGGCCAGCTTGGTGGACTATGGCTAAACCCTTCCCATATTGAGAGGAGACCCGTGCTCTGTAGTGAGCCGATAATGGGTTTATCGTGATGATGATGAGATAAGTGGTTAAGACAAATATACTATATACTTTACTGTACCTCATATGATCATTTACTGTGGCAAATCTCGTGCACGAAGTAAGCCTAAAAAGGGGTAGGAAGTTTTCTCGTCACATAATAATATATAGATTTAGCTTAACCAAAACTCATGTGTAAGTTAGGGTAGGCAATTTCCGTAGGGATTGATGTTAACAAAAGATTTATGTCAAAGTTTACTCAACAACAAAACTATTCATAGAGGGTTAACCCCGTGTGGTTTTACCTAACTTGCAATAAATAAAATGCCTGAAAACAATTCTATTAATATTGTATGCATTTAATGAGATTTGTATTGATATAATTATTATGAATTTATACTATATTATGACTTAGTATTTTATGCGGTCTCTTAAAAATAATCCGTAATATTTAACTGGTTTTGCTGTATTTTTATTTGATTTATTTATCTCCTGTTACTCTAGCTTTACAGGATAAAAACCTAATTTGCTAGAGTAGCTTAATAAAATTTATGTTTTCATAATTCTTGCATAATTGATTCATGCAACTCTTTTGCGCTTGCTTTTACTACATTCGATGAAAATAAATACTTATGGCGACATACAAGTTAAAATAATACATCATTAAGTAAATTGGCATTCATACGAAATCATGCGAATACTTAAAAGACAAATAGCGAGAGACATGTTTGACAAAAATGTGAATAAAAGAAAACAAAGCTTGGAATGAAATATCAGTTTATTATGAACAACATCATTCTTTCTCATCCATTATTATTACAATATTATTTTCAGATAGGTATTTAGTATAAGACAGAGCAAAATATATAATTAAAAGTAGATTTATACAAAGTGATAAGATATTTAACATTATTTTTGAAAAACTTTAACTAAATGTGTAAAAGTGCACATGTTAATATAGATTTAGAGAGTATTTCTGCACATAGTCGCAATTGACGTTTTTACCTGTCTTAAAGTAAGGTGTGTTGCCTCATTATCAGAATTGGTTTCATAAATTAAATTAGTTTTACTCGTACACCACTGGCAGAATAATATTCCAAGTAAAACAATAGCCAGATCGATCTCCATTTATCTCCATTATGAAATATATATCGAATATATATTTCATAATGGGCAAAGCTTGAGTTCTGAAAAATAAATTATAAATAACCACCACCTATACCACCACACCTTACTTATTTTAGAGAACTTAACATATTTCTGAATAGACTGCAAAGCATTATAGAGGTACAAAAGGTTTGTTAAATAAAATAAGCAAAATTGGGATGAGCGTACAAAAACTGTTACCGATAAAATATGAATGAATACAAAAAATATAACTCAATATAATTACGACAACAATTTCATAACCATTTTAATGACAACGTAATACTAAATTTCAAGATGAACAAGAATACAATGGTACAATAAATGGGCGTGATTCGTACAATAATTAAATAATAATCATTAAAACAATTATGTACATTATTCCGAAATCTATCTACCGGTTCTATTTACAATGAGCGTTAACATTTAACAATCGTGTACATCCAGAATAACGTTATTAATCTTATTAATTAATTATTATATAATAATAACCAGAGGACTAAATTATTTAGTAATAAATTAATATAACATTAGACGTCATGATGCAATAATACAATTACCATTCATAAATTATTAATAGTTAAATGATGCCGATTGCACATTACGCGTATTCGGTGGTGTGCTGATTTGCGTCAAACGCCAACATCCTCGTGCTCCAACCGAAACGTATAGAAATTCTTCTAATAATAATATACTAGATACTCTATCAGATGTGAAATAGTCTTCTTGAAAAATAAGTTCTCATTGATTAAACCACGACCTATAGTAGTTTGCTAGTGGGAAAGTTAAAGCAAATAAAACTTATGTTAAGTCAAATATTTCATACGTCATATTAAATAAAGACATAAAGATAAAATAAGTACTCTTTTATTGTGTAATATTGCATTGGACTGAGTATTTTATACATCATGCATCGAAGTTTTGGTTGGTTCAAATGCACGTACAGGGGGCATGCGTTGGATGCCTGAGTTTAAATTAAGTTTAATGTTTAGTCGCCAAAGAGGGTTTCACAAGAAATATTTGGGAGAATGACATGGCATGTGCGTACCGTTTGGAGCTTCCAAACAGTCCATCAGTAAGAAAACGCGCGATCAATCATATTACGTGATAGTGACGCCTATAATTATATTGTATAATTTTTAAATTAAACTGGCTGATTTAGAAATAGTGCTCACCAATATTTAGTGCTCATTAATCCCGCAAAGAACGTGGTAAAAGGACAGCTCAGCTTTACGCTCAGTCGATATAGTTTACAGATATGTGTACACCAGAAACGAAACAAGCGATGTCTATACTGTTGTACATAAATGTCTTAATTAAACACAATTGGTGTATCCACATATCAAAATCTTTTTCAATAGCAGTAAGGCTACAAGAGTGTGAAGGACAGCACTATATTTAGACGTGTCAATTTAGTTTAGTTTTGAGTACAGCAGAATTAGACATACACATGTGCGAACAAGAGGAACTTACTTTAAGGAGATAGCTCCTAAGTTACTCATGTTTGCCAACCACTCGTTTTGCGATCGAAAAATCAGATTTTACTAGTTAGTAATTAGTCAATAATGGGCAGGAAGTAAGTACAATCTGTGAATATTGTTTTTAAGCGACGAACATTCAAACACATTTTCATATAATTTTCATTGACGATTTTCATTTCATTGACGATTCATATAGCAAAGCAAATGTATATGATGTCACGGGTTACTAGGAAGCTATTTTTTATACACTACAAGTTAGCTCTTGACGGCTATCTCACCTGGTGGTAAGTGATGATGCAGTCTAGGATGGTAGTGTGCTAATCTGTTAGGGGTGTGGTACACTCCTAATTGGTTTCGAAGCGACATCGTGCCGGAACGCTAAATCGCTTGGCGACATGTGTTTACCTGTAGGGTGGTAACTAGCTACAGCCGAAGCCTCCCACCAGACCAGACTCGAGCCGGGAATCGAACCTCCTCAGGACCTCCAACTATATAATGCGACAGCGCACGCACTGCGCCACGGAGGTCGTCAAAACCGTCGTTTATACCAATCTCTAAACCAGTTACTATTTGAAGCCGTATTGTCTGTAGATAATGGTTAGGTGGTTCAAAGAGAGATATTAGATTTCCTACAAAACGCCTACGAGTGAAAATCCAATCGATAGATCCACCTGCTTGTCAAATTAAAGGAATAAAATTAATTCTGAGAGGATAGGAAATTCTCCTTCATTGAACCTTACCTAATTGTTTTTACTCATAAGTTTTGAAGCGGTGATAGCCTAGTGGTTAGGTCGTCAGCCTCCTAATCAGAGGTCGGCGGTTCAAATCTCGGCACGCACCTCTAACTTTTCGAAGTTATATGCGTTTTTAAAAAAAATATATATATCACTTGCTTCAACGGTGAAGGAAAACATCGTGAGGAAACCTGCACGCCTGAGAGTTCTCCATAATGTTCTCAAAGGCGTGTGAAGTCTGCCAATCCGCACATGGGCAGCGTGGTGGACTATTGCGAAACCCTTCTTATATTGAGAGGAGACCCGTGCTAAGTAGCGAGCCGGTAATGGGTTGATCATGATGATGATGATAAGTTTTAAACATCGCAGCGATATTAAACTTGCCTAAAATATGATGAAAACAATTCTATAATTATTAAAATTTAATGTACAAAGTTGACACATTCTCATAACATTTTAGGCTTTTAATGTGTCATTGTCTAGTTAACCGAAACATCATAAATATTTCCTCTGATTAATGTGTAAGTGCGCCTTAATTAATTGCCCTTGATCTAAGACACTTTTAGAGGGTACCTACATTACGAAGGTCAGATAATACGAAGGTCACATTTCTCGGTGGGGCCAAAGCTAGGGAACGGGGAAGGGGGTCAACGAGGCCCAAGCTTGCGACAATATCTTACGATCAACTAACGTCCGAATAAAACTCACGAACAAATTGCAAGATATAGTAATAGGTTCATGTCAGCAGTTGAAATTAAATACTTGCTAAAGATTAACGTTTTAAAATCCAGCCTAGAGATAAAATTAACATTGATATTTATCTTCTGTCTATTTGTTTATTTGATTGCTCTCAATGTACATTTTCGGCTCAATCACAGCAATAATCTTTTCTTTAATAAAATGTATCACAAAGATAGCTTGTAGAGAGTGATATGGGATACCTTCAGGCTCAGTAAAAATAATAAAATTTACCCGCGAGATTATAAAAAGACCCGATACAAATTCAGACGATATCTGCTAATACCTAATTCTCCTTAAACCTAGAATTCCAAATTGGCATGAAATTAAATGTATCCCAAAGACTCTACAAAGAGAAATGTCAAGAACAATATCGATTCGAATTGGTTTCATATACAAAATCTTTTTTGTGTTATTACAAACATGAAACTGATATACAAGAGATTTAAATTAACTTGAGAGCTGACTGCAGCATTTTTATTATTCCAGTACTTTTTATTATTCGTACAGATATCAACATCATCATCTGCGTATTAACGTCCAACTACCGGACATGCCTCTTCTAGGTTTAGATCATTCACACAGCCTAGCATCCTTTGCAAATAACAATACAAGCATACCTCATGTTGTAATGTTATATAATCTAGTACGTGTTCCTTGCAAATATTTTAACTACAACAATTCTCACATTTAAACTCTTGTAAAAACCCATTATGTAAATTAAAAATTTCGACCATTTATAGTATCACAATAATATTTCAAAAACAACAATAACTATTCATTTTACAATACGCATGGGTTTTCATTCGCGGCCCATTGAACACTTGCAAAATGTATATATTCTGAGTGTAATATTGGAACTCAGTCCGGAGTTTGCTCATTCTTTTAATACGAAACGATAAGCGAAGCGATATGAAATTGTTTACAATACTTTGGTCTTACTGGAGCAAAACTGTGCGCTTCTGTTTTTGCCAAACTGTATATCCAATTTGGTAATTAGTGATGTTCAAATAAGGTTAAACATTTTCTACCTGCAGCTATTTATCAAGTAATAGCATTCCTTGAGCAAAAATGTGAGCTCGGATCAGTAACTTTAAATTTAATTTGGCAATTGATAATGTATACAAAATTGGTCACAGTCTCAGCCTCAGCAATTGACTCACTCCAAAGTGAGATCCCTTCATGTTAGACGGAACTGTGACTAACCATCGGGTGAGGTTTGGGTATCTATTATTAAGCTGACCGAAAACCTTCGCTGTTTCCAGTTGTAATAAAATGTCCGTATCAATTAAAAAATAGCCTTTACACTTCGCAACGACAAGGTAAAGTCATTCTTGTCAACTAAACTCGATTACCCTCTTTAAAATATTTTATACATTTTCTTTGGACATTTATAGGAAAAGAAACGCCAAGTCTCGGATTACAGTCGTAGAAATTCAAAGTTAATCTCAAGTAAAGTAACTCCGCCCGTAAACAGTTGCAGTGGACGGTCATTTGAAATTAATCCACTTTGTTCAAGAAAACAATGTGGAAATGCCGGAGGAAAAATAAACAGCAGAAGAAAGATTAGATGTATTTATTCTAAGCGAAAAGTGTAATAATTCTGTTTAAACCGAATACGATTTTGACGATATCCTTAGGGCAGTGATAAGCTCTGGGATCTTTAGGAATAAGTGGGATATCCCGGGTTCGGTCCCTGGCAGGATAAAATTCGGAACTTTCTTAATTCTGAATTTCCTCAGGTCTGGTCTTAGCTTCACTGTACCATAAAGATGTGCCACCAAGTGATTCAACGATCCAGTACGATGTCGCCTAGAAGCCGACCAAGGAAGCGTATGGGTAAAGCATATTTGCCTTACTCGTTCAGGTTAGCCAGCTACCATCTTGGACTAGCAAGCACGTAGGTTCTAGTCAATGATTGACCTGTAGCAAGCAAGACACATAAGGTAGTAGAAATGTTAACAATTTTGAAAACAACAAACGATTCTGTTTCCATGAAAAATTATACCAAAACTAGCTTTGCCCTAGTGAGCTTATAAACTTAGGAATAGCTTCTTCTTAACACTTCTTATCAACCAAAAAATATAAGGAACAAAATTAGAGCTTGATAGTAGCATCGACAGAAAATCACACTTAGCTAGTGCTTATTTTCTTTCCTAAATAATATTTATCTCCTAAAGAACATACTATACGGTTATAGCCCATAGCTATCAAATACATGTTTCAGCTCTAGTTATCTATATATATATATCTTAACTGAATTATAGCCTTTATAGGAAATATTTTATAATTACGTCTCTAGGATGCTATGATTATAAATTTCATAGGAGTCGGTTCAGTGGTTGAGCCGAATATATTCTTTTTTAAAACATATGGCGGGCAAAATAAACAAAAATACATTTGTGCATTTGTTGTTTCATGGCTAAACTCCAAATTCTCCGAAAATTTGGCTCCATTGTTTTTGCTTATACAAAATCTCACAATAATACCTCAAATATGACCTAAGAAGTTTGCGTCCCCTTGTAAAAAATCCTATAGAAGCGAAATTTAAACTTCAATAAAGTGCTATAGTTTTTCAAACACTTTATAACTGGTAAGTTTCTCAAGTTGTTTTGAGAGTTAACTAAGTTTGGCTGCACTCGATCATTCTTTAAAAAGCAATAAACGTTCATAACTGCAAAGGAAAACTTCTGCTAGTGGAAAATGTGCTGATACACATGTGCGGACACTCTAATCCATTTTTAGTTATCTTCGCAAAGTTTATGAATAACAATTTATAAGTTTATATCTATCATAGTATTTAAAACTTCGACCTCTCAATCGGGTGGACCAAATTTAATCCCCAGCAAATGATTTCTCGACTCTAACCTATTACAGATATTTGCGTTTTAATTTAAGCATATCATTTGCTTTAACGTTGAAGGAAAATATTTTGAGGAAACTTGAGAGTTATCCATAATGTTTTCAAAGGCGTCTGAAGTCAACCAAACCGCACTTTGCTAGTCGTCTCATGCGGAGAGTCGTGCTTAGTAGTGGGTCGGTAATAGCTTGATAATGATGATGCCTCAGTCACTGATTTTCGATCGCAAAAAACAACTGATTATAGTTACGTTTACAATGTCTGATATATCATGTGATACGCGAGCTGTCCTTATTATCTGAATCCTCAAACTTGCATGACATTCTCCAAATTCATTTGCGTACTGTCAGAAACTATCCCTGAATGATTTGATATTTCATATTATACAAATAATTCTAACATGCCTCAACATATTCGTCCTTACAGTTACAATATCATAACTATGTTATAACTATGTTACTTTTTACAAAACGCAGCGCGTACATTACGCGCTAAATATATGTCAGCTGATGTAGCTCGTCAATAAAACGAGAGTGGGGTGTAATATTGAAGCGCCTCCCCGTTGCATCGCCAGAGGATTTTCGCCTGCAAAGAGATTTGAATAAATCGACAATTCGTGAAATCGGTTTATATGAATATCGATTAGAATAACACTCGGCTGGGAATCGAAGTGGGGTTATTTCTTTGGATTAAAAGATCATAATGCTCGGTAGGATTTGAATGAATAATTGAGATTATACTGCATGCGCTTTATAAGCAGACGAAAGGGTTTAAGTTTTATAATCACGTTAATAATTAATTATTTAAACATGCTACTGCCTCGTTGCTTAATGATCGCCATGTTTAATTAGAAGATAGAGCTAATATTTGATATTGGATTATTTAGTCATTAATTGTCAGTATATGTCCAATGTTTTAAACATTGTTGGACGTTGCTAATTTTCTATCCCGGATAGAACGCTCGGCCGTCACGTCAATACGGGTTATAATCACTACTGGTTTTAATCTCTCAGACCTTAAATTATGCAAATAAGTTTAAATGTACGTAAAAATGTAAATCGCGGGTTCTGAAAGGACTTAAAAATAAGTCCTTCTATTAACATAATTAAACGGTTATAGCTTAGTGGTTAAGGCGTCAGCTGCCTAATCAGAGGTCGGCGGTTCGAATCCGAGCACGCACCTCTAACTTCGGAGTATTGTGCGTATTAAAAAAAAAATTAATATCACTTGCTTCAACGGTGAAGGAAAACATCGTGAGGAAACCTGCACGCCTGAGAGTTCTCCGCACATGGCCAGCGTGGTGGACTATGGCCAAACCCTGCTCATATTGAGAGGAGACCCGTACTCTGTAATGAGCTTGTAATGGGTTGATCATGATGATTAATATAATACATATTTAAAATTCGACCGTTTCGCGTTTGAGTTTCCATTGATAATTCCCAGGTTCACATTCAAAATTTTACCTCCTAAAAGATGTTACCATCAGAATCCATGTTTATTTGATATATTTTTTCACCACAACTTCTGCTATCTTAAATATAGCCGTAATACATTATTACCTCTTAATACGTGTACCGATACAGCAGACGCGGCCACATCCGCGAGTGAGCACGTATAGTTCCCAGAGTCGTTTCTGTTCGCATTCGCTATGTAGAGCCTAGAAAGCGCGCCGTTCGAAGAAGCATCGGTTTTAACACTGTTGAAAAAATTACAATAATTAAAGAAGTAATAAGATGCTTACTGAACCAAATTATACATAAACTCAATAAATTTAAAACACACTTTATAAAATAGTATAAACCAACAAGTACCAAATGCCTAAAGAGCAGATCGTAAATTTATAGAAGCTTCCGTAGAAATTGTTTTAGTTCAAACAAAAAGGCCATCACTTCCTCGACTGTGCTAACTCACACGGAATGACACTTTGAATCTAAATTGGGCAGCCCAAGGGAAACCCACATAATGAAATCAGTGTTTTAATTAAAACATTTATTCAACCATGACAATTCTTAAACAAAAGGCAACTGTTACAATTTTCTTTCAAATAAATCTCGGTCCCAAATATTCACATACGTTTACAAAGGGCCGCTACCAGTTTCTTTGTCTACATTTTCGGAATGCAAATTGCTGGGAAAATTAACGCTTAGATTGCGAGTATCGTTAATATTACTGTGTTATTGCAAGATAGGAATCGGTTCATTTAAAGTTAGTGATATTGTTTTGAGTTTATTGGTCCTTAAAGCTGGATAAAGGCAAGGCGATCGCAAACCACGTTATTTCAATACGCAGATTTGATTATACTTGGGGCACATTTGTTCAGTATTAATCTAATTTTGTAAATAGCACAACAAACAAATATAATAATTAAGAGCAATTATTATTTATTGGTGCTTATACAAACAAATTGTATTACTGCCGAGCATTAGTTACTGTACGGTACACCAACCCTTATTTGTCAAGGTTTTATTACATTCCAAAAGGTCTTTGTTTCATACTAAAGTGGTTGAACCAATGACCTTTCATTGTTGAAACGTAAGTTTTAAGCTACATTACCAGTTCTTATGTTGCATTGTTTACTTAAATTTCTTTGTTTGTATTTTTACAGAAATAAAATTCAAGGTCCAGTTGGAATAAACTAAACTGCTTAAGCCAAACATCTGTTTTATTGCAATGAATACTGTAACTGTAAGCAGTCCCAAACATGCAAATATTACTTAAAGTATAAATTTTCTGTGTGTATAAAATGAAATGCTGATTGACTGACTGATGAATACATGAGGGGTAGGAAATTGGTTTGAAAGTATGTAATTTTTTTAATAAAACACACGAGAACGGCGACCCTAACTTGAACGGTAGTCCCAGGTAAAGGCGTTTACTGGCATTTCTTTTTTATAAAATATTAAAAAATATAAAATATTAAAATTAATCTTTTGTTTGTCATAAAATATTCTTTTACTACACTGTGACGAAAACTAAATGTACCTTCTATTTGTTTTAATTTCCGCAAGAAAAAAATTAATCCAGGAGTCAATTTTGACTACCTCCAAATTTATGTACTTCATTTGGATTATTTTTTATAATAAAATTTTATGAAAATATTATCTTATTAAATTTTTAGTTTAGTAACCATTAATTAACGTTTTCATTAAAATGGATTATTTTAGTGCATGCATAATGCTTATGCATAAATATTTACGCTTCATTCTACTATATTGTTAGGACTTATAATAATATAATAATAATTAGATTATATTATAATTAAAATAATTAATTATTACTATATACTTATTTTAGTTTTGTTAATAGTTTGCTCATTAATGGTATTGTGTCTTTAATCCTGTTGAAAATATCTGAAATAAAGAGTAAAGCAATGCAATATTACGAATATTAAACACTTGCAGTGTAAATATAGTTCTCCATATTTCCCATACGGTAATATTAATTATTGAACATAAGACAACTCGTATCACACAGAATATTGCATTATGGATGAATACAATGAATAATGAATAGAATAATCAGGGAAAAAATAAAAACAGTGCCAACATTCCTATGAGAATAAAATTAGTTATATTTTTTGTAATAACGTAAAAAATTAAACTTATTGTGTTGAAAAATGTATACCATCGAATGTTTTACGATTCCTCGAATTCCCCAATTAAATGACGTTTCTGAATTTAATATAAAAAAATTAAAAAAAATCATAATAAATTATGGAAAGGCATTTTACGCGACGTTTCGTTAGTGATTTAAGTTTAGGAAAAACTTCGTCCAGCTTGTTCATAATTGTGTCACATATGAGTATAGTTTGTCAACACGTTGCAAATACTTCTTGTTTAATGTACAACAACCTTCGCCATATTATTTCCTTAGGCATGGCCTCTTAAATAATATTCACTTACGTTGTAGTGGAGAAACTTCGGTTTTAAAACCATCTCTGATCATCATATAACTTGCGTGAAATATTATCAGGGACCTCTGGACTCCCAGACAACTTTTTTTTTAGTCTTAATTCAAGTAATGATAAATATATTATAAAGTTTAGTTTGCCTGAAGTCCGTGTGGCAAATTTTACGTAGCTATTTATAATATAAGCTACCTAAGGCTTTATATTAAAATAGCCTTACCTAGCTTAGAAATAGGTTTAGCAGCCGCAATAGCCACCGCAAATGTAATATAGACGCCAGGAAATATCTTCACGAAGTCTTTCACGAGACCAAAGTTTATAGCTAATGAACCCGTATTTATTTCAAAATATTCATCGTTATAATGAGACGTACATTGGCGTTTAAATATAATTTCAATTATTTCTTGTAAACCACTCATTAAATCATACAAGAATTCGAACACATAAAAATCGACGAAATTCTCATATTCAGGACCAAAAATGAAATGTACGTTCGTTTATGTGGCCTCCCCGAAAATCAATGCTTCAATTTGGTTGATTAAATAAAAATTATTCAATAATTTTCGTTAAGACTATATCCAGTATTTATTTCATATGCACACCGATTACATATAAATAATACATATATATTTATAAACTGTAACTCTTTTTAAGATTTAAGATTTTATTCATCATAATATAATCTTTACCCACTTATGAACTAACTATTTTGAAAGATCCTTTCTTCCATTTCTGTTTTCTAATGAGTTTATTGGCCTATTCAATTCGCCTGTTTTATTAAGCTCGTTTTGTGTTATTTATATAAATGATATTCGCTTTATTTATTTGAATGAGTACCCACTCTTTGGATAGGGAAAAGTAAAGATTTGTAACAATTTATTCAGGCAGACAGTCACTTCATTCAAAATTTTCTTTTAAAATAATTAGCAAATATATTATATCTATTGTTAACTTATGTTATTGTTTATATTTACTTCCTGTTAAAATAATTAGTTTGTGATAATAATAAGAAGTCTGCCAATCTCACATGGCCAGCGTGGTGGACTATGGCCAAACCCTTCTCATATGAGACCTGTGCTCTGTAGTGAGCCGGTAATAGGTTGATCATGATGATGATGAATAATAAGAATGACATGTCTTATTAATTTTAAAAGTGTAGGTAACAAAAAAGGTAAAATATCTAGTTGGCAGTCTTCAACTTTATCTCTACTCTCTTTGAATATTTTGTTCGTTGCACTTTTCTTTTATAGAGGGGAACTACCACCTAAGTATTCAGCTCTTTTTAATTTTCTTCAAGCTACTGTTACTGAGGTTTCTCTGTCATTACTTGTAAATAAAAATAAAATTTACCTCAGTCAGACGCTATTTAACTACGGTCACATTATATAATAGGAACGAATCGTTTTCTACTTGGCATCGCTGCGGATATTTAAAGCGCTTAGCATAATAGCTTTGCGTGGACCCTAAAGGCAAGACTTTCTTGTTAAGCGCGGTAACTAACTGTGGCCAGACTAGACCTGAGGCAATTTCTCTCTGATAAGACTGAATACTTGACAGCACATATTATGTAGTAACAGCACTTGCTGATGCAGCAGAAAGTGTTTTGCAAAGTTTTTCTTCTTCGTCTCATTCTTACACATCTCACATGTTTGTGAGAGCCTGGTACAGATGGATAGGTTTGCAGAGCACATTCACAGGCGTCGCAAAACATTTAGCTTAGGTTGAAAATCTTAATATGTCTCTGGGTGTCTAACGCCCCTAAAATATTTTAAGAGTATTAATAAGAAAAATACCTATATATAATACTTTATATTTTTGACAGCTACTTTCAAAAAGGTGGCCTGGAAGAGATCGCTTTTAGTGATAAGGTCGCCTTTTGCTTTTATATTATGTATTTTTTTCCCTTTCCACTTTTCTTTTGGGGTTCAATACGCAATAAAGTTTTCTATTTAAATAAATAAGTAATAATTAATAAAATGGTAATGAATTATTAAGATAACTTCGGAACAAACCTGACGCCGCCTCGCTTGGTGTCATAGTTGAGTAGTCTTCCCCCATGCTTCCAACTGACCTGCCGAGCCGGCTGAGGGACTTCACTGACTACACATCGCAACTCTATGATGGAACCCTCCTTGTAGAACTTGTCTTGGAGAGGTCGACCGCGTTCATCCACTATCTCGACTTTTGGCACTGTAGGAAAAAAAATAGTGGGATACATTTCATTACTATTGTCATTCTGAACCTAAAACTGAAACCACAGGATTCTCATTTTCATAAAAAAAGAGATTTGGAACAGGCCACACTATAGCAGGGCTTAAAAATTTCTGTCATGTGAACCTAGTCATAGTGAACGGTGAAACGGAGCCAGATCCGTTTTATAATTTTCTCTAAGGCGTATGAAATTGAAATCCGCAATTGGTCTAAGGCCTCACCCTGTCCCCTCTTCTGTCTGAGAAGTGAGAAGAGTAATGCAATAGGCCAATAATAGATTCATAATGATGATAGTGATAATCTACATTACGCTTTTATGAAAAATATCAACTATATTATTGCAACATAATATCTTTAAAAAAAAACTAAATTAGCCGTGGCAGATATTATCTAAATAAACAAAAAAAATGTCCCGCATAATTTGTTTAGCGATCAAATTCGTTTATTCGTTTGTGACAAAACCGTTAAACTAAATATTCTATCAGTCGCATGCATATTTTGTAAACACAATTGATGAATTGTAAACCGCTCGGTGAAGTTGTCAAATGAATTTTGAAATAGTAAAAATCGTAAACCGATAAATGATTTATTGCGTTCTGGAAATGATTTATGGGGTTTGTAAATTTGAAAACTATGCAAATTCTTTTGCGACGCCGTATTTTATCCGACAATAGTACTATACCTTATAAATATGAGTTTAGGTAATAGTTTTTATAGAGTGTGGATCTATCAAAAGTTATATCAAAAAATACTTTTTTTATCACTTATAAACCTTATCTCAAATAATAATGTGCTATATTTCATAGTTCTACGTCACAGGCGCTGCTTTTGTTTAGATTTAGGTGCACGGTTGCTATCATGTTTTATACCATGCATTTTTAATTTAATCAACTAGTTGGGTGTTTAAATAAATAGTTGAAAAACTGCATGAAAAAAAAAATTACAAGGGCGGTTGCAGGACTCCCGTCATGAATAGAGATCTATACTTATTTACAGATCATCGAATAATTTAACATAAGATTTAAATAGCAGTAAGTATTTATTATATACAGATGGCGAATATTCAAATATTATAAATATCCTTGAATTTCTTAGAGATTTATTACTTTGTCGCTTCGCTCGTTATATTGTTTCATATCCTGCAGGTACTAGACACTTTTCAAACGAGAACTTAAACTCTAAACTCATTTTATATAAAGCTTAAATAAGATTTCCTTCAGAGTATAAGTATAACAGATATTCGTAGAACAGCTGAAAATCTTGAACGTCAACATTTCTCGAACAATATTATTTAAGTATCTAAAAGATTTCTGGGCTTCGGAGCATTGTATTCAGCACAAAATGTTTCAGCTTTATATAAGAAGAAACGTAGGTAAAAATCTCACCTACATATTATGAAAAATGGAAGTTTGCCACTTCTTTCGCCTTTCGTCATAAACAAGGAAAATTATAGGTGGAATAGTCATGAATAACCGTGTTCTTGAAAATTGAGTCGGCGACGTCATAGGTCTGACCTATTGCGTCACCGGCTCCATTTTCATGAATGTTTAGTATTTAGGGTGCTGACCCTTTATACTAGATCGCGCTAGATGTCCACAGATCTCGAAACGCTTAACTGAATATTAACACTGATCAAATCCTAAGCTCGAGACTATCTAAATATCTACTGCCGGTGACCCTATTTTGATTAAATGACCTTAATATAAAAGAGCTCAGGCTCTTACGGGACGTTCCAATCAAATTTTGCGTGATGTATGATCGAGTTTGGCATATCAAATTTAATTTTATAGTTGCTACTCCAAACGTTCGCAAGGCGTTCGTCAGTCGGCTAACTGGTAAAAAAAATTGTGGTATAAAAGTGTTTGTTAAAAAATCACGATCCTCGAATAAGCCGATGCATAGTTCATCTATCTGGTTGGAACAGAAAATAAAGTGTTATTCAATGGTTAATTTAACTAAAATATGTACACCGTGACCAACTTCTGAAACTTGTCGTCCACCACGACGAACACCGTGACGTGTGCATTGTTGTATTGTAAAGTAGGAGGTCTTGGGTTCTAATCCCGGCTTAGGTCTGATCTTGTGGCAGGCTTCAGCCGTGACTTGTTACCATCCTACTGGCAATACCATCACGCGTTCCGGTATGAGTCCATGTAAAATCGATCAAGAGAATGGGTTCAACTGGCACCGCATCAGTGGCTTCTCTGGTGCTGCAGATGTACATGGGCGTCAGTAACCATTTAACATCAGGTATATTATTGATGTTAAGTGGTTTCTTAATATTTTGTTTAAAAAAAGTATCTTCTATTTATTTTAGTGGTAGTAAAATTTCATTACTTTAGATTTTATTTGTACAAAAATCTACGTCAAAGCAAACTAGAAGATTCTTCACGGTATTACAATCAAATTTCAGTTACGGTTGTCCTCATTTCTGATTTTATCACGTAGATATACTCCAAGCATACCTCATTCCATCGTCTGCTGATTTACTGCAATATAAAATAGAGTCTTTGTGGTATATATACAAGACGTCATGCATTTTAAGTATGCGAATTTTATTTTAGAAACGAGCAGTTTCTAACGACATCTATGCTAGGGGATAAGTCCTCATACCGTCTCAGTTAAAAAACCTATGGGTAATCAGTAATTAGTTGCGATAGTCTCTTGGTAAAATACATCATGTCTCATGAGTGCACAATATAAGAATCTGTAGTACCTACCTAGTAGTATAGGTACCTACTTTATATATATCTTATTCGAGTCTAGTAAAGCAGTAACAAAGAAGCTCCTTTTATAAATTAACAGCCTATTAACATGTACCTAATTATAGCATTGCTTACTGTACCCTTTAAATATACGGTATACCAACTTGACAAACATGAATAAAATGGACATAAAATTACATGAATAGTGGAGTCATAAATAAATAATTGTCGAGTAGAACTTGTTATTATTATCATTACGATTTTTTGTACACCACAATATGTTAAGCACCCGTACTAGGAAGCAAAAAATATGAAAAAAGAAACCGGAGAATAACAAAAGGACTTATCGCTTAGTAGCGATCTCTCGCAAATTTAGGATTTTCTTAAAAACGAAGAAAATATTCATGTAATTTCTTGTAAATAATCACTAACTGTTTATAACAGTAAGATAGTCTTAGCTATGCACGACCTCACCTAAATAGGTAAATTTTTTCGGTTTACTCTCATGAATTTTTTTATTTTTTTTTCGGTTTACTTTCATAAATGAATGCTTTAACGGTAACTAGTTGACAGCAATTTTATAATAAAAATATCGTGTTATACATAATATTTTTTATTCGAACGTTTATCGATAACAACGAAAGGTCTGCCTTTAATAAAAAATCCTAGCGCACGACCTTGAGATTCCATTGTAAGTTAATACAGCCTCTATAACGTGCATCCTTTTAAATATTAAAATAAAGAAATAAAAAAGAATGGAAGCGAGATACTTTGCGCTTGTCCATGGTGTACAATGAACATTAAGCTTAATTTGCTACATTAAGCGCAATCCATGTAAAATCATTTTACGCGGATTATAGCAAATTAAGCTAAATGTTCATTAATGCAAAGATGATTTCATTTGGATTACTGTGTCCTAGGTTATATTCTTGTGTTGACCGTTGAGAATTGAATATCAATTCAATTAAAAATATAAAAACTAGACTGTACCAATCTGAAATTTTCAGATTATACTAGTTACTTAGTGCAGTTTACTAGATCAAATAAAATTCGTATTCATTTAAACGAGATAATAATTGTATATTAATTTAAAGTAAATTACCGAATGAAATCGTGTAGATGTCTTTAAATAAGTTTTATAAAAAGTAAGCTCATAGAAAATCTTATTATCGTATAAAAGGATTACATTTATAATAAAAAAAGGCTTAGGAATAAATTGCTCTAACTTCAAAGCTAATTCATTATGAATGGACTGTGACTTGTTGATAACTAAAAATATATATACGGCGCTGAGTTTTTTGTGGGCATCTTAGACTAGGGCGGGTTTAAAACCGCCGTAGCTTTTAGTAACACATTAGTAACACGGTTTTAGTAATCTATCCTAAAAAGCAACCTAAAATGTTTAACAAATGTATTGTTAAAACCAACACCGCACTTAAATTACATATTTAATATAAAAGGCTTCATAAATGCCTGTGATAGACCAATATGAAATATACCTATACATTTTGATTCGACCCATTAAATTACTATCGGCGTGAAAGAAAAAGTCATGACTATTTTGCGCTTTTACTAGCTTGACTATGATTTGATGAGAGGTAACGTGATTGTCGCGTTATCTATAAAAAGCCCTATACGTATCGCATTATGTTAAACAACTTGTTAAGATAATTCCTAGATTAAAATCTGACCTGGGCATTGAGGCGTAATCTTCAACCGTTCCGTGGGATATAGACAAACAAATTCCGAAGGAAAAAGTTAATAAGGCTATTTCAGTTTTGTCTTTAAACGCGATTTTGTCTTGAGATATGATAAGTCTTTATAAATACATTGTTTTTTATTTTTAACTACGTTGGATTGCTACTAGAAGACATATTATTCATATAAATGAATATATATTTTTTTATGTTTTTTCTTTTTTGTCACAAATTTCCTGTTTTTTTTTTCTGAAACACTGTATATATAATATATTTTTGATGGTGATTACTTCACGTAAGATAATCATTTTTATATGGTACCTTAGCTAATAAGAGTTATATTTTTCTCAAGATCTATGGTTTGTTTTAATTATACAAAGTAGCGTACATATGGCACAAGTTGTTCCATTTTGTTAACCAATTTGCCTTAACGCCGCTTTCGGATATATCAAATATGGAAACTTACCTACCAAGAGCACTTAAGTGCCTTTATTGTAAATTTTATTTCGTACGCCGAAACAAAAACAAAGTACGCAGATATAACCGCCGGTATTATAGTGGATGAATATTCCCTTGTTTATTTCTTAGCATTGGAATTCGGATTAGATTTCTGGCTCCGAGGGACTTGAGCTACGAATTTTAGCTGCTTCATTGTTAAGAGTTGGCCTTAACTTAGTTTGGTCTCAAGCGGAAATTCTATACAGTCAAGCGTGATAGAATTTCATCTTAAGATCTTTGTTAATCTTATTTCTAAATAAAGTAGGTAACACACATTGGGTTCAGTCAAAAGGGTATTTAAGTTTTTACATCATCATGATCGTCATGATTAACCCATTCTCG
Source organism: Lasiommata megera (assembly GCA_928268935.1). Taxonomy (NCBI): domain Eukaryota; kingdom Metazoa; phylum Arthropoda; class Insecta; order Lepidoptera; family Nymphalidae; genus Lasiommata; species Lasiommata megera. The sequence goes on along the minus strand of OV743314.1, from coordinate 12,408,070 downwards.
GCTCACTATAGAGCACGTGTCTCCTCTCAATATGAGAAGCGTTTGGCCATAGTCCACCACGCCATGCGGATTGGCAGACTTCACACGCCTTTGAGAACATTATGGGGAACTCTTAGGCGTGCAGGTTTCCTTCACCGTTTTCTCATGGTAATCTAATTCAGACACCTATGAAGCGTTCATATAATATAATTACCATTACTTTAATTCGTGAGGTGATGGTGATAACTACATTCGTTCACTTAAAACTAAAGCTAAGAGAGTTCCGGGATATTACACCACTAACAATACATTGAAAATGAAATCCTGTAAGATCTGGGGTTGATTTCAAACTAAGATAACAGTTAGGTTATTAATTTTCGCTGAAAATAACAAATTTCTGTCCATTGATAGAGTGAAGTTTAATCAAAAGGCAAAATCGATATGTTCTACTTAGTGGGTAACGTGTTCAGTCCTGACCTTTATCTCGGATGAAATATTGCGGTGATACGGTCTAGCCAATATGTGCAAAAACTAATAACCTGCCAATACCAATAGATTTATAAACATGCTCCAATTTAGACTGGATACCTTAGGTATTAAGTCCTACTAGTATAATTTATATTAAGCGGAAATCTTGTATTTTACCCGCATTTTGACGAGATCGATTAGCTCCGTTTTTTTATCCACTTGAAGTTTGCTCTTGACGGCAATCTCGTCTAGGGTTAAGTTTTGATGCGGTGTAAGATGATAGAGGGTTAACCCGTTAGGGGTATGGTAAACCCTAATTGATATCTGCGCGACATCGTCACCATAGGATGGTAAGTAGCCACAACTTCCTTTATAATGTAACAGCGGACATGCTGTGTCACGGAACTCGTCACGAATATGACGTTATGTAGGTAAGCTTTAGTCGATTAATTAATCAATAGCGTTTTATTAATCATAATTATTATGTGTAGGTTAGTCAATAAATATGTCCAATAATTGACATTAAGCCCTTCCGCCTTGGTCTTGTTCCATTTGATTAGAAATTACGAAGAGTTTGGAAGTTAAGGAAGTAGGAACTTCCTATTTGAACCTACTGCCTAATGTCAGAGCGTTTCCGACACGTACTAAAGCAACCCTCTCAGACTTCCAGGACTGCATGGAACTGCTAAACATTTTTCTGCTAACTAAGCTGGAAAACCAAATTTTAATTTAAAAAAAATCTACATGACTTACCAACAACGCTAAGTAGTACTCTCCGTACCAGTGGTGGGTGCGTGGATATCTGGCATTCGTAGTATCCTTCGTCCCTTTCACTCACGTATTGTATGAGTAATCGCCAATCATTGGGCTGCTCAAATGCTAGGGAGTATCGCGAGTCCGCTGAATAGGTATGGCGTCCAAAGGAAAGGAGATGAAGATCTTCATCGCGACGCCGTACCCACGAAATCTGGTAATGAACAAAAAAAATCCCTGCATTAAGTATTTATACCTACACTGACCAAATCTTATAACAAACAAACCCACAGAGTGTGTTGCTTGTAAATGAAAAAAATAGGAATCCCGATAATCATAGATTTCTGCTAAAATTTTTGTTTTACCAATATTCCTCGATTATTTAAAAAAATTTGATTTGCAAACTATTAAGATTGATCAATGTTCGGCTAGTGAGAAAATTTATTTTTAATTATGCAAATGAGCCGTAATACAAATTTCCCCAGTAACAATTTTATTTCAAAACTTTCGTCGTTGCATTTCGATTTTGCAGTTGCATTCAATTTTAAAAACGCACATAACTCCGAAAAGTTAGAGGTGCGTGCCTGGATTCGAACCGCCGACCTCTGATTAGGAGGCTGACGCTCTAACCACTAGGCTATCAACGCTTCATGAAATGATGAAAAATATATGAAGATACAATCACGGGTAAATTGTACCATTTTATTAAGAACACGAACTTACTTATACTGATATATACGAATAACTTACTAAATAACATACTAAACACAAAGTCCTATTGAACTCACATTGCAGTTTAGGTCGACCTTTCTTTAATTAAGAAAACAAATTAAATCCACAAAGAGTTTTAATAAATTAATTAAATTTAATTAGTACACATTTTTATCAGAAATATACATCAGTATAAAAATAAAAGGGAATCATTTAATAGATGTGAAAGTGAACGACAATACTCGACAGAACAGGGACCCCTTAAAGCTAGTTTCAATGTCGTTAAACAGAAAGGGTTCCTTTATACCTGAATTTTTATTCCATTATTCCAGAATGGAATCGTTGATCCCTTTAATGTTTTGAATCTTCCGCTATTCGTATACCTTTGTACAAATCCACTTTAGATAACTTTTATCTCATTTTCCACAATCTTTACACCCTTTGTTTATTTAGATTATATTTTTGCTTACTTATGGGTTAGTCTCCTAGTCTCTGAGTAAGATCTTACAGTGACATTTTTTCATCAAAGCTTTTAAGGTTGTTTTAAAGTCAGCACCGTCTACAATGTCTTTACGATGTAAGGCTTATGCTTAGCCGTATACCTATAACCTTACATTACCCTTCTTTTTTTTTTATACACTACAGGTTAGCCCTTGACGGCTATCTCACCTGGTGGTAAGTGATGATGCTGTCTAGGATGGTAGCGGGCTAACCTGTTAGGAGTATGGTAATCCCACGCTCCTAATTGGTTTCTACGCGACATCGTGCCGGAACGCTAAAATCGCTTGGCACGATACGGACACGTCTTTGTCGGTAGGGTGGTAACTAGCCACGGCCGAAGCCTTCCACCAGACCAGACTCGAGCCGGGATTCGAACCCAGGACCTCCAACTTTATAATGCGACAGCGCACGCGCTGCGCCACGGAGGCTGTCTGAACTAGGATAATGTGTATCTATCGTAATTTGTAACACTAAATAAGAATTGCAAAATGTATTTCCATTACTAAGTCCGTTGATTAAGAGTTTTAAAAAATCCCACGTGAAATTTTTGTGTTTCCGAAATGAGAGCTGAAGGATGCAATATATTTCCTTGAAAAGTATTCTCGAAATTTGTGAAGCGCCGTAGGCATGTAAATGACATTAACCTTTCAAAACGTTTAAAAACAAGTGATTATTATCTTCTTCGATTTTTTTTATAATTTTCTCTTTCTAAGAGCTTTAACGTACAACGAATATTTAAAAAAAAAAATAACATAATATTGGTTCAACCATTGTCAAGTTTTGTGCTTAGTAACATAATTAGCTAATTATTTTATTATATATATGGATGGTATGGTTCTAAAATATATATAGGTAAATTGGGACTACTTACGGTTTTTTCTCCCAAGTCATGGACTCGACAATGTAGATATACGCGACTGCCTAACTGAGCTGTCACATTATTAGTGGAAGCATCATCTTCGAAGAAAGGCAGGGGTTCAGTGGTGGTGGTGGAAATGTCTTCCTCCTGGTCCTCATACACCTCCGTGAAGACCTCGTGCCAGAACGGGCCGTTGATGATCTTCTTGTCACCGGTTTTGAAATCTGCCATTCCGAAACATAGTTGATTTATAAGGAAAAAATTCAGTCAATCTTTTGTTTTAACTACAATTTGTCCGTAAACAAACGGGTTTTTATTTTACTTGTATCCCCAGATATAGGAGTTGGGACAAAATGAGAGTAATCAGTTGTATTGTATCTAAGTTGAAGTTTCAAATGTAATCTAAGGTTATATACATTTCACAAGGGTAAAACTATTAATGTAAGGTTCGGAGGTGGGCGGCAGCTCATGCAGCACAGTTTTTACTATTGCAGGGCCGTCCTTGCCATTTGCCTGTATGACTTAAGTGTTCCCAATAAAGATTTTTATTATTAAAAAAAAAAGTAAATTACTAGTAAATACAATGCGGCGTGTCATTACTAGCGCTTGCCATGAGAAAGTATGGCTATTAAGTAAGATACTCATAGTGGACTGAGCTTATTATAGTAGAAGGTTAATAAAACCAAAAATATTCAAAACAGCTCGGGAAACCGTTAAAGTAATGCAAATGGTCAATTGAGATTTAGGAAGTCGGATGTTGAATTACTTTTTTTCTTAGCGGCGTGTATTATAATATTTATTCCTTCTCAAACGGTCATATAATATTCATTACATAATTTTTGAATATTAACATTTTTCGTTGATGTAGTGAAGTGGGGCGAAAACTGTGACTTATCCATTTGCGAAGTTTAGGTAATCTATATAGTTTGGTCAGTATAACATTATGATGACCTCCGTGGCGAAATGCGTGCGCTGTTGCATTAAGTTGGAAGTGTAAGATCGATTCCTAGCTAGAGTCTGGGCTAGTTACCACCTATCTACAGAGACATGTCGCCGATTTAGCGTTTCGGCACGATGTCGCGCAGAAACCAATTAGGATTGTGGTTTTACCGTACCCCTAATAGGTAGATATGCTACCATCTAAGACTGCATCCAGGTGAAATTATCGTCAAGGGTTAACTTGTAGTGTACAAAAACAAAAAGCTCAGCGTAAATTCTTCTAAGGTAACAAATAGTAAAATTTGCAAATCGTTTAAATTTCAGAACACAATTTTACACTTAGTTTAAATTCAGTAAAGAAGATAAAATATAAACGACAACAAAAAATACAACTTCAACAGAGATTCTACATAACAATCGTTTTTCAACTTTAACGTTTGAAGGACCGCGTAAAATCCAAATTGTACTGAAAGTAATAAAATTGCAAACGACGAGACAAACGAATATTAAATAGAAATGAAACAGTTTTAAAATTTGCCAAGGAAATGGCAAACGGAAGATAATTTAAATCTAGCCGTTACTGTAAAGAGGTCGCTTTGTTAAGAAACAGTTCTTCACTCCGTGTAAAGTAGGAACTATTTCCTAGATAAATGTGTGTTAGTTGCTGCGAAATAAAAATGCAATTGTTGATATAGTCCACACACTATTGTGAAAATAATGTTAGGATTCTTATGTTTGCAATTTCTCGCTACATTTTCGAACTATTGTGTTATAAAATGTAGCTTCTTTTTGCAAAGTTTTATTTTAATTGCTTGCTTGTTACCATTCTAGTTTTAAGAAAATGTAGTTTGTTTTCAAAAATATGGAATTTCATTGAGCTGGTACTGGTCAACTAAGCATGATTTTGTATTTGGGTTTTTACAGTTGGTCTGCCATCGGTCAGATGATGGAGCCAGGAGATGTTTATAGTATGTAACTTAACCACTAAAGATATCTCCCATCGTTTTTTTCGTTTGTTGGATTTTAACACTCTCACCGCCATACGGTCCGCCGGCGGGACGTATCTTTTCGAGTAGAGTACGCCATCTATATGTTGCACTTGGCAAGATCAGCAGGCCATACGGGCCGCCGGCGTACCGAATCTTTCGCGCCAAAATCTAACAAAATTTCCGTTATAACTTAAAACAATTATCGACTCTGTCACGCCACACTAGTAAACAATCATTAGCCCGCCGGCCGCCCGCACGGCTTGTAACGGTCGCATTTTGGCGCGCGTTTTGTGGAATTTCATCGTTTTATTGTGAATTTCTTCCATTTAATTATTATGTCGGACTCAGAAGATGACCCAGACTACCAGCCACCTACAGACGAAGAATCGGAAAGCATGTGCACGTATTCTGATGCAACTTCATCTGAAGAAAGCGTAGAATTATCCACCAGTCACCAACATCAACATTCTTCAGAAGCCATACCATGTCGGAGCATACCGAATTCGAGCTGGAATATACCGTTATCAGATGGTTCAAGAAAAAAACAGTTTCCGTTTACTGTTGACCCAGGCATGAAAAACATTGGTTCAGATTGTCAAACTGAATTAGACTTTTTATTTTTATTTTTGGATAATGAGATTATTGATTTAATGGTACGAATGACTAATTCATACGCAATAAAAACACAAATACTCAAACGTGTAACACGAAACAGTCGGTTGTCTAAGTGGAACGATTGTGATGCTGCCGAAATGAAGAAATTTCTCGGGCTACTGATTTGGATGGGGCTCAAAAAACTGCCAAAAATTAGTGATTATTGGAGTACAGACGTATTATATGAAAACAATGTTGCAAAAAGAGTAATGAGTAGAAACCGATTCGAATTATTACTTCGATGTTGGCATTTCGAAGATGCTTATTATATTGGCATGACGGGAACAGATCGACTCATAAAAATAAGACGCTTCGTCGAGATCCTTTCAAAAAAATTTGGCCAATACAAAACACCTGGAGAGTTTCTTACCGTTGATGAAACAATGGTAGCTTTTCGTGGCCGGATCGCTTTTATGCAATACATACCTGGAAAACGACATAAGTATGGCATAAAATTATTTAAAATTTGCGACGACGATGGATATACCTATGACTTGATTGTATATGAAGGCAAAAGGACCACTTCAACCACACAAAACGTATCCAGTGAAATAGTCATGAAACTCAGTGATCAATATCTGAATGCTGGAAGAAGTATCGTTACTGATAATTACTATACAAGTGTCACTTTGGCTAATAGTTTACTCCAAAAAAGCACCCATTTGTTGGGGACTCTAAGAAAAAATAGAAAAGGGCTACCAAAAGAATTATTGAAAGAGAAACTAAAGAAAGGCGAGACCTGTGTTATGGAAAATAATGACGGAGTGTTAATTCTACGATGGAAAGACAAGCGTGATGTGTTGGCTCTATCAACTCGGCATACACCTAGTTTTGTCAGCGTGCGCAGCAAGAGAAACCGCAATAAAGTGACTATGAAACCAACGCTGATAGCGGACTATAATCGTCATAAATGTGCTATTGACTACTCAGATCAGATGGGTAGTTATTGTAACCCTGCAAGGAGAAGCTTGCGTTGGTTTCAGAAATTGGCCATAGAGCTTTTATTTAGCACATCACTAATCAATGCCTTTATTTTGTTCAAAAATTCGAAAAACCTAACATCTAAAAAATATACCATAACCACATTCAAAGAAAATATTTGCCGTACATTGATGGGTCTTGATCAACAAAGAAGACAAGGTCGAATTAACCAGGACTGCTCAGCTGGACACCGATTTGGAAAGTCAACGTTGGTCGATCAGCGTAACAGAATAGTAAGAAGAAGATGCATCCACTGCTATGAAAAGAAGAGAGAAGAAGGTTTGACCAGTGTAGAAGCATGTAAAGTAACAAAGAAAGTAAATACAGTGTGCTTACTTTGTCCTTCAAATCCTAGTGTGTGCTCTGAATGCTTTGCTAACTTCCATAGCGCTATTGTAAGGCAGTAATAATGTAATAAAACATTTTTCTTTCATTTAAAATAGCTTTTTTATTTCTGTAATAAACCCCCAGAAATCCTATAAATTTTAAGATAGAGCAATTTTTTTTTTTTTAAATTGTAGGTATAAAAGTAAATTTTGTGTCTGGTTGCTTCACTTTTCTGTAATAGCAGGCCACGCACTACAAAATTAATATGAAATCACGAGGTCGTAGCGGACCGCACGGCCTGCTAGTAAAAATACATTGTGAGCCCGCCAGCCGCCCGTACGGCCTGGTAAACTCGTTAAACATTTTTCACCGCGGCCTGCACTGGTGGGCAAAGATGCGGCCGCCGGTAGACCGCATGGCCTGTAACGCTGAAAAAATCTATATATGGATGGCGGTGAGAGTGTTAAAGGCTTGTTTTTTATCTGATATAAAAGTAATAATTACTTCGTCGGTGAGAATATAATATAAAAGGTTTTTATCAAATCTTTGGATATAATATTAGTAATTACCAATAAATTACCCAACAATAAATTCATGATGACTTTGTCATCATAATTATAAATACATTAGCGGATCACCACAGAGCGTACAAAGCTATCAGTCTTGCTGTTCTTTGAGGAGACCTGTTCGGCAAAGGTCTCCCTCCATTCTCAATGAGAAGAAATAAGGCCGTGGTCCCGTTGTCTCGTTTCAATTTAAGCTTTAGTCAGAGGTAAGATAAAGTGATCTAGCACTAAAAATTTACTAACTAACCTTCATTCGTTTATGTACCTACTAGTTGAAAAACCAATAGTAATTAAAAAGGTGAAACATAAGAATTAAATATTTTTATGTATCCAGGAAGTGTATAAATAAAAGCAGGTTACTTCTTCGGCCTGTTTTTTTATGGGACAGCAGCAAGTCATTATACCCAATATTGTCTCGTTGCTCCTATGTAAGAGCAGCCTTTTGCCACACTTGGAACGTTAATAGACTAAATATGAGCAAAAATTGCAATACCCCTTACATACTGTTACCATGTTAAACTTTTTATTTTAATACCACAAGTCAGCCCTTGACGGAATCTCACCTGATGGTAAGTGGTCTTTGATGGTAGCGGGCTAACCTGTTAGGGGTATGGTAAACCCATACTCCTAATTGGTTTCCACACGACATCGTGCCGGAACACTAAATCGCTTGGCGACACGTCTTTGTCGGTAGGGTAATAAGCCACGGCCGAAGCCTCCCATCAGACCAGACTCGGGCCGGGAATCGAACCTAGGACCTCCAACCCTTAAAATGCACCAGAGCATGCGCTGCGCCATGGAGGTCGTCATACTGACTGCATCAAACTCGACAACAAGTGGGCTTTCACTCAACTGTAATGGATAAAAAAAAGGTTACCTGGAATCTGCGGTGCGATTACGCATAATGTCCGTGTAAGCAGCGTGCTGAATATCAGCAGGCCAGCCGACGTCATCTTGTCATTCGCGTGCGTTGAGAGATATAGATTTCATTTGGCTTGTTGTCTCTGCACCTGTAAATAACATTTTGATTTCAGCCAATAGAATAACCATGCTTAGCAAATTCTAATGCCGTTTACAGAACAAAATACTTTATATTTTGTTCAATATAAATAGAGCAACGAAAAAACGAGCAAATATAAATAGAGGGTTCATCGCAGGCCATCGTATTTTTATTCGCTTTCGTTTTGGTTTTCTCATACAATAAACATTAGCGAAAGTAACCTTGCTCTGCAAACCACAGTGGACTATCAAAAATGCCCCTAAATATTCTGCATTGCACTCAATTTCTTTTCTTGCTTTGTCATAGCAAAAATTTCCATATCTTCTTTTACGGTTAATTTGTGAATTTGATTTACAATATTTTCATCTCCTTAGTCTGTAACTGTAGAAGCTAAGCTAAAATTATACAACGGTGTTACGAGAACACACAGTTTCATAATATGGTAAGGATCTTAAAGTACTTTGAATAGGCTACATTGCTTACAGGTAAAAAATCGAAAATGTTATATGAGGATTGAATATTAGTTTTCGATTGGTAATCATCATGATCAACCTATAGCCGGCTCACTACAGAGCGCGGGTCTCCTCTCATTATGAGAAGGGTTTAGCCATAGTCCACCACGCTGGCCATGTGTGGATTGGCAGACTTCACACGCCTTTGATAACATTATAGAGAACTTTCACGCCGGCAGGTTTCGTCACGATTTTTTCCTTCACCGTTAAAACAAGTGATATTTTAATTGTTTAAAAACGCACATAACTTCAAAAGGTTAGAGGTACGTGCTCGGGTTCGAACCCCCGACCGAACCCGTTTAGGAAGTGGACGTCCTAACCACTAGGCTACCACAGCTTCATTACTAATGTAATAAATAATAGGAAGGATAATCCTTCCTTACACAATGTGGTAAATTAAATAATCACGACTACCTCTAATGACTGACGTTTTCAATATTTGAACTGAGCAAAGGCCAGCGCAAACCGAACGGTCGGGTCGGGTCAAACTAAAGCCGTTTTTATTTACAATAAATAGAAGTAACAAAACACACATTTATATCCAAATTCTAATATAATTTCTAATTTCGGAAGAGAGGTTTCAATTTAACTGGCGTATTTGTCTAAGTTTTTACATAAGCGATTGAACTTCAAATTTCTTAAATTAAGTTAAGAATGGGCTTAGCTTCTACAAGTTAGAAGTGATTGCGTGCTGGGGATCGAACTGGGTCACCACAAAAAGCAGGTCCACGTCTTAACTGAACCTCTACCACATTGCTTTCGTCAGCGAATCCAAAATCTCGTGCCATCCCGGTGTGCGCTGCCCTTCATAAAGCCACATTTCTGCGTGCAACTCCGACTGGTACATTAAGTTAATCGTAGTTGGTAAACAATTTATTTGAATGCAGTAGGCAATTTGTATACCAGCAGTAATTACGGTTTCGTAACTGTAACGAATACAATGTGCATAATTAAGAAGTAATTCGACTTCACTGTCCCTGTTTTGTTGGGCGAGAGCCTGACAAGTTTTGAACCCATCTGTTCATTCATCTGTTCATTTGAATACCGTTGACGCTCATTTAAATTGTGGATTATTATATTAATGTTATTGAAATGCAAAATGAATACATTACATGAATTACGTGGAAAGCAAAATCGCTCGTTGAGTTTTCATAATAACTGTATATACAAGGAAATATTGTATTTCAATACTCAATACAGTGTGACTGGTCACCAAAGAGTTTTGAATACTTTGAGTAATGATACATTTTATGGTCAAATCACCTATCGTCTCCCATTTTCTCACGAAACTCTAACTGTCGCTATATTATTTTAGTGTTACCGACGTACATTTAGCTTTATCTGCTCATGATTTCATTCCTACAAATAAATAAGATGCTTTATTTCATAGCTAAATATAAAAGCTAAAGTCAAAGTTGAGTCATTCCACCATATATTTCACAATAATAACTGTAAAATCACTTGTTATTTTTTCAGCATTTTTTTAGTACCTACGTGGTTATTTCTTTTAAAGTAAACATAACAATTGCAACCTTAACTTAGTTTTCATTTTAACGTCTGGATAATTGTAGTTTTAAGCCAGGGGCACACTACCGTATGCAATCTGCGTCCTTAGTTGTCCTTAGTTGTCCTTAGTTTACATCTTGCATGATGCCAATCATAAGTCTCTTTCTTTAGAAAGCAAGGGGATGGGAGACTTTGTGAGGCTGTCTTGTTTTAGCCTCTCCCTTACAAACATCGTTACTTATTTGATAACCTATCGACACTGTAGGCCGTGTTAAGAGTGTTTGCAGTCAAACGACCGCGTATTTGGTTCCTCGATTCATGAACGAACTACCTCCAGCGTTCCAAAAATTACACATTAAAAATGACAAACAGAAATTAAAAGAATATTTTTTGGCTGAGTTGGACGGTTGATTCATTTGTGTCGAACGTCTAACTCAGTTAGGAAATGATCTTTTCATGCCTAATATGCTTACTCAGTTCCTCTAGTTTTAAGCTGTTAAGTTACAGATTAGCACCGCGGACAAACCTCTTTGGTTTTTTCGGTGCCTTTATTGTATAATTAATTATATTCCTTGTATATTAATAATAAATAAATAAATAAATAGATAAAACATAATATAATATTTTAAAAATAAGGGTCATAATAGTATAGGAACATAATTTAAGCGTTTAATACACCGTAATATCATATTACGTTCCAGTAGTCCTTCCGCATTCAACGGATGTTCCTAGGAGAACGAATGCATGCATAATTATATTTGAATGCAGATTTCGTCTACCTTTGCTTCTAATACCAACTATATTTTAAAAGCATTTGTGTGGAAATAAGCATTACGGATACCTATTTGGAGCGGTTTATTCATGACCTTATTCGCAAATTATAAAGAAATTGATTTAATTCCACCGTGTTCAATTCATTAAATTGACCAGCCAGATGTAAGATTTTTTTTAATAAATGAATAGCTCGGGTGTCACCTGTTTTTTTTTATACACTCGTGCCGGAAAGCTTAATCGCTTGGCGACACGTCTTTGTCGGTAGGGTGGTAACAAGCCACGGCCAAAGCCTCCCACCAGACCAGACTTGAACCGGGAAAACCCAGGACCTCCAATTTTATAATGCGACAGCGATCGCGCTGCGCCACGGAGGTCCTCAAATGTAAAGGTGATACTGCCGTCCATGAAAATAAGAATCTGGTACTGTAAGTACCAGATTCTTATGTTTTCATCACTAGATTAGCCGCCAATGTTTGAAGAAAAATCTTCAAAAGCTTTTGAGATATAAAGAAATAATAAGAAACACCGCAGCTGGAAGCTGATTTTTTTTGGATCTATTTTATTGCAAGACATATCCAATTATAGATGTTATTTCCTGAACAATGCTTTGTGAAAAACATGCAAATTTTACGAAAGCTTGCTCGTTACTTCTTTTCAGTGTGACTTGTTTCTTTTGATGAGTTTCTCAGTGCCATAACTGCTTGGCAGCAGGCTGCTGACATTTCAACATATTGTTAAATTGTAAAATAATGTTGAAAAAGGAACTCCGTACAATCTGCCTTGAAAACTGTAGGTAAAGTCAAATTACAGAAATTGTCGATTCAAAAAAGTTTATAATGTAGGCCCTATAAAATGATTATAAATTAAAGTTCACAGTGTTAGTGGGTAGTTCACAATTTACATAACTGCTGCTAAAACTTGATGATTACTAACTATTAACTTGATGGTATAATTTTAAAATTGAGTTGGATATTTAAATATAGTTAAATCGAGTGACAAATGTTATAAATTGACTTCCTATATATAACAAAACTAAATAAAAATTAAATAATTATTACTTTTTTTGTCAATATGTATTAGGTATAACCGTGAAATACATACGTGAAATCGGGAGGAACAGCTGTTTCTTTCGATTTCACGATTGTTGCATATGTTTCAAATAATCCTTAAAGAGGCACTTTTGACGCGTCAATAATTTACATACTAGTTGATGGTGATAACTACTAATAATAAATAATAATATAATTTATATTACGTGCTTAAAACTGTATTCACAGTTAAATACAAAGAAAGAAAAATAAAAACACAAAACTTTATTATATAATCGCTATTTTCACGTTATGCTCCTGATTTCAGAATTTAATGGCTGTCTCTACGAAGCGTATTCATACTACATAATGCATTTAAATGAATATTTTACCCACTTGTATAAAGTACAATCTTATAAAGAGCATTTAAATGATAAAATAGCCCTCGTAAATTTTCTTTTCCAACCTTCTATACTAATATTGTAATATTGTTAAATATAACGACTATACTATACGTATATAGTCGTCACTTATATTATAGTACAAGCGTAAGCTGGGATAGCCTAGTATGTGGTAAGATAGCCTAGTGGTAAGTTGTAAGGTGGTAGGAGGTGATCCTAGCCACTAGGCTATATTTATAAAGTAATCTAGCTATATAAGCGATTAGGCTATATTGCCACTGAAAATGATAAAAAGATTTTAATTATATACTAAATATCCATAACAGTACAAACATTTAAAAATTAACATGGGATTAAGAATCTCAAATATAAACATGGGCCCTGAAATTTTTTTTATTGGCCAGGCGTGTAAAAATTATCGAGACAAAATATATTTTTTCGCCACATATTGCACAGGTAGAATAGTAGGTACTTCGAAACCAAGTTTGGCGCTCGTCCTGACATTTTTCTCGGATAAAATGTTGACTTTTTGACACTTTGAAATGGAGCCTCGGTGCTGGTGGCGGTGCAGACGATAAATCAAATGCATGATGCTTATACGACTGGTTTATTATGCCGATGTTTCCCACAATTTTTCTATTCGAGGAAACTGTATAGGCAAACCTTCAATGATTTCCTTAACCGATATCTTTATTTTATTTATTATAAAAAAAAAACTGTGATAGCCTTGTGGTTAAGACGTCAGCCTCCAGATCAGAGGTCGGGGGTTCGAACACGGGCACGTACCTCTGACTTTTCGGAGTTCTTATCTGCGTTTTTAAGCAATTAAAATATCACTTACTTCAACGGTCAAGGAAAACATCGTTAGGAAACCTGCACGCTTGAGGTTTTCTATAATGTTCTCAAGAGCGTGTGAAGTCTGCCAATCCGCACATGGCCAGCGTGGTGGACTATGGCCAAACCCTTCTCATATTGAGAAGAGACCTGTGCTCTGTAGTGAGACGAGATTGGGTGATCATGATGATAATGATGATGATATTTTAAGCATCTTGATTATTACAATTTCTATTGTGCAAAACTACGTCGTAGTTCTAGTGGTTGGCATATTTGGCAACAGATCACAATATAGTTATGAGTTTATTAAGTTATGGTTTTTTCTGTTGAAAATTTACATCACAGGAAATTGGCGGTATCTACCACTTTAAGCGCAGAGCAGAGTAGCGGTAATAATCTTAAAAATTCATCAAACCACATTGGAACTCTGTTAAACTATCCTCTTAACCCTCCCTTTTTTAATTCATATGGTACGTTATCAGGCTGGTGATTTTTATCTACACTGCAGTCACACCTAGTGGTAAGTGATGATGCAGTCTAAGATGGTAGCGGAAACATTAGTCGGCGTCTGCGCAGCATGCCTTTGTCGATGAAGTGGTAACTAGATACGACTAAGTCTCCCACCACACCAGATCAAGTGAAATTCAATAATGAAAAATACCCAAGTTGCTTCTGCCTACTTTGAGGTTCAAACCCGGGAACTCCCTGTCATAAGGTACAACTTTCAAGTCTGCGCTAGGGAGGTCTTTATACGCATTGTGATTACTAAAACGAACTTTTGGATAAACCTGAAAGCCTTTTTCGGAACTCTAATTTTGTTTTGTGTATATTTTGTAACACAAAAGTAGTTTACCTACGAACCGAGCAACTATTGCCTAATTGTCTTTTGCACACAATGATTACACTCATTTGAACGCAGGCTTCATGAAAGTTAGCCACGATTAGTGTGAAGAGTTGTTCTTTTGTATAATTACTTACTCGCTTGTGTTGCGGTTTAATTTATTTAAAGTTATAGTTAGACAAACTGCCTTTTTATTAGGGTTTCATTGCCGTAATGCAAAAGAAACCTTAATAACCAATTTTGTTTATCAATCAAAACTTCACATCTTTTATAAGTAAGTGTGAATGTGTTAAGGGGTAAGCCCCTCGACTCGAGACCCCGCGACCCAGCAACCAGGTGACGCGTAGGAACATCTGAGTTTAAGTGGGTATTCTGATCTCATATGAGGAGAGGGTTTTAGATAAAAAATCACTACACTGGTCCAATGTGGATTGGTGGGCTAGTAAGTATATAAACAACACTGAATATACTCGTAAAACTGTACCCAAGCCAAGTTATACTGGTACATTTTAAACAGCGACCATTTACTGTTCTCGTACAAAAATGCATTAACGTTTCTATATAGGGAGGAAGTGATACAATAAATTCACATTATTTTCTTTCTAAAGCGCGACAGAGTCGCGATAACCCGTTGAAGTATCACCCATACTACAAGTCTCTTTTGTATCGCTTAAAATATTACATTTGGAAATGCGAGTTAACACAATAATACGATATTGGTGTTTATTCCAACATTTATTGCATTAGGACTTTAATATATCGGATAATTCCCTCGCCTGATTTAATACTATTTATATATTTTAAGAAATATATATTAATATGGTTATTATTATTAGTATGTATATATTTATGTATATATTTTGCACCACCTTCCTCTTTCCGTATCTCTATATCTTCTACATATTTTGTTGCCTGGAATAGATCGCTATGTAGCGATAACGCCGCAAAATTGTATACTACTGTGTCTGTTATTTTCTGTCTTTTTTTTGTTTCATTTTCCTTTTTCGTGGTGTACAATAAAAATGTGTAAAAAATAAAAAAACTATTTTAAGCTGATTTATAATGAATGTATACACTTTTATTGTACGCGACAAATACGGAAATAAAAAAAGATAGATAGATAGATAAAGTATTTATTGCACATTAAAAAACTTAGATTCCAAACAGAAGAATCTAAAAATAACACAAAAACAATATACAATTTGGCGGCCTTATCGTTCCCGGTTGCCTTGAAGAGATCGATCGCATAGACCAATCCAAAGACGTAGAAGTCCAAAGAAAGAGGAAGGTATTGCTATAATATGTAAACTAATATATAATAACACATACAGATATGCGTACACATAATATTTATAATTTGTTATCCGCGTACAATTTCTGTAATGTTAAATTTTGCCACGTCTTACACCACCAAGAGTTTTAAAAGGGAGAGGGGGCTTGTAAACGTATCTATTATATTTTAAATAATGAATGTGACTACAAATTTTAATATCTTTAACTTTATAACTTTCATGTAATCCATTAAGCCTCGTTTATCCTTTGGATTTTAGTGAAGCCCTTTCTTAACGGATCTTAACTCAATAAACGGAACATTTAAATATGTTCTGTAATACTATTACTTTTATCGTATTTCCCATTTTATGCCTATTTTATTTATAAAATAAAAAAACAATACGTCACTTCCTCTATTGTCTATGAACCTTACTAAATGAATTTAACCGTTACAAAAACTAGTGCTTCACAGAACATTTAAAAACTGTGTTTTTAGGGTATGTTGTCCTTTCCAGATAATTTGAAAACACAGACCGTCACTTTTCTTACCAACGCAGATCTCTAATTATATACCATTTATGTTTAGAAAGTCTCACCATAATATGGAATATTATAAAGCTGTAGAGTATTGTATATTATATAAGATTTAAAACGCTATTAATCTAACAGTCGGATTCACAAAGTTATATTTAGAGTTAGATAGAATATTTCTTGTGAAAGTTATATTGCGTTACGTATTTTAATACGTAGCGACGTATTAAAATATATTATGAGAAATGTAATTATTATGTTGAACGACACAACAAATAAAAAACCAAACCTGCAATAGATTTACTTTTTTATATATTTATATATATAATATAGAAATACAAATATAGCATATACGTATAACCATTAATTCTAACCGGTCTTATAATAATATATTTAACAACACTATGGCTTGTAACTTTGTTCTAATAGCATATTTTAAGACTCATAATCGAAGATATAAAACTAGCAATTTTTTTTTTCAGATTACCATACTCGTGTTTATGATCTGGTTCATTATATGTATATATATATATATATATATATATATATGTATATATGATAAAGCATTCTTAATAACCCGGTAATATAGTTATTTTTTAGTTTTTTTCTTTGAAAATGAGATTAAATATTTGTATAATTCACGTGCGCATTATGCTCTAGGCTCAGTTATCTCGCTCACCTGCCCCTTGTGAGTTGTAACTAATATAGGACACAATTATCATAATGTAACATTTTAAACATAAAAAAACCCTTTTATCTTAATTAAACTCAGCTGGTTATATACGTATTATCGTCGGATTATAACCGAATTTATAAAACTAATCGGGCATACTCGAACGTACTGACTCGACGCGACTCACGCATTTGCGTGAGTCCAGTCGCGCCTAATTCAATTTTCAATTTTAATCACACACCACATTTTAATTTCTGAAATATTTCATTTTGTTTGTTTTTATCTCATCATGTACAACCCATTACCGGCTCACTACAGAGCACGGGTTTCCTCTCAATATAAAAAGGTTTTGGCCATAGTCCACCACGCTGGCCAGGTGCGGATTGGCAGACTTCACACGCCTTTGAGAACATTATGAATTCTCCATAATCATCTCAGGGGTGCAGGTTTCCTCACGATGTTTTCCTTCACCGTTGAAGCAAGTGATATTTTAATTTGTTTTTTAAAACGCACATAACTCCGAAAAGTTAGAGGTGCATGCCCGGATTCGAACCGCTGACCTCTGATTAGGAGGCTGACGGCCTGACCACTAGGCTATCACCGCTTGACACCGTTTTTATCTCATTTAATGTTAATCCTTTTTTTTTCTTTAAGATACTTTATAGTTAAACATAATGAAAATATGATATTTATTATGGGACAAAGAGGATACCAACGCATGATGTATAAGCCAAAAATATTTTTCCGAGAAATTGTATCATATTAGGTACATTACATTTAATAGTAGCCATCTGTGGTACTGTACAAATTACAACAAGTGCTAGAGGACATATGTAGACGAAATATTAAATATGTTATAGTGCCGCCATATTTATTACATTCTTTTCACGAAACAAAATGAATACTACCAAATAGGAGACATATTATTCATCCCTTAGGTTTGCCAGTTATTTGTATTTCGACTAATACCCTGCTCTATTAAGACGAAAACAGTAAATGCCTAATTTCTTTAAGTTCATTTCAACAGTTCATGGCTAGACACGTTAAATGGCCACAAACCTCAGAAACAAATAGATGAAGCCATTGTGTGAACACGAATTACCAATACACACCTTTATTAGAGCTTTTTTGCTAATTTTTCCCGTAAAATGACGAGAAAACAAAAATACGGATTGCTTAATCTGTTAAAAAGACTTAGAAATACTGAACAATGGTAAAAGGGCCAGTACTCTTTTTGGCTAACTTTTAAAGTTCGCCAAAAAGAGTACTGGCCCTTTCGATGCTTTATCTCAATGTTCTTACATAATCCGTATATACGCCTTTCACTTCCACATTCCTCACTGTTTCATGGCTTCATGTTCTTAATCTGAGACAGAAATATTGATAGCAAATCTAATACCATTTTTATAAAACGCGAGCAGCGATCACGCCCTTTCTTACGTGGCACAAATATTAAGTGTCGTCAATAATATTCATAAAACCTTGACGAAATCTAAATTTAGATGAGAACACAACTTTTCATTTAAAATATATCTATCCCGTAAAAGCCCTTTTATTTCTCTGCATAAGAATTCTTAAGACTTACTCAGAGTATTAGCTATAAGATTACTAAATTGCATTTCAATCCGTCAATTAGTTTTTGTGGTATAAGTGAAGAGATTTTTTGGGTTCTGTATCGACATAATTGCTTTCTCCGATCAAAATTTTAATTCAGAAATCGTCCAGTTACAGTTTTATACATATATATAAAATAAAAGATTATCATATTGACTACAACAAAACCTATTAAAGCCTATAAATCTTTCTAATTTATGTAGGTACTGCCGCAGCCATATTAACAACATATTCTTTTAAATTTTGGATACTTTCCAGCATTCATATTGAAGGAAATGTAGAACATCGGTTACGTTAGTGCACAGAAACTCCAAATTATAGGATGATTTATAGTGAATTTAAATAATTGGATTTTTGGGTTATTCGAGACAAACTAACTACTACACTAACAGAGCAATTATAGAATGGTTATTTATAAATTTTATTATGTAGTCACTAATCTAATAATCTATTCGATGTCGATATTTTCGATAATAATCAACCAGACTATGATAAACTTAACATATTAATATTT
This sequence comes from Lasiommata megera, assembly GCA_928268935.1. Lineage (NCBI taxonomy): Eukaryota > Metazoa > Arthropoda > Insecta > Lepidoptera > Nymphalidae > Lasiommata > Lasiommata megera. The sequence goes on along the minus strand of OV743314.1, from coordinate 12,388,843 downwards.
AAGGCAAATGGGCTCATTTTTTTTGTAATCTGATGACGCAAGGAAATCAACATAGAGCAAATATTAAAAATATAAAAAGTTAATATTTCATATATAGATCATAAACAAGAATTACTGTATACGAGTATTATAAATAATTCAGTCAGATGACACTCCCTATACTCGCTTCACGCATTATAAGTGGAACCCAGCTTACAAATACTAGTAACATATTCATTGGAACCACAATAGCACCAAGAATTGAAAATAGTGGAGGTTGCGACCTTCGGCTAATAATAAGATCTGTTTTAGAAGAATTACAATGATTCTTATGTGAAGAGTCTTGTGCAATCGTCTTGGACAATATCATACGAAGACCATATTAGACTGTAATTAAAACGGAAATAAAATCTTACCCTTTTGAACCGGAAAATGGTGGTTATTTCACCAACAAAAACATACCCAAAGAAAAATTACGTCAGGCAGTAAGCCGTTTAGATCGTAAAATATATGCCATAACTTTGATTTCACATGGCTAGTTTGTCTGTTTAATTACATATGATATTGTGATATAAGGGCAGATATAATATTATAATATCTTCATCTTCTAGTGAAGCATGGAAGAAGCTGGTAATGGTAATCTAAGCTAAAACCTAGTCTTCTTTTATATAGTGTAAAAACTAATGGTTCAAAATAAATAAGAGTAGCGTCGTGCGATTCCGATACCTTTTCCACGTTTTTTTCAAATAACATATTGCTTTTAAGTAACATATTGTCTATCAGTAATTTTTCAGGCTATCAATTTTTAAATTATTTAATAAATTATTTTTAAATTATTTAATATCTATTAAGTTCATTTCTTTTATTTGTATTAACTCTACTTTTAATAATGTTTCTAAATTATTTTTTTAAGGTCTTATATGGGTTCCTGACCTGCAATAAAAAGATTTTATTTATTTATTTATTATTTATTTACATAAGCAATAAAATCAAGCAATCCATAACCCAATGCAGCCCTCTAAAGACACTCGAATATAAGCTGATTTCACAAATTGCTTCTCCATTACAGCATTCTTATGTTATGTAGCTGTATAATAGAACATGTTTATAAACGCTTGCAATTGTCAGGGTTCCGTTATCAAATTAGTTGAAATAATACTTGTGTGCGTGTGTGATTAACTATGATATAAACTTTTAGAACCTTACATTTCAATAATGCCTTTGAAATTTGCAATAGTTATAGATAATGCTTCTTCAATTATAAAAAAGTTTTTTTTTATTAATTTGCAAAGGTTTTTGACTTATAAAGGGTGAAATCATTTTCTGCCTTGGGCTTGATTTTTATATCCTATCTAATTAGCTAGCATTTACCGGATTTTTTTTTTATTTGACTTGTAACGATAAACTTAGATTCCAAATCCTACGGGATCATAGTCGCAGGCAGCGGCTAGTAATATTTATTATAATAACAGGTAATACGGTTGAGTGATCATTTGAAAGGGAAATAAACATGCGGTTAACAATTGTTCGACCACTTCGAAAACGGTTGAATGATATTTGATTCATAAAATAATTTTCAAGGCATGGAACCCTCATGCCTGGGATTTAACTCGTACTTGGCCGGTATTTATATACCCTTCTTGTGTTATTTAACAAATGTATATTCGCTCGGCTGGCTCGAGTAAAGCTATAAATAAAGAAGTGAAGTTGTTCTCATATAATTAAACGTCTTCAAGGCTTATGCGGAAAATGGAAAAACATCTACAAAGAGTCGGCATCTTATTTGTAGCAATGAGTTTAGCGTTCATACATTTATCATAGTGGGCCTTGGAAATAAGTATTTATATGTTTCACTATATAATTAACTTTATATTTAAGGTGTTTTTATCAATTCATATTTATTATTGACTTACCTCATTGGTCTACCTGTTAGATCATTATGTTTGATTAGAAACTTTCACGTCCTCGGTTCGATTCTCGTTTCTGGCCATAAAGTATTAAGTGTTTTCTTTGACAAATTACTACTGCTAATTAATTAATTAAAAATATTACCTAGAATGTAGTAAAGCAATATGTACCCCTTGCGAGCATATTAAGCTGCAGTAATCATTATTATCACTCGTTGTTATAATTATCGTTACAGCTTACTAACCTGTATAAGCATCAACGTGTTGGGTTTATGATCTAAAAACTTACTCTCCATTGAGAATGAACCCATGTGTCCTGCAATGGGACATTAATTTTAGACGACCTCTGTCGCGCGAGTTCACTGTCGCATTTTTAAGTTTGAAGTCATTGGTTCGATTCCCGACTCGATCCTGGTCTGGTGGAAGGCTTCGGCCGTTGCTTGATACCGTGGACTTGTCGGGCCGCAATTTAGCGTTGCGGCGCGATTATTTTAGAAAACAATTAGGAGTATGGTTTTACCCGTATCGAGCGAGTTAGCCCGTTACTATATTACACTGCATAATCACTTTCCAGCAGATGAGAATGCCTTCAAAAGCTCTATTGGAACTTGTATTGGAATAACAAAAAAAGGTATTGGTGAAAACTTTGTCATAAAGAAAGTTCGATCTAAAATACATTTCATTTCGGAAAAGATAGACAATTTAACATAGATACGTACGGACACACAAGTCGACGAAATGACAAATCTTTGTTTTGGCTTATCATTTTCGCTGTAAGAGCTTATTTGCGATTCATCACGCGTTTTTCATTCAAGGAAAACATCGCAAAGAAAACTAAATCTTTATGCTTGGAAAAAAAAACAGGGATGTGTTTGACGCTATGGTTCGTAATTCGTTCTGGCTCTGAATTTGTATCAAATGTTTGTATATATATATATGTATAAAATAAATGGGTAATTTGATGGGTGACTGATGATTTTAATGATGATCATCATTGGTAAGCATATATAAAATAAGCCTATGCAAAGAAAGGATAATTGAATGTTCATCTTCTAAGTACGCAAAATCTAGTGATGAAACAGGGTGACGACAAACAGTAGATGCGGGAATTCAGGGGCAAAAGCTACAACTGTATTGTTTCAGGCAATAGGACCGCCTTTACGAATTTTGTTTTCATTGGTATTTTTATTTGTTTCGATAACAGTTTTACGATCAGGTTTTATCTATGTATCTATCGATCTCTATATACGCCAAGGCTTAAATAATATTACTACATTAACGAACTCAACGATTCACGAGTATATTGAAAAAAATATCACCTCGCATATTCGCGATATGGACATCGATTTTCGAATGATATTATGACATCACATATTATTTAAGTTCGACATAAATAATTATATGGTACACAAAAAAAAAAAATTAGAATACTTATTCCGATTTCATTTTACACATTTTACTATCGATGTGCCGGTTGTATATTTATGCTTTTTTAATTTTTCTCTGGCTAATATGCGTGTTTGATAATTACTTTTTTATTGAAATAACTTTACAATCAACAACGCGAACGAACGTGAATAATGCTGTCGATGCGGACTTTTGCAGCCCTAGACTAAGCTTGAGATCTATAGAAAGCTCTTTGACTTTATTTCCAAAGTTGTGTTAAAAGGAGACAGATTTTTACAAGATACATAAATTGTCGTCATTTTAAGTGTCTTAAGTCAGAGGAGAGGTTAAGCGAGCTTTACAGATCTCGGGTTCTGAATGGTATTCCCTTTTACGATTCACCTGATACCTCGATTGCCGTGTCACCTTACGCGGACTGCATAATATCTCACTTGAAATCTCTCTTGAGAGCTAACGCTTTTATCCAACTGATAGATAGATAGTTTGTAGATATCGATCAACGAAGTTAAAATCATTTGAAATTAAACACCACCATTGGGCTTTCTTAAATTATGTAGAGCGCACGCCACTGGGTATATTACGAAGATGGCTTAAAGTATACAGTTCATTTTTATAAGGTATATCTGGATCATGAACTGCGTTAGCGTGATTAAACATCATTCTGTCGCAGCAAACTTGAATGTGTATTGTGTAATAACTCATATTTCCCGAAAAGCCGAAACTAATAATTTTCTTATTTTTCACTTGGAGGTCATGCACTGTATAGTAGTAGGTATTTTTGTTTGCTCCAAAGATTTACGAGCTGAAACACAAACGGTACATGCCATAAATTAACCAACAGTTTAACTTTAAGTGAACTCCAAAATGTTGTTTATACCGCAAACTCTGGGTTTTGTGCCCTTTCGTAATTGACGTTTCGCAAATAAGTTTGGTAGGATGACATAATCCTGGGTTCCTTTGCAGATATTTATACTTAACGAGCAAGCTTGATAGCATCATCATCATCATAATTACCCTGTGCGCGTCCCACTGCTAGACAGATCTCATCTCTTAGAACTACCGGTTTACCCATATTGCAGGGCTTTAACATCATTTTTCAATAAATTTGAAGTGTTTATAATAACATAACTTACAGAAAAATCCCATTATGATATAAAAGCTTAGATAAACGATAAATGAAACTTAGCTGTGAATTGCTCTAACTTCATAGCTAATTAATATTAATTCTTGATAGATGGTGCTAACATAAAAAACCCCGGCTTAACTGTTAACCCAATAGGTACCTAATAATTTTTGCCACGACTTAAAAAACCAAAATCTCGTAATCCGTAGTTTACTATAAGAACTGGACCAACGAGGCTCTCACTTAGCTACATAAAATAAAGTGTAAAATTGCAATATACTTAGATATATTCATAAACATGGCTACAATACTGCGTTCAGCTTGATCAGAAAAAGTATGTGGGTTTTCCTACAGTAGATTGTATAACAATGCCAAACGTCATAATTGGACAACTCCATCCAAATATGATAAATTAACGCTAACTTTTTTGTGAAGTTTGACATTCCATGTTTGTTTATATACACGCTGTTGGAATCTTTTGGTTCTCAATAATTATATATTTTTTTTAAGATAATCTATTCTGTTATTAAAAATTATTTTTTAATTTAAAATTTTAGTTTTTTTTTGCCTATGTGATGAAAGCTGTAATAGTGGTTTGGACGTCTGCCTCGTAATCAGTCGGGAGTTAGAACCCGGGCGTTTTTAAGCAATTAAAATATCACTTGCTTCAACGGTGAAGGAACACATCGTGAGGAAACCTGCATGCCTGAGAGTTCTACATAATGTTCTCAATCTTTCCCATATTGAGAGGAGACCCGTCTGTAGTGAGCCGGCAATGGGTTGATTATGATGATGATGATAATTTAAAATATAAGTAATCTTTTGTGTCTTTATGTGAAACCAAGATTAAGTTTGTGAAAATAATTTTGTGCGCTGTTGATTAAGAATAAATAAATTAAATAAATAAGTTACTATTTGATACGTTGCAGCGATATTCGAATAGCAGGACGGACACACAGCAGATAAGAGGATGGGCAGACAAATAGACCGCAAAGCGGGAAAAATAATACTTTCAATAACAGCGGTTGCCTACGTCGTCGCCTGCATTTGTTTATCTAGAAATACCCCTACGTTTGTTTTGCTGGGTTGAAAACTTGCCGATATCCATTTCTGGAGTGCAATCTTTTTCGATGCGAAACGTGCCAAAATACAACACCAACATTTTCTAAATCTACCTAGAACGGTACTCGGTTTTTCTTTCTCCGGAATAACAAGTTTTCCATGTCCATCTACAAAATACAATCATTTCGTACAAACTGTGCACTGCTTGAACCGAATAAACGCAACAAACAATAAACAAACGAATAAAAAACAAAAACCCTTTTGCATGGAAAATATCGATTTTATACACGATAATACTTCAAGTACTTATCAAAGTATGATAATGAAAAACATCTAAGATGAAATTTAAATTTCAAAGATATTAGTGTTTAAATTCCAAGTTCATTGGCAGCATAATACTACTTAAATCTCTAAGGTGCTCAGGTAATAGTTTCTTCTCATCAGAAACTCCTTTGTGTATTGTTTTAACCGAAATTCTGTTGAAATACCACTTTACCCCGACACTTTCAATTAATAAAGCTTAATAAAAGTACCTACAGACATTAAACTTTTTAGTAAAGATGCTGTATTCAAAGTCAAAAATGTTCGTTATTTATTCAAACTAACCTTACTTGAAGCACTTTTGATCGCAACATATATTTTTTTTTAATTATATTTGAGATTTTGAATCTTCTTTTCTAATTTAATAAATTAATTATATTCATTAAAATAATATAAATTTAAAATATAACAATTTGGGTATGTGTTATTCACGCAAAAGTAATAAACTTTGCATCAAAATCATTGCTCAAAAGCATATTATCAATATTAAAATTTGAAGATAATATTATGCATAAATTATGCTTCTCTTTTACCATATTATGCATTAATTATGCATGAGAGCTCAAACTTTTGTTATAAATACTTACTCTTATTTCGCGCATATAAAACCAAGAATAAATATGTTTACTTAACATTATTATGTTCCGACTAATAAGTCGGAAAGTGAATTGCCCCGGAGATAACCTTTTTTGGCATTTTATTTATACTGTAGTATACTTTGCACCCTTTGATGGTTAATATGATCATCATCATCATCATGATCAACCCATTACCGGCTCACTACAGAGCACGGGTCTCCTCTCAATATGAGAAGGGTTTTGGCCATAGTCCACCACGCTTGCCATGTGCGGATTGGCAGACTTCATACGCCTTTGAGAACATATTGGAGATACACGCACATAACTCCGGAAAGTTAAGAGGTGCGAGCCCGGATTCGAACCGCCGACCTCTGATTAAGAGGCTGACGCTCTAACTACTAGGCTGTCACCGCTTCATTTTTATCGTTAATATGATAGACTTATATAATTTTTTAGTTATAGTATTCTCTGAAAACATTAACTTAATTTGATAATAATAACGAATCACTTCTGCAATACTTACCTTATTTCACAGATTACAGAGGACATTCAATATTAAATTACTCTGTTGAAAGGAGCACCTCATTGTTTGATATTTGTTGAAGAATTATCCTCCACCCGTAATAAACATCCCGGTAGTATGGCACAATCATTAAAAATGCAAAAAGTTTTATCAGAAATTCACAGTGCTCACAGAAACATAGCTCTTTGTGACTTTGACTGCCTTTACAGTTTGACTGTTTTGAATAGCTCGGAAAAAAGCGTTTTATACAAGGCCAGCACCTTAGGGTTCTCGTAAATTTTTTCACAAAGACAACCTAAAAACCTCTGTGTACTTACATCGTAGTGATTTTCTAAGCCAAAAATATTAAGGACTTGTTTGATTTGTTGATTTATTCAACCGCAAGCGAACTGTTCGCTTCATTTAAAAAGTATTCTGTGTCCTTCCGCAGGATTTAATCGCCTTGCTTAACTTATATAACCCAATAGGTTCCTAATAAATTCATTCAGTGGCTTAGACGAGAATGTTCTGATAGTATGCACAGCTATTCCTGTAATAATGATCAACCCATTGCCGACTCACTACATAGCACGGGTCTCCTCTCAATATGAGAAGGGTTTGGCCACCACGCTGGCATTTGCGGATTCATAGACTTTACACGCCCTTAAGAACATGATGGAGAACTCAGGCATGAAGGTTTCCTCATGATGTTTTCCTTATATTGATTAATTTCAGCCGTAGTTCGAAAAAAGAGCATCCTCTTGCAGCCTCTAGCAGGTCTCTTTGACCCTTTCTCATACATTGGATGCATTGGATCTATCAAAAATTTCGATGTGATAATGCACGTATGAAATTATTAATAATTACCATTGGTGGCGTTATAAACAAAGAAAAATAAATATACCGTTGAACTGAGAATAAAGAAGACAGATATAAGAAAATGCAGCTCGGATTTTAAGTCTGTTAAAAATATTTCATGTGAGAACTGTTATGACATTTCACTATAGGATATTTTACTCTCATTTTATGATTAAAGCGGTCATTAGTATCTTTTATTGTTAGAAAACGAATGTCAAACTCGAAACAAATAGTTCTTTCGAATCCTGACCCATAAACTTGGAAAGCTCTATTACAATGTCTTAGGGGTAAGTTAGGGGTAAGTTAATATAAATTATATTCAAGGTAAATGTCGTTTCAATTAAAAGACCCCTGACAGATAACATAATTCAAACTTGCATAAATCGCACACAGCGTCGTTAGATCGTTAAGACTATTTTTCCAACAAGCGCACTTAAACACATAAAACTGAGAGCATTTTCAGGGTTTCTTATCCGAAGTCTGTCAATGGGATTCTACTATTGAGGCTCTACTGTCAGTCTGTGTATCCGCCCGTCCATCTTTACCCTAGGAGGCCGTGGTTTATACATTGAACTGTAGTAGATACAACTGTATTTTAGCCGTAAAGTGGATCGTTAACAGAGAATGCATTGTATGCGGCACTGTAAAGCGGTGATAGCCTAGTGGTTAGGGTGTCAGCCTCCTAATCAGAGGTCGGCGGTTCAAATCCGAGCACGCACCTATAACTTTTCGTAGTTATGTGCGTTTTAAAAAAATTAAAATATCACTTGCTTTAATGGTGAAGGAAAACATCGTGAGGCACGATGTTTTCCTTCACCATTAAAGCAAGTGCACGCCTGAGAGTTCTCCATAATGTTCTCAAAGTAGTGTGAAGTCTGCCAATCCGCCCATGGCCAGCGAGGTGGACTATGGCCAAATCCTTCTCATATTGTGAGGAGACCCGTGCTCTGTAGTGAGCTGGTAATGGGTTGATCATGATGATGATAGGGTCAGGGGATCTGTAAAAGCATACGATGTGACAATGCGCCAAAAACCAAAATATAGCATCGAACTGAAAACCTTCTTTATATGAAATCTGTTTAACTGTTTCATGTTAGAATTGTTGTAACATTTCACAATAGCATGAAGCCCGGGCAAGATATTTAACTCTCATTTTATAATTAAAGCGGCCATTATACTCGTTTATTGTTAGAAAACGAATGTGCTTACTGCATGTGTTTGCACTTGTTAACAATACTCGTAGTACCTATACAAGTAAGGTTTAATCCATGCACAATTGTGGAAGAGTTTATTTTACTCCCGAGTCTTTGAAACACGGTTTTAATAATAATATTTACTTACTATGAACGTGGTGAATGTAGAGACAAAACTGGCTAAGTGCAACTTAGATTCGCACTCTTAGGGTTCCGTACCAATTGTCCGGGAAGTATACAATGGGTTCCCTGGGTGTTCAGCAAATCCATCAAGTAGGACATGCTGTGGTGGTTTTTAGTTCGGGTATACCCCAACGACAAGGGGGGGAGTCCCACATAACCTCCGTCCTGCCCAACGCACGGAGGTAGTCTTAAAGCTTTTCCACCACGACAAAAAAAAAGGGTTCCGTACCAAGGTCAACTTGAAATATCATATAGTATTCAAATATACGTGTAGTATTGTGCAAAGGAAATAGGCATTCAGCCAAATTGAAAGCCTCCGTGGCGCAGCGCGTGCGCATCGCATTATAAAGTTAGAGGTCCTGGATTCGATTCCCGGCTTGAGTCTGGTGGGAGGCTGTGGCCGTAGCTAGTCACCACCCTAGCCAAGCGATTATGCGTTTCGGTAGAATGTCGCGTAGCAACCAATTATGAGTATTGTTCTACCATACCCTTAACAAGTTAGCCCGCTACCATCTTAGACTGCATCATTACATACGTAAGGTGAGATTGCCATCAAGGGCTAACTTGTAGTGGATAAAAACGTGCTGTAGGCTCCCCGGTCCCACAGAATGGAGTGGGTTAAGTTAGTCCTGGTTATGATGAGCTCTATATATCTGTGAATGTAAGGATAGTGACCAACAGTAGGATAAAATTAGAATGAGCATAATATACCCACCTGTTCACCTTTTCGACATATTATGCACACCACTGTAAGTATCTAATATAATTTTTAGAGTTCACCATGATGTCATAAGAGCTCTGAATATGGCGACCTCGGGGGACAGATAACGAATAATATATTCGGCTTTCAACAGTCCGACAAGGCACTACCCATTGCGGTATTACACAAGGAACATAGAAATATAGGATGGTTTGTTTAATATATATCCTTATTGGTACTAAGTGGGAAAGAGATCTGCAGAACACACAGTATTTATTTCAACACCGAAGGATAGAAGCCGATCCGTTGCCAGACTTTCTAGAAAAAGTACTTACAAATTTAGTACTTACAATATTATGCTACGGATATATTAATAAAAAGAGCTGTATTAGCCAAGTGGTTAGGACGTCCGCTTCCTAATCAGAGGTCGAGGGTTTGATCCCGGGCACGCACGCACTAATAACTTTTCAGAGTTACGAGTATGTGGTTAAAAACTTAAGCAATTAAAATATCACTTGCTTCAACGGTGAAGGAAAACATCGTGGTGAAACCTGTATGCCTGAGAGTTCTCCATAATGTTCTCAAAGGCGTGTAAAGTCTACCAATACCTGCCAGCGTGGTGGACTGGCCAAACCCTTCTCATATTGAGAGGAGAACCTTGCTCTGTAGTGGCAATGGGTTGATCATGATGATGATACTAATAAAATAATAAAATCTTCCATTATTGCCTATTTTATTAAACACAGTTAATATTGTTTAGCGGCTTGTTGCCTCGCCTTAAAAGCTTACTATGGTATTGCTTCAAATTTTTTCCAATTTTAAAATCTATTTAGTATCTAATCTTACTCGTACCATCGAAATCCACCAAAAGTAAACTTTTACTTTTTTTACTAGTGCCTACTGAGTGGGGCATAGACAATTCAGCGGACTCCAGATCGGGATTGGATCCAAAAAAATATCAAAAAAAGGTGTAGGACCTTTTTTTGATATTTTTTTGGATCCGATTTTTTTTTTATTTAGTTACATTACATAAGTATTAAGCAATGGCGAAATTGAAGCCGGATTAGCATTTCAATCTTAGCGAAATCCAGTTAAAAATAAAACGCTTTAAATTCAGATCGCTTCTTCTTATTTGTCAGTAAAAAATGATACAAACGTCGGATACAAAGAATTATTTCATAATACAAAGTTGAACATTGTTCCAAGGCGTTTGAAACCTTCTTGCATACCGGTATTTTTAATCTTGTCTGCATCTCTTTCTTCATCCGACTACGTTTTATGTTGAGCTTGTTGGATAGCATACAGTAAGTACATTTTTACGCTGCCGCGATGAAAAGGAGCATTTCAGCCCTTTATTTTTTAATTTAAATACGTTCTCATTCACGGAATGTGAATTACGAGAGGTATTTACGTTTTGTGCGCACGGATGCCAAGTTGTTTTCGGTTTGGCGGTGCTTTCATAGGAATTATTAAATTGAAAATGCTATTAGACAGGACTGCTTTATGTAGAAGTGGATTATGGAATTCTAATGCTAAATTGACTGGACTTTAAACCAATCTCAATAAATAATGAGATTTTCACGTCGACCAGTAATCGTTTAAAGGACTGCGAAACTTTTGTTACGTATATGTTTTACTACGAATTAGAAGCTCATCATATTTGATGTTGAACTATATAACTATAAGAGGTGAGGAGGAGGGGAGAGGGGAGAAAAAAAATTCGTTAATACTCATAGCGATACTATTTACAGGAGGTGTCAAACCAAACTCCAACTTTCATAGTGACCTTGTTGCTAATGTAAGCATAATTTAAATGAGCGATACAACTCTTAAAATAATTTGATCTTTCTAGATTCGGAGGAATTAAAATACTCGCTTGGTGAGTGCCTTAATTTAATAAAATAATTAACGAAATTAAACGCCTCATTGGCTTTATCAATGATATTTGGATAACGGCCAAATTGGTAAATACGTAAATATTTTTTTACTACCGGTGTCTCACAATTTGTCTGATGTGAGATTATAAAAACATAGCATTATTCTTTCTCTAATAGCCATTTCCGCAAACACAAAAATTGTTTAACTGTCCCTAAAAAAAGAACTTAAAAAAAATGCTGTTGCTTTAATTATTTTGTCAACTTCACTAAATATTTCTTTATAGTTTACATTTTTTTGAATATATTCAGTCCGATTTAAATTCAATGAGGATCTGGCTTGAAGGCTTTTAGACATAGACTAAGAAATCCTTGAACATTATTGCTCAGCCAATGCTATAGTAGCAAGAGTAAACAATATTCTTTCAAGCGTTATCAATAAAGACGACCTCCGTGGCGCAGCGCGCGCGCTGTTGGATTATAAACTTGGAGGTCCTGGGTTCGATTCCCGGCTCGAGTCTGGTCTGGTGGGAGGCTTCGGCCGTGGCTAGTTACCACCCTACCGACAAAGACGTGTCGCCAAGCGATTTAGCGTTCCGGCACGATGTCGCGTAGAAACCAATTAGGAGTGTGGGTTTACCATACCCCTAACAGGTTAGCCCGCTACCATCTTAGACTGCATCATCACTTACCATTAGGTGGGATTGCCGTCAAGGGCTAACTTGTAGTGGATAAAAAAAAAAAAAAAAAGAAAGTTTCACAAAATAAATAACAAATAGAGTTTTGTATTACAAAATATAAGGCAACCAATTAACTAACTAAATTTAGTTTTTTTATGTACCTATGTACTATTACTTTTAGAGAAATATATTAAAAGCAAAACAAGGGAACAATGTAGGCTTCCGAACTTAAGCGTTAGGGTGGCCATAAATTTCATTTTTTGTGACCAATTTCCTACATGCCCTTTATACGTCATGTGGCATCTTTTGCTCTTAATATAAGACGATGGTAGCGAAGAATGCCCTTTTTACCTTTTCTTACAGGTTTTATTGAAACTTTTTCAACATAAAACCCCTATAAGAAACTATAATGTTCTTAATATTTTATACTGTTTAGTGCATGTGGGTAGGCTTTTTTAGTGCTAAGTAATAAAATATTATGAATCTTCAATTTTATTTGACTGACTCTGGCATTGAAAAAGTAACGAGCAAGGTACATTCCTTAGACTACCTCATCTCGTACCACCAAGTGAAATTGCAGTCAAGTTGCAGTCATTAAATTTTCAATCAGCTTGACTTTTATTTAACCGGAAAAAGTAGCTCTCATACACTTTTATATAAAGCTGAATAAAGCTTCATTCATTTATAATTTTGAATAGGTATTTTATTATAAATGCTTATTTTGCGTGAATTTGAAATGAATTTACGCAGAAGTTCATTTAATATAAAACATACTTATAAAAATTTTCAAAATGTATGGCAATTCATGATCGTTCAAAATATGATAATTTTAATTAATTACAATCAACTTATATGTAAACTGATAAATGTTGATAGCATCTTGTGACATAAACATATACTACTTAACGTATAAGTTAGTATCACAAGATGTTAACTTTTTTACCAGTATTTTACACTGAAGCTACCTTTAAGAGGTCCTTCTAAGTGATAATATATCCCGCTTTTAGAACTTAATACTGTTTGCAGAATTTCTTGCCTTTAATTTTTATGGAGTTTCAAGTTTTTTGAAATACAGTTATACCATCTAATAATACTATTAATTTAACAATACTATCAAGTTCAAAAATCTAATCAGTAAAAAAACAAGAAACCAGAACTGTTAACAATTTCAAGAAACACCCTACAGGATTTTTCTTTGGATTAATGATTTGGATTAAGATGCCTTTATTATTGTTGAAGCTATTCTGACAGAATTATAATCCTTATTTAATATATTAAATCAGAAAATAGCTTGGTAGTTAGTAGTTAGGTAGTCAGCGCTAAGCTGTTTCAAACCGTTTCTATAAATAACATTTAAAAAATTAACTGCCTGATAAGATAAGATAGATTATTGCATATAATCTATATTGAGCATGTCGATATTTGATGATAAACTTATTGACCAACATTATTAATAGATGAAATACTATATTTTATGCAATTTCAATGTTTAATAATAATAAATGTCTGCGGAATTTTGGCAACACAAAAAAATCGCGGCAGAATACCTAAACGTTTTGTAGGAATTGGGCTAACGGTTTTTTTTTTATCAGACTGGTTAAAATGAACGAAATCTCTAGTTTTTTATCAACTTTATTACGGACAGTTATGAAAAGATAAATTATCTTAAAATTGGAACAAGCAAATATAACATTATACCTAAGAGTAATTTATATGATTATATACCTCTACAAGTAGATTAAAATCTCAGTTGTGACTGATTCCTGCCCACCACAGGTACCCCGGGTTCAACATGTCCACGTTCAGTTTAAACCATGGCGACAATATTACCAAAGTTGTTTTACCAGTCGCGGTCGGATTGTGGTCTCGTGTGCCCGGGGCAACGATCTTCTCGCTGCTGAAACGTGCAAATCCCATTTAGGGCAAGTGATATTATTGCGAGTACATTTATCTTATACCCCTTTTAGTATAATAAAAATGTTTTTAACTTAATATGAAATAGGATCGTATGTAACTTTCTGAAAGACTAGCGAATGCCCATAAAATATTAATGTAAAATTTATCTTGTTTTTTTTAATCCACTACGGCAATCTCACCTGATGGTAAGTGATGATGCAGTCTTAGATGGTAGCGGGCTTACCTGTTAGAGGCATGGTAAACCCACACTCCTAATTGGTTTCTACGCGACATCGTGCCGGAACGCTAAATAGCTTGGTGACACGTCTTTGTCGGTAGGGTGGTAACTAGCCACGGTTGAAGCCTCCCACCAGACTAGACTCGAGCCGGGAATTGAACCCAGGACCTCCAACTTTAAAAAGCAACAGCGCACGCGCTGCGCCACGGAGGTCGTCAAATACAACAATCTTTCATCCCTTATTTGAGACCTTGTTTTCCAAATAAAGATATACCCACTTTACTAAAAACTCTAAATAAATCTAAGTCTTTTCCTTCAATGAGTGCTGGACAATGTTCCAGCATTGGGCCAAAGAAGCCAATAACTAAATACCTAGTTTGTGTCACGAAGATACAAGGTGAACTGCGTTTAACTTATACATAATTGAATGAATAAGATCGTTTGTATTTAATACACACACTGCCTCAGTTCAAAGTTGAATTCTCGGTCTGTTTATTTCTCAAACGTTGCTCAGTCTCAAGTTGTAAACCACGGAATTGTAATATCTTGTGCTCGGTTAAACTGAAATGCGCAAAATCTATTCACAAGTGATATTATGTGCATTTAATAACGTACTTAATTGTAATTTAGCGTGTACAAAGGGCCATAGAGAAGGAGCAACAATATTTTAGCGTCTGAGTATATTAAAATTGAGATAAATTGCAGTGTAGTTTATATGTGATTTTATCATCATTCATATCTTTAAAAATATTAAGATTAGGAAATTAGAAATCATGAAATATCATCGAAAGAAGTCCGGTGCTGGACCAACGTCTTATGTATAGATTGACACACATCATGATTTTAAACAGCTATCCAAATAAAAAAAAAAATACTGCCCTAATTCGCATCGGAGATCATAAAGCACTTTTTATCTAGCAATAAAGCTAACTTTATTACTGATTTTAACACTTAACTTTAAATACTTAGATAAATACGACAGTTACATTGAAAAAAGCGACACAAGCAAGAATGTGACCGTTACTATTAATTAAATGACACTATCACTTAAAAGAATAATTGAATTCGAATTTATCATACGTGAATTTTACAACAATTTAGCCAAAATATATATGTCGGCGCGAATAAGTTATAACCTTTATTAAGCGGCGCCAAAACCTCAAGAATTCAATAATTACCCACATTTTAACTAGTGATGATTTTGCTAACACAATTTAGCCAGTAACAAACAATTTTGTACAAGCATGCTTTGTGCTATAAATACGGACGGTCGATGCCTTTCGTGGATTCTTTCGACGAGACGTCGGACTGTTCGGACCTCTTAGTCTTAGTCTTATCGCAATAAAAGTGTAAACCGGCAAGTAGTGGTTTTAATTACTATGAGCGAAAGTTAACAAAATCGTGACGTCAGCAATGCTGATTTCACCCTTGCAAAAAAACAACTCGGACGCCCTTGACTCGACATATATTATGCGGTTATATGAGTTACAATATAGCATTACGAATATTGCTAAGTTTGCACTCTGTTAACAATATTATAAACGATTGCTCCAGGGCACCAATTCCCTACTAAGCTCCTTGTTTAACATGCAAATCCCATTTAGAGGAAAAATATTTTAGAAGTTATGTTTATGAGTAACAGAAAATCGTATTTTAATAGCGGTGTGAGATACAATTGTACAGATAAATGCTATTGATACAATTATAATTATAGTTTGTTGTGGGCTAAGTTTGTTGTGGGCTTCTTCTTAGACCGGGGCGCGTTTGGAACCCTCATAGCTTTAGTTTTAAGTTTACGAATATAATTATCACCATGAAATAATTACTGTGTAAATTATTGACGCGTCAAAAGTGCCTTTTTAAGGACTATTTGAATAAAGATTATTTTGAATTTGAATTTGAATTTATATAATATAATGCAAAATTATAAACTTATATATATTATAAATAATATTTAGCCCTGAATGAAACCTTGAAAATGAGTCTTAGAATGAACCAATTTTGAATTCTATAGTAAATCCCTTTAATCCTTTTAACAGTAACCGCTGCCACTGAGTTATTTTTAATAGCAAAAAACTTTGCCCAGTACCTAAAAAGTTTAGTCGTAAAGGCCAACCTCATTAGTAACGATGCAGGAACTGTTTTAATTAGTGGATGCTAGTTTTGATAGTACTTTATAACTCTTTTAGGATGGTACTCTTGTCCAAAGTACCATCCTCTCCGGAATTGACTCCTCCTACGCCCTTAAGTTTTCTCTCCAAAAACAAGCAATTTTATTACTTTATTGATTTTTTTTAAGATTAAGTTAATGTTTTTCATAAACGCTTGTACACGGAGGATCATGATGGCGCCCCGAATAAGCACCCTAGACCTTAAAGAACCAATCTTCTAATCAATATTTTGAATTTTAAATCAAAATCATCGTAATGAAAATTTGCGTTTAAAAAACGCTTTTGATGCGTACCTACATATAATTTTTAAAATTAAAGTGAAATTCTAGCTACATTTGTAAACTTAAAATTAAAGCTATGAAGACGCGTCCTGTCCTAAGAAGAAGCTCACATGAAACTTAGCCGTGTTTTCTTCTTGTTATCATCATCCTACATTTTCACTCAAAACTATTCAAGAGCTACCTACTTTTTTTTTCCGCTGGAAAATGCGTTTACGCATCCCCTCCGGAAGCGACGCAGGCAAGACGACCAGAATACCCACTAAAACCCAGCGATGCTCCTTCGCGTCGCCTGGTGGCTGGGTCACTGGAACACTTGTGCACTCGACCGCAACCCAGCCAGGAGCGACAATCCGTATCCAAGCTCTTTATCATTTACGTAAGGAAAGGGTGTTCAGCACAGCATATGCCGTACAGTATTTCCAAACACTTCAGTGATATTCAGCTTAGACCAGAGTGACGTCACAGAAAAAAACTAATAATAATTAAAAGAAAAAAAAACACCTTTTCTCCGAAGGAAGCAGCAAAAATAACTTTGCTATAAGCTTACGTTTAAAAACCTTGAAGGTATTGAAAGACAACTCTAAGATTTCTCCCGGTAGTTTCTTGTATTTTTTTTTAACTGAAGCAAGGTGCGCTGATGACATAGCCAAGACCATAAACCTAGCAATACTTACTAATTGGTAAATTTATGATCGTGATTCATTCGTTAATATAAATAAATTGTGGTAACGTTGCTATTTGCAAACGTTTTTCTATCTCGACCACGAAAATGTTGCCTGTTGGCCGGAACATTAATATTAAGCAATAATTAAAAATTAAATTCTGTTTGAGGATTTGTAGTTACTTTTTGAAATGTAACGGTAAATTTTAGAGGATGTTGATGACTATATATAAGCTTGCCAATTAAAAAAAACAGCATATTGCTACGGCAACTTATTTTGAAACATTTATTAATAATTTAACCTTATATTATTATAAGTTATAACCGATTGACTCGATGACTGTCTTATACTACAGTGTTTTCATTACTTTCTAATGTAAAATATGTTGTAAAACAATAAAAAATACCGCCTCTAAAATTGGTAATAGAATACAAGTCAAGTGGGCATGAATGCATGAAAAGGCGTTATACCGTATTATGTGACAGCACATGACGCGATCCCAAAAGCGCGCCAAAAGAAGATTTTTTATACTGAAGAAAAATCTGCAAAGTTCTAGAGACTCCCATGTGACCGCTTCTTTCACCTTGAAATACCAATACATAGTATTGACTATAAAAAAGGTCGTACATAAATCACCAAAAAAACCCCGTTTCTTGTTACCTCCTCAGTCTTTACTTTCTCTTCAATTTTATACTTTATTTTTATTATTTTTTCTTATTATTTGAGCGGTAATAGCTTTATGCACTTTCTGTGAATATTAACGCCACATACCAGCACAAAGCCAAAAGGCGTACAACACGGTCAATAAATGGAAACAAATATTTGCTATTCTGTATGTAATTGTCATCATTATTTATCTACTACAAATGAGAAATATTGCATATTGTCATAATCCCCTTTCGCGCAGTACACAGGTTGCCCTGATATTTTTGCATAGACATAGGTTTGGACTTCAGTCTTTGACATATACGTAGGATACCTTGGATGCTCGAATACTCAGATACCTTACATCCAAGATAGAATCAAAAGGCAATGTGATTACCTCTCTATGCTAAAATGGCAAATTATATAAAAATGGAAGTTAATTTTAAAGTACATTAATATAATCTTTCTCAATGAATTCTCGGGAATCGTTTTTTTCCTCAAAACCTATCTACTATTTATTATAAATGTGAAAGTCAGATTATGGTTAGTAGACAAATGAGATAATGACAAATAGTTTCATACAAACTGGTTTCCTATTAAAACCACTGACGTTTATTTATAACAGTTACACAATAAGGATAACACTGTATTACGAGCGTTCATTAATCGAGATTATATGCTTTGAAGGCCTCCAAAAGCTTTATTTAATACCAGTTGCAATAAATAACGTCCTATATTTTAATATTATAATGGGTGCTTAACAGGAGTCAGAGCATCGGGAAGTATAAAGAAAACGTGACTTTACCCAAAAACGCAAAGGTTTAATTACAAACATAAGATCATAAAACAAAGGCAGAACGATTGCCTGTTACGTGGAAGAATACAATATATTTTTATTTTATAATTGGTTTTTGACTTCGGTTTTTTGAAAAATATTGCAATAGTGCTCTTTCATGATAGGTATTGACTGATTTCTTCAATATATATATTCTTCAGTGTAAATCTCAACCTTTACGAGTCAAAGGACCTTTACTGGCGATCGGTCAATCAGTCATTCTGATGTTACATTATTACGTATGGAACCGTTAAATTGCTCCGATTGGGAACCTCCAATTTTAAGACTATTGATGGACTCGACAGACCATAGAATAAGCGAACCTCTCCTACGTTTTACCATTTGAACAAAGGAGTCCTTAAACACTGCCAGAGGAAACTTTTGAAGACTTGTTCCTTCCTTCCTAAACCATTAGGTATAACATAAACATACACTATTCGTACGCTACATTAGTTTTGTTACTAAATAAGGTGTGAAGGAAGGCTTTTTTATTAATCGATACCTATAAAATATTTCCTTATATTGAATTCATCACGGGCCTTTAGTGTGATAATTCTCCGATAGACCGATACAATGAATTGAATTTGTGAGGGAGCGATGCTTCCCTAGTATTAATTTTTAAATACGTGCTACGTATTTAGGCCTGACAGTTTGTGGCTTAAGGACTATTTGTCCAGTCGTTTTAGTCCAGTAGCCCGCGCTTTATCAGCGTACTTAGCAGCATTCAAGTTGGCATCCTGTCTGCGACCAATCAATGACGCGTACGTTTGATCCAAACTCTTGTGATTGACCGACAACAGGGTTCGGCTAAAGACGCAGAATGGACGCAGTGGTGTATTCTTCCCGAAAACTACATTCGGTTGATAATTGGTTGGATGTGGTTGAATCACTGCAGGGAATTGGTTGGTCATGTAATTATCGTTATCCTCAGATGTTGGTGTTGGATGGTAATGAAGTGTGGTATTGTGGACTCCCATATATGTAGGTTGTTAAATATTGTATCCAATAAATTCTGCTCCTGCCTTTGTTCAAACCATACAGATATTCTGCGGATAAAAGTAAATTCATTTCGGCTGGCTAGCTTTGATAACTATTATTAGACTATTTTATACGTCAAAAAAACATTTTCTATATATACACATATATTTGCTAATTAAATACATACTCTTCTTCTAGCTTCGGGGATTCTGGAAGAAATCTCTCTAGAGATAGCTTGTCCTGACAAATCCTGTCCTTTATATGTTTAGTCTCATGTAATTTTTACAAACTAAATAAATTCTTTGGCAGCATATAATCACTATTTACAAGAAATAATTTTCATGACTCTGCAAGTTTATTTAGAATTGCAATGTAACTGCCGCTCCAACAAATTTAGGATATTATACGAATAAATAAATGAAACCGTTTACCAGTGGACATACCTACATAAATTTTAGGGATTTCCACATTTAGCAATGTGTTATCTTTTCATCCAAATGTACCTGCACTTTGTATATGTTGCTGTTATATTTCGTATTAAATTTATCGAGTAGGTTATGAGAAATAATTTAAAATAATTATATTTACATACCGTGAATGTTTTTGTAATATTGCGTCAGTATTGATATAAATATAGTTTCATTAGTTCATTTCGCGCACTCATGACTCTTTGTTAAGAGACTATTTGTAAGATCTGTAAAGCGAGCTTAGCCTCTGACATAAGAAAGACTTAAAATGACACAACGTTTTTTGCCCGACAGAAGTCTGTCTCTTTTTGACCCTCGATGATCTTCCGAATGTTTAAGTCGTTAAGCTTGCCCTGAGAGAAATTTTACAATCGACGTTTTGACGACCTGCATGGCGCAGCGTGTGCTCTGTCGCATTATAAAGTTGATGGTCCTGTGTTTGATTCCCGGCTCGAGTCTGGTCTGGTGGGAGGCTTCGGCCGTGGCTAGGTACCACTCGCGTAGAAACCAATTAGAGTATAGGTTTACCATATCCCTAACAGGCTAATCCGCTACCATCCAAGGCTGCATCATCACTTACCATCAGGTGAGATTGCCGTCTTGGGCTAGTAGTGTACTTGTAGTTAATAAAAATCTTATTTCTGGACTAGCTGTTATCCTCAGTCGATTGTGTATTGTAGTACATAGTATTTATGAATGACATATATATACGTCATACAAAAATACTATGCGTATATATTCTATGCTTATATATGATATGTATGTAAGGGTTCATGCAGTCTGAGATGGTAGTAGGCTTGTTAAAGGTATGGAAAGCCCATAATCTAATTGGTTTGCTACAAGTCTTTGTCGGGTAAGTAACTTACTACGGGCTAGAGTCGAGAAGACAATCGAACCTAGGTCTTCCAACATTGTAATGCGACTGCGCACGCGCTGCACCATTGAGGTCGTCACAGCCGCTTGTTAGCGGTTTTTCTGCTAGCTTGCTTTACAAATACCATTGTTTGAAGAATGAAAAATAAATTTTATAATTATTGATTAAAATTTAGAATATGTTATTTATGGAGAAAATAGAAAAGAAATGATGAAAAACAAAATATTTTGAGTAGCTTTAGAGTTTCACAAACAAACAAATCTTTCCTCTTTTTAATATTACATAGTATAGTACAGTGTAGTTTAATATTGGCATAGTTTCAAATTAAAACCACAGTTTGTAGTTCCATGCAAACACACAAAAACAAATATACACACGCGAGCATCCAATAAAAGTATTTTCTATTGAGCGGCAAAAGTATTGGAGAATACTTAAAAATACTCTAAAACGTTCAAAAATAACGCGAATACATTTTATTCAGCTACAAAACGTGCAGGTGCTCGCCTTTTTGCGTGCGCCCTGACATTTTTCCCGGATAAAATGTAAACTTTTTGACACTTTGAAATGGAGACCGGTGGCACTGGCGCGGCCCGTCGATAAATCAAACGCATTCAACAATACCCATACAAAATATTTCTCTATTTTTCCCAAAAAAAAAGAAAACAGCACCTGTAATACTAGATTATTAACAATAAACAGCAAGTATAATTTGCTTTATTCCGCCGCCAACCGGGAAATTAGTATAGTATAACACCACACAAAATCCTTCACTAGAACCTCTGCGCACGTTTCGACCCGACACCGGATCATCCTCAGGAGATGTTGACTTCACACGCGAAAAGTAAAGTTACTTTACTTTTCGCGCTTGTGGTGGATTGTTTATCATGGACTTCCGCAAAGTAACGCCTGCTTCTATTCATTACTAGATTATGTTTGATTCCACGTACATGCACGATACACCTTTCGAAACTAAGTAAAGCTCTCTAAGTATCCACAGTCCAGTTTCTATGTTATTCAGAAAAACCCCAGTATTTTTTTGTAAAATTTTATTGTTTCTTCCCCATACATCCACCAAGGAAGTTTAAGAACTAGTTTTTGTTTGCCTCTAGTAATTCTCTATGGGTCTGGTAGTGTTTCGGTATTATTCATTTGACATTTGATTTTGACGACCTGGCGCAGTGTGTGCGCTGTCGCATTATAAAGTTGGAGGTCCTGGGTTCGATTCCCGGCTCGAGTCTGCTCTGGTGGGAGGCTTCAGCCGCGGCTAGTTACCACCCTACCGACAATAGATGTGTCGCCAAGCGATTTAGCATTCCGGCACGATGTCGCGTAGAAACCAATAACGAGTATGGGTTCACCATGCCTCTGGTTGGCCCGCTACCATCCTAGACTGCATCATCACTTACCACAAAGTGAGATAGCTTTCAAGGGCTAACTTGTGGTTTATAAAAGTAAAATCATAAAAACCATTTTAATCAAGCAGCAGTAAGTCTCCTCCAAGTTAGTGGTATACCTGTATGTTTCTGCACTTATTGTTTTATTAAAAAATCTCAATGTTTATTCAAACTGGCTTAATACCGTTTAGGATTCGACCTATTAGCAATTATCACTTGGAACAGCAGGTTTTATTTCTGCCCCGTTCATGTTTCAGGTTTCAGAACTGGGTTTCTCTTACCTAGTAAGAATAACGTGATCGTGCTGTCTACGTATTTTAGAATGTATTTTTTAGGAAATTCCCAGCAAGGCTATTACAAAATAGTATTATTTTCTTCCACATTCATACACAATGCACGTTTCGGAACTAAGTTCCTCTTACCGAAGTACTAAGTTCTTGCTCTTACAGTATTTATATATTATTCATAAAACCCCAGCACTGGTATATGTACTAAATTATAATAATTTCTTCAACGTAGGTTATAGTACAAAACACGTTACAGAAACAGGTCACACTTGACATGCTCAGTTAGTATTTTATGCTTCTACGATGATTCTGTATTATTCATAAGAACTTCAATGCCCGAAACTTAAGTCTAAAGAATTATCCCTAGGTGAGATGATGGTCACATCATGTATTTGTTATAAGGATCAAGTTTTGTTCCAGATAGTACTTGCAAAATGTTTAGTTAGTATTATTTCCTCCTGTTAAATCCTCCTATTAAACGAATGAGGAACAGTTGAATGTGTAAGTAGATGTACATGAATGCAATTATTGAATTCCTAAACAGTCACCAATGTTTTGGCATTACTGTTGGGGCAAATATTCTTAGTAAGCGATGTGCTTATTTTCCAGTTGTATATTGGAAATACTTTAAATAATCATTAGTAGACGTAGTTGCAATCTTAGGCTGTAGTCTATGAGAGCGTACTTATATTTGCTCAGGCAAAGTTTGTGTTAAAACGAGACTGATTTATGTCGGCCACATAGCGTTGTGTAATGCTAATTTGGCTAATAGATTTCGGCCTTACTTATCTACCAATAGTAGTTTATCATATACTTTAAAGTTTCATGGTAGATAGCCAAGGAAATAATCCAAGTTCATAAAGTAAAATGTTACCAACGTGACGAAGGCACTTTCATGTGGTCACGACCTTCAACAGTGAAGTTTGCGACCAAGAAGAAAGTAAAATGTATGATTACTACATAAGATTTAAAACAGTGCACTGTATACATACAGTGCACTGTTCTAAATAAATAATTTGTGATTAAATTACCGAAATGAAGTTCATTATATAATTATGATAACACCAGCTGTTCCCTACAGAAGGG
The DNA here is from genome assembly GCA_928268935.1 of Lasiommata megera. NCBI lineage: Eukaryota > Metazoa > Arthropoda > Insecta > Lepidoptera > Nymphalidae > Lasiommata > Lasiommata megera. Next base: position 12,364,662 of record OV743314.1, on the reverse strand, counting down.
TGTCGTTAGTAGTTATTCTAACGCTATGAACTAATAATATGGGCACAGGCCAATCAAAAGCCCCGACGTGACGTGGGTCAAAATATGTTGTTTAATTTAATGTAATTTAATTAATTTAATTCTAAGTTGTAATTTATTTTAAGTCTTAAGAATATGCAAACAGTCTGTGAAAATCAATCTTGTAAGGGAGTATTTTTTATCTTAATCAATATGTATTCACAACTGTACGTGTTTATTTTTGTTATTTCTTACTAGTATTTAATTATAGTTATAATTTCCCGTCTTTCATATATCTGTTGGCTCCTTTCGATTAGGTTGCCTGGTAGAGATCGATTTTTGTGATAAGGTCGCCTTTTGCTTTTATGTTTTGTATTTCTTTTTTACTTCTGTTTATTCTTTATACGTAATAAAGATGTTTAAACAAAATAAATAGTTGTAGTTATTAAGCACGATTACTTCATTTCATTTGGATCCATAAAGAACGCGAAACGCGATATACGTGGTCGTTTTCTAAATAACTTGGGTATTCGAATATAATAAGGCCTTTGGAAGTGTTGCTCGGGGTTATTCATACACATCATTATTCCGATTCGTAAGCACCACCGCCTTTCATATTTGCTGCGAATGCGATTTAGGCTTTAATAAGGCCGTGTTTTAATGGAGTGAGAGCGGTGCTAAGTACGTTATTAATAAAACAAACAACATTGAGTTTTTATGAAGGTCAAATTACTCGTTGTGAGGTCGAGCCCTGTACACATATTCTATTGATTACACTATAATTAGTCACGCTAAGCTTGGTCTCGGTATTTTTCCCGAGACAAGGGAATATTCTTCAATTCCTTTTCCACACATTCAGCACAAATACTGAGTCTGAGTAGGTGTGGATAAAATTGGGACAAACCCTGGCATTCAGTAAGTGGCCTATCTGCAAAGACAAAGGATATAGGGATCCAATTATTCAGTATGATACTTAGAAAAATGATCAGAAGTAAGATTGAAGTGTGGATAAAATTTATGCAAAACTTGGCATGACTGGCAGTGAGTGGCATACCTACCAGCACGTAAAGGATATATGGTGCCAATTAAGTACTCAATATCAGATAGATATATACTGATAACGAATAGAAAAGTGATCAGAGATTATATGTGATAAACCATTGTTAAACAGCTAATTAATTAACCTTAGTTACTTTGTAGTTGGAAGCTTTGTTTATTGTAGACCTTCTGCCCGTATGAAAATCGTTATTCTTAAAGTACTAAACTAAACTAAAATGAATTTATTATTGGATACGTCACATTCCGATATAATGATTCGTCAATACATAATATTAAAAGGGAAGCATTCTGCGGCGGAGGCAGTCTGTGAATCAATGTCGGTGAATAAGCTGGTCTGCAAGAAACTTCCTTAAATTGATATATTTTTAGATCTGATCGAAAAAATGGTTTTTGGTGCATATACTAGACGAACTCACTGACCTTTTTCTAAAACCGAATGTGGTATACTGTGGTACTTCAATTCTTGAACTGATCTATTTTTTTTTTCGAAAAATAGATTCATAAAGTATTATATAAACTTTTTATATCATATCTTTTGTGTAGACCCATAATAAGAAAGATCTTACCGTTGCACTTTAGCTTTGATATAAATTTTATTTTTATATACACTACAAGTTAGCCTTTGACGGTTATCTCATCTGGTGGTAAGTGATGATGCAGTCTAGGATGGTAGCTAACCTGTTAGGGTATGATAAAACCACACGCCTAATTGATTCCTACCCGACATCGTGCCCGAACGCTAAATCGCTTTGCGACACGTCTTTGTCGGTAACTATCCACGGCCGAAGCCTTCAACCAAACCATACTCGAGCCAGAAATCGAACTCAGGACCTCCAATTTTATAATGCGACAGCGCACGCACTGCGCGCTACGGAGGTCGTCGAATCGTCGTCGTTTGATATAAATTACAACCATTTATTACAGACACACTATGCATTAAGCTTTCAGGCTTCTTAAAGTAATATTTTCGAAATCACCAAAGCTTTCACTACGCTCTAATGAAGATCCATAAACAAAGCTAGCAATTTGTGGGAATGACGACCAAACGACCATCGCATAGGCCTGAATAGATTTAATTAAGATTAAGATACCACTTGCTGGCGGTATTGTTATAACATGCAACTCGTATTACAATAGGCATACGGGCTACAATTGTGTGTTATTGTTGTTTTGTGTTAATGCGAGGGAGCAGTTGAATAAGGGTTTGTATGAAGTTGACGGGGATCAGGTATCGAAATCGGTTGTAAGGAGTTGTGTAAGAAATATTGGGTAACTTTATACAGTCTATTGTTTGCATTCGTACGGCAATAATTTTGTGTGTGGTGAACCTTCTATTGGGTTAAATAACATCATATTTAGCTAACCACTGTGTTGCAAAAAATGGGAAAGTCTACTGAGTTACTCAAAAGTGTAAAAAGGAGAAAAATTTAATATCTGGACCACATAATGCGAAACTCTGAATATGAATTACTCCAACTCATAATGCAAGGCAAAATAAAGGGCAAACGAAGACCTGCTCGAAGAAGAACATCCTGGCTTAAGAACCTTCGCCAGTGGTTTAATATGACCTCAAGATCATTGTTTAGGGCGGTAGTGAATAAGATCCAATTAGTCTTAATGATTGCCAACCTCCGGTAGGAGATGGCACTATAAGAAGAAGAAGATTTAGCTAACGGTCACAAGAAATACAAGTTGTAAGAAAAACATAAAAAAGCACATAAGTTTTCACCTCGACTACAAAAGTGAAGTGTAATGTTCTTCTGTGACATCTTAGACAGCTGCATTAAAATGGTTTGTCTTAACGTTTGAATATCATCACTCATTTCAAACTGATATGTAGCTTGTTTTAGTTCTATAGAACGTCTCAATGTCTACTGTTAGATATGATAAACGAACTTAGGGGGAAAAAATCTATTTTTTTTATTTTATATTTAAGGTGTTGTTGATGTAACTCACAATTCACTCATGGAAAAACTAGGTGTTGAAATACAACCTTTATGTCAATAAAGGTTGTATTTAACGTCACTAAATAAGTTATTCCCTGTTAGTTTAAAATATACAATGGATGAATGAATGAATGAACACTTTAATGAACAAATGAATGAATGAATGAAAACACTTTTATTTCACACCACAAAATAGGAAGAAAAAGATAGAAAATAACAGAATAAGTAGTATACAATTTGGCAGATCTCTTCCAGGCAGTCAAAGATATAAAAAATATAGAGATATGGAAAGAGGAAGGTGATGGATCTCTCTTCGGAGGCATTTGCTATTTATTAAGAAAAAGTCACGTTCAAACACCCAGGTATGGTCTTTAATAAATGTTACTTATAAAGCCCAAAAGAACTATCTGTCGCAACTAAGCCAAGCTTTCCTCAATAGCAGTTCTTTCATTTTGATAAGAGCTAAGGAAACGGGATTACAAAGTTACACTCGCATTATCAGTTCCGTGAACTTCGGGGTGGCGCGTCGTTATCACAGTCTTAAGCTCTCCTAATTGCGTCCAATATCTTGTTATCTTTAAGACTATGTTAACTTTATGAGATGGTCGAATTCGGGTTGAGGAAAATCCGAGACTGGTGACTATGAACGCTGACTTTTTATCAACTGAAAAAAAGGAGCGTAAAGATTTAAGTTTCATGTAGGTATATTATGATCTATGTTTCACTCCAACAACTATATGCCTGGATATGGATGTGGGTATGGGATATCGATACAATCCTACCATCATACCGAGTAACGTTATTTAGTAATAAAGGAATACACTCAACTTAATTATAAGGTCCTGGTTTTAATTCAAGGTCAGGCCAAGAATGGTTAGATTATGGTGTATGCTGTTAAAAATTTCCAGTACTAGCCCCGAGTTAGAAAATTGGCATTGTATACCCGCAAAGTTTTCAGTTTCATGTAGGTATATGATCTATGTTTCACTCCAACATCTATATGCCTGGATATGAATGTGGGTATGGGATATCGATACTATCCTACCATCATACCGAGTTACGTTATTTAGTAATAAAGGAATACACTCAACTTAATTATAAGGCCCTGGTTTTGACTCAAGGTCAGGCCAAGAATGGTTAAGTTATGGTTTATGCTGTTATAAACTTCCAGTAGCAGCCCCGAGTTTGAAAATTGGCAGTGTACACGCAAAGTAACAAGTTAAACGAATTAGTCCACGTCGTTAGCAATAACATTTAAACGTTATCGTTAAACCCCATCGACCTGCATGTGAGCGGCTTAGTGGGTCTATGAATTGTATCCAAGTCCATCCAAGTATATTCTTTGGTGGAATAAGAAATACTCTATACCTTCAGCGAAGGACACGTAGCGGTGGAGGTGTCAAACATTGCTCCGCTCATTTCCTTAATTATGTAGAAGTATTCGTTAACGTTATTCAATCGATCAGCCATTATAGTAATACATATCAGTAAAGGTCATTGACCTTTAATAATACTTAACTTTACTAATACTAATATTGTCAATTTTAAATGAAAATTTACTAACATTAATGCTAATATTGTAATACTCACTTTCTTTGGATATTTTCTTCTAAAATAAAGCTTATTAATGTTATAATTATTACTTATTATATATTTTAACAAAAGATACTTAAGATCGGAAAACCTAATGGAATCGCGAAAAAAACCTCGTACAACGATCAAATGACGTCAGCAAACGGTCCATATCAGCTTCTTCGTAATAAAACTTCCTTCAGTGGGATAGGTAATAGGTAAACTAAAAGGAAAATTGATTGAGCACGGCCAGGAAAAAAATAAATAAGATTGGGAAATAACGTTGCCACTTTATGCTCGACCATTCTTCTTCATCGCCAGCCTAAAATTACTAAGAGTGCCGACCATGGACCAATAATACTACTAGATGTGCTGTCATCAAAAAGTCTACGTGAAAAACAAGACTTAACTCACGAATTAGGAGCTTATTTCAATTAGTTTGCTTATATAAATGGCAATTGTCATGCAACAACCAAAACAGCATTAACAATAGTGTTATATAATATTATAAGCTATTTTAAATATTTATTTATTTTAACAACCAAAACAGCATTAAAAGTAGTATTATATAATATTATAAGCTATTTTAAATATTTTTAAGCACTTAATAGACAACCATAACTAACAAACAGAAGATGGACACTTCTTGTACTAGATTGTTTACTAGGACAGCAAATTAATTGCATCATTATTGCAAGTTAGCGCTTGACGGCAATCTCACCTGATGTTAAGTCATGATGCAGTCTATGATGGTAGAGGGCTAACCTGCTAGGGGTATGGTAAGCCCACACTCCTAATTGGTTTCTACACGACATCGTACCGGAACGCTAAATCGCTTGGCGACACGCCTTTGTCGGTAGGGTAACTAGCCACGGCCGCAGCCTCCTACCAGACCAGACTCTTGCCGGGAATCGAATCCAGGACCTCCAACTTTATAATGCGAAAGCGCGCGCGCTGCGCCTCGAAGGTCGTCAGGGTTCCTTCAATTATATTTATGGTCTGACACTATGGAGTAATGTAGGGTATCCATGATGCTATGAAAACACAATATATTTTTGTGCGGTGACGCAATATATTTTCGAGGTGAAGCGGTGATAGCCTAGTGGTTATGGCGTCAGCCTCCTAATCAGAGGTCGGCGGTTCGAATCCGGGCACCACGAGTTATGTGCGTAAAAAAAAATTAATATAAATTAATAGCTTTAACGGTGAAGGAAAACATCGTGAGGAAACCTGCACCCCTGAGAGTTCTCCATAATGTTCTCAAAGGCGTGTGAAGTCTGCGAATCCGCACATGGCCAGCGTAGTGGACTATTGCCAAACCCTTCTAATATTGAGAGGAGACCCGCGTTCTGTAGTGAGCTGGTAATGGGTTGATCATGATGATGAGAGCATGTGTTTTAGCAATTTATTCGCGACGAGCGTATAAATATCAAAATATCACTTAAAGTAGTTTTACTTATACAAACTAGAGGGCACTTTTCTTATTTATAACCCCGTGGGTGTTATAAATATATTGAGTTTAAACCATACTGTCATCATCTACTGTACACCTGAAATATTTTCGTAATTAAATTCTTTAACGTCCAACACTTACCACATAATGGATATTAACGTGACTATCTAAAAGCAGTGCCAGACACTGTCAGGGCTATAAAATTGCATAGTGAATTTACGATCCACACCTACCGTAACGCGAAACGTTCATAGTTTATAGGATCATAAAAATTAATTCATGTTGGTGAGAACAAAAAAAAAGCTATTTTCATGCTGTCGGTACCGTGAATTTTTTATCAGTGTACACAGTCTGAACGAGGAAAACAGCATGTCCACTTTTTTCGCTAATGGGCCGAGTAATGACTACCCCTCTAACTATAACTAGTGCGTCTAATAGAGTTCACTTACTACCTGTTTTCGTTAGGGTTTAGCGGATATAATTATACTGTGGCAACTATCCACGTCGTTAGATAACATACAACTCTCAAACATATAGGTGTATATAAGCCGGGGCGTTGCGAGTAATAAGGCGTCCCAGATTGCGTCTAACAAACTCGTTAGCTTGTATGTAATATTAAAACAGCTTGTAGAGTAAGCTATTTTATCTACTACCTTGGGTATACTAGCTATGTTGTTATTAGATTTTTCTTTTATCCAGTACTAGTTAGCCCTTGACGGCAATCTCACCTGATGGTAAGTGATGATGCAGTGAAGATGGTAGCGGTCTAACCTGTTAGGGGTATGGTAAACCCATACTTCTAATTGGTTTCTACGCGACACCGTGCCAGAACGCTAAAAAGACCCACCAGGCTAAAGGGTTTACAAACCAAGTACTCCATGTTTGTCCGTGATCTGGTCCTTGAAGTTGTTGGCCATACACCCTATGAGAAGAGGGTTATGGAATTGCTTAAGGTATCAAAGGACAAGCGTGCCCTGAAGTTCCTGAATCGTTGTCTCGGCACACACATCCGCGCCATGAGGAAGCGTGAAAAGATGAGCAACGTGCTTGTGCAGATGAGGAAGACGGCCGCGCAGGATCACCACACTCACGCCCACTAACTTGTAATAAACCTTTGCCAGGTTCTCTGACTTTGACAGTTTCAGTCAAGGCCCTTAGTTTCAGCGTAATAAAAAAAAACGACGACAGACTATTAATAGTTTAAAGTTATTAAAATAAAATCAGATAATCACCTTTATTAAAATAATTATTTAAATAATTTTGGCATTCTCATAAAAAAATTACAGAAAAAATTTTAAGAAGTAAACCCACTTCACTTCGTTTGTGGGTCGTGAACTACAAAAGATCATTAATCCTAGCGAGTATGATACAACGAAATAACAAATTACCACATAATCTAGGACATATTGTTAAACATTGTATAAGGATTAAGTTACGAAAAACAACTTGCCCTAGATCTCGATTTCGATCTCTAAGTGCTGAACGTTTGAACTAATTCCTTTAACTGACTTCTTACTAAGCGGATTTGCGTAATTAATAGTTTATACACCGGCTGGTTTATTTTTACGAGAGTGTATCTAGTTTCTAGGTTAATGAGCGCACAATTGTGTAGTTTTTTAATCTCCCCGGCACAGTTAAGAGCGAGAGAGTCTTATAAGAGGTCCCGGATTCTAGCTATGACAGGAGCAATTGGGGAATTCATAACTTATTAATTTTCTTTTAAATAGTTGCAGTAGGAATAGTTTACAATAATCCTTAATATCGCAATACGGACCGTATTGCGATATTAAGGATTATATAAACGATAAAAATGCTTAAGAAAAAACATGAACGAAGTAGCGGGCTACAGCTACAGCTAGTCTCACTCCCTCAGTCTCAATGGTTGAGTCAACCAACATAGGTAACAAACAAAAAAAAAAACAAAGAAACAAACAGACATCTTTTCTCACTATAAAATTTGCCCACGACATCGCCCGCGTATTTTTTTACATTGTAATAAAATGATGACAACAACATTCAAAACTAAAAACTAAAGCTATGAGATTCCAAACGAGGTCTTATATAAGAAGTTCACAACTAACAGCCGGTTGTTATTTTTGTATCTTGCATAGATCTTGAGTGAAGCTGCCTTACACATAACAGTGCGTATGACTAAGGTACCGTGAAATGAATTGCTACTCAATTATATAGCAGCATCTTGCTCGCACAGATATCCATCCGCAACGGCATGTTCATAGCGTAGTTAAGCATTTGTGCTGACAGATGGAAGCAAACGAAGCCTTAACGTATTTGCGAGCTTACATTGCCAACGTTAATGGTGTCTCTGGTACTGTGTCACAACCTTTGATCGATAATGCACTGCGTACGGAATCCTATACAAATTCGAGCAGATAACTGTGAGGTTCTTGCTTTTTGCTCAAGATTATATGTTAAAATTTAATTAACTTTGTTTTATGTACTACAGGTAAGCCCTTGACGGCCATCTCACCTGGTGGTAAGTAATGATGCTGTCTAAGGATGGTAGCGGGCTAACCTGTTAGGAGTATGGTAAACATACGCTCCTAATTGGTTTCTACGCGACATCGTGCCGGAACGCAAAATCGCTTGAAACGTCTTTGCCGGTAGAGTGGTAACTAGCCACGGCCGAAGCTTTCCACCAGACAAAAACTAATATTATAATGGCGAAAGTTTGTGTGTAAGATTGTGTCTCTGTGTTTGTATGTTTGTTACTTTAAACCAATTTAGCTTATATTTCGGATAGTGATAGATAATGCTCTGGAATAACACCTAAGCTGCTTTTTATTCTGTAATAATCAGGATTTGGAAATAGAATTTCACGTAGATGATCTATAGCAACTACTATTTACTTTTAGCTTAATATAGCAAACTGCTTCGAAATTAGATTTGATGTTTGGAAAGGGAGTGAAAATGGGAACTGGAACAGTAATGAGACACGAGATAATCCTTAATTAAAATTCTGATCATACCACAGGAATTTAAAAAAAAAACTTTAATCTACGAAATACTAAAGGCAGCCTTATTGCCGAGTAGCAATCTCTGCCAATCTGCAAATCTTGAAGCTGTGATAGCTGCAGATCTAGTGGTTAGGGCGTCAGCCTCATAATCAGAGGTCAGTGGTTCGAATCCGGGCACGCACCTCTAACTTTTCGGAGTTATGTCCGTTTTTAAAAAACAATTAAAATATCATTTGTTTCAAAGGTGAAGGAAAACATCGTGAGGAAACTGCACGCCTGAGAGTTCTCCACAATGTTCTCAAATGCGTGTGAAGTCTGCCAATTCGCACATGGCCAGCGTGCTCGTAGTGAGCCGGTAATGGGTTGATCATGAATCTCTGCAGGTATTTTTAGGGTTAAAAAAATGTCTGATATTAACCAAATTTAAAATTCTTAATTGACTTTCGTTTAGAGATTTGTGGACAACATAATAGGTAATAATATCTTTATTTAGCAAACATACGAAAATAAACTACTATTTAAATTACTGAATATCAATGATGACGCACTGGATCTCGATGCTGTGACGGGCACAGGGTATTAATATTATTGTTTAAATAGTTATTGCATATCGATTTACTTTTGTGAATATACCCTAATAAAAAGTACCCTGATTTTTTTATTATTATTACAACTGACAGCTGATCTAGTAAAAAGGTTCAGCAAAATAGGAATCAGTTTGTATGAAATTCTGACAGTTTTGGAGATAAAAACACATAAACGACGAACTTCACGCAAAGCCACTGGCGGGAGCTGGTATAATATATATTGATATGTACCAGTGGGGTGATTAAAATGTTTTCGTAAATGTGAGTACGCATAATGATGGATGACGCGTCACTTTGATGTACGAGATTCTGGAACAACATTAGCTAGTTTTCTGCGAGGCTTTGTGAGAATATCTTACGTTTCCGAATAATTATTGTCTGCCTCTCGCGTGTAGATGTTTGCACTGCCTTTTAAATACCCGTACCGATTTCCAAGAAAACCCCAGCAATTTGGAACCTTATTGTCATCATTCTCGGCAAATTTAAGTCGCTGAAAACACACCTCCTCTCTAAGGAGAGCTGAATACGTACTGCTAGCAACGAAAATATCCATCGTTAAAACGTTACGATTTACGAAATAGTTTTCTATAAATAAAATACTAAAGTAATATAACAACACAATCTTATGACGCCAATTGTTATTAAAATTACAAAAGACGCACTGTTCAAATATCGTTCTACTTTTGACATTGTTTCCTGTAGAAAAGGATAGCTCTATTTTTAGACTTGCACACTTTGTTTAGTTAAAATATTTATATATTTATATGGAATCTATCAATTACGCAATAAAATTAAACGTTTTTAATTTACGTTCACACGCTGGGATGCTTTTTGAATCGAATTCAAGTCAATTTCGCTAAGGAAGTTCATCTCCTACAACTACTCTTATGTTCTGCAAGTAAATTTTTACCAAGGATAAATCTTTACCATTTCCTCATTAGCTTATGATCGATATATCATAGGACGGAAGTCTTAAGAGCTTAAATTCATCACAGTGCCCCAATACGGGCTTCAAGACTCTTATTATTAACTCGTATAAGTGATAATAAAATCGAAATGAATGTGCTCTGCAATGCACGGGAACCCAATACAAATTCTTTTCCACATCCCGGAATAGATCTCGTGATCTGCAGTTGAACATTCTAACCACTAGACAACGGGGTAGTATTTGCACTTACCTTAATTTGACCAACGACATGCTATGCTAAAACGTCGTCAAATTTCTTTATATCCAATCACAATAGAAAAACGTTTCTCTTTCTTTTCCGAAGCAAAATATACCTACGCGTCGTAAAACATTTCTTTCAGGATCTTTTATTTGTATTCACAATAGCTCAAACGTTTTATCTCGTAGAATCTGGATTCACGTTCACGTGCACGTAAATGAATCCGTGTCAGATCCACTCTCAAAGCGGTCCGGATTCGTGTTAAAACGTCGCAATTATTCGTGCACAGGCGTTGCTTTGCCATCATTATTTAGTGTGTGTTGGTTTAAAGGTGGAAACACACTGATCTTTTGCTCACTGTGTACTGCAAATCAATGTACTCAGTACTGTAAGATAGATAGATAGTTCCAGAAAAGTAGGGCAAGGTGAAACTTAACACCAGTACAACTGCGTAATACTGCGCAAATTAAAGAATCTTCTGAAAAAATAAATGTACGTAGGATACCAGCCCGGAGCCATTGCTACTCGAAGAAAATGATAAGGCATCGGTTTCGGTTATTATCACACACACACACACGCACATAGATATATATATAAATATATATATACATAAATGTGTATCCAATCGTGCCGTTAAACCGGTTCATTGAAAATAGGTAGTACTGGGCAACAGAATTTGAATCTGCGCATGCGCTTCCACACTTTTAACAACTCCTGCGCAGAAGGACCTTAGCTAGATTTAAGACTCATATGTATTCATTTAGATAATAATATTCATTAAAGCCTGTTTACCCGCACCACTGCCAATTACCCTGTATTGTGGTGTATGGTGTATGGTGGTTTTCTTGCTTCAATCCCTGTAGCTTAGTGCAATTTCTTTAGTGCGAAGTCAAAATCTTTCTTTCATATAAGTCTTTAGCAAAACAACGCCCCGCAGTTCCGTTGCAGATTCCTCCTAGTACGCTCCTACCTTAAATGTATCGGAAAGAAAAAATAAAATGCAGTAACGGTTTTTTTATATTCTGGCGTTGTGGTATAAATTCCTCCGAGCATTGTTATTAAAAAGACCTTCATTACGTACGTACTGATAATTTAATTAAAGACACCTGGCCCTCTTAAATGCTCGTTTTATTAAAAACTAAAAACCTTTAAGTTCTCCATCTTTCAAAAGATTTAGCCTTTTAGTACTTTCTCGTCTTCATTTTGTTGTAATACACTCCGAAATGCTAAGACTAATTAAGAGCTCATAGCAGGAAGGAGGAAAAGACAAAGTTCTTTAAAAACGCCGGCTTTGGCAGCACGCCACAAGAAACCCTACTTTGTCATAATTAACAATAGTCTTTTATCTTCGTTATAATTATCTTTTTGGGAAACTTTTTGTTCAACCAAAATATTTAATATTACCCTGTTATATTTGACGGTATATTAAATTTGAAAATATTTTCGCTGAATTTGATGAATATAATTGAAAGTGATCACAGTACTTGTACTGTACCTTCTATTTGATATCATCAATGGTAAAATTATAACACTAATGGGCGTTAGAAATAATCTTGGTATTATTTTGACACACTATCAAACGCACTTCACAAGTGTTAACTAGGAACCATTTTTTATCACGAGCAGGTGTTGTAATGACCTTTACTCATGAACATGTCCAACACCTCCTAACGAGTCTAATTTGCATCATCATGATCAACTCATTAACGGCTCTCTACAGAGCGCGGGTCTCCTCTTAATATGAGAAGGATTTGGCCAAAGTCCACCACGCTGGCAATGTGCGGATTGGCAGACTTCACACGCCTTTGAGAACATTAACTCTCAGGCGTGCAGGTTTCCTCACGATGTTTTCCTTCACCGTTGAAGCAAGCGATATATATATTTTTTTAAACGCACATAACTCCGAACAGTAACAGATTAGGAGGCTGACGACCTAACCACTAAGCTATCACCGCTTCCTAATCCGCATACCGAACGCTTAATCGCTTGCTTACTGGCAGCCGAAACCTCCAACCAGACCAAACCCTAACAGGCATCGAACCCATGACCCCCCACTATATAATACTACAGCGAAGGCCTTTCATTACGGAGCTCATCAAAATAATAGTAATAAGCAAATACCTTCTTTCGTAGAAAATTTCAAGACTGTAAGTTAATCCATATCTGTTCATTATCCATCTATTGAATTTAGATATATATGGCGCGAGTACTTCCATAAAATTAAAATTAAATATCAGTTGCTCTTTAATGGTGAAAGATAGATAAATAATGATGATGTTGATCAATGTTCATTGACTTATATACATCTAATAGATTATTTCAAAACTGTGTAAAATACGAAATATAAGCTGTTCTTGCGAAATCTTCTGATATTACTTTTTATACTTAAACTCTAAAAGACTAGTGGATTTATTTTCTTAAGACATTAATGTCATATCGCGAAAAATGAGCGCTGGTGTATACATTTATTTATTATTTTAATTCGCACAATGTATCTACTATCATCTATTATATATATCTAGGCGCATATATTTTTTCTATTTACAAGTTACTCGTACTTGATTGTTTAATTTTTGGCTTTAGGTCATCTAATAATATTTTTGAATTTGAAGTTACTATGTTCCTTAAATAACAGACAAAACAGGGTATTTCAAAGCAATACGTACGTAATAAGCAAACAATAGGCAGTTTCAACGGGTCAGTTATTTATAAAAAGCTGAATAGTTTGTTTGTTTATTTAAATCCTTAAGTCTTTCAAACAGCCAGTCTGACTTCAAACTTTAAGGTTTCCATAGAAAACTGACTGTCATAGAAGATGATAGAATAATTCGTGTAAACAGCCATGTATTTCAGATTGTTTTGTGTTTTCATGTTGTTTCATTTTGTAACAAGTCTAGTTAGTATACACCAAAAAAAAATCCTTGAAGATGACCATATAACGCACACACGAATGACTTTTTTGCCATAATGCGTAGAAAAGCGGCGTCTCTCCTGCATCGATAACTGCATCCTACGTACAAGCGACAACGGCATCCTTAAGGTAATTGCTGCCAGGCCTGACTGCCCCATGCTGAACCACTGTATGGCGGTAGCTATTGGGGGGATAAAATAAAAATAAAAATATATTTTTTTGTTATGATATTAACATACTAACATAGTAACTAAGGATAAAATGTTACTAACATACTAACAAATCTATGGACGCTTCCATGTCCGATTTAAATGAGTAATATATAAATAAAATTAATACGAGTCCACCACGACTTTGTCCACCGCATGAAATTAGGTTTTATAAGAAATCCTGTGGGAATTATTAAGTTTTCTGGTTATTAAAGTATGCATTGCGCGACCAATTGGAACCTATTGCCGATCCAAATTTTATCTACGTGTTGGACCCATGACACAACATGTTCAAAGGACCGGATTTTGCAATGCCCGCGAACAAAAACATAACTTAATAAGGATAATAATATTATCGTCCATTTTGCTGCAGTAATATAGCCAGCACCCTTTTACGTAACTCGACCTAACCTAGTAATAAAATTGGAAAACTTTATTTTAAAAGGTTATTAAGAAGACCTATTGGAATCCGACCACGTCGCACGGTTATGACGCTTTTAATTTCTTACTTTTAACGTTTTCAAATCACGTACTTTTTAACGTAATTCAATGCTCTTCAGCCATTTCCGTTCCTTGCGAGGAATAGAATTGAAGGAACACTGAAAGAGCTGAGAAAAGGCGGTGTGACTTATATATATCAAAACATAACATACAATTTACTGATTCATAACTTTACAAAAAGAGAAACAAACATTACTCCTTACGAGATTTATTGGGTGTTTTTTAATACTGTAGTCTCTTCTGGTATTAAGTAGTGATGCAATACTAATGTACTAAACCCATATTTCTAATCGGTTTCTGTACTGATTTTTGTGATGCAAAATGAAACAAACATAATTGATATTCTTAATACAAACCTCAAAATAATCTTAATAAGAGCATTTCTTGTTTTGCATTTTGTTAGCATTTTTATCTCGAAAAGAAATATAATGCCTACTTCGAAGATGGGGTCTTAAGATAATGAGTACCACAATTGTTAAGAAAATTTCGGTAGCGTTTCACATTTTCGTATTAAAATAGAAACACTTTTTGTGCAAAACGTGTTTGTTTCTTAATAAGCATAATGATGGGCTTTAGGATTATTTTGGTACTTGCAAAGATAAAAGATCTTTTTTTTTTGTTGAATAAAATGCGTGAACGTCTGTTTTGCCTTTTTCTTCTTGCCTTTATCCCACGCTATCATGCCAACATGTCTTCTTCTTTCACTCACTTTCATCAGCCTTAACATCATTATCCACACCTTTAACACGCATATTTCACCGTCCGACCCCCTCGTTATCCCAAACGTCGCCTAAGCCGAGGTTCGGCCTCAAAGGAGGCAGTCGTTCCCATAGTTTCTTCGAGCCCTAGGGCTCAAAATTTCTTCTGGCACGAGCTTCTTTCCAAAGCTCGCCAAACAGCCCGGTTACGCTGTAGCAACCAATAGGGTTTATACAGCTAATAGACAGTCCGAAAAAAAAAAAAACACGCATATCCTCTTTCATGACAAGTGATCGATGGTCACTTCTTTGCTCTTCCTCTACTCCTTTGCCTTTTCATATACATATTTAACTTCCTTCTGGTAACATTTCATTCTGCCCTCCGCATTAAGTGACTACACTAATCTAGCCTGTTACTCCTCATCGTGTGCGTGTTAGCTATACTCCTTTTTTCATCCCTTCCTTTTACAAAACATTATCATTCATACATTACGACAGATTATACGACCATTTTATAATTTTTCCTAACTCCCAGAGAGACGCATCGCCATTTCATCCATCCCACATTCATTGTATGTTCACGTCATAGTGAATCATTGAATAATTATTGTATTTAATTGTTATCGACATCCTTGCGATGTTTTAAGAAACACAAATTACAAAATGGCGCGACAAGACGCAAGTAAGATCATCGGCGATTACGGTTTCATCACCATTTGAGATTCAATATTGGATATATTATTACTTCAGTTTTGAAATATAGTAAAACGCTATTAAACATAGTTTTTTTTTTGACCACTACAAGTAAGCCCTTGACGGCAATCTCACCTGATGGTAAGTGATGATGCAATCTTAGATGGTAGCGGGCTAACCTGTTAGGGGCATGGTAAACCCACACTCCTAATTGGTTTCTACGCGACATCGTGCCGGAACGCTAAATCGCTTGGCGACACGTCTTTGTCGGTAGGGTGGTAACTAGCCACGGCCGATGCCTCCCACCAGACCAGACTCAGTTTACTCAGTGTGGAAAGCAAAACTGTTTAGAACATTTTGTCAATGTCAACACGTGTCAGCTTAGGTTCATCTCCACCAAAAGTGTACGCATCAAAGTGCAGTTTAATAACGCTTATAACGTACTGATGGAACTGCCTAATACTGCAATGCATTGCTCCTGTTTACTAACGCTAGAATCCCCGACTATTTCGCAATCAGTCAATCTCGGATTGCAGCTTTTTAGTTCCGTATTCGAAATTCAGGGAACGAGATTCTCATTGTATGCTTTGATTGCCCGGAGAATCAAACCATAAAATAATGGCTCGCCGTTCACCGCAATAAAAACTACGTATAGTGTTTTTTTTTTAATAATAAATAGTGGTTATTTGTATACCATTTTATTATATTACAAAGTACTGCCGAATACCAATAGATTAAGGATATTTAAAAATAGCTGTGGAATAAGCAACGTTTGTTGAAGATTAACCCATGTCTCGTCGTGTTTGTATACCCCATGTCTTATATGTTTGGGTTCACGTTTACTCTCCCTTTTCAAACATATAATCTAATTACAATGAAGTTTGCTTGGCAAACTAAATCTGTATTTATAGCTCATAGGCGTGAAGTTCAGTTATTCACAAATCCAGTAAAAATAAAAAGTGGCTTTGTTTTAATCCATCCTCCATTCTATGTTTAAGGAAAATTGTTTCTGTTTGAATTTTAAGATGTAAGAGACACACAAACATACATTTAGGTACATGCAAACTTTCGCCTTATAAAGTATTGTTTAGATTTTAATATTACAATTTTTATTTTTTAATTGATGTAGATATCAAGGATTCTGTATCAACATTGACATTGCTATATAAATAGACGACGCTTGGATTAAATGAGATCATCATCATCATTATCATGAACAACCCATTACCGGCTCACTACAGAGCACGGTTCTCCTCCCAATATGAGAAGGGTTTGGCCATAGTCCACCACACTGGCCATGTGCGGATTGGCAGACTTCACACGCCTTTGAGAACATTATGGAGAACTCTCAGGCGTTCAGGTTTCCTCATGATGTTTCCTTCACCGTTGATTGATATTGATATTAAAGTGATATTTTAATTTTTTAAAAACGCCGAAAAGTTAGAGGTGCGTGCCCGGATTCGAACCGCCGACCTCTGATTAGGAGGCTGACCTAACTTAACCACTAGGCTATCACCACTTTAAATGAGCGATTGTTTGGAGCGATTGTCACACGCACTGGTCTTGAGCAACTTATATTCAACTACTCCCTTGTTCGTCTTTTACCAGTGCACTGAAAAAAAATTAATTCCACTTTTTAAAGTATTTTATATTTATTCCATGCAAGAAAATCATAGTACCCATAAACCAAACGATCATTTTCACTTTATCGCTAAGATAGAGTGAGTCAAAATGAAAATACGCTTAGTAATAATAATCACTTTGGAATATCACTTTAAAATTTTACAATGTTGTACAATGAGACTGACATGACATTACATTGACACAAATAGTAACTTGCTTTATTTTATGTTAAGTGGTAAAATCAGTTAAAAGTTAGCTTTAATGCTATAACAAGTGTTTAATGTTATACAAATATTTTGCTTGATTAGTGACTAACAAAATATTGTTGAGTAACTTTAACTTGCCATCGGAGTTACGTGCCACGCTCATTGCTACCACAAAAAACTTTTAATACCTACGATACTACAGCCTTGTAAGCTTTCGCCTGTAGTCAGGAACCAAATTAGAAAGACTTCGTGTTGTTAAAAAACCTTTAATAACTTTTCTATAAATATCCCATTAACAATATTTTCCGCCAAGTGCTTGGATCCAACCGCCATCATATCATCTGTCAAAAATGACAGATGACCACAGATCATTTACAAAAGTCAGGCAATACTCCTTGTTACCTTTCACTTGCAACTTGCTGACTTTATCGCTAGGATGTAGTCAAAATGATCAAAATTAAAATACGCTTAGTAATAATAATCATTTTGGAATGGCTGACAAGACATTACATAGACACAAATGATAACTTACTTAATTTTTAAGTGTAAAATCAATCATGTTAAATGGTAAAATCAGTTAAAAGTTAGTTAATAATTCAGCCTTGCAACTTGCTGTTCTGTGTCAGTCATATTAATTCTGTTTTGATGCCCAAACTGAATTAAACTTTATAAATAACCTTTTATTTTTATCCTCTACAAGTAAGCCCTTGACGGCAATCTCACCTGATGGTAAGTGATGATGCAGTCTCAGATAGTAGCGGGCTAACCTGTGAGGGGCATGGTAAACCCACACTCCGAATTGGTTTCTACGCGACATCGTGCCGGAACCCTAAATCACTTTGCGACACGTCTTTGTCGGTAGGGTGGTAACTAGCCATGGCCCACTCCCACCAGACCAGACTCGAGCCGGGATTCGAACCCAGGACCTCCAACTTCAAAATGCAACAGCGCACGTGCTGCGCCACGGAGGTCGTCAAACCTGCTGTGTTTCAATTAGTTTCAATACACTTACGCGCCCGCGTCCGCACTCGCGTCCGTTTCTTATGTGTAGGTATACCCTTAACATCATTAACGTTGAGTAATATACCAGTCAACGTGTCAAACCATAGTTTACTATTCAAATTCAAAACACCGTACAAAACACAGTATATCGCGTGTCCAATTTGTTAGCATGTAAGTATAGTGCCAAGGATATAATTTCGTATCGTTTGTACTTCTTTTATTATTATGTACCGTTCATAATAGACCTGTATTTGAACAACTAATGACGCCTATCAAATATTAATTGTAGGCGTGCTCTATATTACGAGTATGTACACCGAATTTATACAAGTTTTTTGCATGAATGGTCAAATCAACCGTCAAAAAAATAACACGCGAAGATGACATGCGATTGCGACATGGTGATATTTAATACCAAAAGGGTTCCAAGCGAAAATCACTCTGTCACTATAGTCAACTTATTTGGTTTAATACGTAACGATATTTAGAAACTAAATAAAATTGCGCCATTTATGAGCACGTTTGCTCATGTTAATAATTGATAAATGTTCGTCAGTTCAGTAATTGAATAGCGGAGACCATTTTTGAAACCAAATAAACTACTTATCTTAGTTACTTACTCTGGTCGCAAAAAGAATAAGATTTATTACTTTTTTTTTTTATTAATCTTTAGAACTTGATGAAATAACTCAGACAGAGAAGTTTTGTAAATAACATTGTGAACATTTTGTTGTGACTATTAATAATTTAAGTTCTAAAAATGTGCTCTAAATGGTCAATATAATATGATTGTCAATTTGAAAATACCGATCACCCTGACGCTACGCTTAGTTAAGAATTACATTTAACTATTCTCTCTCACCTATGAGAACCTAGACCTGTGTCCGGCTATGCCACAAAATCAGGCCAAGGTTTGTGATCATAATAACCTCTTCCCTCAACCGTTTTCTAGGTTGAAAACTAGATAACCGTTTACTTTTATGAACACACCAGCGAGACATAAAACTTAGACAATTGCCGCAGAACTAAATGTACTGTTAAACGAACGAAGAGCGGATTTATGAAATCTAAAGACTTTATTAATTTTTGTGAACGGACGAAATCGTGACTGTCTGTTATAACAGACACACACGATTTCGTCCGTTCACATAATATAATCCGAACTATAGTTCGAACTAAAATAGACCTAGCTTTCAAACTCCGAGCGTTCGTCCTACATAATATCGTGAAGACAAATATCTCGTTCACAAAGTATGTGAGCCTTTGTACAATCCAGCTTTAGGATTACAACGGAAGTAACTTAATATCGCCGCTGTTTGGAATAGGTTTTTTTTCTTATATTGAAACGTGTTCAGTAGATTCACTGGAATCATTGAGTTACGATGGCGTATACAATTTTTTATGATGAGATGCAATCACTGCTGATGGAACGTGATGATATTGTTACGATGACTGAGGAATTTGAGAGGCAATTTCTCGATAATTTTTCTTCTTCACACGAAAATAGCAATATATGAAATTCAGTATACTGTACGCTATTTGCCTACAGGAATGTGCATTACCAGACTGTAAAATATGTTAGTGTCAAATTTCATCGAGATCAGCCTTTTTGGCGTGACTGAGTAATTAACATCCATCCACACTTTCACATTTTTTATACAACTAGTTTCGCCCCACAGTTTCACCCACACAGTTCTCGTTCCCGTGGTAATGTGGGAACAATAAAAAAAATATATACTTTATTACTTGATGTTAATGTAGATTTCCATTTGTGAAAGAATTCTTAAAATCGGTTTGTTGGTTTATGCGTGAAAGCGTAACAATCATAGACATAATCGCATTTATAATCATCATCATCATCATCATCATGATGATCAACCCATTGCCAGCTCATTACAGAGCACGGGTCTCCTCTCAATGTGAGAAGAGTTTGGTCATAGTCAACCTCGCTGGCCATATGTGGAGTTGCAGACTTCATACGTCTTTGAAAACATTATGGAGCACTCACTCACAGGCATGTAGGTTTAGTTCAAGCCAGTGATATTTAAATTGCTTAAAAAAACGTGGAAAAGTTAGAGGTGTGAGCCCGGGTTCGAACCTCCGACTTCTGATTTGTAGGCGGACGTCTTAACCACTAGGCTATCACAGCTTCACCATTTATAATATTGTTAAGGAAACTAGAGGAATAGGATGCATATTTTAATCACTTAACTAATAGTAAGGCAAGCGAACAAAAGTCACAGGAGTGATTCATACATGAGCTTACCCAAATCCTTGTCTATCTGATCTGGAGTGGCTACGTACCAAGATCAATCTACATACTATATACCTTCAGCCTTCTTTCAGTTGTTCGAATTTAAAATTCAAATTTTCAGGTTCATACTCGTACATAATATATTTTTCATTATTTTAATACGTGCGCCATAACAGTTGGTAGTCGCAAACCGCTAATGAATAGTGTAATGAAAAGTGTAATATGCATAGATGATGAACCGCTTACACCCGCCCGCTCATACCGTATGTTTTTGATATGATAGATATTATGAGGTTGGAAACGGTTTTGCTACGTGACAAGTATGCCTTGAACCAGTAGCGTGGTATTGCAATCTACCCGCATACACGTAGATTTTTGTTTGTGAGTGCACTTTTCGTAGTGAATTTTGATTTTTGTGTAACTAAGGGCTTGATCAAACTGAGCCATCGTAATTTTAAAGCAGCATCAGCTCAGCTACTCTATGTAAAATTACAGACCATAATATATATCTGTGCCGAAGTTCTTTTAAATCTATTTTTCCGCTGTCGCATCGATTCCATTGAGTAAACATTCAAAATTTATGCATTTTTGTAATAAGATTAACTCCAATTAATAATTGTATAGTAATCAATAATGGAGAATGCACGTCATTGAATAAACTTAACCTCAGTGACAGATTGCGAGAAAGTTAGACAACCCGTATACTTATATATTACGTTTAACAAATGTCAACCACAAGAATTTTGACTACCTCCGACTTGAACAGAGTCTGGTCTGGTGGGAGGCTTCGGCCGTGGCTAGTTACCACCCTACCAACAAAGACGTGTCGCTAAGTGTTTAAGCGTTCCGGCACGATGTCGCGTAGAAACCAATTAGGAGTGTGGGTTTACAATACCCCAAACAGGTTAGCCCGCTACCATCCTAGACTGCATCATCATTAACCACCAGGTGAGATAGCTGTCAGGGGCCAACTTGTAGTGTATATAAAAAAAAAGATACAACTGCGCCACAGTATACAGAATTCAGAATCACAAATTCTGTAAGTCAATCGATTTTAATTTAAATTCACCTGCAGCGTTTCGGAAACTAGTAATAAGTGCCTTAATAAGCCAGTCAAACTGATTATGTATCAACTTATTAACAAGCAACATTGTTTTTAATTGTATTAATCATAAAACAATCTGTTTTTCAAATTTCTGTCAATTGTCAATTCAATCAATTCAATGTCAATATCTGTTTTTTTTTTCTTTTATGTTTATTTTATTTTAGTAAGTTGTTTTTGACTTTTTTTTCTGTTTACTTGGTTTATGTTATGCATGTAGTGTTTGTTTTAAAATGATTTAACATACATCTTACATGTTATTTAACTGTAGATAATTTGAGTCATTTCTATAAATCGCTAGCAAACCTTATTCAAATGAATAAATAAATAGAATTTATTGATTATAAAATCACTAATATTTATCGGCTTTATCCGTTACCATATACCAAAACTATAAACCTACTCCTAAAACGAAAATAGCTTCCTAGCTATTCGACAACAATACCGCAGCGCAATAAAATGACCGAAATGATTTCTTTGTATGAAGAAGAATTCTTCCTATACGTTGCTAAAAGCGCCATAACAGTTTTTTAATGGAGGAGATTGTTGGTAAAAAAAAAGATATCTATCATAAAAAGTTTATTACGAAAGCACCATAATTACAGGATATGCAATAATTGCTTGGTGATATTAATCGACAAAGCTAAGAAATAGGTCTAACCTCTTTGTTCGTTAAATTGTGATGCAGCGCTTCTTTGCAGAGGCGCTCCTATATCACTCTGCGATGCGGAAGGGTTTGCAAGTCTTGATGGAACCGGTCTTTGGTAACTCTGTGAAGCTCTTCCGTACGGAATTCCGTATGGGGACATATATTGCGGATCGACTATCGCATACGCCATGCCAACGCAAGCGATAAGGGTGATGTAAAATAACTAGAAATAAAAAATATTTTATTGTTAAAATACTATTACCGAGTTACCATGGTTATGAATGGCAACATTTACAAAATTAAAGTGCTTGATCTTGATACATATATAATGATACAGAAGGGCAGGCAAGCAAAGATTTGGTTTATATTTTAAATTTGCAAAAGTTTAAATAGCTAAATAGAAGAACATTACTGCAATTGTAGAAGAACACCCAAATACTCATATTAATTAGCCACTGTTATAGAACATTTTTTTTTTATAACAAAAAAATTAAAATCTTTTGGGTCCTTTTCGTATCGAGCTCAGCCCCCAAATGTTTAATCAGCCTTAATTATTTTGTTATATAAGTTTTAATAAACTTAAATTTTATCAAATATACAATTAGATTGTAACGCGGAAAATATAAATATGTATTTATTAATTATTAAAACACAGATTTCTTTTCATTATAATAAAGATTCATGAATATCCATGTAGGGAAAATCTAAATTTTATTATGGCAAGTTATAAAACAAGAAAATATTTGAGGAACTAGTGAAATACTTACGGTATTCATTGTGCTGCTAAAAACAAGTGAATAATGATGATAATTGATGCTGCATTCGCTTATTTATACTTATTTGTTATCTGTTTATAATTATATTTTATTATACTACTATATATGACTCTAACTTTACGTTTGTTTAGTTATGTGCGTTTTTACCAATTAAATTATCACTCGCTTCAACGGTGAAGGAAAGAGTCCTCGATAATGTTCTCAAAGGCGTGTGAAGTCTACCAATCCGCACATGGCCAGCGTGGTGGACTATGGCCAAACCCTTCTCATTATGAGACCCGTGCTCTGTAGTGAGCCGGAAATGGGTTGATCATGATGATGATGATGATACTATTAGATTGCTTATGTTTAACTTAAGATTGAATGTGACCATATGGTAGTTAGGGTCTAAAACCCTATTAATTCCATCTTAACAGTTTCGTCATTTAACTGTGTATGTCACATAATTCGGAAAGAACTTCGAGTATAACTCTAGGTAGAGGTATCATTGAACGGACAGTGAAACATGACTTTAAAGTGTATACTTTAACCGACATTAATTACCATCTCATACAAAATTGATCATACATCTTAAAATAATTAAAAAGCAATTTTGTGGTAAAGCAATTTTATTAATTTCTGATAAAACATTTATATAAATAAACGATGACACATAACGACTCAGTAAAATGAATACCGTAAGTTCTTTAACACTTCTTTAGCTACTGATTAGAAAAATGTCACTTAGGCTCATATTAAATTTGTATTTTACGTACATGCAGAGTTGAAAATAGACCACAAAATCAAGTAAACAAAGCATATGTTAGCAGATTCCAAATAGAAGGGAGTTCTCTTCACATGCAGCTAAGTTTTAGAGTTCGAGAAGTATCTATCTTCACATTTTCGAGCAGTACGCGTAGAGGTTAACTTATAGTAAAAAAAACTGCTTTTTTTCCAACACAACATTCATATGTTTGGTTTAATTGACGTCATTGTAAATATTCCCCATTGTTGATGCTTTTCGAAATTATAAAGTAATCAAACATTCCAGTCTGGATATTTAAATATTATACAAGTTGCTAATCGCTTTTAAATACCTTATTTTATTTTAATAGTATTTATATCTGCAGTTATCCTACATCATGGTTTGCGTAGGCATAGCGTACGCATCAGCAGTTTCTCCAAATAGGAGTGCTGCACCCTTCCGCACCGAAGTTTTTACCAGGATATTATAGAAGTGCAGACAGCACTAGTTTTTACCAGCATAGAAGTGCCGCGAGCCCTTCAGCGCCAATATAAAAAAATCTGCACCAGCAGCAATTTATATCAGTACGAGGTACATTATAAAAATACTGCTTGTCCTGAAATTAAAGAACTGGCAACCGGGTTATTTAAGTTGGCAGGTTAGCTTCCCATGACAAATCACCTAAATAAAATGATTTAACTGCATCCTATGACCAATTTCTTTTGAATTTTTCAATATTTTATCTATTTTATAATAAAATCTATTCTTTATACATTTTTACTGCGCTTATTATAAAAAGTTTTATTTATTATACACATATGTATCTATAATTATAAATATAAATATACATTTCTTGGGTTATAAAAAATAATAAAATTACTGTAAATAATTGCTAAATCAGCTCGTTTAGGCTAGCATAGATTAAATAGGACTAAACGTTTCTCGCCACTTCATCTGCTTTTGTTTTGGTTTTAATTATACGGAAACTGTTACAATCTTGAATTACAATCTGTTATTATAATACGTGCATTCCCGGATGTAAAGGGTATACTTGTGAAAAGTAAACATTATTCCAGAAACCTTTTATTATTGTTAGTATTTCAACAAATTCGCAGACTTAAAGATATATTTATACACTCGATATATATTCCCATCTTTTTGTTGCATTTGGGTGAAAAAGAAACTTCCTCAGATTACCAAACAAAAACGAATATTTGAGTTGAGATAATAAAATTGGCCGCAGGCCAACATCGACCGCATGAATATTGTAAATTAAACCAGTTTTGGCGCAGCATCAGAAGTTTATGTACCAGATCATGATGGCCAAATGGGCCGCCATTCTTAGCAGCAATGTTGAGGGGCCGCAAGGTATTAATACCCTCAGATTCAAGGCACGCAACCCAGTTGGTAAGATTGTTTCTTGTGTTAGACCTTAGACATATCGACTCAACAACGACTCAACGTATTAAAAAAATATATACAAGTTTTATACTACGTGTTGTAAAGTATAGTAAAATATAACGAGTGGAACAAGTCACAAAATTCAAATTACCTACAGCCTGCTTTCTGCTAGTTTGATAGCTCCGTGTTAAAAATCGCAGATATCGCTACTCCCAATACAACCTGAAAACTAAACGTCGAAAGTAGGATAGTTGATGCTAAGTAGTAGTCTTAATAACGAAGCGTTCTCAAATTAACGCCACACGATCGACAAGTGAACAATGCTGGGTCGACCAACAATGTAACGCCCGTTGCTTTCAATCAAAACTTGTATATATATATAGATCGAAATAACCTAGTGGTGCTTTAGGGAGTAGTTCATTCCCCATCAGGTACCATTAATTTTTCAGAATAATGGAAAAGATTTTGAAGAAACCTAACTTAATTGCAGTTTTCCATAATAAAAGCGTATGAAATTTACAAATTCACACTAGGACAAGGACGGCCGCATACCTGCTAATAGGTGCTCTAAGGTAGGCCTGTAATGGGTTAATAATCTAAATAATGATTATTATTAGCCATTGTAATGTAAGCTACACATAATATAAAATGCTTAGTAAGTATAGGTATAAGAGACCAAGATAGCATTATCAAACAGATAATTTAATTCCAGCAACGAAGCAACAAGTTTAAATACATGTCCTCTGACCTGATAAACGAATAACTATTAAAATTATAAGTTTAAAATGCATAAAATGTGTCGGAACGGGTGGGATTTAAACCCACTTCTCTGCGGCAGTCGGGGCCTGTATGTTTTGCCAATTACTCGATGCTTTTGATCATTCTGTATAGTAACTTTGACAGACTGTGACACCATGATACTGTGAGATATTTGAACGTCGTGAGCAATAGCAGCTTAGTTTAGCAGTTACAGTAGTAGTTTGATGTGTAACGTGCGATCAACTTTAATTTAAGGGTTATGGTTTTAATATACCTCTTAATGTTAGCTTGCTACCATCTTAATCGTAACGCGGTCATAGGCTAACACGTTATGTAGAATAAAAACAAAAGTATTTAATGGGTAAAAAGTAATTTACCACTACAAATTTTTCATTGTCATTCATTGAGTATGATTTATAGGTCACACTTTTCACTGTAAATAAAATTATGATATATCGCGTGCAATAACGCAACTGTGTGTTTTATACAGTCGATGCGATAATTATGGAGCATTAATTCATTATTTATTACCTTGGTGATTCATGGAAAGTGTTCTTTTAAATGAAAATTCAGAATTCGATATGCCATATAATATAATGATTTATGGATAAATTATTTATAGATATAAACATATATTTTGGCTACACATATGGTTGCAACTGTTATATAAATGTGGAATGTTACCTGTGTTCTGCTTAACCAAGGATTTTGACGAAATATGACACTCTGGAATCTAAGAGACAGACGTGGTAGTAGACTTTTCATGAATAAAGCTTTTTTTAATTTTGTCAGCTATATCTAATATTCGCAGGAATGATTAACATACACATATAATATTATAGTCAGATGACAAAACCCTCATTACCTCATTAACTATCACATATGTACACAAAATATAATAACTATTAGGTTAATTAGAAACAAGATTAATAAATGATTTCTGACATTAACTATGGAATGACATGATGGTACAAAACAAGTAATTAGTAAGACTTGAATTTTTCTTTTCTCAGCGTAATGAAACCTGTTATATAATAATCAACAACTTCCTTATAATAACTGTTACACTTATTAATACAACTGGAATATATAATAGATTATAGTTAAGTATTTTTTGCGTTCATAGTTTTTGCCTTTCATAAATCTTTTAATATAATATTTTATCACGTTACTTGCTGCATGAATTTAGGATATTATTTTTCATCTCGCCGATATCACGATAATGGAATACGACTGATCGAAAAAGACTGCGAATTAGAATTTTGAATATATTCAAAATTAATTAAATAAGAATTATTATAAGTTTTCCAGTAAAATGGGTATAAAATATACCAAACCATATCGCAAGTTATTGTGCCCTAGATATAGGTATGACACTGTCTCCTATAACTATCGCAGAAGACACGGTTTCACACCAATGAAATCTAACTATGCTTTAGATATATAAAAATTTCATACTATGAAGAGGAAATGTTTTTTTGATTTTGAGTTGATGAACTTCAAAAGAAGTTTTATCAAGTTTTTATTCAAGCATTTTAGTTTGGAACTTTTCAAGCTGTTGCTTCTAGTTTTTATGATACTTATTAAGATAGTTATGATGATTAGTCATTCTGTCTTTATCGCACTAATCGCTTGCGTGGGCTTGGCATACGCATCAGGACTGGCTGACGTATGGCAAGCGTCACAGTAACAGTAACAGCCCAAGCCCTTCTACGCCGCAGCTTCCAAGAGAACTTAAAAGACGTGCTGAAAACTCAATCAAGTAACAGACAAAATTGGAACAGTTATGTAGTACCTGGTAATGTAAACATTCAATTTTATATAAATTTTGCTCTCAGGTTAGGTTAGGTTAGGTTACAATAAAAATCATATAACCCGTACTATAAAAGAAAATATTATTTTATATAAATAGTATATATAAATAGTACCTCATGATCCCACACCAGATTATCGTTCAGTGCATCTCACTGATGCATAGGATTGATTTTCTCACGAAGCCCCTGCGTGTCGGACCCATATCATCGCGAAAGCTTTAAAGAGCCAAAATGATAATTCACTAACAACAAAACGTAATTATTGTTCTTAAATAGAAATTATGCGTTTTCTTCGCAAAGTTTAGGGAAAAACACTTTGGGAGTTTTAATCAAAACAACACGGTAAGCAGCTTCGGCTTCCTCTCTTGATGTTCACCTGACACTGCCTAAAGAATTTGAAGAGATTGAAACCGGTGGAAAAATAAAGATCAGAGTTATATGGAGTATGCATTAATTTTTGCTGACTAGCTAAAGATGTGTGTGGTTTATCGTTGCCGTGATAAAAAACCACACCCTTTCTTTTGATCAATTACAGCTGCTTTCTCTCAACTTCTTCTTTTATCTCATCATATTGACGACCTCCTGGACAAGCTCCTGGATCCGATTTCCGGCTTCAGTCTGATCTGGTGGGAGAATTCTGCCGTGGCTGGTTACTACCCTACCGACAAAAGCGTGTCGCAAAGCGATTTAGCGTTCCCGCACGATGTCGCGTACAAACCAATTAGGAGTGTGAGTTTACCATACCCCTAACAGGTTAGCCCGCTACCATCCAAGACTGCATCAACACTTACCACTAGGTGAGATAGCTCACTTGTAGAGTATAAAAAAAACATATGTTGTTTCTATCCTGCACTAAATATCATATCAATCATAATGAACAATACCCTCCATCCAAATCTAGCATCATGGTTTAACCCAGATTTGGCACAGTCTGTGTAGCCTAACCGACCTTTGACCACGACGTTTCATTCATTAAGTCCGTGATCCACGTTATCAATCTCTTCAAAGCCGGTTCGGTTTCATTAAGGAATCGCAAATGAGTACACGATTCATAAGGTTTCTTTCAGTGAGCTTGACAAACCAAATATTGAGCTATTTTTCTAAGCACACTCTTGTATGGAGCAGAGACATGGACATCATATGCGAAGCAGGAACGCCGACTTAACGCCTTTCATATGCGCTGCTTACGTAAAATCTTGGGCATTACGTGGAGAAACAAGGAGACCAACGAGAACGTCTTGAAACGTACTAAATCATTCAGCCTTACTGCATTGTTAAAACAAAAACGCCTCCGGTGGCTGGGACACCTCCATCGAATGGACTCATCTCGTCTGCCTCGGCAAGTACTTCTTGGCGTGGTAGCACACGCGAAGAGAAACGAAGGTAGACCTCGGCTACGCTTTAAGGACTGCGCCAAGAGAGACATGGCTGATTTTAACATTAAACACACGAATTGGGAGAAGCTTGCGGAAGACAGGAACGGGTGGAGGAAAGGCGTGGGTGAGGGATGTAGAGTGCACGACGATGCTTGGTTCAAAGTGTTAGCGCAAAAGAGAGCGATAAGGCGTTCCAGCGGCGGGACTGCGTCTGTGGTCGTTGGGTTTTGCTGCAGTAAGTGCGGACGTAACTGTCATTCACGGATTGGTCTCCACAGTCACCGGAGAAAATGCATCCGTGACAATGTTTGAACCGTCTAGAATAGACGTAAAGGCCTAAATGATGATGATGAGGCCCAAAACAGTTTTATTGTCAATTCCCAGTTTTGAGTAATAAAAAATCAGACCATTATAAGTTAATCTATGCATAAGCTAATTATACAATGGAAGTTGGCTTTCAATTATTTCTTAACTTTTGCTCTTGACATTTATCCGGTACCAGCCTATACTTTGGACGCAGAAACACTAAGTATGGCTGGAACTCCGAAAACTTGTTGTCTTAATCAGAAGAAAAAGAACACAACGCCACTTTTAAATCGTGTGTCGTTGTATCGACAACGACTGTTCGTTTCGTTTGGTTTCGTTTCGGACATAAGGCCCGATGGTAAACGAAATTACCCGATCGTTTGTTGTTCAGCATTTAGACGGCTATCTGACTGCAAAGAAATCTTCATGTCGGCATCTAGTTAATTAGATAAAAGTAAGTGAGTTTACCAAAAGAGCCTTGGATTTGATACCATCAGATTTTCCCATACGGTAATACATAATTACGGTATCAGCCGCTCAAGGATTTGATTACCATGAATTTAAAAAAAAAACTTGTTCTCAATTGCGGTGCGGAAGGGTTTGCCGCATTTCACACTGTATGGGGTCAATTCAAAAGAGTAGCTAATGAGAACGTTATGCCTAAGCAAGTAAGAAGACTCACGTAAAATAAAGTTGGGGTATACCTAGATGTCTATTTTTGTACCTAGAATTGTTCATGCTCTCTTAAAAAAGGGATCTTCAACCATCACAAACTTATTATATCCGATAAATAAATAAATTAAAAATAAATAATTACTTCAAAATGCTTCCTTAGGAGCTCTTAAATATTTTAAATACATATATTAAAAAAGAAAAACAATATTTTAATATCGAATGAATTTATTTTATTAGACCACAAAACCGCAAAGAAAGTTAATAACAAATAACAAATTTGATTGAGAGATGAATGTTTAGACAGAAATCTAAAATTTAAGTTAAACTTTAGACCTAGATCACCGAAGTTAAAGGTTGCGCCGCACTTCTATAATATCCAGGTAAAAACTGCGATGCGGAAGGTTGTGCAGCACTTCTATAAAATCCAGGTAAAAACTGCGGTGCGGAAGGTTGTGCAGCACTTCTATAAAATCCAGGTAAAAACTGCGGTGCGGAAGGTTTTGCAGCACTTCTATAAAATCCAGGTAAAAACTGCGGTTCGGAAGGTTGTGCAGCACTTCTATAAAATCCAGGTAAAAACTGCGGTGCGGAAGGTTGTGCAGCACTTCTATAATATCCAGGTAAAAATTGAGCCGTGGAAGGGTTTGCAGCACTTCTTTGAATTGGCTTATTCGGAGGAATGGCTGATGCGTACGCCATGCCTACGCAAGCGATGAGAGCGATGAAGAATAACTGCGAACAGAAATATAAAATATCAGGTGTCACTTGCTATACTGAAACCAATAGGCAAATTTAATATTACCAAACTGAATATGCTTGAAACCACTTTATAAACTAACAATATTAATATAATAACAGAGGTTTAAGTAATGTCGCTATTAGAAGTAATACATACTTGAATAGCTACTTGAATTGACATAAAACCTTCATTGTGTAAGAATTACGAGTGAAACTTTACTAACGCAGATGCCCTAAAGCAAAGCTTGCAAAAACAAAGGTAATAGTAACTATTTGGTGGTCTATTCAAAGTGTTATTTATGTAGTTTCCACAGGTCAAGCAATAACAGTAGACGTTTACGACGCCCAACTTCGAAAAATGCTGGCAAAACTAGCAGTTAACCAGCACCGAATGTGTTTAATAACAGTGACGATACTAAAGAGAATATGTTGTCATATTGGAAGTAACGAAAAAGAAAACTGAATTTATAACAGAAAACTCTGTCAGAAATCAAAAGACAAACTTACGACAAATGGTGTTACAATTTAAGTTTACGAATGTAGTTATCACCATCAAATAACTACTATGTAAATTGTTGACGTGTCAAAAGTGCCTTTTAAAGGACTATTTGAATAAAGATTATTTGAATTGAATTAACATGTATTAATTCATGTTTGAAACTACTCATAACTAGGCGTTAACTCGTGTGGTACTCCAAAATACTACTATTTTACAGTGATGGTTTTACATTACTATATTCCTTTGCTACTATTTTACTGACAAAAGATATTCATAAACAATAATTTAAAATAAATTCTTAAAATTGAATTATAGTTATATAAATTCTTAATATTAATAGCTGTTAAAAGAACTTACGGTTTTCATTGTGCTGATGAGAGTAGACAAACTTTATATTGATGCTTCTTCTTGTGCCATCACGTATTTATACTAAACGCACTATCAGGAATCTAATTTTAATATGCTATTTAATTGCTTTCTAATAAAATAATAATTAACTTTTATGATCGGTAGATATTGGCAATTAGAGTTTTATAGTCAGTCTTCCTTATATTTTTTTAATATAAATCTGTATGTCCGTACTACTGTGTATTTTTGTCTATCTATTATTTCTTACGTAAGTCTAAATAATTATATTATATTGTATAAGTAACAAAGAAAATATTTTTTTTTTGTCTAAATAATACACTCATATTCTAATGGTGATAGTATGTATGTATGTAAATGTATAATGATTTGTATTAATTACAAATTAATTATTTTATGCCGATTGGCTGTAACTATAGCTTAAGTTTAACATTTGCCGAATTTAGATTTAAAAAGGAACGGGAATGAGTCATTCCAAAATCAACTCAATCAACCTATAGACGCAGCTGGACTTTCCTAAGCCTTTAGGCCTTTAAAAGAGCGCGCCACCACACACGGTTCTCCGCCTCTCTCATCCACCCGCTCCCAGCGATCCCTACCAAGGTTGGGAATAGCAGGGCGATCGGGAACCGGAGGCCACTGTGTATTGGCGCTATGCATCGAAAGATATGCCCATAGTCACCACTCTAGGCAGGCGGGTTGGTCACCGCAGGGCTCAACTGATCGTACTGGTCTGGCTGCTGCCCGACAACGGCCTATGTTTTCGTTCAGTTTGGCCAATTGCGAAATGGTTATCCCGCCATTTATCGGCTGTCTTAATTTTTGTGAATCAGCTTCTCACCATATGTCCCTTACCTGCCTTATATGCCTCTCACGACACCCACTGGGTAATAGGGGTGACACTATTCTATTCTGCCGGTGCCACACGGCTAACGAGTTATTAGATAACTTCAAATACAGTCTTACTTATTTTATAGGTATTATTTTAAACCATTAATTTACGCGAACGATGTCATGGGTATTAGCTAATTTATTAATAGTTATACTATTGTTCATAGAATATATTGTTGTATAAAAAGAAAAACAACAGTAGTTTAGTGAAAGATGAAGCAGTGGCAAAAGGCCAAGTCACACCAATAGACTACATTTTTATCATTTTGGTACGAAGGCCAAAAAATAAGCAGTTCGGACTTAATTTGCTCATCCAAACGATATAATGTAGTATATCTTCTAAACAGGCATAATTCACAAGTTCAGCTTGCAGCTACGATTATTTACTTTGGCCAAATTAATTATACTAAGCCAGCTATTATTTTGTATTAGCTTAGATACTAGATACAATGAGCTATTATTTTGGCAGTGTACGTGCTTAAATTTATCAATATAAAGGCTAATTTCGCATATATTTTGCCGCAATAACATTTGTTTATTTTCATTATTTTTATTGCCCCAATACTACGCTTTGTGAGGTGAGGTCAGCACAAGATCTTCTTCAAACATGGTGACATGTTATTTTTTGGATTTGGCACATTTTTTTCGACCGCCTGCCTGAAAACACTCTGTTTGTTATTGTTCAGATTGTCTCTGTTGGTGGAATAACTGTCATCGTTCGGTTCAAAGGGTTTTTCATCCTCTTTTAATCGCACAGTCGGTTATTCTTTTCTACCGGTTGAAATCGCGAAAAAACAACATATTAATATAATTATATAATAGAGAACTGAAGGAAAATCAAAAACATATATTTATGTACACTTTAATTAACTGACTTGTGTCATTATTCAAAGGTTTATTTGCTGCATATTATTTTTTTATAACAGATGTCTAGCAAGAGAATTTAAGAGAATTTTTAATAAAAATTATGCTTATAATAAAATCCTCCTAAAATATTTGCAGCCATCCATCCGTGGTTATTTGGCCTTTGCAAATCCCGCAGGAACTGGGATATATTTTTCCGGGATAAAAGTAGCCTTTGTTTTAGGGTATAATCTTTTTTCACTCCAAATTTCAGTCATATTTCATGACTTAGTAACAAGCATCCAACCATCCACAGATACAAACTATAGCGTTTATAATAGTAGTTAGAATTACATAAAAAAGATAAAGATACCATCCTAGACTGCATCATCACTTACCACCAGGTGAGATAACCGTCAAGGGCTAACTTGTAGTATATAAAAAAAGATAAAATTTTCTTTATTAAGAACCATAATACACGAAGCTTAAACACATAAAAACGATGACCAAGCAGAGGTATAAACTAAGATACAGTAATCATCGCCCTCCAAGAAATAAATACAGTGTTCCACAAAACAAAAGGATAAACAAAAACTAAATACATTGGCCAATGTCACTAAAAACAAAAAACAAAATTAAAGAAATTATGTAATAAAAAAGCTTGGGCATAAATTGCGCTAAATTCATAACTAACCATGGGATGATATTCGTTATCGGCCACCAACACGCAATAGAACAGCGTGGTACTTCTATTCCCTTTGCCCAGCAGAGGGATACATCTGTCTGTTATTCCATGTTTTAATGCTTTATAAATATACACTTAAAAAAAATTTATTAAAGCGTAAATATATTTTTTCATAATGTAGGTACACTTTAAATGAAATAGAAGGATAATAAGCTTGCTTAAACATGTTTTACCCCTCAATCCTATTATGTTATAAGATATTTGCAGCCAAGAAACGTAATTCCAAGAACTTCCGCTTATCTCAAGCGTAATTTTGTCTCCTGTACGAGCTATCTTAAAACATTGTGCATACCGTTTCGTTTAACAACAAAAGCTAGTTTCCTTTTACCAAATTAATTATGGCTTTTAATCTAGCTTAAAGAAAACAAATTAGTATTTTCACGTGCCTTTTAAAGTAATAAGATGTAGAGAATGTATTTCTTTTTAAATGCTCGCTGACATTTTGTTAACTTAATGTACTAGTAGAAGTTTCTCGACTCGTATTTATTTATACCCACCATTTAAAGTCATGGGGCCTTAGACAAAATTTCTAACGAGTCCGTTTGTCTTAGACATATCACATAAAATACTACCACGAGCATTTTCATTTCATTTTATTCATAAGCTTCTGATCGCTATTTCTTTGTGTTAAGTGTTTAAGAGGCACTTTATATCAATCAATCAATCAAAAATAGCTTTATTCATATAAACCTATTACAGGCATCTATGAATCGTTTATATTTATCACATTTTTCATTATAAACTAAAAAAAGCTATAAAAAAGAAAAAATAAAATAAAGTGTTATCATTTTTATACCCCAAACATCAAAACAAATAATAATAAAAAATAAAATAAACAAAGCTTTGAAATTCGTTTAATTTTAAACTTGCGTTGAACGCGTGCAAAAGATGGCCTGAAAGATAAGCGAGCAAAATGATGAAGTTAGCCAAGAAATATAATTTTGAAAGGCCTCGCTTACTTTGACGTTGTCTCGTGTAGGCTATTTTAGAACAAAATGCAGCCAATTTCGCTTAGCTGCCTTTAAACTGGCTCGTTCATCTTAGTTAATATAGTTAGAACAGAACATTAAAATTTGTGAAACACTTTGAAAAAAGCTATTCTTAACGTTATCGCTGTCTCTAAACATAATGTTATGCAACAAACTGCACCAAAATGGTGCCTAAGTACATTGACACAATTAGCTTCGTCACATTCACACGTACACGTCCATCCCATTTCTATTAAAAGGAGACTAAACATTATCTTAGTTATAGTATGAGCTTAACATTAAAAAGGTATTTTTTTAATACACTACAAGTGAACCCTTGACTGCAATCTCACCTGATGATGGTAAGTGATAATGCAGCCTAAGATGGTAGAGGACTAATCTGTCAGGGGAATGGTAAACCCACACTCCTAATTGGTTTTAACACGACATCGTGCCGGAACGCTAAATCACATGGCGACACGTCTTTGTCGGTAGGGTGTTAACTAGCCACGGCTTAAGCCTCTCACCAGACCAGACTCCAGCCAGACCAGCCGGGAATTGAACCCAGGACCTACAACTTTATAATGCGGCAGCTCACGCGGTGCGCCACAGAGGTCGTCATAAACAAAATTGGATATTAAACCAAACCACAGTTATCTGACATATAAATTTATTAATTTTATCAAAACTCCGCCACCGTTTACCTGGGTGAAGCTGGTGACTAGAAAAATAATTTTATTCCAGATATATTTTGGTAACTTAGTGTATCTGTATAGACGTGATAAGAAAACTTAGTATCACTTTACAGGCTAACGGAGGAAGGCGGGCAAGCGTAAGATTGTAAGATTGGGTATAGTTAAAATAAATTTTCAGAAGTGTATATTTTATAAAATCTCTAGTATAAAATAGTAGTCGAATGCCGTAATCTTGGCGACAAATAAACTCATATATATTCAAAATGTAACGTTAGCTTATTCAAATAACCTTTTTTAACATGTGTTTAGCTAAGATGCTTATTAAGATACCTAATAAAAAATAATAATATAAATATATAATAAGCAGTAAGATGGTACAGGCCTAACCTGAAAGCGTTATGGCAATTTCATCAAACTCATACTCCTTAGTCGATTCTACATGGCATTGTATAGATTGGCGACAGGTTTTAGTCGGTAGGGTAGCAATTAGCTACAGGAGTAGCTTCCCACCATATAAATAGCACAAAAAACTATAATTTTCTGAAATGTTACTGCCGGAGATCGAACCCAGGAATTCCCAATTATAACACAACAGCGTTCAATACGGCGCCAGAAAGGACTCCTAATATTCAATTACTTGCTAAAACAAAAAAGAAATGCTGAATTCTTGGCTTGAAAAACCTATCTCGTCCAACCTGAAGTGCACCTGGTACCTACTTCTTGCTAAGAGATGCGAATATAATATTTGGCACTGTACAACGTTCATCGAAACCACTAGAACACGTAAAAGCAATATTAAACTAATTTAAGCCCGCCTGGATTTTGGGATGTGCAATTTTTCCACATAATATCCAGTTGAAATTCATTGCAGATAATATTTATTTCATATTGTCTACGTTGTGCACGTTTAAGCAATAA
Source organism: Lasiommata megera (assembly GCA_928268935.1). NCBI lineage: Eukaryota > Metazoa > Arthropoda > Insecta > Lepidoptera > Nymphalidae > Lasiommata > Lasiommata megera. The sequence goes on along the minus strand of OV743314.1, from coordinate 12,327,565 downwards.
AGAACCAGCTTAAGCTGATACCTGCGTGCAATCTTTTTGGGTAGATAAAATCCTATTCAAGTTATATAGCACACTTGATTTTTTTTGTCTTCAATTGATTACAAAGCATAGTTACTGTATGCTTAAACTAACGAACACATTTCGACGACACTCCATCTGAAATTTAAACCGATTTCTTAAACTGTTTTCCAAAAGGTTACCCTCAGATCAAACCTGCTCTATATGATGAAAATCTTCGGAAAGGAACAATAATTAGGCAGTTCAAATATTGCTGCATTATAACTAGCATATAGGACATTGATGTGAGCTATGCTCATTAAAAATGTTTAGGATGTACTTCAAACCTAACAAAATCTACTAGATACTGTTACCTACTATGCATGAGTGTCTATTTCTCAAGCTAGTAAATTGAAGTTGGTTGAATAAGACTAATAAATAATGTAATTCTGAACTAACAACTACAGTAAAATAAGAGATACGCCGCCTGTAAAATTTCAGTACTCATTTATGTTTTAACTTATTCACCCAAGATTAAATGTCGCGGCTATAACCACTTAATATAAACTGAACTGAAACGAGATGTTATTTTAATATTAACAGTAAACGACCTTTAAAGGTAGGTAAGGTACCCTCATAAAGTTGAGTTTATGAGTTACAATAATCTTCAACAGCTTAATTCGAAATAGCGAAGTGTAATTTAACAACGAAATAAACCTTAATGCCCACTAAAATGTATCTACTTGACTAAATTAATAAACGCGCTTCGTTCGTGTATTTTTCTTTCAGTCCCATAGACCAGTATTAAAAACTAAATATAAACGGTAAATACATTACCCCTTCCATTGGGGTTGTCCTGTTATTACTGTAACTTGACTTTACCTAATAGTTTTACTTTACATTTATTTTTGTGGTAAATTGCTTTTGTCTAAGGTTTTTCTTCGAAAATACTTAATAATCTTCACCAAAGTGATATCAATTTTGTATTATGATAAGTATTAATTATCATTTAACGTTTCTTTAAACCTGTAGTTTGAATATTATTAAAGAGAGAATCGTGACTTTCAAGCTAATTCTTTATAATTGCTATTTCAAAAAATGAAGGGGTCAAATAGCAGCATTCTGCAATTTAAATAAACAAATCAACTTCAATTCTTATACACAGATTGTTTGCTTATAAACTTCAGTTGTTTATAATTTAAGTCATCAATGGCTCAGTTACTCATTTTTTATTAGAAATAGCTTTATTCATGTTGACCTATAAAAGGCATCTAGCCCGAAGCATTCATATATAGTATATTTTTCATTATTTTAATCACCTTGGTCGATTGCCGAAAAGTGTATAGTTATTATGACTTTATCGAACACGAGTCTGTAATACTTCGGATGGGTGGGATTAACTACCTCGTTAGTCTAAGGGTCTTACAACGGATCACGAGATTCAACTCCCGTGTTGGGCAAAATAATTGCATTGGTGTGTTTTTTCTCGGTACCAAGACATTTTTTCTGGCTACTATCATGTCATCATTTGTGATTTTAAAGCATTTTCGGTCAACTTTTAGTTGTGCGCGAAAAGGATTTCACTAAAACCTATTAATTATATCATCATCATCATCATGATCAACCCATTACCGGCTCACTACAGAGCGCGGGTCTCCTCAATATGAGAAGGGTTTGGCCATAGTCCACCGCGCTGGCCACGTGCGGATTGGCAGACTTCACACGCCTTTGAGCACATTATGGAGAACTCTCAGGCGTGCAGGTTTCCTCACGATGTTTTCCTTCACCGTTGAAGCAAGTGATATTTTATTTGTTTAAAAACGCACATAACTCCGAAAAGTTAGAGGTGCGTGCATGGATTCGAACCGCCGACCTCTGTTTAGGAGGCTGACGCCCTATAGCTATCTAGGCTAGCTAGGCGGTGATAGCCTAGTGCTATCACCGCTTCATTAATTATATAACAAATAATAAATCTATGGAGGAGTAAATATGTTTCCGTGCCACATCTGCACTACCATAGCTAACACGGGTAAACTTATAAATGAAATGACATATTCTATCTGTCACACTTCAAAGGGTTTCCATCTGAATGAAGTTGGGGCGAAGTTGTTCAATACCGCACAACAATGGCGCTAATGAAATGGCATGTAAACTAACTTTTATTATTAAACTCGTGTTGCTAACTAAACTTTTGCGAGCGTATGCTGTCATTTTTGTGACAGTTGCCATTTCAATTTCTAATTGTTTTATATCAGTGAAAAGCTAAAGGTCACTGACTTACTATACACTTAATATTATGAACGAAAACTACTTGTATGTCGAGCAGTAGATAGCTTAAAGGTAGATCAGCAAAATGAAATTCTACGCCAGATATTTTTTGGCGAACAATCTGAAATTTTACTTAGTGCTGGACATTTTTATAAACGTAGCAGGCAGTACTGCGCCCTTTCCGGCGGGGTATGTGGGACTCCCCGGCGGCCAGAGTGACGACCAAAATACCCACTAAAACTGCTTCTTCACGTCACGTGGTGGCTGGGTCAAGGGAACGCTCGAGGACTCGTCGGCAACCCAGATAGTCTAGAATACAGGCTAGTTTGTTATGCGAGCATATAAATAAAACTTTGTAACATGGACTTAAATAGATATAAATGTAAAACTGTGAATTATTGACTTATTTCGAATTCAAAGTATAAGACAAAGAAAATTACACCATTAAATAAAAAAGTTAGTTGCTTTCCATCTAATTTAACTTTAATGAAAGGTAAGCAATAATTAAAGCTAAAGCTACTCGTAAAATTATATTTTCTATAATGGTAGATACACTTGTGACAACCCTATTTGACACAAGTTGAGGTATTCAGAACTTGTTCATTTTCAGTTCATTGCCAGAACTGTGCGCGAGATTGTGTGAATCAGCAACTTCTCCTAGGTTTCTATTACCTTTAAACCTTTGTTGTGGTTGAGGTTTTACTATCAGCTCATTTATAATATCACTCGATACAAAATTAATATGACAACCGTAGTTGAATAAAGTTTTGATGTTACGGTGTTTGTTTGATTCTCAGTTCATTGCTTTTATTTTGCTCAGGACAGTGCAAGATTATTAGGTAACCTTTGTAAATAATAGGGCTCTATTAGCTTTGAAGCTTTTAGATTGTATTATTGGATACTAGCTTCTGCCCACGACATCATCTGCGTGGACTTCAGAATTGAAACTAAAGCTTTACTCGTTAACAACTTTTAATCTTTCCATGAGAACTATGTCCATGTCAGAGGTTACATGCATGCCAAATTTCATCCAAATCCTTTTTGCCGTTTTTGCGTGATTGAGTAACAAACATCCACACTTTCACATTTATAATATAAAATATAGGATAAAGGATAATGTCGCTCAGATAGTACCCATCACATTAAATTACATGCAATTTAATATTTAAAACTATAAGCGTATAAACTCTATTTGAACATCATCATCATCAACAACCGATTGACGTCCACTGCTGGACATAGGTCTTTTGTAGGGAGTTCCAATGCTCACGGTCTTGGGCCGCTTGCTTCCAGCGGCTCCCTGCGACTCGTCTGATGTCGTCTGTCCACCTAGTTGGGGGTCGACCAACGCTACGTTTACCGGTGCGGGGTCGCCATTGCATTCCATTTGAACACAGTTTAGTTATTCAAAAGTAAGTTTTAAATTTTATAATATATTGCATTGCTAATAAAGATAAAGATAAAAAATATTTATTTGGAAACAAATATTTTGTGGGGGACTAAAAGATAACTTCTGCTAGGCTGTTTAGGCTTTGAACCTGTGATGTAGTATTATTGGATACTAGCTGACGCGGCAAACGTTGCGTAAATTATTTCTAGTGTAGAAAAAAATTACTTAACATTTTGGAAGTGTGTAAGGATGTGATATTTGAGTTAAAAAGGCATGGAACGCTCTGAACGATGAGGGTATATAAAAATAACATAAATATTGTTTTTTTTTGGGGTGGCCACCCCTTATCACTTAGGGGTTTGAAAGATAGATAGTAGCTGATTCCCAGACTTACTGAATATGCATAAAAAAATCATTAGAATCTGTTGTGCCCTTTCAGAGGAGTATCGGAACGAACATTGTGACACGAGAAATTTATATATAAGATAATGTCAAGCGGATAGTATCTCAGACAATGGGAAATATAATTTTAAATAACTCATTATTTTTATTTCAATCAAAAGTGGCAACCCTATTTCAATAAAGTTTATATATTCAGAAGTCAGTTCATTTTACAGTTCATTGTTAGTATTGTGAGCAGGATCATTGGGCAACTGAAACTTTGTAACGTCAGCTAGGCTTCCACTGCCTTTGGAGCTTTGAGGTGGTATTATCGGATATAATGTTGCTTGGACAATGACCCTGGCAACAGACGAATACCATTTTAAATTATGTAAGATTTTTTACGCTTAAGTAGGTAACTAACGTGGCGCGAAAATAACTCAATTAGAACGGAAAGTTTCTAATTCTTGTTAATATCATGGCTGTAAAGTTATATTTCTTGATCCATGTAATAAATTAAAAGGTTTTTTGCATAAATATAGTATATAGATCTGAGAATATAGTAGGCAACTATTTACACTGGATATAGTGTTGTATGTTGTTCACTCACGATGTTTTCCTTCACTTTTGAAACGCACACTACACAAAACTTTTTTTGAAACGGATATACAAGTCAAATTTATGTTTATAAAGGTAAGTTCAAGTCCCAGAGTTCAGTTTGTATACTGGCGCATGAATGGGCAAAACTTCCAGCGATTCTAAACAAGGCTATAAGATGTAAACGAGTGCGGTGAACCATTAGGTACGGCATTTCATTACGTACGTACGTCTGAAAATGGGCCAAATCGTTTATTACAGATCATAGTGATCTGAGTTTTTCAATTTCCAGTGATCTGAAAATTCCTTTAATCCCTACCATTAATCACTGGATATTACTGATCCTGTTATAAGATATTTAGAGTTAGGTCCGAAGACAAATGCAACCAAAAACAAACGTTAAATGAATCTATATACACTAAATATAAACGTTCACAAATTATTAATAACTTAAAATCGATTGAGATCTAAAATGATATTACTTTATAAAGTATAATAAACATATCTACTTAAGTTAATATAATATAAGTAAGATGGTATACTGTTATTGTCCTCGTAGTGGAAGGTATAGGCACGACTTTTATTATGTGGTAATTTTATTTTTTAATGCTAGCCATCACACCCGGTGGCAAGTGACGATAAGATGGCAGCGTGCTAGCCTGTTAGGAATATTACAGTTTTAAATCAATACTCCCAATGGTTTTCTACGCAACATCGTGAAGGAATGCTAAATCACTTGGCGGCACGTCTTTGTCGCACTGAAAAAGGGAGATGGTCTAACAAGTGAGAATTTTTCTTTTAATAGTTCTTTTTTTAAATTCTAATATTAATATGATAGCTACAATAAACCAAGTTACTAACGTTAAAGTCAAAATGATCAAAAATATGTTTAGTAGAAATAATAATAACTGTAAATTCAATAAAGTATCATGCGAGGCTGGCATCGCATTACTTTTACACAAATAATAACGTGAATTTAATGAAAATGTTAAGTGATAAGATCAGTGATAAAATTAGCTTTATTGCGAGAAAAATTGCACTGTATATCACTTCAAGAAAGCATTTTCATTGATAGAGACTAACAAATTGTGTTGGCAGCAATATTTTTTTTAGTGTAGCCCCGTGGCTGCAAGTCCGAAGACCGGCCGAAGTCTACTAGACCAGACCAGAGAAAATACAGAAATAATGACTTTCAAAATTCTTCCTACCGGGGATCGAACCTGGGACTTCAGATTTATGAGACCACAGCGCTCAACACTGCACCAGAGAAGTCCATCTCTTTATCCGATCTATTTATATATTGACGGTACATAAATAGATGGATGTCCTTTACTAAACTATGCCGGATAGCTGTACGGATTTGAATGAAATTTTTGACAGAGATAGGTTAGACATAAATTACATTCCAGATTAGCTACTTTTATCCCGAATTGATGTACGGTTTCTGAGGAACAAATTGTTTACCACAACGTCTGTTCTCACGCGTACACGTCCAAATTGCCATGCGAAAGAAGTTGCGGGCAACTTTTTATATTTCTTAACATAGTTCAATGCCTACCTAGCTGTATTACGCAGTACGGCGTTAATTTAGAACCAACTGATTCGAAAACTCAAATGAACTGCGTTTATTGATAGTCTATCTGTCCGGCTGGTAGGCTGCCCATTTATTAAAAACCCGTTTGCCGTAAAATGAATTGCTTTTCGAAAAATACGCTGCTTGGAAAAGAGAATATTAATCCCGCTCCTTTGCGCCCAATTTTTTTCACGAACAGTCAGTTCGCTTTTTCGGAATACGCTTTGTTCAAATAGACTTTTACAAGCCCTTGGTCAAAGGACCGTCAAAAAGTCAAGCAGTTATTGAGTTCACAACTAGTTTGGAATGTTTTCGGACGAAAAATGTTACTATATGGAACGAAATTTCACTTAATTTTTTAGACGGCCCAAATTTATGTACTATTTATGTTTTGTATGATTTATTACCAGCCAAACTTTCAACCTATATGGGAGCATATTAAATGCTTAAAGCATTAAAAACCTTTCTCTTATGGGAGAGGAGGTCTGTGCTCAGCTGTGAAACAGTAGTGGGCTGAGATGATGTTGATGAAACGACCCAAAATTTAATAGAGGTTTTCTTGATTGTATATGATAATGCTCAAAATACTGATACGATGATAGCCTAATAGCACGGTAGCGGTCACCCTACATCGTGTACATTTAAATTTTAGCAATTCTTTGATTCTTCTTCCTTATTCTTCCTAGTTATATACGGTGTGTTCTTAAGTTCCAGTAACTTGTAAGTTTAATGTAACCGCAATAGCCTTAAATAACTCGCGCGCACTCTCAGATTGCGTCATCACTTAGCACTAGCTATGATTGCAGTCACGGGCAAACATGTAGAAAACAAAGAATAAATTGCTGGAAGCTGCTAATTAACTATGATAATAATAATTAACTATGATTGACATCTTAAAACATAGAATTACCAAAATATGATACTTAAAGTAAATTGAAAATCAATATTATGTCTACGAAGTGTTATTCACAGTTCCACGAACATTTAAATAAAATTAGTATTCAGTGATTGCTTCCCGTTTCCACGAAATCCTCTCATATTTAAATAACCACTCGTAATCAAAATGTAAATCCGAATCTAATGATTTCCTTTTCGCATTTTGTCGAATTTTTGATGGATTGCCATCTTCACTTCGCCGTGAATTGTGAATTGTTTTCAGATATATTTTTTACGATGACACCATTGATTTACCACTAGCCGTAGATAGAGCGCGTCATACAAAAACAAGGCGAGAATTTGTCACCAACTAACTACACATTCCTACATATCGGTATATCGATGTATTACAACCCGTCTAATACACTAGACTTCTGGCCGTTATATTATCTATAGCGGCGCGTAGTGCTTTGTAATTCATACGGATTATACGGCTCGAGTGTTAGAATCGGTGACTTTCGTCTAGCCTTGTCACACACTGGGGGAAAGGAGTGCACGCGTAGCTATTTGTGCACTACTTTTCCGTCCTATTTTTTGAGCGTCAATGATCGATCTACGGCTAGTGGTAAATCAATGGATGACACGTTGAATTATCATAACAGTGGGCCTTGTAAACAAACGTTGCATAACGTCGGAATATTTATGCGGCATTTTGTCATAATTCAAATGTCAGACAATGTTAAAACATTGCATGCACTGTTCCGACGTTATACCACAATTATTTGTAGAGAGAGATTATAATGTCTTTAAAGCGAGTCTTTATTTAATGATTTATCCAATTTGACGTGTATTGGAACTAGTGGGGCCTTATTTCCGTAACAGGTATAAAATAATTGCTGTATCTCTTTGATTTACCTGCTTTAAAGGTAAATTGTAGCATGTCATTAAGACTTTGATCTCAACGGTCTGTTAGGTGCAATAAGTACTTTTTAAATTGAATTTGTAGTTCCGAGATTATGCTTTTAAATCTAGAAACAAACTGTACTTAATGCAGTCTTTTATAATAATACACTTTACGTTAAACGAAAATTAACTCAACCTATGTGGCAATTTTGAGCACATCAGCTGTTCGTAAATCTATCCTACCTTGAAAGTAAACGGGATCGACGTAAAGATATTGTAATGGATTTTACTTTCCCGGGGCAAAGGGTCCCTTTAAAAGTAATGAACTCATAACTTTTAAGGGTTACTTTAACTTCCAAGGTTTTATAGATATGGAATTTCACTGGTGACTTCCCTATTCATGGAATTAGAGCTTTTTGGACAAGGGATGCAGTGGTAATTTTATTACTTACTTTTTGGGGTTACGCAGCCAAAAGATGTCAACAGAACACTTTTATGAAGTCTCCGCTGTCCTTCCGTTCGTATGTCAGCAGGCTGGAAATCATAAACCGTAATAAGTAAGATATGAAATATTAAGAAATTTTATTCATATCTTATAAACTCTATCTAACAAAAAATAGCCCTTTTTTATTCAATTTAAATATCCCCATACTAGATAACTGGCCGTTAATCGATCTTAAAAAAAAATGACGACCTACATGGCGCATTACGTGCATCGTCACATTCAGGTTAGAGATTCTGAGTTCAATTTCCGGCTCAAGTCTGATCCGGTGGGAGTCTTCGACCGGGGCTAGTTTCCACCTTACCTAACAAGATGTGTAGCCAAACGGTCTAGCGTTCCGGCAAGGTGTCGCGTAGAAACAAATAAGAATTATAGGTTCAGCACCCCTAACAGGTTAGCCCGCTATCATCTTAGACTGCATCATCACTTAGCACCAGATCGGATTGTAAAGGGCTTCTTGTAGTGGAATAAATAATGACAATGTTATATGCTACTGTCAATATGAGTTTCATATAGCAGAATAGTACGGAACCTCTCGTGTTCGAGTCCAACTCTCATATATTTTTGGTTTTTAGATTTAAAAGATTTTATAGTGTAAGGGGATAGAGATTGGTATAAGGGATATATTATATGGATCTATGACGACAAGTATTTTTTTTTTTCGAGGCGGAGGAGGAGAGTTACAGGAAAAAATCCTAACTGCGGGCAAGTACATAGAATTATTCGAAGGATAAACGAAACAACTATTTTTTTTTCCCAACTCGGGAATCAAACCCATACATACATATACATACATATACATACATACATATATTGCTGTCTTGTATTTCTTCTTTTGTGTGGTGTACAATAAAGTGTATTTTAGTTTCATTTCATTTCATTTATTAACAAAATACACATCGTTCAATGAACGATTTAGTGAAAACCTACATAAATAAAGATCCTTAATTCAACCGAAACAACGACCGAAGCACCGAGTATATACCGCACAAGGAAGAGATATCGCGCAGATCTTATAATCTCTTCTTTGTTATTTATTATTTGTGTGACATATAAATAAAATAAGCGAGCATTTAAGAACAATTCACAGTAACATTGCGCGGGCTTGTCTGCCCCTTTATCAACACAAAATATCTTCGCACGTAAACTGCCAGATTATTCATGAGTCCTGCCTCCGTTCGCTGGAAAATCCAACTAACTAAAAGAATATTACTTTTGGGTTTACACACGTTAAACTTAGATTACTTTGCCTGCGTACTAATTTATTGTTCAAAGTCCCCAAACATGAAAAAGTTTAGCAAATCTCGGTGTCAATAACCTATTAAGCAATAACTGTTTTTCCCCACATAGGTGATTAGCTTATCAATTCTATCGATCAATAATGTAATGGTAAGTTGCATAGCAAAGATTGTATGTCTATTTTGACAATAATAGCATTATTTAGTAATAAATTTATTGACTACGGATAGATTGAACACAAAAATATCTACATTATTATTAGTCAGCGATCGATTCTAACAGTTAAAGCAAAATCATACGCGTTACCCTAACTTTACGTACACGAAGAAAAACCTGCACGATGTTATTTCAAATTAATCAAATCTTTATAAAGAAAACCACACAAATATTCTTAACTAAGTAACCAAGCTACGTTTGCTGTGACATTGGAGCTTTCTAAGCAGTTGTAGATTGCGTTGTCAAAAACGCACAATCGGAATCATGCAATTATGATTAGACAACTAATAGCTTTAATCATAAGAGAGTTTTAATCATGATTGCTTAACAGATTACATTCAAATTATTAATATCAATTAGTGCCCATTTAAAGACCCTATGGCATTGAAAACTCTTCACCAAAATAATGCATCTTCACACTAACAGATTGTTCTTATCATACTGCAAATTTTTAGATCACAATATAGCCTGTGACCGAGATCTGTAAGGCGCTTAGCCTTATCCCTCATTTAGTAGTATTAAAAAGGACAGACTTAAGTCGAACTAATACCGTTATCTCTTCTTGATTGCATCTTAAGTTAAAGGTAAGCTTGCTTAAGCGGTGATAGTGGCGGCCTAGTGGTTAGGGCGTCAGCCTCCTATTCAGAGGTCGGCGGTTCGAATCCGGGCACGTACCTATAACTTTTCGGAGTTATGTGCGTTTTTAAAAATTAAAATATCACTTGCTTCAACGGTGAAGGAAAACATTGTCAGGAAAACTGCACGCCTGAGAATTTTCCATAATGTTCTCAAAGGCGTATGAAGTCTGCCAATCGGCACATGGCCAGCGTGGTGGGTATGCCAAACCCTTCTCATATTGAGAGGAGACCCGTGCTCTGTAGTGAGCCGGTAATGGGTTGATCATGTTGAAGCTCGCATAAAGGTCTCGTACTCAGTCTGTGTTGCGTTATTACAATTATTAATAGTGTAAGTATTAATAGTAGTATTTTCTTTCATATCTATTTATAATATTGAAAATTCGTGAAGATACATACGCATAAAATACAGAAACTGAGTCCAGTTATTGATGATATACTGTACAAACAAAGCCACACCATTCTCGGGAGATAGCACACGATATTTTGTTTTTACAAAATATCTTACATCAAACTTTATGTATTATGTGCCTACTTTTTCCGTACAAAGTTCAGTTGTATTTCACGCCTTCATTTAGGCACGTACGATCTTTATGGCACATTGGCGCTACACGAGTATGGTATAACTTTGCTAGCTATATTTTTATGAGCGGTTCATTGATACTACATTATTGTCAAATATTATATATAAAAAATATATATATACATAATGAGTGATTAAATAAAACGTCATTTTTAATTAACGAATTAATCGCACAAGCTTGAAAATTCCAACAAACAGTAAGTGGTAAAAATTATCTAGTAGTACTCTTTGTAACATTCCATCTCATACGAACTAGAAAATTTGTAATATAAAGTTTTCTAACTAAAATGGATTCTCAGCAAAATTTTATTACTGTGACAGCTTGTTAATGTGCAAAGATTTTGTCTTTTTCGCCTGAAACTAGGAGCAATAAATAAGGGTGGGAAAACGTGCTGAAATTTTACTCAACTGCAACGTGTGGTCAAAAAATATTAGACAACTTCGACCCTTTTGGATGTTTTGTATTCACCCCCTATCTTTTCCCTATCCCTAAACTAATTCTAATATCCACTATAATAGTTAAAAAGTTATTTTTAGGTGTTGAAGCAAAGTAATCTTCCTTCTATGGATTACTCGTATCTACCCTACAAAAAACCATTCCCTTCCATGCCATACCTTTTACACATACACAAAATATGTCATATATCATGTATATTTCATGTCAGTTATTTTATTATTCCTTTATAAAACTATCGTTGTTACTTATCTATCTATAATATAATAAAACTGTAACAGGAGGAATTCTGTACGTTAAATATATTTTAAAAATATTACTTGGATGATGCTTTGCTATCGATACTAAGCCCAAAACATTTTGGCCGCGCATCACGCCGAAACTACTGGATGGATTTGAATGAAATTTGGTATTGAAGAAGCTGATACCCCGGTTCTGCATATAGGATAGTTTTATCGCGGAATTTAGCACGGTTCTCTTGGGAGAGGGGATGAAAGTCAAAATGTGTATTAAGTTGTAATTCATTAACGCGCACTCCGATTTAATTGATTATTTTTTGTTAGAAAGGAGATACTTTACAGATTATCCTGTAATTATTTGAAGGTCGTTGGTTTAGTAATCCATTGCTTCGTGATTGGAAGAAAAACAAACACACTTTCACACTCACTAACTCAACGCGGACGAAGTAGCGGGCATCCGCTAGTATTATCATAAAATTACTCGAATGTATATTGCTTGGTCCTTTTTACACGCAGCTATTTACGTATATATTTTCAAATTTATATTCATAGCTTAAATTTATAAGCATGATAGTAACGTCGGTTTTTTATCTCGTAAAAATATATCATGTCTAGGATAAGTACATGAAAGTCCGATTTTGTTTAATAACAAAGTCGGGTAAAAGTACTTATACTCGTATATGTTAAAATCTAATGCTCTTTATGCTAAGTTGCATTGGGATGTAGCCCGGAATAAATCTTGACCACATGGCTGTCATGGCTACGTGATATTAATCAAAAGCAAACTTTATTAAACTAATAGAATTTCGTGTACCATTATTTAGATAAAACATTTTTTAGAAATAAATTTTTAAAGTTAAAACATTTCTCTAAATTGGATATCATGTTTTGTACGATACTTCTGTGATTTTGCAATTTTCCGGAAACCAATAACAGCTTATGGTCGCAACATTTAATTTGCAATAAATTTGATTAAAGCTGACAGCTCACTAACCGTCATCCTCATCTCAAACATTGATTTGGTAGCCCATGTATATTTCTGGCTGGGCCGCGGTCGAGTGCACAAGTGTTTCCGTGACCCAGCCACCAGGCGACGCGAAGGAGCATCGATGGGTTTTAGTGGGTATTCTGGTCGCCAGCCTGGCCGCCGGGGAGTCCCAAATACCCCGTCGGAAGCGGCGCAGTCTTGCCTGCGTCGCCTCCGGAGGGGATGCGTAAAAGCATTTCCCAGCGTGAAAAAAAAAGCCCATGTATATTTAAGATTAAGATCATTATACCCAATAATTTTCCATATGTAGTAGGTAAGTAAAGAATATTCTATAAGAACGTAATCGATATTTACTTAGCCTTTTTTCCTTAACCTTGCGAAAACCTATCTATTATCCTTCCATTCAGTCACTCAAATTTTGGCGGAACGACGTCCATTATTGGGATAAGTCTCCCTTTGTATAAATATCTTTTTATATTGTTTTAAGTGTACCTTATAGGAAAAAAGGAAAAAATAAAATTTCACAAGGGATTGATCTGGTAAAACTTAAATGTTAACGAGACGCGTGCTAGCGTGACGTAGCGTTATTACAATACAATAATATATCTTGATTTATGACAAGTTAATTTTTTCCATACAAACTTTCATCCGCTATTCCATACAATATATTACTTGTAAAACAAATATTTGTGGCGGTTTTAGGTAATTATGATCGCTAAGAAGTATACAACGGGTTCCCCAGTCGTCAAGCAAAACCACCATGGCATGTACGAGAGGTACATGCCATGGTGGTTTTTAGTTCGGGTATACCCCCCACGGGGATGGGAGTTCCACATAACCTCGTCCTGCCCATGAGACGGAGATAACCATAAAGGTTTCCACCACGACAAAAAAATTATAATTATGACCGAGAATTCCAAATAAAAAGGTATTCAATACAAAGGAGCATATATTTTTTTATTACAGAATTAATAACTTTAATGCCCGTTTTTGTACAAACCCTATGACTATATTAAGAATACAAGTGCCCTGAGTACGATAAGCACTTTGATCTTCAGGCTGTGTTTAATTATGGTGGCTTAAGGATTATTTTTTAATTAGTAAGATTTATTTAAATTTATAGGACGTTTCTCAATAAGTTCAAAGTTTATATAAAATATAAGCATGTAGAAAAGTCCTATTATATTGTAGTTCGCCAAGCGATTTAGCGTTACGGCACGATGTCGCGTAGAAACCAATTCGGAGTGGGTATGTTTAGCATACAGGTCAGCCCTTTACTGTCTTAGACTGCATCATCACTAAGTATCAGGCGAGATATATATATATATATATATATATATATCTGTGAACCGAAAACCTCCCTTGTTTTGACGTCGTTTAATATTATAGGTATTTGCACCGATTTAGGGACAGATTTGCAGGAAGGGGAGAGTACAAAAGATCCAGAGGGGTCTAAGTGCATCTGCTTTGACGGTGCTTATTGTTGAAAAATAGATGTACATTTGTAAAATAACGCTACGTACCCCAATTCGCCTAAATATCGATGTGTTCATAACGGTTATTATTCGGTGGAAGACCCCTTTAGAATGCTATTTTATCCCAATATTATACTATAAATTACAGCAGTAAAAAGATTTCAACCAGAAATAATGCTAATTATAAAGCAAGCGAGAGGAAAAACCGCTTTATCCATGTGGCTGATTAAATGGTGCATGTACATAAATACACGGTCCTACAATGATATTATGGTCTAAAAAAGATCTAGGTATAATTTTACGTGTGCCTATCACTTATTAATACTGCATTTTACTTTGAAAATAATTCTAAAAAATAAAAAAGTTTTCTTAATAATTATTATGAAATTAATACTTTATTAATCTTTAAAAAACAAAGTTACTGTATTATTAAAACAATATTGTGTAGATATACTTTATCCGAACAACGTGTTCTTGAGATGTATGGTTTGAGAGATTAAAAGGTTTGAAAACGTTAAAATGAAAATATGTTAAATTGTAAAATAACGTTGCGACCCTGGGAAACAGCTAGTGGAAAATATATTGCAGTGGTTTCCCGTAGTCTGGATGCTGAGTGTAAAATCTTCTACTTATACTTTGTCTGGTGGAAGGCTTCGGCCGTGGCTAGTTACCACCCTACCGACAAAGACGTGTCGCCAGGCTATTTAGCTTTTCTGCCGGCCTGGTTGCGGTTGTGTGCGCGAACGAAACCCGTGACCCGGCCACCAGGCGGCGGGAAAGGATCTGCACCGTGGGGGTTTAGTCAGTAAGAGTCTGACATAACCGCCGCGTCTCCTCGGACGCGGGGTATCCACGAGGATTACCCACGTTAAAAAAAAAAAAAAGGCTTTTTAGCTTTCCGGCACGATGTCGCGTAGAAACCAATTAGGAATATCGGTTTACCATACCCCTTAGCTGGTTAGCCCGCTACCATCTTAGACTGCATCATTACTTACCATCAGGTGAGATTGCCGTCAAGGGCTAACTTGTAGTGGATAATAAAAATACGATCGCGTGAAAGTAAACTTTAATTTGTATAGAATAAAAGAAGGGCCAAATATTGTGTAATAGATGGCGCTCTTAGAATTATTTAGTTTAATATTAGATTGAAGTTTAACTTTAACGCCATCGAGCAAGTAGAAAATCTTTGACTAGACACTCTGGTCCTTTGACTGTGACTAGTTACTTTACCATCAAAGAAGTGCCGCCAAGCGACTTAGGGTTCCGAAACTTTAATGAGTCTGCAATGTGCATGTAATGTATATTGTTGACGTAATATTAATTTCTGATGTAAAATTACTGGTAAATCATGGTGGTACTATATAAATAAATGTCACGTGAGTAAATTAATAATGAAGTGAATACGATGAGTTTAATTTTTATCGTCCTTACAAGTTAGCCTGCTACAATCTTATTACAGATAACCCATAAGTTGCCGCAAAAAAGTAATGAATAAAAAACCTTGTAAATACTCATTATCCTGTCTGTAGTCTGCCAATCCACACATGGCCAGCGTGGTGGACTATGGCCAAACCCTTCTCATGTTGAGAGAAGACCCGTGCTCTGTAGTGAGCCGGTAATGGGTTGATCATGATGATGATGACTCATTATCCCACCAACCTCTATGGAACAGCGTGGTGAGTCCAAACTTTGAATGCATTCTGTGAAAAAGGATGCCTTTTTCCAGCAGGGATATTGATATAGACTGAGGATGATAATGATGACTAAACGTAAATAGCGTTAAGGTAAAGGTAATTATTTCGCACAATAATAACCTTATAATAAACATGTGCTAATAAACACGAAAGGATAACTCTGTCGACACGCGTGACAAACCCAATTTGCATTGTAATTACGGAGTTATATGTGCCGGCCGGCGAAAATAATTAACTTGCGACGCGATACGCCATAAAATTAAATTTATTAACTTAACAGAGCGCGTAATGTGATAAGTATGGCTTTATAATTCATAACAACGTCATCATTATCAAATTCAGAATTAAATAAGCAATAGGCGATAAGGAATATATTGCACGTTGAAATTGGCCCCCGTAAATATAAACTTTGCTATAAAATGGAAATGGTGCGAAAGACGAATGGACTATATTAATAGGTATCTAGTCCAGATATCATCATCGTCATCATGATCAACCCATTGCAAGCACGGATCTCCTCTCAATATGAGAAAAGTTTGGTCATAGTCCACTCTGGCCATATGCAGACTTCACATGCCATGAGAACATTATGGAGGACTCTCAGGTATGCAGATTACCTCACGATGCTTTCACCTTCACCGTTGTAGCAAGTGATATTTTAATTGCACACACATAACTCCGAAAGTTCCCGATTAACGTCATGCCTATAATACGGAGTCGCCTCCCCATCTTTCGAACGATTGTTTTTCAAGGTATATTGAAACTCAGTTGGAATCTTTTCACTATTACCAACGTTATTGAATTCTGAAAAATTTATTCATGTAATAAAGTGTTACTCCTCTCATTTATCTATTATGCGGACGTGTGCTATCTAGATGCAACGAAAAGAGCCACTCGACAAATAAGATCGCCTTAAGAATTCGTGTATCCTTTTTATTTTTGAGTTGCCCAAATTTGATCATATATCAGAGTTTCGACGCAAACTGTTATTCTATATCAGAATTACAATATACTTATACTATATAAATACATACTATAACCACGTAATCAATATATATCTGTTTATATCTCTTCAGAGATAACTGGTCCTGTCCTTTCGTAATTAAGTTTGAACTAAATAAATAATTAAATAATCAACTCGGATCGCTTTAATTTGATCCTTTTATTCTCATTTAAGATAATCCCCTCTAATTATATAAAAATAAAAAGGAATGCACAAAATAGGCAACAAACTCATTCCGGCAGTGAAACGTAACATAAAAGGGCTTTAACGATTCAAATAAAGGGGCAATGATGCACAAAGTAACGATCGCATAGCAAACAGTCAACTGTATTTTGTCGGATAAATTAGAAACGAATGAAACCAATAAGCTTTAACTGCCATTGACAACTAGCTGTTCCCTGCGAATTCGTCCGCATACAACATTTAAAAAGTTAGTTCACTTTTCTCACTCAAAAAATTTAATTCACAATTTTACACAATTTACTCCAACCAATCGCATAGCATCGCCCGTCCAAGTTATTGATTCAAGAAGTACGAAAATGTGAAATACCAAATTCAAAAGTTTATGGATTTAACTTCAATAACTTGAAAAACTATAACTTTATTTTAGTTATGATATTTATTTATTTTTTAAGATTTTTAGTTTTAAGTTAATCTAAGTTTTATTTTAAGTTATATATGTATTTCTAACAACTAATTGTCTCGAAAATAACTTGAAATATTATACCTACAAAGTTTCACTCGTTATTTCCCAACTTTAAGAGTAGAATTAATGAAAATTACAAATCTGTCTTTATTTTTAACCAAAAAACGTTTAAACTTTACTTTACTTGTGTATGAATTTTATTTTTAAAATGACGGTTTCACATACAAACCTTCATCGCCTAGTTTGCCCTCTTAGAATTAGAATTTGGAAAATTCGACCTTATCTCTTGTCTACATCATAAAAGGAAGTTCTGTGTCATATTTCAGCTATATAAGTCGAAGGCTATGCGTTGATGAGTCGGTCAGTGAGTCAGGGCTTTTATATATTAAGATAATTAATAAGGCTGTTTAGTCTAATATTTTCTTTCTAATTCTTTCTTGGCAAATAAGAATAGAAGAAATACTAAAGTGCCCACAAAGCTGGTATTCTGTCAGTACCATACTGAGAGCTTAAAATACTAGCTGTATTTTTAATGTTCAATACATTCATCGAAAAAAAACTTATATGGATTTTCACAGTTATATTATTTATATGTTAATCATAATAAGACTTAAAACTAAAAATAAGCATGAAGCGATTATAACACAATTGTACCCAAGCTCGATCGCAAAGGATAATTTTAATTTTTCCGTCATAAAAACTAGTCCAAATAACTCTCTAGACCATAAACTATGTATGATATAAAGCATGGAATTTCATTGTCATGACAAGGCATTGGGCTATTGTTACATAGTTGAAGGACAAGCCAAAAATATCACTAACGATTTAAGCTGCAAATACATGATTTTGAAGTAAAATATTAATAGATTTTTCATTTTAAATGCAGTTACATACTCTTTAAAAGTTTCTTTTTTAAACTAATAGACTGATAGATTAAGGGTAAGGCTATGCAAATCGATCAAACACTCTATTCTGCGTATCTGATTCAAAATTGGGTTTTACTGCAGAGATTTTTTAAATATTAGTAACGAGTAACTTTTCGTTGTAGAGTAACTAGCTTTCAAATTTAAAGAAAAACCGCATCAAAATCGGTTTATTTACTTTTAACTACCTTGTTTTGCGTCGAGGGTTAAAAATAGACTCAATTTAACTAAGTTGTTAAGTACGATACTCATGAAAAAAAGTTTGATCTAGTTATTCGCTAGACTTTCATAAAGTACCCTTAAATCCTACTAGAGGGAAAATTCAAAGTAAAACCGAACAAAATAATAAATTCGAAACTCATTATGCGAGAACGAAAATTCGGATAGAGTTTGTAACTAATTGTAGAAACACTCCACCGAGTTGAAGGTGTGAAGCAACATTCATAATTCCAATGCTTGTTACAAACTGAATGTAAAGTAACTTTTTCCTATTTACAGTTTGTATTTTATGAGTCGGTGAGTGGAATAACTAAGTGGAAACGTTAATACCCATTCCTTATGATAATACAATAGAACAGTAAAACCTGAACTGAGCGTGACAGAGAATGAGAAGTTGTTCTGGCTTGAAATACCAGCTCTATTTTTGGCTTGGGCTCGATGCAGCGGTGATTGGTATAGATACTCCACGAAAAGTAGGTGTCAGAGAAAATGGACTATATTTGGAACATAAAGGAACACAACCAATTTTGAAAATTACAGGTCCCCCAGCGCGGGCACTGGACATGCATCTATCTGGTGCTATCATCTGCGTACTCAAAGATGCCAAGTTTTAGTAGATCATTTTTTGCCGCAGAAATAGAGTAGCAGAAAGAACTAATCCCCGGGCTCACCGGAATTAACCGACATTATTTGATTTGAGAAGGAGTCAACTATGACAATTCTAGTGGGGATCCTGTAACCAGAAGGCCATCATGGAGGACCCGGTCTAAAGTCGGTGACACATCAACAGAATTGTCAAGTGTTTCCCTGTGCTTTCGATGACCATATGTGAGTGACAACGAAACAAACTAATGGTGAGATCATTGTTCTCCATACTTTTTCAAAGAATGGACATGACTGCTTTAGGCCTATAGTTGGCCGGCTCTGCATGACAACACTTTTTAGGTTCAGGTTGTACGCTGGCAATCTTCCAAGCTTACGGTACACGCAGTTTCGAACGAGAGACCAGACAGGCGTGTCCGGACTGAAGATAAATCAGCAGCACAGATTATTAGCACTATTGTGATGGTTTTTTAAGACAGCTGAACTATACTTTACCACTAGCAAAGCTTTCTTGAAATTAGATTTATATGTTGGAAAGGAAGAGGGAAAGAGCAAAAAAGAAAAGGGATGGGACATGAGGTGTTCTTCCAATACAAAATGTGCTGTGCTATTGCACAGTAACGTTTGTAACGTTACTGTGCAGTAGCACATGAATTTCTAAAAACCGTTTATCTCGAATCGAGGGCATCATCTAGTTTACAATATAAATATGGATTCACAACCTTACTGAATAAATGCTCGGCACGTTTTATAGAGACATAGTATGTAAGAGCTTGGAAATTGATTTATTTCTCCGCTGTCACTTGTAGAACCGATGAATGTTCTCTTGTTACGCAAAATTGGGGACAATGAACTAACGACGTGACAACGCATAACTCAATCTTTCTAGGTTACATGGCCTATATCTGGCACACTATCGTATATAGGCGAACAATGAACAGTGAGGGACTTATAAAAAAAGAACAAGTGGGATTCAGTTTAACCCACAGAAGGTTCTGTGCTTATTTATAGGTGCATATTATAAATGATCGAGGAACTATATTTTTATGATTTAATTACATATGTATATTTTTATAAATCTTTTGCTGCACTTGTAATTTAAGTCGATATCCCTAGCCAAATTTAAAGTAGTTCAACGGAAAGTATCTCTTAAATTATTGATTCACATGAAGAATGTCGAAATACACGTTTACTACGACATAAACGGCCGTATCATGTTTTCACATTAACTTAGAAGCTTGATTTTTCCACAGCTTAGGGAATTTTAGACTTTTTTTTTTTATTCACCACAAGTTAGCCCTTGACTGGATCTCACCTGATGGTAAGTGATGATGTGGTCTAAGATGGTAGCGGGCTAACCTGTTAGGGGTATGGTAAACTCATACTTCTAATTTGTTTCTACACGACATCGTGCCGGAACGCTAAATCGCATGGCGACACGTCTTTGTGGGTGGTAACCAGCCACGGCCGAAGCCTCCCACCAGACCAGACTCGAGCCGGAAATCGAACCCAGAATCTCCGACTTTAAAATGCAACAGCGCGCGTGCCGCGCCACGGAGGTCGTCAAACTGACTTCAACTAAGACCACTTGACTATGTGGATCTAATTTTGACTAATTCTAAACTTGTTAGGTGATAAACAGCTAGACAGACAAATAGACATACAAACAGACCTATAAATTATCCTATAAAGTACGGAACCCTAAATATTCTCATAATTTTGGAATAGCTATGCAGTGTTTCGTCCCTTAAACCACAACCTTCTAACATCAAAATGTGTTTTTACTATTGATTTCTTGCCTTTAGTGTTTCAAATTTTGCGGTGTAACGGAACGCGTAGTGTGTAACTCAAAATGGCATTTAATCAGGTTTTTACAATTAATTTCGTCTAGACTAAAACTACAAGTTAAAGGGTGCAGTGTAGAGGAATAATACCTACTTACACATCAATTCACCCGAACAATGCAACTCGGAACGTTGGTTCATACAATACTGTCAGATAAAAAGGCAATAACGCTAAAAGTAACGCAGTAGAAGACAGTCAATTACACTTAGCAAACTTCAACTGGATAACACAAAATCATTCTGTTACTAAAATTATTGTTACTAAAAGCTTTGTTACTAGAATTTTGAATATTGTTAAACTTATGCTAATAATATAGATGAACCGTATATTCTGAAGAACTTGTTGTTATTTTATATGCATACATTTTACTAGGTTTAACCGTGGCTTTGCTCATCATCATGATCAACCCATTACCGGCTCACTGCAGAGCACGGGTCTCCTCTCAATATGAGAAGAGTTTGGCCAAAGTCCACCACGCTGGCCATGTGCGGATTGGCAGACTTCACACGCCCTTGAGAACATTATGGAGATCTCTCAGGCGTGCAGGTTTCCTCACGATGTTTTCCTTCACCGTTGAAGCAAGTGATATTTTAAGTGTTTAAAAACGCGCTTAACTCCGAAAAGTTAGAAGTGCGTACCCGGATTCGAACCGCCGACCTTTGATTAGGAGGCTGACGCCACTAGGCTATCACAGCTTACGTTTTGCTCACGTTTTGTTTTTATTTTCTAAATGAGGTACTCGCACAAATTTGAACACCTTATTTTACCTACCCCCAGGCCATTTAGTATTTTCAAAGTTCCATTACCAGAAAATAAGGAAAGTTCCGAAGTTGACAAGATATTATGACAAAGAGACATACTCACATAATTTGTATGGCATCATTATCTATTTATTAACGCCCCACGTCTGAGCATTGACCTCTACTGAAGAGAGAGTATGGACCAACCACCAGCCCACCAGTCTGCTCCGTATTGGAGCAGTCTGGTTGGCAGGATCTAGCACATAGATGCAAACAATACCCTTTCTCCGCTCTAGTAGGCGAGCGTTCAAAATTACAATAAACTGTCTTGTAACTGCTGTCTAAACATTTATAAACTAACCCTAAAAGGAGATTTAGCCTACCTAACCTAAGTAAAATTTGTTTAATACATATTCATTTAGGTATACCTTATCTGCAACCAACTCAACACAGAGAAATTAAGAGAGAAATCGACTAAAGTAAAAGTAAGATACCTTTCCTTAAAATAAATCGTAATATACAAGGAGACCTTTTAAGACATTTACAGACCGTGTAGACCAAGTTGTAATAATAATACTAAGATAGTAATTTATGTTGAGTGTAATGACTTTTGGTATTCATATTCAAATTATTGTGCCAGACTTTAATTAAGAGAGAAATATAATTTAACGTAAAGTCAAAGAAATTTTCTCGTTGAATTGTAAATTTTTCTGCTTCATATATTATGAACTTTTAGAAACCTTTTTTTAAATAGGGCTTGCTCTCTAGTTCAAAAGTGTGGAACTGTAGTGTAGTTTTACGAATATACATATTCAATGAAGTCAAGTAGTTGTATAATATGAAAATATAATACGTCTTGTTTCTTAGGGGGTGACAAATAGTTAACATAATTATCTCGTGGCGCGTACCTACTAGCTCTTAAGTTACCTAGCTAAGCTACCTTAAAAGCTTAACCAACATATTGTGCTGGCCATTCAAAGTTGTATCGGTATAACGACTTTGTATGATATTGAATTATCTAATATAAATTTTTACTTAGACTTTTACACAAGGGATAATCTATATAAACTATATAAACGATTCATAGATGCCTGTAATAGGTTTATATGAATAAAGCTATTTTTGAGTTGATATTAAATTTTATTCTAGACTAAAATGGCACACATATTGTGTTTCTAAGTTCTTAATTGCTTCGAGCTTTGTCTATAATGTACATTAATATAAAAAAACTCTAACTAGCATAACCGTAGTTCTAATATTGAATGGGACCCTAAACGTCTTAATTTGAAAACTTTATATAAATTTGTGAAGCTGTGATAGCCTAGTGGTATTAGGACGTCAGCCTCCTAATCAGAGGTCGGGGGTTCGAACCCGTGCACGCATCTATAACTTTTCGGAGTTATGTGCATTTTTAAGCAATTAAAATAACACTTGCTTCAACGGTGAAGCAAAAATATCGTGACGAAACCTGCACGCCTGAGAGTTCTCCATAATGTTCTCAAAGGCGTGTGAAGTCTGCCAATCCGCATATGCACAGCGTGGTGGACTATGGCCAAACCCTTCTCATATTGAGAGGCGACCCGTGCTCTGTAGTGAGCCGAGAATGGGTTGATCATGATGATGATGATGATGATATAAATTTGACATATTTACATAACTTTAAAACACATGAAAGCTACAGGTTTTGAAGACCAAAAACCAACTATGGTCTATTAATCAAATAGCATCGTATAAAATTAAACATATTGGATTTTATATTTTTTTACGCTACCATTTCGCCGTATGCAATTAATTTTACGGTGAACCGAATTTTAATGAATGAACAACCTTCCAACCGGACAGATAGTCTATCAATAAACTCAATTAATTTAAGCTTCACCGGGTCTGTGGGTAGCTACTGAATTAACGCCCTTTTTTTGTACAAATGCTGATGGAGGGAGTTAGCAATTTTCAGCTTAATTTGGATTTTATTATACTTTTATTATAATAGCTATCCCCCGACAATTAATATTATTATATCCTCATATTAACAAAAACTTATATAACAAGCGGTGATAGCCTAGTGTTTAGGGCGTCAGCCTCCTAATTAGAGGTCGGTGGTTCGAATCCGGGCACGTACCTATAACTTTTCGGAGTTATGTGCGTTTTAATAACGTTTAAATATCACTTGCTTCAACGGTGAAGGAAAACATCGCGAGGAAACCTGCACGCCTGATAGTTCTCCATAATGTTCTCAAAGGCGTGTGAAGTCTGCCAATCCGCACATGGCCAGCGTGGTGGACTATGGCCAAACCCTTCTCATATTGAAAGGAGACCCGTGCTCTGTAGTGAGCCGGTAATGGGTTGATCATGATGATATGTATTCATACCATGGACTTGGACCAGGTGATTTTTTTTTTGTTTATACTCTACAAGTTAGCCCTTGACGGCTATCTCACCTGGTGGTAAGTGATGATGCTGTCTAGGATGGTAGCGGGCTAACCTGTTAGTAGTATGGTAAGCCCATGCTCCTAATTGGTTTCTACGCGACTTCTTGCCGGAACGCTAAAATCGCTTGGCGACACGTCTTTGTCGGTAGGGTTGTAACTAGCCACGGCCGAAGCCTCCCACCAGACCAGACTCGAGCCGGGAATCGAACCCAGAACCTCCAACTTTATAATGCGACAGCGCACGCACTGCGCCACGGAGGTCGTCGTCGTTATTCGTAATTCGTATTTGATTTAAATAGCATTAAATAGAATTTGGTTCGATATAAATAGCATCTACACAGTCTTAGGCTGAAATTTATAAAGCGAGCTTACGTCTGAACGAGATAAAACCAGACTAAAAGCAACTTTAGCTGTCAAAGTTAGAGTACGCTCTTTAGATTTCACCCTTAACTTTTTGGATTGACAGTAGTCGACGCTACACTCTTACTGCAAATCCGCCATTGTGCATAGCTTCTTCACGGAGATGATAAAGATGTTTCTTGCCAAAATATACAAAAATATTAGTAATATTGGTTTTGGCCTCCACAATACATATAATTTTTTAGTATATAAATACTCGAAACTCTTACATTGATTAAATTAAATTCAAAACATGAAAAATCATTTGATCACAAAGCGTCTTGGATTGTTCAAAGTATTAGTTTCAAAATATATTACTTGCTAAAAATAGGACGTTTGACGTCCTATATGCTTTTACTACGCAAAATAAATATATTGCAACTTTTAAACTATTAAAAAAATTACTCAAATATCTCTCAATCTCTCAATCTGATACTGAAAAATATCTCTGTTTGTTTTCACTAAAGTAACGTGATGCATTCATATAGAATACCTCCAAAGTCATCACTAAAAATAACCTCGCGTAGATCTACTCGATGCACTCTACTAAAAAATCACGTCGTTAATAACAAATCATTAGTGAACTACTAGAATATCATATAGGAAGTGCATATGAAACAAACTTAAACATTATTCAAATTTCCCAAAACAAACAACTGAATTATTATAGTATCCAACTAAAGAACTTTGTAAAAATGTAATATTCTTTCCCTTACCAAATTATTTTAATTTAAAACATGCTTCATAGTTAGAAAAATACCGGAACCATACATACACAAATTATTTTAAAAACAAAATTACACCTAAATGTAAGAAATAGAAATAAATTAAGATTGCTTAAAACAAGAACTAATTACGGCAGTAAAACTGTACAGGTCGAGGTAACATTACTATATAATGGCCTACCTAGAGCCAAAAGAAGCCAAAAGTTCTTTGTGCCATTCATAAAGAAACTTTAAAAGCTTTGTTTAAATTTATAAACGCGCCATATCTATTATTACCAGTTGCTTGTTATTTTGTATATCACACAAACTAGAAATGGTCTACTACTTGTTTATGTGAACTTTTATAATTTCTCATTAAGTGAAAGGTGTTTTTTTTTTTATAATATAAAACCTATTAAAGATATTTAATACAAAACCTATGACAGAAAACGTAAACTTTTAGCTTCATCATCATCATCATGATCAACCCATTATACCGGCTCACTACAGAGAACGGGTCTCCTCTTAATATGAGAAGGGTTTGGCTATAATCTACCACGCAGGCCATGTGCGGATTGGCAGACTTCACAGGCCTTTGAGAACATTATGAAGTACTCTCAGGCGTGCGGGTTTCCTCAAGATGTTTTCCTTCACCGTTGAAGCAAGTGATATTTAGAATTTTTTTAAAACGCACATAACTCCGAAAAGATAGAGGTGCGTGCCCGGATTCGAACCGCCGACCTCTGATTAGGAGACTGACGCCCTAACCACTAGGCTATCACCGCTTCACCGCTTTAACATTACAAGTATATAAAATAATATGATGTTACGGTAGTTTTTTCAACTGAAATATTCTGTCGACGAGGACGCACATAATGTTAAAAAAATAAACCCTAAAAATGGTGCGCAAGTTAATTTCGTTACCAAATTTATGCCGCGCGTATGTACGGTAAGTTAGGACTGAAATTCGGACCATGTGTGAGTAATTGTCCAACACTCGGCCGTTACGGAGTGACCATTATAGTTTGCTTGTAAGTTATAGTCTCAATTGTTGCAATGTGGAGGAGACGGATATCCCCTGGGGTTTTTATGTTATTGTATCCTTTAAGTCTACACCCACTACTTTTGCGACAGTTACTCGTTGCCGTCCGACCCCCTCCCTCCCCCCCGTTATCCCAAAAGTCGCCTAAACCGAAGTTCGGAGGCGCCCTTAGGCAGACGTTTCCTTAGTTTCTTTAAGGCCTAGGGCTCAAAATTTCTTCTGGCAGAGCTTCTTTCCGAAACTCGACCCGGTTACGCTGTGGCAACCATATTATGTATTAGCTGTGGTAACCCAAGCTGGCTAATACACAGTTCGAAAAAAAAAGTTACTCGTATTAACATAAATTTCAGACTGTATTATTCGTAATGCCTTGCATCTTAACCTTAATAAAGAGCTGCTCAATCTAGTGGTAGGTCTGTGCACTTAATCCCTCTCTTTAATGAAAGAAGGACTGGGGTATTTTTAAGCTGCGAATGGAGATTATGATGAGTGGTATCTAACCTTCGCAACCTGCCTGAAATGATGAAGAGATTTGCAAGATTTATCCCGACTCTTGTAATATGTTTATTTCCATCAGGAATCAGTGATAATAACTGAAAAATCAAAGTACCGAAAAGCTTTATAGCAATATTCATATAGAAATAATATTATTATGACATTTTGTATTAATATGTAATACAAGCAAGACTTGCCCATCATTGGTTCCGAAATACGGTGCTTAATAAAACCCAACATAATATTGGCATAATTAAGATTTATAAAAAAAAATTAAAAACAAGTTTTTTTATACGGAGTCCCCAAACTACTTACGTATTATCTTTTAATTTTAAAGAAATTATTTTTTGGTTATACCAGCATCATCATGATCAACCCATTCTCGGCTCACTACAGAGCACGGGTCTCCTCTCTATATGAGAAGGTATAGTTTGGCCATATTCTACCACGCTGGCCATGTGCGGATGCAGCCTTCACACGCCTTTGAGAACATTATGGAGAACTCTCAGGCGTGCAGGTTTCTTCACGATGTTTTCCTTCACCGTTGAAGAAAGTGATATTTTAATTGCTTAAAAACGCACATAACTCCGAAAAGGTGCGTGCCCGGGTTCGAACCCCCGACCTCTGATTAGGAGGCTGACGTCTTAACCACTAGGCTATCATACCAGCAACAGGACTACACATTCCGTAAATCTACCTTTTACCGTTCATGCTCGCTATAACTCGCTGGTAGCACTTACTGACAACTTGGATAGGTTACTTCTACAAAAATGGTATTATAAGGTGTAGTATACATAAAGAGTATATCCATGTATAACGTGAAACGCCCTTGACATCGCGTATTGTTTTCAACTTCATTGTCAGGCTAACACAATGCACGTTCACTGTAGGAAGTTATTATGCCGGGTGCAGATGTACCGAGAACGAAAGTCATGTAGAACACTTTGAAAAGAAAACACGAACGCGTACGTAGGAAAACGTTGGGGAAATGGGAAAATAATGTATTAATGAAACTGCGTGAGTACCGTACCTACTTTTGAACGTGTGAAAACACTAATGAAATTCGTTAAGTATTATTAATGATTGAAACAATGAAGATGAGTTATAACTATAATTATAAATGTGATTGTGGGTTTTTTTGATTCGTCTTTCACGCCGAAACAGGTTCACGGATTATTTGACAGTATATGAATACGGTGATGGATATCAGCAGGTCAGTCAGGTCAGGTCATGATAGCTCAGTGGGTAGGGCATCCGCCTTCTAATAAAAGGGAGGGGGTTCGAACTCGGGCACGCACCTCTTACTTTTCGAAGTTATGTGCGTTTTTAAGCAAATAAAATATCACTTGCTTCAACGGTAAAGAAAAACATCGTGAGGAAACCTGCATGCTGAGTATTCCATAATGTTCTCAAAGGCGTGTGAAGTCTGCCAATCCGCACATGGCCAGCGTGGTGGACGATGGCCAAACCCTTCTCATATTTAGAGGGGACCCGTGCTCTGTAGTGAGCTGTAAGGGGTTAATCATGATGATGGATATGTGTATGTGTATAATGGAAAGGTGACCGACTATCTATCAACGCACAGCTCAAATCAATGGACGAACGCAGTTAAAATTTGGCACACAGAAACCTATATACCAGTATTACAACGTAGGTGGTCACTGTTTGCTAATAAAGTTTTTTGAAAATTCCTTTAAGGGTAACACAATGACTTGTAATAGATATAAAACTCTGTCTAAATAGAAACTTAGTTAAATCAGCTAGTTTTTATCCCGGTTGGTAAATATTGTAAACATTGTACCTTTGTGGATATCACATACGGATATATAAAATCTGATGTGACGGCTATATTCCTTTAGCTTAAACCAGTTCGAGTTCATTCAAGCTTCACAAGATTTAAGGCTTGGTTACATATCCAGCCCATTAAAACTACCTATTAATATTGTTAGATAGTAGACTATTTTTATGCTAGCTTACTCAATTTTTTAGCAAAAAATCAAACCTCTTACTTGATTTTTCTAACGAATTAACATTCAAATGCACCACCAAAAGATAAAAAAAAGAATGAAAGGGTGTTTCAGTTTTATTTGATTGCTTAAAACCGTCATATATTTATCGGAATGGGCACCATTGAGCACACCGTAAACCATTTTAACTGGAACCCTGCCAATTACTGAGAGGCAAAACCGCTCGGGTGCCAAACTATTTGTCACTATCCCTACTTCAAATCTTTAAGAGCCTTTGCTAATAGGTCAAAAAATTATGTCTATAAAAATCCCAAGAAGTATTTTTACGGGATATACTTATAGTAGTAATAAGTTAGTAAAATAGGTATATTATAAAAATATAAGAAGTGGCACAAGGAGGTGTAGGCATCATATGCATGTCTTTTTTTTATAGACTACAAGTTAACCCTTAACGGCTATCTCCTGGTGGTAAGTGATGATGCAGTCTAGGATGGTAGCGGGCTAAGCGGGTTACTACGCGACATCGTGCCGGAATTTAGAAACTGGCCACGGCCGAAGCCTCCCACCGGACAAGACTCGAGCCGGGAATCGAACCCAGGACCTCCAACTTTATAATGGAGGTCGTCAAATAATTTACAATCGGATAGAGGTTTTTTGTAACGACATTCCGTAACTTGCTTAACGTCGCCTGTCCACCTATTGGAGATTTACCAACACTGCGAATGTGCCTTTTGAGTTAAGAACTTTAGCGTCAAACGACCCTCCGAGCGATGTGCTGTGCACTGGAACATTTGAACCGGTCGAGAAGTAAGTAAGTAGGCAATCATTTTAGAATATCGTAATCTAGGTGCTCCCGAGTACCCCACTTTCAAATACTAACCAAGAAGTTTAAACGAACAAAGAAGGAATAATAAATTATAAGTGAAAAATAACAAACGAATCCACTCATCAAATACTTCGCTGTTTTAGTTATTTCGAAATACGTGGATAAAATAAGAATAACAAATAAGAAGTGATGGAGAGTTCGTGAAACATTTTCTGTACAAATTAGTTCGAAGAATATTTGCTTTGCATTTCTGTTATTTCATGGATGAAATATCATGGAACACGATTCTGTTGCTTCGCGAATCGTAAACTGTAACAGTCTACAGGATGTAATAATTTGTTGATTTAATTTTAAAATCACCTGTAAAGTAGAAGCAACGTTTCGGAAAACTGGTTTTGTCGCTAAATAACCTTTGATAATCATTCAAAAGTGCTCGTTTAAATAAATTATTTGATATTATAAATTTCATTAAGGAAATATCGTGCAGAAAACGTGATGAAAGAGCACGAGTCTCGTCTCAATATGAGAAGGGTAGTCCATAGTCCACCACGCTGGCAGACGCCTTTGAGAACATTGTGGAGAACTCTTAGGCATGCAGATTTGCTCACGATGTTTTCCTTCACCGTTCAATCAAGTGATATTTAAATGACTTAAAAACGCACATAACTCCGCAAAGGTAAAGGTGCATGCTTGCGATCCAACCGCCGGCCTCCGATTAGGAGGCGGACATCCTAACCACTAGGCTATCACAGCTTCTCAGTGTGATACTCAAAATCTAGAAAATTGAATTAGAGACAACAATAATATGAATATAAATTTGTGTATATGTTTTTCCGAATGTATGATTATATAATAAACTAATATTATCATCATCTTTTCAACCGATAGACGTCCACTGCTGGACATAGGTCTTTTGTAGGGAGTTCCCTCCCTGCGACTCTTTTGATGTATATTAGTATAAAGTAGTTTAAATAATCTAAAAGATTTTTTAAAGAAATAACTCAGCAAGTCAAAAGATATTTTTAAGTACACTAGACGGTGTCTCTCAGGGTTTTATATTTAAATTGTAAAAAATTCTAGACGATTTTTCTTGTCTTGAATTTTCTGAGTAATAGCTCATTAAATCTCAACTTGTGCTTTTAAACGGGACATTGCTTATGAAACTTTAATAAACAAAGGAAAATGTTAGACAAGAAACATTGACTTAAGGGGATTGGTTTTGTGCCCCTTTTTCATTCTCCGACCACTAAGTACCTCATTACGTCCAGTATTCCTCAATAATGCAGTCTAGGTAGAAAAAAAGATAATTTGCAATTGCAACTGCAAATTAACTTTTTTTCTACCCACTACAAGTTTTAATGGTAAGTGATGATGCAGTCTAATATGGTAGCGGGCTAACCTGTTAGGAGTATGATAAACCCATACTCCTAATCGGTTTCTACGCGATATCGTGCCGGAATGCTAAATCACTTGGTGACACGTCTTTGTTGATAGGGTGGTAACTAGCCACGGCCGAAGCCTCCCAACAGACCAGTCTCGAGCCAGGAATCGAACCCAGGCCCTTCAACGTTATAATGAGACAGCGCGCGCGCTACGCCACGGAGGTCATATATTATTAGGCGAATTACTCTAGACAATAAAGATAAAATGTGTTTAATATTTGCATTGAGATATTGTTTTTCACTTTAAATGTATAGTTTATAGATATAATTCAAGCCTTAGCCCTCTTATAGTACCGCGTAAAAAGAATTATAATGAAAATGTAAGCAGCTCATACTCCGACTTCTGGCTCGAGATTGTAGTTGCTCCTTTGGGCGTTGAAAACAACCCACTTTTATATTAAATACATGCAAACAAGAAACTTTATTTATGGTGGTCTCAGAGAGCGTAATTAGTGTAAGTTTACGTAGTTAAAAGTAAATAAATCCTACACTTTAAAGTGTTTTCCGCCGCCTAGGGTATCTTTTGTTTATTATTAGTCTCTCTCTGCACCAATTACGGAACTTTTATTACTAAGGTATCGGGCAAGTACTACTTACTGAATTCTTATTCAAATCTATTGCTCTATATTTTACATTTTTCAACTCACAATCATTATGCTGAACCAACCTAATCTCACAAAGTGCTGTCTGAAAATGAGTCTGCTAATTTAAATCCTTCATAGACATTCAAAAGGAGGAGTTTACTAAGTCAACATTTCTCTTTCATGTGTTTCATCTTTTTGCATTTTGGTCACTCCAAATTTCAGTCTAAACCAATTTTAAGTATAAAGGACGAGAGTCCCATACAGTTTACAGCAAATTAGCTTCTTACTCTATATGCAGTAAATAAAGAAAATAATTTACAGTATAGACACGTTCCCCTGTTTATATGGTAAAGTGCAAAATACATAATAGTCGGATTTAGTTAAAGTAATTATGTTTAAAGTTTTAAAAACAATTTTATGCATCTTTTTTTTAAGTTGCTTTCATTTTCTTTCATATGCGACTCTAAATACACCTTTAGCATTATCATTTTATTACCTAATGTAATGAATAGAAGGTTTAATTTGGCACTTACTAAATCTGAATGAATGAACTGAGGTGTTTACCAGCTTAAAATGCCGTAGCTTTATGTAATTATATTATTTGATATGCCGTCTAGACAGTTATTGTACGCTTCGGAAAATATGGCTACAATTTATTTACAAAATAATAAAGACAAATCTAGCCTTGTCTTACACCGCTTTCTATCTTCATGTCTTTCGTCTGTTGGGTGGTAACTAGTCACAGCCAAACCCTCCTACCAGACCAGACTCGAGCCGGGAATCGAACCCAGGACCTTAAATTTTATAATGCGATAGCGCACGCATCGCGCCACGGAGGTCGTCAAATTAAGTCGTCAGTGTTCCCCTATACGAAGGTGGAACGTAGGCAAAGCAAGGGCATAGTTGGTACATCCACTGCACAATATTCAAAACTACTCATATAAAAGAGAACAATATATACATAAATAATTATAAAACTACGTGCACTTAGGTACTTTACAAATTAAAGGTATTCTAGTGAGCAATTAAAAATAAAATTTATTACGGACAGAACCGCGCCTGATTAAATTCCAAATCGAAATAAAAGGCCAATATTTTCCCCGTTTTCTATTGCGTTTTGAGATCCTTTTACCGAAACAGTACCTACACTTTAAAGCGGAATGAGGAAAACCATTTTCTCTTCAAGCCAATTTTGGTATTTACACGCTAAATTAAACGAATTTACTCACTTATTCTTTCCTTCCTCCATCTTTCTTAAATGTAGTTAATCACATATTAACCTTCTATTACTTTATTACCCTATTGTTCGGCTAAAAGGGTCTCTTTAGTCTAAAACATTACCCGCAGTGTGTAACTTTAGGCATTCCAGGGATCATTCAGCAAAAGATTCTTCATAAACTTTTGTCATTGGGACAGTTCATACAATTAATAAAGCCAGTATGGCGATCACAAACAAAAGTCATGTGGAATAATATATATTATATATTATAAATTCAGTTAAGGTAGGCTTAAACGCCTCTCCACTCTTGGTAAAAGTGGAACTGTCATGGGGAGATCTCCATGACATCCGTGGACAAGTTCCAGACAAGTCCGGACATTGTCCCGGTGCCTCCCACAACGAAGTCGTCACCGAACAGGTGTATCAGTCGAGTGGGTTGCGTACGTTAGAGATTATATTGTAGGCCACTTAATTTAATATTTATATTACGGATATAAACAAGATACACTTCAATCAAGATACACTTACTTAAGAAGAGACAGCTTCGGTTTCTAACGTAATCAGAAGAATGAAAAAAGAACGGGGATGCCAGGAAGATAAAAAAGAGAGTACGTGGTACAAGCGCGGTTGATTTAGATAAATTGATAATAATTAATTATGTTAACTCAAAAAGTAACTTATTGTCAAAAAAAATAAAGCTAGTTGTAAATAAAAACGACGTGGTTATTAATTAGTGGTTAAATGCAAACGTGGGGACGTCTATCGCGTAGTCTATGTCCCTGGTGCGTCTTTTGCTTTAAAACAGTTAGTGGCAAAGAACGTTCCGCCTCGACTGACACTCCTGGCTGGGTCACAGATGATTGTGTCTGAAAGCGTTCCTGTGGCTCTGTCACCAGACGAGCTATAACACCGTGAGGTTTAATCAGTAAGAGTACGACATAACTTATGAAATGGCGTCGATTCGGTACACAAAGAATAAATATATTGACAGATCTACAAGTATGCCATTCGTTCATTACGTACATACTCTTCTCTTCGTTTTTAGTATTGTGGATTGGCTCACCACCGTAAAAAAAGGTTAGCACCGTATTCTATAATATTAACCAATGGGACCAGTGCTAATAATTTGCAATAAACCTAATACATAAACATAATATATTTATTAGCACAGATCATATACTTACATAAAACGGACACCTAGTATTTTTTTTAATATACACTTCAAGTTAGCCCTTGACGGTAATCTCGCCTGGTGGTAAGTGATGATGCTGTCTACAATGGTAGCGGGCTAACTTGTTAGGAGTATGGTAAACCCACGCTCCTCATTGGTTTCTACGCGACATCGTGCCGGAACGCTAAATCGCTTGGCGACACGTCGTTATCGGTAGCGTGGTAACACACACAGTCACACACAGAGTCGCAGCCGAAGCGTCCCACCATACCAGACTCGAGCCGGAAATTAAACCCAGGACCTCCAACTTTATAATGTAACAGCGCACGCACTGCGCCAGGGACGTCGTCAAAAAGTGTACTTTTAATACACTGTTTTGTCTCTCAGCTAGGATCTTCAGAATAATGCTGGCTTCAAGTTTTAGAGAGACGATATTTTTCCGTATGATTGCACAACAGCCGACCCAAAGGAAGCCTTTACGACAGGACTTGTTCTTGTGTAACTACAGCGCATTTGTTAAAGACATTACGTACCAATGTCTTTAACAAATGCGCTTGATTAATGCAGGCAACTCAATTTTCAGTTTCATTACATTCTAAGATACGTACAAAAAGTACATTGTAATATTTACGACATATTTTCACCCAGATTAAAAGGGGACTTGCAATAAAAGTGCGCTAGGACATAAATTATCGAGTTACTTTATTGCGGCCAACAATGGGCAAACATGATTTTTTTACGAATTGTTACCTATCTGGAAGACCTAAACTTATAAATTATTGTGGCTATAAATTTGTAGCCTGAGAAAACTTTTCTTTATTCATTTAATTTATATCCAAGTATTAAAGTTTTCTTTAAACGTAAGATACGATCGTAAGTTATTCAGGTTATTAAAGCACTTAAATCATAGTTATCACCGCAGAGACCCTACAAGATATTGTGGGTGTTCTAGTGTGATTCTGACTATTGAAACCACAATTGCCTTGACTTTACGGAGCACCCCTCATGAAGTGTTGACTGAGTAGTCTGAATTTCTGACCTCATACTTTGGTCTTCCTCTATAAGTTGGCTCTTCACGGCAATCTAACCTATAACTAAATAATGATACAGTCTAAGATTGTAGCAGGGTAACCGGTTAGAGTTATGTTAAACCTAGTCCTAATTATTAAACTCTTTATTCTAAAAAAACCACTTAGTACTTTACCGATTCAAAACATGTCCCTTTTCTATGTACCCCGTTATCCCAAACGTCGCCTAAGCCGAGGTTCGGCCTCATAGGAGACGCCCTTAGGCAGACGTTTCCTTAGTTTCTTCGAGCCCTAGGGCTCAAAATTTCTTCTGGCAGAGCGTCTTTCCGAAGCTCGCCAAACAGCCCGGTTACGCTGTGGCAACCAATAGGGTTAGCACAGCTAACAGACAGTCCGAAAGAAAAAACAAGTTAACCTATTTCACTGAAATTGTACACAAAAATTATCTTGAATCCTGGAGATAGACAGATTTTTATTTCTGGAAAACAAACATTTCCATTTAAATTGATCGATTGTATAAAAATTCAAAGTCAATGAAATCTCAAGCAACGGCTAGGTAAACTTTATATATTTGACAAGGTTTATCAGGTTTAGTCACTACGCAATACATTAACTTCAGTGCTTAAATTTACAGCGCGTCACGAATGAACATTAAAAAAAGTTTTCGAATAAAAGGTAATAAAACGTAATAAATAGTCGTCTGATCCCGTAATCCACCCCGGGCTGTATCTATATCAATAAACTTCACGGCCTGGCTGGTTGTAACCTTCTTTATTTTATCGCTCAATCAAAAAATATTTTTCTCCCCGCCATATCTTGACTGGAAAATTTTATGGCGTAAAATCTAAGGAGGCGCGAAAAGAACGTCAATTTTTGGATAAAAATATTTTTTGGGTGTATTTTATAGCATTACCTCACTGAGTATGAATGTGAATTGTAACCTACAATACTTTATTTTTTTAATAGGATTTTGACTCATTAGACCTTTCTTTAGTTGGGATCGAGTTCGATCCCTCACCCCCATCACTAACTTTTCTGAGTAAGGAGTATTTTTAATTTATCGTAAGCTTTTTTGAACTAAATATCATTTGCTTTAACGTTGAATGCAAAGATCGTGAGAACTCTGCATTTTCTACAGGACGCGCGTCTACTCTAAGAATGAGAAGGGTTGTGGCCGTAGTCAACCGCGCTGGTTAAGTGCGGATTGGTAGACTTCACACGCCTTTGAGAACATTATGGAGAACTCTTAGCTGTGCAGATTTGCTCACGATGTTTTCCTTCGCCGTTAAAGCACGTGATATTTAATTTAAAATTTCTTAAATTAAAAAACGCAACGGAATGAATCTTAAACACTGGGCAATTTGTTTAATTTATTTAATATCAAATACCTACATGATTTTAATGGAATCAATACCAATGTATAAAATATAACAAATGCGAAAGTGTATCTATTTGTAGAATTACTTGTTTTTTGCCCAAGTTTGGCTTAATCACTGCTCCGATGTGGAAAAAGCGCACAAAGATAAATTGTATCCAGAATAAAACAACGGATATAGCATACTACGTAATTGTAACTAAAAACCATTTTTTTTTTTACAAATATACCTTTGCAAAGACAAAATTTGCATAGAAATAGCTTGCAACTTGAAAACGGGAAGTTTGTTTCTCCATCCTGAGAAGTACCCATGGGGTACTGGGTATTCTCGGCATGGAGAAACAAACTGTTGTTGCAGAATTCTTTTTGGCATAAGTTTCTTAGATCATTTCCGTGATTTTGTTATTTTATCATTAGTATGATGTTTGGATTGCCGTATTAAATTTTTTGTAACTTTCTTATTTTAAGCGTGTTTCGATAAGTGGTATTCATTTTCATGGTTCAATGGAATGTACTCAAGAATTATCGATAAATTTCACTGACATTAAAGATTTAAAAAAAACCTCAAAAAGATTTTTACGCAGCTCAAGCACCATCCGGTTCACGTACAAATAACACGATATGCTTATTACGTGTATCCTACACATGTACACCGGCTGTTTCATTGCTCTAATCGACTTGAACAGCTGTGACCAAAGCTGTCAACTTGTTTCTTCTACTTACATATAATCCAGAAATAACTTCGATATTATTTCTTTTGATTGTTAAAATAAATACGATATTTAAAGGTTGCAATATAGATTCTATTTACTGCAATTTTTTCAATTTAGCTCTCGACTGCAATCTGTTCTGTTGACATTATATTTTGTAATCTGTGGTTTTTTTACTTCTGAAATACATCGCGCTTGACTTTAATCACACTATACTGGGAAGCGTTAAAGGTTCAATCAAGGAAAACATAAAGCAATGCTTAGACATAATATGTCGCAGGAATAAGATTACATACAATTATAACAAATTGAACAGAACAGAAGCAGTGATAGCCTAGTGGTTAGGGCGTCAGCCTCCTAATCAGAGGTCGGCGGTTCGAATCCGGGCACGCACCTCTGACTTTTCAAAGTTATGTGCGTTTTTACAAAATTAAAATATCACTTACTTCAACGGTGAAGGAAAACATCGTGAGGAAATCTGCACGCCGGAAAGTTCTTCATAATATTCTCAAAGGCGTGTGAAGTGCGCCAATCTGCACATGGCTAGCGTGGTGGACTATGGCCTAACCCTTCTCATGTTGAGAGGAGACCCGTGCTTTGTAGTGAGCCGTTAATGGGTTGATCATGATGATGATAACAAATTGAAAGAAGAGAACCCAAAGCAATAACTGGCACGGTTAAGCGGTCGACTCGCTATTATTCGACGTTAAGGTTTATTAGTCTTAAACACATTGAATAGTGGGTTATAACACTAGGGACATCCAAAGGTCAAAACCTACTACGTGATTACATGCCGCTTGCCCTCAATTATTTTCAATCGGCTTCGAGAATGTTATATTTAAAGGGCTGGTAAGTTTTTTTTTAGGATTTTTCTGTTGTATTTTTGTTGAACCTGAACCAATGTTTGGAGGTGCTCGCAATTATCATGAGTTACTTCGTTGGCGTAACTGACTAGTTCTTTCAGCTTATTCGACTACCTATCAGGTGGTCCTCAGTTCCAGAAATTTATGGATATTGGGTAACTAATATTAACATAATATAAAATAATCGTTAAAAGCTCGCAACGAGATGGGTATACGCTCCAAAATCGTCTATTTTATGTGATAGGAGTCGTGCCCTGCAGAATGACATTAGAAGACTATGTCTTTTTTTTTATACACTACAAGTTAGCCCTTGACGGCATCTCACCCGATGGTAAGTGATGATGCGTTCTAAGATGGCAGTGGGCTAACCTGTTAGGGGTATGGTAAACCCATACTCCTAATTGGTTCCGCTGACAGGCACATGGATAATAGAACAGACGCGACATCATGCCGCAAGGCTCAATAGCTTAGGGACACATCTTAGTCGCGAGGGTGGTAACTTGTCACGACCAAAGCCTCCCACCTGACCATACTCGAGCCTGGAAACGAACCCAGGACCTCCAACTATATTGTTTTTCCGTCAGAACACTTTTCGTATATGTAGGAAATAATCTAAAGGTTTACCCGCTTGTACATATTACAAAAACCTTGTGATATCTTCTCATAAGTTTTTACAAAGCCAGTCGCTCCGTACTTTGTAGCTGTTGGTTTGTTATGTCTCGACTCTCCGGATAGTAAAAATAACAAATAAAGATACGATCATATCGGTGGATCATATTATGATACTCTGACATTAACAATATAACCTAAGAAGGCAAGGAATAAAAAATAAATGAGCATTGCCAAAAAAACCTGGAAAGAACTATCTCTGATAACATGATAGCGGAAAGATATCTAATGGAGTATCTAGTATTAACTTCACTTAAGTAATTGATACAAGCTAACGTTAATGTTTTTTATAAAAAATAAATAAGAAAAATAATATAATAAAAGTGATCTATTCTTACGGTTAGGATACATGTAAGAATTTCACTTCATAATATTCAAGTAAATTTGTTAAAATAAGTAAATAGATGTAACAACTAGGACTTTAAAGCCTGGCATAGATAGCAGTAACTTTAAGAATCTCATATACAACGTAACGTTTAATCTAAAATGTTAATTATGTCGTAGGTAATCGCCCAAACGTTGCTAAAAACTTTAATAACAGTTTCTATTTTTGTTCTCTACAGTTACTCTTTTTCAAGTGTTTTCGTCGATGCTTCAGTGTTGCTTTAAAATAAATAACAAAACATTTCGACGTCGATATATTCACAAAGTATAAAAAGTTTGCATACGTATTGTATAAAGCTATTTCGTTTGCCACGGTAGATACATACACACTAAAAGCCTTCTTTCAATAATATACCAGGTGTGCTGTCATTCGTGAAAATGTGTCCGTGAATAATATTGGCTATGACAATGGGAACTTTTTTAATATTTCACTCTTTTTAGATTCGATCAATGATCTACTGTAAAAATACACAAAAAAATACTTTCAACTTTATTTTATCTTTTGTCTGATGGGAGGCTTCAGATGTGGCTAGTTACCACCCTACCGACAAAGACGTGTCGCCAAGCGATTTAGCGTTCCGGCACGATGTCGTGTAGAAACCAATTAGGAGTATGGGTTTACCTTAGGTACAACAGGTAAGCCCGCTACCATCTTAGACAGCATCATGACTTACCATCAGGTGAGATACCGTCAAGGGCTAATTTGTGGTGTATAAAAAAAATAATACGTTTAGGCTAAATTTCAACGTGTTACTGTTCATGACATACTACCCGCTGAGAGGCAGACGGATAAACAAACAGACGCGATGGGGGGCAGCGGTCTTATCTTGGTACCTTTGGGTTCATCATCATGATCAACCCATAACTGGCTCACTACAGAGCACGGGTCTCCTCCCAATATGAGAAGGGTTTTGGTCATAGTCCACCACGCTGGCCATGTGCGGATTGGCAGACTTCACACGCCTTTGAAACCAGTATGGAGAACTCCTCACGATGTTTTCCTTCACCGTTGAAGCAAGTGATATTTTAATTGTTTAAAAACGCTCATAACTCCGAAAAGTTGGAGGTGCGTGCCCGGATTCAAACCGCCGACCTCTGATTAAGAGGCTGACGCCCTTTGGGTTACGGAACCTTAAAATCCGACTATCCGGTGCTCCTTGAACAAATCCTTAGGATTTTTTTATTCAATGGTATTTTATTTTTGTTGTCAGAACGTTTTATCTCAAATTGGGGACCTTTACATGATACATTTTTTTACAAAAAAGAATTCTGTTTATGTAACCTTAGGGTTACATCACCCTAAGTAAACGATTTAGAGTCCGAAGTTGTTATTTTTATCGAGTACACAGAAAGAACACGTTATGTTGGAAAATTTTCGAATGAATAATTTGCGAAAAAAATCTTGTTTATTTGTATTAACATGAAGAAATATTTTCATTCCCATGAAATTATTTTACAATAGTTTTCAATAATCTGATTTTCTCTTTAAGGATCATAATCCCACATAGCAAGGCACAGACGTCCTCCCCGTGGAGGGTCTGCCTCGATGGACGCCGCTGGCTGGGCCGCGGTCGAGTGCACAAGTGTCCCCGTGACCCAGCCACCAGGCGACGCGAAGGAGCATCGCTGGGTTTAGTGGGTATTCTGGTTGCCAGCCTGGCCGCCGAGGAGTCCCATATACCCCGTCGGAAACGGCGCAGTCTTGCCTGCGTCGCCTCCGGAGGGGATGCGTAAAAGCATTTCCCAGCGTGAAAAAAAAGGCACAGACGTCCTCTCTAATAGGAAAAGAGGTTTGAAAGCATAACTGTGGTCTTTAGCTTTTTAATAGAGCTAGAAGGAACATATGTAGCTAGTGAGAAAATATATAAACTAACATCACATATACGTCAGCATAAATCCGTCATTTTATATGAAAGATCTGACACAGATTAAGTAGATGAAGCCATGAAATAGTGAGAAGCATATATTTGGATTATGTAAGGAACTTGAGACAACACACTGTATCTTCTGTCTCGTACTGCATGCCGGCATTTTTCAATGTTTATCACCAAATTACTGGCACTGTTAGTACTGTTTGAAAGAAAATGATTTCTTAAAGTATTTCTGTGTTTTTTATTACAGAAGTCATTCGGGCAGCAGGCATTCTGTTTTTTTTGATTGATAGTCACATTTGGGGGAAAATTTGCATTATAGTAAACATTTCGTTGTAAATTGGCTTTATCTATTTTTAATAATCTGATACACGTTGAAATCGAAGAACCCCATATACATTTATCAAATTTACGTTACAAGTTACGAGTAAGTACATTTGTTTATCTAATACATTACACCTCAGCTCAGGCTCAGATTTGCCCAGTTACTGTTTTAGTTAAAGCTAATATAGCGAATTTAGCTTATATATTTATGAATATCTTCGTCCGCCGCAAAGTGACGAAAGCTTATATGCAGTAAACTCGGAAACCTGAAGTAGCATGCCTCGTGAATTTTTAAATATAATCTATCAAACTCGCCACCCACTTCACTGAAATGGCGTCTCATGACGCAAACATGTGGACTAGCATGCTGAGTGAATTTTCGTTCAGAAGGATCTGCTCAGTTTGACTGCTTATGAACTGAAAGCCAGCTGCAGTTCCAATGCAGGTTTTTAAATCCTAAAATTAATTGAAGGTCTTTGAAACTCTTTGGTATTGTGCCAGACCAGATTGGATAGATTTTAAATGATTGCAAAGCTAATTTTTGCCCTCTTCATATCAACCTAAGGCCTAATACATCTGGACAAAAAAATATGTTTTCTTAAACTTCCTAATTCCACATTATTGTGTAACTTAAACCTCCCTGAAACTCTCTTGGTGTAGTTTATCCATCTAGTGGGGTTTACCTAAGCTACGTTGTCTTATTCTTAGGACCCCTCTATCCATCAAACTTCCTGGGTTGGAGAACCGATAGATATATCGGATAGCTAGCTATCCATAGCTTCGCATCATAGTCCTTTTGGTTATCGATTTATTATCATTTTGGAATTTTGTTTAACAATGCGTTTTATCTTCTTCAGTTGCAAAATGTTTCAATTATAAAATTGACAGCAGTATCCAAATTAGGGGCCATTTTAATATAGGTTATTTTATTAATACAG
This sequence comes from Lasiommata megera, assembly GCA_928268935.1. Taxonomy (NCBI): domain Eukaryota; kingdom Metazoa; phylum Arthropoda; class Insecta; order Lepidoptera; family Nymphalidae; genus Lasiommata; species Lasiommata megera. The sequence goes on along the minus strand of OV743314.1, from coordinate 12,285,136 downwards.
AAGCCTCGGTCGTAGGAGTTTAATGTCTGCCCACCTGATTACCATCGACTATTTAATTTTATGGCAGATTTGGACTCAATTTTCCCTTTTTTTATTTGTGTCATGAAATAAAATGATGTTTTTCTTAATATGCTCTAATCACATTTTGCTATAGGTATACGGCAAATATTTATTATACGGTGCAAATATTTTAAAATAATATTTATTCCATTAAAAAGTAAGGAATCTATCTTTTTTATTATTAATAATTAATAAGATAGAATTAAGTAGTAATAGATTTTTATTACAAGTCACAGTCTTAATAAATATGAAACTAAAATAATAATAAATTTGGAGGATACATCTCACACATTTTTCATACTAAATTCACTTACATTATAAAAAGTGCTTAGTCCTTTGATATCGTTAGATTTTTTTAAATATAAAATCACAGTCATACAATACTGACTTTCTATTTGTATTTATGTTGCTGGCTTCAATTATAATAGGTTTTAATTGCAAATAATTTAATATTTTTCTTAATCAATAAATAAATAACATGAGTTTCCAAAATATATTGGGTGATTTGAACGAAAATTTATTTGTCGTTAGAGAGCGAATTATTACTAGAAATATTGTTTCTTATTTTCTTAGAGAGTTAATATTATTTATTTATTTATCTTCCTGGACGTAGAAAAATCTTGTAATATGTAGTTTCGCATTTAAATTTGCATACTATACTATTTAGATTGATATTTAAAAACAACACTCGAGTTAACATCGCCCTCATAACATAACAATGCAGAAATTGCTATAAATACATTGTTTATGCATACAATGTATAATCACATTATTTACATCAAAGTTCATCAGTGGCTATGAATATATTAAAATTATATATGTCAGCTACGCTTTCATTGCACACATGGCACAATAATGGTTCTCTAACTCTAACTCTAACTAACTCTCTCTAACTCAAAAAACATTTATATCGGAAAAGAGAACTCAAGTTCCAAAATTTATAAGAGACTTTGGCATAACTCCTATTATTAACTTGCAAAACTCTCATCATCAATTCAAAACTCAACAAATGTATACCTAATACAAAATGTAACCCAAGGCGAAAATCGATAAATTTTTTGTGCTATTCGTTTTCAAATAGTATGAAAAATATATAACCTAATCTATCGTTAACTTAAATTATAATGACGTATCGTTAACTAAAGAAGCTGTGATAGCCTAGTGGCTAGGACGTCAGCCTCCTAATCAGAGGTCGGGAGTTCGAACCCGGGCACCTATAATTTTTCGGAGCGTTAACTAAAATATCACTTGCTTCAACGGTGAAGGAAAACATCGTGAGGAAACCTGCACGCCTAAGAGTTCTCCATAATGTTCTCAAAGGCGTGTGAAGTGTGCCAATCTGCACATGGCCAGCGTGGTAGACTATGGACAAACCCTTTTCATATCGAGAGGAGACCCGTGCTCTGTAGTGAGCCGAGAATGGTTTGATTATGATGAACTTGTATGATGGTGAGAATTGTAAATCGCACCTAGCTTAGATTACAAATGCAAACCATCTGTATACAACCTTACTCGGTATCTATTCAAAGTCGTGTCACGTGATGCGAACGCCGAAGACTGCTGACCGAAATAGCTCACCGCACTAACTATGAGTACAAACGAAATGTACTACAAAGTTAACGTATCTTAAAAGAGACATTTCACGTGATGAAAACCGAGTGTCACCCGAGTCAACTTTTAAATAAGTAATCAACGAACTATGAACCCACCCACTGTATCCTGAAGAGACTTCTATGTAACGGGTTTAGTTTTAACACAATTTGTTAAAAGCTTTAAAACTAATGTTTGAATGTTTTTTTTTCTTTTATCATTAATCATGTTTTGCTGTAAACTAGATTTTTTTGATATACTCTGATAAAAAAAAAATCTTATTATCAACCTAATCGCTAATGTTTGATATAAAACGTAATCATGAATATTGTAGGGGCGTCGCGCGCTGTACAGAGTACCGTTATTCGCCGGCCGGCAAAACATGACCATATTTGGTAATGCGAGCTCGGCGTACGCGCAGCGCCGCGCAACGTCGCGCGCCCCTCGCGCTAGTTAGTCTTGTTCACGATCCGACGGCGAATGCACGCGCAATTTGCACTACATAATTGGTGACCCCGACGTGATTTGAACACGCAACCTTCTGATTCTCAATACGACGAGACAAATGTTCACCACGTCAATTCAGGTATTTGGACTTTATATCCCAATTTACCACCGACATACGTTACGTAGCGGGACCAGAAAACGTGGTGGCAGATGCATTATCCCGGATTGAGGAGACTAGTTCCATCGATTATGAAGGTCTAGCACAATCGCAGGAAGGAGACTCTGAGCTGAAAGAACTACTGGCAGAAGGCTCAACATTGAAGTTAGAAAAGGTAAAGTCAGAGTACCTAAACGCGCCACTGTACTGCGACGTATCGACTGCAAAGCCTAGACCATATATAACCACTCCTTATCGACGATGTATATTCGAAGCTCTTCATCGGTTAAGCCACCCAGGAGCCAAAGCCACGACTAAGCTGGTGACAGAGAGATTCGTTTGGCCTGGAGTGAGAAAAGATTGCCGTCGTTGGACAAGCGAGTGCAATGATTGCCAACGGTGTAAAATCACCCGTCACACCATCTCTCCGCCCACTCCTTTCTCCTTACCTACTCACCGATTTTCCCATGTCCACATGGACATAGTAGGGCCATTACCCGTCTCTAATTGTTTCAGGTACTGCCTCACGGTCATCGACCGCTTTACACGTTGGCCTGAGGCATATCCGCTGCAGGACATAACAGCAGAGACCTGTGCCAAGACATTCATCGCCGGCTGGGTTGCTCGTTTTGGCTGTCCAGAGACGATCACCACGGATAGAGGGCGACAGTTTGAGTGTGAGCTCTTCAGGACCATGGCGTCACTGCTTGGCGCGCAACATCGTCCCACTACGTCGTACCATCCTGCGTGCAACGGCATGGTGGAGCGGCTTCACCGACAACTGAAGGCGGCCATCACCTGTCACAGCAACGCACTGTGGACCGAAGTTCTTCCTCTCGTGCTGCTTGGTATACGCAGTGCGTGGAAGGAGGACCTGAAAGCATCTTCTGCAGAGTTGGTCTACGGGGAGCCATTGCGACTTCCTGGTGAGTTCTTTGCTCCAGCTAAAGATCACACTACGGACTACGCAGACTTCACGCAAAGACTACGCCATCACATAGCCCAACTTGCCCCACAACCTGCAGCTTGGCACTCATCACGAACGTTCTACGTGCCAAAGGCGCTGAAGATGACGGATTACGTATACCTTCGCCAGGGGCCTGCTAAGAAGTCACTGGAGGCTCCATACACCGGACCCTACAAGGTTGTACACCGGGGTGACAAAAATTTCACCATCAACGTGCAAGGTTGGGAGTTAAAAGTCGCCATAGACAGGCTGAAACCGGCGCACTCGACAGCAGACAACACCAAGACTGATAACAGTTGTCACACACCAGAAAAGCCACCTGCTACTGCACCGGTAGTGAAGAGAACGCGAAGCGGTCGCGTTGTACGTTTCCCATCTCACTATCGCCCGTAGCAAGCAACGGTCTCAGCCGGGGAGTAGTGTAGGGGCGTCGCGCGCTGTACAGAGTACCGTTATTCGCCGGCCGGCAAAACATGACCATATTTGGTAATGCGAGCTCGGCGTACGCGCAGCGCCGCGCAACGTCGCGCGCCCCTCGCGCTAGTTAGTCTTGTTCACGATCCGACGGCGAATGCACGCGCAATTTGCACTACAATATTTTTTTGATTGCTTACGATTTGTTTATCATTAAAGTTACAGTAAGATCTTGTTGGTTGTATTAAAGAAAAAACATGCGTTAGTTTTTTTAGCGGCGCGCATGCTCGATGGCTGTTAGGCTGCAATAGACTAGAGTCCAGAGCATAGACGTAAAGCAATTGACTTGATTGAATTGAATCAAATTTTACGTGGCAATAAAGCATATTACAAAATATATTTTTATTAATCACTATACGATATTTTAAAATATATAATCATTATTTTGAATATTGCTATGTTTGCGGATATTGTAAACACAATAAATATTAATTTTATTAGAATTTATAATACCCGGTTTCCTAATGTTATATTTTTCTTGAGGCAAATAATACAGCTGTCTTTCTCATAGTTTACATAAGGTATTAGGTATACCTTAAGAAAAGTAAGAACTCAATACGAGATACGAGTTTACCAAGAGACTAATAAAAGTTATTCCAATTGTAACCAGCTCGTTGCAAGTCGAGAGCGAGACGGGATAGTTAAAATTCAATACTCACTCTGCCGTGTAGTTTGTTCAACGAGAGAGTGGTGTGGCCTAGTTCCGAAGGAGTTGTCATTGATTAGCGATGAAGATCCTAATCTGATTACAATATGTTAGAAATAGAATAGGTGACAAAAATAGAAGCAGAAGTATTGGGAAAACTTAGTCTAAATAAATTATAGGAATCCTGACCTCTGAATTAGGATATCCCGTATCAAAGGGACCAGTGCCTGCCCAAACCGATTAAAATATTGATTGAATTACTGATACTCCATCAAAAATTAAACCAAACGGTAAAGTGTTGAGTAATGAACTTACGGAATCCATGTATGGGCATTAATAGCTAGATGGATACAATTTATTAAGCAAACACACACATTCGCCAAAGAAACACTGCTCAAGTTTTATTATCATGATCAACCCATTACCGGCTCACTACAGAGCACGGGTCTCCTCTCAATATGAGAAGGGTTTGGCCATAGTCCACCACGCTGGCGATGTGCGGATCGGCAGACTTCACACGCCTTTGAGAACATTATAGAAAACTCTCAGGCGTGCAGGTTTCCTCACGATGTTTTCCTTCACCGTTGAAGCAAGTGATATTTTAATTGCTTAAAAACGTACATAACTCCGAAAAGTTAGAGGTGCGTGCCCGGATTCGAACCGCCGACCTCTGATTAGGAGGCTGACGCGCTAACCACTAGGCTATCATATCTTCTTCACAGTTTTATTATACTGACGTACAATTTAAACATTATTAATTTTGTGCAAAATTAAAAATACCGGTTTTGCTCTTAACATTCTTCGATTTAATCAATTACCGCTTTAACTTTGTTAATTGAAAACGGTATGCGTAAACGAAATCCATTAACTGGGTAATGGATGGTTTCCTTGTGTGAATATTGACCGAGTTGATTGACCGCTCGTGTTTTATGTCGCACTTAGCGACGCGAGAAATGCGCGCGGTGTTGCTTTCTTACCAAGTTTTCTAACCCCGTGCACACGTGCATAAAACCAGTGAAACTTTTATATGTCCCCAAATTAATTACTTTGAACGTAATATAAACGAAAACAGCGGATGAACCTCAATAATCAACGGTTATTTTAGAGACATATTCTCTATTCGGAACCTTGCCTAAAGGGACTCCTTTTAATAATATATTTTAGTTATGATGTGTAAATATTTATTTATTTTTTAAGATTTTTAGTTGTAGGTTAATCTAATTTTTGAAGTGAAAACTTCTTTAGCGGCGTTGAGCACTTTTTCTGTAATGGGTATAAAATCTTAAACTCGCGTCAGGACACGTGACCTGATCGAAAAAGCGTAAGACGGATGGAGAGTAGACAGCTATCCCCTCTCTACGGCGCGGCGAAAATGTATGCCTGGGCCTACTGTTTCGTTTAGGCAGCGCAGGGCGCTTGCGCGAATGTTCGTGTATGTTACAGCGTGCCACGCGCATCCATGGATGGTGACAGCTGATGGCTCGACCGTCTGTGTAGTGATCACATTGTTGTGTATTCGTAAAATTCGTGAATGTAAAGTGCTTAAAATATGGAAATTGATATAGATAAACTTTTTAATGTAAAATAATTGTAATAGTTTTAAAGTGTTAAATTTTTAATGTAATATAAATTGTCATGTTTGTGTACGATAGCGCAATAAATGAATATTGTATTCTACCACATAAATGATAGTACTTTTATACTGATAAAGCAATTGGTGCAAAATTATTCCCTAACCATTCCAAAATATCAAACATGCTCAACGTTAATAATCAAGTTTTCACTTCTGCCGGCACTCCCGGAGTGCAATCCGTCTTTTTTTTTTATTTTAAGTTTTATGTAAAATGTTTGATGTATAATAAATATTCTCAACTTACTTCTTAGCTAATGTGGAATCTCACACACACCGTACAATTTTCCATTTTTACCAAACACCTATTGCTTACTCTCAGAAATAAGAAGCAATAAGAGTTACCACAGATAGAAATATTTTATTCAAACGATGTTATTTATGAAGCTTACTTGTGACAGCCATTTCATCCAGATTGGAAATCTTAGTATAAATATAGATAAAGTCAGCGTGTGGCCGCACATGAAACAGAATATATAAATCTATTTTTGTTCTCATGCACAATTTTTCACCAAAAATGACTAGCAAAACAAAAAAATGCGACATGCTGAAGCTGCTTCAATAAAAATACAGAAGTATTGATAAAAATCAGGTTTTTAGTAAAGCGGCACGATGTATGAGATAAAAAATATGCCACATTCTTTGTCTTTTGTCTTTTCTTATCCATACATAACATTCCACATTGTTTCCTGGCTTCGTCTACTTAGTCTAACTTGCAAATAATTATATGATTCAATGTTTTGGGCAGCAATGGGCTAATATTCAATCAATCAATCAAGCATAAACTTTATTCAAATAATCCTTTAAAAGGCATTTTTGATACGTCAATTACATAGTAATGAGTTTATGGTGATACTACAATTGTAAAGTTTAAACTAAAGCTCTTGGGTTCTAATCGCGCCCAAGTCTAAGAATAAGACCACAACAAACTTAGCCGGGTAACTTTTCTTTCTGTTGTCATAATTTTAAGTGAAATCACTTAAAATTATGACAACAAATTATTTAAAATCTTTATCTTATTAGAAAGATTTTTCATACCCAAGTTTGTTTATCATTTACATAATCATTTGTTTTATAGTGTTAATTATAGTGTATAATTAATTTGTTTGTTATATAACATTGCGGACCAACAAGCAGACGGGTCACCTGATCTTAAGGGATTAGCGTCACCCATGAACATCTGCAGCACTAGAGGATCTACCAATGCGTTACTGCCGCGGAATGTCTTTACCAGTAGGGTGGTAACTATCCGTGCCCGAAGCCACCTACCAGACCAGACTCTCGCTTTATACTACATGCGCTGAGCCACGGAGGTCGTCAAAACTAATTGACTGAGGGTGATGTTGACGCTCGAGTCTGATGAAATTACAGAGTCTGATACATTTCACTAAGCAGGTAAAGCGCATCGGATGGAATTGCAACGTACTCGTAGCTTCAACTATCACTATCACGTACGTTTACAAATTCAGCTCGCAGAGACACGTAATTACGAGATGTATTAAGGCAAAGGCCTTTAGTATGTCACAGTAGATTTGTAAGGTAGTAATTAAACTTGAATTAAGGTTACCAAGAAAATATTGTTAGTAAAAATTGCTAAATATGTGCTAATATTTTTTTTGTTAGATGAAATGATAAATTTGCGCCATTAATTTCCCACCGGTATTTTGATATGAATATGTATTAGAGCCTTAACTCAGCCTTCCTAAGTTCCCATCTCCATAATATGCGATCTTCAGAGTTTGAAACACACAAAACATGCTCAGACAGCACAGCGTCTTCGCCAGTGAAGACGAAATCTCCGTTTTCTTACGTCACCCGGACATGAGCCCACTCTACGGGACCGGAGACGTACGGACTAATCACCGACTACCTATTACTCAAATAGTTCAGCCTCAAAGGAAGCGCCCCTAGGCTGGCAATCCTGCAACTTCTTCGAGCCCTAGGGTTTAAACTCTCTTGGTAGCAGATTCATTCTACAGCTCGCCAACCCATATACGAGTAGTTACCAGCAAAAACAGACCAAAGAAAAAAAAGAAAATTTCAGTCTCGGTTAGAGACACCGACGTCGCAATTATATCTTTGTTACAACTACGTTTCAACTTTATTATATTATGATTACGACGCGGCTTTGAAGGACACTTAAATGCAAGTGCGCCAAAGAGAACTTCAAACAGCCTAAGATATTATAAATAGTATATATTATAGTAATATATATTGTATTATAGAATAGAAGATACCTGGCCTGCCGTCGGTTTTGGCGTCGATGCCAATTTAAAAGAGTCTAAAAATTACAATTCTACACGATACTACACTTTAGCACTAGTTTTTATTTACACCACAATACCTACATTTTGCAACCGCAATGCTTTGCCGAAATAAGAAGGTACAACATTCCAGCAAATAAAATAAAAAAAAAGGTCTGAAGAAAACACGCCACTGAAATAGCTCTCTTTCACAATAACCGGTCATGAAAACATTCTCAGTGGTTATTAAAAATACATGCAATGCTTTTTATTCGTAGCTACTCCGAAGAAACATAAACAGTGATTTAAGAAAAATACAACCTTTACAAACCTTTACAAGAGACTTCGCGTGCAAAAGCTCTCAATATCTTTAACAAACCGCTTGCTGGGTCTTTAAAAAACTACAATGGCATGAAAACATCAACAAAGCCTTTTGCTTTTTTTTTAACTTGGGAAATGCTTTTACGCACCCCCTCAGGAAGCGACGCAGGCAGAACTGCGCTGCTTCCGGCAGGGTATCTGGGACTCGCCGGCAGCCAGAATACCCGCTAAAACCCACCAATAAACCTTCACGTGGTGTGATGGCTGGGTCACAAGAACGCTCACGCACTCGTCCTCATATCTTTCAAACAGCCTAAGATAATCGGGGAGACATAACCTTCCGTTGGTTTTGACATCGCTGCCAATTTGTAAAAAATTGAAACTACAATCCTACACCATACAACCTATACTATATTTGGCAAGCGCACTGCTTTGGCAAAGCTGTGAAGAAAATACGCTTTATCCCACTCCTATAGAAATAGCGCTCCTTTACAATAGCCGCTCATAAATCCGAAAGATTCTCTGTGAAAATTTAAAAAAATAGACGTAGCTTTTTAATAATACCTAGGAACGTCGACCGCGGTTTAAAGAAAAATGCTATAACTACATTTTACTTAGATACTAGTACTTTTTATTTATGGTTACCTTTACAACTTTCGTAAAACTTTAGTTATAAATTAAATACTGGCAGTTAAAAAAATACTTAGTTTTAAATAATTGGACTTGATGCAAATAAACACCGTGATTAACTTTCAACTTTTGGAAATTGTTTATTCTCAATAGATTGATAATTTTGGTTCAAAGCACCTTTTAATCAAAACCTTTGAACAATTTTTTCCTGAAAATGCGCAATTCACAATTGTGTTTAGAGCCATTCGAGCGACAAAAGATCACGGAAATGTTCATAAAAACTCATAATTTTGCTTTGAAAACTTTTATGATTTATCTCCACTCTGATTCAGAAAACTCATTATCCTATGAATCGACCTCGGCATTGTTAAATAATATTATATAATGTTTGAATAATAAAAACTGACAACTTAAGGTGCAGTGGTGAATGCTGCGGGAATTATGTGCATGTGCCCATAATTCCCACAGCATTCAGTCAGACCAGACCGAAGTAAGTCATTAGCGATAAGGCTGCCTATTGCACCTATTTATTTTCTGTGTGTGTTTATTTCTTTTCTTTTTTTTATTTTTGTATGGTGTGCAATAAAGTTTATTTTCATTTTCATTTCAAAGTCTGGTCTGGTCTGTCAAGTGATATAACATACTGGTACGATGTTTCATAGAAACCATTTAAAGATATGCGCAATGAACATAGAAATGAGCATGGAAATGTTGCATAGCCCAAACAGGTTAATCTGCTTACACCTTAGAATGCATCATCACTTACCACTAGGTAAGATTGTAGTCGAGCGCTAACTTTTAGCAGAATAACTAAATCAATAAAGGTATGCATTATTTGTGTGGTTTAATTATCTCTTAGAGACCAATTATTTCATAATAAAAAGAAAACAAAACCTAACGCAAAATAACGTCCAGGAATCCAACAAAGAATATCGAATTAGACAGCCTCGGACAATACCTTTTTGTTACAGGCACTACATGCTCCCTTTCTACGTGAATTCATTTGTATGTTAAGTCAAACAAAGAAAATGTTTATTTTTCATTTGCGGACGAAAGTCCCGTTTGACCTAACGTTTAGCTTCCTATTGTTCTCTTAAAAACCTTACTATCCTTGTATCGGACTTTTAATATTCCGGTACTACAAACGCCCCTACGCGTGTAAAGCATATAAAGTGCTACCCCTAAAAAGATGACGGGCTAAGTAAATGAGCTCCAACACTTAGATAAGTGTTGGAGCTCAGTTATGTGTGTGTGTGTTATGTGTAAATTCCTATTACATATAATAAAGCAAATTTAGCGTTTAATTTTCGTTTCGTGCCTTAGCTCTAAAAATCAAAGAATCAGTTATCAAGTTATCTATTTTACTAGCAAACTGAAAATAAAAAATATATATATACACCCCGGCAAATTTAGCGGAACACAAAAAAATGTCCATAGTAAAAAAAATATGGTTTTATTTTAAAATCTACTTACTAAACTTCTTTTTTTACTTAAATTTTCATTTGTTTTATTTAAAATGAGATCACATTAAGAACAGATTTTGTATATAATCAAGAGATACTTGAGATTATAAAAGTTTTACAGATGTAAAAAAAATTGCGCTGTATAATATTTTATACACTTTGCTTACTCTTTGTACAGAAGTAAAATAAAATGGCTCCTCGCGCTTTTTTTTCGGACTGTCTATTAACTGTGAGCTAAACGCGCTAGCAGCATGACAAAGTAGACAGTTGTCATTACAAGAAAGTTAGTGCCAGCGAATAAATAATATCAATTTTTGATGCGGTGACACACGTAGTCTTGATTCTACGTAATGAATTAATTATTATGGCTTTACTATATTAAATACGTATGGTGATATTTTGAATTAGATTTAGAAATTAAATTTGTTTTATTTAATGAGTGTATCAGCACCTTACTTACAAAGAACTATGTGCTTACGATTCATAAGGAGGGATAGAATTTGGAGGTACTCAAATTATTTACCTCCTTTTTTAAACAGCCTAGTCCCACAGTCCCACCGCTGGGCTCAGGCTCTCGATTGTACAGTGTAGCCCCAAATTCCTACTATATTATTCTTTGACTACAACAAAGAAAGTTTTTCGCCTATTTATTATTCTGATCACCCTGAGAAACATCGAACAAGATGTTGGGCAGTATTGAAGACGCGATGAAAACAAAACTTTACTTAGTTCTAAATTTATTCAGTAAACTTAAATAAATAACAAATAATTAAACTTTAATGTATATAAAACAGACTGTAAATGAAAAGTCTCCTAGTTTCAAAAAGTTACTTCAAAAGCAAGCAAACCTATAAAATCAAGAACTGACACAAACAAATCAACTTTCTTGAAAAAAAAATCTTGTCTCCAACTACTATAAAGTCGCTTCACCTTAATTAAAAAGTATCTATCCAATACTTAAAGTTATATTGAATTATCCGAGGTAGTGGAAAGTTGTATTGAAACTTGGCAACTCTGTTAAAAGGTACAAGATTTCCCTCTACAGGTAATAAATTAAAATTCTGGCAAGTTGTTTGAAAGCCTGCTTACAAAGTACGCGACATCTTAATGAAAACTAAATTACTAACTGACTGAAGTAAATGACAGTAACGTATTAAGATTTTCCTCCTTAAATCCCTTACTTAGACATAATATACCTTTATATATAACTCAAAATAAGATAATTTAGAATACCCCAAAAAAATATCCCTGAAATACAGGTTTATACCTTACGTATATATATATCAGGGAGAGTAGATTATAAATTGCGCAAATACATACGTACCTCCACATACTTACCAATACACATAATTGGATAAAAATATTAAAAAAAAATTGTCAATGATCACTTTTTGTCTGCGGCTCACTGTTAGGATGAGGATTAATTAATTTATATTTTATATATTTATATTTATTAATATAGTTATTATTATTATGTATATGTATTTGTTTATATATATCTTTTAAATCTTTGGTTGTCTAGAAGAGATCGCTATGTCGCGATAAGGCCGGCAAATTGTATAGCTACTGTTACTGAGTTATTCTCTGTTACTTTTTGTTTTTCCTATCGTGTAGTGTGCTATAAAAGTTTATTCATTCAGTCATTAATTTATTCATAATTACATAACAAATTGCACTAGTTTGTAATGGCATTTTTGTTAGGCTTGTGTGTTAATCTTATGATGTTTACTTAAGTACTGAATAATATAATTTGGAAGCCTACTTGCCCATGTTGCTGTGAACAATAAAAAAATTATTATTATTGTATGGTGACACCTATGTTTTTGCAAACATTTAAAATTGATTTTACATTTGAAGCGGCAAACGCGCACACACTGACACACACACACACGCTGGCACGCATACATACAACAGCAAAAGCACAGTCACTCACACACAATACAAGAAATACATTTATTAAAATTTTCAGCTATTAACTAGAGACTGTGGTAAGTTAAACAACACCAAAAGGTCATTGTGAACTCTTTTCGAATGACTTTATTGAACTTTATAAGCCATTTCCAAAAGGTAACCGAATTTGACAGCGTTCATTACCGCGAAATTTTGTGATGGCGCATCTTAAATTGCTTTCGAACTTTTTTCGAACTTCGGTCGGCTTTAATAAATTCCTTTAGCACTTTTTACGGTCCAAACTTTTCTTTTATACAGTAGGTTACTTAAATGTAAGATCGTTTGTGTGAAAAGAAACGTAATGACCTAGTGGCTAAAGATTACCTCAGAGCTTTAGTTGGTATCAAAACTATTATGTATTCATTCTTCCTTCATCGTGATCAACCAATTACCGGCTCACTACAAAGCACGGGTCTCCTCTCAATATGAGAAGGTTTGGCCAATGTCAACCACGCTGGCCATGTGCGGATTGGCAGATTTCGCCTTTTGAGAACATTATGGAGAATTCTCAGGCGTGCAGGTTTTCTCACGATGTTTTCCTTCACCGTTGAAGCAAGTGATATTTTAGTTTTTTTTTATTTTGATATTTTGTAGTTATCAAATCACTACTATGTAATTATTGACGCGTCATAAGTGATTTTTAAAGGACTATTTGAATAAAGATTATTAGAATTTGAATTTGAATGAAAGATATGTGCGAACAGATGTTAATAATATTTGGTACAAGCTCCTATCTGCATGTCATAGTCACAGTTCCAGTTACGTGAGAATGACTGGACAAAATACATCACATGTTAATCGCTGATGATGTAGCTCAACATTGGTTAAATAATTTTCAAAATAATATCAGTAGTACCGGAGATTACCCCCAACAATCAAACTCAAAAATTACAATATTTTAAAAGCGAGAGTTTGTATGTAAGTTTGTATATGTGCAAAACCAATTTGCCTGAAATTTGAAATGGAGAGAAACCCTGGATTAACGCATAGATTACATTCACGTCGTCGAATTTCACGTAGATGACTACTTTAGTTTGGAATAGAAAGCTTGCTTGAAATTAGGTTTATATGTTGGGAAAAATGAGCGGAAACGGAACAGGAACTATTAAATGACACAGGATATTCTTTGTTCGCCTTACAATATAGAATGATCATCATCAAAATAACATTAGTTACAATTTTAATATTCCGGCCAGATGTCATCATTATGCAAAAAAAATATAATTATAATATTGAATTGAATGACAGAAAAAAAAACTTTAAATAAACCTTAAATTAAACCTAAAACTAAAAATCTTAAAAAATATAGTATCATAACTAAAATATATTATTAAAAGGAGACCCTTTTGGCAAGGTTTTGAAGATACTGGCAGTGTTCCCCCTTTGAAAAGCAAGACTAATTCGTTGTCGATATTCTTTAAATGAAATAGTCGCTTGTTCCACAGGTTTTTTTAAAAACGCTTTTTTTTTAATGGACAACTTTGCTGGTAGCAACTATTATTGGTATAGATAAAGAAATCCAAGTCATAAAATACTACCTACCGGTCTAGATAAATTAGATAGAATAACACAATAGGTTTTGTCCCAAGAAACCAGCTAGCAAGCTTTTGAAAGTAAGCTTGCTGGCTATCTGTTCTCTAAAGCAGCAACATTTTTAAGACAGACTACGGAAGTCGGTAAGGATACAATAATGCGCAGCCGAAGTCATGGACAGATAATGTAATCAATACTTAAAAACGTTCTATGTTCGTGGAAACGTAATTCTCAGTTCAGTTTTTATAATTGTTATACAAAAAAGCTTTTATAAGCAATCTTAAATCATCAAAGGCAAAAATGTATGTTGGCTCTAACAAGAAAAAAAACAAGTTCATTTTGCGCACTAAGTAAATGGGTATTTATTTTAGAAATTTTCTGACCTACTATGTGCTTTAATTATTAGGAGCGTTGGTTTTGCGGCTATACACTCGTACGTGCAATTTCTGGTATCCTTTATAACGAGTGTCCTACTCGAAACTTTTTGTTATGTGTGTGTGGTCGAGTGCTAGGCCATAATGCCACCTGATAGAAAGTGGGACGATTAGTTAGAAGTTGCGTTTCGTTGTGCAGATAAAAATGCAGAGAACCGAAATATTTCCTTTAAACATCGTAAAACTGACCACCATCTGACGCTTTGGAATTTAACTAAAAGTACTGAATAATGCCTGCCTGTAACTGTCCTGTATAGATATTAGAAAACTCGTTAGCAAGGGTCGGTTCGGGTACTAAAAAGACATCTACTAACATGTACTAACTAGACCAATCCGCAAAAAAAAATTTTTTGACGACCTCCGTGGCGCAGTGCGCGCGCTGTCGCATTGTAAAGTTGGAGGTCCTGGGTTGGATTCCCGGCTCGAGTCTGGTCTGGTGGGAGGCATCATTCGTGGCTAGTTATCACCCTACCGACAAGGACGTGTCGCCAAGCGATTTAGCGTTCCGGCACGATGTCGCGTAGAAACCAATTAGGAGTGTGGGTTTACCATACCCCTAACAGGTTAGCCCGCTACCATCCTAGACTGTATCATCACTTACCACCAGATGAGATAACCGTCAACTTTTAGTAAATTTTAAAAAACTCTTTTCCTTACCATACAATAGCAGAATACATCCTACTAACCAATCCATTACATTATTTTAGTAATAACCCACTATATCTGGGAAGCGTACTAACCATATCGTAACATAAAAAGTAACGAGTCATTACTATCATGATTAAATTCTACGAACAGTACAGGTACTTTTGTTCTGAACACTACGCAATCTAACTACACATACCAAAACTCAAAACAACTGGTTTACTATAAGTTTTGTGGAGTGGGTTAGTGGCAGCTGACATATTAACGCAACAACCTTCTACTATTATTGAATAGCCCTCGCATTAATTTTGATAAGATTCTGCTCATATACGAGTTCATAATGCATTCTAGTAATAATATTATATAAAAAAAGATTTTGAGATCTTTTTCCTCCCTGAAATAAAACGGTTCTTGCGAGATAATCTACCAAAACAGACAAAGAAGTTTAATCAGCTTTAATGTACATAACTGTAGAAGTGTCTACTGTAATCATCATGATCATCATTATTTCAACCGATAGACGTCCACTGCTGAACATAGGTCTTTTGTAGGGAATTCCAATGGTCACAGTCTTGGGCCGCTTGAATCCAGCGGCCCCCTGCGACTCGTTTCATGTCGTCTGTCCACCTTGTTGGGGGTCGACCAACGCTACGTTTACCGGTGCGGGGTCGCCAATCCCGCACCTTGGGACCCCAACGTCCATCGGTTCTCCGAGCTATGTGCCCCGCTCACTACCCCGCTACTGTAATATAGTGGAACAAATACGCGTAATCCAAGCTAACGTTTATTTCCAAATCTGAATCTGAGGAGGGTACGCGTTGAAATATACCTGCGGCCTGCATACGTTGCAGCTCTGCGACGAGGACGCGCGCACGCGCAACGTGCAACGCGCAAGCGGCCCAGCGCACCGCTGAACACCATCTAAACTTATCAACTTATCCTTATCAAATACCCCACTAATAGATTTATCAACTATATCATTATTAATAGACATAACCGATTTAGGCACTATAACACACATAACTAACATTTTAAGCCATTCTCGACCTAACAACGGTACCGCGCCATTTTCAATTATATTTATTCGATTTATATTTAAATAAAAAAAAAACTAAACAAGTTGCGCCACTGTAATATAGTGGAATAAATACGCGTAATCCAAGCTAACGTTTATTTCCAACTGTATTCTAAAACTACCCACATATATACTACATCTACGAAATACCTTTACTCCATGATAACACCTATATCGGGTTAGTAGAGAAGAAACGCTTAACGACGCATAAAACGAAGTATCGAAAGAAATTCTAGTTCGTACTAAACGTATTACATGACCGCCCCAAATAGTTTAAAACACAGACCGTGGCACCCGGCCAAATCCAAACTACGAGGTAACTTTAACTGAGACTAACACCCGTGTTCACACACATTACAATGAAGTTACCCAGTGCATCACAACGAACAGTATAGGTTCAATCTGTAGGAACTTTTGTGGCACAGTATTTCGGGCTCTCTCAAATTGACTCCATAGAGCTTTTTGTCGTGCAGGGCAAGGTGGAGGGCACTAGAGGTCGAGTAAGGTCACCCATGCGATGGACCGAACAGATAAAGTCTGCTGTGGACGGTCTTTTGCACGAGTGCACCAGGCTTTCGGCCAGTCGAGAAAAAGTGGCGTATAACATCTGTCCTAAAAGACATTGCTTCATGATGACCATGACCACTCTGTTAAGAGTGTAACGACAAAGAAGAAGATTTCGGGTTAAATAATCATTGAAAACCCCTCATAGTTTTGCCATATCCGTTTACCTGTCTTTCCGTTTCACTGTCCCCAGCTTAATTCAGAGACTAACTGACTGATGCATATACCAGAAAGTTCTAAACCAGAGGAAATATGAAATCTAAAAAAAATATATATATCTTACACGTTCTTAATAGGTCTTGAAAATTTTGCAGGTGTGTGGAAACTGTGAGGCGATGCAGTTTTAAAAGCGGGATAACTTGGTACCATCCTAAACTAGGCCTGACCCGAAAAATGTAGATATAATTTACGAAACTGGCCAAACCAGCAATCGAACTTGAAATTGCGCCAGGAATGTCAATGAACCTTCGCAAATAGGTCACATTTAACGCCACTTAGTATTCTGCACTATATATATCTAACAAAATGTCCTTTGGAAATTAGTCTCATGTGCTAACTACGTAAGGTAGGTTTTAAAAATCAGTACGCGTCTAGACCAGCGTGCGGATTCATCACGATTTTTTCCTTCACCGTTGAAGCAAGTGATGTTTTAATTATTTTTTAAACCCACATAACTCGGAAAAGTTAGAACATCGTGAGGATACCTGCACTCCTGACGATGTTTCCCATAATGTTCCTCGATGTTTTCCATAATGTGAGGTTTCCATAATGTTCCAGAGTTCTCCATAATGTTCTCAAAGGCGTGTGAAGTCTGCCAATGCCACGGCCAACGTGGTGGACTATGGCCAAACCCTTTTCATATTGAGAGGAGACACGTGTTCTGTAGTGAGCCAATAATGGGTTGATCATGATGATGATGATGATGTATAATAAAAGTATAGACTGACTAAATATAGTTTTAACCCACTTGTTCCTGAACCAACTTTTTTTCTCCGATCCTTTTGAAATTCACACCGTAGGCTAATAATATGCTAGATTTAACATAAAAAATACGAAAAAATATTTTCGTCCCATAGAAAGCTCGGAAAATGGTGTTCCTTAAAAGGAACGATAGTATAATGTACTACCATGAAGCAGGGCTATGAAATCAAAACACCGTTTAAGTTTTAGGTGAATTTATTTGAGAATAAGATGTTTTTTTTAAGCAGTTTTATGTTACACTTAACACAGTAAAATTTTGCATTTTTTGACACACGGAACATCTCAGTTGGTTATCTCGGTACCGAATAATATGGTATCTTCCAGATTGAAGTGCGATTTTGTACAGCCGATGTTGTTTTGTGTTTGTATTTTGACCGGATCTACCGACTCTTCCCATATTTTAATTTTTTTTTTATTAACAGTAGGTTTATACACAAGTATAAATTACTTGCTTTGCTAAGAAAATCTTTGTTCAGCTCTAGACTCTAGTAGACAGGTACTTGTACGTACCTCGTGCTGTCTTCTGTATCTCTTTGTTTGATTGCAGTGAACATTTAGATACTCTACTTACTCGTATAGTTTCTATGGCTTTTATTTCTCTTAATCGCACTTCATCTATGAGCTGATGTAAAAAAGTTAATGAAAGTAAAAAAAAATTAAACGGGACTGCAGAAAAAATTTCGATTTGGGTGCTAGCGTCGTCTTACAATATGCAGATGTTCAAAATTTATTTGTATTTATCTTAAACAGCAGACTGAAGGCAGCAAATTAAATACATTAAATACAAACTTAAAGGCAGCATAATAAAGACTGAAGAAAGTAATTTGTCACCAAGTAATACTTGTAGGTTTTGATTCGCATTCGCATCGCAGTAATGAAGATTTGCCATAATAAATATAAATCTGGCACTGGACATTGGACGTTATATACTAGAGGCATACCGCAGTCTATCTGCTGAAGCATTTTTCCAGTACATGTTCCATCTAGATAGTACGACATAATATCTGCTATAACGAAGTATTGAAAAAGCAAAGCATATCGTCTGAACTAACAGTGAGTAGATTTATTGGCCTGTTTTTTATTTATGCAAATTTGTGTATTGAACCAACTTTCATAATATCTTCGTCAAACATCATTTTGAAATATTTTAATGGACTCTAATATACGGCAGAGGTCTGCATGTCCTTCACAAATCAAAAGTAGTATCGAAATTACGAGCGACCCACTTGTAAGTTTTATTTTTTAACAGAATTAGCTCATTCGCCGAACCACGTGTTGAAGTACCACTTGAAATGCATAGTTTTACTCCTGGGAAAGTATTTGACTGCGTTTCAATTAAACATAAAAACAAAATTTTCAACCTTAATAAGTAGCACATTATCGTCTTCATTACTTACTTCAGCTGATAGAACACAAACCTGTGCTTGCGCTCGTAACTGTGATCTGGTTAAATTATTCAAAGTCACCAAGTTTTCGTCGTCCGAATCATCCGAATACATCCGAATTTCAGTTTTCGGTTGGTAATATGGATATGGATTCAGGTACTATCTCTTCATCATCTTTTTCACTCACTAACTATGTCATGCATCGTCAAAGGACGCGACCATCACTTCATTGCTATAATATAAAATAAACATGTTATAGTAGTACATATTCCTATCGTTTGATTAAAGGAACAGCAATTTAAATCTTAAAAAATGCGCATTTATAATAGTAATTTAAAAATTATAGATATTGTATCAAATAATAGACAAGACAAATAACTTAATTCTGTTCTTGTTAAAAAATATTTATAATATTTTAATATTTTTACACTTACCTAAAGATAGGCATAATACAACGTCTGTTTTTTAAAAATCTTAAAAATTCAGTATGTTTCAAATTACACTCAAATACTTAACACACCAGTCCGTACACTTGTAACCTGTCAACTAAAACTAAAACTGTTAACACCAACAACCCTTAAGTGTTATAATTTTTTTTTTTTGTGCGCCGTTCTTTTTATGGAACGATAGTAACAAGTGGGTTAATCCATAATAAACACCAAGGCCTGCACAAAAGTGGTGACCAGCCGATTTAACTAAATATCTTTTAAATATCAAATGTTTTTGTTTTCTTTAATGTGTTGCCCATTGTCCGTATTCTTAAATATAAATAAATATTCGCATACTAAATATGTTTGTAACCAACATTCTAAAAAATCTTTTTTGCATTCTATCCAGCCTGAGTACAGTCAAGCCTATTAAAAAGAGGATTAAAGAGACGTTAACAATTCAAAGCTCAAAGCACTGGAAAACAATATCACATTCAAACAAACTTAACAAACGTGTTCAAACAAAAAAATAATTTTTATCGTATTCATTTATCTCCAGTATGTATGTTATAACGCTTTGTTGAGAGAAAATAATTATTGGATTTCATTTTATATCTTTGATGTTAGAGCGAGCAAGGATTCATTTTTCCTGCTTAACGAGATGTCACAGTAGAAGGTCGCGTTCATTTTTCATTAGTATCACGCCAGAAGTCAACATTGTATTATAGCAAATAATATTTTTATTATATAAGTAATTTTCGCTGAACTATTTAATTCACTTGCCCTACAGTAAATCTAACTTACAAACTCGAGTCATCCCGCCATGTCATCCTTTTTAAATAACAAAATACTCCAAACCCTAATCGCTCACTCATATGAAGATTTTCACTTTAGTCACTAAGCGGACATGAAAGTGAGCTGTTTCTCCGTGATTTATGGTTATTTGAACAATAGTGTAACCCAAAACCACGTTTTATATTTATTATTTATCTGTACGTTGTAGGTACTCTGATCACAAAAAGTTTGACTGACTTTAACTGGACTGAGGATAGAAGCAATCTAGACTAATTTTAGTATTATATATATACATATATACATATATACATACACTATAATGTATTTATTAATTAAGACATATCTTTTGTAAGGGTTAAAATGTTATTAATTTGTATAAGTACAAAAGAATATAAAACTTGACTAGAATACTATAATTGTTGTCATCATGTCATGCCGCCATGTTTTGGATCCCGCCAAAACGCTGGCCAGTGATTGGTCCACGAAAAATAGCAATAACAATGGACGCCACGAGAACATTGCTATAAGTTTAGTGCTATTTTTGGAAGAAAGGTTTCAACTTAGCTGGCGTATTTATCTAAGTGTTTACAGTATGAAGTAGTAAATATGAAGTTATCCGAATCTATGATTAATTATCATGCGTACGTCCACTTTTGTTATTAGCTGAAACGCCACTCTTGCTAATGCTGCTTTGTTTTAGCATAATGGAAAACGGACATCTAATCGGAAGCGATTGGGATTATCTTACTACAGCTGTCAAAGATCGTTCTAGGGTTGCATCGGCAATGGTTAATCAGACTTCTAAATCCATTGTTTTTTTCTAGAAAAAACTTTACTTTTTCGTGTAAAATATAAGTAAAAAATTTATTTATGTTGTCTTAACAGCTGGCATGCTGGACTAAAAAATTGTCTCAAGTAAAATGTTGGTTGCACGCAATCATATTAATTATGTATCGTTGTAAAATTAAACCAGTTATCATATGTGTCTATGGAATGCCATGCCAGCCTCACAATTATACTTTATTGAAATTAAAAGGACCATTTAAATTCAGGATTTAATAATCATTTTTATTTCGACCTCCGTGGTGCAGCGCGCGCACTGTCGCATCATATAGTTAGAGGTCCTGGGTTCGATTCCCGGCTCGAGTTTGGTCTGTTGGGAAGCTTCGGCCGTGGCTAGTAACCATCCACCGACAGAGACGTGTCGCCAAGCGATTTAGCGTTCCGGCACGATGTCGCGTAGAAACCAATTTGAAGTATGGGTTTACCATACCCCTAACAGGTTAGCCTGCTATATCTTAGACTGCATCATCACTTACTATCAGGTGAGATTGCCGTCAAGGGTTAACTAGTAGTGGATAAAAAAATTCAACTACAGATTTAATTGTTCTTTTTACAATCGGAAGTCATTCAATATGACAAGTCCACAAAAGCTTACAGAAAGACATGACGTATCGTTTATTAACATGAATTTAAACTATAGGCTCCGACGTCTTCGTTAATATATAAAAATATGTACCAAGTCATCGACTCGTTTTCCGAAGCATCTATTCACGACGAATTGAATAGCTTGAAAAGGTTATTGGGATAAAGAAAGGCATCGGTTTCAATACGCTGCATTCAATGTCCTTTTTAGTGTGGAGATCTCACGAATTCTTTTCAGGAAATTTTATTGACATCTTGACGGAGTCCGCAGCGGTGTGAAATATCCAGATTTGATAACTCACACTATAATTAATGTGAATGACTTTCTCAAATTATAGCCTACTAGCTGGTGAAAGAGACTTCGTCTGCGCAGGATTAGTATTTCGAGTAGCTTATATCAGCTTGGCGTAGAAAATAACTAACATTATGTCATTAAAATTATCACAGATGGTGGATTTTTTCTTCCTTACTTGACACTTATCGTCATATTTTGGACAATTCACTCAATAGCTTCATAAATTGTAGCAGATGTGTTATTCTGATGTATAAGCTATATTATTATAAAGTTTCATAAAAATCCATTTCATAATCCATCCAATTATTGTAAAGTTTTACGTGACACAGTAACAAACATCCATCCATCCATCCATACTTACAAACTTTCGCGTTTATAATATTAATAGGATATATAGATATAAAACACATTCATTTAGAAATGGTGTCTAAAGAAATAACCCATTTAATTTTTAATTTCATTTTTATAAAAGCCTTAACTTGGTTGTTTCAAGCAAGACTATTTCTGAATGTAGCTTGAACTGTCGTGAAGCGAGCTCCGAGTGTATAAACATTATAATCGCTGTGTATACGTAATGTTCTCATCTAAAACACGCATGCAAGTGCAAATGATTCCGTGATATTTTACGAACATGGTGACCGCAATATAAAACCCAACTAAAAGGTTGACTGAATACGAGATTGTGTCATGCGTGCTTCAAATCACAATAAGCGTTGATTTGACCTAGTCTTGTAAGTGTTCGTATGTAACTCATACATACTCGTAGCTTCAAGCAAAAGATTAATAATAAGAGGGATGTACTTTGAAATCCTACAAGCTTCTAAATAGAGATAGTTTATTACGTTCATTCATAAAGCATTGAGAAGAATTCGCTAGAGCTAAATGCTCCTATGGTATCATCATCATCATCATGATCAACCCATTGACGGCTCACTACAGGGCACGGGTCTCCTGTCGATATGAGAAGGTTTTGGCCATAGTCCACCATGCTAGCCATGTGCGGATTGGCAGACTTCACACGCCTTTAGAATATAATGGAGATCTCTCAGACATGCAGGTTTCTTCATGATTTTTCCTTCACCGTTGAAGCAAGTGATATTTATTGCTTAAAAACGCACATAACCCTGAAAAATTATAGGTGCGTGCCCGGGCTCGAACCCCCGACCTCTGATTAGGAGGCGGACGTCCTAACCACTAGGCTATCACAGCTTCATACATAGCTTCAAGCAAAAGATTAATAATAAGAGGGATGTACTTTGAAATCCTGCAAGATAGTTTATTACGTTCATTCATAAAGCATTGAGAAGAATTCGCTAGAGCTAAATCTTCCTATGGTATGTATTACCATATTTATGTAAATAAACGATTACTGAAAAAAAAGACGGGTTGCACTCCGGGAGTGCCGGCAGAAGTGAAAACTTGATTATTAACGTTGAGCATGTTTGCTATTTTGGAATGGTTAGGGAATAATTTTGCACCAATTGCTTTATCAGTATAAAAGTACTATCATTTATGTGGTAGAATACAATATTCATTTATTGCGCTATCGTACACAAACATGACAATTTATATTACATTAAAAATTTAACACTTTAAAACTATTACAATTATTTTACATTAAAAAGTTTATCTCTCCGAAAAATCAACTTTCATCCATAATTTCAACGACTTTTTCACCATCATCATTACCAGAACTATCCATGGATGCGCGTGGCACGCTGTAACATACACGAACATTCGCGCAAGCGCCCTGCGCTGCCTAAACGAAACAGTAGGCCCAGGCATACATTTTCGCCGCGCCGTAGAGAGGGGATAGCTGTCTACTCTCCATCCGTCTTACGCTTTTTCGATCAGGTCACGTGTCCTCACGCGAGTTTAAGATTTTATACCCATTACAGAAAAAGTGCTCAACGCCGCTAAAGAAGTTTTCACTTCAAAAACATAGAAACGGAAACAATAAATATTTGCGTGCTTTTACACCCAGGGTAAAAAAAAGATTGTTTGAAAACCAAAACATTCTCACGAATTTTATTTAAAAAATAACATTCGATACAATGAATATTTAAAATCACTGATTCAATATAACGGCTGCAGTATATAAAGTATAATACTACTGGATAACATGGTATAACGCGGAGCATTGAGAATTCTGACAATATTTGCTCTGACATTGATAAATTTCACTTCGTACATATTTAACGCTATATTCGGATGTTTATTGACTGAGGTGCGAGTATGTGGAAAACGCAGCCTGCATTGTCTGCATTAAACTTGATTAAAGGTTAAAATACCTTCAATCATACACTGTTTAATTTTGGATTAGATTAAAACGTTTCTAGTTCGCGTATTCGTATGTTTATTAGTCAAGATTTTTTTTTTTATATAATATTTTTATTTTATTTTTTAAGATTTTTAGTTTTACATTCATTGTTCGCAGCTATTTATATTTAGTTTTATGACCGCTAAATTTAACACTTAGATTTACTTTTACAAAGTGCACTTTGTTCACGTTATGTTATTACGTAGCACAAACAGTAGTTGTACTTGCGTTATTAATTGACACTACACGATCGACACTAGGCCTGGAGATAGGTTAAACTTTCCAAATTCATGTAGATTCCCACAAAGTAAATTTTATAATGATGCTTAAATCTTTTTCGCCGTTGTGACTTCGTGTTATTGGTAAAATAGAGCTACCAACTTGAATTATAAGCATTGTTAATCATATTGTTTCTCATGCCTGTAGCCCTTAGAGCTTCAGTTTTTGTCTTAACATTATAATATATATTAATTAAATAATTAATTTCTTCGTGGTAATTGAAAATGTAGTTCATATTAAACCCATATCTTTAATCGGTGTCACCTCGACCTCCTACCGGTAAATCGCTTGAGCTAGAAAGAGCTGACGTCCCTACGACGTCCTACATTTGCCTACTGAGGCAAACAGGAATTGAATCCAGTAATATGTCAACTAGGAATTTAATTTATCCGGCAGATGTCTACGCTTAAGTTCCTTGGAGTTCCTAATCGACCTACTTTTAAGTTCGAATGTAATCAATGAAGTTCGTCTGACGTAAGCATTGAGTGACCCGACTTAAATGATTAGTATCTTTAATCTTGTCTAGATACAATTGTAAAACAAGTTTTTTTTATATACACTACAGGTGAACCCTTGACGGCTATCTCACCTGGTGTTAAGTGATGATGCTGTCTATAGTAGTAGGCTAATCTGTTATATGGTAAACCCAGAATCGGTATAGTTAAAGCGACACCGTGCCGGAACGCTAAATCACTTGGCGACACGTCTTTGTCGTTAAATAGTCACGGCTGAAGCCCACCAGACAAACAGACAAGATACTAGGAAACTTACAGTATGATTGTAATCTCCACTTAATAAAACGTTGGATCTTAGGTCAAAGACAACGGTACTGCCAAGTGAAGCACATCAAATTACCAAAGTACGTATCATTCATCACTCAACTATCGTATCTAATATTTTATTTCATTTTTAATTATTCTAAATTACAAAAAACTTATTTATAATACTTTCGAAATAAGTTGACCTCCGTGGCGCAGCGCGTGCGCTGTTGCATTTTAAAGTCGGAGGTCCTGGGTTCGATTCCCGGCTCGAGTCTGGTCTAGTGGGAGGCTTCGGCCGTGGCTGTTTACCACCCTACCAACAAAGACGTGTCGCCAAGCAATTTAGCGTTCCGGCACGATGTCGTGTAGAAACCAAGTAGGAGTATGAGTTTACCCATACGCCTAACAGGTTAGCCCGCTACCATCTTAGACCGCATCATCACTTACCATCACCAGTCAAGAGCTAACTTGTGTGAGATGCAGTCAAGGGCTAACTTGTGGTGAATAAAAAAAAAAAGTAACTAACAATACCTTATTCTATTTATAACCCACTGTTAGTTTTATAATGCGTTTATTTCTGTAAACTAAATGTATTGGATGCATTGATTCCGTGAAATGCTCGCTTTTATTTAACCTCCGTCTTAGATTTCGAACTCTATTCGATTCAATTCTTGCAGTCGATACGCTTCAAGACGTCTTTAAGAATTTTCTATTAGAATAGAGCAAATAGACAGTGGTCCTTTGAAGACAGTTGTAGGTCAGTTTTAAATTGAACTGATTGATTTCCTGCAATACTAGAGTTCAAAATTACAGTTGAAAAAGAGCTAGCTGCATTTGAACAAACAACGGATGAGTACTCGCTTCCAAATTGGTTTTTGCTGTACCTGGGAGGTACTTGTATATGGGTTAACATGTTTAGTTACGGGTCACAAGATACTTCCCGGGTCGACTACCAGATCGGGCCAATAATTAAAAGGTCTTCAACAGCAATATAGAAACTCATCATACCCTGGTGCATAATGTACTTAAAGTAGTATATAGTATATAAAATACTAATACATAAAGATAATGGAGTTACCATTTTCAAATACCAGCTTGTTATAATTTTAAACAACAATTTGATACGCATTATTGATTGACATTATTAGGAAAACACAAACAAATAATATATTTTAGATTCATTTTTCACGATGTTTTCCTTCACCGTTGAAGAAAGTGATATTTTAATTTTCTTTTTTTTTAAACGCACTTAACTCCGAAAAGTTAGAGGTGCGTGCCCGGATTCGAACCGCTGACCTCTGATTAGGAGGCTGACGCCCTAACCACTAGGCTATCACAGCTTCAATCATTATCCCACTTCATAATCATTATCCCACTGCTGGAAACATGCCTCTCATTTAGACCTGAAGAATATACAATAATACAATGTGGAAAGGAAATGCTAAACAAATACCTATCGACTTGTTAAGTATTCAACACACTATAACTAATTATAGGTTTTAAACCGAATGTCTAATATTTCTCAACGAAACCAAAACCGCTCAATTAAAATCAATGCTTATTTCGTTTAACGTTTTCCAATTCTTCAACATAACAGTCAGTATGCCTCTTGCCGTCTTAAAGAAATTTCTATTTGAACAGGTAATGGAGACTCCGACATATTTACACACGTCTAGTTTCTAAGCAGTTCTTGTTGATATTAACATTCTTCTTTAGCACCCATAAGATGGTGCACCATACACCTTATTATAAGTGTGATTCTGCGTGAACCCTTTCTTATTCAGGTTCAATAGAAGTTTATGTCTGTCTCTGACGCTATCTCAGAGATGCATAATGGAATTTTCACGGTTAGCGCCACTGAAGATAGGGTGTGTGGTGGGTATAGAATACGTTCAACTCGAATGGTAGCATCCTTATCCGTCGAGAATGAGAGGCATCTTCACCTGTCAAGCCAAAACCTAGAGTCTTGAGACGCGCCCAATATTCTTGACGTGTCTCGGACGTAATAACGGGGCCTCGATCTTAGACCCCCGTGGAAGGTCGGCTTCGGTGGAGGCCGCAGGCTGGGTTGCGGACGAGTGCGCGAGCGTTCCAAAGACCCAGCCATCAGGTGACGCGGAGGACTATTTCAGTGAGTGGTGGATTTTAGTGGGTATTCTGGCCGCCGGCGAGTCCCATATACCCCGCCGGAAGCGGCCCGGTAAAAAAATATACTAGACTACTACATAGATAGCTGATAGATAAATAGGTATACACACTACGCAAAAAAGATGGAGAAACGAAAATATAAAATACTTAATCAAAAGAGCTGTCACGATATCATGCACAGCTCGCAGACATTGAGTAATAGACATTTTTGTAGCAAATTACAGGGTTATTGTTATGTCACACTTGGAGTCTGAATGACACCGTGTCACCTTCAGCTTTCGGCTATAAATAATTGTGATACAACTAATAATAGTTGAACATATCAGCCAGCGGCTCTACCCACGTGTATTATCCACGTGTGAGATATCACCGCCCTACTTATTATCTTCAAAACTTTACTATTTATTATACATCAAACATTTTACATAAAACTTAAAATAAAACTTAGATTAACTTACAACTAAAAATCTTAAAAAATAAATAAATATTTAACATCAAAATATATTATTAAAAGGAGTCCCTTTAGGCAAGGTTCCGAAGATACTGGCAGCGTTCCCCCTTTGAATGGCTAGACTTATTCTTTGTCCGAGATAGCTGGCAGCTCTTCGGTCCCCTGTGATGTCGACTAACCTTTTTGCTATTTCCTTAGAGCGCTAGGACCCCACGGACCAAGGGTCTCGACCCCGAATGGGACAAAATCATATTCGGAGCCTTATTATCTTATATATATAAAAGAAAGTCGTGTTAGTTACGCTATTTATAACTAAAGAACGACAGAACCGATTTGGCTGAAAATTGGTGTGGAGGTAGCTTAGAGCCAGGCAATGGACATAGAATACTTTATATGCGGTTACATTTCCCGCGAGATTTATGAAAAACTGTATTTCACGTCAATGAACTGACTAACTCGTAATTTCAGCTTACCACAGAAATTTTACTCGAATTGGTAGTTTATTCCATAGCAGATTTAAAAACCCCTAATCTACACGGACGAAGACGCGGGCATCGACTAGTATATTTATAAAGCCCTCCACTCGCGCTAACTCTCGCTTTATCTTCTTTTTTTTTCTGACCTCTTGGTAATTAAGGTAGATTATGTGTATGTAAGTGATCGCGTCCGTGACTGTACCAATATTCAGACTCCCACTGAAAACCAGCGCTGCGGCTTGCCACATCTGATGCTCATTGGGTTGCCATTTTTTGGTCATACAAATAAATGAAAATAAAAATACGTAGGTGTTTTTTATTTTACTCACTAATGTTTTATGTTGTCCCGATTAAGTTAAGTTACCAACCCTATAACGGCTAGTTACTTATAAGTTACGTACATACAAACCAGAATACCATGACACGTATCTATTGAAATCTGGTTACATCCTTAATGTAAGCAGATTTAATTAGGTAGTTTCATTTATTAAAATATCGACAAAAATCATACGCATCTAAAAATGGGAAGCATTTTCTTAAAATTAATAAATATACGGCCTTACGATATATATCTTTATCATTGCTAGGTTAACCCGCTACCACCTTAAACTGTATCATCACTTACCACCAGGTGAGATTGCTTACTTGTAGTGGATTTAAGAAATAAATAATTATAATTCATAACATTTAATTTAACAAATTGTTTACAATCCGCAGTATGTCATGATTAAAATACAAAGATATTTACTTTACTATCGTATAATCACGGTATATCGAACCTTCCATTTAGATTTAAAAAATCCTTAGATTTAAAAAATAAAATACGCACTCAAATTTTTCAATTGATACTAATATGCCTTTAAGAAAGGTAGTGTCCTTTTTCTTCATCAAAATAGACAGCGGATTTAATATTTATTCAAAGCCTTATTATTCTGGGCCTTTTTTTCGTTTGGCTTTCTATTGAATTGTTCTTTCTAACATAACGAATATTGAGATCAACATCTAAAGGAAAACATATTATTCTCTGTCAACTCACTACTTGAATAATGAACCGTCGCTTAAAAAGCAAGACTATGCGATATACCGTCACAGTAACCGTATATCGTTGGAAATGTTTGCCCTCGTCGAACGCTTTCACCAATGCTTTTCAGAGCCAATTGATTTCTCACGTCAGCAATGTTTATTCGTGGTAATGATTCTGTTTTCGTTAGACACAAAGTTCGTTTCACAGGGTTATATTTCTATTGTCTCGTATTATTATTGAGAAAGAAAATAATGCCTTTAAGGCAAAATCTGGCCCATTATTTTTTGGTATGTTTACTAAGTTACTGATGTTATTTATGAAATTACCTCTTATGACCCTGACTATAAGATGACCACTGAAAACACCGCATTGCCCTGTCTTCGTTTAGATTTTGTGTTTTCTTCTAAGTTTTCTCACGTTGTGTGGCCCAACCCACGACCTCGAAGACCACAGACCACTCGCCGTCGGACCCTTTCCCCCCAGCTTTGCCTCACAGGAAACGCAATTAGAATGACGTTCCCTTTGTTTCTTTGAGCTGAAAAGTTTTCTAGCAAAGCTTCTCTACGAATCTCGCCAACCTGCCCGGTTACTGTAGCAACCAATAGGGCTCGTAAACTTAATCCGAATCAAACAATCACCTTCGCACCGGTTTATAATTATGTATAAACGTATATTTATCAAGTTTGCCTTCGAAATTGCTTCATCGTAGGTTTCGTTAAAATGACAGGAAGCAGACTTTGTTCAAAATAACTCACGCTTCTTTTGCCGCGAGGAAACCCTCGAGGAAGGAGGAGGAAAGAAAGGAGGAGAAAAGGTTTACTGATTATGGTGAAATTTTATATGTTGAGCAGAAGGAAGGCAACAAGGTTTGTTATTGATACCTAGGAAATGAAAACAAATCCCACCTAGAAAAAGTTTCGATTCGTTATATTTGTGATAATTATATTTAGAATTTTTTAATTCTTTTACATTATAAACCATAACCTAGTGATTTGAATAACTTATAACCATGTCTATGTTGTGAATTGTAATTACTAAAGCCAAAAGTAAAACGTCTCAATAGAGTCTAGCACCAATTTAGCTTATGTTTCTAGATAAATAAGAACATAAAATAACGAAATTTTCTTATAGCTACCATTAAACAGACTGAACATCAAAACTTAACCAGTGCTGATATTAAGATAAGTTTAATAGAAGCCATAAATTAATAATTAACCGTTTTCCTTGGAACTTTTCACAATTACCAAGAATTTCGTGGCACTTTTCTAATATACGCTTCCATTTACGTAATCGACAGCGGCAAGAGACGTTATCGAGGCAAATCATATAACTCACTGTCATCAGACTTCACTTGAATGATGAATCGTTACGGGTTTTAAAAGCGGGAAAACGTGTATTGACGCTCGATATATTTGCTCGTATCGAACGATCTCAGGGGAAATGAGGTCCTGGTCGAGGGAAAGATAAAGGTGATTTTATGTCGCTCACAGAAATATTTAAGGAGACGGTGCCTTATCAGTCGACGATAAACAAACATTGTCTTGAGTTTATCTCATCACATGGCATGACATAGACAACCTTCTGTATCGAGTATTAAATAAAGTTTAATCTCTACTCAATATTTTAAATGCGAAATTGTGGTTGTTTGTTGTGTTTTGGGCAAAACATTAATAGTTTACCTTGAGTTTACAAAGTAATATTTTATGTATTTTATGTCTTAAGCTACTTTGTAACATATATGACTTACGAATTTATTCGCAATTACGCTAGTTTTCTATAAGATATTATATGTTATTAATACTTCTATAGCTATAAATTATTATATCTCTCACCGAAACTTCCCCACGTATACCGGTAATAAGAGAGTAGACACAGTATTAATTTTATGTTCGCGCGGATGGATGAACGAAGGAAACTTTCGTCTTTTTATAAGTTGAGGACCAGCGTCTTTAAATATGTGGTATTTGTGAAGGGGGGCCAAATAAGGACTTTCATGTGACCCCATTTTATGAACAGATGAGCGCTTGATGCATATATTCGATCGTCTTATTTCCCTTTTAGGTGATGTGCCACACCATATGGTACGGAAGATTTACATATAATGAAGAACCTGTGCTCTTAAAATTACGCAGCCCATGCATTATTCTTGACGTGATCAATTTGCACCGTAACAGGTAACGAAGCAGTTTTTTTTTTTACATTGATCTGACGATGACGTTGCAGTATAAATTTTGATCAAGGTCACGGATGCAAAAGGCGGTCTTGCTGGACTCTGCTAGAATAGTCCGGTGGTTTCTCATCTGGTCGCCCTGACCCACGGACGTATGGTCTGCCCTGCCGGAGCGTAATACTTCGGCCGGTACAAATATGTATTTATGTAATGTGTATGGAGGTTTTTTTTATTTTTATATATATAGGTTTATTATATCTTTTGGTTTCTATATGTAAGGTAGAATATAATGAAAATAATAATAAATTTTCTTTATTTAGGCGACTAGGGTCCAATTTGTTAGTACAGCTATATACTATGTTAGTATGTATACACTAAACACATTAAAGTTTTCTCTGCCTGTAAAATCTTTCAAACGAAGATTTTGTTGCATGCGTTATATTCTTCTTTCCAGCACACTTCCAGGTTACAAAGTCAAACCTTGAGTCTCGATATAAATGGCCCGACGTGATTTTAGTCAGTTTTCGTTGTGAATTGCGAATTGTCTGGCACACAGCTATACGTCACCTTCATGCATTAAATTACCAACATTTTGTTGAAAACACAGTTACCTTCCTCCCTACTCTGTGGACGATGTAGGTAATAATTAATACTGCTTTTGTATTGTTAGAGAAAAGGAACAGAGTTTACATGCTAAGCTAACTGAATAAAAGATAGAATTGTTTCTTATTATTCTTCGTGGTCGTAAAACTCTTGGCTAAGCGGTCGTGGTCATCACGAAGCAACACCTTTGAGGGCCGATGTTATACGACTCGCTTTAATATAATTGTTTATCTTTATTTTACTGTTATATTATCAATATGATGTATACAAACAAGATATTTTGTAGTTACTGTTACTGATCGTAAGAGAATATTAATTAAAACGCTGGAGCATGAAGTATAGAGCCGTTTCAAATACAACAAGGTTATTTATTATCAAATTCTACAAAAATATGTACGTGTAATTTCGTCGACGCTTCATTGTTTTACTTTTGCAATATTTAATGAGTATACTTTATTAATCTTAAGGTTTTAGTACGTCATTATGAATATTATAATGAATCTATTTTATTCATATCGCCGCTACTAATTACACTTATTGATTATCATCTTACAAATTGTCTGAAAAAGATTGTTTAAGTCATAAAAACCGCCTACACATACAAATGACAAATATGAGTAAAGTTTTTTAGCATGTAGGCTTCACTTGTGTTAAGCGCCAACTAGTGAAAGTGGCAGAATTATTGTTCGTTAGGTACCTCACCAAGTACTGAAGGTTGGTTTTATTCAGTAAGGTTTTATTTTACTCCTTGTCCTCGCAAAGCTTAAGAGTACTCGCGATTCCAGTCTTTCACATTCCGGAACCCGGAGTTCCTCTTACGCCTGAAGCGCCTTTTCCCAGCCACTGTGCCCATCATTATGAGTTAGCCTGTATCTATCGTGCCCGAGCGCATACCACATGGGCAACTTATTTATTTTCGACAGTACCCTAAAGTTTGCGATGACATATTGGTCGCAAGATTTTTTTCATTTGCAACAGATTGTTAGCACGCGTCAATAGGCCCAGATCTCGAATGCTTGTAGACATTTCCCAAGATCCTACTTTATAGTACAGAATTTGTATCCGTACAGAACAATCGGCCATATGTAACAATATAAATGGCGTTTCCGTAATACAGTGTTCAGATTACGGCTCATGTCAGAATTGATGGAAGTTAATAAGTCAATAGACCTTGTTTTATTTCAATTTGCTAGTTTAAATAAACATTTAACTTCGTTTTAATTGTAAATCAATTATTCTATTACTTACAATGCGTCTGGTGGGAGGTTTCGGCAGTAGCTAGTTACCACCCTATCGACAAAGAAGTGTTATCAAGTGCTTTTGCGTTTCGGCATGACGTTGCGTAGAACCCAACCATGCCTCTTATAAATAAGTCCACTTACATGATAAACTGTATAACTTGTAGCATTGTCGTGATCAACCTATTACCGGCTTACTACAGAGCACGTGTCTCCTCTCAATATGAGAAGGGTTAAGCCATAGTCCACCACGATGTGCCATGTGCGGATTGGTAGACTTCACACGCCTTTGAGAACATTATGGAGGACTCTCAGGCGTGCAGGTTTCCTCGCGATGTTTTCCTTCACCGTTGAAGCAAGTGATATATTTTTTTTTAACTCTAAAAAGTTAGAAGTGCGTGCCTGGATTCGAACAGCCGACCTCTGATTAGGAAGCCGACGCCCTAACCACTAGGCTATCACCGCTTCACTTGTACTTGTAGTATATAAAAAAAACTAAAAGGTACTTTATCTTATTAATAGCGCTAAAATATTACTTGCTATTGTCACTTATACCATTTTAATAATCTGCTTATTTTGATAATTTTTGAGTATCTGTACTAAGTTACGTACTTATTAATTACAGGGCACAAAACATATTGAAAAACAATAACTCTCTGAGAACACCAATTAAATGATTACATCATAAAATAACATAGAAATTTAAAAAGCAAATCTATAGTAGACTATTTTTTTAGCCAGTTATCTCAGATCAGAATTCTATTTTTTTTTTCTTTTTAAGATGTTACAACTTAACTCAAGTTAGATATGGGCTTGGGAATTTAGGAAGGTCATTCCCTTACTACTTCTAATAGAGAACATTTTTAATAATCATTGTATTGAGGTTGAATAGTAATGCAAATTGTTCTCTTTTAGTATTTGAAGACATATTGTATAACGAAACAATTGCTACACAACAATGTTAATTTAAATGAAGCCATCTGCTGTATACAGCAACATGTTATTGCGTTCGATAACCAACCAAGTTGTCGGGGTAGTTTTCTCGCTTGTAGCCAGGGTGCACATTGGTCCAAGACGGAGACGTGTGATTTTATACTAGAACAAATGAGACGCCTTTCCCAAATACATTGCCCTTTTTGATTTAAATAAAACAAAATAAAAATATCATTGTGATATGTAAATTTGTTATTGATAGATTTATGACAAAATTATTTGAGCGACATGTTCTTTGTTACGAATTTAAGTGCAGTGAAATGTGTAGATATCTATTTGTTTCAGCTTAGAACACTCATTAATAAATAAGGTAGATATATATTAAAATAGAACGCAGTTTATCTTATATTAAGTGGGTGTTTTTATTACATCTTTTCTATAGTACCTATTGCGATAATTCAGAATTTCACCTTTGAAACAACAAAAACATGCAGCATTTATTTTCCTTTAGGTACTTATTATCTTAAAAGTACATGTCACATAAATAAGAAAGAAATGTTAAGGAGTCAAATAAGTGCTGGGCCACTAACACCTTGTGGCTTTCGCGCACTTAAAGCCCGCGGCTTTTTCCACATTTTTTTTAGTTTTTCGCAAACTCCGCAGGGCCATACATTTTTTGGTATTAAAAGTAGCTTATATGTTAAATCAGAGTATAATCTACCTCCATCCCCAAAGTATATTAACAATTTTAATAAAATTTTAATAGATGTTTTTCATCATCATCATTTTAACCGATAGAGGTTTATTGTGCGTAAGTGCTGCACGTAGGTTCGTTGAAGGAATTTCCAAAGTCCATGGTCCTGATTTCAACTGCTCCCTGCGAATAATTTGATTTTGTCTGTCCGCCTAGCTGAGGGTCAACTAACGCTGTGTTTGCCGATGTAGGGACCAACGCTACTTTTTGCTGATAAATTGGTTAGTTACGGATCATACACACCATTTGTATGAATATTTAAAAGGATAATTGCGTTTAATTAATTATATATGTCGCTTTCTATTAGTAAAAGTGAATAGCATCATTTTCTAAGCGCTCATCCTAAAGTCGTGACGTTGTATCCAATCCATCATTTCCATAATCTCTAACAACACGCATACAATCTATAGTGGAAGCAGAATGTAAATGCTAATTAATCTGGCTTTTCCCTCCATGGAATTCAGGTCAAACTGCTTCTGTGCTGTATTTGTTAATCGGTTAGCTTGTACTTAAATGTACTCCCAGTTTTAGTGTTTCTAGTTACAGGAACTCCACTCTAAAGTTGCTTCCTTTCAATTAAAAACAATACGGATTGGACTTCAGATACTTCAGATTATGGTTTAATTGATATATTTTTTAGAAATCTGAAACATTTAATATTTTGACCTCATTCATAAAGAAATTACAACCTATGATTGTGAAATAGAAATTTTTAGGAGTAAAACTTCACGGTCATATTCATAAAGATAAGGACATGCAGAATTCTGCATATTTGCCAAATAGCTAATTTGAAAGTATGTTTTGGGTTCACTGATTTATTTGATCTAGACTTCTGACTAATGTTCTATCAATATAAAGTTTTGATTACTTAAAAATATGTAAGACGTTGCGCATAAATCAGTTTTGTAAGAATTTATTTTAAAGTGTGGTAAATTTATGTGGCTTAAAAAAATTACAGATTCCAGGCTCGGATGGTACGAACATGTAATGCGTAGACCTGACGATTATGTAGTTAAAAGTGCCTTTCCATTGCTGCAGAGAAAAGGGGAAGGGGAAAACCCCATGTTTGACGAATGTCCAAAAGGACATGAAATGCCTCAGCCTCAATGATGAGGATGAGATGATTCTAAAGTAAGATCAACGTGGCGCCGAATGATTAAAAAAAGCCGACCCCGCGTAACGGGATAAGCCGAGGCCAAAGAAGAAGAAAGAAGAATTAATAGGTAAGCTTAAAAAGTTTTAAAGTATGGTAAATTTAAGTGGCTTAATTAATAGGTAAAGAAAAGTTGTTCATAATTTTGTCTATAAACCATCGTTTAGTCTCAGGTTTACATTGAATGGACAGTTTAACGCCGGATCCATGACCAACCTTTTTACTTACAGTGTGAGTTAGGAGCTAAGTAACTGCACACATTCTTAGTTACTTTAGATCTTTATTTTTCACATAAACGGCAAAACGTATTCTATTCAACTTGAAACCTTCTCGAATCAAATGTTCTCGAGGGGAATAATGAAATCCAACCCCCATACCCTCGGGGGTTTGTCGGATGTTTAAAGGCAGTTGCCTCGCTTATAAGATTCCAATGTGTTTTCACTTATCTGTGATTGGTTTTTCGGCGCTGGCTGGCCTAGTCGTTTGTGTTTCAATATAAAGTTGAAAAAACATGTTTCATACGTAAATAGAAGTAAAACTAGTAATTGCTACGATGCGTGGACTCGTTTTTTAATGCGCTTTTGATTCATTGATAGCGGATAGCTATCCGCTTTATGACGAAATAAAATTTTAAGAATAGGTTTTTTTAATTTCTATTTTGTCTACAAGAGATTACGATAATAACTTTGTACAATATATATATTCTAGCATTATACCTTTTTCACTAACCGTTTTTGTGGGCCGTTGGTATACTCTTCCGTTAAGTTAATTTTCGAATATTTATTGAAACAATAATATTGTTAATTGCTATGCATGTGCTAAGCTATAAAAACCATTCTATACAAAAGTATCCACTACAAGACACTTTTGATTATGCTTACAGAGATCTCGGATTGTAAGGCGCGTTCAATGGTCCGGCGCGCCTCGGACGGAGTTCGGGGTCATCATAGGCCCCCCGTGAAGGGTCTGCCTCGGCGGACGCCGCTGGGTGGGCCGCGGTCGAGTGCACGAGTGTTCCCGTGACCCAGCCACCAGGCGACGCGAAGGAGCATCGCTGGGTTTTAATGGGTATTCTGGTCGCCAGTCTGGCCGCCGGGGAGTCCCACATACCCCTTCGGAAGCGCCGCAGTCTTGCCTGCGTCGCCTCCGGAGGGGATGCGTAAAAGCATTTCCCAGCGTGAAAAAAAAAATGCTTTGAGAGATCAAAAATATTCTGAAATGTTATGAAACCACATAAATGTCATAATAGGGTAGCTACCTCCGTAGCGCAGCGCGTGCGCTGTCGAATTATTGACTTGAAGATCCTGGGTTCGATTATCTGCTCAAGTCTGGTCAGAGCCTTCGGCCGCGGCTAGTTACCACCCTAGCGAAAAAGGTTTAGCGTTCCGACACGAAGTCGCGTAGAAATCAATTAGAATTATGGGTTTACCATACCATACCTCTCAAACAGATAAACCCGCTACCATCCTAGGCTGCTCATCACTTACAGTCAATAGATAAATCATAGCGTATATAAAAAGCGAAAAGCCTTACATCAGAACTGCAATATTTGAATAAACTCTGAAACTACTAGGATATCTCTACTTCACTTCACTCTATTTCATTTTCAATTCTTAGCGAAGACCTCTCAGTTAGGTTAACAATATGCATCGATAGCTCCAGTGATACAGGCTGTGCGTTGATAGATCAATCAGTCAGTTAGCATTTTCTTTTATAAATACATATTACTAACACTGGTCGCGTTTGAACTAATGTTTGATTGGTTATAAGCAAACTTTGTACACCTCTCTACAGCTTACATCAAAATTATCCTAGTATCACAAAGCACGTAACACAAACGCAGGGCAAAAGTCCTAAATCGCGCCACAACCACCGCAGAGGGGATTTATTGCCAGCGATGATTTCACTTTAATCCATGTTACGCAGAAAGTACGATGGCTGTGCGATGTTAATACTACTCAGTAGGCCATCAACATTTCCATCAGCATTCAATTTCAAAGCTATTTAGAAGGCACTAGATTAGATTTTGGGACCGCTTGGCTGTATGACTTCATTACGAACCCAGCTGTGTCATACTGGATTTTTGTGACGTAATTTATAATATGACAGATATTATAAATGACCTCACAAAAATCCAGGATATGTATATTTAAAATGGATGTATACATATGCAATACAAATAGGCTAGTCATGGTCCTTTCCATGGGGAAAGGTAGCCACATTCGTAAAGTTTGCTGTGTTGGTATCCAACATCGTACGGTCACTTAGGGAGGGTCTTCCAACGTTACATCTGCTGTTGTGAGGTCGTTCTTCCAGACACTCCATCGGCCTTTTGAGAAATGTGCCAATATTTGTAACTCTGGTTCTTCAACCCTTCTAGTCCCTATTTACTCTCAAACGCCCACTAAGTGACGGAGCAATAACCAATATTTTCCTTAAGACATAGAGATATTCAACCGTGTCTATTGGATCTAGTTGTATACTTAGTATTTCGTCTAAATCTCAAGATTTTTTATTTAATATTGTAAAACGACCTGATTTTTGACCATTAGATAAACAAAATGACGAATCAAACATTGATTTGAAACAGTGTCATACCGATCAATTAAACTTGGAGAAATAAAATTAAGACATTTTTCCTTTTTATTAACGTTTTTTTTTTATGTAGGACATTTAGAGGGTATAGAGAGATTTGAAAAATCATTAGTTTGCCCGGTCACATTCTCAACACTATTTGTATCTAAGTATCAAAATGACATCGAACATTATGGAAACCTAAGTCAGTTTAATTCGCATGGTGGAAGTTGGTACATGCATCGCAATATTGCGACCGCATCGCGGATTTATTACTAACGCCGATCGCACTTCGATTGTGCAACTAATTGCAAACACGTATCACTACTCATAATGCTAGCCTATCATTTTGAAATAAACAATAATATTGATAGAGAGTGCTAAAATTAAACTTCAGTATGATAGTTATGTAAAACAAATTACCATTGCTTGCCAATGTACCTCGAAGAGCAAGTTTTAGCAATTAATCAAAGTTATATTACAAATAAAGCTCACCAGCCCGCAATGAAGCAACGTGATGGGTTTATGGGACTTTAATGAGGTTTATATTGGTAAAAAAACCTATAATAGCCTAGTGGTTAGGACGTCAGCGTCCTAATCAGAGGTCGGCGGTTGAATCCGGGCACGCACCTCTAACTTGTCGGAGTTATGTGCGTTTTTAAGCAATTAAAATATCATTCCCTTCAACGGTGAAGGAAAACATCGTGAGGAAATCTGCATGCCTGAGAGTTCTCCATAATGTTCATAAAGGCGTGTGAATTCTGCCAATCCGCACACGGCCAGCGTGGTGGACTATGGCCAAACCCTTCTCATATTGAGAAGAGACCCGTGCTCTGTAGTGAGCCGAGAATGGGTTGATCATGATGATGATATTGGTAAAATCAAGTGTAGGCACAGTTATACTAATAACTGTTGCCGAAATAAAAAACGGTAGCATAACAATAAAAGATTTACTATCAATAAATACGCTTTTGAAGATGTATGGTCTATCCCCAAATCAAGGTGAAATACCTGTCAGAGTTCCTTCAGTAATAACCTCATCAAGACAGACATGTCCGTCTCTCTTGGTTGACTCAAATGCAAGCGGACGAGTGTTTTGTGTTATGCGTTTGCGCGTAGTTAGTAAAATCAAAAAAATTGTCGCCATCTGAAAAAGGCACTTCAGGACCAAACTGTTCAAACTCCAAACCAAAACTGTAGTCACAAAATATTCAGTTCGTTACTTGCTATTGTGCGTCAACAAGTCAACCTCTCGACAGTATGCTCGAAATAATCTGCGGTAACGAAGAAAAAAACTTGATTTAATTTATATTGGAGATCTGAAAGAGTTGAGTTATTTTTTTATTTGCTACAACTTAGCCCTTGACGGCAATCTCAAATGATGGTACGTGATGACGCAGTCTGGGATGGTAGCGGGCTAACACAGGTTAGCACCATCCCAGACAGAGTCTCCTCTTCTGGGGCTTACCATACCTCTGTATGGTAAGCCCATACTCCTAATTGATTTCTACGTGACATCGTGCCGGAATGCTAAATCGATTGGCGACACGTCTTTGTCGGGTGGTAACTAGCCACGGCAGAAGCCTCCCACCAGACCAGACTCGAGCTGGGAATTGAACTCAGGACCTCTAACTTTATAATGCAACAGTACACGCGCTGCACCACGAAGGTCGTCGAAAAAAGAGTCAAAACACTTCTACTGTACACAACACAAAGTACAGAAAAATGCAAAACCACCACATTAAATATAATTTGGTAGCCATAATCTGTGATCACTACAAACTACCAATGGCGTAATATCTACAGAAAACCGCGTGTGGAAACCCATCATCTATGTGGTGTAGCGTACACAAAATAAAAAAACCCCTGAACATAAAGGGCAGAAAACTGCGGAATTTAAAAATGCCTTCAACAGGCTACATCCAGCTATGGACGTCCATCGGTTGATATGATGATATTTTACATATAAGTTATGACATGGTACGTCCCTGACAGATTTCACACTATCACGCTTTACGGTTCCGGTTTTCAAAACCCTGACTCTGATATTATATCCATTATAGCCTGATATACCTTTTAACGAGAATACAGAGATAAAAATGATATCGTACGCCGAAACAACGGCAACGCAGATTTATGGGTCACGCTGACGTCTGCTTCAATTCAGTGTAATCAAAATTCTCTGATATGATTAAGCCCAGATATCTGACGTTCCTGAAGGATCCCAGCGGCCAGGAACTTCGAAACAAATGATCCTGATATACCTTTAGATGGGAACGGAGTGTAACATAAAATAATCTGCCACAAGATCCACAGCATCTGATTTAAAGTCATTAAAATTCCCTTATATGAGTATGGTGAAAAGCTGTGATAGCCTAGTGGTTAGCGCATCCGCCTCCTAATCAGAGGTCGGGCGTTCGAATCCGGGCACGCACCCCTAACTTTCCAAAGTTATGTGCGTTTTAAGCAATTAAAATATCACTTGCTTCAACGGTGAAGGAAAACATCGTGAGGAAACCTGCAAGCCTGAGATTTCATAATATTCTCAAAGGTGTGTGAAGTCTGCCAATCCGCATATGGCCAGCGTGGTGGACTGTG
Source organism: Lasiommata megera (assembly GCA_928268935.1). Classification (NCBI taxonomy): domain Eukaryota; kingdom Metazoa; phylum Arthropoda; class Insecta; order Lepidoptera; family Nymphalidae; genus Lasiommata; species Lasiommata megera. The sequence continues at coordinate 12,243,516 of OV743314.1, read as the reverse complement.
GCCAAACCCTTCCATATTGGGAGAAGACCCGTGCTCTGCAGTGAGCCGGCAATGGGTTGATCATGATGATGATGATATGAGTAAACAATTAAAGTTCCTGACGAATAAGAGGAGCCCGCAGCCACGAACCAACCAATGATATTACGTCCTTCATACGCATTATATACCTTTGTATGGCTATACAGAGAGTAACATAAAATCGTCTGCCGCAACGACCGCAGCGCGGATTTATTGCGCGCACTGATTGCACTTTAATTGTTCTAGTAATTTCGAACACGCAGTAATGATGCTATGATGGACAGCCAGGCAAATCTAGGTTGGTTCGAAATTTTGCTATTTGCATAATTGCTTTTAAAATGCTTTCCTTCAAATGCCATTTTTGCTTCGTTGATAGGTTGCTGAAGTATTGTTACATTTATTTAAATATATTTTCATGAACAAATCCATTATAGTAATAATAAATCTTCATTTCATCCATCAAAACAGACTCATATTGTTAGTAAATGCATTCTATGTTAGTCGTGGAAACCGTAAAACTTCTACAGTAAGCAAAATTAATTTTGATGTGCAAATAACGTCCGCTCCGATCCACTTCTTATAGAATAGCAGCGTTCACAAATTTGCAGTCATAACGTGCTACGGGCTGCTTTTCGGATGCTGTTGAAGCTGCGCTACAACAGCGAAGCAACATAATCAGTACGCATGTTATACAAAAAACTGGACAAAAGTCCCATGGGGCAAAGATGCGAGTTTTGCTACGAGATAAGACGAAAAAACTGTGCAGATAATTATATCGTAGCGCGGTACAGAAGAATGTTCAATATTAAGTTAGTCTTAACATTATTTATGAATTTAACTGAAAATCCATGCGGAACCATACTGCGCACGCCATCTACCTTATGCGTCTGGAAATGCAAAACTCGACACTAAAAACTTGGTCTGAAATCATAAATAAAACCTCACCCAGGCTTTTATTCTTTCAACTCCTTACAAAAGCTTCACGCTACAAATGATGCAGAGAATTTCATTCGGAAAAAAGATAAGTTCCGGTACAAAAAAAGAGCTTCCTACCAGTGCACTTCCACCCTGGTTAATTAAAACACTTTTCTCAAGCAAGGCAAATAAACTACCGACTATCCAATCTAAAAAAAGAACGCTTAAATTCCAACTGTCGTAGAGAACTGGGAACAAAGGTTTCCCAGGTAACGCGGCTTAAGAGATCCGTCAAAAGATAAAAACTTGAACCGCAAAGAAATTCTAAGATAATAGGCGAGATTCCAGATTGTGATACGATCTTGTTCCATAAAACGTGTTGGACGCTATTTAGATGAGAGCCTAGATTTAATTATTGTCTTGGATGAATCCAAAGATTGGATTCTCTTTTAAGATTATTTCCACGATAATTCCCGAATCTTTCCTTATCCTTTTAGGTACTTCAGTTCCAAGAAACGAAACAATTCTTTAGGGTAATGTAAAATCGTCTTAATTTTGGTAACAAAGAGCTATATTGTCATCCTCCATTAAAACTTATACTTTTGTATTATAAAAACAATTACCGAGCACTAAACCATGCTGGTTAAAGGTCCTCAATACATATTAGTCTTTGACTATGCTCATTGAGTGCATCATGACATGATTGACTTTACAGAGTGAGAGATCGGCTTTTACATATCACCACTATTTACAAATATTTAAACAAAGGTGTAGTTGTTAAATTGTAAATAGTAACAAAGAAATGTCAGCTTATGGGCTATTATGGGCCTATGCTGTACCTTTATCTGTATACAGTGATTTAGATTAGGACCTGTGTGGTACTTGCACATATTCAAAATATATTAGTAAGTACCAAAAAAAAACACAAATTTTAATCAACTCATATAAAAGAAAGGATTTAACTCTTGTGTAAAACTGGTCATCAACATTTAAACTCAAGTCAACACGGCAGATAACCTATAAGATTTTATTGTGTTAATCAATATCTTGTTAGAAGTTACAACAATTTTATTTTTGTGGCTTTAATCGTTATTTTTAGATATGTGCAAGTGCTGAATAGGTACCTACCTATATATACCTGTGTAGAGACAAAGTCGCAACATCAAGCCCCAAACGAGAATTACATCTGAAGTAGTGGCGGTCGTGAATTAGAAGTGGGCGGTCATATTGACGTCAGAATGGTTGAGCGACCACTAGTGTTACTTAAGCAGGTGAATCGACTGATTGACAATGTCAATATCGACTACGAGACATCACTCATAGCTAATAAGCCGAGAAATAAGGGTCATATTTAAGTGTTCTAAACAGTACTTTGTATAATAAATAAAATTGACATGGTAAATTCAAATTTCAAATCATACCAGTGACCGTAAAAAACAACACTGTTATAAGAAAAACGTTTATTAAATGTAGGTCGCAAGTTATATTTTCACAGCTTGAATTTCCGTAATATATATTATGTAGAAAAAGATTCTCTTTTATATTTCGCTATTTTAGTCTAGACCGTTTTTGGCACGGATCGGTACATAACTTATTTTGACATCACAAAAAAGTAAAAAAGTCTTATAAAATTTTACACATATTAAAGCTTTCTCTATAGGTCAAGGTTGAATGAAACCCACTAAAGCTTCCATTCTCCGTTCTCAACTCGTGTATCTTGAACGGTCAGTTTATTTTTAGTGAGGCATTAATTAAATTCCGTTGGCGTTAAATTCCAAAAAAATAAGTAAAATAAAAAAAAAATTGAATTGCAATTGCATTTGAAAACTTTCTTTGATTTTCATTATCAGTCTAATAACCTCCCACTACTGGGCACAGGTCTCGTCTCTCATAGGAAAGAGGGTTTTCGGAAGGTAGGCGACCTGTGCACCCACCAAACGTGTAAGTAGATTTCTTATAACAGCACCGACGGTATAGCATGCTCCCCGAAGAAGGGGGGTAGCCACCAATTTCTTAACTAGAAGATGGTACTCAGAATTTTAAACAGAAAAATTCAATACCTAAGAGTTTTTTGCAAAACCCGGGCCGGTTTAAGCTAATCACAAGACCAACGGAGCAGTTATTTAAACTACAAAGAATTTACACTACAAATATTATATTCCTAAAGAAAACCAGTCAAATAGCCTGTGACAATATTTTGACGAAGACAATCCACTTCATGAAAATCTACCACCAAGTACAAACATACTGTTTACATCGATATCCCTAAGCCTGATCGATATCTCCTGAGTACATGCCTCGAGTCGAGTTTAGATACACGTGGAGACATTTGTAATCGGGTTTTTCTTTGAAATTATGAGTACTTGCAATAATGACGTCGTCATTAGTGAGCGAAGAGCGGAGTGCGGAAACTCTAATTAGTGAAAGTGGATATTATGTGATTGATTGTAGTGCGGTAGATGTAAGTAAATTTCGCACTCAGGAGGTTCAATTATTCGTTTGTGTAGGGTGTTGAAAATAATTTTCAGACATAAAAAAAAATATTTTGATGGTAGTATTTCAAAGTAGGCAATAAGCGATGATAGCCAAGAGTTTAAGATTTCGGCCTCCCTATCACGTATTTCCCTGAGAATTTCTCTATAATGATCTCAAATGCGCGTGATGTCTTCCAATTCCAAATCCGAGAGTACACTTTAGCTAGTTTTTTTGATATTCCGATTGAGATGATTTTGTAATTTGCTTATTTTTTGACAATTGGTAAGGAATGCTTTGATCACAGTAAAATCTAATTACTTAAGTATTAAAGGTTAAGTTCTGTTAAAAAACAAAATCTTAAAAATGTGTACTAAAAACGAATTTTTTTTTTTTGTTTACTTTTATAACGAAGTAATTTTTCAACAAGAATTTTGAATAGTTTTGAATGCACCCGTTTATATAAGTTGGGTGACTCCAGGAAAAAATAATTTGCCAACGAACTTGATAGAAATATTACTATCGAATTCGTAGCATTTTCCGTCCTATGTTATACAAACTTTAAAAATAGCTTTAGAGTTTGTTTTAGGAATGATAATTTATACTTCACTTAACGTAACCTAAGAGACACTTTACTGACAGTAATATAACAAAATTATAGTAATATGGACCTTATCAACAAATTAACGTTACAAAGGACGAACAGTTGGCAAAATGCGGCTATTAGCTAGATAATGTTACTTCAGAGTTTTGTTCGCAGATAAGATCATACGCACTGTGCTAGCCGGCTATTTAATTAATATTGTGTATTTAGGACGAAAACAACCTTTGCTACTGGGTTTAATTATATTTGCCTCAATATCTCGTTAAGCGAAATATTTTTAAACACATTTTTTTTAATATCGTCTTATTAAATACAAGTCAATATTTTGTCAGACAATTATTATGCAAGAGAAGCATGAAATTAATTATTTTCATTTTACATTATGCCAAAGAAAAAGCTTTGGGGAAGACGGTTGATTTAATTAGATCGGTCATAAGTCATCACTCAAAATATTTACTATAATTAAATTACTGAACCATATATTTCTTAATATTTATGATTCCATATTAATATTATAAATTCGAAAGTAACTGGAGGCTGTTACCTTTTAACGCCTAAATGAAATACAAATTTATGGTGCTCATATTAAATCTATATTCGTAATTTTGGCTGTTTATGTATAAAATGAATCAGAGGTATTATATCATTATTAAGTGGGAGTATAAATAACAGTTGATTTCTGGAATATAAAGTAATGACTGCACATAAATACTTAAATTTTTCCATAAAAATATTAAAATATATTTCATAAATAAACTTGACTACATAAACACACGATAAAATTAGTAATCAATTTAACCCTTAAAATAAATTACTTATTTTATGGCATAATATTTTATAGCGTAGTACCTAATGAAATCATGGTAATGTATCTAAATTAAAGTTGTTATAATACTTAATAAGGTAGTCCAATATAAACTTCCAATTATAGTAAAAAGGATACGATAAATAATCGATTCATTTCATTCATTCAGTGGATTGACTGGAGGTATTGACCAGCTGAGTTTTGTGTTAGCTTCATCTTAGACAAAGGCATAACTATTACAGCTTAGTCCAAATATTAATGAGTTGCGGCTAAGATTTGGTTTGTATAATTAGCGAACAACAGAAAGTAATACTGCGATTTTTTTGTCAGCAGATATAATAGCAATTAAGTCAGTTTATGAATGAAACGTACATAACTAAATTGAATTAAATTTTAATAGAACATATTTGAGAGCAACCTTTAATGAATAAAAAAGCGAATGCAAATCGGTGTATATACAAAATTTTAATATAGTCTCACTGGATTAAAATTTTTTAGTGGTTAGTATCTTTAACAAATTTCAAAGTCCCGGGTATGCTATGTTTCCCCTCATTTTAAGCCATAGGTCCACTGTTATCATCACTAATTATGGTAATAAGGGTTAAAGTCTAGTACGCTTTGTAACAGCATGATAGGTGTAACATCAATTGGGCAAAAAATTAATCGAAAAGTTGAAAAATCGAGTGCTAAAAAAACGAACAATATAAAAAATACCGTGGAAACAAAATAGAATATTATTTTAAGCTTCTGTTACTTTATTATTTTCTTCCGGGAAATGGCAGTCTTTAATACCAATGTTGATTCCAAATTTATTCAGAAAATATGATTAAATGCCCACTGTATTCAAAGCTATTTACTTTACATTGTGTATTTAGGACAAGTCCAACCTTTACTGTCGTATTATCCGGTAATTAAAATAATCCTGGCAAAGCAATATTAAAAGTAAAAAAACAAACAATTGAAAAGATAAATCATAACGGATATACGAATCCATTTAGAAGTATCTATAATATAAACGTAATTATATGAATATATAATTACGTTCTATATTAATTTCGGCAATTCAAGTAAGTAAAATCAGGAATTTGTATTGAAAGCCTATCATACATTTCAGTTTTTATATTTTTGTATTTAAGAAATATATTTCCTAATATTGCTTTCTGACAGAATTGATATTTATGATAATTTTAGAATTTCAATTAAGCTTTAACTAATCTTTATTTAAAAAAAAATAACAAAGCGAATGCTACCCATACCCACAAATAAGTTACTCCGCAGCTCTTAGAATAATTTCAAACAATGATTTAAAAAAATATCAGCCAGAAATAAATATTTAAACATTATTTTTGATTTATGTCGTGCTTATCATTCTTTACTAAGTTTAATGTCTGCATTATAATTATTAATATGCAATAAAATGAATTTCATACATTAAATTATCATGATTTATTGTTAACTTCTAGAAATCATAACTTAATAATACAAATTAACGGAAAATTACCATAACTATAAATATATATATTAAAATCGGAAACATTTTTTAGTATTAAATACTTTTCACTTACTTTAACTCATACTCGATTTACAACGTTCCAACGCTAATACGAACAAAACTTTTTTACACCATTATAAACTTCACTGAAATAATTATAAATATAAAAGAAAAATCAGAATATTCTGACATAAAATACAATCACTCTCTATTTTTAACACCAGCACTTTTCACTGAGTAATTGAATAAAGTTACTTCAAAAAATTTATATATCCCCGCTCGAAAGTACCGCGTAATTTTCGCAGTGAAACCGCTACGTGAAGCTACAACCGTAGAGCGGCTACGACTGTGCGTAGTACATCTGTGTCGCCCTCTTTCGGAGCTTCTTGAATCTTGAGTTATGGTTTTAGACTATCTGCAGAGTACAAATCCTTTAGGGCTATGAATGGGACTTAATAACATATGAACGAAATAAATTATAGTCTAACTATGTAGGAATCACTAAAAAAAGTTCATAGTACAATATGAGGCAATATAAAATAAGAGAGATAATTTTGTTGGTTCCGTCTATTTGATTTCGATTAAATCGTGTGAGGATTCTACACAACAATTGAGTTAAATTTATCATAAGCGGTCAACTTTCATCTCTGACTGGATAGAATAATCATTTTAAAATTTCGATCTTTGCAAAGAGGCTGTCCTTACCCAGTCTCAACAATCGAACAGAACAGAGGTTTTGTTAGTGCATACACGTTAAGTAATTTAAATAAATTGATTTTGAATTCGATTTCTAAAGCTCTGTAAAAGGTGCTTAGTAATAGGTTTCTTACATACTTAAAATTTTGTCGTATTATGTTTTGCGAAAGTATATAATGTACTTTCGAAAACTTCATGGCAAACTATTTAGCTATGTGTAATCGAGATATAATATACAACCGAGAAGTTATTATGTTTGATAAAATTTTCACTATCTCTGGCCACAGATAAAAGTAGAAAACAATAAAATCCCAATGATAACTGAATTATACTACCCAACACAAGGTAGGTAGTAAAACTAACTAAACTATTTCACAGTAAAACAATAGTGCTGATATTTTATTTTGATACTTGATTTTTTTACTTCCTAAAATCTGTGTTATATGTAACATAATTAATTCTAATATATATATATATATATATATATATATATATATATATATATACTGTACTGATGTATGAGTATATTTCTCTATTTTTTTTCAGAACACAGCGATAGCAGTATTTATTCTATGACTAATATAATCTGTCATAGCCGCAAACCAACAAACACACTTACGCATTTATGTTACAAAGGATTGAAAAATTCAAAACGTGGCATACATTGATGAATTACAGAAAGCTGGCTTAGAATCTTAGGAGCAGAGAGTTTCAGAGAGTCTCTTGGTCCGCCGAAAAGAAACTCCAGAGGAAAATGTAGCTTGAGAAGGTCATGGCCTATTATAATCTCGGCAAGTTATAGAAAGAGAGGCCATTGAGCTCATGTGTTGACAGGGTGACTTACTTAAATGAGCCAGGTTGGTAAAGTCTTCATTTAAGAAACTAATGCTGCTGCCTGTATCTATCTATCTCTATCTGCTGTACTAGATGTACGCAGGTACCATCTCTTTCCTTGGACATGTTGGTGCAGCAGCCGTAATGCAAGCGGTACAATATACACAATCTTCAAGGAAGCTGGTGACAGCTGCTCGAGGTAAGTTAGCTACAAACAGTTGTACAATGTTCCTTTTTGCCACATTTTTGACAGTTTCCAAACAACTATTTGTACAGTTTCGCAGATTATGTAAGCTTATCCACGTCCGCAATCTCCTCCATTGAAGAAGCATTTACGGTAAGTTCTGGTGGATTTGGTTTAGGAGTTGTAACTGCAATGGTTTGAAATAAAATCGATGCTTCAGTATATTGGTTGTTATCAGAACTAGAAATACGCTGTTGGACATAATATGAACTAGTAAGTTAAAGTTTCGTGAATTGCCTTCTGCCGTCTCTAATGATAACACCATATTATCAAGAGAGAGCTATCATTATACGACGTAAGCCTCGTCTACAGAGTGTGATATGCACATAAAACATATGGATAGAAAATGCCATTGCATGTATATTTATTTATTTCCTGTGTAAATACGGTATGACGAATATAGGCTGATATTTAAATCGGTGAAATCTAGCAGTTGTAATTTTATGACATTTCAGTTGTAACAAACATTTTGGTGTGCCTTTGTTATTTCATACGCACCTATTTCTATTACCTAAAATAAATATGTCAAATTCGTTTAAAATCTATTTACTTTTGTAGTTGACGGCAAATTTGCTACCAATGGCTCATACTTACTGACAATGGTGAACTTGAACGAAAATTATCATATTCGAGAATTAAAATATTATTTTTAGGACTTTAGTTTCAAAATCAGTTTAAGATTACCTAACGCCAGGTGAGATTGTAATCAAAGAAAATACAATAGTGTCGATGACAATTATATTACATTTTTATCCAAAAATAATTTATACGGTACACCTTGGTTTTATCTAGGTCTGACCTATTCTTTTTTCACTTATTGGAACGAAGTTCCTTACGGCAGGATTTAAGGAGATAGGGATTTTGCTGCGCGACCAACTGAAAAAAATGTCATGGTAAAACCGGAAGAAAAAGTCCGTGGAATAAAACCGTTAAATTAGAAGTGCGCAGGCGCGACAATCGTATATACAAGCGAGTAGCGTATAATACCTTTCTCTTTCGCCCTCTTTAATTATTTCTATTTCTGTTTAATTTCATGTTATCAAACAAAAATAAAGAAACATATTTTGTTATTTTAGTTGATAATTTGAATTACGTTTTTTTTTATTTTACGTAATTTATCATTTTCTCAAATACTGAATTTCCTAAATACTTTTCTGTACTTAAATAATCAGCAAAATTTAAGAGAAAAATCAAGAAAACCTACAAAAAATTGAGCACGAATTTTTTTTTTGCAAATTGTGTTGATTCTACATTAGCCGAAGGAACTTCGTTCCTACCTGGTGTCCCACGAAGACACCACGTCTTTTTTATTATTTATGACTAGTGTCAGACATATACATAAATGCTGTACATGTATATTCCAACTGTCTCTAAAAATTAAAGCTGTAAACTATTATTTACGCCTTCATAAATTTAATCTTTAGAATCCGAAACCTGTTTATTATTATAGTTATTTCTTTTCCTCTCTGTTATCTTTTATTAGTGGATACTGACTGTAGAAGAATTTTTCGAAATATAATGTACTTATTTCTTAAGAGAAATGCATTCCGAAAACTAATTCGATATCTCAGACTGCCCATAAACAACTTACCAATATATCAATAATTTCTATAGAATACAAACAGTGCACCAGTAGTGTTTGTATATTCATTGGTAGTAGTTACTGGTCTGTAGTCAGTGTTATAGCGAAAGCTGTTAGGAGTGTTAGGCCAAAAACACAGAGCCATATCTGTATGTATATTAAAAACTGATGTGTTTGCCTACATTTGTTTTCACACACATTTTATTTTGACTGAAATTAGTTTTTATAGCACTACATATTAACATACTAAAATCAGGAAGAAAGAAAACATTGTTCTAACCTACCTACCTATATAGGTATCCAAAGATATCGCTACATAAAGTAAGTCGCAACCTATAGAGTAAACTAGTGTCTTATCTTAAAATGTTTGATTACGAAAGAAGTAAAAAAAAATACATTGAAGAATTAGAGAACAAACAAAGTTATATGAGTAAATACCTTCCGTATAATCAGGAAAGTAAGAAAAGGTTGGTATCTTTTATAAAAGCAAAAGTACGCCCTTACCATATAAGATATGATACAATTAAACACAAAAACGACGTATTACTTATTTTGAAAAGGCGGTTACCAGATGTACCTGTAGTAGAAGTATTACCAGCTATGGAATGTTTTGACGTAATGGCTGAAGCACATTTACATGAAAATCACGCTAACGGTTACCAAATGACAGCAATTTTAAAATCAATCTATTATATTCCTCCTAATGTTGTAAACATATTTTTAAAAGCTTGCAACGTGTGTGCATCTAGAAAGCAGTTTGGTAAAGACCCCGTTAACAATAGTTTGAACAAAGTAAAATATATTCCAGAATATACAGTTTATTGTACAATTTCCTGGATGAATACTAATCCTGACAACAGATTATCATATGTTATAGTTTATGTTGATACATATACTAATTATGCTATATTAAGGCCAACATACTCAAAAGATCACCATGTAGTTGCATATGAACTCTTGAAAATATTTCTTGATTTTGGGTTACCAGAAAACATACTAGTATTCAGTGGTGATGAATATTATAAAACAATAATGACAATTCTGAAATCTACTGACATATTTTTTGAATTGCCGAATGTTGGTACAAGAAAAATCTTACCTAAATTAGCCCAGGTAACTGAAAACACTTTTTCACTTCTTCATTCATGGATAAGTAAATATAAAAGTTCCAATTGGGCGATTGGCTTGAAAGAAATACAATGGCATTTAAATACTTTACTTATTGGGGATAGCAGTGGAATAAAATCAAGAAAACCAATTTATCCAAATATTAAGTCCCCATACCATGCCCATTTTGGATTTTTACCAAATGATAAAGTTATCCAGAGAAATAATAAATTACCAAAAGCAATACCATCTAATTCTTCACACACCTTAAGTAAAAGCATCAATGTTGATGGAGACTGTTTAAAATGTGGTGAAAAGGTTAACGGTATATATTATAAGATCTGCATACTATGCAAACAAAAGTGCCATTTTAATTGCTGTGTTTTGAATGTGCTTAAATTATCTACGGGTGATTATACATTACAAGTAACGTGTATATCATGCAAAGAAATAAATGTGTAACAATGACATAATCTTTTTACATACATAATATGTAACAATAACAATTTATTTTTAGGCTTAACCCAGATAAGCCTGAAACTAAAATTTTCTGAAAATTTTGAAAAAAGTTACCTTATTTAGTTTATTAGATCTTATGCAACATAAAAAAAATTATGAAAAAAAAATTAAGTGTAAGGCTTTCAGGGAAACAGCCGTCCTATATGTAGGACAGTAGGATAATAAGAGGAAATAAAAGACCATTTATGACAAAACAGAATGTAATCAAAAAGTGTAGTTTATTAGATAACTATTGATTATATTACCCATTGTTAAATGTAATTTACTAGATTAACACTATTTATGAATGATATGTTTCAAAACACTTGACACACACTCCAACATCACATTTCTTGCAACGTGTCAAACATTTTTTGTGACATTGACGACAGTGTGTTTGCTTCGATTGAGGAATAACCAGATGATTCATTTGGTCTTTACGACTATCAGCATGTTCATGATGGGAGGGTCGGCTAGGCCCTCTTTTGGCATTTTTTCTGTTTGATTCAATCAAAGCAATTGCTACCCTTCTGCGAAAGCCAAGATGATCCAGTTTTCCATGATTTATTTTATATAACTGCCATGCATTATGTTCGGCAAGATCAATCATGTGTGTGAGCAACGGCATGTACCATTTCTTACCTCGTATACCTATTCGGTAATGTGAAATATTTTCATCAGACCGATCCACTCCTCCCATATATTTGTTATAGATGGACACCATATGTGGTTCTTCTATGACAATGTTTGTCTTTTCACTTTGTGAGAAGCGTTTGGCAGATTGTTTAGGATTTATTCCTACAGCATTAGAAGCAATACTGAATATATTATTGTCATGCCATTTAGCAATAGTGAACGTGTTGTCATGTGTCGTTCTGTAATCGACAGCACAACGTTCCTTTTTTTTTCAGTAACTTCGATGTAATCAGAGGACAACTAGATGTCCTGTTTTCTCGAACTGTTCGTTCGTAGTAGTAGACTACTTCTCGAGCATATTTATTGCTCTCTGACACCAACAACGAAATAACATCTTCATCTAAGAAGTTTTCAAACCACTCAATTGGGCGCTTATCTTGGCAAGCGCCTTGAACATCTGGCCAATTCACGGGATTTTTTGCCAAGTCCCGTTTTCTCCATGCGTAGGTACGCCTACGTTTAGTTCGACCTGTAGAATCAGAAGGTTCTTCTTCTGTATCACTCACCATAATCTGCCCTTGAATCATTACTTCAGCCGGTTGAAGCAGAATGTTTCGTGGCAAATTATTCAAAGTTACATTATCTTCTTCACCCGAATCTTCGTCAGTGAGACAGTCAGGATCAACAGGAGGAGGTAGAATACATATCAGTCGTTCTCTATAATCTTCTTCATTATCAGAAACATTTTCTAAAGAATCTAAAATTTCATGCGCAGCTAACGGTCTGTAAAGAAAAAGTTGTATTATTGTACTAAAATCATGTATATTATCCTACTGTCCTATATATAGTACGCTAGTATTTGTAACAAGTTATACGTAATTTATTTATATTATTTTGCTAGAATATTTATTTAGTACAAAAGTTAAGGTTATCAACTAGATATTAACACAGAAAAAAACAACTCACGAGTAAAATATAACTTTTTATACATACCTGTCATTTGCCATGTCTGCAACGCACTTTTATTACACACTTATAAGGTAAAATATAAGGTAAAAACTGTTAAAATAACTGTCTTTTTATTTTTTCTAATAAAGCTGACTCGTTTCTTACTGCAAATCATAAGACTAAATAATCTTAGATAAAGAGGGTATTCTGATATTTTTTTTTATTTCTACTGTCCTAAATATAGGACAATAGGCTTATCTGGGTTAATTACTGTCAGGTTAATTAATAGCAACTTCCAATAAATAAAAGGAACTGAACAAATTGCTAAGTAAAGACCATTTCTATAAAAATATATACACAAGATAATTTTATATTATCTAGTACTATATTATCAGCATCAACTGCAAACTGGTTTTCAGTAGGGGCCCTTATCGCTAAAGAGCAATCTCTGCCAGGCAACCCAGACCATGACATAATATGTAATAATCAGGTGTACCGTTACAAATAAATCATATAAAAACCTAATATATAAACATAAATATAATAAAATACATACAATATATTACACATAAATATATATATAAATAACATACATAATTAAAATGAAAAACAAATTTCTTAAATTAGCCAGAATAAAGAATAATAAACAAAAATAAATAGTAATAATAATAATATCTATGAAATTAAAATGTTAAAATTTTGCAAATAAATAAAAGAAGAAGAAATAGAAATACTAAAACCTAGGGGGTCATAAAATGTTTAAGGAGCTGTTTGAAAATAGGAAACGACTGATAGGAATATTAATTGGGAGAGCATTCCACAGTCGCACAGTAGGTAGTATGAGAAGGAATTTTTAAAATAAGATTATCATCAGAATTGAGTGTTTTCATAACTGTTAAGTGGAAGGCTAAACAGATTGTAGTGAAATTAGGCAAGATTATTGTATTCTGGATGTAATTCCTTTTAATAGTAACAGAGGAATTTAAATTAAAGACAATTTTGCTTTGGAGCAGTATGCAAGAAGTATTTTATTTTTTACTTATGCCTTTATGAACAAGTGGGAAATAGTTGGACAACTGGGTGATTTCTTAATAAATTAATTCAAATTTTGCTGTCCCTAATTAAGAGGATAGAAAACAGAGTCGTACGATGGGCCAGTTTTTAAATAATTTTATTGAAATTTTGCTGTTCAGTAAACAGGAACTGCGCCAGTTCATCACTGGTAGAGGACAGTTTCTCTTTTTTCTCAAAGATAAACATGAAGTGGGTGAAAGTTTGGATACTATCCAGTTAGTACGAGATCTATGCGATAAGCTACAAAAAATTCATAAAGAAATTATTCGACCAAAACGTTTTTAAAATTTTTGTCTATTAGTTTCATCTTATCTGCAAGCTTACGCCTGTAGTCAGAAACTAAAGTAAAATGACTAAGTGTTTTAAGAATACTTTTATATTTTTTAGCTTTTATTACTAATGCCTATATATTATTATATTTCCGCCAAATTCTTGCGACAACCCCGACTTGACGTGATCTGTAACCCGTTTTGGCGCCAATTTTTATTCACCACAGATCATATAAAGACAATCTACGGCCGTTCAGAAAATGAGTTCCTGACAAGTCGCGCGTACGTGAAATGACGACGTAACTTTGTAATGGCGTTGCAGTTACGATAAAAATATTATTGATTTTTGATCGATTGAAAAGATTTCAATATCAACTAGGCGATTTCGTTTGCAGCACGTCAGTGAGTCGTGAAAATGCGCATTTTTTTATATGTTGTTTTCAGTGTGTTTGACGCAGGGACACATTTTTAATGCCATCGCATAGTAATTATTATACACATCACTCATTACATGAAATGCATAATGTGTGTTTAGTGTTAGAACTCTGTCCTTTAAAAAGTTAAAGTAATTAAAACGTGAAAGAAAAGAATTAATACCTAACGATAATTTGTTTATAATAGAATTGTGTACTGAAGGAAGTGTAGTGTTTAATATATATAGGAGAGAGCACTCAGCTCTCAATACTTACCCAGCCCTTCGTGATGATAACTTACTCTTTGGTTGTAAGCTGAAGTACTATCCTAAATAGCTGATGTACTTTTATGGTTTAAACGAGGAATTTTAATATTGTTTGTACTTTTCAGAAAAGCCATAGATGTCTTAAATCCAGGGCCGTAAAACAAAATAATAAAAAACGGTGAGATGCATAGTGCATTTGTCATTAGCGTCAATTGTCAAATTAATGTGACGTTTGATGAACCTCAATAAAGTGAGTGAATTTCTGTAAAGTTCTTCAAAATATAATTCAATTACTAATTTAAAATGTCGGAAAATGGCCACCATGCGTAAAAAGACTCAAGTTTCGTTTGTTATCCGTGACGAGGAGGAGAGGAGGCATAAAAACGGTGTGAGTTCTTTACAATTGGACCCGATACAGGGAAGGCTCTATTCAGCCGGTCGGGATGGAATTATTCGTGTCTGGCACACGAGCGGGGGTACTCAAGATCGGTATATCCAGAGTATGGAACACCACACTGACTGGGTAAACGATATAGTGCTTTGCTGTGGCGGTAAGAATCTGATAAGCGCATCTTCTGATACCACCGTAAAGGTATGGAATGCTCCGAAAGGCTTTTGCATGTCGACTCTTAGAACTCATAAAGACTACGTGCGAACCTTAGCCTATGCTAAAGACAAAGAACAAGTCGCCAGTGCTGGCTTAGACCGTGCGATATTTTTGTGGGATGTGAATACTTTAACAGCTCTCACCGCTAGTAA
This sequence comes from Lasiommata megera, assembly GCA_928268935.1. Lineage (NCBI taxonomy): Eukaryota > Metazoa > Arthropoda > Insecta > Lepidoptera > Nymphalidae > Lasiommata > Lasiommata megera. Next base: position 12,227,884 of record OV743314.1, on the reverse strand, counting down.
CAATACAGTCACCACTTCGAGTTTGGTAGGCAATAAGGAGTCTATATACAGCCTTGCCATGAATCCTCCGGGTACAATCCTTGTCAGTGGTTCTACGGAAAAAGTACTGAGGGTATGGGACCCTAGAAACTGTTCAAGACTCATGAAGCTAAAAGGTCACGCAGACAATGTTAAAGCACTAGTTGTGAGCAGAGATGGAGCACAGTGTGTGTCAGGCAGTTCTGATGGTACGATAAAACTATGGTCACTATCACAACAGAGGTGTGTATCTACAATTAGAGTTCATTCTGAAGCTGTTTGGGCTCTTCTAGCAACAGAAAACTTTACACACATAATATCTGGTGGGAGGGATCGTCTAGTCATTATAACTGAACTCAGAAATCCAGATAACTTTATGATAGTATGTGAAGAGACTGCACCTATTCTTAAGTTATGTTTCACTGCTGATCAGCAAGGTGTATGGGTCGCCACTTCAGACTCGGACATAAACTGTTGGAAACTTCCACCTCTTAATTCCTTAAACTCAGATATGTACAATCAAAATAATTACAATACAAATAACGTTTATCAGACACAACCCCTACATCATATTGCTGGAGGGAGAGCAATAAAACATTACACAGTGCTTAATGGAAAACGGCACATATTAACAAAAGACACTGCCAACAATGTTGTTTTGTATGATGTCTTGAAGGCATGTAAAGTGGAAGATTTAGGAGAGGTTGACTATGAGGAGGAAGTAAAGAAATGTTTTAAAATGATATATGTACCAAACTGGTTTAATGTTGATTTAAAAACTGGTATGCTCACAATACATTTGGGGCAGGATGAAACAGATTGTTTCAGTGCCTGGGTCAGTGCCAAAGAGGCTGGTTTAACAACTGAGATGGACCAAAAGGTAAATTTTGGGGCATTATTGTTGCAAGCATTACTGGAACATTGGAACCACCCTAACAGAGTGAATGAAGCTGGGCAAAAGGTGATTGGGAACAACTTTTTCAGTGTTCCATTGCACACACCATTAATATTTAGTGAAGTGGGTGGCAGAACACTTTATCGACTACAGGTAATTATTTTTTTTCCTCTATTACAGTGGGATAATTTGCAAAGTTTATACATTTTGTATGTAAGTAGTAAGTCATTAGCAAACATTTTGTATTCATTTTCCACACATTAAGTAGTGCAAGTATTGACAATTCATATGTAGTGAACAGAAAGCTGTCAATGAGTAAAATTGTCTTGACAAATATATTTTTTCATCACACTTATAATAAAGAAGACTTTTTTTTTATATGTATAAACAATAAACAGCAAGTATATTTTGCTATATTCCGCAAACAACTGGGAGATTTGTATAATATAACACCACACAAAATCTTCCACTAGAACCTCTATGCATGTTTCGACCCGACACCAGATCATCCTCAGATGTTGATTTCACAAGCGAGAAAAGTAAAGTCTTATTATACAAATCTCCAGGTTTTCGGCGGAATATAGCAAATCATACTAGCTGTTTATTGTTTATCATGGACTTCCGCAAAGTAACGCCTACTTCTATTCAATATTATATGTGTGTATGTTTTGTATGTTTGTTATGCTGGAACAACTGAACCAATTTGGTTGAAATTTTGAATTGAAATAGATTATACCCTCCAACAACATAATATAGGCTACATTATATATCAGGAGGATCCATGGTTCCTGTGTGATTAAAAAAGCTATTTCATGTTTATCTGATTCTACTATAGCTATTGTTTGCTATGGCATACTTCCTCAAAATTAGATTTATATGTCAGAAAGGAAGCGGAAATGGAACAAGAACAGTAATGAGACATGGAATAATCTTCAATTACAATTGCAGATAAATTTGTGGGAATCAGCTAGCATTATTATTGAGTGCCTATGTAGATAAGATTGACAACATATAAATATGATTCAACATTTTATTTCATTATCATTCAACCACACAATTATGACATTGTTGGAAACAATTTCCTCATTCACAGGCAACAGAGTTCTTGATTTACGAAAAACTGTGATTTTATTCCAATGTGTTTTGGTGGGCTTAAAAAAATACTATATAAATAAAATGGGTTTTTTTAATCAGAATTTTTATTTATGTATTTATAGGTGGGTGATGCGGGAGGTGAAACTGAGGGCAATCTTCTAAGTGAGACTGTACCATCCTGGGTGGTGGACGTAGCTATCGAGATGGCTGCACCTAAACTTAACAAATTGCCATTTTATCTGCTACCACACTCTAGTTGTCAAAGCAAACAGGACAGGCAGAAGAAGGTAATGTAAAACCTCTCACTATTTCTATACTGTATACACAGACCCTTTGAGGCCACAAGGTGGACAAAAAAGATGAAATAAGTCACTCTGAGCCACTCTCTGGATTAAGTGAGTGAGTTAGTCTAGTAGAGTCAGGGTGAGTTAGTACACATTTTTTTTTAATTACAAGCAAATTGTGAAGCAGAATGTAACAGTTTTCCCTATGTAAAATAGCATCCTGGATGCAAGCTACCTTTTAGCAAACTACAATTAAAGAAACACACCTAGTTTTTTATTCATACCATTCAGTGGTTCTGCATTGATTTAGATGATATGGCTTTTTTAAGTTCACCATAGACTTGAGAATTCCAGGTCAATCTATGGTCATTGATTACTCCCAGGTATTTACTTGATCTTAGCCGAGAATGTTAGACTGGTGTTGTTCAACTTGGGTGGTTTGAGATTTTCAAGATTTTGCTTCCTTGTGAATGGTATTAATACAGATTTATCAGTGTTCACTGTAAGTTAATTCTATGTGCACCATTTTTCAATCACCTTAACAGCCCTCTGCATAAGATGGGAAATATTAATCTAACACACAGCGCGTACAATAACCACAGGGTCGTGTGCATATCCCCAGACAAGAAAGTGAAGATTGGATATCTTGTGCAGAAGGTCATCCACAGCAAGTGTCCAAAGCATGGGCGAAAGTACTCAGTGATATGCGGTTGTCAATGCCTTAGAAAGCCACGACGGAAATCTGTTGGTTCCCCAGTGCCTTTTTCTGAGCTGGGTAGAGCAGTTTCAGACCCCTTGCATTAAGCGTTCTGTGGGACGAATAGGTCTCTCGATGAGATACGCATCTCTGATATACCTATCAAGAACCTTTTACATAAGCGGCCATATCATATTTTTTGTCGGCGTATTAACGTATAGCAAATGCCGTTTAATACTAAAGCCGGCTATGCTAGTCAGGAGATATGAGATAATAAGTACATTTGGGGACCCGCGAGGTTGCTCTCTAGATTATTGTGATACTTACCTCAGGATGTGCACCTTGAGCCCCAAATAATAATACAAGTAATAATTTCTATGCATATCTTTAAATTGAAGTTACCGTGTCAATCGGCTGACAGAGATTTTGTTACTTATCTCAAAGTTTTCAACGTGAACGGCTAAGCTGGTAGTCGCGAGTAGATAACTAAGACTTACCTACTTATGTCTTGTCATTGCCACGATACATTTCCCCTGTTCGAGAGCTGAAAGCAGTTGGCAATGCGAAAATCGGGAAGAAACGGTTATTTCTCACGATGCTATCGCTTCATCATGTCTCAACGTTACCCACTAACAATTCCAATTAACTTCAGGACCGGTTAGTGGCGAACGACTTCATCCAGTGCCGCAAAGTCGCGGAACATGTGGTGGAGAAGATCGTTGGCGGTGGTGACGTGAACGGAGCGAGCGCGGGCAAGAACAGCGAAGATAGTGTTAATGATTCACCGGAGGAGCGGGTGGAGTTGCTGTGCTGTGATCAGGTAACTTATTATTATTCTTAAATCTATCTTGGAACATATTTTGGAAGGGGATTCATATAGAATTTTTTATAGAATTTATTCTTATTAGAAAACATCTAATTTATCGTGATACAATCTAACAAGATAGTAGTTCAACGTTTAATAATTTTGAAACATTAGCTGGATCAGTAAATAACGCAATAAATATAGAAAACCTATTTTCATACCAATTGAACTGTACACTGATGGAAACCTCAACATTACCTATGACCTTAACAAAGTTCACTTTAGGAAGGAATTGACAACAGACCGTTACAAACAAACTTAGTAAAGCTGTTGCAAACATAGTTAGTTATCTTTTCATTATAGACCCATCACACTCCTCCAATTTTACTAGGCCTAGTTAAAACATTGTTTTCTTTTTAGGTTTTAGACCCTAACATGGACCTAAGGACAGTGAGGCACTTTATATGGAAATCCAGCGTAGAGTTCACATTACACTACAGAGTGCTGAAACAATGAAAATCAATTGTTTTCTCTATGGAATTGAACAAACAGTTGAGAAAGTGTTGTGTTGTCTTTGATCAGGATAAGGAGGTTTCGTACAGTGAGTTAATTTAAATTGTATTATTATTGGTGATCATGTATAATATAAAGCCATTAACTTTGTCAATCAATATATAAAAATCGGTAGTACAATAAATACTACTTGTAGCAGTAAGCCACTTAAAATTTCTACTGACTGACAAAGTTAAGATAACCAAACTGACAGAATTTTTTACCAGTTTGTGGTTTATGAGAGCTCTTTTAGTGATTATTCAACTGTCTAGTGAGAACAACTGCAATGTTTTTATATTTCTTTTTGTAATGCAGAGTCCAAACTCTAAGTCTTTCATTATTTACTAAAGTATAATAAATACATAACGATTGTATGATGGCTTTAGATATATAATATTTCTGCTGAACCATGCTATATTGTGTAAGTCTATTTCAATTAACTATTGTACTTTCTAAAAAGCTTGATATTTATTGTAATGGATAGAAATGCGAATACTAAATAAATATTGTAATAGTCAATTATGAGAATAAAAAATGTTAATTATATGACCACATTCCTCTTGACGTAAAATAAAACAATTTAATACAACTGTATGTATTTCTAAATTCTAAACGACAATTTGATAAACCTTTATTATTTATCTAGAAAGATAGCTCTAATGTATTTTTACTATGAAGCCTGACTTTTCATGTGTGTAGCCGAATCAGATTGGACAGTTTGACAATCTCTTGAGATTCCATCCAATTCCAACTCTGTATGGATACTGAAAAATTAACTACATTTTGATTCTAGTACTATGTAATGAATCAAGTGAGCAGTTCAGTCCAGTAACTAGATTGGCAGTTTTCTATTCACTCCTGGCTGAAATTGGCTAGACAGTCAATTCAGTTTCATTCCAGTACTGAGAATACAATCTAGTATCATATGACACAAGAATATTGTAGAAATAATGTTTCATTTCAATTCAACACTGGAATGGATCTATTGCATTCCAACGACTGGTAGAATGTTGACGAGTTCTTACTTTAGTCTTCTAATCACACATTGCAATGATAATTGTATTAAAAATCAATAGCATATGTAAAAAATTGCTAAATAAATTTGTAATTCTTAACAGTTTCATTTTTGAATTACCTACCACAACAAACAGTCTCTTTATTTTGAATACACAATTTGCAGATTTGGTATGTTCAATAGAATATGCAATTCGCTTCAAAACATTGAATTCCAGCTGTTCATGTTTATTTAAAACTCTTATTACACTTATTATTACTGTAATGACTTGGTTGACATTTTGATTAGGTAGCCAAATCATCCAAATTTCTATTTGGCTGTAATCTTGAACTGATAATGTACTGTACTTACCATATTTCAACTTTTGTAACACAATAATATTTATATCTCATATTTATATGATGTATAATCACTCTTGTGCCTAAAATTTATTTAATACCATATTATTCTTGCCTAACTGGTATGCAATCTAATGTTAATAATATACTAATTTGTGCTTTGGAAATACGAACTTTGTACTTAGGATTTAAAACTATTAGCTGTAATAGAAAGTTATTGATAGGTAGATTTCAGTGTATCCGAAAATGTTCATCAAATGTAGAAAGTGATTCCTGAATACAGTGTTCCAGGATAGCCTAGTTTTAGATTACACTATGTCATTGTAATATCTTAAAACATATTATATTGTAGTCTACATAGGTATATATATATATATAATGGCAGGAACTTAGTCTAATCAAATCATCATAGTTTGCATGCTCAGAAACATATTACATTGCATTGTTCTGTTATGTTTCTGTCATTAAAGTGATTAAATGTGGAAGTGAAAGCCTGTAAGAGATGTGTGTTTGATGCACCAAGTTTATTTCAGTTCTAGCCAACAATGTAATTTTCACAGATTACCTACTGCATTCATGTAATAGATAAAAAATAAAAAAAATTGTTTCTTGCATTGCAACATTCATCGAGATGAATATTTACTGTGTATAAATAGTCCAATAGATAAACTGGTTGAATAACAATTTATAGAAATGTATATTTATATAAGGCTTTAAAGATTTTGTAGAAAGTTAATTGAACCCTGAACTGAGTTCTAGCTCTTTTTGGAAACTTTGTCTATGGAATCCATACCATGTATTGGAAATAAGTCTGTCGTCATAAGAAGCCCTCTTGTATTATTGTCAGAATAATGATGGTAATTCTGTTGTACACGGATCTTTAAGCTTAACTAAATTAGCAGGTCTCAAAGTAGCACTTAAGATAAAATTGACGATTTTGACTTAATTCGGACAATGAATCCACGGTCACGGGGGCAACGGGGTACGGACAAAATCACCCAGTCCAACAAGCAGATTTCCCAACCTTCATAAACAGAGATCCGAGCCTCACAGGCGCCCTTAGGGGATCATTCCCCCGATGTCGTCAACCCTTGGTTGGTGCTCTTCAGTCAAGTCGAGCTTCACGTTCGCCAAAAACCTCCGTTGACGCTGTAAAACTATAGAGTTCATCATCAGGCACTGTCAAGTCACGACAACATAGCTATCCTTTTCCATTGGATACAATATGACAAGGCCAGTAGTATTATATAGTAGTAGAGATTAGCGTACAAAAGAATTGGCATCATTATCTAAATAAATTTAAAGAACATTTTGTATGTTAAAAATTGCATTTATTATAATTATGTAACGAATATTATGTTAAATAGTTCATTATTAACATAAAATTCAGCAACTTAAAAATACTATGCTCTCAATTTGACCAGCAAGTGAATTTTATATGTCACTATCTATCTTTTAGTTTATCTTTTTATTGAACGACTCATTTATTTGAATGAGGATATAATATTATCCTAGTTTGAAAAAGATCGTCAAAAAGACAACGGTCAACAAATACAATAGCTTAGTAAACATTCTGATTTTCAAAGGATTGTAGTCTACATTTAATAGAAGTATGTTTTGTATTTTGCAAGAATCCTTTACTTAATTTAAATTGTATACTTATCTATTTAATTCGATTATTTTAGCTAAGTATTATAACGTTAGGATACTGGCATTGTATTTTATGTGCAAAGATTTTCTAAACTATGCTTGGATAGCATGAACAATATTGTGTATTTATAAATAAATTACTGTTAAATAAAGCTGTCTTATTTTTCCGCATTAAAGTTAATTTATCTTTGGTCCTAACCCAGTAGCATTATAAACTGTTCAAGAGTGTCATTCAAGTAACTGGTCAAGAGTTACAAACAATTACATAAAGAATGGATCGTTCAAGCAGAAAAAAATACTGTTGCCGAGTGATAGAAAAACGATGAGAGCAAAAGCTAACAATGATTATTAACAAGCTATTGCCTGCAACTTCGTACGCGATTTTCTTTCTTAGTATTAATATGACTGCTGAATCCTTCAGTTTTTCCGGACTAAACTAATATTAAACTAAACTATTATATGACCATATCTATCCCTTTTTAAAGCTTGCATCAGCTTTAAATTTCGTGAAGTCCATTGAATTGTTAAAGCGTGAAAGCGTAACAAACACAAAAAGTCGCTGATAATACAAAATATAAGTAAAATACAATGGATAGTGTTCAAAACATTCCAAATAGGAATATCGATATCGATAAACTTTAATCCACTGAACTAATTTCAATTATTATTTTATGACGAGAAAGCATACACCTTTTTGCTATAATTGGAACACATAGTATATCAAAAATTATAAAATAGTTTAAAAAATGCGGAAATAATCCGTTCTAGTAATATTTGCATATTAGGAGATAAAGAAAAATTATACTTTAAAAAAAATTTACGTTAAGGTTACCTTAACGTAATTTTTTTTTCTTAGGAAGCTCTGGTGTAGTCGCCACTGCTCTGCGTATGGAAATAAACTTCGAGTTCGAGGATTTTTATTTCTACCAGCATTGGGCAATACTAAAATCGTTAATGTCAAATGTGAGCCTGTCAAGATGTTGACAATAACATAACCTCGAAACTTTTCGATAGCAATGAAATATTTGAAATTATCCCTCTAAATAACTTTATAATGACCACAAGGCTAATAATTCGTTCCATAGTTAGTAACATAGCCCAAAAACCTTCGTACGACTGTAATAAATTAAGTTGTTACAGGTTTTGTGACAGTTTTATAGGTGTTGGAAGTCGCTATTTCTGCACTAAAAAGAAGGTTAAAATTGCTGAAAAAAAACATTGTAATATTGGTACGATAGGTCACGTAGATCATGGAAAAACTACTCTGACTGCTGCAATAACTAAAGTTTTGGCTAAAGATGGGTCTGCAAAGTATGTTTCTTACAACGAGATTGACAAGGCACCAGAGGAAAAAGCAAGAGGTACTTCTGTGTTATAATTATCTAATCAGCCTAGAGGTAATAAGAACAACGTCTTAGTTGATTTTTTTTCGGACTTTCTATTAGCTGTACTAACCCTATTGGTTGCCACAGCGTAACTGGGCTGTGCAGTGTAACTGGAGTGTGCAAGTGGTCTTACATGATCACTAGGTAGTGGAAATACTTCAGTAGAACTGCATCATTTCTGTTTCTGTAGCAAATGTCATTTCCCTACTAAAATTACTTTCCGTACTAAAGTTTCTTGGTAATTTGTTTTTTGGAGAGAAATTAAAAATACAAAGATACATGTAGACATAGTAGACTTTAAAAGTGCCTGTAGGCCCACTTGAAATAAATAATTTTATTATTCACCACTTCGTAGTTAAATACTTTGGATTTATTTTCCAACAGGAATCACAATTAACGCTGCGCATGTCGGTTATAGCACAAAATTACGTCACTATGCACACACCGACTGCCCTGGTCATGCTGATTACATACGCAATATGATCTCTGGTGCATCACAGATGGACGCAGCAATACTGGTTGTAGCAGCCAATGATGGACCAATGCCACAGACCAGAGAGCACTTGTTACTGGCTAAACAAGTTGGGATACAGTATTTAATAGTCTATATTAACAAAGTGGATTTGGTTGATGAGGATGTAAGTTAATTTTATAATTTATTTGTCATTAATCTAAATGATATTACAAATGATATACATATTCAATCATGTGTTATCCTGAATCCTAATTATTGTTTACCATTATTATATAATCTGTTTATCCAGTTACGGTTGGCCGCACGTGGAAAACAAAGAAACTTTGAATTTACTTATAATTAAATTTAATAAAGAAATTATTATTAAAATCTTACTAACTAGAGGACCATTCTGATGTTAGGAAAGTTCTCAGGATTAAAATCTAATTACTAATCTAACCTAATTCTAAGTTATCACTAACACAAGTGGACTCTTCCAATGCTAGGATATTCACAGGCTCGGTAATATAACATGTAGGGCTGGCATTGTGAACAAGCATTTATTGTTGTTATTATAGTGTTCTTGACTTCTCTGTTCCAGGTTATAGAGCTGGTAGAAATTGAGATGAGAGAAATGTTGTCAGATTTTGGATACAATGGAAGCAAGGTACCAGTGGTAACAGGTTCTGCATTAAAAGCCTTAAATGATGATAAATCAGAGATAGGTATTGAAACACAACTCCTTGATGAATATAGTTATATTACATCATCATAATCATACATAAATCAAAACACAGCAGTTATATAGAATATAACTAATATAGCTCCACTCCACGGATCATTACCTTACCTACCATACTTTCAATACCTTAGTTGATATTTAAAAAAGAAATGGAAAAATGTACCATATTAACTTTTTGTAAAATTAATGCTCAGTTACAGCTAAAAAATAAAGTTTTTGCAGCAGGTTCATTATTGATTATATGTTTCTAATATAATATTTAGTTAAATTCAATTAACATAAGTAAACTGGTTTTTGACATGATTAAAAAATGGACAAGATCCAACTATCCAAAAATTGGCACTAAATTCACTTTAAAAAATTGCAGTTGACTCGGAAAATTAGAAGAAGTATGCATTGCCGTTTTGGACCATCTTCGACAAATCTATTCATGAACAGAGTGCCCGCTTAAAAAACTAAATGAATATATTTACTTGCAGGAACACCATCAATACGAAGACTGCTTGACACCATAGACTCTTACGTTCCACCGATAATACGAGACCTAGAATCACCATTTCTAATGCCAATAGACAATGCCTTCACTGTACCCGGTCGAGGTACAGTGGTTATTGGCACCATTAAAAGAGGGATTATGAAGAAAAATGATGAAGCTGAATTGATGGGATTTGGACAAAATATTAAAACTACATTATCAGATATACAGATATTTAGATCAAGTGTACCTGAGGTATATTTAATTAATTATGCTTTAACATCAATTCCTTAATTAAACTTGTGTAAAAAACTGTTTCAGCACAAATATTATTAAAACATTTTTATAGACAGTTGATTGAATGCAGTTTATAGAATAAATCCTGTGAAAATTCTTATAAAAGGAATCCTAAATGTGAAATTTAAAAATTTTCTTGGTAAGCGGTCTGTACTGTATACGGATTTCTCAGATCTGGTCTGGTCTGGTTCGGCGGGAAGCTTTGGCCCTTGCTACTTACCATCTTATTGACAAAGACGTATCACCAAGCCATTTCGCGTTTAAGAACCGAACTGAACCTGTTAGGGTTATCGCAGGTTCACATACCTAGGGGTATGTGAATGTGAACAGGTTATATCCTAGACTGCATTATAACTTCCCATCAGGTGAGATTGCAGTTAAGGGCTGACCGGTAGTATAACCTATTTTCGTGTCATGAGAGTAATACAGCTCTATGCCAATTCTTAAGGAAATATATTTAGAAATTGTGCACTTACGGAATTCATATATAACAACTGACTATTGATTTGTGTACATATAAAAGACGTGAAATTTCATTAAATTTATTTATTTGAGCGCGTTAGTTTGAAATCAAACAAGCTTACAAATTAACTTGACGTCGAATAGGCTAAAAGGATGGCCCACCGTTTCTTATATTTATATCTTATTGAAATGTTTTTACCCACACTCTGGGGAAATATTTATAAATTTAAAATGGATTGGAAACCATTTAACCATAATTATATACGGTGGGATTGGAACCCATATTTCTCCTCAATTAATTGGCAAAGCAATCAGAACGCGATTGCCACCGTTTTGTGTTTTATGTTTAAAACAGCCGCTTCACCATCCCATTAACAACTCTTTAAAAGCGTCCAAGGAAGCTACTGCCCTTCCAATAGAAGCAAAATATCATGAGCATTAGATATCTGGAAATATCACTACAATATACCTACAACTATAATACAATACAAGTGTAGTTGGATGGCCAGTTCAAGGAATCCCTTAGGGCACATTATTAATTGGTGATATAGATTTGAAGAATACTTTCTTTATGCATATTTATTGTAAAAGGGAGCAAGTGGATTGAGCCATTAATTTTGATAAATTATATTTGTTTAATATGAATTTTAGGCCATAGCCGGGGATAACGTGGGTGTATTACTTCGTGGTATGAAGTTGCGAGTGGTGGAAACTGGAATGCTTCTCTGTGCAGCGAAAACTGAAACTCTTACTAACCACTTCCAAGCTAAAGTGTACTTCTTGTCGAGGAGCGAAGGTGGGAGGAAGAAGCCGATATTCTCAAAATATTCCCAACAGATGTTCAGTGGCACTTGGAATATAGCATGTCGGATTGATTTAGGTAATTTTTTAATTATGCAATACATATATTTCAGTCACGTGAAAATTGTTCAACGAAAATTTGCTTCCTTGTCTCTGGTCTGGTCTGGTGGGAGGCTATGGCCGTGGCTAGTTACCCTAGCAACGAACACTTCACGCCAAGTGATTATGCGTTCCGGTACGATATTGCCTAGAAGCGATGGGACATTTTAATATCTCTACCAGGTTAGCCTGGTAATATCGTAGGCTTTACTAACCGCCCAGTGAGGTTGCGGTTCCTAACTTGTAGTAAAATAAATTTGACTCCACTAATCGTTAGTAAAAACATCAATATATTATATTTAAACAATAAACAGCAAGTATAATTTGCTATATTCCGACACCGGATCATCCTCAGGAGATGTTGACTTCACTTTACTTTTCTCGTTTGTGAAGTCAACATCTCCTGAGAATAATCCGGTGTCGGGTCGAAACGTGCGTAGAGGTTCTAGTGGAAGATTGTGTGTGGTGTAATATTATACAAATCTCCCGGTTGTCGGCGGAATATAGCAAATTATACATGCTGTTTATTGTTTATCATGAACTTCCGCAAAGTAACGCCTGCTTCTATTCATTATCAATATATTTTACAGAACCTACCGTAGATATGATGATGCCAGGCGATCATGGCACAGTATACCTCACTCTCCTGGAATCTATGGTGATGACGCAAGGACAACCCTTCACGATAAGAGAGAACAACGTCACAGTCGCCACTGGCATAATTACTGACACATTGAAATCAGTAGACGTGCCCAATGGAAAGTTAGGAAAAGTTGTACTGAATAACGAATCATAATTGTTCAGTGCACATTAACCCGGCTTATTTATAACATAGTGACATGTTAGAAGTTATTAACGTTTGAACGAAATAGTATGCAGTTATTAAAATTGTTTGCTTGTAAATATGTTGTGTACAGTAGTCAAAAAATAAACAATAAATAAGATAATCTCTGGTTTTTGTATCCTTATTATTTCTAGGAACCTATGCAAATATTGTTTTGTTATTTTATTAGACCAAACGTTATCGGACTTAAGATTAAGACCGTTAACAGCATCTGCAAGCGATAACCATCCCTTACTTCGCAACAGGCTTTCGCTCACATAAGAAGGTTATTTATATATTTTGTGTTTTAATAATAAGCTGTGTTAGCCTAGTGGTTAGTCCTAAACAGAGGTCGGGGGTTCGAATTCGGGCACGCACCTCTTAACTTTTCGGACATATGCTTCAACGAAGGAAAACAACAACAGCGTGGTGGACTTTGGCCAAACACACTTCTCATATTGAGAGGAGACCCGTGCTCTGTATTGAAACGGCAATGGGTTGATCAGGATGATTATGATTTAAAACAAAACATAAGTAGGAGCGAGCGCTAGATCTGCTAGGATCTCTTGATTTTAAGTGACCTTTTCACTGAGAGTTAGATTTTGATCGCAAAACTACTCTAATTGGTTGACTTTCAACTACGAGTATTATCATAACATATTAATACGACCTCCGCGGCGCAGTGCGTGCGCCGTCGTATTATAAAGTGGGAGATTCCGCGGTCAGTTGCAGAGTGAAAACCGATTAGGAGGTTCAGCTGGCTACGCACCGATAGCTCCTCTGGTATAGTATCTCGTATGCAATTTTCAATGGCTACGGTAACAAATAACGTGACAAGTCTGCACGCGATTTAAATATATTTTAACACACCGGAACAAGAAGCACTTAACGATTATTACGTAGTACTTAACGAGACAGTAAGTGGACGCTTCTTTCCTAACTACAGTCTAAATGTCATATTACATATTAAGCCGGTTCTAGATATGTATCATTTGCTCGTTCAAGTTGGTGTCTGTCCGACCATCATGATTAATCTAAAAGTCCGTAATAAAATACGAAATATTTCTACATATCTGTTAACCGTGTGCCAGATCCGAGTTGTCCGGTCTGGTTATTGGGTTGGTTTGGTCACAAAATAAAACTTCAAACAATTTTTTCATCATTATATATTTTTGTCAGAAGGTAATTAATATCGTGCCAAAACAGTAACAAATTATTAGTAAGAAAAAAAAATCACGACTGCATCATCTAGCATGTACTACAGATATTGAGACAAACAATACTCTACACGGTCTGAAAAGGACAACATTTAACACTTATTTCACAACATTTGAACAATACAGTTGGCGTAGTACAACACTATTATTTTTTATTAAAATTGTGAACTATAATTAACACCAATACGCCTAATAGATACTGTATGTTTCTACTTTTTTTTTCTGAGGGTAGTAACGAGCAAATTGAACTGTTAAAAATATAAGTCCAATCAACGAAGTTATATAATTTAAATATAATAATAATATTGCTTTATGTTTCGCAATGTTTATAATTGATCATTAATTTATTATAAGTGTAAAGTATAACAATTATATTAAATTTCATTTTATAAGTTAGGCAACAGCTGCTTTTAATACTTATTCAATTTGCTATACGTTATTAGTTAAAATTCATTGCCAAGGTGTGTAAAACAATAAAAGAGTTTCTTGTCAATAAAAACAACAAAAATAAGAATTTCATTAGAAAACTATAAAATTTCATACCGACAAATATTATATCGTCAAAATAAAAATAACTTTCCACTCAGTTTCTTGTTAATAGTATTAATTTTCTAGAAAAAGAGTAGATAAATACTCTTTCGACATAAAATATTAAAATTTAACGTAAAGAGAATATACTATTTTAAAACAGGTCATATATTTTATTTAATAAATTATTCAAATCTGACGATTTCGCAACTAAAATTGCAACATTGACGATGGTTTATTCGCAACCGGTCAATTTGCACGTACTACCCACATTATAATACTGCGCTCACAGACCGTCTCATAAGATGACCGTTTACACTCCCAACAATAATTTACCTGCGCTAATTTCAGTCTGTCACATGCCTTTATCTAACATTAATCACAAATATTGTATACATGAATCTAACACGGAGAGAAGACATGTCAAAATATTATTAATAATTATTATTATATATTTATTAATTCCACCTAGTCAAATGCTATTACTGTCGGCAAGTGAAAGTGAGCTACACTTAATAATATTCCTTGGTCCATGCGACAGCTTGTTGGCATCTTATGAAATAATTCTGTTCCATTAACATTTTTTTTTTACTTTGAAAAACACTTGCGTGCGAATGCTTTCTAGATGTTCGATATTACACGTCTCAATGAAAATAAGCAAAATATAGCAACAATAATTTGTTTGAAAAATATCTCACAACCAACGTAAATCGCGAAAACCTATTTTTAGGAATGGAAGAACGAAACAATTTTAAGTAACTAAGGTATCTTTTTGCGCAATATTACGTGCTGTAATTAGTATCTCTCCTGAAATATCATGATAACAAGATAAATAAATACTTCGGTTTCTGACTTGTGCTCGAGATGCTATTGATAATATTATATCTATTGTTAACAGAAAATTTTATATTTTTCCGAGCACATAAATTATCCTGTCAAATATGGCAACTTGAATAATTTTCAATATATCAAATAAATATAGATTTATTGAAACCAATTTTTTTTTTAAACATCTCGAAGATAGATTCTACGTAGATGTAGAAATTGAAATTTATCAGTTATGCTTACATTTTCTATTTCGGGATATGGTTGCTAAAGAAAAAGTGAATTTAATAAAAAAAACGAATCACTTTTAATTACAAAGTTACTAATGAAAGAATAATGTTTCCTACTATAATTAAAATCGTTTTTTAAATATATTTTTTTCAAATAGCTTTGCTATTTTTAAGTTGACCGGTAACGAAGAAGGCCACATTAACTGAGGTATTTTCTCAGTTAGCGTCGAGGCCCTAGAAAATGATTCTTTTCCCTTTTTAAACCGCGATAAGACGCGTAACATCGAAGGAACAACATAGCACACCATAAAACATTACACCGCGCTTCCAATACCATGGAATTAAGTTTTAATAAGCTCATAAAATTCGTTATTCACCACAGACAGTATATTTGTATTAATCTTATAAACATCTAAGTATCTTTTACAGCGGACAGATCCAAAGATTTTTTTCACATGAGATAAGGACTAGCGCATAATTTAATTCATCTAACACATCGCTGCTCAACTTTCGGAGTTCATTGAACCTCCAGAGTAGGTTGAAATTGAGAATTAACTTAGGATTAATAATCACTAAGAGTATGCCTTTTAAAGCCAATATTAGGTTGGTATGTTTAATTAGCCAATATTTCTGTTTAATTTAAGCGAACATTAGTATTTTAGGTGTACTTTGACAATAGTAGTGTAATTGATCCACAGATCATTGCGCTAGTAAATTAGAATGTAAGAAGTGAAGTCTCAACTGTATGAATCAGCATATTGAGTGTCCTAACTCCTACCCCAAGTTGAGTAACGATGATCGCAAACTCGCGTTTGTACCAACGCAGCATCGTTTTCAAAAACAAATAGTCATAACAAGAAACAATAATATTATTACTACAAAAAAAAAACAGACTGCAGATTAAAAATACACACCATCATTCGGTCTCAAAAACAGTGGCAGTGTGTAGACGACAAAATGCTAGGGGTATGCAGTTATCACTAAAGCGAACATATTCGTGTTTGTCTAATACAAAAGCGTTGAAATATACATTCAGTATTCAGATTCTGGTGTTGATTTTCTTTCGTCCACGGCAATTTAGACAGGAACTCATACATCCTCCTTTTCTAAAGATATAAAACCTAGCATCTGACACCAAGAAGGTACGTGAAAAAAAATTCAGATATCTCACAATCTTCTTGGGATCAGTTACAATTCTTTTTTTTTTGTACCAAAAGTTATAAAAATATATCTTTTATCGTAATGAGAAACGTCACTGAACATAGCGGACTGGATGAGATTGCACACATTAAAATAGAAGCAAAAGTCGTACCTTAACAAATACATCACCCATAAACTAACAACGGAATACCAACTTTGCATAAATCACTTAAAACTTAAACGTAAAAATACATTAATGGTGTCGGGTAGTAGTTAGCACCACGATAAAAAGAAATCTTATTGGTTATACGTAATGCAAAAGAACGATAAACTGGCGCAGTTTTAATTCGACAACAGAGAAAACTAACCGGTAAATCGTAACAAACCCCTGCGACATCTGTGTTTAATACTTGTGCACCAACAGCGGGTGTAAATTAACCCACCTGTTAAAAATCATAACCGTTTACAAACTCCATTATTTTTGATAAGGTTGAGCACTCTCATTCTGGGATTTTCAACAGGTGACGAAAATTCCCGCCTTACCGTACTTACGCAGTAGGTACTTAAAATGTAAAAAATAAACTTAATTCATCGACGCTTACAACTATAAAAATATTTAGAAATTCTCACTTACATTTAAGAGGAACTGGCAAAATAAATCCTGTATTTTTCCATTACCATAAAACTCAAATACGGAAAAAAAACCGGTACTTTGGTCCGCGCGTGTCGAAAATTCATGATGCCATTCCTATAAAAATTGGACAGAACCGTACACGAATCGGCGAGTAGCAAAAATATTAGTTACGTCTATGAACGCTAAACAACCGCTGAAAATATATCAAATCCACTAAATATCCAATAGAAAAACCGCCTATTAGTTTACGGCAAAACCTCGTAAAAGCAACGTTAAACTTAACTAAATATAGTAAGATTAGAAATCGTGGTGGCAGACCTACGCGCACCGCGGAGCGACGGGATCGCTCGCGAGCGACTATCACATATTATCCTCTAGCAGGACACGCCACCGTTATTGTCCGCAATCATGCCTCTATAAACTAACACTTGCAACTTATATAGAACCTTCAGCTCTAACGACGACCTTAGTATCAAAAAACAGTGTTTAAAACTTTTTATTAGAATAGAGTATTTGTGCAAACGATGCAGGTAATGGCGCCCAAACGGGGCTCCTAATTGTTCATAAGACATCAAAACGCCGCTCGACGGCGACACACCTAACCGACCTACATCCCGAATTGAAAGGACACCGAATATGCTATACAATATAAAAGTTACATTCGTGAAACAACTCTGCAACCGCGCACGATTGTAGAACATGTAACTATTATATTAGTACTGAAGCTTAAGAGCCATAACCGTCTAAATTCACCTAGTGACGAAGACTTCTAACGATATAATTTACACAACTAGCATCGTTTAAAATAGAATAAAAAACCAACTACGATACACGTTGCAGGAATATCTATCTAAACAGTGAGTTAAGAATACTTTTCAGCTACATTTTTTTTTCTCGTTCAGTTATGTTTTTTCTTTTCTATAAATATCCATTTCATAAATTATTATCAAATTCGATAAAGCTCTAAGATTGATCCACATTCACGTAAACAAATTCTCAGACTTCTGAGCCGAAACGAAGCAAACTGTGTCATTATAAGGAACAATAACATTAAAAATAAACTCACTGGACAACTCCACTTTTAACGATTATCGTCGAGATATCATAGCTTCTTTGAAAGCTACAGATAACTTTAAATAATAATAGAAATATATTCCAGTCTTGCTAAAGGTACTTTCCCTAAGCGCATCCTAATGAAAAACTAGCTTCATCAAACAAGCAGTGTCAACGTGCTTTGTACATTTAGGATTTTAGGAGCAAAATAACTTATAATAAGTTAATAACACTTTACTAGCATCTGTTAACAGTTACCATAATAATGGGGTCCTAAATAGTTCTTTGCAAGAACGCTATTAGAACGTCTAGATCCAATAAAATATTTTGTTTATAAAATAGCTGATAAAATAAACAATACAAAATATTCGCTACCAAACTCGAGCAATTTCACTATCTACGAAAATCTAGCGTTTATATATTATGTAGATTTATAAGGTATTTTTTTTTTTACGAGTACGTATATTAAGGTATCGGTAGTGTAAAATAATTATTAATAAACTACGAAACCAGCAACGTATATTCAAATTGACACCCAGTACAAAACAAATAAGCTTCACGTGGGTTCTTTATTAAGGGTTCGTAATTGTGCCAACGATTTTAATGTTATCTGTATTTTTCAAATTCTAAATCTGAAGACAAGTCTGCTATAACAATTGTGTCTCAATGGTCGATCATTGATATTTTTATAGTAACGATAATAATTAAAACGTTTAACTTTTTAATTTTACTATAAATAAAATTTCCTTGGGCACCCACAATTAATGAGCAACTCAGAATCGTAGTGCTTATTAAAGTCGTGATCACTTTTACTATTCGATTTTTATATATTTTTTAAAAGTTTTCGATATATCTATATCATAAAGATGTTGGTGTTATTTTTTTCCATCAGTATTCTGATGTCTTTGACCACTGAAACACAATTGAAATAGCAGACTTAACCCTCATGGTATTTATTACAATTTTTTAATTCACTAAAGGAGTATAAAAAATTAAAATCGTTCTTTAAGAATTATTTTACATTACCGATCATGTAGGAGGTTTCCTCATTTTAAACTAAGTAAAATTAAACTATTTTAATGGCCAAATTTCTTTAGATTAATTCACATCCGGAACATTTGGCGTCATCCTATAGATAATTCAAAATATAGACAGCGCATAAAAATAAATCCACAGATAAAATACTTTTTTGTTATACATACAGGACGTACTTTTGATATTAGGAAATATAGAATCACTTAACTTTTAAAATATTGTAAGCGTTCATTATATTGGTATTAAGTACTGAATGATTTTGGTTTTAGTATATCCCATACTGCGTTATGGACAAATTCATTATAATTAGGATTATATCACACAATTCTTATAAGATATGCTGTTATAAGCGTTGGTCATATAGAAATTCATGTTATAAATAGGTAAGCGAATATATTATTAAGAGAACTTAACGTGTAAAGGACTATCTCATTTTAGAGATTAATGCAAGAAGCGTAGGTTAAAATGTTGGTCGAGACAAAAACGTGAGAAGTATTATAAAACTGAATAAGTTTTTGAAGTTAGTTTGAAATTTTTATTATTTGACAATCTCTCTTCTGCAACAGTTTGCGATACGTCGTAAATTAAGGCAAGTTAGGTCCGTTAGGTGGTAGAGCCAAATGGGAATTCATTATTTATAAATTCTTCCTCTAAAGGTATCGTAGAAGGCTTTATCGTCTTTACAGCTTGTATAGCGTTCCGAGATGTCACCGGGTAGAAACAGATAAAACTTGCCATACTATGCCGTACTCAATAGCTCGCATGTCATGGAATTAAAAAAAAATTACAAACGGTTCCAAGGAAAACATGTGGCTGTAAAATTTTGGTATTAGTTTTTTTTTTTAAATTTTACTATAAACTCCCTTTTTAAAAATACATATTCTCGCAAAATAAGATTCTCATCTCAAAATAATTTTGAGCTGTTCTTTTTTTTGTTAAATACCGAATGATACATTTTCTACGTTTTTGTCCTAACCAAAAGTTTTGTAACGAAATGCACCGAAAGCTTAGTCTATGCATTATGGACGGAAGGAACGTTTTGAGCTAACACAAGAACGGGCAGTTGTCGTTGGTGCGTCGCTTAGTTTTATAGAAGAAATATTTTAATAAAGTGTTGCCTGCATAAAAAGGAGGAATATATCAGTGTTGCCCGCTAAAAGCTGGCATATAACTGACAACTTGCACTATTTTGCGTTGTAAAACATGCCTATCACCTAATCTAGGTTGCCTTAAAGTTGCCTAATGAATATGTAGATAGTGGCAGTTTTATCGTGAATAATTTATATTAAGGTAGGATATGTCACGTTTTGTTAAAAATTGGCCGATATTATAATCAAAAATATGAAACACAATTATTATATTTAAATTAGTAATAGAACGTTTAAATTTAAGAAAGTTGTCAGTTAAATATGTCGCTTTTGTGTCGGTCATGTCATGAAACTTTTTCCTATAATTAAGATTATTTTTTGGCATATTAATGAGCAAAAGTAGATAAGAGATCGGAAGTCGACCGGAATTAAAATAAAAGTGGAAAATTATATGATATCGAACGATAATTTTTCAAAAATCGATTTAAAAATTCTTATTGACATGACTACACTTTGTACTTCATAATTGATAGAAGGATATAAAACAATCAAAGCGACGCGCCAATCAACAGAATTCATTTTTAAAGGAAGCTAGTTGCATTCCATAAATTTCTTACTTTATTCCAATCATCGCAACTTTGCCATCACCTAAGCAAGCAATATTTCATAGCCACCGTAACTGAACGGCTCATTAACAATTATCTACAAAAATAATAATATTAGGTAAATAAATTCATCTGTCAAATGAAAAATAAATAAAGAGTATCAACAACCTAAAGCTAAGGTTATATCGTAAGCGATCCGGAGATAGTACGCGCTAATAATCAATAAGTAATGAACAATGATATGTTGGTATAGCAAAGGGAATGCTTAAATTCTTAAGATAAATCCTACATACCTGAAAATAGGATCTGTTATGAAAAAGTTGTAATTTTTTTTTCAAGGGAACATTTATCATGCAAAGCACATGCTGGGCATATCACTTCATTTCAAAGGTGTACATTGTTAGACAGATCATAGGTCAGGTCGAACTTAGGTAAATAACTGTGACTTGAGGTAACGATTAGAATCATTTGTTAATAATAATCACCGGGATGAATGGGTTAATACTCGCCGAGGCGCAGAGAGAGCGTTATTTGCAACGCTACCGAAGGTCAAATAAGAAGATTTCAGCGATTTAAATCGTGCAGTCGTGCAGGATTTTTTGGTCGAAATTGGCCAGTTAACATTCACAAAAACTTTTTTCATATTAACCAAAAATATAGGCGCAATTGTGTTTCTAGTAATATTCAGATATGAATTACTATCGCCACGCTTCGCTTACAATATAACCGAAACCTTTTAAATTTTCTGGTTAAATTCATAACAATTTTTTTTTACATATTTCTTAGGTACATTATATACCAAGACTGATAAGCGTTAGAAAGGACTTTGAGGTAAATAGTTACTATAATATGGCAACAATCAAGTGAAACTCCAATTTAACCGGCGTTTGAAATGATAAAAAAAACAAGAATTACATTTAAACTATCTACTAAAATTAGCTAAGAAACTAAATCATTGTGCTATGCATATTATAGGATCCCAAACACTAAAATTCCTGACCTATTTGGATACGTTGCTTAACCATCATAATAATTGTTCTGTCAACTCTCAAAGACTATATAATACTATAGAACAATTTAAAAATAGAGATGGGATCCTTCCTTAGATAAAAATCGAATTTTTGCCTAATTCTAAAACATATACTTCCTATGTGCGAATTCATTGTACTAAAATAGTTATTTATTTTATTTTCTATACAGGAAAACTTTGCTTAGTCACTATCCAAATTTTTATAGGCATCAAGGTATTATGCATATACTCCAGTAAAGGTAATAGGTAAGCCATATTCACTAACTGAAATTAAACGTTTAACAACTGTTTGGTTTAAGATCCTAATATTGGCTAATCTGGTCAGAGACTAAACGTCTTCCTGTATAAAGAGATGCGATTTAATTCATGGGGGTTGGTATTATCAGTGGGATAAGAGGGGTTCGTTTATTGGTAACGAATTCTTAATACTATAACATTGAAATCACATCGAAAAAGGTCTAACCGTAACACTGAAATTTCTGGACTATGACTAACATTTAGATGAAAAACACCTAGACTATTGCCCTATGTTAGGCCTTAAAGTTTAGAGTAAGTGGTTCTCAAAGTATGCAATTAGTCACCAAATAAAATTGCGTACAACTGACGTGTACACAGGTAAATTCCTGATAGAAAATATATTGTGATTTTTTCCTTCAGATAAGGAGCATAACACACCTCAATGGACACCGACATCGCTGACAATCTATGACATCAGAAACCAGGAGTGTACCTGCTAGAATATGATAAATGGTGACTTACATTGTTTACAAAAATCATATTTCGAGAACCACTAAACGAAGTTATTACCGCTACAGTGTATAACGTCACATCGAACTAACTACGTGACACAGTTTGGGAGACTGTGCTTATAAATACATACATAGATCAAATCGTTACCCTTTTTTTTTGGCGAACATTTCAAAAATTGCCTACCAACCCCTACTAACGATTCTAGAATCCAACAAATAAATAAAAAAAGACACTATTCAATAATAATAATAAAAACCGACAGATTAAATAAAACTGAACGTCTCGGGAAGGCCATTCTATCAACTTTTCAAAATTCCTATGTAATTTTGTACAAAATCGCTTATAAGAGACGATATATGTTTAAAATGCATGCATTTAGTGATAGACTAAAATCGATTGTGTATTCAGAGCGTCAGTAAAAAATAAACTTCTTTTTTACGTATTTATTATATGATCTGTGTGTAGAAAAATAATATTTATGTTACTGATAGTGTTATTGGTACATGTCCGACATTCAAAAACTTCGTAATTAAAAGAAAATTCTGTAAATGTGTGAAACCAACTCAGTAGCGTGCACAAGGTAGGTATATAAAAATCATAACCTTTTTTTTTCGGACTATTAGCTGTGCTAACCCTATTGGTTGCGACAGCGTAACCGGGTTGTTTGGCGAGCTTCGGAGAGCTCTGCCAGAAGAAATTTTGAGCCCTGGGGCTCGAAGAAATTTAGGGAACGTCTGCCTAAAGGCGCCTCCTGTGAGGCCGAACCTCCGCTTAGGCGACGTTTGGGATAACGAGGGGGTCGGACGATGAGTGGTCCGTATGTCTCCGAGGCCGTGGATGGAGCTTACGTCCGGATGACGTAAGAAATCCATAACCGAACACTTGTATATATATATATAAATTCACATTGACAATTTTGACTATCTTTACAAACCAGACTCATAGCACGAGAGTATGCACCAAAAAGGACAATATCGTCGTGTTTTATTATTAATTCAACCTTATTATTGAATGTCTAAGTCAAACATATTACCAGTAAGTATAATTGCTTAAGATATTTTGTGACGCTCAAACAATACACAATCGTTTTACTCTATAAATAATAAATAATTATTTGTTCTGGCTTTTAAGACTTTAACTTAAACCTAGTACGAACTTAAAATGGAAGAAAATATGATTGTTTTGGTTTCACACAGCGTTAGGCGCCATCTCCACGAGTAAGTCTATTGCACTTGATCAAAGCTCAAATCGCATCAATATTCTAGCATTGGACACTACGAAATTTTCGTCGAAGAGCTAATGACCAATTTGAAGAGGAAAGTGAGACAATTTAAAATAAACTGAAATTTTATCGAAATAAAAAAAATACCGACCGTAATGAATCGCAGACTCAGCAAAGCAGATGCAGAACACGCACACGTGTTAATTTTGAAACTGTACTTTTTAAGTTATTCCAATGCCAAACTTTATAAAAATATGGGTTAAATTCATGGAAACACAGAATAACTATATTTTCTTATGAATTTATACAGTACACAAGATGTGTGAAATATAAACGAAATAATATTAAGTTTCCAAACAGGGCATTTTTAGAAAAATTACTTTGATGTAGGTTTATAAATATTACATTATATAGACATATAAGAATAGAAATGTATATAGCAAAGAAAGGGAAACATAATCTCCCCTTTTATTAACATTTTATAAGAATTCTCTGTTTTTCTATTTGGGCGGAGGCTTTTAGACAAGACATGAAGGATAGGAAGATAACTCGTTTAAGTACAACAGAATTTGATATTACTCGAAGTTCAGGTGGCGCCTAACAACCGCAGTAAAATAAAATTGTCTTTTTCATGCAGTTCGAAAATTATATTAAGCCTATTGTAGAAAAACATGGTTATCGCCTTTTATAGACCAAAGACATTCACTCCTTTATTGTTAGAGGCAGACTTTACCCAATAAAGCTAACACTATTGTCTGGGCATTGTCTTCCAGTCAGTCAGTGAGTGTTAAGATTTTTATAGATCTTTTAAATAGTTAATAAAGTTGCTGTGACATAAATTCTTTAATTATTTTTTTCTGCGCGTAATACCAATGTAGTTGACAGAAACACTATTTTTTTTACGTTTTATTTTAATGTCTGAATGATGAATGATAAATTTTGAGCAATACCACAAAACAAATTCTCATTATGTATGAGCAAATACTTTCTTGTCAACATCATTAGATACACGACAAAAAGCACGAAGCTCTTAATTAAAGTAAGAGTTCAGTTTTTTGAATCATAAAAGGCGATAACTTTTATTTTAAACTATTCTATTATTTGAGGAACTGGCAATCATTAAGTTCATTGGTAAAGCGTAATTTATTGAGTAGCCGTTATTTTAAAATCATATCAGATAAATAAACACTTAATTAAGGAAATAATGGAAAATATAGTAAAAGAAAATTAACACTAATATTAATGTTCAATTCCCTAAATCAATTCGCCCAAATACTAACCCTACAAACCTTACACGAGACACAAACTTCATCAAAATTGTTTCACTTTTAAATAAATATGTGCTACACTTACACTAGTTATATAACTTCATTTTATATATTTTCACGAATTTTGATAGTAAAATATAGTCAACTAGTATTAAGATACATCACATTTTTAGTAAAGGTTTTAATTGGTGTGAACGAAAATCGGACTTTCTGACTGATACATTTTACTTACGTCATTTCATTTTACGTACATTCCGTCACTTCACTCGAACCCCTACAATTAATTCGATATAAATTCATCGCCACCTTTAGTTGCCAATCGTAATGACTAGATATTATAATGCACAAAGTGCACTGGGGAATGATTGTAATTGAATAAAAAAAATCTAAATTATTATAAGAGGTATGTCAGTCAGTTCATTTATCATGATACACCTTCTATTCGCCGAGAGGTAAATCAGTTATAAATAATTGTGAACATAGAATGTAGTGTTTTATAATAACAACCGTCCCACTGAAGCTGCTTAAACCTGTCAAATTTCCATGGAACAGTCAAATGACGAGATTCAGTCATTATAAAATGACAGATCTAAGCCAACTACAATGTCAAGTTTATTTTTATTAAAAAATATCTACAGACTATGTTAGTGATTCGAACAGTTTTCGCTCACACCAAGCGAATTTGGCAAGTAAAGTCAATCCAGCCATTTCCGTATGACAGATGTAACACATTTATATATTTATAATATAAAACCTCAGCCAAGCACGATTAATAAATTACGCAAGGTATCAGATACGCATACGAACTAAACTACACACATCCTATTTGAAATAGAGTAACATATATTTTTTTTAATATATTAATTAATCCTGGTCTCTCATACCATTTATGTTTATACGAATAACACTTTTTATAATTGTTATAATAAATATTCGAGTTTGTATGTAAATGCACGGTTATTTTGTTAATTTTAAAAAGTGTATGTCATATTATATATTTTTTTTTATTTACTGTTGATATGATATTTAGGATTGCAACGACCCCATTTAGAATTTTTTCCAAGCCCTATAAGAACGCGAAAATTACGAGTTATAAAATATCATCTAAAAATTTACATTCTCTTCGTAAAGGACCAATGTAATTCGTTAGAAAATTAAATAGTTCACTTTTCAAAACATTGTGGGACTGTATATTGCTAAATATTTTTTACTAATTCAACTAGAAGGGTTTATTTATAACTAGTTTCGCGTTTTCATAAAATAGGCTTGTTATATTGGCTAAAATATCAACGTCATATATTTGTATAGCTTACAAATATTCAATCGATCGAAAGGCTGCAGTGTAGCCATCTTAATAAGTATTTGCTTTCGAAATTTCGAAATAAATGCTACATTCGCGTAAAAACCTTTTATTGTGCGAAAGTTGGCTGCATTTTATCTAAAACTAACGAATATTGTCAAGGGGACGCAGTGAGTAAAAAACGTATAAAACTTTGTAGTCGTTTAAAAAAGTGTTAGCTCCTAGACTATAAAATTTGAACGTAGCTCAGCAGTGAATTATAAAAGAGAATAAAATATGTTAACATCACAGTGAATTAGTCTTGGGTTTTTAGTTTTAAATGCAGCCAAATTTCGTCATCTCTTCAATTCATTTTAAGATCATTTTAGAGTGAAAACCTTCAACCCGTACATACAAAACAAATATCTGTAATACTATAAACAACAGATAACTTATGTGTATTATTAAACCATATCTCGATCACAACTATTCAAGATTCCATACCATTTTTTGTCATATTACGTCTAGCTATTTAGGAATTACTTCTTGCCTTAACCAATCTGAATCTTTTAAACTTACAATTACTTTTATTGACAATTAGATATTCCAAATTGTTATATTTCCTTACGCTTCGCTTTTTTATCACTTCGCATTTAAATCGAACTATCACACTGGAATCGTAACAGACTTATTCAGAATATCTAATTTTATAAACACACAGATACATCTTAACCAGGTGATATTCATTTGTATATTTTTAAATACTGTTTAGTTAAAAGAATAAACTGTATAATATATTTTTTTCGTTAAAGCCGGTATATAAATATAAATTTGAGGGATTTTTTAATAAATTTAAAAAACGTATAAAAGTGAATTGTGCTTATTTGTAGTAAATAAATATCAGCTGGCGTATGAGAAAGTGAATTTCGTGATTCGTACCTGTCAAGGTTTTGCTCTAAAATGACTTCAGAGAATATAAGTCTGTAATGATAACCCATTTTCAAAAACCGTCATGAAATTGTCATAACGGCTTAAGATTTTTATGCTAAAATGGTTGTAAAGTGTATTTATTTATATCTTTCGTAAGTATACATAATTTGTGGTAATTTATATATTGAATGCTTTTTTTATCCCAGCATAGATATGACGTGTGGTACAAAAGATATTGCGAATGTGCTAACAAATATAACGCGTATCAAATTGATATGCAAAAATTGTTACCGTTCATTTTAAACGTGTCACCATTACAGACTTAAAATTCCCACGTCGAACGTCAAACGTCAATGGATATATATGTGTTCCAAAGTGTAATTCCATCTAACCTTCTTCATAAATTGAAATGTTATATTCTGATCTTACGTATTCTCATAGAGGTGTATTTACCCACTCATACCCTATACCAGTGATTTTGTGTGCCGCTTAATTTCAAAAGTGTGCCACCAAATTTTGCAAATATATAATAATTAATCCCTTAATAATCGTTTAGTTATTATTGTAGTATATATTAGTTTATTTCGTATATTTAAAATTTTTGTCATAAACTATTTTTGCAGTGTGTGTGTGTGTAAGTAAATAATTTTTATCTTTTTCTTTGTGTGCCGCCAAATTTTGAAATCGTTAAATATGTACCGCAACAAAAAAAAATTGAGAATCACTGCCATAGTACCCACTCACTTCTTCTTTCTTCTTCACTTTTATTCAAGTACTAATGTGGTATAACACATAATAAAACATATGTGGAAGAGGGAACCTATATTTGTAAAATGCGAAAAAGGAAGAGGTATAGATCAGGAATTCACATTTTAAAGAATACATGCTTAGTTTTCATATTATATCGTTAGATGGAAGTACAGTTTAAAACACACAGGTGTTAATGGACTTTTGACGTGCTAAGATAAAATATGTATTCGATTCATTTAATTAATGGGCCCGGTGGCCAAATAGTGATATGGATGTCTGTTATGAACGAATCTGTTGTCGTACCTCTGGTTCTTTTGGTAGAAGTCGTTCCTCTGGTTCACTTTCCTGTAATTCTGTGTTCGACGTTGGTTCTTCTCTTTATCTGGTTGTTTGTTCGGTTGCTTTTGGTCAGCTTCTGGTTTTGTGTCGTTTTTGGCTTGTTGATTTTCGGTGGTAGGGTTTTCCTTTAATTTAACAGTACAATGATAATTACATGTCTATTTGAATTTCTTTCTACTTCTTTAAAAAAGTATATATATATTATTAAATATATTCTAGATTTTGCTGGAAATAAGTCTATAAAAAACAATTAAACATTTTTAAAGTAGTATTATTACTACTTTAAAACTGGGAACTAAAATCAATTTTGCGCTAAAACAGACTCTATTAATCTATTTCCTGACTATAATTATAAAATAGCGTGAATTATAAAGTCACCTTGCCCGATAATGGCGAAGGACATTCAATCATTAATTTGAATCACATATGACCTGTTAAAGGCCTACCTCTTTGCCTTCCGACTTTGGTTTGGAGTTGTTGGGAGAGTTGCTAGCCAAGCTGCTTTGCGGCGACTTCGGCGACGCCTGAGGTGAATTCTCGCCCTGAAATACATAATACACATACAAGATCCGCGATAGTAAACCAGACTCTATATCTCCTTATATTAAAAGTGATGGTGATGATAGCAGAGCCCCTACAGTTGTTACTTTAGAGGCTCTGGGATCATCAATCAACAGTCTCAATCAACAGTCTCAATCTCCTGTCAAAAGGAGTAGGGTTTGACTGTTTTAATCGCTAACTATTTTAGAAAACTCTCAGTGAGCCAAAGGCCATATCTATAAAGCGAGCGAGACAGACTTATTTTGGACACAACACTATCTCGTTTCAAGTGTTTCTTAAATCGGTGGTAAGGCTAAGCTGGCATTCAAAATGTTTTCTTCACATTGACAGCAAGTGATATTTGATTGAGAATAGTATATACATTTTTTTGTTATTTTTGTACCAAATTTGGGTTACTAAAAACTTATATTAGAGGTATACAAAACAAAGCTTATCTCTATAAGAGATTTCTTCTAGCTACCCTCCGATGTGAGTAAGATGATATTATAAAGTGGTATATGGTAAAAAAAATAGGCCAAATTACTCTATATCTTAAATAGGGCTCCGTACTCACTTGCAACAGTGAGTTTGAGTGTGGTGCAAGTGCTACGGTAAGTGTCAGATCGCACCACATCGCGCAACGAGCTCGGCGAGCACAAATGCAGAGTTGCTTCACCGCGTCCGCTAATTGTAGTATGGCTGCAGTTTGGAAAGAAAAGATGTATACATCTATTAATTAATTTAATTAATTTATTTCATTATAACATAATTAACCACAACAATGCATTCATATTAACGCATAATGAATACATTTATATCTAAAACTGAAACGTTTTTTAGGCTAACTTTTAAACAGGATTGCAGACTTAGTTAAATGTATGTACATTACAATATTATCATGACAATTGATCATGGTAAGTACTATAATCTATTATTGATTATGTGAGATGGTGATAACAAAAAAAAACCGGCTAAGTTTGTTATGGGCTTCTCCTTAGACCAGGGCGCGTTTGGAACCCTCATAGCTTTAGTTTAATTTCACGAATGAAGTTATCACCATCAAATCACTACTATGTAAATTATTGACGCGCCAAAGTGCCCTTTAAAGGACTATTCGAATTTGAATTTGATCACATCCACGCGAAATTAACATTTGTTATTACATATATTATTCAATATCAAGAAATATTTCTAATATTTTTCTATATGGCGCTTGATTTGTTGTCATCCTTTAAATCTGTTGAACAGATTTATCTTAACGGAATTAATTATTTCGGTTTTTTTTTTAATTCATTCATGTTTCCATCAACCGTTAAATGAAATGATGAATATTGTGACATGTAACAAATAAAGAGTACTCACGATCACTCCTCATGTATCTACCGTGTGTAGAGTGAGGCGCCAGTTCGCGTCTCCTAGCGGCCTGTACGCATGCCACAGCGTTCCTCCACGCGAGCATCGAGCTTTCCACTTCGCTATGCGGGGCTCTAGAAAATAAATCACTCATTTAATTGAATGCAGATGTATTTAAAAATTAATATATATTAACTCCTTTCTGTTCTTTCTTTTTCTGTTTTTTGTTATTTGCTGTTTAAGTTAATTTTAAAAAAATTATCATATTATATTATTAGCGAACTATTAGAGTCTACTTGAGTTATTATGCATGCTGTAGTTACCTCTAAATTAATTTATATGTGTAGCCTAGCACTTAAGGTTATTCAAATATTTATTTTTTTACATATAATTCTGTTGGTGGCGCTTTCAATAAATAAATAAATAAATTCAGATCCAAATATCTCATTTTTTTTTTTTAATTTTTGACAAATTTCTTAGGCGGCGATTAGATATATTTTTGGACCACAATAGAGAGTACATTTTTAACATGATAAAGAAGATATAACATAGAGAGTAGGTGAAAGAGAGCTATTCATTGATGCTCCTTTTGCGTTGTTATGTGATGCGACAGTGATATTAGTAGCATAATTGATTGAAGCATAAGACGCGACAAAAGCTTACATCTCCGCTAAATTCTTCACGTCCTCCCTCCAGGTAGAGGGGTTGTAGGCGGGCTCGGATTCAGCCTCCTTCTCAGCGGGGACATTCTCCTGGCCTCTCTTTAATACTGTGATCTTTGCGTCTTCAGGCTTTGATTTCTTGTTTTGATTGCCGCACACGCCCGCTCTCAGGGTCTCCATTTTACCCATTAATGTCAACACCTGAAAGAACACATCTTACTAGAATACTGCTTAACAATACAATCAAGTTCACAAGGTCAATAGTGTGATGAAGCTAATAGATTACGTAACAAAATTTCTATATCAAATAGACTTTTAATGGGACGCCATGAATATAATGACTGAAACATTCCAAATCTTACCCAACCAATTTGTTGAACCATTCCACACCCCTCTAAGTAAAAAGCACATTAACAAGCATAGGAATTTTGGGATACGGAAATATCCAGTGTATTATATCAATACATAAGATACCTTAACACGAAACATCTTGAAAGTCCGTCCAGAAACTTATATTCAAAACCTTTTGATCTAATCCGTAGAAAATGCGCGTTGCTCCGGGATAAAAAGCATGTATCTCCATCTCCTACCCATATAGCAAAACATCTTTACATCGATCCATGGCTTTGTTACTTCGTGAAGGTTAATCCAAAAATATATACCTTGGTGTGTTCGCGAAGCATGTCCACAGTGAGACGGTCCACCCTGGTGGGGCAAGGGGGTAGCCGCGGCACAGGGATGGAGTTAGATGACGAGACCGCTCTCCCTGGGTAGGCTAAGGCAAGTCGGGCTTCAGTACGTTTCCTCTCCCGTTCCAATTGTCTCCACTGTTCGTAACACGCATCTAGTCTGGCGTGGAGGATGCTTGATGATGTGGCAGCACTTCTGGACAAAACATGTGGCAAATTATAATCTAGCACTTCTTTAACTATAATATCAGTTTCGTCATTAAGAACTATAAAGCGAGCTTAGCCTTACTACTGTATTAAATACACCGAAAAACAAATCAACTGAAAAACAATTGAAAGTTATGTGGCCGACATAAATGTGTCTCGTTTTAACATCAACTTTTGCTGAACAAAGTCAAAGTAGGCTTTATAGATCCTACCTTAAAATGATAAGTATTATTATACAGGATCTCACTTTGCTGAGCTCAGGCTTCTTTACCCACAAGTGAAATACAATGAACCGACCACTAATAAGTGGGCATCAGTGCCAGAGGTGACAGTAGGTAGTAGAGGAGTAGAAAAGAATTCGGAAATCGGTTTCCACTGGGTAAAGTATAAAAACGTACTTGGACGCAATATAAGCCTACACTTCATACATCTACCCCAAGGACTCATAACAGGGGCGATATTTTCTATGTTGGATCATATTGTGTCATATATGTGTGCAAACACTGGTAAAAACAAAACCCTTCGCACGCCACTGGTTTATTACATTTACTTGAAAACTGCCAAACGACTAATCTGGTTACTGGATTGTGTTAAAAAAAATATTGCATCTATTTTTTTTGATCATTTAAAGATAACATACAATTCTTTGCATTTGCTAATATAATCTGCAAAATCTAGACAAATCTCCACAATGCTATTTATAATTAATTCAATCTTTATACATTAATTACACAGATCTATCAAAATTGTTTCCAGAGGTATGGGGTCGGTGTGTAAGATATTAAGAAAACTATAAAATTCACTTGATATACCAATCGTTCTGAACTTACCTTATATTTCTCATAGCGTAGAACGGTGCCAATATAGGTAAGTCCAACATTGGCGATGGCAGCACCGGCGGTGGGACGGGCGGGCTGGGGCCCAGCAATGCACCTAGGCCTGAAATTATGATTATCATAAGAAAACCAATACCATAAGATACATTAACTATTTCATTGAATTTGCTTACCAATATTAAACGGAGTGTTTTCATGAAAGAATGAAACGTCCACATTAAGCGGATTCGGCGGTGGTCGGTTTCTCATCAAGACACTCATTTGTCTGGCCAATTCCTGCTGCCTTAGTAAATTAGCGGCAGCGTTATCTCTCCCTGAATTATCAAAATTCGTTCGTTCCACATTACCATTACCCTGAAAACCTTCTCGCGGTAACATTTGATTCATGTCTCGCCGTTGGATGAATTCGTTCGGCTGTTGGAAGCCATTCGGTTTAAAGTTCATGGAGTTGGAGTTCACTGGACTCGGGAAATCATAGTTCTGGCTCATATTCCGATCAGACATCGGAGACATCAAGTCGTTCAGGTAAAAGCCGTTCTCGCCATTGAAATTTTTGGCTGGAGGTTGTGGAAAGTTCATATTGTTAAACATCAGTTTGTTCCTTTCTTCTTGCATTTTGTTGAAATCGTCGTTTTGATAACCGTTCCCCTCCATTGGCATTTTAAAATCGCTTTGCAGCAAATCATCCCGCATTCGCTCGCCCAAGCTTAATTGATTCAAGTAAGCGAGTAAATCCGTTGAATCCTGACTCTGATCTTTCAAATAACCATTCTCGAATTTGTTTGGAAACCTTTGCCCGTTAAAGGGTGCTGTTTCGTAATTCGTATCTAGATTGAGACTGTTTGGCCGGTTGAAATTATTGCCAAACATATTCGGTTCTGGGAGAGAGTTTCTTTGGTTGGGCTCGAAGAAATTGTAGAATTTCTCGTCGTATGTATTTGGACTAGAGAACTGGGCGCCTCCGATCTCTTGAGCAGCGAGTCGGAGTAAGTTTAACTGCTCCGGTGTGACGGCCTCTGCCTCGTTGATGGGGTCCATGAGGAGAGTGTTTATATCATTTTCGGGATAATTGACATAACCGTTCGTATTAAAGCCATGTTGTTGGGACTGGGAGCTGAAGTTGTAACCGCCCAGTTGGTCACTATAGTTGTTGTATGTGAGGTTGGGGTTTTGGTTGTAGTTGTATGGAGATAGTGATGACAAAAATGAGTTCCCTGCATCATTGTTGGGGTACTGGCTTAAGCTCGGTGGTGGGCTGCTTATACTTTTATCCGGTGGTGGTATGGAGCTGAAAGGGAATAGTTACTATATATTAAAAATTTTTGCCTGTACAAAGTGGATACGAAGTTTATGTTAGATTTAGTTAGATAGTATCCGCTTTCGTGTTCATTACTGCACTTTCTGCATAAAAGGATGTACTCTGTGGCATTATAAAGTTGGAGATCCTGGGTTCGATTCCCGGCTCGACTCTGGTATGGTGGGAGGCTTCTGTCGTGGCTAGTTAACACCCTATCGAGACGTGTCGCCTAGCGATTTAGCGTTCCGTCCGATATCGTGTAGATACCAATTAAGGAGTATGGGTATACCGTACCCCTAATAGGTTAACCCGCTCCCATCGTAGACTGCATCATCAGGTGAGATTGCCGTCAAGGGCTAACTTGTGGTGTATTAAAAAATACCCATAGCGAAGCATGGGCAACATTAGAAGCTCATGGACCTATATAATAAAGAAACGTTACGTGGTGGCCAATAAGTTCCAAGTTTCCGAAACATATAAAGTAGGTATATGAAGAGGAAATAGAAAATCAATACAGCTGTAAAAGGTCAAATGTAGCGATGCTGTAAGTGTAAGTATAGCTGCGACCTCCTTTTTACAAGATTTGTCAATCTTTTCAGTTCAATCCTAGCACAGAAACCCTTACAAATATGTTTATTGTATCATAATCATGGAAAAACTTTAATAACACTGTATGCGAAACGTTTTTTAAAAAACTCGGTTTTGTAATGCGAGGTAATTAACGTGATTCTAATTTAGATTATCTTATAATATAATATATAAAAAACGCCTCTTCTCTAATAATAATATCTTATATAATAATATATAACTATGCATTTTTAAAATTTGTATAATGATTGAATATTGAATGAAATGATTTTGAATAATATTAAAGCAATAACTAAAGGTGTCTGTTATCGATGTTTCAAATCCGCTCACAACGTATTCAGTTCCATGTAATATTTAACGTCTGCAAAGCGCCGGGAATAGGTATCTGATTCTGGAGATATTGATTTCAGTTGACATAAATGGGTTATATTTAGCAAAAGTTCAAGGCGAAAAATACTTCGTATTCTGTTGAGCCGTTTGCGTCAGGACTACTAAACAAAGAGGTTTATTTCGCAATTCGGATGTGGAAATTTCCGAGAATAAAAGGTTCTGGAAAATCATGTTTTGCACAAACAGTAACTTTAGGTATAATTGTTACTTTTATGTAACCATTTACTTTTAAGCTGTAGGGCAATACTAGAGAATAATATTCAGATGACGATTGTGTAACCAACAAAATAAAATGTAATCGACGCGACGATGCGACGATTTTTTGACTGCTATCACACTTGATGGTAAGTGATAATGCAGCTCAAGATGGATTGAAAGTCACTCACATTAAAGTGCCAATTGCATCAGAAGACTAGTAATATGTTTTGAAACATAAATTAAACCCGGAAGTTGGGAATCAAAATAGTATTAGCTAGGTAGCTGGATTTGAACTGCCATTGTCAAATAATATTTCATCCTTATACACTTTATTTGACAACAAAGTAAGTAACCACATTAAAAGTAATAACAATACTGTATACAATAACTAGGAAGCACAAAGCTGCCAATTCTAATGGCAACCAATCTCTCTTCACTAAACTAAATTGACAATTTTAAAAATAATGCAACGCTTTTCCTCAAAGAATACTAAGAAAGGGATGGCACTGGGTATACTGGGGATACATTGAAATAAGCAAGAATTTTTGTTATTTTTGTTCCTCATCGGCAACATGCCTCTCTAGGATCGGTTCTAATTCGGTAGCGTCGAATTCGTAGTTCCCAAATTGGAAAGTGTTTTTGGGCATACAAGATTTGTATTAAATCACGTATGGGCGTTGCTGGATTGCATTGTTAACTTCGCTGATGCTTACAGCTGTTACTTCTGAATAAAAATTAGGTAAAAGCTGATTTTGGACTAGCATATGAACGGTTCCGTACCATAAGGTGCAAAGGGAATTACTTTTTGTTATTGACATTATAAGGTTCGAGCTATAAAATACAACAGCGTCTACTAAATGAGGACCATCTTAAAATTTACTATGTGTTATTGATATAATTTGTTGCTACTCCTTGGAAAAATTAACTGTTGATAGAAAATAATTAAAAATTTAATTATTTTAAAATACTACACTTACTTAATCATTAAAAATACTTACCTGCATGTATCTGCGGGTCCAGTATCTTCGAGAATTTTGGTGATGATCTCCCGGACCATCGTGTTCTCTTCGGACTGTAGAAAGAACAAAGAAAAGCATTTAAACAATAAAAATACATCAAAATTATTAAATCTTGAAGGCTGTATGCTTGTTAGATGACCTGTTATCTCAATGGTAGCTAAAACTTTACAAAAAAAAAATTTACTTTAGAAACCTATCTTAGAGTGATTTCAACATTTATATAAACAGAATGTCCCAAACTCTCATGTGACGGCGACAACAAGCTTGAAAGATGTGACAAACTATACATCTCAAACTATAAATATCAAAAATAAATAGGAAACTCCCA
Source organism: Lasiommata megera (assembly GCA_928268935.1). Lineage (NCBI taxonomy): Eukaryota > Metazoa > Arthropoda > Insecta > Lepidoptera > Nymphalidae > Lasiommata > Lasiommata megera. The sequence continues at coordinate 12,190,967 of OV743314.1, read as the reverse complement.
TATGATGATAACTTTTGTTCTGTAAATTTTTAAACATAAATGCCCGAAGTTAAAATAAGCTCTTAAATTTTCACCCAACATTGAATTCAAAATAATTGTACATCGCCCCAATTTAACCAATTAACTAGTACTGTAAAAAAACTAATACTCAGCATTTTTGTAATTGACTTCAAATAATAGTGCAGCTGATGTTTTGGATTTGCAATCAAAATGGTGTGTTACTTGCATGATTATTTTATTCTTTTAAGCAAAAAATATATAAAAAATTTGATTCACAAAGATTTTAAAATTTCTAAATGCTTGATAGGTAACAAATTCGATTAAAAGGTATACTTGAATAAGAAACGTTTCTAATTTTTAAGTTCTATTGTAATCTGGATGGAAGATTAAATATCTCTAATCCATAAAACATAATTTTCTTAAACATACATCACAATCAATTTTCAATTCAAAATCACAATTCGCGAACAACATGAGATATGAGATTATAAGAATAAATTTGTGCTCTTTACATTTAACCTGTTAAAAAAATCAACTCGCAAGTAAACTAATTGCAACTCGCAAGTATGCTAATTGAGGATTTATAGCTACACATTGAACAAATCCTAGTCTACTTATTCTTTTGAGTGAAAATTATATGGAATGTTAATTTTTCACATATTGAAGTCAATTTTCACACAATCAAATCGGAGAGGTAAGTTTGTCCAAGGTTGATCTGTCAGCACAAGTTTATACAAGAAGATTATACTCAATGCAGTGAGTTCCTAACTGTGGTACTGAAAATGATCAGCAGTAATTGGAATAGATAATGTATATATATATATATATATATATATATGAATAGGTCTAGCACAATTTTAAGTTTTATAAGATTGGTTTCAATCTCCCAATATGATCAAATATTTTGCTTTGAATTATGATTTAAAACTAGGCATTTTCCCCACTATTAAACTATTATGTATATAAAAAGTAATGCAATATTAAGTATTGCAAGGACAAATATTAGTTTTTTTTTTTTTTCAATTTCTTATCCATTTTATGTATATAAGAATTGTGATAGGATACCAGGGATAATATTTCTAACATTCCAATATATACATAGTTGTATGCTAAGATTTATTACTGATGACTGATGTTAAAGGTTTATTACTTAGATTTACAAAATAGCTTTGTATAATGGTTTAAAATATCTTGTAATTGCATTGACTCCAATCTTGCATCAAACATACCATATTTAAGACTTAGACATGCAACTAATTTATTTGATTGATTCTACTATTAATAGGTAAATGTTATTTAGTAGTAATTCCATATAAAGATAATCATAAAATTCCAAAAAATTGCACTCCTGGAGATAATCTGTCATAATAACCATTAAAGCTTGGTAACTTGGTTGACTCATAATCATAAGCATCATAAGATAAGCAAGGCACTAAGTACCTCTAAATCTTATTTTACCTATATTTTTATATAGAGTTAAGATCTACCATTTATTTAATTTGAATAGTAGGTATATCTTATTTAAGTTAATGTTACACAATAAATGTTTAGTATGACAAAGAATTAGTTTAGCCATTCAAAGAGGCAATGGTACCAGCACCTGGGAACTATGGTTCTCTGCAATATACCTTTATATTATATTACTCATTGATAATTTTCAATTGCTTATTTATATACATGTAATATTAGATGCCTGAGACTTTGACCAAGGGGTTTTAATCATTCCTGTGACATAAACAACATTTGAAACAAATATTATCCCATGTTTCCTCTCTCATTCCCTAAAATAACCTAATTTTGAGGAAGTTTGCTATTGCAATCTACAGCAAGATTGTACATTGTTAACTTAAAATACAGCTTTGCACCAATCCCGACAGAACCTATTCTGTGGAAAAAGTAGGCTATATGACAATCCAAAGTATAATCTATTTATATTCATTCAAATTCAGCTAATCATGTAACAGTTGTTCGAGCGTGCAGAAGTAACAAACTTACACACAGACTAAAAACCTTCGCATTAATAATTTGTGTGCGATTTTAATGAAAATGATGAAAAACTAATTTTAATACCCTGAGAAATGGTAAAATAAATCAGCAATAAAGCATAATAAACTGTACTAAGTACATGCTTAAACTAAATTAATACTGCTGCATGAGTGTTCAACTACACACAACTTCCTAAATCAATACAAATCCAGATACAAGTTACTGTAACAGGAAGGGCACATAGCTACAAAATGGAAGTTGTTGAATTATTTATCTAAATAATGCAATGTTTCATTTATAACTGTTATTGTTATTGAATTCGTACCGAAGGACGATGTAATTATCTAAAAATTTGCTAGAGAAAGTACAATCTAACGCGTAGTTGACGCTTAGCTTTAAAGGTAAGTAATACTGGTAACAGTTATTCTTACGTGCATGTTATTGACAAATTTTTGATTACAATCGTAGCGCCCACGGTTGTAAGCAACATTTTTTATTACGTCCTCTAACATACAAACTACATAATTCTAAAAATATTGTATGCAGTGTTCGTATGTCATCGTTCACCTCGAAAAAATAAATAGATGTTTTTGTGCAAACGTAAGACTAAAGATTATGGTGTGGGAGACAATTGTCACGATTGGAATGTATTTTCAATCACCACGCACGTTAGTAGTGAATTTAAAAGAGGTTTTCACGGAATACGGGTCAAATTGACAGTTCCAGTTGGACATTTACAACACCCATGGGAAAGGCACTTTTCACAAACACTGATGTACTTACTATATCGAATTCATTTTCCACATTTTTATATGCGTTTCTGCTCAAGCACAAATCACTGAATGCCATTTAAACTTAATTATATTTTTTTAACCACAGGACGTACAAACTCATAGCACTATGCCATTTTTCTATGACCTACATGTGTATATAATATATGTTGTGGCTATATAACTTGCAACAGTGTTGCTGCCTTTAAATCTAACAAGAAAAAATGCGCTGTGTTATGCGATTTAATTTAATATCTTGCTAAACGCTCTTACTTACTTTGAACATTTTATAATTTTATTGAAGAAAATGTAACCTACGTTAAACAAATATACATTTCTAAATTCTTTTACAATTTCCCGCGCTTTCAGTTTTCATTTTGCTTTTTTAATTTTGCTAGCCTGTTAAGTTTTATTATAAACTGTTATAAAATTTTGATTAAATTTCCGATGAAAATATTATCTGTAAGATAGTGATTGTGAAAATTATTTTGCACACAAAATGCAAATCTAAACAAATTTGCATATGAAAAATAATGTTATCCTTTTCTTTTTAAAAGACAGCGATAAGGATGGCAATACTAGACAAAACTATTAAACCTGTCAATTTAGTACAATAGTACCTAATACTATTTGTATCATTGATAAAGTAATGAAAATATATATAAATTTCTAAATAATAATAAATATACATTTCATATGAATTTTAACCTATTTAAATGAAGATATATTGTATATCAGCTTTCGATCTAATTCGAAATACATGTAGTACTGCCATCTATCGCGCATTTAGTTTATCGGGGCGGTCATGGTTAAGGCAAAATTGTTAAGAGCGCCATAGAAGCAATATTTATACTTTACATGCAAATGTTTTTTCAATTACTCAAAAGATGGCAGTATACACTCAATTTAAAATGTATAGAAACCAAAAATTTTATAAATTCAATCGATTTCATTAATTTACAACCAAAAAAGAATATTGTTATTTTGTAGGTACTGCAATTAATATTATTAAGAGCTAGTCGGTTAATACCATAGAGATAGCGCGGGCTGTTGTTTAAATGCATAAGCATAGCATTATTCCCAGAGTAGTATCTTCTTGGGTACCTACTATTACCTACCTAGAAAAATATAAGTTTGTATAATAAGATATAAGTTTGTTTCATTATTCATTTGTTTCTATATATATATTTGTATCATATAAAATAATAAGCATAACATGATACAATAGCATGCGATACAATAGAAACTGCGAAGCATGTTATGCTTCGCAGTTAACCTTTGGATCTTTAACTATTGAGCATTGAGCGGGCTACGACGGCTACGCGAGCTATGACTTTTTGTCTATATTAAAAGTATTAAGATATAATTTCATGACGTGATTAATTACTATAATATTAAATTATAATATTGAAAATCAATTCTATAGGAGATGAACGTTTGTAAGCAGATTTTTAATTTCCGCTAGGTAATAGATACTTTTCCATCAGATCTGAAAGTTTTTATAGAAAACTAGACGGAAAAGTTTTTTTACTGTACGAGGGTTCTTCGGAAAAAGCTATTTTTGTGTATTGTCTTTTTTTTTGGTTTTTTTCATTTTTCTGGTATATCAATGATCCAAAGATGTTAAACATATTCAGTTGTGGCACTATAGCTGTGACTTCATCCTTTTACATCTTTTGTGAGGTTTCTTATTTTTCTGAAATAAAACTTTTCAGCTTTCTGATCTAAGATAATATGAAAAAATTCCGCTTGGTTTTAAGGAATCCTAACAACATGTCCCTATACTATATAGTACTTAAATACTAAAAATTAAGATTTTTTTTTAATTGTTTGCAAATTAACCCGAATTAACATAGTTACATGGCTAAATAAGGCAATATTAGGATTTTTAAAATATATGTATTGTAAAGAAAAAAAAAAATCAGTGTTAACACTATTTACACAGAAAAAATATAAGAAAGTACAGAAGGTTTACTAAGTACGTTACCTTATTAAGAAATAACACTGTTCTATGTGAATTACATAGAACAGTGTTAAATTGCCTACAGTTATTTCATCTACAAGTTGATTCTCTTTCTACGACTGACGACCTCCGTGGCGAAGCGCGCGCGTTGTCGCTTTATGAAGTTGGAGGTCCTGAGTTGGATTTCCGGCTCGAGTCTTGTCTGGTGGAAGGCTTCGGCCGTGGCTAGTTACCACTCTACCAACAAAGTCGTGTCGCCAAGCGACCCAGAGTTCTGGCACGATGTTGCGTTGAAACCGCTATCTTACGTCATCCGGACGTTGGCTCCATCCACGACCTCGGAGACGTACGGACCACTCACCGTCCAACCCCCCCGTTATCCCAAAAGTCGCCTAAGCCGAGGTTCGGCCTTATAGGAGGCGCCCTTAGGCAGACGTTCCCTTAATTTCTTCGAGCCCTAGGGTTCATTACTTCTGGCAGAGCTTTTTTCCGAAGTTCGCCAAACAGCCCGGTTACGCCGTCGGTACTAATAGTTGGCATAGCTAATAGTCAGTCCGAAAAAAAAAAGTTGAAACCAATTAGGAGTACATATGGGTAACATGACCATATGTCCCGCTTTGAGCGGGATAATCCCGCTTTCAAGCAGTCTGTCCCAATGTCCCCAGCGAGGCCAACATAGTTTCGCTTTTGCATACCAGACGATATTAATTTAAAATGTTCTTTTCCCGCTCGAAATGCGTGGTACGGCGCGGGAGTAATATTTATTATGATTATATTTGTTTTGTTCAGCGTACAGGTGAAAACTGACCAATGACTTCAAAACCTTATATGGCCGTGAGTTGATGCTGATATATCCATTCGTAAACTTTGTATTTTATAGGAATCTTGTTGGAAACTGTCGGACAGTTGATTTTCTACTTAATTCATACTTGAAATTCATAATAAAACAATAGCGATCTATTTCGTTTGTCTTAAAGTTGGTATTTTTTTATTCCACTAGGTATAAGTTATCTCTTGATGGTGATCTCACTCAGGTAAGTCATGATGCAGTGTAAGATGGTGATCAGTTAGGAGTATGGTTAACACATACTACTGATTGGTTTCTATGTGACTCCGTACCGGAACGCTAAGATCGCTTAGTGACACATTTTTGTCTGTAGGGTAGTATTTTAACTGGACAACTATATAACTAGTGTAACTGAGTCGAAACCATCTGCGTGATATCAGCGTACAGTCGCTGTGCATTTTCAAGGTTTTGCTTCAAATCGCCGTGTGTATCGACAGTTTGGACTTGTAAATTTAGTTTAGCTCAGAGATACGTGCACAACCGAATTAGCCTTAAGCCTTCATTCGAACCATCGATTATTGTGCACAGTAATTACTTGATTCGATAACTCGAGCCATATTAATCGAATCTCGATCGTCCGTCTGTGTGATTACATCGCCCATCCCTGCTACAATGCACATTCCCTTTGTGGCGGTTTTGGGGGAAATTGTATCAGTGCATGCATAGCGCATACCTCGGAGCGCTTTGTCCAATGTAATTGTGCTATTCAAATAGAAGATGCGTAGTAACGAAATGTTATAACAGCTTACCTATTTATATGAAATTTAGTTATTTATTTATTTATCTCCTCTTAACTTAACTTCTAGCGTTACAGGATAATATAAGTACCTAATTTGCTAGAGCAGCCTAATATAAAAGTATATTTACTTATATTCATTTCTATTATATGATATTTATATGTTACCGGAATATGTAAATTTAGGCAATTTATATCTATGTATATAATAGAAATGAATATAAGTAAATTACTACAGGGACCTCAATACAGCTCAACTTTTTGACTTATAGAAGCCCCATTGAACTGAACCGTTAAAACAGTGTCTAATTATACTTTACGAACCTCTAACCTGCCTAATATCCTATTCTATTTAAACAGGTAGCCAGACAAACAATTCTGTTTTGATTATGCTACTGTCCGAGCAATCGTCTAAGCTCAGTAAGGGGTCGTTATTTTGAAGTCACAGACAGACAATTCGATTTAATTGTTTGTGCAGATTAGAAGAGATTTTTTGATGGCACAAATACTAATCCGCTGACTGCTTTGTCTGTGTAGAAAAACAAGAAATAAATATGCATAAAAATCAATAATAATTTAAATCCTTATAAAACTAACAAATTAAAAAGGCTAGAAACCGTTTCTTTCTGTTTCTACTGGCAGTCATCTGACATTGAAAACTTTTAAATAGGTATTTAAAAAATGTATGACACTTTCCATTATAATGCTAACTCACCAGGGTTAGCCGAGCTATTATTGCCATTCCTGATTCCTGTTACCGTTTCAGTTTAAGCTTCCTTTTTCAACATATAAATCTTGTTCCGAGGAAATTAGTGGCAAACTATATCTACAGTAGTAGGTCATCGACGTGAAATTCAGTTTTTCACAAATTGCGCTAGAATCACTGACTTTGCCGGAATAAAAAATAGTCGATGTGTTAATCTAGGACATAATTTATCTTCATTCAAAATTTCAGCTTAATTGCTTAAGAATTTCCGGCGTATAGGAATAACGAATACACTCACACACACAAATACGCAGACACACTTACATACAAACTTTCTCATTTGTAATATTAGCGTGATGACTGGCCCAAGCACTGCATTTTAACATTGTCGTATTTCAACATTGTCGTACCCTGGATAATTAGTTTGCCGAATATCAAACAGAGATTTATCCTGCATGAGTTTGAAAAATAAATGAAATGTACAATTGATTGCGCCAAATTTTGCATGGAAATAAGTAGCTTGTACATTGGATATAAACGTTTTACTGTTTATCCTGGTAAAATAAACAAATCAAATGGGAGTTTATAAAGCTGAAACAAACGCGGACAACATCGCGGATAACAGCTAGTTGTTAATACTCTGCAGATATAGGTGGACGTCCATTAAATTAATATGAAGCAAGAATACGAATGTCACTGGCAATAATTTTAATCTTCACAGTCGAATGGATACAAATTGAATAATGGGCGCTGCAGGTAGCACGTCCCGCTGCGATGTCAGTTGCAGGTGACATTTGGACTGTCATGGCGGCGATGTGAATGATTTGGCGGGAAAATTGTTTACAGCCTATTGTTTAGTTTAAGTAGCTAATTTTTGCTCAGTAATCATTTCAAAATATACACAGTAAAAAGCTGAGATAAAGATCCTAGTTATAAGTAACATCGTAGTCCATATTATTCATTCTAAAATTAGAATGAGTTACTGTGGGGAATGATGGTTGATTATCAATGGATTCTCAAATATTGCTCGTTCTGTCAAAATAACATTTTTATGGCACTTTACTTAGTCTGCTTCTTCACACTGCGTCAAGGTTTTGGGTAGGTTGTGGCTCAGCTTATCTACTGTCCGCCATTTTCAATTATGGAACAAAGTTAGTTAAGTCTTACTTCAAATATTAAGCTCGTGACTAAGTCTTACTTAGACTTAGTCACAAGCTTAACATGGCTTATAGCAGGATATAACTGGTACAATCACGTAACGAAAAAGCGTTATGTCTCCTTCAAGCGAATCCTTCGGTTTCTTCTGGCGTACCTAATACGTAATTGTACGTTGTAATCATGCTTCTTTTTCAGATGACCAGAGAGTAGGTAGGTAGGTACTTAATTTAGGTCTAGATAGAGGTGCCCCCTAGGCAATCCAATAAGGTGTATAAATTAATAAAAGCTAAATCAATACAAATTATTTAGGAGTAAAGGTAAACTGGTTCTAACTGCCATACCCCTAACAGGTTAGCACGCTACCATCTTAGATTGCATGGTCACTTATCATCAAGTGAGGTAGCGGTCAAGGGCTAAATTGTAAGAGAGTGAAAAAACCAAATCTTAACATAAACATAATTTATCAAAATTGATAGGTACTGCAGGTGTAAATGACATTGCAATTTCCTAAGGGGAAAAAAATGCGGCCGAGTAAAGCCAAAATATTCAAATTTAAATCCACTTTTCTTCACCTATGACGTTTTTAATTCTAAAACATTGGAAAACATAGGATTTCACAATTACAGTAGTACAATTTATCAACCCGCTTACCGATGTAAATTAATTTAATTTTATATATAACATTATCTGTACCTACACCTAATTCTGTAACTGACAAGATAATTTGGGGAATTTTCAGAAACTTAAAACTTAGCCAATAAAATGAATAAAATAATATCTAATAATATTTTACTTAGGTACTGTAAAAATCTCGACCTGCCTGAGAAAATCATACACTATTACTCTATACAGGGTAGGTAGTATATCGGCAATCCGGTAAGGGCGTGTAGGCGAAGTTATTTGCAACCAAAAGATGAAAAACCCTACGCAAATATCAACTATTTTCGAGTAATACGACTATTGTGTTTTTGAAAAATTTTCAGAATAAAAAAAAAACAATGCATGAAATTTTTGTATTATTATTATCCGCTTGCTAATGCTTCAATACGTAACCAACGTCAACCATAAAATGACACTTATCTTCAAAAGTTTTTAAATCATAGAGCTACAAATCTTTACAAGTATCATAATTTACAGCCGGTGGTCTGAAAGGTCGATTTATGAAAAACATTACTAAAGTAGGCACTTACAGAGCTAATGAAAAACCATTACATAAGTTACTATGAAAGTCAGACTTTTCACCGTGCTATTCTTCGTTTTTTTTTCGGACTGACTATTAGCTGTACTAACCCTATTGGTTGCCACAGCGTAACCGGGCTGTTTGGCGAGCTACGGAAAGAAGCTCTGCCAGAAGAAATTTTGAGCCCTAGGGCTCGAAGAAACTAAGGGAACGACTGCCTAAGGGCGCCTCCTTTGAGGGAGAGCCCATTCAGGTATTAGACATTTCTTTATCGAATTTCTATTACCCACTGTGTTAATTTATAACCCTAAAAATACAGCAATATTGAATTTGTATTCAATGGTAGTGGTCCTATATCATCGCAAATACGGAACTTTTTAGTTGAAATGCTTAGCAATTAGGTAGGTCTCTTACGCGAAAAAAGAAAACTCTTTAAAACTGTTCAGAGTTAAGGTGGCTTAACGAACACGGTACTTGTGTAACCATACCTTAAAGAACCCAATTCTTTAGACAATAACCAAAACTCGTTTAACGGAATGCAAAACAAAAGAAAATTGGAATAAAGAAATCAATCGCAATCGAATCAAGAATTCGCAGACTGTAAGTTAGAGTGGGATGCATAAATGCAAATTCACTGAAACAAGACAGAGACGACAATAGCGTTAATCCTATTGGCTTATACCGGGCGACGTTTGCCACGATTGGTCGCCGTGCTTTATTGAACTGTCACTGAAGACCGCGGTTTAGGGGTGAGCGGTAATTCGGGGGCAAATGGGGGGAGAAAATGGTTGGAAAAGGGGGTAGGGAGATAGGGGGGTCGGGTGTTTCACAGAACGGAGTTTGGCGATTGACTTGTAGGTAGTTTTTGGGGTTCCTTTGAGGATTGCAAGGGATTTTTGAGTATTGGCTCAGAGATAAAGTTTGTCTATTATGTGTTGCGGGAAATTTGTTTATTATCGAATACACATTAAAAGATCATTATAGATATTGCCCGAGTTTTATGGATTGTAGTTTGTATAGTTATTAAAAAAAATGGATATTTTTCAGATAAACCAAGAATGATTCCAATATTTTAAACACCGAAAAAGAACTTACATCCTTTGATAACATTTATTCCTATGATTAACTTCTCTTTAGTCTAGTGCGTCAGATGTATGAGTAGGGTAGGCGAGGACTTGGGTTTTTTTGCCAGAACCAGGCTCGGGTATTTTAGCCACTCTCAAAGCAGTAAGTGGGATGGTATTTTATAATGGTGCGAAGCTGCTTAGGTAGACTACCTTCGTATTGCAGAACAGGGATGTTTGTGCTGGTTATTCAGAGATAAATTAAAAGAATGTAAAAAAATTACAGTGCATATAATCAATAAGTACATATTCGTACTTATATGAAAAGTACGAAAATAAAAATCTGCTAGTTGGTTGTGGGCTTCTTCTTAGATGCCGTGTTTCGTATCTACCCTTGTAGCGATAGTTTTTAAAATTACGAATGTAGTTATTATCATCATACCATCACTCCACATATTTTAATAATGAAGAAAATATATGTGCGGACGTTTCATAGATTTTTATAGTGAATGTTTCATAGAATTTTAAATTTAAATTACTGTCTCTTATTAAATTCAGGAAGCTTGAGCTTAATTTGCGGATTTTCTTAATAGGCCGACGATGCTTCAAAGTACGGAAGTTGGGCACCTATTTAAATACTTATCTAATAATTTCTTCAATTACCTTAAAATAGGTACTGCTGTTCAAAGATAATAAATCAAAAATATTTTTTTATAAAGTTACATTCATTGCATTATTACATTATTTGTATACATAGAGATCTGCAGATAAATTAAACATTGTAATTTTAAAGATTTATAAGAAGCTCAGGGCAACTAGCTATTAAACTATTAATAATAAAAAAATAAAAATAATAGTGTTACTGCCTAGTATCTAAATTGTTATTAGGATTTAATCTTCCTATAACCCCATGGAAGCAGCTTCCAGATAGAAACATTCCTGGCGTAATTTCCATACATCCTGACACTAAATAATTACTACTACCTACTTTTGCATATAATAAAATAATGATTGAAAGATACACTAACCTTACCAAAACCCTTCTCTTGCTAAGGTGGGTCGGCAATGGATTGACAAGGATGTTGATGTTAATATTCAAGTTAATTATCGTTATAAATATGTGGCAAATAATTGTATAACCTCAATATACTTGAACTATGTACGTAACACTCCCGCGTAGGTATTTTAATACAGACATACATTCCCGGACTCAAATGTCACCGTGCCAAAAAGTTCTGATTGGCGCACGGGACGAGGGAAAATTGTTGACTTTTCCTCTCTGACGTCACAATGCCACGCCTTCGTGAATATACCCTCTTATTATTGGATGCTACACAGACTATATCTACCCTACGATCAGACATCAAATTTTTAACGACCCGACTTGCACTATCTTAACTTAATATGACCTTAAGTGTTTAAACGAGAGGCACTCGAGAACTTAAAACGCTATTCAAGCAAATTTACAAAAGAGCTCTTACCCCTAAATTCTAGCCAACTATAATTTTTAAGTGTTTTAATATGGTTTCAAGAAAATAGGAAAACTATTAGTGTAGTAAAACACCATAGATATTAAAAATCTATTACTATTCTGTCTACAATTTAATTAAGTCGGTAAACGAATATACAGTTTACGTCATTTTTTTTTATTGCCATCCAATCAATTCTGACATTATTCTATACTTTATTATCTATTTAAAAAAAAACAACTTTTATTTACAGTAAGCATACTTTATGAAGTCAATTTAATGTCATTAAACACGTTCCGTAATATCCTTCCTGCCGTTCTTTTATAGCCCATGTTAATGGGAAAACGAAATAACCATTTAATTTCGCAGCGCGGAGCGGGCGTCATTATTCTAAATGGTTGGCTGACGCAGCGCCGTAATGCCACAAATTAAAGCTTAAAACGGACGCTTAACAGCTGACCCAAAATCGAAGTCTCCCCCTGTCTGGGGGCCGCAGTCAGATGCGAAAAGCAACGGGGCGGAGACTCGCCCCGCCTTCTAGCGATGCCACGCGGAGAGATCGAGTCAAAAGTACTCCGGCCGTAGGACGCGAGGCTCGCTGCCGACGTCCTAAAAAAATTAAACGTCAAAAGTGACAGCTACAACCCCGCGTTCGCGCCTTGGATTTTTATTTGGTATTTCTCTATCGAATACACATATATTAATTTTAAAATGAATTAAACGTAAAAAAATATACATACCATTAATAGTACTAAAAGTAATTATTTTTATTCCTATACATTTATAAACGTCAGATTGCATCATCATTAAAAATAACACTTTAATATGTATAGTTAATTCGATATTTAAATGTAATCTATCAAGTTAATAATAAAAAAAAAATACCACAGAACTTACAAAATAGAAATAGAATGAAGCAGTAAATAGAAGTGTCAGTGTTTACAAACGATAAAGTACTAGCTTATATTTGAATAATGGAAGTGGCGCTTCAATTAACACAAGACCATCAAGATGGAAGATTAGCAGGTTGGTCGTTATTTTTGCATTTTTTTTATTTTTAGGTTTGTGGAAATCGTTTTAATATTTCGAAGTTTGTTTAGTAGTGCTACGTAAGCGATAATCTACGAGCCGTAGAACTTGCTACGGCGTCTACAAGAGTTTAATGCAATTAACATTAAGAAAAGAAAAGTCAATGCCTCTTTTTATCACTTTGGATTGCAATTTATACACGTGCTACGTAGAAACCCTATTTGCTTATCACTCGTATTGCAGAAGGAATTTTCTATATTATTATCATCTGCATGATTAATGACATGCACGTTACCCTGGCACAGAATGCTAATATCTAAAAGTGACCGAGTTTTCAATCAATCAACCAAATTAAATAAAAACTTTATTGAAATAATCTTTTTGATGGAATAACTTATATTGTAGTAAGGTGATAACAACATTCATAAAAGTAAAGCTACTTACAGGTTCGCGCCCTGGTCTGAGCAGAAGCCCAGAACTATAACTTAAGAAATGATAATTTCACATGTTCTCTGTAAATGGCATAGTAACGTACTACGACTCCTAGCTAGTGATATCTATGAAGTACTAGTAGTAGGATGTCTTTGAGGCACAAAGGAAGGATAAATCTATTCGGAAAGCTTTCCTATTCTAAATTGATTGAATTGTGATATCAAAACTTACGTACACCGCCTGCAAGAAATTACATTAAATGTACCGAGACGTCATAAATTTTTTAGGGTACGATTTTTTGTTCTTTAACCGACCTAAAAATGTTGTTGGTATATTTTATTTGGGGTTGCATTTGAATAACCTGCCTTCGAATCGGCTAAATGCTTTAGAGAGAAATAAACCGAGTGCGGAAAATTTATTTTGCGCCTTGATATGAAAAATAATAATCATCATCATCATCATTTCAACCGATAGATGTCCACTGCTGGACATGGTCTTTTGTAGGGAGGTCCAATGGTCACGGTCTTGGGGCGCTTGCTATCCAGCGGCTCCCTGCGACTCGTTTGATGTCGCATGTCCACCTTGTTGGGGGTCGACCAACGCTACGTTTACCGGTACAAGGTCGCCATTCCAGCAGCTTGGGACCCCAACGTTGGGACTCCATCGGTTCTCCGAGCTATGTTCCCCGCCCATTGCCACTTCAACTTCTCAACTCGCTGAGCTATGTCAGTAGCTTTGGTTCTTCTACGGATCTCTTAAAATAATATTATTGGTATATATTTCTTATATATTTATATTTATGTTTTAACATTTAATAATAATCTATATAGCGTGATTTATAACAAGACTGACTAGTCGATTAAATGGTATTGTCTTATACCATTTAATCGACTAGTAGACAATATTACCAAAAATCGATTATAATTTCATTTTTGTCTGTCTATCTGTTTGCGCAATACCCAAAAATACTGAACGGAATTAAGTACAATTTAGTATGCGTAACGTAATCAGATATTGACCTGTAATAATAACGGAATATAATAAATTCATATAAAAGAAATATGAGTATAAGGACAAGGTGAGCCGGTGATAACAAAAATAATATCTGCCTAGGTTTGTGTCCTTCTTCTTAGATCTTTCCTCTTATTTTTCTTTCATTCGTGGGAATAAAAAAATACAGGGAGCTAAGTTAGCGTGGCAGAGTGGGTAAGGAACCTAGGGTTTCAACACCAGATTCCTCAAAAACGTCTTTTGAGTCACATACCCCGCCGGAAGTGACGCAGTTCTTCCTTCTTCGCTTCCGGAGGGAATGCGAAAACGCATTTCCTAGCGTTAAAAAATAGATGTGAAATTTGTGAAAAGGCGGATTTCCCTGGAGCCCAGTCTTCTTTGTCTTCTCTTCCTACTGCTTGATATACTGCTAACAGTATAAGCTAACTATGCTACTGTAGTATATATAGCATTCCGAGTTAACGGACCTACAATTTTCCAGCATTGACGTTGACAAATGTTTGATCCACAAAAATAAACCAGCAACCAATTTTGCCAACGTTGCGAGGTCTTTGACGTTTCATTGGTAACTCCATCGGAGTACCTAGGCCTGTACAGACTTTTGTCTTTCATTTTCAAGATCATATCGATAGATCCATCTTTCGTCACCAAAAATTATTCTGAAACACGTCTTGATTACCCTTTTTCTAAGCGTAGAAGCTTTTAACGACATTAATCCATACGAGTCTGTTTTGTGTAAACTAGGAGCAAACGAGGGATTCAACGAGAACAAATTTTTTTCTCCCCAAGATCTTTAGTTAGGATGATACGAACACTCTCAAAACTGATACCTCAGATCTTCTCAACGAATGTATATTTATTATTTATTATTAATATAAAGGAATATAATTAATTATACACTTATACAATAACGGCACCGAAAAAACCAAAGAGGTTTGTCCTCGGTGCTAATCTGTAACTTAACAGCTTAAAACCAGAGGAACTGAGTAAGCATATTAGACATGAAAATAACATTTCCTGATTTAGACGGTCGACACAAATGAGTCAACCGTCCAACTCAGCCAAAAAATATTCTTTTAATTTCTGTTTGAAATTTTTAATGTGTAATTTTTGGAACGCTGGAGGTAGTTCGTTCATGAATATGTGACTCGTGGATCTTCGCCCACCGACGATTCAGTAGTTAACTCATTCTTTGCTTCTGTTTGTTTGGCTCTGCTTCGTTGTACATCTTTAAGGTTTATTTTATCCTGTTTTAATTCACCATCTAATAACTATTACACAAACAAGATAGAGATGGAGCAGTGTATTGCTAATTGTAACCGTTGTAATATTTATTGTTTGATTAAAGCAAATTTAAAACCGGCATAGATCCTAATCCGCCAATGTCATCATCATCATGATCAACCCATTACCGGCTCACTACAGAGCACGGGTCTCCTCTCAATATGAGAAGGGTTCGGCCATAGTCCACCACGCTGGCCGTGTGAGGATTGGCAGACTTCACACGCCTTTGAGAATATTATGGAAAACTCTCAGGCGTGCAGGTTTCCTCACGATGTTTTTCTTCACCATTGAAGCAAGTGATATTTTAATTTTTTTAAATGCACATAACTTTGAAAAGTTAGAGGTGCGTGCCCGGATTCGATCCGCCGATGTCTGATTAGGAGGATGACGCCGTAACCACTAGGCTATCACGGCTTCACTAGGCTATCACCGCTTCAAAGTTTGATTAAAGCAAATTTAAAACCGGCATAGATCCGAATCCGCCAATGTAATCGGTGCTAAGGATCACTGGCTTAAATAAAATGTGCGAATGCTTGTTGTGAAGTTGCAGCAGAATGCTTAAAATATTATTTACCATTTGAAATCGAGCTATTTAGCTTATAGACATTTTATTTTTAACAAATATATCACAAATACAGGTGCGTCCCATTTTTATTTCGAGTATCTCTAAAGCTGTTGATTGACCTTCTGCTTTCATTCTCTCCAACTTCTATTTTACCATTTTTATTTCTTCAAATTTTATTGTTTAACTGTGACTTATTTGATTTCTTTTCTTTTTTATTCAATTTTATTTATATTTTGTTCAAGTGAATACCTGTAATTCAAATGGTGTAGTTGTATCATTATTGTTATGTGTTTTGATGTGTGTACTCTTGCTTGGAATTTTTTGTAACTTTGAGATGATGTACTTGTATTTTTTAGTATTTGCCGCACCAAGCCGTTTCACAGTCATTTCTCTCGAGTTCAGGTCGGAGTGATCTTTTTAGTTATAAGATCGCTCTTGCATGCCTTAATGTCTACTCTAAGTTTCTTCTATTAGTGCAAAAGGTTGGGACATTATTTGTTTACATATTTATCATTACTTTGTATCAAATTTCTCTGGGCAATTAAGATATCGAGGAAAGAAGAATATTATATCTCTAAATATACTTAATATCGTAAACAGCTTACGCTGTGTGTTCCTAGTCCTTCCGTTTTTAAAACTTTAAATGGTGTACAATAAAATATATATTTAATGTTGATACGAACGAAACAATTATTGTTATCACCTGGACAGTCATTTGGTTTGAAATTCAAAGTAGGTGTTTGGCGTACTATCAAATTGTTCTATCTTTTGTAAGGCAAAAGAATTATTATTCGGCAGGCGTGCGCCCGTAACTCGGGGTCTATTTGACTGATTTTCAGCCGCTCCATGATTTGCCACTTTACCCGGTCAGAGCGCGTTTTGAATACAAAACAGCCAATAGGAGAGATGGGGATTCAAATTTCATTTTCGTATTCCAATAATGGTGCGCGTGTTGAATAACTTTGGTGTGCATTATCGCTGTCATTAAGACTTTATTACTTTATAATATTGAAAGGTTATCGAGTTTATTTAGTGGTATAAAAGATGACTTTCATGCGTCTTTCAACAATGATCCAGTTTGATTGTCTATTATAAATAACAAATAATAAAATTTTTAGTTGTAGGTTAATCTAAGGTTTACAAATAAAATGTACATGTATATAGGGTATTCTAAAAACAAAATGAAAATAATAAAAAAATCAAATCATATTAAATATTTAAAAAAGGATGTATAACGATGTAGATTTTACCGGGATTTTACCGGTATTAAAAGGTACATAAGTGTAATTAAACACATGCTCAAATAGAAGATAATATGACTAGAACAATACTAATTAGAATGTATTAAAACTTAATTCCTTCTACTTCAACAATTTTCTTTTTTCCGTCGCCTTAGCGACAAAACGTAAGACGGAATGACTGTAAGTGGGGGTTAGTTTTAAAAGATTTCTCGTTCCTTTGAAAGGGGGAGGGAGAAATTAATCAGGACGGCTCAAGAGCTCGCGTCAAAAGAAAACCAAATAAAACGGCAAGCGACAAAGTTTCCCGTTTCTGAACACCGGCTTAAGGAAGAATGGAGTGGTATAGTTGTATATAAGTTATGAAATATTTTATTTGCTTTAACTACAATAAACTTTGCAGTAGGAACCGTCTGCTAAAGTTGGTAAGACTCCATTAAATTAATGATTTTGAGCGAATAAAGCTATTCTAAGGTTGAGTTAACTGTGAACTTCGTGACTCTTCAATAACGTGAGAAAACGGAAGTATTCGGACTGAAGTAAGTCGAGGTCCGCGTCACAGGACCGCCCCACCCGCCTCATCGAGCCTAGATGTTCTTCTCTTAGACTGAGCTTCGCATGTCGCTATATTTTGTGCAATACTGTACCAATACATTTTATTGTTTAAACTGAATATGATAAAATACTCACTATGAAATATTTTCTATTCGATTAAGCAGAATGTTATTTTTTGTGAAATCTGTGACCTGTAAAACAAAAACGTTTGTGATTTATCACAACAAAGCTCTGCCTTAATTAATAATAGAAAATGGACATCTATCAAATTCATATGTTTCTGAATTCTTTTATCGGCTGTTTCAAATTAGTCACAGTATACAAATTGTAACAATATGGAGTAGTGTATATTAATAGTACGTAGTATCGACGTTGGTTTTAAGTAAGTCCTAACCGATGTCACTACCAGAAATGTAGCTTACCTCGTTGGTCTAGTTGTAAGCATATGTTCACCTACGGATTATCTCTTGGCACGCCTTCCAGGTCAGGAAGCCAGGTCTAAGAAGGAAGAAGCGCACAGCAAAAAGGGGGTAGTTCTTTTCATGTCACCAGCTAGGAATTGTTACCTTTATAAACACACGTTTTGTGATAATATATGTAATCAAAGATAAGCTAAATTATTTAATTTAAAAGAAAATTAGTCCCATAAAATACGATCTCAAGACGCCTCCATGCCATCCTTTATTCAGGGCGTAAGTGCCATACTCGGAACAAACATTGATTTATCTTGATACCGGGATTTACTTCGCTCTCCGCTCGTCGACTTCCAATTTTCCAAACTGTTCTTTTTATGTGTCTCATACAATTTTCTTTTATGTCCCTCCGAGTTTTATATAGCCTTCTTTCTGTTATTCCGGCGCGATTTTCTTTAATACATTTGTGATATTTATTGTACACGCAGATATAGCATACAACATACGACTCCAGTGTCCACTAACTCTTGAAGCAAAATTGTCACGCATTCTACGAACAGCGACTCATTTTAGTTTAAGATAAAATGATGGGAAACTTTGGCTGTTCACTAATCATTTCAACAGCCACGCATCGCACCATCTTCACTGTGTAGTAAACTTTTATTTATTTGGACAAAAATGGGCTTAAACTTAATGTATTTCATCAAGGTAGTGGGGTACATGTAATTCCACTTATAGGTAGCTTAAGTACAATTATTATATATTGTTACCTAAATAAAAACTAAACGAATAATAAATACAGAAGTTTTATTCTATGCTACAAGTTAGCCTTGACGGCAATCTCGCCTGATGATAAGTGATGATGCAGTCTAGGATGGTAGCGGGCGAACCTGTTAGGGGTATGGCCAGCCCATACTACTAATCGACATCGTTCCGGAACGCTGTATCGCTTGGCGGCATATCTTTATCGGTAGGATGGTAACTAGCCACGGCCGAACCCTCCCACCAGACCAGACTCGAGCTGGGAATCGAACCCAGGTCCCTCCGACTTTATAATACGACAGCGCACGCGTATAAGAACTGCTGACTAGACGGCAGATGGGGGGCATGCGAATCAAGTTCACCCAAACCTTGGCAACAAGGTGTTGTTGAGCAACAACAACACTTAGTCTTCCATAAAACTCAAATCTGAGATTGACAAATATAAATAGAAACTGACAATGCATTGACACGATCGCTCCTCACGGGAGGGGGATAGAAGGGGTGATTATTGCTTAATCAACTTGTGACAAAATCAATATTGACCGCACGCATACGGCGCGAGCCAGCGGCAACGACGTGTTGTCTGAATAAAAATGCTTTTTTAAACCAACATTTTACCTTGTTACTAACCTATAATGGTTGGTTATTTACTATTTTATAAGCTACTGCTTATACTTATACTACATTTTTTAAGCTGAATAAAATGCAAAATCGCATTTTTTTATCGTAGCGTAAGCAAAGTGCCTTACGTCGTTTTTTTTTATTGCAAACGAAAAATGGGAGCATTCAAAAATAAACTATTTATAACACATAACTATTATAAAATATACATATACAGAGTAATATCCGTTTCCCATCTTAGTTATTAATAGTAATATTAAGTAGAACATGCCCGCAGTTCCTAACCCATTTTAAATAATATAAAAATAATCAATGAAATCGGTTTACATTTAAGAGATTAGGAGTAACAGCGCCAAAAAAATCTGTTTAAGATCCTGTTTTAAATCACGTATGGTTTTTTTTTTCTCTTGTAAAAGGGGTGAACATCTTCACAGATTCCGATGCATAAATGTACAAATACATACATTCATACCAATCAAATAAAATCGTGTTAAACAGTACATTTAACTTAGTTATACTGCATAAAGAACAAGTGTGAGTAGCTCTTTGGTTCAAAATCGAGTTATCTGAGCGTTAGATATAATTGCAATTTGTCAATCAGGATGACTTTATTGTGTTTGTTTATTTACTGTCCACGGGGGGCTCGTTGATGTAGGATTAACAATTTGAGAGAGTTGCCGTTATTAGAATATTTTAAAAAAGTTTTCAGGTCATAGAATTGATTAAAGGTTTTTTTTATTCAAAATAACAAACGTTGCATTCGTATGTATGTATGACAGTGAAAATGTTGCGCTACCTGCATTCTATTTTCTTCCTCATTTTGTAATCCTTAGCTTACTTGGTATAGAATGCTACAAAGCATTAAGGCCGCACCTTTTGTGTGCATGTGTGTGTGTGTGTGTGTTTGTGTGTGTGTGTGTGTGTGTGTGTGTGTATGTGTGTGTGTGTGTGTGTTTCGCAGGCTTTATGTAAGCGTCATGCTATATAATTTTTTGCTTCCTAACACTTGTTCTTTACTTTAACTCTTCGCTGAAAGTAGCTGTCAAGTAAACCATACAGCGCTCTTCCAAACCCTTTGCCAAAGAATACGGCATGAAAGGGAAATATACTAGAGACAGCTTATTTTTATGAAGTATGATATTAGATACAGCAGCTCGAAGTCTAAGTTCAGGGCGAACATTCGCGTTAGGAAATAATAAATCACCACACATACGAGTACATACGTGTAGTAAAATTTAATATATTAGAAATTATTAAGTTTGAAAGATAAGTATTAAAAGAAGTTCGTTAATAATGTATTTTATTTTCTAGTGTTGTCACGCTTATGTCCTATACTTATGAAGAGTTTATCACGGGTCCTCTAGACATACGGACTCTGCGGGAGTTGAGACAACTCAACGACGTAATTGTGTTTAGAGCGACGTCACAGGCAGCTTCCATCTGCCGCAGTAGCAACTGTATTGTAAATGCCTCTTGCACTGTTACAATGTTACTTACTTTATTGTTCAAAAAAGTTTCGACCAATAGTGCCGAAATAAGTAAAGATTCCACTATAAGTAAGTTTATGCAAGGGTCTCCAGTTCACAGTAGGAAATAAACAGGTACCTATCTATTTAAGTACACCATCATGATCAACCCATTGCCAACTCACTACAGAGCACGGGTCTCCTCTCAATATTAGAAGGGTTAGGCCATAGTCCACGACGCTGGCCATGTACGGATTGGCAGACTTCACACGCCTTTGAAAACATTATGGAGAACTCTCAGGCGTGCAGGTTTCCTCACGATGTTTTCCTTCACTGTTGGAGCAAGTGATATTTTAATTGCTTATGCGCATAACACCGATAAGTTAAGAGCCCGAGATCGAACCCCCGACCTCTGATTAGGAGGCGGACATCCTAACCACTAGGCTATCACAGCTTTAGGTGCATAAAGCAAACTAACAGCTAAAAGATAACCTTATATTAACTAATGTATTATATTTTACTCGCATCTTCATTAATGCATGAATAACAGCTGTAGCTATTCTAGTGGGAACATTTGATTTTTTGCAATGTACCTACTTAGCTTTTATGATACTTCAGGGTACGAGATTTCAAATCCTAGTTGTTATTTTCCAATTTCGACATTATTTCAAATCGTAGACATCCCAAGTTTAACAATAAAATATAGATTAATAGAATATGATTTATATTTTGCATAGGATTACGTAATTAATGCCGTGTGCTATATATCCGGCAATGGGTTGATCATGACTGTATATCCTGACCCAAATACATAGGTTTAGGTAGGTATCTCCCGAAATTATATTTTAAACCGTTACAAATCGCTTTATCCCTGAAACCCATGTTGTACCATTCACCAATCACTTAATTGATTCAGCATGTTAATACCCATTATACTTTACCGTTTTATTGTGCCTTATTTTTACAGGCATAAAGACAAAAATTGAATGTTAAAGCCACTCAATACTGTTGGTCGTATTAAAGTAACCCTACTTTATTTGATAGCAACTAGCAAGTGGAAATGCTATTAAATTGAAAGGGTGTGATTTGCGATAACTATTCTATTAGCGTTATTGATATTAAGTAGGCATATCAAATGTGTGGTAGCTACGAACGCTAAATAACTTAGACAAACATTGCGTATAAAATGCGAACCAAACAAACTGTAATATATAATTTTATTTAAATTGACATTTGTATGAAAAACTTTAAATATTGCAATTACAATCTCAATCACACTTTAGGTTGCATGTACTAAATATAATGAAGATACTTTTGAGAAGTTTTTTTTCTCTCTATCCGCTACAGGTTAACCCTTGACGGCAATCTCACCTAGACGATGCAGTCTAAGATGGTAGCGGGTTAACCTGTTAGGGGATGGTAAACCCATACTCTTAATGCCGGAATGCTACACCGCTTGGCGACACGTCCTTGTCGGCAGGGTGATAACTAGCCACGGCCGAAGCCTTCCACCAGACCACCCCACCACCAGGAATAAAGAGAATGTATATCAGGGCGTATCAATAAATTCATTAATCATTCATACAATTGAACTTCTGGAACGGTGGTATATACTTAACTTTAATAATAATGAAGATACTTTTGAAGAGATTCTAAAGGTGGAACATTTAATACGGAAAACAGTTAATTCCTTAATCATTTATTATATTTTAAGTTCCGTAAGCTAAGGAGGTAAGTAGTTTGAAGCTTTTTTTACGCGAATGATTATAGCCATTTTACGATGAAATAACAGTGGAACAAATTGCCCGGAAATCTGAATTTCATACCATTTTAATTTGACTTTCACAAAAAGTCGCACTACATTTTACCTACAGATTTATGTCATTGTAATATATTGTAATACATTCCTCGAAAATTTAGTGTAATAAAAATAAATCAATTTAGGGAATGCAGAATAATAATCACTGATATAAGTCTAAGGTTGTAAGGTTATACCTGTCATAAAGATTGTTTGTACTCTTGCGATAATATTATTGAGCCTAAACCACATAATTGATTTCGATATAATTTTGCGAGCAGATAACCCAAATAAACGCGGTACAGTAACCCGATTAAAAGTATGTTTGAAAGATTACAAATTCATTATTTATAATCATTCATTTGGTTGCAGGAGAAGATAACACATCGCCATTGAGATGGTCACCTCCGACATCAACCGCGCTGGTGGCCGCCGCTCTAGGACCACCTGCACTGCGGCCATGGCTCCCGGACCCGCCGACCAAAAAGATCAACCACTTGGGTAAGCCAGGTTGGCAGACCCGATCTCCTTTGTAAAATAAAACTAGCCGTACCCATGCTCGGCAATGTCTGATTTACTTTTCCGTTTCCGTAAAAGCTTAGAAATAAGAAGGATACACAAACAATTACGTTGGTAAAAATTAGAAATCATTTCATCACCTATACAAGAGATCAGAGAGAGAATACTATCATACGGAAGCTTAGTTCTTAATGCTTATTTACTTCCAAATTCTTAGTACCTACAGAGACATATATCAAATCGATCAAGAGTTCTACGCGAACTCGCTTCATAATAGATAATATTCCTATTATCATTTCGAAAAAGTTGGAATTAAAAAGAATAACTAGCAGAATTATGGAAATCAAATGGATTTCCTCAAATGTTTGCTTATTACATTCAAACTTTTGATGTTCATATGCAATTTTTGCACAGAATCACAGCAGTGAGAAAATTTATAAAATTTATTGCTATAACTAACTATAAATTTTAAAATAGTTTTTTTTGTTACCTGCTAGTTTCCAATCAAACGTTTCAAAATATTCTAGGATATTGTCATCATCATCATCAGCCTTTTTTTCCGCTGGGAAATGCGTTTACGCATCCCCTCCGCGTCATGAAGAACTCAGTCATGCAGCTTTCCTCACGATAATTTATTTCAGCGTTAGAGCTAGTGATTGATATGTAATCTTAAATTTCATCATTTCAAAATTAATAATTCAACCAAATTTTTTGAACATCTTATGTAGGTCTTATGTTTGCAATATTTTATCCAGGTCTGGTATGCGTGGTCTGCGGAGACACCAGTTCTGGCAAGCACTATGGCATTCTTGCTTGCAATGGATGTAGTGGTTTCTTCAAGAGATCTGTTAGAAGAAAGCTTATATACAGGTTTGTACTACGGTTAGCATTTAAAAATTGATGAGTTCTATTTAAATTCCATTGAGCTCCGAATTTCAGTTTGAGTAGTTTAAAAGTTTGTAAGTCAGGTAGGTATGATTTTAGGGTATCGGTCTTCTTCAAGTGGTGAAACTTTTAAATTTCACAATGTTCTGTTTGAAAATTACTCTGAATGATGTCGGAAATAATAATAAATATTTAAACAGCTGATGTCTCGGTATCGTAAAATATTTCCACAATTAAATTGCATTGCTCTTATTGTGCAATATGAGTCAATATGTTTCTTGGTGTTAAAATAAAATATATGCCCACATTATAAGATCAAATCGTATTATTATTGCTGACGATATTTATAATGATATGATATTTTATAATTTTTAAAGGGGCTTGAGAAGTTAGATATTTCATACAATTAACTAAATTCATATCAATTATTTAATTTATAATTCATAAAACAAAACTAGGATATTTACACTTTTTCATTTTTGAATAATGTATTTGTAATTAATATCTTGGATATATCGGCGTAGTGGAGCCACTTAGCACCTTAACATACCTAATTGTTTTCTTAAATACAACTTTAAATTTTATGAAACATTTAATATTTTGGATTTTTAATCTTTAAATAATATTTGCCTAGATAGAAAAGGGTACTCATTAAAATTTGAATGTTTACGCCTTCCTCATTCCTTGCTTCTGAACAATCACATTATACCACACAGAAGCGTTAACTGGCGCAGGTATTGGCGCAGGCAGAGGGTCTCCTCTCAATATGAGAAGGGTTTTGGCCATAGTCCACAACGCTGGCCATGTGCAGATTGGCAAACTTCACACGCCTTTTCGGAACATTATGGAAAACTCTCAGGTGTGCAGGTTTCCTCACGATGTTTTCCTTCACCGTTATAGGTAGGCAGGTAGGTATATAATGTAGGTAATATGAAAACATGATATATGATATGATAATGAAGGTATATATGAAAACTTAAGCAACAACATGACACAGATCCAAAAAACAAAAGACAAAGATGATTCAGTAGCCCAATTTGAACAATAGTGTTACACATTTCGCCAAACATTACCTTTTGGTTGTTAGCACAGGTGCCGCACATCCGTCTGTCTGGTCATAGACCGCCAACTGTGTCGTATATGTGACCTCATTAAGTCGATTATTATCATATCGATTCGTCGATTTTACAACTTTCATCTTATTGGTTTTATACTATTTGTAATCGAGTTCAAAAAAAGTTGACATGTCAAGACATGTCTTCAGAAACTTAGTCAAGGGGAAATTAAGATCGACGTTTAACGCAAATATATGTATATATCTTTCTAAGTTAAAGTTCCAGTAACTAAACGATCATCAATAGCTTACAATTACCGAAACATATTCAGGCATGATGAAAGGCTTTTTGGCACAATTTCAGTTGCATATACATCTTTAATGTCTGTTTTTCATTCGATATCTAGATTTAATTCACATTTATTAATAGGAAAGGCATTCTAGTCAAAAGTATAGTAAGTAATAGCCTAAATATTATTATATTGGGTTAGTAACCATCATACAACATACACAATATTTAATGGTTTTGGAAAGTAATATTTTATTTGATCAGTATTTGAATTGTATGTGTATAAGAAATTACATCATGAGCAACCCATTACCGACTCACTATAGAGCACGGGGCTCCTCTCAATATGAGAAGGGTTTGGCCATAGTCCACCACGCTGGCCTGTGCGGATTGGCAGACTTCACACGCCTTTCAGAACATTATGGAGAACTCTCAGGTGTGCAGGTTTCCTCACGATGTTTTCCTTCACCGTTGAAGCAAGTGATATTTAATTTTTTTAAAAACGCACATAACTCAGAAAAGTTAGAGGTACGTGCCCGGATTCGAACCGCTGACCTCTGATTAGGAGGCTGACGCCCTACTGAGCTATCACCGCTTGTGTGTGAAATTACATGTAAATTTTAATTTAAGTTTGAATCAAAACGTTATGCACATGGATGGAAAATGGATTTGATGATTTACAAGAATTTATAGATAATATATAAGAATGATGATTAAATCAATTTGCTGCATATCAAATGTAGTTCTAAATGAAATAGTATCTTAAGGAACATTTTTGTGGTGTCTTAAAAATAACAGATCCATTACACGATTGACTTTATTTTAAAAGTAGCATGTATAAATATGTAATTATATAAATTTATTAATACTTTCGTAAGTCTATCAAGTCAGCAATAATAATATTTTAAAGTAATCACGCGCTTTGAAATGAACACAATATTGAGACAGATGTTATTTAGATCAAACATTTGATAGCGTATTTTGAGATCGTCGACATTGAACTATCGTATTTGTTTCTCCGAATCTGTTTTCCAGAACAGACAAACAGCGACAAAAAAAACATCATCAATAAATCACCCTAAAATTAATTTACAATCAAGAGCTAGGATATCAAGCCGAAATCCTGTAATCCCCATCAAAAACCTGCCACCAAAAATATGTATAGGAGTCACATCTGTAAGAGACTGCGCTACAATGACAAAGGGGAGATGCTCTTCAATGAGGAACGAATCCACTTAATCCTCTGTGCATATTTCTAATTCTGCTTGCATCTGGGGTTTGTTAAGCTACGGGCAGTCTGATAGGCGCGGCGTGGTTAATTTGTTTTTCTACTCTCAGCGTATAAAGGAGTTTTATAAAAACGTCTTTATTCGCTCATTATATATAAAAAGCGTTTTTAATACATTGTTTTGCTTTGTATGTAAAACATCTGAAAAGGTTTACGGTATTTTAAGTGGTTTGATTATTATAAGGTTGCAAGATAAATCGCGGATTTTTTTAAATAACTTATATTTTATTAGAACCCTAACATTCAACTACGTCTCCCGTCGATCCGCCAATAGCTAGAGAGTTGAAATTTTTAGTGTGTTTGTCTATAGCCGGTAAAACAAAAAAATAACAATTATAAAATAATTAAATTGTTATTTGTTGTTGTGTGTTTAAATGAGAGGCTTATTCGTAGGTGCCAAAAAAACTATGTAATATCGCGAAATATGACGCGGTCGATCAGGGCTCATTGTGTAAATAATGTAGATAATAATAGTTAAAATAGTGCAAATAGCGGGTAAAACTCAGGACGTCATTATAAACTAGTTAACAAGTTGAATATAAAAAATTACAATCGCGGTATAGAATAAAAGACAAACCGTTTTACAGAAGGTGCAGTAAATACATAAGTGCTTTGTTTTTAATTTAACACAGATTTTTTTAATGTAGTATCTACCCACAGAAATTGCATATTTCTCATTTATATCTTTTATTAAAAGTCTAGAATTTTAGATGTCTAGTTTTAGTTGAGGCGCAAGCTAAAAAATAAACAGATTTATTACTGTCGCAATTTTATGAGAGAAATCGCATATCTCAAACACCCATTGCTATAAGGGGAGATGTACAGATAATATTAAAAACAGTTTAACATTTGGCCCTCTTCGCTCCCTTCCAATTATTAAGCACCCGCCGTAATGTTATTAATATATTGTGTACGCACCCTTATGGTCAAGTGTGACATGTGGTTCTTTATGGTGAGTAAATTGATTTCACGGAGGTCTTTTGTAGGTTAAAGTTATCCTTTTTTATTGAATTCAACTAATTGATGTACAGATTGCAACTATTCTGTTGAATTTGATTTCTAACTGCCGAAATTAATAATCAAATCTATCCAAATCTGGAGATAGCAGATTGAGTTTAGTAGGCCATACTTTTTACTCTGTGATATTGGATATTAACCTTAGGCGTAAGGAAATATAAAACAAAAGGAAATATTTTGTAAATATAAAAAAAAATATATCAAAATCAATAAAATTCGGAAACATTTTATTACAATAAGCTCAGCTTTAATCTGTTAAAAAAACAACATACCAAAAAAGGTGGCAAGTTAATAATAAAATCCAATAAAACATTCTTAATAAAATCCGCAAATCATGATTACATTAAACATTAGGTTACTCTAAATTTATTTCGTTAAGTTGGTGTACCACAAGGTACGTTATTGAACCCTATACTATTCTTTTATACAAAGTTCCCTTTCAAAGGCCGATTGCAACAAATGTCAACCGACGTAAGCCTATTATATGAAGGATTACGAGTAATGAAATATCTTTAATCTTTATTAGTCCGCGTCCGCAGATTGTTGCTATTCAATACTAGTAGTTTTCCTCTTACTGAGATTTGTCTGGTTTGATTGCTTTTTCTTTAATACTGTGTGCGGTGTATACTTATGTTATCGTAAATATATTGTACGGGAATAATAAAAAAATGCCTGCAATAATAATCATTCCTTATATTCCTAAATATGATGATATCTACCTCTAAGTTATTTTATCAATATAGGAATCGTACCAATATAGTTGTACCTACTGAATATAATGATCCTTCCGACTTATCGTTTCATCAGTAATGAGTCTTTTGGATACACTCTTAGGAGCATTCAAGAACTTTATTCCCATCGTACGTCTTTGCCATGAACTATCTAGATGTTCTAGCTTATTTGTCTCCAAATTGTTATTTGAGCGTAGCTTTGTTTATAGTCTGCTAGGCGATTCAGAGTTCTATCGAAGTTCATACACACATCTTGCCTAGTCGTTTTTCTCATAAATTTATCATAGCGCGTCTACGTATTAATATTGCGTCTTTAATCTTTATTTTTTTACGGTCAACCCTCTTCTCTTCTATTCTCTCATAAACTGCTGAGATTTCTTGATTCTATTTGGTAGAATCTACCTTCGGATCTGGTGATACCTATTCTACTACCGTTTCAGAATCGGACGACGCTACGAAGAAACAGACTTGATATTTCTATAGAAAAGCGCTATAAAGTAAACCTGCTTAAAATAAACGAAACTTTGAATGGTTTCACGTCTATCTTGGTACAAAATAAACTTTAAAATAATGATCGCGGTTGTGATAAAAACATACTTTAGCCGAGTATGTTGTAAGCTTCTTTTAAGATCTGGGTGCATTTGATATCCTTATTGAATTGTTACTTATTTCACCATCACCTTACAGCAAAATCTTATTTGACTGTGTCAAAACATAGTACCTTTTTTTTTGTTCACTGGGGGGATCTCCTAGTGCTTTGGGGAAAAGCTCGGGTTATGTGGGATTTTTACCCACTAAAAACTATATGCATTCTAAAAATGTTTATGAGTAGTAGATATATTTTATGATTCCCGTTTTATACCATTGGTTACAAACAATAGATACTAATTGTGTATAGTTTACCTGCCTACTTTTGGAATTGTCTCATGGGTCTGGATTAGCAGGACCTTACCGTCGTTGTGCGCGAACGAAACCCGTGACCCGGCCACCAGGCGGCGGGAAAGGATATGCACCGTGGGGGTTTAGTCAGTAAGAGTCTGACATAACCGCCGCGTCTCCTCGGACGCGGGGTATCCATGAGGATTACCCACGTTAAAAAAAAAAAAAAAAGGACCTTACCGTCGTGGTTTTATATTGGGATTTATGTTGTACTCTACATTGTTTTGTACAGATGTCAAGCCGGCACGGGAAGATGCGTGGTAGACAAAGCACACCGGAACCAGTGTCAAGCGTGTCGCCTGAAGAAATGTTTGACCATGGGCATGAATAAAGATGGTGAGTTTCTCTGTGAGTAATTTTCGTAAGCTATTATTAACTTGTAAATATCTTTTGCGTTGATTTAGTAGTTAGCATATGTTAGAATCACGAGGTTTAACCCGGTTCTCAGGCCAAATCATAAATTGTAACGTTAGGTGTGCCTCAGAGTGCAAGTGAAAAACGTTGGTCTCTATTATTGTTATTAGCGTAAGGTGATTAGCCTCGACCGAAGCCTCCCACCAGACCCGACCTAAGTTCATCCAAAAATTATAAATTTTCATAGCCAATCGGGCTGAGTTCCCACCATTCATGGGAGCCCATCGGCGTGTGTGTGCCAGAAATATTATTAAAGTGTGACTTATTATAAAACTAATTTATTCACTGTCTATCGTAGAGCAATAATTCGTCATTATGATCAGCCCATTCTCGGCTCACTACAGAGCACGAGTCTCCTCTCAATATGAGAAGCGTTTGGCCATAGTCCACCACGCTGGCCAGGTGCGGATTGGCAGAATTCACACGCCATTGACGCCATTATGGAGGAGTCTCAGGCGTGCAGGTTTCCTCGCGATGTTTAACTACACCGTTGAAGCAAGTGATATTTTAATTGCTTAAAAACGCACATAACTCCGAAAAGTTATAGGTTCGAACGCCCGGGTTCGAACCCCCGAACTCTGATT
This sequence comes from Lasiommata megera, assembly GCA_928268935.1. NCBI lineage: Eukaryota > Metazoa > Arthropoda > Insecta > Lepidoptera > Nymphalidae > Lasiommata > Lasiommata megera. The sequence continues at coordinate 12,160,194 of OV743314.1, read as the reverse complement.
AGGAGGATTAGGTTGACGTCCTAATCACTAGGCTATCACAGCTTCGATTCTAATTACAAAAATTACAGTGCAATAATTGAGTGATCTTAATTTTATTTTATATAAATACAATTTATTAACATTTATACTAATTTAAACAGAAGTTGTTTTTAGAATTTGCTCGGTACTAGTTGCCTGAACACTTCTGGCATAATATTTTACATGAATGTTAAATTCCAGTAATTATCGGTTCAGCTGTTTCGACGATAAGTCCCGATAAATGGATACATACTGATAGAAATATGTCTAAATATGTTTTTAGATTTTGCTATAGTTCAAATAACATTATGGAGAAGAGGTTATAATTTTCATCACACAGAGATCACAGACAGACATTTGCCAACCTTCTTGGTTTTGTGGCCTTATAAGTGGGGGCGCCAATATTCAATCGCCAGTATAGGCGAATCGGGACTATAGTTTCTGTAGATCTAGTAAATTCTTTGGCTTTACCACCTTATCGAAAGAAACGTGCCCGATGCAGCATAGAACTCCTAACAGATAGCTATCATATTGGACTGCACAACACGTGAGATTAGCTAACTTTTTTAAATTATTATACAATGAAGTCAAACCAGCCCTCATATGGAGTGGTATTATATCAGAACTATGATATCGCTTAGCGGCATGTCTTTGCCAGTAGGGTGGTAAATAGCCATGGCGGAAGCCTCCCGCCAGACCAGACTTGAGCTTGCAATCGAACCCAGGATCTTCGACTTTATGATACAACAGCGCACGCGCTGCGTCAAGAATTTCATCTGTATGTCCTATATTCCGATGTAAACTTGTAGTGCTATATAAAAATAAACGTAAATTATTTTGCTTTGTTTGTACAGACGAATTGTAATAATAACAGCGATAAAAAAGCAAATAAGTCATCATTCCCACGGACCCACACGTCATAACCTATCAAAACATGTATACAGAGCCATAAACCGACAAATCTGCCAAACGACTCCCGTCACACGCAGAATCAATTAGGCGAGGAGATATTGGTACAGACAAGCGTACAACCCCTCTCTCCTGCGCTTTGTTATAGCAAGAAACATTAATTGATTGAACGTATGAAACGAGTCAATGTATTAATTTACTCTTTAACAAAGTGCAGACTGTTTAACCTAATGTTATTGTATAGCATTAAGTAGATATTAGAAAATAAAAGCAACCTCTTTAACATTTCGAGTTCCTATCTATTTAATGAAGAAACCATAGCCGCCGGAATAATAGAGGTGATTTTTAACACGCTTTTATTAACTAATGAAATCTTAGTAATCAATTTTAACCTATTTTTTAATTTATTTATTATTAACTCACAATAATAGCAAACAAAAGTGTCACATTCACCAGTATGCAAATCAGTTACAAGTGTACACAACATTGACTGCAATAGGTACATGTAAACGGCCACAAAAGAACAATTAGGACAAATTAAACACAATTACAAATTAAAAGAAATTAAATAAACAATTCTGAACAACATATTTTGAATATATTAAAATTATTAAAGCGATGGGAGACTCACCGATCATGCCATTAGATGATCGACTAGTTTCTTTCTAAACACAGCAAATGTGTCGTGGACTATGTTAATGCCAGGTACAGTCCGAGATGTTTCATTATGAAACTAGCTCAAATGCGAATCATGGGAGCTTGGTTGCCGAGGTGCGTTCTAGCCGGGGGTATATAAAAGGTCTCGTGGGTTGGATGGTTGCAGTGACTGCGATATCTACTGGGAGCTGATAATGATAATGATATCCGATCAAGCAGGCTGGTACAAAGTATTTTATTATTCATTATTTTATACAAAAAGCATAGATCTAGTAATACCCGCCTGCTACGTAAATGTCGTATCGAAATGTTCTGACATTGTTTAATCATTTAGACAATGTTTTAATTTGGTATCTTGAAGTCGATCAGATGTTGGATCATCTCTTACTAATATAACCCTTCGAGTATATACACTTAAAGGTAGTTAGTTTTACAGGTAGACTGATTACATACTAATATGATTTCTTTTGCCGAATTAAATTAACTGCGCTTGGTAAAAAGCCGGGTAGTGCTTTTCAGATGAGTGTATTTAGTTTTTTAAACACTATATTTTTATATTTAGAAAGAAAAAAAAATTACGGATTTACACAGCTAACATAAGAAATTCGATAAAATAGCGGAAACAGAAGGTACCTAATGTCTGAATATACCTATGCCTTTATTATAGAGTGCTTGTTAAATATATCGGTACGTAGTAACTTCACACAGTGAAATTAGTGGGAAAACGTAAAGAATTTTGTTTCACCTTATAGATGGGCATAAAAATAAACAGCTCTCCAAGAGCTACTGCATAGGATGGACTTATTTCATAAACATTCTAAACAAATACTGCTTTCTACTTTCCTATAATTATGCTTCAGCATTTTATTTATTTATTTGCAAGGAATCAAGCGTTATATTGGTATACAATTAAGAAAGTCATAAAATAAGGCCAAAGAGATTACACAATATATACAAAATATGTAAAATAGGTAAAAATTTAAAAATTTAATATTTAAAATGTAACTAAGTGAAACTGACTAAGGTGAACAACAACTTAACAAGTAAGTGGGTGTGCATGTGTAATTGTGTGTGTGAGTTAGTGAGCAAGTTTGTGTGTGTGTGCGTATGTATGTATGGACACGTGTTAAAAGGGGTAAAAACATTACTATTTAGGCAGATTTAGTATTTTTTTTTAGCTGCATTTTAGTTAAGTGAAATAGATCTAAATCGTAATAAAATTTATTGTAGGTTCTAGCCAGACGTATAAGAGCTGAGTTTTGAGCATAGTTTGTGTGTGCTTTAGGTATAGGTTTATATCCACTAACGAGCAAAACTTCACATATTGCAATACCCGTTTCAATTATTACGCTAAAGCCGTTCATGTAAACTAAACTAACAATCGTATGCGCGACTTAGCTTGAAATTTTAAATGTGAACAAACTTTTTGGGTCCGTAAGCCCTAATTTGTATACGGGCGGCGATAGCCACGTGTCGACGCGTGGCTGAATATTTTTTTAACCCTTGCATTTGTTTGAAAGTTTTTTAAACATAAGTTTTGACAGTACGAACATCTTCTTGCGTTGCCTGAGTTTTATTCATCGTGTACTTATACCAAATGTTCCTCTGTATGAATCAATAGGAAAAGATATTACCTATGTTACGAATGACTAGCATAGTGATTCGTAACTTAGGTAATATCCCCTACTTTAATATTCTCGACTTTGTACACGTTCAATTTGTCGTTCGTCATCGTGCTTCTAACTTCAAAACTGACAGCATTATAAACGTTAAATTTAACCTATATTTGCTTACGTAATTTCAGAGCTATTAGTTCAGTGATTTCGAAGTGTGTGGGATAATCAATCAGTCAGTCAGCTTTTTCTTTTATATGTTCAGATAGGTACATGGTTTTTCAGTTTATAAGCTCACTAGTTATTTACATATTTTTGCATTCGTTTTGCAACATCAAACGATTGCAACACATTATAGAGAATAGAGCTTTCTGAAATTAATATATGCCAATTCATTACTTCGATGATATTATACATGTATCAAAGATGTATGTTATAGCTATTTTAGCCATTTAAAAGCTTTATAAACCCCGTAGTAAACACTTATAAAATTGAAAATATTCGTCTATTTGCATAGGAAAAATCATATTTTAGCCTACCTAACAGAAAATTCAGTTGCATTAAAATATTAGTTGTTATGTTTGAATAAAACTCGGCATTCTAAAACCCGTGATGCAGGTTTATCCGCATTTCATATATAAATTAGAATGTGTTATTTCGCCTAAAACCAATGTTCACAAATGTAGGTGCACTACGCTTTAAAAATGCAAAAAAAAAAAAGTTTTAACAAATCTCTGCTAACAATGTCGACCTCATAATACCCTTAAGCTCAATTTAATAAATCTAACCACGCCTCCGTCATAACGAATGCCACATTCTCGCAAATACAGATAATTAAGCTAAAACTACAAAGCACAGCCTCGGGCGGTTCACGCTTTACATTCAAATGAGCACCCCCGCTGGAGGGGCGTTTGACCACATCATTAATTTAGATATTTGCAAATTGCGGCTTACAATATTAGAAAGTTCGTAATGATCATTATTTGCTAATGAATAAAGCAATGAAATTGTTACTAACCGCTATTTATCTAGATTGTTTTAGTATAACTAATCTATATTGTGATCGAATTTGGATATAAATTTAATCCTAATAAAGACATAGAGTACTACTTCTCGGAGCTATGTGCGTTTTTTTTTAAATTAAAATAGCATTGCTTCAACGGTGAAGGAAAACATCGTGAGGAAACCTGCATGCCTGAGAGTTCTCCATAATGTTCTCAAAGACGTGTGAAGTCTGCCAATCCGCTCATGGCCAGCGTGGTGGACTATGGCCAAACCCTTCTCATATTGAGAGGAGACCCGTGCTCTGTAGTGAGCCGGTAATGGGTTGATCATGATGATGGTGATGAAAGACATAGAATGATAGTTTTCATTCTGTTGTGGGAAATAAAATGTTTTTTATGCCGGAAAAACAAATGTTTCCCGGGGAAATATGAGTTAAACCGTAACAAACGCAGACGTAGAAGTGATGGATAAAATGTAGATTGTTATAATTCGAACATTTTAGGTATTTACTTTAAGAGTCTTAAAATAATAATATTGTAACTTAGTAAGTTCCTAGTAGGTTTCCTTACATACATACATTTCTGATAGCATAAATATCATTCTAACATGGCAATTCAAAACAACATTTCAAGAACAGTAATCACTCCAACAATCAAACTCTTCCCGATTACCATAACGTATTGAACAATGAATCATTGATCCAATTTAACACAAAAAGGAATTGACAAAAAGATTTTGTACTTGTTGAAGTGACGTGGACCGAGGATATCTCTCTGCGGCATCCCCCCGACGGGAGGCTCTTTTAGTTGTTCCTTTATTGCTTTAAGCTTTGCATTATTTTGCTCTCGGCTCTCTCGCGTGAAAAGGAAAGCTTAATTCGGTTACACTTTGAGATGTCGACACGACAATCTCGTTATCCTGGGGTTCTGATGCTCTGCTTTATCAAACGCCTGTGTGGAGTTCATTAACGTCTATTTTAATTTTGTACATTTTGTTTTAAAGTTGCCTTTTATTATAATGAGTGTTATTTTATGTTGTCTTTGTAATTATATCTTACTTCCTGCATCGTAAATAGGATAATTTAACAATATCATATTTAATTTGGTCGATTCAAAGACTTTTGAATGTGTTAAAAGTTCAGAATTAATTTTAGATTAAAATTTGTAAATAGGTTTATGATAGGATAAATAATCAACTTTCGTGTCATGAAGTCCTTTTACCAAAACAAAGATTTGGGTTTTATAAAATTTCTAGACAGGAGGAGAAAACTTGTAAATTCATTTGTAAAATGAAATGCTAATCGGGTGACTTTAGATTTTAATCCAGCTACGTTTAGTATAACTGTATCGTCGTGAAGACAAATCCTAAAGTGTTCTAAAAGATTGTGATTTTGATTTGTGTCTATTATAAGATTGTTGTTTGTTGTTGTGGTACAGTTTGATGTTAAGTATCACTACACTAAAATAAAAAGTGAAGCGGTGATAGCCCAGTGGTTAGGGCGTAAGCCTCCTTATCAGAGGTCGGCAATTCGAATCCGGAGACGCACCTCTATCTTTTCGGAGTTAAGTGCGTTTTTAAGCAATTAAAATATCACTTGCTTCAACGGTGAAGAAAAACATCGAGAGGAAATCTGCATGCCTGAGAGCTCCCATAATGTTCTCAAAGGCGTGTGAAGTCGGCCAATCCGCAGATGGCCAGTGTGGTGGACTATGGCCAAACCCTTCTCATATTGAGAGGAGACCCGTGCTCTGTAGTAAGTCGGTAGTCGGTTGGGTGATCATGATGATGATGATGATGATGACACTGAAATATTATTTCATCAAACTGTATCCAGAAATAAGGTATATAAGGTGTTTTACCTTCTATACTAACTTATATAAGGTAAAACACCTTTACCAAATATAAATCGGCACCATTTGACACAAGGATGAGGACACAAATAAAATAATACTTTTATAAATTAATAATAAATAACCCGCTTAATACCGATGTAGCGAAATATAATTTTTATGTATTTTTTATGATTGTATCCAGTTCTAATACTTAAGATTCAAATACGAAACACTTTAAAACCACGAAGCAACTTTTTACAATGAATATTATTTAAAATTTAGAATTTGTTTTGCTGAATAGGTTTATGTACATAGGTACGCCCAAGTCAAAAAGTTAATTTTATCTTTCATAACATTTAAAATGCTAGAGTACCTATTGGAAATGATGCATATATAATAATATGTGCATCGAAAATTTTAGGTTGTTGTAATATCGTCATGAGTGTACTCAAAATCCAACGTCGCGTACCCTAACACTTAACTGTTTATACCCGAGTTAAAGCTATAGACACTGATTAATGTGATTTTAATCCCAGCATAAACCTCCAAAATCCATCCTGTATTAATCGCCTACCACCCGAAACGATACCTTACACAAATATGGACCCTAAACATTAGGAATGAAATACCAAATTCAATTAACCATAAGTTGGTGGCAATCAAATAATGCGACGGATTTCTAACTTTTAAGCTGAACAAGTATGAGTTCAAACCCAAAAGGCTTAGGGTCGCCTTTTCAATTCTCAAAATTATAAATCCTTAACTGAACTAGTTCAAAATCCAACTTTAGGGCTCTGGTAGAGAGGTTAAAGTAGATTGAGCTGATATTCCGGAATCAATAACCACTAACGGTGGATCAGGAGCGGTGACTGAGAGAGATGAAATGAGTAGTTTTCGTGTACGAGTGAAAAGGATAGCTGTGTTTAACTCGACTTCGTTTTAAATGGATTAGGGATGTGGAACAGATGAGGCTCGCACCTGATCTTCTTGATTTTATTTTTCAATTATGACAATATCCCTTTCAAAGGGTTTTTATTTTACATTCGTATCGTCCTATATTGTATCTGTTTGTTTTTCTTGAGGGGATAAAATTAAATCCTTAAGATTTAAGATGTTTAAGTGACCAGTATTAATTAGGGTATAGATTCTCTAACTTCAAAGAGAATGTACTTTTTACTACAAGGTTTTTATAATAATGGTATTTTTACAGGGATTAAAACGAGAACGAGACGATTATAAGTATGCTATCGTTCTTTGGAACAAATTTTATGACCGACTTCCAAAGGGAGCCTACTCAATGATCTATTAAGTTACTATAAATATCAAGGTCATGCTTGCTCGTAACTATTTAATATTGTAATTAAAAAAAAAATCTTTATTTTCAAACAGACTAAATACTAACCATTTCCACTGGCCTCCACACTAGGTGACCTGTATCGTGAGAGAGAGATCGAGACCAAACATGTTACCGATTTTAACAGTGCACTGGGAGTTAAATTGCATAAAATATTTATAAAATTACAATCTAAAGATAAATACATATATATGTATTTATACATATAATTACGAAAGTTACTTTGTTATTTTCTCATATTTTGACTTATTACCGAAATTAAACGTAATTCTGTAATCAACTAACTCTTGTAGCTAAAACGGCAGAACGGATTTTGATGACGTTTCGTAATAAAGTATTTTAGCTTTTGGGATAACGATTGTGTGTAGTGTTAAACATCAACCTCGCTTTTTCCTAACACACTTTTGTATCCGAACTTATACATATTGAAAAAGTGACATACACATATGTGTGTTGGTTTAGCCAATGAAATCCGATCCGATGAATGAGCCGATCCACAGAAAAATTATTGCTGTATACGATAGCCATCTGCTGTGGTAAATGAAATTATCGACCTGGGATAATTTCATGTTAGCGAAGGTTTGCTACGATATAAAAAACACACACAGAAGCTGTGATAGCCTAGTGGTTAGGGCGTCAGCCTCCTAATCAGAGGTCGGCGGTTCGAATCCGGGCACGCACCTCTAACTTTTCGGAGTTATGTGCGTTTTTTAAAATTAAAATATCATTTGCTTCAACAGTGAAGGAAAACATCGTGAGGAAACCTGCACGCCTGAGAGTTCACCATAATGTTCTCAAAGGCGTGTGAAGTCTGCCAATCCGCACATGGCCAGCGTGGTGGACTATGGCCAAACCCTTCTTATATTGAGAGGAGACCCGTGCTCTGTAGTGAGCCGGTAATGAGTTGATCATGCTGATGATGAAAAAACACATGCGATTCTAGTTTTGGATAAAAGACTAAAGATCATAATAACGCATACATGCAAAAAGTATATCCGTCTTGCTCTCACACGGAAATGTGACCTCAAACATGGCTGCGGCCGGATGTGGGTGGGGCGTTTGATTTATAGTGGGGGGATAGTGTGAGTGTGGGTTAACTACTGTTTTATTTGCGGTGGTACCGAGATTGATTAAACTTATTTAACTGGATGGGATCAGATTATCTAGGCGTGGGTACATACCTATAGGTAAATATTAGGTCAAATCGGTTGTTATTCTTACTGAAGCTCTTTCCGTAAAGGATAGAAGACTTGTTATTTTAAACGAACTACCTATTTCATATGCCGGTATGTATTCGTGTTTAAGGATTTCATGTTTTAAAATTAGTAACTCATTCAAAGGAAATTATATTTGATTTTATAATAAATTACCTATTTATATCTTGTAGATGTCTATCAATAAGTTTTTATAAAACGAAAGCTTATAGAAAAATCATATTACGATTTTAAGGATTATACAAACGATAAAAAAATTTGGGTGTGAGTAGCTCTATCTCCATAGGGACTATAATTTATTATTGATTATGTGAGATGGTGATAACAAAAAAAAAACCGGTTAAGTTTGTTGTGGGCTTCTTCTTAGACCAGGATGCGTTTGGAACCCTCATAGCTTTAGCTTTAAGTTTACGAATGTAGTTATCACTATCAAATCACTACTATGTAAATTATTGACGTGTCAAAAATGCCTTTTAAAGGACTATTTGAATAAGGATTATTTTTATTTTTATTTGAATGCATGACTGTGATGAGATTTATCATTATCATTTTGAATTTGATTGGCAAAAACTACGATATGTACTACAATGCTACTATACTACAAATATAAATTGCCATGCACAAAATTTGAAATGCGACTTTATTATTTCGCAAAACCTTTCATTGTAGGTTAGGTTACAGAAACGCTTTGATTTTTCGAGCGCAGATTTCAGGCAGACTAAAATGTTAAGATTTGATGAAAAACAAGAAAAAATTTACCATATCATCGTAGCTCAGTACAGAATCATTTATGTCCTCGTATTCGATGCAATGACATCCCAATCTTTGCTAATCATATGATTAAATATACACATAACTAAGAGCAAAAGTAACTGAGCCAACTTAAAAGCCAACCTTCAAAGCAGCAGCGAAATTCAAATTCGTTTAAACTTTCAAATTCATGTAAACCACACCTGTAGGTACATCTACAGGCACCTATGAAGCGTTCATAAATATTTTTCATGTTTTTTTTTTATTATAATAACTTCATTCTTTAACTAAAGTAAACGTAAAACTACGAACGCGTCTAAGTAGGAAACCACAAAAAACATTTTTGCTTTTTATAGCCATATCTACCTTTCTATTTTATTAACTTAGGAATCAACTTTTCATGTTTACGAGCAGCTGTAACGCAATGCAATCAATATCTTCAGCTTTGGAAATGACAGTAAAATTGAAAGGCACTTGAGGAAACATGATGCTTAAAAAGTTATGCCCTGTATTTACCCTGTGCCCTTTATTACATTCAGTTCTTATAGTCGGTTCTATTTGTGTTGTTATTTCGGTGAATTTGCAAATTAACTTCTAGATAAATCCAAGTGCTATGTTGTTTATTCTACAAGGCCTAAACTGCTCTTTTGGCCTGCGACAAGTGGCATATTTGAATTATTGAGGGTCTGCCTAAGCGGACGCCGCTGTCTGGTTTGCGGAGGAGTACACGAGTGTTTTCGTGACCCAACCACCAGGCGACGCGTAGGAGCGTCGCTGGGTTTGGTCCCACATCACATATAATACGTAAACGCATTTCCCAGCGTGAAACAAAAAGAATATTTAGACATGTTTTCTAGAGTGAATGGATGAAACATTTATATACATATTTATAGGGTGCACCTATAAAGCGAAGACCACACTGCAGCGTCAACTTGCTTCCTTAGCAGCGTGGGGCGCTTAAGTTTGAGTCCTGCTGTCGACCAATCACAAGACTCGACGCACAACGCATCGACTTGAAAGCGGCAAAAGAAGCCTGTTGAACACGGTGCTCTGACCATACCTTAACGGAAACTACATATTATGGAGAACAAAAGAGACTCTTTTAACTAAGAGTACTTATTTCAGTCAATCCATATTAGTTAGGTATAGATATATATCGAAATTAATCGAAACGGCCGAGTTTGTTGTGGGCTTCGTCTTAGACCTGGCCGCAATTAGAACCCTATTAGCTTTAGTTTTAAGCTTTAGTTTTAAAAATAATCGAAAATATATTATATATGAACGATTCATAGATGCCTGTAATAAAGTTTTATGAATAAATTTTGATTTGATTTTATTTTGATTTGCAATAACTTGATCTGAACTAAAAAATTTCGCTTACAATAATAACGATATCGTTTACAATAACAACGACAGAAAGTTTAACATACCTCGAATTCAGTGTTAATATATAGTATATATAGAAGTACTGAATACATCAAAATCATGACCAGCCTGCTATGACGTAAACTCTTCCACAAATCGCTTAGATAATGCTCTGACGGCGTTTTGAGAACATTCTTAAAGTTGCATAGTATTTTAGGTAGGCGCAAATATATCTACAGTAGAGTCACGTAGAGTCGGTGCATAAAATAAAGCAAGACCTACTCTTTCGCACGAACCGACGGTCTGTAACGTTTACAATGTAGGAAAACGCTGTATGTGTTAAAAGCTTGATTTTATCGTTTATTTTATTTAATAGGAAGCTAACGCTATACAAAGAAATATATATATTTTTGTAAGACACTTATCACTTAGGTTATGACTTAGGACTATCAATGTTTACCCACTTACAGGCAAACTCGAAATGCGTAATATAAAACTTCTAAACCTTAAACTAAGACATTTTTTGCCAAAAAACTATAATAATCTACAACTATCAAATTATATTAATTAAAAAGCCAAAATACCAATTTTATACTTAACTAACAATATAATTAATTGTTCATATTTATTTATTATATTTATTCGGTCCTTTATAGTTAATACCAATAATATAGTCATCATCATCATGATCAACCCATTGCCAGCTCACTATAGAGTACGGGTCTCCTCTCAATATGAAAAGGGTTTGGCCACAGTCCACCACGCTGGCCATATTGTGTGGATTGGCAGATTCAGACGCCTTTGAGAACATTATGGAGAACTCTCAGGCGTGCAGGTTTCGTCACGACGTTTTCCCTTCACCGTTGAAGCAAGATTTATTTTAATTGTTTAAAAACATACACAACTCCGAAAAGTAATAGGACCTCTGATTAGGAGGCGGACGTCCTAACCACTAGGCTATCATAGCTACATAGTATAAATACTTATAATTATAAGGGATTTCGTTCTCTATGCGAGTTTCCACTGTTAACTGTCACCGTAATACTGTTTCTGCTGCCACAGATCCTTATAATAGGGACGCGGTTTTTTTGCGCCAGATGAGAGAACATAGCCGTAGATCTACTTAACCCCCGTGGCCAGCATCCTGAACGCATTATCTTTAAGCTTTACATACAAATAAATAAAATTGGAGTTCATTTGCCAGAAACTACTTTTTATTCCACTCATGTGTGTTAGAACATTAGAATGTATTGTCACATTAATAGAATTGAATAAAATACATCTAAATACAAAGCTTGTTTTAAAATTTTCAATATTTTTTTTTACTTTATTGTTTGTATGTATCATACTTATGGTAATAAAATAGACTTTTAAAGGCCAGTTAATATAAAAATGCGTTACACCGTTATTTGCCAGAGCGGTGTACTCTCCCACCCTCCCGGGACAGCAGGCTTCCATTTGATTTTATTGCCTCGCCCGACGTTCAGCGTGCCCCCACTGAACTTCGATTGATAAAATCACATGTAGCGTATTACACGTATGTAGACGAAGTGTTATCTATATATATATATATATATATATATATATATATACATATAATTGGCCAGCAGGCAATCTTACACTTGGAAAATATGATTACATTATGTGGTGCTTTTAAATAAACCTACTTTCGAAAAACACAGACTGATACATAAAATAAATTAAGCAATCAAATACAAAGCTACAGTAAAAGGAACTTTTATTAAGTATTTATGTGTAGTAGATTATGCCTGCGACTTTGTCCGCGTAGATACTTTGAAATTTCCTATAAAATAAACAACGTTTTTCCATCATATAAGTGTTGTCTAATTTCATTCAGATAAAGTTTGCTAAGGCTAACTAATGTTTTCTCACGTGAATTTTTCACCAATCATACGGAAATATGGATGTTTCCGGAATAAACAGACCCATATATTAATGCAATGTATTGTAATTACACATTTATTCAAAATTTCAACAAAATTGGTTCGGTACATCTACTGTGAAAATACACTTAAATACGCTAATAATTAAAGTATCGCTTTTATGTTATTAGTACGATACCAAAAAATATTCACTTGAAGACAAGAGAAACTAATAATATTAATATTTATTGTGAAAGGAAATAACCAATAAATAAAATATGTAGAGATAAAGCTGAGTTCTATAGTACTTTGGCTTAGCTCAGCCAAAGTTAGCGTTAGAGCAAGACCGATTTATTACGGAGTCACAACCTTGTCTCGTTTTAACAGTTTCTTAAGTCATAGGTAAGACTAAGTGCACTTTATAGATCTCGGCCTATCATACTTGCGGAATCTTTTGAATCCATTAAATCTCAGTTAATGGATTAATGCTAAATAAATCCAGCTTACAAGAACATTCATTCTATTTTAGTCTGTTATAAAAATGAAGACCTGAAACTAATGTGGTTTAAAAACATTAGCCTAGGGATCAACCCCCGACCTCTGATTAGGAGGCGGACGTCCTAACCACTAGGCTATCACAGCCAATATATAATAATTTGTTTACACCATGTGTTACTAAATATGACATTTTTGCAATGATCAAAGTAGAGTGTCAAAGTTTAAAGTATCTTTGTTCCAGAGAGGGGATAAAAAAGTTAGAAGTCCTCTACGTTTTTACTACATTTAGTATATAATCTGTGGACAAACCTAATAAATAAATAGAAGGAATTTTTGACGACCTCCGTGGCGCAGCGCGCGTGCTGTCAGATTATAAAAAAGTTGGAGGTCCTGGGTTCGATTCCCAGCTCGAGTCTGGTCTGGTGGGAGGCTTCGGCCGTGGCTAGTTACCACCCTACCGACAAAGACGTGTCGCCAAGCGATTTAGCGTTCCGGCACGATGTCGCCGACCGAAACCGAAAGGAGTATGGGTTTACCATACCCCTAACAGGTTAGCCCGCTACCATCTTAGACTGTATCATCACTTACCATCAGGTGAGATTGCCGTCAAGGGCTAACTTGTAGTGGATAAAAAAAAAAGGATTTCTTTATAGATGCATTTTGTTATACTTACAGCAGTGCAAAACGAACGCCAACCACGGAACACTGCGACCATACGGCCGGAAGCGTTACGGGACATGGACCAACAGAGGGCTCTACGAGAAGCGGCAGTGGCTGTCGGCGTTTTTGGGTAAGTTTTTTTTTTTTTCATCTCCTCTGACCCTTTGGTCTGTGTCTAGACAGCGTCATAGTGTAGGTTTGTTATCCCTGGAGGATCCTTACACGCATAGATTACAGCTATACTGTCCATAGTATAGTACAACTATACCTACTAAACATAGTATCACAAAGGACGACAGAATGAAACGTATAGACGGTAGGAAAATCTTATATTTTAAACCATTTAAGACAGATTTTCCTGTACCTAATAACATCTGTTCATATCCATACAGATTAATATATATATTAATGATAAATTAAGATAAGATAATAAGTAATGATAAATTAAGATAATAAGATTTCTAAATTAATAAACGCACAAATCTTTAATATTTCTATGGGTAATTTATTTTCCCCTGCGGTTTCGTTATTAATTAAATGCGTTATTAATTAAATGCGTTATTAATTAAATGAACGTAATGTGGTCCAATAAGATTGTTTTCAGAATAAAGTTACGATGTCAAATGTTATATTATGTCGAACCCATAAGAAATAGGCATATGTTGCTGCTGGAATCTAATGATAATAAAATAAAATTTACCTAATGTTACTTCGTAATAGAGAAATAATTGTTCAAATCGATTCAGTAGTGTTAGAGTTCATGTATTATAAATAAACGTAGAAAGATTCAAATGCTTTTTCTTTAAAATATAAGTATAGATATATAAGTTTATGATCATTGAATACTATTTGGCATTACCTAATATAAATAGGTGTTGAAGTGCTCCACTTATCCATTTAAACGCGCAACCCTGGGTACAAAGGATGCCCAGTCTTTGACTTCTCTCTCGGAAACACTCTGAATATCGCACGCTATGCTCGCTGTTGTGGAAATACTTGCTTCTTTGTGTTTTCTTCAATAAAAAATATGTTTTTCATATAACATGAACACCTCCATTTCTCACGTCAGATAATTTAAGTAGGTACTCACAAGTGCAATGGTAGTAATTAATTATACCCGAGTTCTGGCTATACCTACCTAAGTTTGTAGGCACTACGATTTTCATACTATAACCACGGTAATATTATCTACCATAATAGTGCTGGTTCAGTATGAGTTTGATGAATGGAAATTTCTATTTAACAACGTTATAATAACATTCTATTTTGAATAGTTGAACTACTTGTTTTTTTTAATAAGATGAATTTGGATATTATAGCGACAAGAATCTTCTTGTGTATGAAATGAAATAAAAATGTGTATGGTACAAAAATTTAGAAATTACGCTACAGCTATCGCTTAGACCTGAGTAACACAGATCATTTATGTATTAGTAATTTTCAAGGATTAGCTATTAATCTTCTTATTGTTCTTAACATATAGCAACGGCACAGGATCATAAGTCGCACTGTAATAAGATATCAACCCCTCCTTTTTTTTTGTTGCCGGGGGAAATCTCCTACTGAGATACCCGACTATTGCTGGGGAAAAGCTCGGGTTATGTGGGATTTTTACCCACTAAAACCCACTCGATGGCCACCATCAGCATAAAACACCACCAACTCCGCCTACATAGATATCAAGTACGGTCATTCCAACTTTGGTTTTGCTTTTTTTTCTATTCTACTCCAAGTTAGCACATGACTGCAATCTCACTTAAGTGAGTAAGTGATGTTGCAGTCAAAGATAATTGCGGGTTGGGCAGTTATACTTATTTAAATGTTTGTACGCGCGAACGTAGCAGAAGCTAAGGCGTCTTGGTCAGTAGGATGGTACTACATCCAAAGCAATCCACCTTTCCAAGTGTTATTCTTGTATCGTTTTCCCGGAGGATAACAAATATTTCGATTTTAAAATCGCCATCAAGTCTTACTTTATAATGTTTAATAATCAATTAATTACACAGGCTTCTACACAGGTCAGTGCTTTTTACACCAGAACGATCTCTAACTATCGGGTGCAAAGACCCATACTTTTTTCTTATTATGGAGCGTCGGAAAACAATAGCAGTGTAATAATAGAACGTAGGGTCAGGGCCTGACGTCAGCCGACGTGGATCAAGCCTCAAGAGAGTTGATCAAAGGTTGGTTAACGGGTGACTGAATGCTCAACTGACGCGATTGATCTGTTCAAGCCATGGATGCGTATATTTCTAGATACATTATTATTTCAAAAGTTTCATCTTACGTCCGCTTTAAATTAATAGGTATTTTAACTAATTAATCCCTAACCTTTATCATTTAAATAGCTCTTCATCATTATCATCATCAGTTCACACTTTCCTCGATATGAGAAGCCAGAATGAGAGGGTTTGTCCCGTTATTCAAAACGCAAATGCCTTAAAGAACATTATGACGATCTCTCAAGCGTGCAGGTTTGCTCAAGATATTTTATTGAACGTGATATAAAATAATATTTTATATGAGCGCGCTATTTTATTCTTTTTTTATTTTGGTGAATATTTAAGTGATATTAAACTAATCATACAATATGATTGTTAGGCTATGCTGCAAACGGCTTATCTTTCTGTTAGAAAAAACTAATGATTTGACATACATAAATGAGTACTACTTATTATGTAGATACGTATTTGTTACAATTATGTCGTAAAGTCATAAACTGTTTTTTCTTTACATTATCTCTATCTATAATATATTTCATATATGTATTATATTATAAACTCCAAACAACAAACCAATAGACAAAAAGCTGTAAAAATATTTCTGCTATAAAGAAAAACTTCTCGTCTCTTTTATATTCAATTTAAGATAATGTACTAGGCTATCATACGCATTTGGCAGTCAAATCTTGCCAATTGTGGGGAGTGCGCACCATACTAAATCATTTGTATGAGAATTCGTTATGCTAATGTAATATTTGTAGAGCTTTGCCGGCTATGGGATTTTTATGGGGTTCGTGATGGGAGGCCGAAGGTATGGTAAAGTTAACAGCAAAAACCTTTTATGGATTGTAATTTGATTTGAAAATAACTTTGCTTGGAATGTGATTGGGTACCCTTATTTTCTAAATCATATTTTTCTTTAATTTTTTGTTGCTCGATTTTCCAAGAATATACAATGAAATATTCTAAATTAAAAAACAACAAATACCCAATGCCGGAATTTAAATTATAATAGGAGGAGCATCTCATAAAGTCAGTTTTCAGGATATTGGGGTTGTTAAGCATTTATTTTTATACCCTATACTTGTAACAACATACTCTCAGCGAAGTCCTTGGCTAAGTGGTGAGCGCTGTGTTTATTAGAGGGAGGTCCCAGTTTAGACCAGGTTTCGAATGTTACACCCGCGATGTTTAAGTTTACCATATTCTCTTCCTTTTTATATGAGGTGGATTAATAAATTGCTATGATTTGATAATAGGTGGGTGCCCATTGATAACTTGAGTGGCATCTGTGGGACAAGTTATTAAATTTAATCTGCTGTAGAAAAAATCTTGCTTAATTTCTATTAAATTATATGCACAAGGAAGGCTACCATCGCGTTTGGCAGACAAATCTTGCCCATAAAGAGGATTGCACTCTATACCTATTGATAACAAGTGGGAATTTCCTGTAACTGACACTGACAATTAAGATATACATATAGATAACGCGCCCTTCATAGGCTCGTAAACCCTGCCCTTGAATAGTTTTCCTAACGTAGAATTTTCCATTACTTAATGCAATAGACCTATCTTATTTGAGCACCTTGAATTATATTACAACGAAAAATCGGAAAACAGCCACAAAACATTAGATCTCATCGATCATGACTCTTCTTTCGTTACACAGGAAAAGTATATATATTGCTGTCAGTATAACTTTGTTAGTATCAAGTAAAATGCTTTGCATAAGGGAACATAAAAAAATTAGTTACCAGCAAAAAAAACAAAGTGTCACTTAACATAGTAAAATTAAATAACTTGGAATTTGTGTCAGCGTATTACCATATCACCATGATACTTTATTAAATTTAATGATTATTTTTACGAATATAATGTCTGGTTTATCGGCACTATAATTTACTTATTGAAATCTAACATGAAATACTTCTTTCTTTTCAATGTTTTTTCATTTATTTCAGTCCGCCAGTGTCGCTGGCAATGGCGCTCTCACCAGCGCGATATCCACTGCTGTCACCGCATTATGCCCCACTGCCACCGCCGCAATCCACCCAGTCTCAGCAACCCGACTCATCCCACGACCACAACGAAGGAAGCCATGCGCACTCCGACAGCGATGGTACGTCATCATTATCACATGATAGTACAATAGCATAATTAACTCATATAAATAAATTGAAGCGGTGATAGCCTAGTGGTTAGGGCGTCAGCCTCCTAATCAGAGGTTGGCGGTTCGAATCCGGCCACGAACCTCTAACTTTTCAGAGTTATATGCGGATTAAAAAAAAATTTAAATATCACTTGCTTCAACGGTGAAGGAAAACATCGTGAGGAAACCTGCACGTCTGAGAGTTCTCCATAATGTTCTCAAAGGCGTTTGAAGTCTGCCAATCCGCACATAGCCAGCGTGGTGGACTATGGCCAAACCCTTCTCATATTGAGAGGAGACCCGTGTTCTGTAGTGAGCCGGTAATGGGTTGATCATGATCATAAATAAATTGCCGATCAGTTACAAGTTTTTGAAAGATGGTCACCCTAATGTGTATTCAGAATCAGCATACCGATGTCGATTTTGACGACCTCCGTGGCGCAGCGTGCGCGCTGTCGCGTTATAAAGTTGGAGTTCGTCCTGTGGAGTCCTGGGTTCGATTCCCGACTCGAGTCTGGTGGGAGGCTTTGGCCATCCATGGCTAGTTACCAGCCTACCGACAAAGACGTGTCCCCAAGCGATTTGGCGTTTCGGCACATTGTCGCGTAGAAACCAATTAGGAGTGTGGGTTTACCATAACCCTAACATGTTAGCCCGCTACCAACTTAGACTGCATCATCATTTACCATCAGGTGAGGTTGCAGTCAAGGGCTAACTTGTAGTAGATAATAAAAAATGTCCCACTTCTTGGTACAGGCCTTCTCACACCTAGAAAAACAGATTTTAAATTAAAACCTCAACGCTGTACCAATATGGTTTCTCCGGCTATCAAAATGATCATCATTATTAACCCATTAACATAAGTAATATTTAATTGCTTACAACGCACGTAACTCCTAAAACCCCTAGGACTTGCCTTCTTTCGCTAGGCACCGAACTTGGTCATGTCCTCCGCATTCGTTCTAATAAGACAGAGAAAAAAGAAGAAGGAAAGAAACAAAGAAAAAAGAACGAACGAAAAGTAAAGTTTATTTGGTAACCACGACGGAAAAAACTACCTTTTTTATATAACCTAACTTGTGATGCTCCTAGTTCCTAATGTATCTAAAACATAAATGCTCTCGAATATGCCGTTCTCTAGACACAGATAGACAGTCTTCTGCATTGTTACCTCGGTCGAAACGGTCATAGTAGTGGTACTTTTAATACTGAATTTTTATTGCACTTATTGATTGATAAAATACATTAATTAAGGACTCTGGTCAAATAATGATTAGTTTTATGAAATAATAGTAAATTTTGCTAACTTAAATGTTATTATATAGATTAAATTTATGCAGCTCTTGTTACAGATAAGTAATAACGAATTCCATATCACTGGGAGTGCCAATAGCACTAGTAATTGTTTGTAATTAAAATAAAGGTTAAATACTTATTCTCATGTTTTGTGCAATAAAAGATTATTATTATTATATAAGTTTAATTTTCAGATGACAGCATTGACGTCACCAACGAAGAGGATTCAACGTCATATTCACCTCCAGCCGTCTCCAGCTATTCTCAAAGCTGTATACCATATGGGTAAGTGTTATCTGCAAAGACATAAGACTAAATAAGTACCTACTTATTATTTATCTTATATTTTAAAATCTTTGTTCGTCTGTAAAAACACAACAAATTTTCTTCAAGCTTCGTTGCAACCAAGGAGTTGATATCCTCTTTGAAATTTATTATTTTTGTTCTCCATAGTTTCGTTATTCATCTAAGCTAAGTTGTAGGGGGACAAACCTACATGAATACATTTTAGCATTTATGAAATAGCCTAACAACCTCAATTGACTCAGCATAGTAGCAGCCCCTGTACTAATTGTAGATCAGGATCTACAATTGGTTCAAGTTGGGGCAAAAACATTACCATTACACGCATTATGTATTGCGCATTACCTTGACACAAACTTTGTGTCAAGGTAATGCGCAATACACACGAGTTGCGTTTGAAGGAAGTGATTTTAAAATGTTCACAAAATCAGTACCTGCACTGAGAGAGGATTTTAGTTCAGATACGACTGGTACTCCCCAGTAGAAAACAACTCGGTAAGCGTTTCGAACCTAAATAAACAGATACAACCTACATATTCTAGATGGTTGGGCTTACCCACATTTTTTTGATCACGTAAATTTGGCACACCTTTAGAAGGATACCTGGGACAGGTAACTCGTCAATCTCAGATTCAGCGTGGTGGATCTACCTCTAATCTCCTTTTATTAGAGAGGAGATCTGTAACCAGCAGATTAGTCACAGAAGGCGTATAATGATTTATGATGTTTTCAGAAGATATCAGTAAAACCCTGTTTTTTGTTTTTAGGCCACTTGGCGTAGAGAGCGCAGCCGAGACGGCAGCCCGGTTGCTGTTCATGGCGGTCAAATGGGCCAAGAACTTGCCTTCCTTCGCTAGCCTCGCCTTTCGTGACCAGGTAGGTGCTTTCTAGGATATCGAACTTGGTCATGCTCCCGCAATGGTTCTATTCCGGTAGGCAAATTGAAAAGAATGTAAGAACGAAAATAAAAGTGTTTTTTGGGAAGAACGAAATTAAAAAATATAGATGAAAAATTAATTGAATTTTCCTGTGTACCAAAATAGTTTCCATTCAGCATTTACTTCGCCTATGAGGATAGCAAAGGCACAGCGCCAGACACAGACTTGCTCTTTTGTTTCTCGCAGGCTCTCAATATATTCTAATGATTTATCAAATTTAATACTTATCGTTTGTTACAACATACAACTTCAAAAGTCTGTTTATCGATTGTAATAAGAATTTTGAATAATACACATATCTTACCCATTAAACCCTCGATCCATACTGTGCATCGCTTAGAAATGTTACAATGTATGTCTGTCGGTACGTTCGTACGCAGCGCTCTGATAGATAAGATAAGATAATATTTTATTGTTTAAAAACGATTTACAATAATAATTTGTCCCTACCCTCTGCACTAGGAATACAGGTTGTATTGCAGAGGGTAAGAGGATGAATGCATAGGTACGTTCTCGCATAACATATAAATAGGTGTCATCTGCTATTTTATAATACGACATGTAATTTTTCTAGAAAACTTATATGAGGTACCTACTATGATCCTCTGGTTATAAAATTCGTCACATTAGTTTCATAATATGTATAGGGCCTCGAAAAAGTGCTATGGAACTCTAATATTTTGGAACTTTAACCTGTAAAAATCTCTTATTTCAGGTAATCCTTTTAGAAGAAGCGTGGTCGGAACTGTTCCTTCTAAACGCAATACAATGGTGCGCGCCTATGGACGCGGCCTGCGTCGCGCTCTTCGGTACCGAACAGACCGACCAAGGTCAGTAGCATTTGTTGCCAGGACATGATAAACCTAAGTTCTTGACGACTTTTTTTAATGATTAATTAGTTAATGATCAAACTGTTTTGGGTCTTAATTGCAATTAACTATTATCAATTGCGTCTATTCATTATCTTCTTGGGAAAGATACCGGGGTATGTATAGAGCAGGCCATAGGCAATATTGATTCTTTTGAAGCAGCAATTAAAACACAGTCGATTCTTTATCATACTTAAGTGCGCAGCCTCTGGGATATATTAGCTTGAAATTACTTGATGTTCGTCCCTATATATAACACCGAAATGTAAAAAGTAGGTCTTACTATTAAAAGTAGCTCGAAGAACAGATGAAACGAACGTAGCGTTAGTCGACTCCTAACTAATATATTGATCGATAGAATTTAACGGCACAAGAACATGGACATTTGATCTCCATACAAAAGATATATTTCCAGCAGTGGACCTCAATCGGTTGATATGATGATATCCCAAATCGTACACGACTGGACTTATGTGAATTTTCTTCGTAGTACGCCCGACTGCTTACAAAGCCATTCGGGACTCTTGTTCATGAGTTTACTCACGCCAACCCAAATTACATTGATGCATACACGTATGTTTATGTGTGTGTGTGTGCCACATGGCATTATACTTAGAGTTAAAGTTCAAAAATGATAAGATGTGATAGTCCTGTTGGTGTTACACAAGAAGTCCACTACATTTTCTTATTTGTCTTACTTAATCCTGATTGTAGAGAATAGTGGATCTTCGGTACTTCGGAGGCTCCGGACGGTGGTTTCGCGTTACCGCAGCGTGCTCGTGGACCCTGCGGAATTTGCTTGCATGAAGGCCATCGCACTCTTCAAGTGTGGTAAGTTCATTCTATGACAATCATCATATTGATGATCCCTGTATTTCTTTAATCCGTTTTTGAAGTTAATTTGATAATCCCAGTTTTGTCCCTGTACCCTTAATTTATTACGTTTATTGAAGTGACCGAATGATTTCATTTTAGTTCCTGGTTCAACCCATTTTGAATTTTGTATAATTAGTAAAACTTCATTTAATATTCTAAAAATTTATAGTGGTACATTGTTTCTGTGATTAAATAAAAGTTAGTACATCCTATTACGGGATCATTTTTATTTTCACCTGCACAATACCCCCGTATTGTACGCGTCCCCATATTTACAGGTGAAAAAAAAATGATCTTGCTCTTATTTTAAGATGAGTTTTAAATTCTTGTTACAAAACAAAAATAAATAAAAATACAAAATATACA
Source organism: Lasiommata megera (assembly GCA_928268935.1). Classification (NCBI taxonomy): domain Eukaryota; kingdom Metazoa; phylum Arthropoda; class Insecta; order Lepidoptera; family Nymphalidae; genus Lasiommata; species Lasiommata megera. The sequence goes on along the minus strand of OV743314.1, from coordinate 12,137,417 downwards.
TAAATGAAACTTGATCAAGTGTATCAGGCTTTCCCCGCTACCCAGATTGTTTTTATAAACCCCGTACAGATATGTACAATATGATTGTCCGTAATTCCTTTAATACTTACTCTAAATTACTCATACTTTTACCCGGGAAATCCCAGAGAGTGGGGTATCCCAATGCAAGATAAGTAATATCAATTGAATAATTCCCGGAACATTTACTGCCTACTTATATATCTCCTTATTATTTTGTTCACGTATGTTGAATGAGGATAACTAGACTTTTTTAATCTATTATTATACTTACAATAACAGTGTATTTGAGAGGTTCCTGTACAACAAGTACTCAAACAGTATTTTGTTTAATTTTGTCCGTCTGTCTGTCTGTTCGTGCATCACGCTAATACTGCTGAACAAATTGCAATGCAATTTAATACAGTTACACACTGGTACATTGAATCAGGCTAAAGGCTATTTTTATCAGTTATAGGGGATAATTTATTCCGTAGCTCTATTAAATCTTAACTTTTATTATAAGATTTTTTTTACAACAATTTCGTGAAGATGGTAAATATCAATTAAGATAATTTGAGATCTAAAACAGACTAGCATAGCGTATAGCAACAAACCCCACTTTGAAGACTTAACGATACTTAATAAATGTACACAGACCACGTGAGTGATGGCGTGAAAGCTATCAGATCTGCCAAAATATTGTCTCTACTTATACCAGACCATCCTCATGAGAATTAGACTTCATGACACACAATTTGAAAATATTATTAAATATTGCGATATGATTTCTTTACAGAAACCAGAGGTCTCAAAGACCCTCTCCAAATAGAAAACCTCCAAGATCAAGCGCAGGTAATGTTAATGACCCACGCGAGGACTGCTCACGGGGCAGCGCCGGCGAGGTTCGGAAGGTTACTCCTACTGCTGCCCCTATTGCGCATAGTTACGCCCCAACAGCTAGAGAGGGAGTTCTTCACGAAAACCATCGGACAGACGCCGATGGAGAAGGTCTTGGCTGATATGTATAAAAATTAAATAAGTTATTTGTTAAAAATGTATGTATTTGTACTATGTACTCTCTCTCTAGTCGTTCCTTCATTACTGAAGATCGTGGTCCTGGTGTCCTTGCAACCTCATGCGGATTAATTGCTTGCACCGGCTTCTGTCAGAGGCACTATGTACGCAGATGTGTTATTATGATCACACATTAGGGAAAGCCCCGGTTCTCGTAAGATAGACATGTGAACCTCTACAAAACCAAAATATTGTAGGACGCATCTACAAAATAGGACGTTAAAAACGTTAAGGTAAAATGACATAAGTAGTTAACTACAAAAAAGTTAAAAAAAGTTAAAAAAAGTTAAAAAAAGTTAAAGTTTTTACTATTTTATACTCAGTTAAGGTACTGTAATAGTACAGAATGTAATCGTAGACAATGCTGCATGAGGGTAATGGAACGTCTTACGTTACGGGTGTCTGGATAAAACCCGAGCTAACGAGGGATTTTAGAGTAACTTCCCAGCGAAACGAGGCTATTGCATTTAGCATACTGATTATATTATGATAGTTTTGAGACCGCCCAAGACAAAGACAGCATTATCCTCGAATTGTATCTCTAATTTCCACACCGCGCACTACTAAATATTACGTTTCCAAAATAAGGGACGCTTTTCGCGGCTTCTAGCGAGGAAAAAGGCCGCCATGATTAATCAAAGCGAGACAGTAATATTTCATTGAATTTGTGATGCCCTTAATTATAATCACATTACAGATCATAGGTATAATGAATGGCTCCAAGGTAATAACATACTTTGCCTTTAGATAACAGTACCGTTAGTATAAGATTTGTTTGCTTACAATCGTAGAGTCGTTTTCGAATATCGGACAACACTAACGTCATAACAAATTGAAACGCCTAGTTTTAAAACTCGAATTCGTCCACACTTCCGTATCATCAAAAGTTTATAACAAAAAAAAAGGAGTGCGGATTTTGCTAGTCCAATTTTAAATCATATGGACTATTTTAATTTCAACTACACAATTGCGAGTGTGCAAAGGTGGGTAGGTACCTATATGTTATGACAGGCTCAGTAGAGTGACGGGAATGACAAATGCCATGAGCATCAGTCCAGGTATAGATTTAATCGCTTATTGATTTACGCAGTAACGTCTGTTTGTTATACGATTTCATATAAATAGTCTTGGGCCGCACAGTAATGGGCTTTTATTGTAGTTCCACCTAGTGCATTCCTAAACAGTCATATCGAGTCATAACAGGCGACCTATCACCCTCAATTTGAAATTCAAAATGCCGATGACATCACATATCATCACGTATTAAGATTTTTTTTATAAACTTTAAAAAAAATGTTGTTATATCCCACAATTACCATTACGTCACGATCTGATGATGGTTCCGGGAATAATCGATGGCAATGTTTAAATATTATCTATAAGTGTAAACTAAACTAAAAAGCTAAACCTAAATATTTTCTAAAATGTCATCTAAAATTTAAATAAGAATTCTTCTTCTATTGGTAAGCGTGATCAACTCTAGAATGCGTGGTCCGGTGTTCGGTGGAAAGTTTTTTAAACTCCTCAGACTTATTATCTCCTAATGCACCAATCTTCTCTGTGATGGGAGAAATAGATTGGGAAATAGATCCTTCACACCGCTGTACTGTTGGTACAAGACAAAACGTAGGTATCCTATGTGCGTCTCCAGGGTCAAGCTTGGATCTTGGAAAAGTAGAGAAGATACCTACAATTGATCCCGGGAAAAAACGGTTTCGTGAGATAAAATCATCGCGGCCTTATCCATAATTTTATGCTAACAAAACCATACGTCCTATAATAATTTTGTTATCGGAATATAAGGAAAACCAAATCTTTGCCTATTTGATTTGTTCTGGAACAACAATATGAATCACTAACGATATTGTTGTAAATAATATGACCAGGGTAAATACAGATAAATAATTATTTCAATAACAATACAGTACATAGATTGGGTGTAATGATTAATCTAATTATTATGACCAATTGTTATGACCAATATATTATGTGCAGGATAAGAAACTGCGATGCACTAGTGGTTAAGATTGCACCCCTTGGGTCATCCACTGCACCCTCAGCTTGGCAGAGAGACGCGCGGAGACCCCAACCGCGTCGGTTCATTAGCCATCGGCTAACAATCTCGCACAAAAGAAATTGTTAACCGATGTTACCAGGGTGCACCGGCCCGAATGCTGCTCTTCCCCCCGCACGAATCAAGAGGGACCCACAGCACTCGGGCACGTAACAAGACTTATCCTCAATGTCGAGTCAATGAAAACACCAACAATGTTATCTGTGATAAGCTTAATATAAACTACCTAAAAACATTCAAAGCCAATTAATTAACGCCACGCAGAATACACGTACCTGCCTATAGGTAAACGAATCAACGCATATACCTACATAGTTAAGAGTAAGTAGGTTCACTTAATTTAATGTAAACTTTCAACGTGTAGATAAAATTTAAGCATCTTGTAAGTATTAAGAATTAAGTGTAAAAAGTTATTTACTGTACAAAATAATATTAACTATGTTATTACAAAATAATATTACCTATGTAGTTTTGCTTGCCTAAATAATTTGTAAGTGTAGGTACTTACCTAAATCTACGCTACTAAAACCTGTTTTCACAAACATCACAAACTATCAGAATAGAGAACTCAAATTGCTTTAGAAGTATAGGATAATACCAACTGCGACAATTTAATGTAATGTAGTTAAATGTGAATATGCGTGTATTTCTTACTTTCTGCTAGCACCTTTATATCTGGTGGGATTGTCAATGTTTTTACATGCATCTGATTTGTACGCAGTACGAGTAGGAGCTTTTTGCTTTTTACCACTAAGTAACTATTCGCGGGCGACAGTATATGCTAGCGAATAGTTATGCAGGAAATGCCAAACGCGTCCGTAATCCCAGATATAGCGTCCATAATCTAAGTCAGAGTAGCTCATTTTAAATTTGGAGGCATGAGGCATGTCTTGATTTTATTCTGTTCTACAAATCAATCAATCAATCAATCAATCAGCCTATAGACGCCCACTGCTGGACATAGGCCTTTCCGAGAGCGCGCCACCACACACGGTCCTCCGCCTTCCACCACACGCCACCAGCGATCCTTTTCAGTTCGTCGGTCCCGCGAGCAAGTGGTCGTCCTACGCTGCGCTTACCGGTACGCGGTTCTACAAAAGTTGTATTCTATTCATTCGAGCTACATAACTTTCTAAAATGTTCCAGGCAGGATAACGGTTTCAGCCGTAAAGTCGCTATGTTAGTTGGGCAGTTGCTATTACTCAGTGGTTAACTTATTATTAGTGTAGGTGTTGGTCGCGCGCGACTCTTGTCTAGTCACATGTTTTCTTGCAGAATGCAGTTGCTATAACGCGACTAGTCACATGTTTTCTTGCAGAATGCAGTTGCTATAACGCGACTAGTCACATGTTTTCTTGCAGAATGCAGTTGCTATAACGCGACTAGTCACATGTTTTCTTGCAGTCGCTATAACTTCGGAGTCGCGGCAGTGTCAATTGATGTGGTAGGTAGGTATTTAGAATAGCATTATTCTAATTAGGTTTTCAACACTTTAATAAGAATAGCGGCCAACCGTGAGCACTGCAGTCCGTGACTAGACGATTAGCGGAATGTTATTTTACGGGGCAATAATCATTGTAGGTAGGTAGTTAGGTATTAAATAAAATAATATAACGTTCATATTATGCAAAAGGCAAAGACTTTACCTATTCTTATATTAATAGAATATTTACTTAGCATTTTAAATCCGCACCACATTCTTAGTAGATAAAATAAGTTAGTTAGTAGGTAAACCTACCTACTCCTTCATGCTTAACACATTTTTGGTCTAATATGTTGTGTGTTATGTATGTTTTACCTACTTAAATAATAGTAAGTAATTGTAATTTAACACGGACGTAAGTAAGAAGACTAAGTATTTTATGTAATTTAACTAGATTTACTAAAGCTTATGCTAGTACCGCCCAAAATGTAACCAAAAAATAGCAAAAATGTCATAAAATAAATGTTACCAAGTAATAATTACGAATATTATACGAAATACGAAATTAATGGTGTTTTGTTTTATAAGTTTAAGGAATGTTTCCTTCTCTGCCTTCGAGTTGGAGGCCAAATTACATAGCATGTGAAAGATATAACAATTACAATCTTATCTTTCCTCAAGTTGCAGGAAACGACGTCAGTCTTTTATACTGAAGAATAAAAATACTACGTAGATGAGTCAGTCTGATACATTCATCATCATCATCATCATGATCAACCCATTACCGGCTCACTACAGAGCACGGGTCTCCTCTCAATATGAGAAGGGTTTGGCCATAGTCCACCACGCTGGCCATGTGCGAATTATCAGACTTCACACGCCTTTGAGAACATTATGGAGAACTCTCAGGCGTGCAGATTTCCTCACGATGTTTTCCTTCACCGTTGAAGCAGGTAATATTTTAATTCTTTAAAAACGCACATAACTCCGAAAAGTTTGAGGTGCGTGCCCGGAGCCTCGGCCCGGAATCCGGGCACGTCTGATTAGGAGGCTGACGCCCTAACCACTGGGCTATCACCGCTTCCATTCTGATACATTATTCACCGTTAAAACGGTGTGCTTCTTTCAGTAAATTTAGTATATGGTCCTACTACATACCAAATTTAAAACTGCCTGTTTTTTCCCCCTGATAAACTAATCAGCCGAATTAAGAACAAATTAGTGTTCAATTATTGGTGGTGGTAGGTAGGTATCTCCTTCACAAGTGTTCACAAAATCACTTATGCGGTTTAGTTTGAATGTTTCTGAATCACTGTTAGTACTGATGTAAGAAGGTACCTATTTATTCTGTCAGTTACACGGTTTGGTATCGACTATCAATTTTTCTTTTCGGACTGTCTATTAGCTGTACAAACCCTATTGGTTGCCACAGAGAAACCGGGCTGTTTGGCGAGCTTCGGAGAGAAGCTCTGCCAGAAGAATTTTTTTAGCCCTAGGGCTCGAAGAAACTAAGGGAACTAAGGCCTGCCTAAGGGCGTCTCCTTTGAGGCCGAACCTCGGCTTAGGCGACGTTTGGGATAATGGGGGTGTCGGACGGTCGACTATCAATGAGGACTCAGTCACACATGTGCATAAAATTCAGATTAATTTCCACTTAAGATAAAACTTTGAAAGGTTAATTTTAAAGTTAAGTAAAGTTGGGGTTTGCCTGTATATTTTCATTATTAATTATTTCTTTGTTTTTCATCATTTTGACAACCTCCGTGGCGCAGTGCGTGCGCTGTCGCATTATAATGTTCGACGTCCTGGGTTCGATTCCCGGCTCGAGTTTGGTCTGGTGGGAGGCTTCAGCCGCGGCTAGTTACCAACCTACCGGCAAAGACGTGTCATCAAGTGATTTAACGTTCCGGCACGATGTCACGTAGAAACCAATTAGGAGTGTGTGAATGCATCATCACTTACCACCAGGTGACATAGCCCTTAAGGGCTAACTTGTAGTATATAATATATATATTTATTATATTATATTTATAATAGTTCAATTAAGAGCATCGCAGACAACCTACGCAACAGCTGTTGACCTCTTTGTTGGGACAAACCAAAAGTGGATTGCTACATATTAACTACGAATGTCGATAAATTTACTAATGACTGAGCGAGTAAACAAGTTCATTTCTTTTAGTTCAAAGTTAGGTGTAAGTTAGAAGATACATCTTAGTTAATGTAGAAACATTTCAGTTCAATATTGACTCGCCACGAGCGCGTTCTCTTAAATTAAGATCTCAGTTACAAGTGAAACTATACATAAACCATTAATTGAGACTGGAGTATCCTGATATCTTGGTGCAGTCTGGCTCTTCCTTGGGGAAATATGAGCACTAAACGCACTATTATTAAAATAACCTCAGACATTTGAACCAGTCACAGTAGCATAAGTTCGAAGATATTATGTCACACAACTACAATTGTGTGTCAATGGTCAATCAATGACATTTTTGAACTACGAAAAAAAAAAAAGATTAGTCAAGTTATAAAATTAGTTCTTGTTCAAGTTCTGCTTACTTTTCATCTGGAAGTTAATAGATGTTTTTTTTCATCACTGCTATTGAACCACTGATCATTGATCAACCACTGAAACACAATTGTGCTGTTAATACATTTGTGTCCCCAACAGATAAATGGTAATTTTTGATATACTTTGTGTAGATGATTCATTTCGAACATTTAACTAAATTTTTATTGTGTTATTTTATGTTATTGTCACCATATTGGGCTTATTATGTTGTAATATAGAATTGCACATTCCAACCACATCCCAATGATTACAATCAACTGAGTACTAGAGCATAAAAGTGATACACATATAAATCAACTGTTAAACCAGTAAAATAAATAAAGAAAACAGAAATACAATTACAGAACTATTTATTATTCAGATCTTTTTTTTGGTAAAAGTATAAAATTACTAGATTTACAGAGTATAGGATTGTCAAAGTGATAACTATTTTCAATTAATAATTTATTTATATAATTTTCTTAATGACAAAATGTTGTCATAGAAAAGTTTGTATCACAATAATATTTCACAGCTCTGTTAAAATATTTAATATAGATGTTTATAATTTTAAACTAAAATAAAGATGGTGTATGGTACAAACCACCAAACACTATGGAATTTGTGACTTTTTCTACAATCAAATAGCAAAATGGTCTGTTAGCTTCAAAGCGTATAACACTAATACGGTTGCTAAATTCAACAGCACTTGCAGCAGATGCAACAGTACCCTCCTCTGTCACTTCTATTTCAGCTTTATGTATTATTCGTGATACATGCACGGGAAGATAAGACATTAAGGGCAATCTGGCTTTACGTTCATCAAATAAATCAACAATTCCCATCCTTTTGAGAGCATCTGTCAATTCTAGACTCGATTCAATTTTAAAACGAGGGATAAAACAATCAATTTCATCTTCACTGTATTGTTCTACTGAAACTTTCAGTTCATTGAAGATTGTGTCCAAAGATTCATTACCAAAATTATAAAACATTTCATTCAATGATACACCAGGGTTGGGTAACATTATAAGCATAGATAAACGATTGTCTTTCCCATAAGGCACCTCAAGTACCCGAGCTTGCAATGTTAATATATTAGCAAATGGATATGTATGGCGCCTGTACATCATATTTACTTGGCCTAATTGCTTTCCAGTGCTGTCGTAAAAAGGTTGTTTTGTTGTTAAAGAAGAGTTAAAAGACACTGTCCATTGCCCTTTAAAGTATAAGACACTTGTCAATACTAGTTTAGAGTCTGCAATTTTCGCACTATCAACTAGTTGTGTTATACGTCCATGTGTGACACTAGATACAAGACTGTTTATTGAGTTCGCAGTAACATTAGGATCTGAGAAATTTACTGATATCAAATGGGTGTCAAATCCTCTTGCTGCATCAACAAAGTCTCTTTGGGGGGTATTTTCTTCATCCATGAACATCGAGTTCAGCTTCTGAAGTTCAACTGTTGATGTCTTAACCTGTAACCACTTGACTATTTCCTGATATTCTTTTTGGGTTACATCTTGATGTAGTGGCGTAAGTCGGAGTGCTTTGTTTATTTGTATCAGTGTTTGGTCAGTAGCACCTTGCGCTATGACAGCTAAAATAGTCCATACTGTAATTGGTGAAATAATCAAGTTGGCGACCTTATCCTGCGCTTGTGTTGTGTGATACAGCAGTTCGATGGAAAAGTTTCCAATTTTTTCCGACAAACCCGTATGAAGACTAGTATTGTTTAGCACTTGCTTTACTTCAGGCAGTTGAGCGTTACATATAGATAAAAAGAACACACAACACACGATTAGACACTGCATTTTGATATTAAGTGCTTGGGTTCTTACATATATCACAATTGTCCTTGTATTAAGAAAATAATTGTTTATAAATAAGTTAACTAACTTGTTCACGTAACATTTTATCGAATTGAGACTTCACTCTGTGAGTTGTGAGACCACGAGTGCGCGATACAAGGTTGTACGCAAAGCAAATCGTCGAATGGGGAAAACCTACATCAATAACTCTCAACCGGTTCTCAGCCTGCTAGCTAGGCTATTTTTTTGCCTTCTAGCTACTAATTATTCTTGTTTGTTTTGTCATTTTGTGGAAATATTTTGTTTATTCCCGAATGTCACTGTCAAATCTCGACTTAAATTGTCAATGTCAACTCACGTAACAGTTGACATTAATCCCGTGTAAAATTATTATAAAAAATAGATATCAATTGATTTTTTTATACATTTTTTATTAATCAAATAATATATTATATAAGACATTTTGTTCTATTTAAAAAGTCATTGGTAACTTAGAATTATGATGTTACTCAAGCTGTATCAGATAATTTTTATCTTCCTCTTTTGAGTAAGGATGGCCCACTGACCACTATTAAACTGTTCCAATACCTATTAAATCGAAGAATGGCGGGCCAATACCCAGTGCTTAATTCATCTTAAGTCATTTTTAGGTAGTGATTGCATCCTTACTGTTTCTGTATTGCTTTGTTCTTTCATGCACTAGTTTGTTTTTATCCTCTTTGTTATGCTCAAATGCGGAGGAAGATGTTTAGCCTTTATTGTACTATAGAGAAATGATATAATTATTATGCCATGTTAGTACAATAATTGGACATACTTCTAATTATGCAATCTTTGTTTACCTGTGATCCAGTTGAACATGCTAAAACCCCACACAGGATTGGAGGATGTAGTTACTTATAGTAAAGAAATGAAACTACTAAATAATTACATAAATACTTTATTCATCTGAAATTCATATCACTGGTATTTTGTATAGAACCATTTTCCACTGCTTCCACTAAAATTCTTCCTAGTGCTTTAATGAGTCTAGTTTTGAATCTAGAGACTTTTGTGACATCATCGAAATCTGTCTTGCTAAGATCTCTCTCAATGTAATATTGAAATGTATTAAATAACATTTCTCTGGCTTGTAGAAACTGTTCAGCTTGACTGTAAAAAATAGTAATCAAAATTCGTTGTTGAAAAATGCAAGCATAATCCAAATTTTTTTTATATAATGGGTATGGGGTGGTTTTATTATACACCACAAGTTAGCCCTTGACGACATCTCACCTGATGGTAAGTGATGATGCGATCTAAGATGGTAGCGGGCTAACCTGTTAGGAGTATGGTAAACCCATACGCCTAATTGGTTTCTACAAGACATTGTGCCGAAACGCTAAATCGCTTGGCGACACGTCTTGTCGATAGGATGGTAACTAGCCACGACCAAAGCCTCCCACCAGACAGATGCCATAATCAGCACGTTTGGAAGAGTTACACGCTACTAGACTGCTTAAAATTAGAAAGTAATTTAAAGGTAATTTACATAAAATTTTATGACAAATTACGAAATAACATTTTCCTGACGTCTCTCAATAAGTTCAAAGTTTATATAAAACATAAGCTAGCAGAAAAGCCCTATTATAGTGTAAAGGATTATGTCAATGATAAGCTTGAAGGGTGTGAAATATTGCTCAAATAAGATAGCTCACATTAACATTAACTCATTAATATGTAAGTTATTGACACATAAAAAGCGACTTTTAAAGGATTATTTAAATAAAGTTCATGATTGGTGACTGATTACTTCCTTTTAAGACCTATATCCAATTACTGTGGATGGTTTGAATAATAGTGATATTTAACTAATAAAAGAAAAATAATGATACATAAATAAAACATATAAATAGGGTTTGCATACCTAGTTGGTACTTGAATTTTGAGTTTGTGCTTTGGTAGATACATTTCAGTTACCTCTCCGTTGCTCCCATCCTAAAACATGAACATGATTGTTTTTTTTGGTCTTTATAAAATATATAATTGCTATTATTGCATTTCAAACTTTCGTAAATTCATGACAACCAAGCTTAGATATAATAACCTCATTCCCAGTATCCTAAAAATTTTTACATAGGAAAAATGCTCTGAATGCTGGAAATACTTCTTAATAAGAGAGTTCTGCTATCCTTTAACTTAAATGATTAATTTTGAAGAAATTTTTTAATTAAGTCATCAGGATAGAATATTATAGGTTTTCAGGATAAAAACTTTACCTGACCTTAAAGATTAGGTTTTTATTGTGAAACCTCATTACTACTATTAATTCAAAACATATAGACCTACGTTTGAAAATAAGGATATACTTCTTACGAGCAAAGCAGAGGAAAACTAGTAAACTAAAAAATTAAATATATAGCAGTAGGCACAGTACATACCACGGCATCCTTTGAAATTCGTCCCATAGAAAAAAGCAAAGCAGTATGAGGAGGTATAAGAGATGTCTTATACACAACTAAAGCCCGCCTTTCTATGGAGTGATATCCGCCGAAGTAGGTTAAGAGTTGTGTATTGTTTTTGCGTTTTGTTATACCGTAGTTAACGCTCTCGCCTCCAATGTGAGCCCTGTCACCTTTGCTGAAATTTGTAGTTAAAAATATGAAACATTTTGATATAGATATAGTACTGAAGTAATGGAATAGCGCCATCTCTCTTTAGTCGTATCAAACTTTGTGACCTACGTTTGATTATTTTCCATCTAAGACAGTGTTAAATTGCCTAATGTATACTCAATTCAATTACTTTCAATTATTCGTATACAGAGATCAAGCCAACTAGTTGTTGTGTTTATTATGCTTCCACATCTGATTTCCTATAATTACTACTCACTCACCTTGTAAACAGATCAACGTTAGTCATGAGTTTTCCCTTAGTCCTAACGTATTTCTTGGTGACAAGTAACGCGTTAGTACCAGACAGTAGAACGGCTGCTGTGAGTTCGTCTATCTCTGAGAAGCGGTTCAGCTGCTCAACCTCAGTAGTTTGCTCTATGAGACCAGTTTTGAGGAGATGTTCCAGGTGCAGGTTTGATACAGCTGCGAATTAAAATCATCATCATGATCAACGCATCGTCGGCTCACTACAGAGCACGGGTGTACTCTCAATCTGAGAAGGGTTTGGCCATCCGCCACGCTGACCATATGCGAATTGGCAGACTTCAATTGGAGAACATCACGGAAAACTCTCAGGCAAGCAGGTTTTTTCAGGATGTTTTCCTTCACCGTTGAAATAAATGCAATTTTAATTGTTTTAAAACGCACATTACTCCGAAAATAGTTAGGAGTATGGTAAACGCATACTCCTAATTAGTATACGCGACACTGTGCCGGCCCGCTAAATCTCTTGTTGGCTCCTTTTGTCGGTAGGGTCGTAAATAGCCATGGTCGAAGCCTCCCACCAGAAGAGAAAAAATTAAGAAATGTTTAATTTCTAAATTGTACCTGCTGGGGTTCGAAACCACCCCACAGAACCCGCACCTCCCACTTATAAGAATAAGTGGGAGGTGCTGGTTCTGCCCTGGTGCAGTGTTAAGTGCTATGCTAGCCTTCCATAGCACTCATCACTGCACTAGTGGTCGTCAAATCACACCTAGAATATTGTTGATCGAAACATATAGTAGGTACTTACACTTAACATAGCCGAGTCTATCTTTCCTAAGTCCGTATTGATCGCACCACTGGTCCACCCCTTCCCAACCCTTTTCTTCCACCTTTTGCTCGAACTCGTCCTGTATCCAATGTAACGCGGCGTGGTCCGACGTTGCGCTGAATTTACGCTTTATTTCACGAACCTCTACAACAATGAAAACTTACCATAAAACATACAATGGCTCAATTTTTTTTGTACCACAATACAACTTTCTAAAGTCTAAACTATTAACGATATATCTTTCTAAGTTATACTAAATTACAGGACCAAAAATACCTTTAATGTGAAAAGGTTAAAAGGCTAACTGTGGGAAAGGACATTATTGTCCTGTCAATTTTGTTTGTCAATCAAAGGTTGGTGTTTTGAATTGACGATAGCGGATAATCTGGTTATTACTGCTTCACCGGGAGGCTTTGGCGAGCGCGAAAATCGACTTAATAGAAGAGCACCAGGGCTCGACGATATCGGGAGAACATCACCCTAATGACATGAGAGACTCCTGGATAAGATCCACGTCCGGATGACCTCGGAAATTTCAATTAGTTCAGGTTTACATACACAATTTTTATATTAAGAAACGTATTAAAAATACCCGACATGGCGACATGGTTTCGTTTTACTGGTCATATGTACTTATTATAAAACTATAACTGGACGTTTTTTGTACATTGACCATATCTTTAAAAAATTGATCAGAGAAAACTGTAATATCTATATAACTAAAAACAGCTTTTAACTAAATTTTTGTGTATCTATCATCTTTCTGTTCGCGTATCAGGACCTGAATTAAATGATAGTCTGGGTTAAGCTTTAACTTGAGTTAATAAGACAGGGCTGTTATAGGATAGGGACGTCTATAATTAAAGAGGAACTGGTAAATATGTTATACTTACACTTGTTACTTGTCCAAACAAGTAACAAGTGTAAGTATAAAATACCTAATTACAAAATATTTCTATGAATGGTCTATGTTATACTTATTCCCAAAGGATTATTTTCAAAAGCTCAATCTATGGGTTGTCTCCATCCCAGTCGCATTAGCTAATGAAAAATAAATTTGATGTGGTGTCGCTTCAGGATCACAGATATGTTTTTTATGGTATAAAAGGACGTACCGTCTCTCCTATCAGCGGCGTTCCTGAAGAGTTCGACATTATCGGAGCAGTGCGTGGCCATATTGGAAGCGGCAACCACGCCGCCGACGACCGCCGCGTTCAAGACGCAGCGTCCCAAACGCGGGTGTAACGTCATACTTGAGAGCAACACGCCTAGCCTGGTTAAACGCTCACTGGCTGTCAGAGCTCCTAAAATGTTATAATATTGAATCATCATCATCATCATTAACATAATGAACACATTTCCGGCTTAATAAAGAGCACGAGTCTCCTTCTCTGATTGATTGGCCATACTCCACCACGCTGGCCATGTGCGGATTGGCAGATCAAAAGCTGTGATAGCCTAGTGGTTCAGGGCGTCAGCCTCCTAATCAGAGGTCGGCGGCTCGAAACCGGGCACGCACCTCTTAACTTTTCTGAATTATGTGCGTTTTTAAACAATTAAAATTACACTTGCTTCAACGGAGAAGGAAAACATCGTGAGGAAACCTGCATGCCTGAGAGTTCTCCATAATGTTCTCAAAGGCTCACACGCCTTTGAGAACATTATGGATAACTCTCAAGCGTGCATGCAGGTTTCACATCACAAAGGAAACATTAGGAGAATGGAAATTTTGCAATTACCTAAATCTATCAGATCGTTGACGGCGAACTGTATGGCTTGTTTGCTGGGCGGTTCCGGTAATTCCGACAAGAAAGCTTCTACCCTGTCATCCGGTGCGTACACCTTACAATCTAATACAGTCTGCACTAATGGTATCCTGAAATATATGAACAGTTGACTTTTGAATAATGAATAGAAGCAGGCGTTACTTTGCGGAAGTCCATGATAAACAATAAACAGCAAGTATAATTTGCTATATTCCGCCGACAACCGGGAGATTTGTATAATATAACTTTACTTTTCTCGCTTGTGAAGTCATCTCCTGAGGATTATCCGGTGTCGGGTCGAAACGTGCGTAGAGGTTCTAGTGGAAGATTTTGTGTTATATTATACAAATCTCCCGGTTGTCGGCGGAATATAGCGAATTATACTTGTTGTTTATTGTTAATTTAACTTTTGGGCAATGTTGCCACAAATACATATTTTAATAATTTTATTTTGAAATTATATGAGACGTCATGATGAACTTAAAATTGACTGGAATCACAGATAAGTAAATAAAATATAGATACTACTTTTAACGCAGAAACTTTTTGAATTTGAATGAGTCATATTATCGTACTTTCGACGACCTCCGTAGCGCAATGGGTGCGCTTTCGCATTATAAAGTTGGAGGTCCTGGGTTCGATTCCCGACTCGAGTCTGGTCTGGTGGGAGGCTTCGGCCGTGGCTAGTTACCACCCTACCGACAAAGACGAGTTGCCAAGCGATTTAGCGTTCCGGCACGATGTCGCGTAGAAACCGAATAGGAGCGTGTGTTTACCATACTCCTAACAGGTTAGCCCGCTAGCATCCTAGTTTATGCAAATAAACAGTTAAACTATTTTGTTTACTGTTATTTATTTTGTGTACCTTAATATCTCAGGTGTGGTGTGCGGGGAAAACTCTTTTTCTTTTTCCAGGGTGTACAATCTGTAGCAGTGACCTATAAACATAAATCAAGTTGATTAACTTTACATTGCGGGAGGAATGCACTGTAATTATTTAAATGTGTCACGAGAAAAATGTTTGGTTTTGTTACTTCACTTTGAAAGCTTCAAGATCAGTGTATTTTGTTGTTCAGTTTGCTATATTTATTGAACGTTTATATCTGTAATTTCTGTAAAATTAAATATATCATAGCAACGAGGTTTTACTATTTATAATACTAACTGTTCATCCTGAACCTGAAAAACTATGCTACTTAGACAAGGTTTTAATTTTCCTGTAAAGTGAATCGTATTGACTGATGGTGTCATACCACATACCCATGTGGGTACTGTTATTCGCAATTTTACCACGGAACTCTTAAAATATATATAGCACTCAATTACTTGAAAGATACATATATATATATATATTTGTATTCCATTACAAACAAATACGGAGTTCAAGGGAATGAGATAATTTAATTAAATTACCATTATGTGTATTACGTGCACAGACGAATTTTCGAGGATCATGAGATTAAGGATGAAGATTAACGTTTTGACAAAAAAAAAATCCTACCGTTATTTATTACGTCACATTAGTTTTACATCTATGGTATAAATTGGAAATGAGATGAAGAGACCAACCTGGTTGCACTCTTCCGGCGCGGCCAGCTCTCTGTTTAGCGCCAGCTTGGGATACCCAAACCGTTTCCAAACTCGCAGTGCCTAAACATTTTAAAATAAATTTAGAATTGTTACATAAAATCCTTTTGACTTATTTGTTCAATCGAACTCAGCTGTTGTTTGCAATTTCTGTTCGAATAGGTTTTAAAAGATTATTTTTAAGCTATCTATATACATATAACATAGAAACATGTATCCTCATTGAAAAGCCAACCTAGATGGCTGGCAAATCTTTTAGCATGCGAAAGATTTTGCAGAGACTCGATATTAATTGGCGTGTATGCAGGTGTGTTACCCTGAATGGTAGTAAATCTATGTATTTGCTTACTTTACTTATTAGTCGCGGGTTATCCCCGCATGTACTGACCGAGTTATCGTCCGACCATTTAAAATGCTAATTTGTGTTTGAGCGTGTATAAATGGAGGAATGAAATACACTATAGTACAAAAACAAGAAATATGTTTATAGACAGCAATTAAATGTACATGAAAATAGAATTGAGAGATGAGAGAGAGAGAGATCTGTAAGGTTGCCTGTAAAACTGAAATCAGGCACCCTAACAGATAATTTTATAATAATACTAAGCAGAATTAAGGTGTACTTGCGCATGTTATTTTTGTAATCTCACCAGTGCCTTCTCGTATTCTATTTTCTTTATGGGCGCCACTGTCTATAACATACACAACATCTGGTATTGTAATTGAGGTCTCAGCTATATTTGTTGCCAGTACTATTTTGCGTATTCCGGGAGGTGGTTTTGAGAACATTTTGGTTTGATCTGTTGTTGATAATCTAAAACAGGTGATAATACTTTATTTAAAAGACGTACAAAATTTCGTATATATCTAGATAAAGAGTATTTTTAAAATACATAAATAGTGTTCAAACAGGCAATTCAAAAGCCACCTGAAGTTAAATTAACCCCGACGCTTTGGACCATCTTCAGCACCTGAGGAGACTCTTAGGCATTGGCGTTGTTGGCTTTTGAGTAACCTTGAATCGTAGTTCTGAGGGAACACAGAAGGTAGAAGAAATAATCTGGCATTCCGCGTAGTAGAAGAATACCAACCATCCAGATAGTGAGGATGAAAGTTGTTTCTACCGAGAGGTACGTTTGGAGAATATGGATGGTTAAATAAATGTGAATAACTCTTCACAACAATCTACGTATAAATGTATTGAAATTTTATTGGAGACCGATGCGTCGATATGCCCACATAAATTAATTAAGCTGGGATAAATTTTAATGTTGGATTGTTTGTGTTGTTGGTGTGCTGGGATAGATTTTAATGTGTGATTGTGATAAGTGGCTTGTCTAGACTAAGTCTTCAAAAGGCCCTGTACCACGGTACTTGTAGTAGAGCGTGGCGTGAGGCTAAAGAAAACTTACCTGGAATGTACAGGCAATACCAAATGAAGTGCGGAATTTTTGAAACATTCGTCTAGTAACATTTTCGTTTGCTTGATTTCAGCCCAACCTGGGAGGAACACCAGAATCGCACCCTCTGATTGGCTTTTGTCTACTGCTTTTACAACTTCTACAACCTGGATAAGAGAAATACTTTAAGGACTTAGTTTCTTTGTTCATTGGAAGTCATTTATTGTGAAAATAATATATATACTAGGAATCAAGACGTTATCTTGTCTTGATGTACGAACATTTATTAATTCTCAAGCTATTTAATGTAAAAAGATTTTTCAAATCCCCCTGGTATTCAGAGACCTGCGCTTGCGAACATGAAAACGTTATAATATTAGTAAAGATCAGTAGCAAAAACCAATGGCTGGTCTCTTTAAAACAAAAGATAAAATTACTCTTGTAGGGCGGAATATTTACTATAGCCCATTTTCTCGTCTAATCGCATAGAAATAGTACTGTAGTAAATTGTTAAACATTAATTTTCTTGGAAAAATACTTAAATACCTGTAGTTTACCTCTTGACAAATAACTTGTGACCTGCCATCCTCTTTCACAGAATTCTCTAAAGTTAAAGGCAGTCGTACGTTTAATTTCTTTTGAATTTCTTCCAAATGCGAAATTTCAACAGGGAACGTTCTTCCCGGCACTTCTACAACGGGACATTCGTCGAAATACCTGCGAAGGTTCACAGCAATGATTTTTAATTTATAAATTATAACTATACAAGTGGCTAGTGTCAGGTAGACCAAGGACTGAGCGTTAATAGAACCAGTGTAAATTGAATTGGTGAATTTATCGGAATGTGAGTTTCGTGGAGCCCGATTATATATACCTTATACCTTATAAATTAATAACCTTTTTTTTTGGTTACGGAGGGAAATCTCCTAGTGAGATACCCGACTATTGCTTTGGGGAAAAGCTCGGGTTATGTGGGATTTTTACCCACTAAAACCCCCTCGGTGGCCACTATCAGCAGAAAACTATGGGAGGCTCCTGGATCTTATTAATTAACCTACTGAAGCTAATCGTAAAGCATTTTCAGTACTGACGACATTTATCAGTTATCCCTATCAATTTCGCAAACCAATATCTTTACAATGTAAACCGCTAGATTCTTTAATAGAATGAACAAACATTTTCTTGTCGATGTCATGTCGTGTCATACTGGAATGGTTTGTCCTGTTTGTGATCCTGTTTTGTGTGTGGTTCATTTAAAATATAGTTGCTAAGATATAACAGAAGTAAAAAATAACTATTATTAATTTGAAGTTTATAATCAATCTAATGCAAATCTTTAGATAAACCAAGCCGCCCTTCCGACAGGCTAGAATAGGAAAAGGACAGAAATACTAAATTCAATCTGCGATCTGAAGATTTTGTATTAGATTAATTATAATTTTGCAAGTGAAATTTCACTGTAATTGAGGATAATAATTAATGAATCTAAATTTGAGAACTAGATAGATCAAACAACAATAAATAGTAGTGAATTTGTTGTTTTCTTTTACCTCGTAAAAACAGCAGTATCTAATGTGGCGCTCATAACAACAATTTTTAAATTTGGATTAACATCAAGGGCTCGCTTTAATAACAGCAAAGTGACATCAGTATTAACGTCTCTTTCGTGGGCCTCATCGATGAAGACGTGAGTGCAACCTTCCAGACCTAGAAACAATAAAGCATTCATCATTAAAAATCTATAAAATGTATATCATCGTGTAAAGTAACCATATAAAGGATAAAACATGAATTAGCTTTGACAATTTTGTTTATACTACAGAGAACCAGAGATTCTAGAGCAAATCAGGTGGAATATTTGACAGTTTATTCGTTTTATATGTTTGTCTTATAAACTTTCAAATAAACTATTAACACATACATTGTCTTTCCATAATTTCAACATATTCTGGAAAATGATGACCAATAAAATCTAATTCCAAGATTAGTAAACCCTAAAAGTGACAATTATGGAATTTGATTGAGGATGATCGTTGAGAAATTATCGTATTTTATTATAAAAAGCTGTGATAGCCTAGTGGTTAGGGCGTCAGCCTCCTAATCAAAGGAGGGGGTTCGAATCCGGGCACGCACCTCTTAACTTTTCGGAGTTAAGTGTTAAGTTCGTTAAAGTTAAGTTCGTTTAAAAAAAAAATATCACTTGCTTCAACGGTGACGGAAAACATCGTGAGGAAACCTGCATGCCTGAAAGTTCTCCATAATGTTCTCAAAGGCGTGTGAAATCTGTCAATCCGCACATGGCCAGCGTGGTGTACTATGGCCAAACCCTTCTCATATTAAGAGGAGACCCGTGCTCTGTAGTGAGCTGGTAATGGGTTGATCATGATGATTATAAGCCTACCTGGATTCAGTTGCAGCCTGCGCAACAAAACACCGGATGTGCAATACAATATGACACCACCGGGCGGACGAGGTAGTTTTGCATGAAGACGTACTTGGTAACCCACAGATTCTCCTACCTAGAATACAAGAGTTATGCTTACTTTAAAGGACTACGACACGCATATATAATATATAAAAAATAAAATAACATACTTATATCAATCGCTGGAAAGAATAAAATTACAATATGATCCTTTTAACCATAGAGATTCTTTCGTAAAGCGTCATGTAAACTTTATTACAGGTAAGACCAAAATACTCTTAAATAAAATAAGAAAATTTAATATGAAATATATTATAATAATAGCTTTTGAACTATCTTCTGAAACTTTATACTTAAGAAAAAGTTCCCAAAGCAAATAAATCAAGTTATCACTACGGTTAGTTTTGAGATAAACTCCCCGATAGTGGTAGGCGAGTTTCTTAAAAGCTGTGTGTAATTGGATATATCGTAACGGTGCAAATCCTTATGCAACAGTTCGAAGCAAAGTGGGTGAGGGAGAAATTAGATAAAATCGCTCTTAAGCAAGCAAAGGTCTCCAAAATATATCTGCTAGGATACCGATATATAGGTAATGTTTTACACATATAAGGTAATTTGCATAGGCGATTGCCATGCTTTGCCTATCAATCGGTACCGCTTCAGTTTTGTTACTTTGATTACGTACATCTTCACCTAGTTCGTCAGCCACCCTTTGCGCTAGACCTATAGCAGCCACCCTTCGCGGTTCAGACACTATGGCGGCAGTTTTAACGCCACAATGTCTGAGGATTGCCGCGGGAACGCGCGTAGACTTGCCACAACCTGCCGCGCCTACTATAACTGCTACTCGAGACCTCTCTAGTGTAGACGTTATCTGTTCGCTGCAATAAAAAAAATAGCCATTAGTAAGTATAATAAATTATTTTTGTCTAATTATAAAGTTGGAGGTCCTGGGTTCGATTCCCGGGCTGGTGGGAGGTTTCGGCACCCTACCAACAAAGACGTGTCGCCAAGCGATTTAGCGTTTCGGCACGATGTCGCGTAGAAACCGATAGGAGTATGGGTTTACCATACCCCTTACAGGTTAGCCCGCTACCATCTTAGACTGCATCATCACTTACCATCAGGTGAGATTGCCGTCAAGAGCTAACTTGTAGTGGATAAAAAAAAAAAGAAGTTTAGTTACATAGCTTGTATTCCCGGCTCGAGTTTGTCTGGGAGGCTTCGGCCGTGGCTAGTTACCACCCTACCGACAAAGACGTGTCGTCAAGCGATTTATCGTTCCGGCACGATGTCGCGTAGAAACCAATTAGGAGTGTGGGTTTACCATAACCCTAACAGGTTAGCCCGCTACCATCCTAGACTGCACTTACCACTAGGTGAGATAGCCATCAAGGGCTAACTTGTAGTGTATAAAAAAAAGATAGTCAAAAATTTATCACACCAAAACTACAAAGTCCCAGCAACAGCTAAATAATGCAGGCATAATGTGTAACGTTCCTTTCAGATTATTTTTTGGAAGCCATCTTATGTATGTATCTGGATTAAGAATTAAACTTAATTAAAAATGGTCCGATTTTTTAAAGCAGTAAAGTTGTAAATTAGATTTTTAAATCTGAAGCTTAGCTTTAGATTCCATTAGCACATATTGAATGTGTATAGAATACATAACAGGGTCATTAAGTTTATTTTATCAGATGTAACTTGAATGACTATTTAAAATTTTCCGGCTTCGTGGAAGGATAACGGTAAAATTAAATATATGAGAAACCTTTTGTTATTCTCTGAATAACTTGCGAATAATAACGTCACATGCAGAATATTTCTTGCAAATACAATTTATATGAACCAGGGAATAACCTGACCACGCCTTAATCTAAATGCATTAGGGTTGTTAAATGTATGAATGTAGTTTACTTTTGTCACATGATATTATTTTTGTTACGAAACAAGACTAACGCATTTAATACCTTTGCACAGAGCAGTTTTCGATGTTTCCCATTGTTTGGCAAAAACTTTTTTATTTTGTTTCCATTTTTCGAAAATGATCAACCAAACAAGATATTAAAAAAAAAATTAAAAATATTTATTTCATCAAAAACACAGTTAAAGTTTTACATATTCCGATGGTACCCACACTAGGTAATCCTGTCTCGTGGGTACCTTATTCGCTTTGACAGTTAAATGATACAATACTGACGCTAACTATATTTTTGTTGCAAAAAAAAAATATAAGTATGATTTTGCCTTCTTCTGTGAGGAGGTGATGACGCAGAAGGAGTCGGCCGAACAGTGCCGGGAAGGCGACGTAGACGCGGACCCACATCGACTCCGTACAGCGGCGCTCAGGCGATAGCCGCACTTTTGCCGCCTGTCTCCCTAACGACGGGTTTCGGATATGAGGAATCCGCTACCCGTCACCCTAGCACGGCGGTATAGATCAATTTTCCACACTTAAAAAAAATTCTTCTTTCTAGAAACTAAGCTTGATCTTTTGTAAAGTCTACATTTAATTTTATCTTGTGCGAGATGAATAAATTACACAGCCCTGTAAAATATGTAAATTCATAGGTTACTTTATTGGGAAAACCACACACGATAGAAAACTGATTGCCGAATACCATGAAAGTGTACGTCGTGGAATAAATTTATATTACATAATATACGTGACGTTACGACTTGATATATTTAGGAATGGGCGTAAGTTATAAGAACTGCTTCGTTGGTCTGTTGGCTAGCACGTTCAGCTACAGAACACGAGATTCTGGCTTTAAGTTGGGCCAAGGATTGTTTGTGCTGAATTTTCAGTTAAAATTTCTGTTTACCTATCAACCCTCGGTTAGGAAATTGACACTGGCCACACCCGTTATTATTATACAATTGTGACATTATTTTTCGCATCACCACAGTTTGGAAATGTGGGGTTTGTATTTTGTACTGCAATCCATTGTCATTATGGGCTGTATGTGATTTGAATCAAGAAAAATTCCGTCACCGCCGATATCAATAAATAATATTTCCTGTTTTTGCAACATAAATTTATTAATGCTTTGCTATTGCTTATTGTTCGTGATATATTATTGTTGTTATATACCCTTATAATCTTCCTCGATAAATGGACTATCAAAGTTAAAAAACAATTTTCAATTCAAGCCAGTATAGTTCCTGATATTAGCGTGTTCATTCAAACAAACACACTCTTTAGTTTTATAATATAAGTATTACTAGCTGTTGCTGCTAAATAGATGCTCTATGTACATATCCAGGATACCAAGTAACTATTTGCAAAATTTCATGACGATCAAAAGAGTAAAAGGTAAGTTTATATATAGGCGTGTACATACAAAATACAAACTAACAAACTCACATTCATATTCATTATAATTGATAATTGACATTACAATTTATTTAAAATTCTCTGAAAAAACAAGTCGTGTCATGAAATTAAACATTTAGAATCCTTAATTAAAAAATTAAGATATCAAATGAATACGATAGCAGCAGTAGTTTAGGTCCGAATACTATATTAACTATATATCTGAATGCGATCACGCTAAGATAACTTCAATTTGTAGCAATCGAAAGAGCGCCATCGAGATCTCATCGCCAACATCGACGTGACGTAAACACAAATCGTCACTCGACGTCATCTAGTTCACTTTCGATTTCGTGCGAGTTAAAACCAAGAAACACAGTTGGTACGATTTCTCAACGAAAGTAAAAAGTGACGCGTTTGACGTCATGTGACGACAGAGCGGCGTATCACGACGAAGTGCAGACGTCATCTTGCATCGAAAGTGAAATACGGTCGATTTTCTAACGCTTTCACTTTTAATATTAGAAAACATTTTAATATGAGTTTCTTTGTACAGATTGGATGACGTCGACATCTTTCACAAAAGCATGTTATGACAAAACGACATTAATTATTTCTAACCTAACATTAGGCTTAATAATATGTTTGAATTAGCTTTTGCTGAAGCAGCTAGATACCTTCATTCTACCCAACCCAACCGTTTGATCCATTCTTGATATACATCGCTAAAGTAAACTTTATTTTTTTAAATAGCCCATTGAGATGTGTCGTTGCATAATTAGTTTTAGTATTATAATTATATAGAATAGTTGTATTTTATATACTCGCGCTAGTCACGAGTAAACCTCAATATTTTATTTATTTATACAAATTTATTGCATACAAAAGAAAGGAAAATAAAGAAATACTACATAATATAAAAGCAAAAGGCGACCTTATCACTAAAAGCGATCTCTTCTAGGCCACCTTTTTGAAAGAAGACAGATATAATAGACCGGAATATTTTATTTGTAATTCAACTCTAATTGTGACTAATTTGCCAATCGTACTGTATAATCCAATTTAATGCCATATCAACTGTGAAATGGTCGCAGAGGGATTATTATTTTTTTGCAACTTAGCATTTTACGTGTTACTTTTGCCAGACGTGCGATATTACATCTCCTATTTTATCAAAACATCAAACAACTAAAGGGTCTTTTTCACAGCTGCATTATCAGAATTTATTTTCGTAACACACATTTCGCGCTGGATTCAACAATGCATGGCCAAAGTAGAAGTTGGATATTACGTAGTAACTTAATGCAGATTACAATAGGCGTAACTATATCAACTTTCACGCAGTTTCTAAATAACTGGGTCAGTGTGTTCCCAAACGATGGATTGAGGTCGCGAAGCGCTCTCTCGTGCCGAATTAACTTTCCAATGGTGTTTACAGCGTTTCGATGTTACCGTTTTCATTATTTATCGGTTTCAATTTCATTGATATTACGAGGGAAATTTGTGTTAGCGAGAACGAGCAATGCGGTTAAGTATTTTGAGTCTAGAAAGCGATTGTTAATCATATATATAAGAAGTAGGGTTTCTGTGATATACATTCAATAAGAAGCACGTAATTATTTAGTAAGCCTACACGGCCAGTACGGCGTAATGGTACTTAGAATAACTATATAAAAAATAACGTATGATCTATTTGATAACAAATATATTGACTTTAAGACGTAAAATTATTGACATCTCATATAATAGTACTAATTGACAATTGACATTTGTAAATTAAATCTTGGACAGTTTGTTTTCCGGAATAAATAAATACATATATGCTTATTGCATTTTTTTGTTATATACTGTAGGTAAGTCATATGGCCAAATAATTTAAAATAAGATAATGTTTAAACTAATCGTAAAGCTTTTGGATAGTCTGGACGTTCGCTGCGCTTGCCGTCGGCGATGGAAGGCTGGGTGCGAGAGAGTGTTCTTCTTCCACCTCTCTTGCTCCTGTGCCTTCGGAGGACTTGTGGGCGATGGAAACGGGGCCGTCCATCACTCACAGTACGGTTCTCAAGTTGGCTGGTGTGCTGTTGTTCCGGCACACCTCTAACCGGCGAAACTGGGCACGTTGTGCCCAAGGAGGGTCTGCTGCGGCGGACACCCGCTGGTGGAGTTGCGGTTGTATGCGAAAGCTTTCCCGTGACTCCACCATACAGCGGTGAGTAGGAACACGTGGGGGTTTTAGTCAGTAGGAGTCTGACATAACCTCTGTGCCTCCCCGTGGCGCAGAGGTATCCATGAGGATTTACCCACGATAAAAAAAAAAAAAAAAAAAAAAAAAAAAACTAATTGACAATTGACATTTGTAAATTTAATCTTGGACTGTTGGTTTTCCGGAATAAATAAATACATATATGCTTATTGCATTTTTTTGTTATATACTGTAGGTAAGTCATATGGCCAAATAATTTAAAATAAGATAATGTTTAAACTAATCGTAAAGCTTTTGGATAGTCTGGACGACAGAAATTAATCAGGTATCAGCAGATCTAGTTCAGACTATTATGCAGACAGATAAGGCTTATAAAAACTAACTAAAATATACACAATATACTCACACAACTTAGAGGTCAGACATGTGACACGGTTTCATTTGAAGGTTACGAATGTACCCTCATTGCTCTTATCCTGACCTTGAACTTGTTTGTAAACGGGTCGCAACCTACAATGGTGACCTTGGCAATATGCGCCCCCGATACGATTGACCTCGCCTCCTTTATAAACGGGAACGGGGTATGTAGGTTACCTATTGTGGGTCACAGTGACCGGGGACCGGTAATTTTGTGTTACTGGTACACTTGGATCGTGTACGAATTTTTCAAGGTAAGGTAGGATAACGCCGGCCATACTTTAATTTTCGGTCAGCATGTCATCTCGTTAATACCTTTATCTACTAGGCTGGGCTAGACAAACTTCATATATTTTTAAGTTTTTAAAGTATATTTAATTTAGCCACATTTTAAAATATTTAGGGCAATTTTTTGGATTTTATTTTATTTATTGTTTCATATTGTACTTTTTTATATTTTCCGACCATTTGATAGTGACTTATCAAATGCTGAAACTGTTTATACGTTGATTTAAGACAGAAATCACAAAGATAATGGGTTTTCAGTGGCAGGCACTAAAAGTTCTATTAAAAAAATTGGTTATTCCTAGCATAAACGAATGTTACAACGCTTCGTTATAAGATAAACACATTAGAACCTCCAATTTATACCGGGATTTATGGCAACACATTTGGATAAATTCGTCGCAAAGAAGATATAAACATTACATACGCATACTTTTTGTCAAGGTTTATGGAAAAATAAAATTAATTAAAAATAAATATATATCGAAATATAATATAATATTATATCGTATTTAGTAAACAAAATCTTTGTTTACTAATACGATATAATGAATGAATCAATCAACCAAATATACAAATGGGCATTTTTTTGTGAAGAATCCCAGTTCATATGACGTTACAGCTACAATAGATGGCATTCGGGTATCAGCAATAATCGCTTATGAGTAGTTTATATTATATTTGATTTTTTACCAGGAAAGCTAATCGTGAAAAAAACTATTTTATTTACACGACAAATTAATAACATAGGTTAAAACTTTGAATAAAACATCATAATTTACAACACAAAAGTCCAATTCAATTCAGTAAAATTCAGTCCATTGAACAGCTTAATCCGTCGTTAAGCTATGTTTTAGTTTCCAAAACAGAGTTTAATTATGTTCATTAATACCGATTTTAGTTAGTACCGCCATAAAACTTGGATTAAAGTTAATCTCAAATTCAAATAATCTTTATTCAAGTATTCCTTTAAAAGGCACTTTTGGCGCGTCTATAATTTACATAGTAGTGATTTGACGGTGATAACTACATTCGTCAACATAAAACTAAAGCTATGAGGGTTCCAAATGCGTCCCGGTCTAAGGAGAAGCCCACAACAAACTCAGTCAGGTCACTATATTCTACGTTAATTAATGAGGCAGTAATGGTTTTTAGAAACATGATTATAGGAAAGACTAATAGGTCGATGATTTCCTGATATCTGAGTAAATAAATACCTTTACCCTTAATGGCTACAAGCAGAAGTATTTGACACTCAGCCTGCTGCAGAGGTCAGAAGGCAATCCTTATTCGGAAGGAATTCATAGCTTTTCAAGATTGCCCTATAACATTATGATTTATAATATGACTCCAAGGTACATTTAAGGTTTCATTGCAATAGACGTATTTTTTTTTTTACGATTTGTTGTTAGAGTATTTTAGAAGGTTAGTCTATTTGGCATTTTCCTTTATTTGATCTGTTGAGTGTATTTATGGTTCTAAAACTACGCTGAAAATATGTTTTCCAGTGATATAGTTAATTGACTTAAAACAATATGTTAATAAAATTATCAAAATAGAACCTATGTATTTGATATCAAAATGCTGTTTCACATATAATGGGTTGGCATTCGGAACGTTAGTATAAACAACAATTAGTCATACAATATACGCGACATTAAAAAATAATGTTATTCCTTATATGACACTACATAGTTTCAGTAATGTCAGTAATCGAAAATTTAAAATATGACGCGTTTTTGTATAAATTGAGAAATAATCTAATATGTCAAAAAGTGAACCGGTCTCACAATAAACGCGATATTTAATGTTCGTAGTAATTCGTTATTTCTTAAGGTATGGTTAAGTCGATTTGTTCATAACCTTAGCAATATATTATATCAGTTATTTCGTTGTAGCAAAGTATTGGACTGCATTGCTTTTATTTTAATGAA
Source organism: Lasiommata megera (assembly GCA_928268935.1). Classification (NCBI taxonomy): domain Eukaryota; kingdom Metazoa; phylum Arthropoda; class Insecta; order Lepidoptera; family Nymphalidae; genus Lasiommata; species Lasiommata megera. The sequence continues at coordinate 12,109,455 of OV743314.1, read as the reverse complement.
GAACCATGCAGGAATTTTTTTATTAGGCTACTTCAAGTACTCACGCGTATTGGTCTATAGGCAGAGGCGTGAGGTTTTCTTCGTACTGGCTGAATGTCTCTTGAAGCATCCTCTCTCGCCGCTTCATTACTGATGGGGACGGTTGTGTTATATGCTTGCCGTATATTGGATGCATTTTGGATTTAATATCTGTGACGAAACAAGTATGTATTGTAGTCGAAATGTGATGACACTGATCAAGAGTCAACAATGTCCATAAGGATCGGATGGAAAGCGTACAGAGGCGATTTACACTATTATGTTTAACTGGCAAAATCAAAAATTTACCTTATAGCACTCGACTGGACACTGTTAAATTAATCTCATTGTCCGATAGACGTAAAATTCATGATATGGTCTTCTTGCACAAGCTCGTAAACGGTACATTTAATAACTATGGCTAGCTTGTTGCTTTTGTTAACTAGTTGTTGCGCCAAATCTCTTTCAAGGTTCCCATCCGAATCCCGCGCTACCCTGTTCCACTTTTCACGCACCGAGTTTATAGGACTAATCTTGGTCGCCACTCTTTGATACCCCGAGGGTTGCAATTGATAATTTATACAAACATTTCGTTTCTAAAGATAATTGGATTGATATTTTTAACGACAAACTACACAATTTCAAAATTAAAATAATAAAAACACTAGTCTAGTTAGATTTTGCATAGTGTGTATATACCTTTATATATATATTCCTTATTTCGTTATTATAAACACAAGGTTTACTTTTCTGTTCTTTTGTAATAAGTTCCTTTTTGTGTTTTTTGTTATTTGCTGTTTGTTAATTTCCATATTATATTATTAGCGGCATATTAGCGTCGACTTAAGTTATTATATTAGGCATGCTGTAGTTACCTCTAAATTGATTTATATGTATATCCTAGCACTTAAGGTTTTTAAAATGTTTGTTTTTTTTTACATATAAATCTGTTGGTGGCGCTTTGGATAAATAAATAAGACTTCGGTTTCACTTTCCGTGGGGCCTAGTCCGATGCACATTCCTCGATTTTTTAACGGTGAAGAAAAACATCGTAAGGAAACTTAATAGATTTCCATAGCGTGTTCACAATGGCGTGCGAAATCTACCCAGATAACAAGAGAGTTCAACTCAATCTACACAAACGAAGTCGTCGATATTAGCTTGTTCATGTTTATAACATTTTAAAAATCTCTTTTTATCAATAACTATCTAGTAAAAATAAAACAATACGTCCCTATCTTGTTGAATTTCATTTAACAAATTTGAACATTTGAAGATGGAAACTGCTGATATAAACTAGATATAAATAGATAATGAGTAGAAAACAAATAATATGATTTACCGAAAGCATCCTCAAATTTGCTGGAGCCATTTTCTACCATATCCTCTGAATAATCTGTAAGCAAGTTTAAGTCATTTGAAAATTTGTTAACTGTAGCTTGATTATTAAAATTTATCTGATACTAATTACCTTGATCGTCAATTGTTGAATCTTTAGTTAAAACTGATGCTGAATTTACATGTGATAACTTCTGATTTGCCTCTTTAAAAGTTGCCTCATACAAGCTTCCTATAACAAATTATACATATAAATACATATAAGAATATATTATCCATATATTAAAACAACAGAAACGACTGTTAGGTTTTCATAACTACATTTAAATGCTGCGTTTAGTATTGAGATAACAGTACCGACTAGTGTTTGTTTGACTGTACATGCCTGAGCTAAGAATAGCTAATTTGTTTTACACATATGCTTAATTGGTTATGGACATTGTACCAGAACACTAAATCGTTTGTTGTCGCTTCACTCTTTTGGATGAAGCTATTGGAAATTGTTTAAAATCGATAAATGCTCAGCTGTCTAAAAATTAATCTTAACTCATTTTTAATGTTAGCAAAATAAAACTTACTTATCTCTGTCTCATAATCACTCCATATTCTATTAATTCTTTCCACGGAATGATCACTTAAACTTATGAACAAAGGTTCATTAAGTTTGCTTTGCAATTTCTGTACAACATTTTTGTCATGTACTGGTGTGCCTTTGTTGTCAATTCTACCAATCTTGTAAAGCCATTGTAATGCTTGAGTAGCTGCTTTTTCTGCAGCCAATCTCTTTGATACAGCTGTACTGAAAATGTAATACACTTTAACACTAAATACATATATACAGCACAAACAAATAAATGTGATATCAGGATAAAATATGCTTGTATCACAAATAAATTGTTGGATCATCATGATCAACCCATTACCGGCTCACTACAGAGCACGGGTCTCCTCTCAATATGAGAAGGTTTTGGCCATAGTCCACCATGCTGGCCATATGCGGATTGGCAGACTTCACACACCTTTGAGAACATTATAGAGAGCTCTCAGGCGTGCAGGTTTCCTCAACATGTTTTCCTTCAACGTTATTGAAATTGAGAAGGGATAGCTAAGCATGGGTACTGTCCCTCACACAATAAAATCATTACTTAATTAATTAAAGTAATGATTGTTAATTATGTGATATTATTTAATTGTAATGTTGTTTGTATGTGGTGTGTGTTTTTGTAATTATTATAGATTATAGTTCCAAATTCCAAATTTTATATCACCTGGCATATAATTTTTAAGTTCATGAGAAGTAGAAAAATCAAAACATTCAATTTTCAATTTTAGACTAGCAGATGCTTGTGTCAGATTTAGGCTTAAATAATGATTACTTAAAAAAGTTAGCTATCTATTAATCATTTAAAATTTTGTTTTAATATTGGAATGACAGAGTAAAATACTAATAGTAGCTTCAGTTAAAACATTTTTATACATTGTTAAATATTCATATTAGTAAAGTTTTGAAAATACTAAATTTGAGTTTAAAAAAAGATAAATTTTTCAAATCCAGAATTCGCAGGAACAGAAAATTACAATTGAATTATTATTATATATTGCCTTTTTACTAATGAATATGAATATGAGTGAACTATCTACCCTTTATCAAACTAAAGTTACCTTTCAAACTTTGCTTTTTCGGGCCAAAAAAAATTATAGGTACATGTCCAGTCATTGTTTACAGGTTTCTTCTTACCTCCCTTTGGGGCAACAACAGCTTGTTTAAAATGTATGTCAAACACATTGTGACCACTCTTAGCTGCAAGCTCATTTAATGTCTGCCGGGGTTGTGTAAAAATTTCATTTACATTTGATACATCTGGAATGGAATATTCTATTTTTTTGTTGTTATAAAAATTTAAAAAGGTGTACTGGTTGTGAGTTAAGAGTAGTTAAAATCTACTGAGAAATGCTTAGATTAGAACCATAAATTTTAAATTCATACAATGCAGGCACTAACAGATAAAGAAAAGTCAAAGTATTAGGAGTGATAGGGGTGAGAATCTAGAGTTGTTAAAACTACCCATATAGTCAAATCTAAAGTGTCTTTTAAAGGGTTATTCATTGCTTGATTTAAATTATAATAATTACATGTAATCAGCAATTTTAGTGATCAGAGTAAGTAGATTAATTCCAGATCAAAGATTTTAACTGATATATTATAATTTTTTAATTTCACTTTACAGTTTCAAGAATTCTATGAATAAAGAATTGGAAATTAAAATCACTGACATTGCAATATTATTTTTGTGTCAATTATTATACATTAGGAAAATATTGTATATTATTGTTTTTACAACTCTTGTTTTGTTTACCTTTATTAATTTTACTATTGTCATCCTTAAATAAATCTTCTATTAATCCTTTGGACGCCCATTTTCTATGTTGCAAGAATACTGAGTATGTTGGAGTTTGCAATAAATTTGCTTTTGTTCCAAAGTTATATTTCTTGAACTTGTTAAAGGATTCATTGTTTACAGTGTACTTTATATCTGCAAATTACAAAAGAAAAGCAAATAATATCCTATCTTACTAATATTATAAATGTGAAAGTTTGTATGAATGGATGTATGTTACACATAATCATTACAGAACAGCTATATATATATGATAAGACAATATATGAAAAGATAAAAAAGTTGTGATGAATTATTACAAACATAACCTCTTTCACGTAATTTAGGTAAGACTGTATTGTACTGTGTACTTCGCATTATAAAACCAATATAACATATTCGTTTGAATATATTATACACTTTCAGTGTTATCTGAGATTTTGGTCAGTTAAATTATCAATCAAAATTAGAATAAAAAATGAAGGTTATCTAGTCCAAGTCTAGTGCAGTAATTTTATAATTTTTATTATAGCACACACATTTAAAAATAATATTGTAATAAACGATTACGTTTATATTAAAACGTATGAACCTTTATATAACAATTACCTATCGTATTAACTTACCACTGTAATTCCTTGAAATAGTGCTAAGTTTGTAAGTGGTTTCATTTATAAGGAAAAGCCTTTTACGGAGGTTTAATCTTCCAAGTAAGTATTTACCGAGCATTATTAATAACTAGTGGAATTTTTAACATAACCTCATAACATTTAAACACGGTTTTTTATCAACACTTACAAACACTTTTCTGTACAGAACTTGTGAGGTTTTATCTCATTTTATTTTTAGCGTTCTGCATGTAAATAAAATTAAACATAAATCACAATGAAATATGTTAGGTTATTATTTGTTATTTTATTAGTTTTTTTTTTCTCGTTTTATGGCTTTACACAGATTAGCCAATGTCAAGTTTATTACAAAGAGAATTGTTTTATTCTTAAACTCAAATTTTCATCTGCCACAGAGTACCTATATCGAATATAATCAATAATGTGCGTTCTTGCTTATGAATCGATTTGTTCAAAGAGGATACAAACACTTAGATTTTTCTCATTTGGGAAAGGCAAAGTTCGATGAATATACGGCATCATTCTGTCGTATGATAGATTAAATACATAGATTAATGCAACTTTTGCCAAGTCTTCAATTTCTTCTTCTTCTTGTAAATCTTTCGTTCTGTAGAGGAGGGTTGTGTAGAGGCAGTACTACTCATCACCCGTATATTAGTAGTTCAGAGAAGAATGGACACCAATTGCAATATTACGATTCTATTAAGATGTTTACTTTGCTCTCTGCCTTGATCTAAAAAAAAGGTACCTATTCTTAGTAGGATAGCTTCTATATACTGAAGTAGATACCTATTCATTTGAAATAATTTTGTTTCACAAGTATTTTTTCCAGATCAATATTATTAGAAATTTAATTGTAAAACGAAAATAAAAATTCGTAGTAAAAATCATGACATCAGTTATGTTTACATTTAAGATCAAACGGGGCCACGGGTTAAGTTCTTTGATAATATTAAAACCTCATTTAAACAATAATTCACAGACGCATTCGCATGCACACTCATAAAAACATAAATAATTTAGATGATGTTAAACTCTAAGCGTGTTCACATTTTAATTACATAGGGCTAAAAGCAATATTGTATTGTGCTAGCAACAGAGGTGGATGTTGTTAATCAATGTCACAGTGATTTTTTTTAATCTCTTTTTAATACAAACAGATACTTCACTACTACCAAAAAACCATTTTGATTTCAAGTACGAAACATTGCTTACATTTTATTCCAAGTTTTGTGCAGATGAAGATCAATCAGAATCTTCGAATTTAATGCGAGTTTAAACATAATTGATACACCGATTAGTACGATTGACAATTCAAGAAACTTAGAATACCGAACAGTTTATTCATATAAGTAGGTAATTTAGGGTTACGTACAATATAAGAAAAAAATCCTTAATTAAATCAAATAAATAATGTTATTGTAGGTTCTACCCCTATTTTATGTTATTGTTTTTGATTATTACTAATTATAATCCATTAAAAAAAAAAGAGTAGGTATATGGCAAAATATAGAATAGGTATCTACAGAAAAAAATTAACCTGGACTGTTTCGATAAAGAAGTGATCAAAAATGAAATAAATTAATTTTATACTGTTAGGAAAGTAATTCCAACCAATCATTCTTTAAAAGAGGAAAAAGTTTCCTCTTTTAAAGAATGATTTTAAAAGGAAACGAAAGATTGAGAAATTGAATTCCATGGAAAGAGGAAGTCGCCAAAAGGTTTTCAAAAGTATGCAATATATGAAATTTCTTACAAATTGATATTTGCATCAATGGCGAAAATATTGCGGGCATGTTATTAAAATTGAAAATGATTTCATTGATCAAGAAATACAAGAGAGATTTATTATACCGCAGATGAAGAATAGGTAAGTGGGAGATATTCACAACAATTTTCTAGCTTAGAATAAATTTATTTTATTTTTATGATGAAGAAAATGCAATTGCTTAATATATAATATGTAAAAGAAGCCAATAGAAGTTTGATGTATGTATTAAATTTATTGATTACATAAATACAACAACAACAATCCTAATTATACAAATAATATTTTCGATTAGTATAACTTCACTATCGAATTGGAAGTTCTGTGATGCTAGCTTAAGGTGGTGTAAAATAAGTAATTAAATTTTAAATTAAAGGTCCAATTAGTAAAACTAACAAGTATCAAGACGTATGCAATTACCTTCAAGTTTTATTACCTTAACCACAAAAATTCTTTTCTCTACTTGCCAGGAGATTCTGTTCTTACGATACAATCAATAAGGTAGTTAACTTGACTCATTAAATTTACTTCCTCAGTAGACATTAACTTACTTTGCTTACATAACATTTTCACAAAGCTACAGTAGTTCATAGTTTATGGCCAAATAACGAACAGCTAGATCTTGATAATCTAGCGGTATAATCGTAATTCACTTACTACCTGTTAAGTTAATTTTGGAAACGATGTTTAGAATAAATTCCACCAAAGATGATTGATGCCGTTGGCTTCTCCATGAGAAAGAATAAGAAAGGCTGTTCCGCTTTTATATACGATGTATTTTGGTTGTCAAAATATCCTGGTGTAGTCGCAAATGCTACCGTCTCAGTTTCTCCAAACATTATATGTGCTTTGTGTTCGACAGTGGTAATATACAAACCTTCTAAACTTATGCGCTCGAATCTCGCGTTTTCCGGCTCGAAAGCATCATACACTCCCATTTGTTGTAATGGATTGTTCAAAGTGTAACTGCCTCTGATACTGAAACGCGGAATTTTCACAATAACATCTTGCAACCCTTTATTATTTAAATCGTTGTCTAGCTTCATAAATATGTTTTTAAAAGATACTTTCTCCAATTTCTTATACACATCGGAAGGTTTAATATCTGGGTATGGAAAAATAACAAGCATACAAAATTTTCCGTCATTGTCATAGGGCAGTTCAAGTATGTGGGATTTCATTGATTCAAAATCTGAGTACGGCAGTTTACCTTTCTGGTACATCATTTGTACGCTGCCGATGGCTTCATTGTTATCGTTGTAAATAATTTCTTCTACGGTATTGGAAACGTTGAAGGGCGTTGACAGGAATCCCCTGAAATGGATTACATTGCTCATGATAACACTTGTCTCTACAAAATCGTTCGTATGGAATACGTTTGATATAGTTGGGAAGACATTTTGGATATCTCTATTAGCTAGATTCGTAGTCTCCTGGGTATCTTGAAAATCGAGAATCCTCGTATTTGCTTTGAATGTGTACGTTAATAAAGTCTTATAACCTGGTAGTACTGATGTGTCTTTGTCTTCAAAGAGAAATGTCGATGTCCCTAGTTCTACCCCTGTTGGCGTTGTAAGGAATACGGTATTTGTAAAATCCCTGAAATATGTAAGTAATTTTGCTTTATTCTTTAGAAATCTAGTAGCTTGTTCTATCTGAATATTGCTTTCCTTGAACCCTCCCAATGAGGCACCCATCAAGACACTCCAGACGCAAAAAGGTGACATAACAAAATGGTCGAGGTAAGTAAAATACATAAGTTCTACACTGAAATTTCTTGCACGTGAACTAAACTCTTCACCGTAACACGAACCAACGAGGAATATGAAAAATATTATTGAGGTCATCGTAGCGTCTCACTTACGATATAGTCGCGAACTGGCTGTACCCCAACATGAATATTCTGTTAAACGTAAAACCAGTTTCAAAAGCTACCATATGACGATAAAACGTGTTCAGCGAATCCTCCACTAGAAGAGCTCTCTCAGTCGCACAATTGTCCGTGTTCAGCTTACTTATATTTATCCTTTATGCGTAGACATAGCGTCTGTTATATGTAATACTAAGACATACAAGGAAAATCCGTCTCCTAAATTTAAGTCTAAAGTACCACGACATGATTTAATAGTCTGACAGTGTTAATGTTATAATACCAGTAATAGAACACACGGCTTCGCCTGCTTGTTATGTTCGCGAATAGAAACCTATCCTGTACGTAAAATGCCTTAGGTTTAATGACCAGGGATAATAGTATCCATATATTATTTTAAAGTAATTAGTAAGTAAGCGGAAAGTACCCACACTTTCAGCTTTTTAATTTGTATTCATCCCTTGAACTGCTAAAATTCACTGACTATTAATTAATGAAGCAAATAAAACTTTAAAAGTTGTTAGTTGCCCTGTCACGTTAACCTAACGTCTAAACGTTACAAATTCGTTTAAATTACACGTTATCCGACAGAAGTTATTAATGTTGTATACAAAGAAATATTTCAGTTCGTGTATTTATTTGTTACTCGATCAAATGTTTCCAAGATTGGAAATAAATGCATTTAAAGTGTAACCCACATTGCCTGGTCTAATCATAATCAATGGAATTCTGAAAACAAACGTGGTAGGAAAACAAAGTATTTTTAAAATAATATATTAACAATACAGCGGTAGGTAAGCGTAATAAATATATATTATATTACATTGGGTAAACCCGTGCTGTTATCGCAAAAGGTCGTGGTCGGCCGGAGTTGATTATAGTCGTAATGCCTACTAGCTAAGTCGGTATTTTAATGCAGCCAAAGCAGAAGCTCGACGAATTGCAAAACTAATATGGGGGGAGGTAACTACTGAGCGTAGATGTTGGGTTTCCAAGAAACACAAAGTGGAATAGCGGTCTGAATACGTTGCATCTTTTAGGTATTTATTTATGTTAGCGTTGTGAATCACTCTTTATATATGGACAGTGAAAACGAGTCGAACGGAGCTCGGATCAATACTAGATTTTTTTAAATTGTTAATTTACTTGCTCATCCTTAGCGAATAAGCGAGTCTGTCACCTGGTTTTAAGTGAACATCTATGGTCACAGACCATACAGAGTCACTGCTTGTGTGGTTTAGCTTATCTACCTTAATTAAAACTATACCCTGATATGAAAACACTGCAGATTGAAGACAGTTTCACAATTTGCATGTGCGTGGAAAAAATATTCTTGTAAAGACAACCTGTATCATGATGATGTAGCTAGAACTAAACGAAAATACAGTATATCAGATGTTTTTTACAGATAAAAATGCCCTAGTAGTTACTAGGCAATTTTAGTAGGATTTTATTTGGTTACAGCCGTGTTCTTCATAATACTTTAGCATCATTTCATAATATTAGGCGAAGATCCAATCAAACGTAAACGTCAACGTAACTTCAAGTTTTCGTACTGAGAAAAAGAATAATCGTAATTTATTTACTTATTTATTTATTTCGTTGCATATTGTGTACACATACAGTTTGGGTGTTGCGACTTGGTCTGGAATCGACCGTAGTCGAGATACCGAATTTATGTTTAACGCAATGTTGTTCGTAAGGGACAAGTTCCTTTCCTTTCTCTCTAGTCCATCTCCGAGTGAGAGTTTGATATCAGGTAATTATGAGACCATTAACAAGTAAGTTTGAAATTTATGAAATTAATCATATAAAATTTAAATTTTTATGGTCATATTATGTGAAACTTTCACCAATTGACGTAATATAGATTGAAATACACATGAGACAGTGATATTGTTTTTAAATCTGGAGATTTTTATTAATTTTATGTCGGAAAAGATTAAATTATCTTGCTATTCACATTGTACAAAGTCACCATTGAATTCCTAAAGACTAAATCTGCTTGCATTTTGACGCGGAAAAAAAGATTTTCTATTCATTGCTTATTTTAGTCCTGCCAGCTTATAGTATTTACTGTAGTTAAAAACATATTATAATATACGTGATCATTTTTGTACGGCACGGTTGAACAAAACCGGTTCAATTTAAAAACTAAGCAGGTAGTTGCTAATAATGACACAAACAAACCAACTCGTTATTTAGAGATCCGTGATAAACACACATAATGTAGATATAATAATAAAGGTATCTACTTACATAGGTACCTACTGACAATATATTTTATAAACACTGGCTACACTGGGTTACACCGGACCCCTAACATAAAATGACTGTAAAATTATTTCAGAAATTTTTGAAAAGTTACTTTAATGAAATTTCTCATTGTGTTGGTTGTTTCACGAAGTACCTAATATTATTTTTTGGTTAAATACATTCCTTTGATTTTAATGCATGAAAAGTCTGCCATCCTCTGATATTAAAAATAACTAGTTTGGCTGATGATTTATTAATACCTAGTTAAAAATAATTAGGATTCTGTTCGCATAGGTTGCCAAACGGGGATCTACTGTATTGGCTGATATTTAAATATAAAGCGAGCTTAGCCTTACTTGTTTAATTAAGACAATTACAACGAGACAATATTATTTGTCTGGCGTCTGCCATAAGTCTGTCACGTCATCTAGGATATAATTGGCGACAATCATTAAAATTATTGCATTTTCATCTTTCCTTGATATATTTAATCTGACGTTTTGTAGGGGATGACAATAACATTCAGAGTTTCCGTTTCATAGACACTTATATACCATTACATAATAAAAAGCGTGTTAAAAATAACAAAAGTTTGTAATGATGAAAAGGAAAATTTAAACAAATATTTTCATGACACACAAATTTTCAGTCTTGCCCGCTAGATCTAAGTATGGCTGTATTAAATGCTAGGTATTAACAAAAACAACAGAATTAGTGACTGAGTATTTTTGTTATTTCAATAGGTACGCAGGCACCGAACTACTCATTCTGAATGAAACTTAAATTCATTATATTTTTCATACACTTATTAAACGTCTCCAAAAATGTTCCTACATAACGCTCAGCTCTTGCGTAATCTAGAACACACTTGGTTTAGAATAAATACCACCAAATATCACAGTGGCGGTGGTTTTTTCCATTACAAAGTATATAAAAGGCCTGTTTGCTTCAAAGTTCGGTGTTGATATACGGTCGGCGAAATGCGCTGAGGTTGATGCCGATGCTACCGTCCCAGACTCAGTGACCTCTATGTCAGCTTTATGTACTATCGCGGAAATATATATTTCTTCGTTTGTAATTTGCTTAAAGTTTGCCTTATTGGAATTGAATATATCGTAAACGCCCATCTGATTCAACGGCTTGTTTAAAACAAGATTCGTGCTTATTTTAAACCGCGGCAATTTCACGTCAACATCTTCCAAGCCAAACTCGTTTACGTCACTATCGATTTTTGCAAATATATCCTTGAAGGATACGCTTGCAAATTTCTTGTACACATCACTCACTTTGACTTTTGGATATGGTAGAATAATGAGCATGCAGTATTTATCATCATTACCGTATGCCAACTGTAATACGAAAGCTTTCATTTCCTTTATATGTGAATACGGTAACGGTGCTCTTTGATACATCATATTCACTCTGCCAATCACATTTTTATTCTCATCATAAAACGGTTCGGGTACCGTATCTGTTGTATTGAAAGGTGACGACCATAGGCCCTTGAATGATATTACATTGGTCAAGATCATCCTTGATTCTGCAAAATCAGATGATCGCATCACGTTTGAAACTGTTGCTCCCGAGTCTTCGATTATTGTATTCGCTATACGAGCAGCTGTAGTTGGATCTTTAAAGTCTAGATTTTTGACCATTGCGCCAAAATCTGTTGTCAGTCTATTTTTGAAATTGTCAAATATGGTGAAACCCTTATCTAGAAAAAGAAAGTTTCGAGTTTTAAGGGTAACTCCTATAGTGGATGGATCCAGCACTGTTTTAGTTAAATTTGCATATCCATCTAGGATTGAAATGTCATTTGGTGGTAGAAGAAACGCTCTTGTCAGTTGATCTCTACTCTTGCCTGACGTGCCAAGCGCAACGCCTGCCATCAAGCTCCATATCCCAAACGGCGAAATAACAACATGCCCATCTTTTTCTAATTGAGTGTGATATAATAGTTCAATGCTAAAGTTTCTTGGTCTTTCACTGAACTCTACTACACTGTTAGCATAACACGACGCGATCGTAAATGTTAAAAACCATAATATTATGCACTTCATAGTTACGTTTGTCCGCTACAATGATATGCGAAATACTGACTACCGCAGTTCCAAGTCTCCATTATGAATACCAAATCGACGTCATAATAGCCTCACCATGATTCAGAATTCCTAATACGGGACGGAATAATGTAGATGCTACTTTAATAAGTAATTATATTTAAAATTTGGACAGGTATTCCTTTTTATATTAGTCTGTTAGTGCAACACGGAAAACAATTAGAAAAATAAATAAATACGCGATTTAAATACAATTAAGTACACTTTTAGATGATACCTTGTGTCTGGGAAAAGGGATATACATTTTAGTCAATTTATTTTTTAACTCCATTTAATCTGACCTGATTATGACTATTCTTTGTTAATCAGACAGTTTGTGTCATTTTAGCTACGCTGAACCTCGTGAAGTACTCTTAAAATTAGAACTTCACCGCGGTGACATTCGTCACTAAAGACGTCGTCATGTTACTTAATAAGTACATTTAGGTACACATAGCGCGTGAGTATGAACGCTTATTAAAACGTATCTTATATAAGAAGTTAATTGCATTACCTTTTTTTGGTATTGGCATACAAGTTAACTTAGAATTCGATTATGACCCTTATTTATAAGAATTCTGAACGACGGATTGATTCTACAAAGCTGCGAAGACTTTGGGTATACACTCGAGTCAAAGTTCCTATATATAAAATTTTCTACTGTATAGCGAGTTACCGCTTGTCTGGAATCTCACCAGGGTGGAGGGATTATGAGTAAATTTTTTGTTAGCTAGAATGTTACCAGATACCGGGTGAACTTTTTTGTAAAAGTACCACATTCTGTTTAATTATCAAAGTAGTCTCAACTTTATTTATTATGGTCAACTATCTTATATTAAGGTGCCATTAATACATATTTTGTGAATTTCATATTGTATTAGTTTTTAGTGTTACTATAAAAAATTATTATATCGATTTTATATTTCAAAAAATGTATTTTTTTTCGCCGCAGTTCCTGTATTTAAATTGATACCATAAGATGAAGCGAAAAAATTAAATAATATTTAATTTTTTTTTTGCGTCCGCGTTTTCATAATCGTTCATCGTGAAAAGAAAAGATGTGAATAGATTGGCTTTCAAATTTATAGTCTTAGTATAAAAGGGGATAATCCCGTACAATCGATAAAGTATGGTTTAAGTTGTATTATATAGTTGTTTTTTCTCGCTCTATTTATGCGTGTTAGAACGTGACAGACTATGGGCGGCAAACCTTTGCGAACTTGAACCAAAATTCGACAGTAAGATGTCTTATTTTTGTTTGTAGATATACTAATGTTTATTTGACGTGCTCCATTAGGGATAATAGCATGGTTTTTTATTCAATGAGAGGACCACGATACTAATTAATATAATATTTTTAGCTTAATATCACAATTTTCAGATTAGTCCGTATACCATACCATATATAAAATTACAGAATTCACCTAATATACTTTTATTATAATTTTTAAATAAATTACAAGTTTGTACTTTACTGAGTAGGCTAACCTGTAAAGGCTAGTTTCTAAGTCGTACCGTAACGCTCAATCACTTTGCGGCACGTCTTTGTCGGCAGGGTGGTAACTAGCCACGGTCTTTTTTTTATATACATAGCGAGCTAACGAGCAGGCGGGTTACCTGATGGTAAGTGATATTATTTTTTGGTTAAATACATTCCTTTGATTATAATGCATGAAAAGTCTGCCATCATGAACATGAACATTTGCAGCACCAGAGGAACCGCCAATGCGTTGCTGGCCCTTGAGCAATTTGTTAATCCGCCCTTTGAATATCCCCATATTATAACCATTAGGGAACACAGAAGATGGAAGTCTTACATACCACTAAACCACTACTAGATTACCACTGACTAGAGATAATTCATCCATTAAAAATACACAAATCTGGGACTTTACGGGACCCAATTATAAGACCCAGAACTCACAACTTATTTAAGAGTTTTATTTACAATAACGTGATAAGCTGTAGTAACAGATAATAGACCACTACTCTCTTCCAATACGAGCGCTGATTCCAATAAGCGGAAGTTTAAAAAACATCCCGTTAACTGGGTATTACTAACACCACTTCAGCAGTATTTTAATTTTATTTACGTCCGTCTTTCCGATTTATATTTTTGGGGTTTCCCCTAGTTAAAGCGAAAATAACGGCGCATACCACCCACTTGATTAATATAATGAAATCCTCTGGGTTTTAATATATTTCAACTTAAACATTATACCTACCTACTTGTTTATTAGTATTATAGTGCGACATCCTTAAACTCATCCGTAAGTTAAATAAAACCTGACCGTTTTAAACTGTTTGCTAATTTTCGCAAAACTTGACACATATAACCTTCACGGTCACAGTGAGTTCGATTTCCGGCTCGAGCATTGTTTGGTGGGATACTTCGGCCGTGGCTAGTTATTTACACTTACAACCCTACTTATAAAGACGTGTCGCCAAACGATTTTGCGTTCCGGCACGATGTTGTATATAAACCAATAAGGAGTACGGGTTTACCATAATCCTAACAGATTAGACCGCTTCAATATTAGACTGCATCATCACTAACCACCATTTGAGAATGTTGCCAAGAGCTAACTCGTAATGGAATATAAAATACCATCGTTTATTTTAATTTGATACTATTATTAACCTGTGGCTAACGCCGTGTGCAAATTTCGCTAAAAATGTTCGTCCTCTTGGAATTTAATACCTATTATTTTGTTTGCTATTGATTACTGAATACAAGTTTTAGAGTAGGGACGCAAGATGCAATACTGTGCGGTGCTCTACAATTTGACTAGGCATTTTATTTCTCGATGATCGACTCCTAATTATCTCAGCGTAATAATAATGTCATTAATAATTACGCAACTAATGTATCAATCTCAAAAAAAAGATCAATAAATAACTATCATAAAAAAGAGATAGAAAGGGAGATACATTCTAAGTACTGACGTATTCAGAGTTAGTTCTAAGTTCTACGTCATAAAAACCTGCCTTTTTGCTTAACTTTTGTGCTTCAACGAGGATTATGCTTGATCTCATATCCGGACACTATCATTATAACGGCCGGTACATTAGGACCAACTTAAATTGAATCGAGACCTATCCCAATTCACCGTGACGCGTAGTAGCCCTAATAATTAGCGTAATTTCATGTCCAGTGTGACCTCCTTATCACATAAAGGTTTTCCCTAATTCGTTGAGACTATAGAGACATTGCTATTAATAGAAAGAGTAAAGATTTGTCGTTTGTTTTTTTTTTATTCTTAATTTTTTTTAGGGTCTTTGAATCTCACTTGAGATTACGCCAGACCCATAAAAATTTGAATTTGCATCTTCAATATTAGATCTGATTCCTAATTGTTGATATTTACTGCGAAGCTACATGTATGCGTATGAACCAATGATAACAATTTTCTATTAATTCCCGAATTTCCCCGCTGGGGATACCCACTATAAAGATTAATATATCACAACAAAGTCACTAATTTAATCTGATCACGTCACGTTTAATAGACCAAACTAAGAATACCTAGGTGGGTTTTAAAAGTATTCCCAAACGTGGATCATTTACCTATTAGTAAGGTAGGAACTGGTGCTCAACGGAAAACTCTTACCAAACGAGACAAAGGTAGGTAGGTATATCACAAACTAATTAATATTCATTCTAAAGGGCGACATGATGTAGGTAGGTACCCTTTTTAAAGGTTAATCTCTTGATTGATCATATTTGAAAGCTGCGATATCAATTCCACCTACCTACTTGCTTTAATGGGAAATTTACCTTTGAGTCATCTAATGCGTTATTATATTTTCCCCTGACGTAGCTCTGAGGTTTTTAGTCACGACGCAATATATCTATTTTTTTTAATCAGGTACCTACACGAAATAGGCAATAACTACACTTTGGTCGAAATATAAACATGTTCTGATCCAAGTATCTATGTGTCCACAACCTGAAACTTTAAACAAGTGTAGTTTTTATTATTAGTGTTAAAGCTTGTTTCAATATAATTAAAATATTTTTAGTCTCACTTATAAAGTTAGACAAAACTTATTAGGTATAACATTTTTGACGACCTAAGTAAATAAGTTCAGAAATATGTTATGGTTATTCTCTGTTTATTTATTTTTTAATGCACTTTTAGATTTATTAAGTAGCAGATCCTTTAAGATATTGGTAGGTAAATATTATAATCTTAACGAAATATTTTCCCTCATACACAATTTGATTTTTCTTTGATTCTGTTTCTCTTGAATACATCCTTGCAAAAGGGCATACCACCGATGAGAAGCTGGCCATAACTTTAATAAACTAATGAAATGACTACTAGGTTTTAAAACCTTTTCAGTTAGTTATTAATTAGAAAAAAAAATTACTTCACAACTTATTTCATTTAAAAGCGCCTTAATTTTTTAAATAGTGAAATCGTAATCTATACTCTGAGCTAATGTTCGTCTATATTTTGTTTTAATTTAAGGTTCGTTGAGTTTTTTATTTATAACAATTCCATAACATTATGTAAATACACTAAATTGTAATGATAACTATGTCAAGGTATACCTATACTGTTTTTTCCATTACAAGACAAACCAATTAAGAATGAATACGCCCTTTAGACATTTAAACAGCTTTCGAATCATAAACGTTCAAATCCTTATTTATGCGCATTTTTTTTCTGATAATATATATTAATTTATGTAAGAAAATAACATTAATAAGGATACATTGCAAAGGAAAGTTACATAATTATATGAGAAATATCTATATTTAATTTGTTTTTATTTATCTTATCAAACTAATTTGTGTATTATGAAAAATACAAAGCACTTAAAAAGAATGAAAATATTATTTACATTATAAGGTCATACTTTATGAGTTAGGTATAGGTTTTTGAAACATTATTATTATAATAATGTAAGTTATATTAAATATTAACACAAGGAAGTAAATAAGCTATATCATAATGTTATGCATTTAAATACATATAAATAAGTAGGTAGGTAGTAGGTCCTATGTTGCTGTAAATACTATCGTGATATTTTGTTACGTAACTATGTACTATATATGTACTTACAAAATAATTGTCAACAGGAAAATAATAATTATTATTATTATTCATTACCTATTTCAAATGAAACATGATAGAATGTTATTCTATTTTAATTTTTATTGGTTTCAAGGCTAATCAGAAATGGGATAACTGTTTTTTAAACTCATTATTGAGATCGAAAGTGTTAATAAATAATTTGATAAATAAGATCAAAGATTAGGTATGACAATAGAAAAATAAACCTTTTTTTCTATTTTCTAGATAATATAATATTGATACAATAATTCTCACACACACAATAAGTTTTCTTTTAAGCAATTCCCAGTAGCTTCCTTCCTGCCTAACAAATAGACTTAGTCAAACACCATGCTTATGAGATTAGTTAGATATTATAAAGGTTCCTATTTATAAATAAAAATAAGCCCCGCGTAATAGATTTACGTGACCGCAACTAGCCATTTTTGAAATATGTATTTTTCTCTTGGCTTCAATCCGACACCCCAACCCTCTCGTAGTTGCGGCTTCGTTTTACTCCCCCGACCTAAGCGCTCCTCTCTGAAAGAGGAGACCTAAACATATCCTTCATGACCCTGACGATCAGATGACTACTGACAACACACTCGTACCACCTACCACACAATCATACGCTACACACCGTCTTCGCCGGCGAAGACAAGGTCCCCGCTATCTTACGTCATCCGGACGTGGGCTCCATCCACGGCCTCGGAGACGTACGGACCACTCACCGTCCGACCCCCCCGTTATCCTAAACGTCGCCTAAGCCGAGGTTCGGCCTCAAAGGAGGCGCCCTTAGGCAGTCGTTCCCTTAGTTTCTTCGAGCCCTAGGGCTCAAAATTTCTTCTGGCAGAGTTTCTTTCCAAAGCTCGCCAAACAGCCCGGTTACGCTGTGGCAACCAATAGGGTTTGGGTTTACAGCTAATAGACAGTCCGAAAAAAATATATATATCTCTTGGCTGATTACGTTACGGAAACACCAATACAGTTCTGATTGTCTCTTACAGATTACTGATCACTAGGACATTCACCTAACCCCATTCCGACAGTGCGTTATTCCCACGTGACAGTTACTTTGCGGTAAAAGTGGAAATTATTCAACATATTATATGCTTACTTATGGTGACGACTTATGTTCCAATTAAAATCAGTTTTAATGATGATGCCGTAATAAAGTTTACGATGACATGGGTATAACAATTAAACACAGAAACAGTAGGTATATTACTTACTTTACTAATACTTACTTTAATCATCATGATCAACCCATTACCGGCTCACTACAGAGCACAGGTCTCCTCTCAATATGAGAAGGGTTTGGCCATAGTCCACCACGCTGGCCATGTGCGGATTGGCAGACTTCACACGCCTTTGAGAACATTATGGAGAATTCTCAGGCGTGCAGGTTTCCTCACGATGTTTTCCTTCACCGCTGAAGGAAGTGATATTTTAATTGTTTAAAAACGCACATAACTCCGAAAAGTTAGAGGTGCGAGCCCGGATTCGAACCGCCGACCTCTGATTAGGAGGCTGACGCCCTAATCACTAGGCTATCACCGCTTCACTTTCTTACTTTAATAACTTAGTGATAATAATTCCAGAAGATCCCAGTCTTCTAGGATTATTATCACTGGCAGGTTTGTTGTAGTCAAAATAACTGCAATATAGTGGTAGTCGATCGATTAGCGCGTCTAGCGATAATCCTTGAGATCACCATCCCCCATGACGATAATCTAGTGTAAGCGGAAAAGGGAAAGAATCAAAATGCTTGGATCTGGTTAAGGAGATGAGAGCCATGTGTAGTGTGTTGATTTAACGATTATTGAACCGATAGTAGTTTCGGTCAATGCTTATAGCGTAAACCTTATAACATCTTAAGAATTCAATTTAATATAATCTTTAACAATGTAATAGGATTTCACTATAGTTAGTCATAAAAATATAAAAATGAAGTCCGGTCGTCTAACTATCAACGCACTGTATTTCGTAAATTCGAAAGGCAGAGAGTTATTTTTTCACAGAATGATTATATATGTCGGCGCGTAGGAATTATTAACTTCATTCAGCGGTGCCAAGAACAACAAGAATTCAATAATTACCCACATGAACTCTTTAAATCACTAATAACACAATTTTGGCGGTAGCAATCAATTTTGTACAAGCATGCTTTGCTATAAATATGGGCGGTTGATGCCTTTCTTGGCATTGCTGACGTCAGTCTTACTAAAAAAACAACTGGGACGGCCTTAACTTGACATATATATTGCGGCTTCAACAAAAACTAAGTAAATGATTAAAAGTTAAAAATGAAAGTTAAAAAAGAACATAAATACACAACATATAATAAATAGACTGGCTAAATTATTTAACATTAATTGTTAGTGTGCCTGAGCGATAACAGATACATTTTTTTTACAGAATGTTGAAGACAAGGCTACAGCTTATTAATGCTTAGAAATAGTCAGCGCCAGCATATGTTTCACTTTTATATTTAAGTTACGAAAAATAATATATGAAGTATTTTAAATCGTTGAGTCATATTATTCCTTCCCTACTTTTTATAACCGAAAAATCTAGGGATTTTTGGGGAGTAGAATTTTACGTCAATGCGTTATAAGTGTAGATAAAGTTGGGCAGAGTGAACTTCCTCGAAATTAGATTGTTGGGAAAGAGAGCGGGAAAGGAGTAACTTAATAAGATAAATATAATGTAATGTGCTAAACATTATTTTAGAAAAATAATGTTAGAAGGAGACTCGTTAGAAGCCACTTGGCGAATTTTCATATACCTATTTAGAACAAGAATCAAGAAATTATGTTAAAACAGCACCACCTAGTGACATCTCTCTGAATTAAGTTCAAAGGCCAACTGAAGTGTCCTCTATGCTGTTTTATAGAAACTAGTTATAAAATTAAAGCCAAGAGGTTTGGTTTCAGGCTCATAGATGGCAGTTTCATATTTCGAATCTTGATAGAATCAGTTTTCAACATTATAAAATAAAAGTGTTTTTGTAGACCAATTTTTAAGCAGGTAGTCAGTTAATATTGACTGGAATTTGATTGGATAAATCTAAATTCAATGTTCATTCGAGTTTATATTCTCAGCGGCCATTTTTAATTTTGTTTTGTTCAGTTGTTTAAAAGTTTTCAATTTCCAAAAAACTTTTCCATATAAATAAACCTAAATAAAAATAAACAATTGCGTTTATTAGCTTTTATGCTTAAACTGCGAAACGGATTGCATCTTAGTGACGGATATAAGATCTACTTTTATTTTAGAAAAGTAAAGTGTTCCCGCGGGATTAAGAATCTCATTCCACGCTAACGACTCACAGGCATCGATTACTCTATTAAATTTAGCTCGTAATTACGAAATATTTATATTTTATGACGTCAAATTTGATAACTGTTGTTGTATCGAATTTAATGAGAACTATCACGTCCCTACTACCCACTAGGTTCGACCGCATTATTTATGGCCTTAACCATTCAAACTAAATGACTTATTTCAAGCCATCCTGTCCTTCCGCTTCCGTCAGATCCTCTCCGGGCAAGGTAGCAAGGTGGGAGCCCACGGAGAAGTGCGATAGGTGTGACTATGCTCAGGACACGGCGCAGCACACGCTGGACTCGTGCGTCTAGTGGTCGGTCGACCGAGTGTTACTTGTGGCACTGGTGGGGCCTGACCTTTCGCTGCCCACCGTGGTTCGCACCATGGTGGTCAGCGAGACGTCCTGGGCTTCCGTCGTCGTCCTCTTTCTGTGAGGAGGTGATCACGCAGAAAGAGGCGGCGGACCGGCATCGTAGGGCGGGGCGCAGGCGACGGGAGCACGATCGCCGCCTGCCTCCCTGACGAGGAGCTTCGGGTGACGGATGAGAGGCATCCTCACCCGTCGAGCCTAATCCTCGGGTCGTGAGGCGCATCCGACGTTCCTGGCGCGCCTCGGACGGAGTTAGGGGGCCTCCATTATAGGCCCCCCGTGGAGGGTCTGCCTCAGCGGACGCCGCTGGCTGGTTGTGGCCGAGTGCACGAGTGTTCCCGTGACCCAACCACTAGGCGACGCGAAGGAGCATCGCTGTGTTTTAGTGGGTATTCTGGTCGCCAGTCTGGGGAGTCCCACATACCCCGTCGGAAGCGGCGCGGTCTTGCCTGCATCGCTTCCGGAGGGGATGCGTAAACGCATTTCCCAGCGTGAAAAAAAAAGCCATCCTATCCACGAAACTGTAATATCACGTTAATAATAATACAGGGACTTTCGTCGTCGGCCAAATTATTGTCCCGCGCTAATCTTATTTTTTCCTGAATGTTTTGTAATAAGCATAGGTTTAAAAACGTGAGAACCATTTAAGTTTGTTAGATAGACACATAAAAAACATTTTGGATTCTCTCAGGTACTTCAATGTCGCGGTCACGGTTATTATTCTAGTGCTGCGGCTGTACGAGTCTAATTTAAGCAAACTTTATCATTCTGTTATATGCACTGTTTTGCCTTTATTAACTTATACAGGCTCACCCTGGTGTTGTAGGATGTTTGTGCTTCAGTAGATAAGGAAGTATGAAAGAGATTAGTACATTTATTATTTTTAATTTCTACACTGTTTTTTTTATAGGTACATTACAAATTAGCTCTTGTCGGCTATTTCACCTGGTGGCAAGTGATGCATCATCATCACTTGCCACCAGGATCTAGGATGGTAGCGGGTTAACCTGTTAGGAGTATAATAAACCCACGCTCCTAATTGGTTTCTACGCAACATCGTGCCCCAATGCTTAATCGCTTGGCGACACGTGTTTGTGGGTAAGATGGTAACTAGCTACGGCTGAAGCCTCCCACCATACTAGACTCGATCCAGGAATCGAATCCAGGCCCTCCAACTTTGTAATGCGACAGCGGACGCACTGCGTCACAAAAAGAACTGTATCATGTTTTTTTGAAATCCAATTGCGCTCTCTTGTTTTCGTCTAGTATGTTGGAATACATAGTCTAAGAATTACATCATAGCCAAACTGGTCAACGAAACAATGGGTGCAAAAAACACCTATAATTAAAAGCTGTATTTTATATAATAGCTTTAATATTGGCGCAGGCGGGCACACTGCAAGAGCATGCTGGAGCACTTTTTAAATATGTTTTATTACACTTTTTATTATATAGGTTTTATTTTCAAATCGAATTTGGTGTTGGAGTTGTGTATATGTTTTTATGATCTTAAGCAAAACATAGTATTATTTTTATTGGAAAGCGTTCAATTTAAAAATACTTTTGTAACTATAATTAGCGGTGACAAAAGCAATCTATCTATTCATAAAATAGATAGCATAGGTACAGGTAGTAGATACTTAACAAAGAAGGTCAAAGAGTATTCAACCTTTTTGGTACCTTACTTATTTTAAAAGATATTCAGCATCTACAATATTACCTGCTCCCTCATTCCTTGGCATTAAAAGCTAAAATGGAGAAAGGCAAGAGACTTCGTATATGGCGGGCGCGGTTTAATTCTTGAATTAATGTTTGTTGGCTAATTTTGAAAAGGTTTGGTATTGGTTGTGTCGTGGACATTTTTGGTGTCGTTTGTTGTTTTTCGTTGTGTAGTGGCTGGTTTTCTGACCGGTTAACAGGTATTGATTTGGGAAAGGTTTGAGGGATCCGCGTCCGCAGAGTGCGAAGTTTCCCGCCATTTCTCCCTAACTTCTACATTGCTATAAACTTGACATTGGCTAGTCTGTGCAAAGCCATAAAAAGAGAGAACTAATAAAATAATAAACTTGACATTGGCTAATCTGTGTAAAGCCATAAAACGAAAAAAAAAAGCTGAACTGCATTGATTCAAACTTAAAATAGTGATTCAGCTAATTGTGTTGCACAGATTTGTGACCTAAACACTTACTGTTGGTGTATTTTTATCCAGAAACCTATTTAGCTGCAAGAAAAATATATACTGTTCTTAATTAGGTAGACAACGTCGTGTTCACAAAAAAAAATGGCGGTATTATAGCACGCCACGAATCTGTACAAAATATGTAAGAATAACTGTATTTTGTCTTTGTTTTATTATAATACGTAAGTTCAATGATTCTTACGTACACTGTAAAATATAATGTATGCGCGCATTCATTAGCATTTAATTTCAAAGTTCGTCTACTAAGCAGGTATACGTGAAACGACCTTTAAATTGCTAAGAACTTTTTTGCGGTTTTAAACGTTCAAGCTATAGCGTGATTTGTACATCTACGAAGAGGCAATAAGAAAATAGCAAGTATAAATCTTTGTGACCTAACTTTATTACGTAATAAAACGAGATGTTACTGTAGATCTTCCCATAGGGCTTAGGGTACCATAGTCGATATTTTGTGAAGAACTTAGAACCTATGTAAGATACAGATAATTTACTAAAATCGATAGGAGGATACGCTGAGATGGAGCTGAAAGAGAACGAAGAGTAATTGATTCTATCTAAAGGATATTTGGAAGGAGAAGAGAAATATTGATTTAAATGTTCAATGTCAACACTGGAAAGCTATTAGTTATGGAATGTATTACTTACTTGTAACCATTATAGGCTGATCGACTGAATGTATTGCAGCGTTCGTTCGTTCATTGGTTTGTTCTTTATAAAAAAAGACCTTTGTTTTTTATGCACATGCAACTTAAATGTAGATGAAATATTTTGAACTCAGGACACGGGACCTTGAAAAACCGAAACAAATGCTGATGAAATCCCAGGATGCTTAGTTGTTAGTCACTTAACAGAGCCAAGAGGGATATGAATCCAACACGTAAAGAGAATTAATCTAAATTGAAAAATGGGTGCTGCAACCGGATATTGTCTGTTAAACTGACACGTGTTCGCTCCATTGCATTGATCGGACATATATAACATATCGCAAAAACTATACGCACTTCTTCTCCATATAAAGTAAACCTAACAGATAGCCATGGTACCAAGTTTTATGTTAAAGTTTTTTTGTGATATATTCGGGTCAAATCATGGCGAGATCTTGGTGAAACTTGCACAGAGATAGTGTCCCCCACTTTTTTTTTTATAGAAATGGCGGGCAAGCGAGTTATCTGATGTTAAGTGAGCATCGACGCCAATGAAGATCTGCAGCGTCAGCGAAGCCAACGATGTGCTCCAAAGCCACTAATTTTGTCATCCGCCGCATCAAACAATATTATACTTTTAAGCTGGAAGATAAGCGCTGATAGCCTAGTGGTTAAGGGCGTCAGTCTCCTAATCAGAGGTCGGCGGTTCGAATCTGGGCAAGCACCTCTCATTTTTCGGAGTTATGTGCGTTTTTAAACAATTAAAATATCACTTGCTTCAGGTGCGGTGAAGGAAAACATCGTGAGGAAACCTGCACGCCTGAGAGTTCTCCATAACGTTCTCGAAGTCTGCCAATCCGCACATGGCCAGCGTGGTGGACTATGGCCAAACCCTTCTATAATGCCGTGCTCTGTAGTCAGCCAGCAATGGGTTAATCATGATGACGATGATGATGATGATAGTTTTAAGAAGATCGTTTTAAGAAGATCGAAGACCAAAAAATTTGCTGGTGAAAAAAAATCCAGTTATTCAGTTGATGTGGTATGTTTCTATGGCATGAGGTTGTTGGAAACCGGCATGGCGGTATCAATGCAACCAACTCTTCTTAAAACTCTCCATTACAAAGTCGATACAACACTTAAAGTTTGCTGTCATCTGTGTGTGAGTGTGTGGGACACCAAAATCATTTTTTTTTTGGAAAGCGTATACAGTAAAGTTATAAATGATAAGTTTAATCTGGTATGTGATGATATAATCTAAGATGATGGATAGCTAACCTGTTAAGAAGTTCCAGTTAAATTCGCTAGAACAAATTATGTGAGTTACATACTTTCTCCTCCGATATCCCGCAGAGCTTATGTGTATTGGGTATGGCAATATTATTAAACCCAATTCGACGACCTCTAACTTTATGATGTGACAGCACGCGCGCTGTCACATCATAAAATTAGAGGTACTGGGTTTGATTCCCAGCTCGAGTCCGGTCTGGCTTGGCTGTTTGGGAGGCTTTGGCCGTGGCTAGTTACCACCCTACCGGCAAAGACGTGTCGCAAAGCGATTTGGCGTTCCGGCACGATGTCGTGTATTAACCAATTAGCAGTTATGGGTTTACCATACCCCTAACAGGTTAGCCCGCTACCATCTTAGACTGCATCATCACTTCAGGTGAGATTGCCGTCAAGGGTTAATTAGTAGTGGATAAAAAAAAATTATCTAATCTATCTAGCTATCTATGCAAGAATTCTTTCCAATCCATCTGTGGCCGATGGCAAAATGACCAGTAAGGATTTGGATTCTTGATCACTTGATTACTTAAGTTTTTCGAGTCATTAGACCCTCTGAAACAAAATGAGGATCGTGGTTTTTGGAATAAAAAACACGAGAGTAAAACAAAAAGATGACCCGTTGGCTAAGCTAGGCATTCCCTACCATAGGTAGGTATAGTTTATTTCAGGAAATACCAGATTGACAAGTTGCCTCGCTGGCATAATGAATGGAATTGAAAATGTTTGCTCAACGATTGCATACTATTTATATATTATATATACTATATATATTCAATGATTTCTTTGTGCAATTAGTCTCACAAAATAAATAAGCGGTCATAGTTTTTGCGTATATTCATAATATCGTGAGGCCGGGTTACGCTTACGTAGCGAATCTAAGGTAAATTATCTACACGAAATATTATGCAGTATAAAGTATTTCAAGCTTTAGAAAAAAAAAAACTTATAAAAGCTATAAAGCACAACATTATAATATTATCTAGTCACTTAATAATTGCATACTGCATTATTTTAATGTTACTATAAAATTTAAATCTATTTGTTTACTTGAACTAAAACATTACTTAATATCAAATATTATTTTGAATTCCCAACACTATGTTATTTTTAATCGTTTTTAATAAAAGCAATCATCTTAAAAGATGAAGTTTATCTCGGTATTATAGCTGATTGATTTAACAAGGATTATGTTATTCTATCATGAACTACGTAATCCTAAAAATAATGATTCGGTTATCACTAAATATAACTTTGTGATATTAACACAAAACGCAATACAAAAAATAACATCTTTGAAATCTGACCATGATCTTAACTTGAACATTTGAAGTAAAAAACAAAACAGTCTCAAATATTTTTATTGAACACATTCACACAACACGCGGTTCCGCGTAAACGCCAGCGAGCAGCATCAAACCGGAAGACCTTTCCATCACAATAAATGCAAATTCTTTGTTGGCTTCGAAGCGCTGTCCTAAAATTCTATCTTCTAAACCAACTATTGTTGAAGCCGCTGCAACAGTACCCTCTTCGGTTACCTCAATCTCTACGTTCTGGATAGTCTTTGAAACGAACAGTGGACTATCGGACACTCCTGGCAATTCAGCATTCATTTTATCAAATATTCTCTGTATGCCACCGTATTGTAACGGGGGAATCAAATCAGTTCGCGAAGATATCCTAAAGCGAGGAATGTAACAGTCGATTTCTGGCAAACTCCCAGATATTTTGTACTCTGTCATCCAATCAAGTGGTTGTGTGGCCAAATTGCTCAACATCTTTTGTATTGGTATCCCATCGAATGGCACTAGGACAAGCATAGAAAACTGTTCATTTTTACCATAAGTCATTTCTAAAATTTGCGCTCCAATCTGTGTAGAATCTCCAATATTGTGTGGCGCTTTATGGTACATCATATTGACCGATCCAATGGATTTACCTTGGAAGTTATAGAAGGTTTCTTCCTTTGTCTGTGTTGTGTCAAAAGGGTGTGTCCAGCTGGCCTTAAAATAAAGAGCATCAACTAAAATCAGTCTTAGATCTTCCAGTAGTTGTGGTCGTACCGCCTGACGAATTCTACCTTCAGTGGCAACACAAACATAATAATTAATATCATTCGCTAGCTTCGTAGTATTTGTTGGATTCACATTAAAGACATCTGTGCCGTAATAGATTGCTGTTTCGCAAAATTCGGGATGGATCATAAGACTTTCATCCGAGAACATTGCTGTCTGACCATTCAATGTGACATCTTGATTTCCGCTCTTCAATAAGCTAGTAACTGCTGCATGTAGTGACTGAGTTGCGCGAAGATCGTTCGGTAATCTTAATACTTTCATTAGCTCTTGAAAAGTTTCTCCGGCTGATCCTTCAGCTAGTAAAGAGAAGATGCTCCAAGCAGATAGAGGTGATATGGCGACATTTTTCTCACCGAAGCTTTCTTGAAACGCGTAAGTGTTTTCGAGGAGTTTTAACGTAAACTCGTTTATGGGATTAAAGTTAATGCCGCTGTATTTATCCGTCGGTGCGCCAGTAACAATACCAACAAATACTATGACCTTCCACATAATGTGCGAGTGGATAGCTCAGAGCTTAACGCAACACTGGTGTAGTATAAGGCGATTCTATCAATTTCAATGGGATTTCTCACGTGTATGTACAATGAATATCATTAGGTTTGTTAAGTAACGCTTATCGTTCGCGTGGATAGTGAACTATGCGTGTTTATGTAAAATACCGGTATTTATGGGATCGAGTATTTGTGTTCGTTTTATTAAGTCAATTACACGCAGGTTCATCATTTTGTAAATCGATTTAAATGACGGGTTATTAAGAGATGTTTTTTACTAGTAATTGACCATTGAATTTTTTATGTTATATTTATAATTTGGCATACGATACTTCACTGATCACGTTTAATATTAAGCAATAAAGACTAGTATAATAAACAAGTAATTAATAAAAAAAGTAAAGCTTGTAAAGATATTTAGTTATTGATTAGGTATGAAAATTTTAAATCATCATATGCATTTGACGTTTATACTCATATAATAAACAAGATAGATTTGTTTGTTTGTATATTTGTTTATATATAATAAATAAACTCATACTATTGAATTGTTTATTATTATTAGTTATTTAATAGTATTAAATTTTAATCATCATCATCATCATCATCAACCAATCAAGTGGTTGTGTGGCCAAATTGCTCAACATATCCGGCTCACTTGAGCACGGGTCTCCTCTCAATATGAGAAGGGTTTGGCCATAGTCCACCACGCTGGCCATGTGAGGATTGGCAGACTTCACACGCCTTCGAGAACATTATGGAGAACTCTCAGGCGTGCAGGTTTCCTCACGATGTTTTCCTTTACCTTTGAAGCAAGTGATATTTTAATTGCTTAAAAACATAACTCCGAAAAGTTAGAGGTGCGTGCCCGGATTTAAACCGCCGACCTCTGATTAAGAGGATTTTTTTCCAGTAAATTTTAATATTACTAGAAAAAAATAACTGGAATATATTTTTCCAGTAGTTTGAACAGCAAGCCGAGAAGGAGTGCTACCAAGCCTATGCAGTACAAACAAAAGTGCCAATCATAAAGTATTGTATGTCGAAAAAAAAAAACAAAATGTTGAATCCTGTTTGGATAAGGTATTAATCCTTACAAAAGGTATTATATTATCAAGACAGCCATATCAAGAAAATGAAAAATTATAATAAAAATTTGTAAGGTTTATTTAGATGTTTATGGGCCATGTTATGTGAGGTTAGGTACGCGGCTCCTAATATGCAAAATAGCCAGATGAAACCGATCCTTCCTACTAGTAGCGAACCACACTACTACTAAAAAGAATGGTACTAAAGTTGTATCTACAGTTTACGATTGATATTTAACTGAAAACTTGAAAGTGTCGGGAACTTTTCAAAAGAATGAACTTGGCTCACGCTCATACCTAATGATACAATAGCAGAAGATAATAAAACAGAAATTTTATTCTTTCTCCGCACACCAGAGGAATATCTCTTCAATATATTTATGTCATGCGTTTGTTCGACACCAAATCTACGCTTTGCATTAAAAAAAGGGGTATTTTATTTCATACGGTTGCTTTTTTCGTGAGTTACAACGACGGGATACAAACCACAACTAGCAATAGTGCGGCAATTATTCAAACGTATTGTAACATGAACAGAAAATACGTGTTCACATACGACTGTAGACACCCACGGTTTAAGCATATACTACTGCGAATTTTTCGTGATTCATCAGTCGTTACCTGACATATCTGATATTATCGCAAACTAACATGAACAAGCAAACATGATTATTCAAATTTTGGGTAATATATATATAAAATAGATTGTCCGAGTTTGCCCGGTAAAATTAACTTCAGAATACCTTTTTTTTTCGGACTATTAGCTGTGCTAACCCTATTGGTTGCCACAGCGTAACCGGGCTATTAGGCGAGCTTCGGAAAGAAGCTCTGCCAGAAGAAATTTTGAGCCCTAGGGCTCGAAGAAGCTAAGGGAACGTCTGCCTAAGAGCGCCTCTTTTGAGGCCGAACCTCGGCTTAGGCGACGTATGGGGAGGTCGGACGCAACGATGCCTGCGTACTGCTATTACCCCGCTTGTGCTCTACGCAGCAGAACGGCACCAATTGCACTCTACCTCATTTATGCAAACTTTACAAAGGCGAAGTCGGTCTATAGACCTTCGCTTCGCTTGTCAACTCAATAGTTTTCGAGGGTTGACAATCAGCGATCTGTCATTTCTGTTACCAGATGTTTATTTTAACCTATATTTTATTGAGTACATACGAGTACTTCTTTATAATGTTTAAAATGATGTACAATATTAACTTACTTCATTTTGTTTTAACTATCGCTATTTTGCAATGTAACTTAAACTGCACGTTTTGTTTACTTCGAGACGATTTTACATAAAATAAGCATGTAAATTATTATACAACTATAGTGTAAGTAAATGTAAAAATCACTAGTAAACCTATTAACAAAAAAAAAAGTAATGTAATATCGATAGCCAAATTGTTGTATACGCAATTATCACGATTTGTATCTGAACTATAACTAATGACTGTGAAGATTTTTGCATGGCTGTCTTCTGCATTTTTACGTGATCGATCGGTTTACTTACGTTACGTCAATAACGTATTAGAAGTTTGATATTGTCGCAACTTAACTAAACGTGAACTACATGTCCTTTTATTTATTTCTTTATTTCCGTTACATATTGTGTACACATACCCAGTTCGGGTGTTGCAACTTGGTCTGGAATCAACCGTAGTAGAGACACCGATTTCATTTATTAATACGTGCATCGTTAAAAAAATCGTTTTCTGAGTAATAACACTTCTCCAATAAAAAAATCTTTAGTACTTTGTAAAAATCATTTTCTTTTTCTAAGTTGAAAATGCAGTCTGGCAGACCATTATATATTTTTACAGACATTATGTAGGGACTAGAGGTGTGGAGTTTTAGTTTTGATGGTTAGCATATCTTTCGAGAAATCGACGAGATTTTTCCCTTTTTTTTTTATAAAAGTGTAGATTTTTTTTAACAAATTTGTCGATGCTTTTCCACATAATTTATTTTGCTACAATGACAATTATTGCATACCATCTATTGCAATTCTTGCATAGCAAAAATCGTTTGTTTGTTTATAAATTTAACATTGTCAGCTTATTATAACATGCACAATCTCATGTACGGCTATCGACAGATACTGTTTTTCATTGAAAACAGTACAGTTTCGAAAAGTCTTTACTGTGACTTGAGTAAACTTGAAAATTCTGGTGTTTGATGTTTTGCACGTGTTGTGTGCAGTTGGGTTCCGATAGCTATAAAAAATCATTTGCCAAAATGTGAGATGGTGTTAACAAAAAAAACAGCTTTTTTCTCTGGGCTTCTTACTAGAACTGGCCAAGTGTGGCATCCTCCTAGTTTAAGTCTTAAGTTAACGAATGTAGTTATCACCATCACCTCGCGAATAAAAATAAAATATATTATATCGTAGGAATGTTTAATAGATGCCTTTTTATATGAATAATACTTTTATTTGAATTTAGAATTTGATAAACTATATTTGATCTACTATCTCCAGAAGATCCAACCCACTTTTAAGCCTAACCTCCAAATTATATAAGGTCGCTATATTTCCGCTAATACAAACTGTTCAATGAGCGGAAAAGATTGCAATTTGCCGCGTGTTTTCTGACCTCGTGTCGAAACAATAGAGATGGGACGTTTCGATCTTACAAAACCCTTTAATATATCGGATTATTTGTGTACTCTTAGATTCCTTTTGCTGTCGTCCCTCACCATACACTTCAATGACAAGCAGGCAGGCTTTCATCTCTCAGAAAGTACAAAAATATTGTTCACTAGTCAATCGTCCTTGAACATCTACGTGACCCATGCCGTCTTTCCATTTAGCATTCTTGAGGGTTGGACACTTACTACTATTACTTTTTTTTGTAAGAAAAATTACATAGTCACTTAAGCATTATAAATTCTGAAAGAGATACAATATAATGCGTTAAAATGAACTTAGAAACCGCTCACATTCAACCGCTGCATTTCTTGCCGGCTTAGATAGATTGTGCCAGTCCAAACCATTAGTAGACATCCCAAACTAACAGACTTCACGTTCCAAAGCGCTTATGAAGACACAAATAAGCCTAAATGCCAGCTTAAAGCCAAAAAAAAAAAAGATTGAAAGTATTTTATTATTTACGCCTCAAAAGTGCCTTTTAGTCTAAATGTTTCATTTTGACTATGACTTGGGACCTTACAAAGCTCTCACCACAAGTCTTCGATAAACTTTGCCAGTCTCCAAATAAACATTCATGTTTGGCATTCCAATACATAAGTAGTCCTAAAATTTGCTTATATCTCTATCATTGGCTTTTACATCTTAACAGGCGCCCTAGGAGTTCCGGATTTTTAAGAACCGATACAAATGCGGAAGAGAATCGAATATAGCGAGAATCAGCTTCATATGAATCCAACACCTAAATGCGTTGTAAGAAAATTAATCCAAATTGAAAGATTGATATAACAACCGGATGGTATCAAACGGTGGTCGGTAATCTGTTTAAAAGTAACATCAATAAATTGCACTGAACGGCAAAACCCGCTGAGTGCAACAATGTTGCAAACAATCGAACTAAAATACTTTATACCTAATACTGGATATAACTAGCTGACGCCCGCGACTTCCGTCCGCGTGGAATATGTTTCTTCGAGAACTCTCTTATGCCACTTTCCAGAACCTCAACTATACTTAAAAAATCACGTCAATCCATTGCTTTGTTGCGACGTGATTGAAGGACAAATCAACAAACACACTTTCGCATTTCTAATATTACTATGATTTTGTCTGGATAGTAAGCATTTCTTAGTAAAAATTATTTCAATGTTATACTAATTATACCTCGAGTGGATAGTACCAAAGAAGTAAAACTTTACAAGATTTTCATCCAACATTTGAACCTCGATTTTAACCTTTTTGCGGCGGATTTTCACCAATTATTTTCTTAGCGAATGTCTAAGCAGGGCCTAAATTTCAAATTCCACTTTCAAGGTGTGATTTTTCAAAAAAGTTTTACCTACATGTGATTATAACTGAAAAGTTTAAGTGCTCTAATTGCCGATTTTCATTTATCATATTCCAAATTCGCAGAACTTTCATGTGACCTTCCAACCCCATCTCACCTTTTGGGGTGGATTTCCGTAATATTGCGTATACAGTTTTTTATTATTTAAAACAAATAAACTAAATGCCAATTTTCATGTCCCTAGCTTCGAAAACTTAGAATCCTCATGAAATCTTCCAACCCCCATTTCACCTTCTTTGGCGTGGATTCGCAACATTGATCGTACAGATCTTTATTATTTATAATTAACAACTTAGTTGCCATCTTTCATGTCTCTAACTTCAAAAATATAGGACTTTCATACTAACTTCCCACCCCCATTTCAACCCCTTAGGGATGGATATTTGTAATATTTCGTAAACAGGTTTTTATTATATAAAATAAATTACCTAAAAGATTTAGGTTATTTAGCTTGCTGACGCCCGCGACTAACAAACACGTAAAATCTTTAGATTTTAGCTTTAAAATAAGCTCAGGAAAATTTTTGTCGAATTAGAGTGAAAAAACATTCACAATAAAGACGATAATTGTTCAGTTATCGAGCGGGATGACAAATGATTATATTACTAAAATGACTTTTAAAAAAATTGGGGTTGTATGTATTTTTCAATGCCACATAATACAGAAATAAAATAAAAAGTAATATACAAAATAAAAAAAATATAGGAGATTTATATATATTAGATAATAATGTTTCGGTTTCTTAAAAGAGCAGCACAAGAGTCAAAATGATCATTCAGATACATAACAGATTCATCATCATGCATAACAGATTTTATGCATAAGAAAGAAAATAAATTTTTAATAGTAAAATCATAAGATATTTACATGTATATAAGTTTTAGTTTTTATGAATCTTTAACATAGACGAGTTAATAAAGATGTCAGGAGGAATATAATCCAGTTTGCTGCTTGATGTCAACGCAGCTATTGTTCAAATCAATCAAAACATAAAAATTCCAAATGCAATTTTTATGTTTTGATTGATTTGAACAATGTTTGACGACCTCCGTGGCGCAGTACGTGCGCTGTCCCATTATAAAGTTGGAGGTCTGGTCTGGTGGGAGGCTTCGGCCGTGGCTAGTTACCACCCTACCGACAAAAACGTGTCGCCAAGCGATTAAGCGTTCCGGCACGATGTCGCGTAGAAACCAATTAGGAGTGTGGGTTTACCATACCCCTAACAGGTTAGCCCGCTACCATCATAGACTGCACCATCCCTTACCGATTGCAATGAGGACTAATTTGTAATGAAAAAATATTTTTATGAGTGTGTGTGTTAGTATGATTTATAAAATATTGGACTCGCTATAAGTCATACTAAAACTTAAAAAAAAAAGAGTTTATATATAATATTGGGTTCCTGTTTTATTTATCTATATATCATAATTTTAGCCAGTGTACTTTACTTATCGATGCACACACAACAAATAAGGCATATGGCATTTTCATTTAGTGTAAATCTGCTGATTTACACTTAATGAAAATACCATCTGTGATTCTTTATTCGTACTGTAGTAGAGCAATACGTACGATATATAGAATGGGTCCGAAAGAACCAGAGTTAAATGGAATGGATTTTCAATTATAATCGGGCGTAAAACATATATCCAACTAATATATGCCCTAAAAAAACATAAAAATTACGAAAACATTCGACAATATCTATATTAGAAGTTAGAATAAACTTGCATATTAATTCTATGTGCCCTAAAAACATCAAATTTACGAAAATACTCGACGATATCTATATTAGAAGTTAGAATAAGCTTGCATATTAATTCGTCAAGTAACTTGGGAAATTTATTTCTACATATGGAAAGTTATATATGAAGTACTTGAAAAGAAAGAAATTTGTATGATTAGACTAGTATTAGAATAGTATATTGCCTAGTAATTAAAAGAAGTGTTTATTTTGTAGTTTATGGAATTGTAAAATAAATTTGATTATAACTTTAAGTTGGAATTCTTATGTAAATATATCACATTATATTATTAGCTTTTTTGTTCCTGGGTATTTTGAGTAATGTTACTATAAATAAAATAGGTACCTACGTAGGATTCATTTCGTGTTGTGCTATTGTATTAGAAAGAAACTTTGCTAGGGGCAAGTATACTGGCTCTTCTTATAGAGTATAATAATAGAGTCAAAAATTTAGAACAAATCACTCTATCTGATCTAGATACCTGTAAAGTTTAGTAAACCCCACGAATAACGAACATTTGCATACATTTAATTACTGAGACATCTCACTTCTAACGAATGGTAGACTTGTAACTAGCTAAGTTCAGTATAAAATGTACCCTAACAATTGTAAAATGTACTCTACTCACAGTAAAGTAATCCAAGAAAGCGGTCTGCTAGTTTTGAAATTTCATCGTTTCACAAAGAAACTAATAGGTAGAGAGTTCATAACGACGGAATATCCTAAACAGGAAAACGACAAAATATGCCATTTCGTTTATTAAGATTACATATTTTATCTGTTATTTTAATTTAAAAATCAAAAGACTGAATCAATAATGGTGAATCTACTACTTCTACTACTAACCTGAAACTAAAACACAACTGATTGGAGAAATTTTGAAGTTGAAGTTGGTTAAAAATTAAGAATA
Source organism: Lasiommata megera (assembly GCA_928268935.1). Classification (NCBI taxonomy): domain Eukaryota; kingdom Metazoa; phylum Arthropoda; class Insecta; order Lepidoptera; family Nymphalidae; genus Lasiommata; species Lasiommata megera. Next base: position 12,073,912 of record OV743314.1, on the reverse strand, counting down.
ATCATGGGCCAATATGAATATATGTTCTTTAATTTTAAACATTATAAAATTATTGTTGTGTATACATGATCATAAAGAGTTAATTTAGGTAGATACATACAATAAAACACAAAAATATATTTTGAAGTATATATTATTCAAACAATCCATTTTATTTTAAAAATATATAATAAGTTTTAAAATAAAGAAAAATTAATGATTCCTTTTTTTGTGATATGATATTCACACTATAAACTAACGACAATCTGGATGAGTAGTAAACATTAATTGATTAAATAAAAAACAACTCGGTGTTGTCATACATTTTTATTGACCATGTTACATTTCACGTAGAACGGGGTTCCACGTAAACACCAGCGTGTAATATAACACCAGATTGCAACACCAAAAATGCAAACTCCTTGTTCGCTTCAAAGCGCTTTCCTAAAATTGTATTTTCTAAATTAACTGCTGTAGCAGCTGCTTCAGTGATACTATTCTCATTCACGTCAATCTGAATGTGTTGTAGCATTCTTGTAACAAAAAGATTTGTGTTATTATAAGCTATTCCCGTCATTTCAGCCTTCATGCTTTCAAATATTCTCTTAATGCCAAAGTCTTTTAACGTGTTTATCAAATCGATTATGGATGAAACCGTGAAACGCGGAATGTAACAGTCAATTTCTGTTCTTCCAGATTTCTTGAACTCCGTCATCCAATCAAGAGGCTGTGTGGCTAAATTGTTTATCATCTTTTTTAATGGTACTCCATCCAGTGGAACTAGGACGAGCATAGAGAACTGTTCATTTTCACCATAAGTCATTTCTAAGATTCGCGCACCAACTTGTACGGACTCTCCAAAATAGTGTGGCGCTTTTTGGTACATCATATTGACCGTCCCAATGGATTCACCTTCAGAGTTATAGAAAGGTTTTTCTGTTGTATGTGTTTTATTAAAAGGATGCGTCCAGTACCCTCCAAAATAAAAAGAATCAATAAAAACCATTCGTGGATCATCAAAAAATTCCGGTAGTACTACTTTTTTGTGACAAAATCTAGTACCTATGATATAACAAAAATAGTCATTAATACCGTCGACAAACCCCTGCAAATGATTTGCAAATACATAGCATATTTGTATGTGGTAATAAGTTGCACTTTCGCTGAATGCGTCTTTCATAATATTACTTGCGTTCGTGAAAATTGCTTGCTTACCAAATGCAAAGACAGGTTTAGTATATGATTCTTTCGTGTATTTATCCGTAATTTCTAAGTAAAGTGATTCAATTGCGCATGTATCGTTCGGTAGTTTCAGTACCTCTATTATTTCCCCATAAGTTTCTCCTGTTGATTCTCCAGCCAGTAAAGACAACAGACTCCATGTGAACATAGGTGAAACAGCGTAGTTTATTTTTCCTACTTTTTCTTGTATCGCGAATGTATTGTCAAGAATTTTTAATGAAAACTCGTTGAGAGGATTTATGTCTAAGCCGCAGCAGTGGTCAGTTTTAGCGGCAATAAAAATGCCGACAAATACTATGACCTTCCACATATCGTGCGAGTGGATAGCTCAGAGCTTAACACAACACTGGAGTAGTGTAATTCAAATCTATCAATGTCAATCTTAACTCTCACGTGTACGTGTAACGACAAATACAACTAGGCTTGTTCGTTATGCGTTTGTGTGGTGTCAAGGAATCGAGTAGTTCTTTAGTCAACTACGCGCCTAAATTACAATGTAGCAGATGATTGAAATAGCCTATTAAAGTTAAGCAATGGAGGCTAGTTATATATATAAGTAAAATAATAACATTTATAATAAATAATAATAACATAAAATCACATCTAAACACACGAAATAGACATAAGTTAAATCTTAACTTATGTCTATTTCGTGTGTTACAAAACTAGAACAAATTATGGCAGTAAAACAATACAGGTTGAGGGTGATATTTTTTGCGAAAAGTCCTTTGCATCTTTCAAAAATAAACTTAAAAAGCATTGTTTAAATTTATAAGCACGCCACTTTTGGCCTACTATTTCTTAATGTAAACTGTTTTATTTTATTTTATTAATCTCTCATTAAGTGAAATTGTTTCTTCTGAGAATAAAGATCTTTAAACCTATTTATTAGTAAGATGATTGATAGAATATAATGATTAAGTGGTTTAAAATGTAATCAAATTAAATTGTTATGTACTTTATTTAAAGCTTGCAATCGATATCTGAAAGTTGAATTTTATACTGGTTCCCGTTAGATACAAATTTTAACTATAAATCAGCATTTCAATTCTTTTTCCTACATCTAAGGAATATATGTTCAATTTCCTATACCACCAGCATGGTGATTTTGTAATATTTACATGGCATTTCAGGACATGCGATTTTAACGTGCACCAACGGTATGTCCTTACATTTTCCATGTACGCGAGTTCCTTGAAAAACTCAAGACTATTTCATCGCACAATATTTTGACGCTAATTATATTTATAAAAAACTAGCTGTTGCCCGCGACTTCGTCTGCGTCCTCCTCCTCCCGTGCGACCAATGCCCTGCTACAGAAAGTAAGCTACTTAATGCGAATTTTTGTGTCTCTAACTCAAAAAACAAAGACATTTCATATAAAATTCCAACCCCTATTTTACCCCCTCATTGATGGAATTTCCAAATATCCTTTCTAAGCTGACATCTCTTAACTACCTACATGCTAAATTATACCTTTATACGTACAATAGTTTTTGAGATCTCGTGTTTAATCAGTAATTAAGTACGTCAGTGACCTTTCGCTTTTATATATATCCAGTAATGCAGATCTTAATCAAGTAGAAATAGTAACATTTATAATGCAGTCATTATAAATATTACTATTTCTATTAGATTAAGATTTAAAAAATTGAACTTTTAAGAAACGATGACATCGTTATTTTCCTTTCATTGTAGTAGTAAGTTGCTATATATTACTTCTTACAAAACCATCACACTGAGTTAACCTACATTAAAACTTTACCTCCAATTCAAATAAGGTCCTAACATCCGCTCATACAAAATGTTCTAAGACCGGAAAGGAATAGAAATTGACATCTGACCTCGTGTCGATACAATAGAGATGAGACCGGACATCTCGAGGATTATTATCGTGGTTAATTCTATTTTACTATCGTTTGTGAATTCACTAAAAGGTGGTAAGTGATGATGCAGTCTAAGATGGTAGCTGGGCAACCTTTAAGGAGTTTGCCGACCTCCGTGGCGCAGTGCTTGCGCTGTCGCATTATAAAGTTGGAGGTCCTGGGTTTAATTCCCGGCTCGAGTCTGGTCAGGTGAGAGGCTTCTCCGTAGCTAGTTACCACCGACCGAAGCCTCCCACCAAACCTGTGGATAGTTACAACAGTGTCGTGCCGCCAAGCGATTTAGCGTTCCAGCACGATGTCGCGAAGAAAACCGAATAGCAGTATGGGTTAACCATAACTCCTTACAGGTTATCCCGCTACCGTCTTAGACTGCATCATCACTTCCCCACCAGGTGAGATTGCTGTAAAGAACTAACTTGTAGTGTACAACAAAGTTTGAAAGTGTCTTAAAGCATTTTACGGACTACGGTGGCTGAAATATAGACTATGTTTTATGTATTAAGATTTTCCATGACGCATCTGAGCCGATTTTAATCATTGTGATGTCGTTGCCTTCCTCTTAGCTTACCCAGTGTTTCAATACACAAAAATTGCTAAAGCAAAAAAGGTGTTACATTGTGTATCACTATGACACTAGGCTTAATGAGACTTAACTCTTAACTCCTTAAATACTTAATCTCCTGAAGATGATCCATAGTTGGAGCGAAACGAGCATATAAGGCGCACAATGGAAGATCTGTCTGCTACCGCAGATACCATAATGAAAAACCAAATACCGTAATGGATATCATAATGAAGAAATTTCACAAGAAAATATAATATAGTAAAACTGTAACAGGACGAATTCTGTACATTAAAAATATTTTGAAAATTTAATTGGAGGATGCTTTACTCGATAGTAAAGCATCCTCCAATTAAATTTTCAAAAAATTGCTTTGGGCTCAGTATCGATATACTGAGCCCAAAGCAATTTTTTTTAATATTTTTGTTTGTCTGTATCTTCGCCGCGCATCACGCCGATACTTCTGGATGGATTTGAATTAAATTTAGTATAGGAGTAGCTGATACTCCGGTTCAACATATAGGGTAGTTTTTATCCCGGAATTCAACACGATTCTCTTGGGAGAGGGGATGAAAGTCAAAATGTGTATTTAGTTGTAGTTCATTAACGCGTACACCGATTTCACTCATTCTTTTTTTGTTAGAAAGGAGGAGATACTTTACAAATTATCCTGTAATTATATCAAGGTCGTCGGTTTAGTAATCCATTGCTTCGTGATTGGAAGACAAATAAACACGCTATCACGCACACTAACTAAACGCAGACGAAGTTCCGGGCATCAGCTATTATATAATAAATATGTTTTCTACGCATTTGTTTTGTGTTAGTTGTCATTCTACACTAATTATTGCTTAAAACTTTTTACGCCTTAGTTTTATTTTTTTAATTCTACATGAAGCGTTTCTTTATTCAGGATAAAATTAATCTGCTCAATATAATCTTGTAAGGATTCTCTGAGTCTGGCTTGTTTTCGTATTTCAGTTGGGTTCTTAATATTTGCATGTATCTTTCTCTGTCCATTGCATCGTTGTGTCTGTACTATTTACACCTACCTACCTATATTTCCATGATATACCTACCTACATTAACGGACGTACGTAAATATTCAACATATAATTTAATTTCCAATTTGAAACTGAGAAAATATCTGATTTAAAATTTAAAAAACATATCGCTTCGGCAATCGCTGTAAGAATTAATTTAAAAATTAAAGCAGGTTTTATTTAAAGGTTAGATATGTATTTTGTTTGATCTTATCTTATATAATAATAATTCATCTCTAACCTAACCTTCCAGTCCAACTCCCACATCTAAGCCAGTTTTTATCTTGTTTTTCTATGCCATGAACAACAGATGCCTACTCGTCAGTTTGTTCCCATCAGTAAGTATTGAAGAATTTCCATCGCATTTACATGAAAGATTTGTGCGTATGCGGGCGTTAGGGTTTTACTGAAATTAGCATTTTAATCTAATTTCAGTTGCCACCTCGGCGTGCCTGTCGGCAGTTCATCGAACCCTCACGAAGGTTACACTTTCAATAACTTTATGTAAATAAAATGGCTGCTATTTTTCTTCTCATCTTAGTTAAAATACATGACATTAGAATTACTGTTATACTAGTACCGATATGAATATAATATTATAATAGCTCCTGCGAATACTCACCCCTAAGTTGACCAACAATTACTTCAGCGCCATCTCTTAAAATACTCATGAAATACTCCAAAACAATAGAACCACATAATATTACCGTGACAGAACTACCTAAATAGAAAAGCTATATAGAAATACGTACCATCTTGGTGTCCTCGGCATTACAAAGAAATCTTGTGTGCCCGCTTAATGCCGAAGTCGGTGGTTAATTTTTTCTACACATATAAAATAAGGATACGTACGTCTTATATGTTCGTGCCTTGTACCTGCCAACGAATACACAAAATAGTACCAACGGTGTACCGTACCAACAGAAGGCTAAGAAAATAATATAATTCTCTTATTCTTGTTAGTCTTATTAAAAAAGCTGTGATAACCTAGTGGTTAGGACGTCCACCTCTTAATCAGAGGTCGGGGGTTCAATCCCGGGAACGCGCCTCTAACTTTTTGAAGTTATTTGCATTATTAAGCAATTAAAATATCATACCTGCATACCTGAGAGTTCTTCATAATGTTCTCAAAAGCGTGTGAAGTCTGCCAATACGCACAGGGCCATCGTGGTGGACTATGGCCAGGCACCCAAGGTCAAGAGGAGACCCGTGTTTTTTAGTGAGCTGGCAATGGGTTGATCGTGATGATGATGATGATTCTCTTCTAAAATTATAATACTCTATAGGTCACCGCTTCCATAATAACCATTGGTCTAGAAATTAATATCGGCCGATCATCGAAAGGAAAAGAGTTTAGGGTCTCATCCCTCCCTGGAAATGTCTTAACCAATAACTTTTGTTTTATTCTCAGTTACTTTTAAAATATTTACGACTCGCTTCTTGGTTCTGTGATATGATGCCACATTCAATGATCGACATTTATCGGCAGGAAGGAACTCCAAATATTCTTCTTAAATTAAATTCAATCGTCGAAATGCATTACCTACTGGTCATATGGTTGGCATTTGTTTGGCATTCATACAATTTTTAAATCGTAGTTATAATGGTGATAACGGCTATTTTTGTTGTTGTCACATTGTCTGTACCTACTAATCTTTTAGGAACGTTGACTAACCTCTCGAATATGACCTAATAGAATATAATAGGTAGATATTCAGTTTAATATTATTATAGTAGTGGTTATCTAGGAATACGGCGTGTACCATTTGCGGTTAATTAACCGCCTGCAGTCGTGTTATGACATAATTATTTCCATCGGAAACATACGGAAGTAAATAATATCGAATCTACTATATTTAAACTCACTACTGAGTTCCAAAACAAACTATATTATTGCCAAGTAGTTTAGGTACAACAAGATTTTGTTTATTTCCTCCTTTTTTTTCTGGCCCTTATCCCACATTATGTGGGGTCGGCATAACACGTCTTCTTCTTCTTCAGCTTTTATCAGCCGTCACCTACTACCCACACCTTTTACCCGCATATTCTCTTTTACACAATCCATCTATCTCTTCTTTGACCTTACCTTTCTTAAACCTTACGGAGAACTCTCAGGCATGCAGGTTTCCTCACGATGTTTTCCTTCACCGTTGAAGGACCGCATGTGATATTTTAATCTCTCGCTCTGGCCACTCACGACCCCAAAGTCCCAGAGTACGGAACTATTGGAGACCATTCTGACCATCCAATAGTTCCACTACCAACACCACCCCATTCTGACCATCCAATAGTTCCACTACCATTATCCCTGCATTGTCTGATTACTGTTTTTAGCGTTAAGTGAATGTCATTTTATATTTAAAAATAATGCTACTAAAATATGCTACTAATAATATAATGGGCAGTCCCTTAATTTGGTCTTAAGTTGCTTGAGTGGCTATCCCATACTGGAAAACGCGGACATACAACTGAAAGCGAGTTGCTGGATAACAGTGGAAAGAGAATATCATGAGGGAATTCCTACAAAAGATCTGTGTTTAGCACCGGACGCCAGCGCAAGTGACGCCTGAGATTTAAATGGTTTCAGAGCCTGCTCGATAGGACGAAGCATCTTGTATTTCAGCGGTCACGCATCATGTTACACTCGCTACATTACCCTCAAAACCTTGTTAATTAATTAACAATGCTAATTTTGTCTATTCCAAATAATTTTAGCCATAAAGCCACCATTTCGCTTAACACTCTTTCGCAGATATTTTTAACTCGCGATGTTCGCGTCAACGTAATATTACAGGTAGGTAAGTGTGTTTTAGTCCCGCCGCATTACAATATGCTGGTAGTATCTAGAACGAAAAGTTTTCCATCGGGTCCCGGGGGAATATTAATCGGAGGAGTGATTATTTTCTGGCTACATCTTTTTTTTTACACTTTTTTCCACTTAAAGGTACATCACATCATGTATTCAAAAGGTCGTACTTAAATACAATTATTATATAGATACTGTTACCTAAATTAAAACTAAACTAATAACAAATACAGAAGATTTTTTCTATGCTACAAGTTAGCCCTTGACGGCTATCTCATCTGGTGATGTGATGATGCAGTCTAGGATGGTAGCAGGCTAACCTGTTAGGGATATGGTAAACCCACACTCCTAATTGGTTTCTATGCGACATCGTGCCGGAACGTTAAATCGCTTGGCGACATTTCCTTGTCGGTAGGATGGTAACTAGCCACGGCCGAAGCCTCCCACCAGATCAAACTCGGGGTGGGAGTCGAACCCGGGACCTTCAACTTTATAATGTGACAGCGCACGCACTGCGCTGCGGAGGTCGTCAACCTGACGCACTCCGCTGTTTAGGTATGAAGCTACAAGAAGACGGGCCTCACTAACAAGCCTTATTTTACAGGTTCGATGCAAACGGCTTAACTCACGATTCGCATCAGTCCTTTCTTGGTCGCTGAAGATACAAACGAATGAATGCAAAAATATATTCCATTAAAACGTGTTGCTTGACTAATAACAGGGATCAAAATCCATAGTGTTTTACACATTGATTGAACCACATAATATAGAATAATAAAGGGACAGATTCTGATGTGAGGATTCGATCTGAACTGCTCTTTATTGTGTCGGAAAAAGCCTCGCCATTTACTGAAATGAGGTTTCAGAGTGAATTCTGTATGTGCTAAATTTTAAGTCTCTAATAATAATTATGACTTTCGGCGTTAGTACATAGTTTCATATTAAAATTCTTTGGTCACGTCTCCCGGCGTGAGAGTGACTCAATCGAGCGTCTTGTCGTGCAGGGCAAGGTGGATGCCACCAGAAGGCGGGGAAAGTTACCCATGCGATGGACATATCAGATTAAGTCTAGTATGGGCGGTCCTTTGCACGTGTGCATCAGACTTTCGGCCAGCAGAGAGAAGTGGCAATTGTCGTGATGACCACGACCGCTTTGCGACAAGTGTTAAGTCTTCATATGAACTTAATCATAGATGTCAAATCTCACTTATCTCCGACTGGAATTATAATCAATATGGTTAGGTACAAAGTTTTCTTTTCACGTAATAATATATGGATAGTTACGAAAACTAGAGCACTTTAAAGCGAAAACAAACAATATAAAGTATCACGAACAATTTTCGAATAATCCGATAAAATTTAAATTCAAATTCAAATAATCTTTATTCAAATAGTCTTTTAAAAGGCACTTTTGACGAGTCAATAATTTACATAGTAGTGATTTGATGGTGATAACTACATTCGTAAACTTAAAACTAAAGCCAATTAGCCTTGGTCTAAGAAGAAGCCCACAACAAATTTAGCCAGGTAAATTGTTATTAAAAAGGTTTCGACTGGTCAATTTAACAGTGAGTCAATTAGATGTTTGTTTATAAATTCAGATAAAATCCCTTTATGCATTCGCTGGCGTTATTTCGGTGGAAAAGAAAATTAATTTTTAAATAAAAGCAGGCGTTATACTGCGGAAGGAACATGAAGCTTAAATTGCTAAATCTGCGGCCGCCGTGTATATACTCGTACGATGTATTTTACAATTCATAAACCTACCACTCATAATAAATCTCTTTCCAAACAAGTTTCAATAACACATCATCATCATCATCATGAGCAACCCATTACCGGCTCACTACAGAGCACGGGTCTCCTCTCAATATGAGAAGGGTTTGGCCTTAGTCCACTACGCTGGCCATGTACGGATTGGCAGACTTCACACGCCTTTGAGAACATTATGGAGAACTCTCAGACGTGCAGGTTTCCTCACGATGTTTTCCTTCACCGCTGAAGCAAGTGATATTTTAATTTTTTTAAAACGCACATACTCCGAAAAGTTAGAGGTGCGTGCCCAGATTCGAACCGCCAGCCTCTGTTTAGGAGGCTGACGCCCTAACCACTAGGCTATCACCGCAATAACACATGTTATGTTCTAATACTGAACTATCTTCTTGACTGAACACGATTACTGTATGATCAATATAAATAAATAGTATATATATAATATGCAAATAAATAGCAAAAAGAATCCTTGAAATTATCAAACTTACGCCTTTACACGTAGATTAATTAGCTTTATTTCGGTATAGTGTCTAACAAACACTAATGGGGTCTGAAGTTACAAAATTGAAGGAACGTAGTTAGTTTAAATTTATCGTAACACATTAGTTTTAATGCTTTAAACATTATTGCTGTTGAAAAATTACAGGCGCTAGCCGTAATTACCTTAGCTTTGTTTATGCATATAGTTTACAGGAAATGCTTAATATATAAGTTAAGACTGATGCAAAATCAAACAACAAAACATTGAGTATCATCTTTTAATTGAGAACGGAATGAATGGTTTCACTATTCAAGCTGTTAAGCTATGGAATATCTTGCCCTTAGACATTAGAGAGGCAAAATCTATAAAAATATTTAAAAAAATGGTCAAAAATCACTGTTTATCTGCGGCCCAGTTTTAGTGTTATTTCTGAGGATTATTTATTTATACTTTATTTATATTTATATATTTTGCACCACCTTCCTCTTTCCGTATCTCTATATCTTCTACATATTTGGTTGCCTGGAAGAGATCGCTATGTAGCGATAAGGCCGCCAAATTGTATATACTACTGTTTTTGTTATTTTTCTGTCTTTTTTTGTTTTGTTTCCTTTTTCGTGGTGTACAATAAAAGTGTGTAAAAAAATAAAAAAAATAAATAAATGTGCTTAAATTGATTGGGAAGTGAGGATTATGTGTCACAAATACTGCGATTAGACTAGATCTTTCTCACTAATCATAATACCGACCATTGATAGAGACCAGTGCCGGAAACCAGAACAAGAAGCTATTTATTTCATAGTTGTTTCATGAATATACTCTCCATGTTATTCGTCGATCACCTCCACTGAGTATTCCTTTTGTTACCTAGATACCTAATTATTATAATAAAATATGTTGATCGTAATCCAATCAATTATATTGAATTATAAATTTCAGTTGTTTTTCACTCTTTCTGTCTCGAAACAACTTCAAACTTGCCTAGTAACACACCGTCTGCTTTGCAAACCTAAGAAGGGGTAAATATTTATATTCATCATCATCATCATCAACCCATTCTCAGCTCACTACAAGGCACGGGTCTCCTCTCAATATAAAAAGGGTTTGGCCGTAGTCCACCAAGCTGGCCATGTGTGGATTGGCAGACTTCACACGCCTTTCAGAACATCATGGAAAACTCTCAGGCGTGCCGGTTTCCTCACGATGTTTTCCTTCACCGTTGAAGCAAGTGATACTTTAATTGCTTAAGAACGCACATAACTCTTAAAAGTTATAGGTGAGACGCACGAGTTCGAACCCTCGACCTCTGATTAGGAGGCTGACATCCTAACCACTAGGCTATCAAAGCTTGTAATATTTATATTAAAATATGCTTTTATACAAACAGCTAACCAAGCTGCCTATATAAGTTATGAGTCTAAATAGACTATTTAAGTCACTTTTAGCTTTGCATTATTTATAGCATAGACACTAAATATATATTGTATGAAATAAAAATGAATAAATTGAAATAAAATTTTATTAAATGTGCTTATATTTGTTTATATTTACTCTGTGCTAGGTACATGATGAATCAAACCAAATCAAATCAAATAAAAAATACTTTTATTCATATAAATTGCAGGCATTTAGGAATCGTTCATATATATATCATATTTTTCATTATTTCTATAAGTGAAGAGAAACAAAACTATTCTAATTAAAAATTAAAACACAACTAAGAAGCACGGACTTAATTATAACTGAGTTCATCTAAACGGTATCAGGTCCCCAGCTTCCACAATTTTATCTTGCTACGTAGTGTGATGAAACAGTATCATCTCGAACTTATACCGATTTGCTTAAAATATAATATATAAACTAAATTATATTTTAAATAGCAATCATCGCTCTAGCGTTAAAATATGAAATTGTGTCTTTATTTGGTGAATTTATATGAATAGAATTAGGTATGTGCTTATAAATAAATATCGGTTATCTATATAAGTTGGGTCTCATTTTAGATCTCAATTGTTTTGTCGGTGGACAATCATGTTTTACCTTAAAGTTGCACATGGCTCTCATTTTGAATTCTTTGTTTTTAAAGGGTAATGTTTACTTAAAAAATAAAAAGAGAGAAGGAACCCGATAATCGACGTTTGGCTAAATAATTCATTGGCCATATCTTTGCTAAAGTTTTTTTTTTACGTGGCGGCACGTAGGTGTAGCTACTGTTTTTTGATCAGCAGTTTCATCACGCACCCGCAGTCTATAGTGACAATAGTGATGCGTGACATTCGCATCACGTCGCCAACGAATCGGTGACCCGGCGCGGATTTCATTTTGTTACGTTCACGTTTTCATTTCACGTGATAGATTGGAAAATAGAAACGTGGCTTTCGGGGATAGTTACTATTTTTTTAAAGCGGTTATTGGTTTCACCAACATCCTATGAGGGTTTACACCTGAACATACGCCCTTTAAGAGTTTTAGAAGAAGTCAAATTGCTACCTATACCTACTTAAGTTTAGGATGCAAACTATACTTTGTGTACATAGGACACTATTCATTATATATTATTATTTTTTTATTCGAAAACAAATACGCGAAAAATTCACGTGCGATTTCTATTGAAATGCCAAGCAAATGGAATAGCTTGTATAAAATATAAATGGCAGATGAAAAGGAGTGATAAATGTAACAGCAACCAATATAATATATTCGATACGTTCAACGTCAAGATGCAAACGAAATGCACACACTGTTGGAACACCAATATAGGTACACAACTTACAATAATAGATGTGGAAAGACGAGCATACACGTAATTTCTCTTGGGATGCAATGCAACTATACAATACTGCACTTAGGGTTGCCTCTGGAATTGATTGTTATTGATATATTAGAAAAGCCGTCGAGTTAGATTAAGGCCGAGCCGTGCGACCTCCGCGGCGCAGGGCGTGGGCTGTCGCGTTATGAAGTTAGAGGTCCTGTGTTCGATTCCCGGCTCAAGTCTGGTCTGGCTGGAGGCCGTGGCTAGTTACCACCCTATAGACAGAAACGTTTGCGTTCCAGCCATTAGGAGTGTGGGTTTACCATACCCCTAACAGGTTAACTCGCTACCATACTAGACAGCATTACCACCTGCTGAGATAGCCATCAAGGTCTAATTTGTAGTGTATAAAAAAAAAGTATGCTAAGTTCCGCTGGAAAATGCGTTTACGCATTCACACGGGTATATGGGCTCCCCGGCGGCAAGACTGGGGACCAGAATACCCACTAAAACCCAGCGATGCTCCTACGCGTCGCCTGGTGGCTGGGTCACGGGAACACCCGCGCACTCGCCCTCAACAAGTACCTGCCACATAGGTTTTCCATATCATACACTTATGTATTTAAAGGTTCCATGTTCCTGTAAGTAAACTGTTTAGGTATTATTATTGTTCATAACAAAAATAAACTTTACAAAGCTGGTATAGTATGTTTAGGAAAAATGAGTATATGAATTATTTTGTAACTTTTGAAAGAATATGAATAATTACTACCTACTAATACCTATTTACGTAGGTAAAAAGATTGCATAACCATTGCTGCTAACCCTACGTTAGCCTAACAAGCGACATTCGGACTTCATTGTGGAGCTTACCTAGGGACCGTCTTCATATCTAGGTCATAGCCTGCGTGTGGAATATGTAATCGATATCAGCGAAATTTGCAGGATATAGTCGATATTTCCCTTGACATGTTGTACCACTATCTATATCCAACACTTATTTTAATATTCTAAGTGGTATTACGTAATATTTTATAATTTCACCTTCATCACGATCAACCCATTGCCGGCTCACTACAGAGCACGGGTCTCCTCTCAATATGAGAAGGGTTTGGCCACATTTCCCCACACTGGCCATGTGCGGATTGGCAAACTTCATACGCATTTGAGAACTTATGGAGAACTCTCAAGCATGCAGGTTTCCTCACGATGTTTTCCTTCGCCGTTGAAGCAAGTGATATATTAATTGGTTAATGTTTTGATTATTTAATGTATGTATAGTGAGCGAATGAATAAGCGAATCTGAAGATAATTTATGAGTTGTGTTAAAATTACCAAAAGAAGTCTTATATGTTTGGTACAGTTATATATAAAAACTTAAAAAGTGTTGCCAGTGGATGGATCAACAGAAAACAAGCTGTTAAATTGTAAATTATTAATTGTTAATTGTTGTTAAATCGCGTGGTGGTAGTCTTTATCAGTAGGGTGATAACTAGCCACTGCCAAGCACATCGTGGTACGTCTCAGTAGGGTAGTAACTAGAGTCTAGGAAGTATACAACGGGTCATCCGGGCGTCCAGCAAAACGGACATGTGGTGATTTTCAGTACGGGTATATCCCCCCACGGGGGTGGGAGTTCCACATAAACTTGTCCTGCCCAAGGGACGGAGGTAGCAATAAACATTTTCACCACGACAAAAAAAGGGTAGTAACTAGTTAAGGACCAAGCCTCTCACCTGACAAAAAGTTCGCGCGTTGTTTCATTCACCAACTTCTTAATTACTATTTACCAGAAGTAAGTTGGTTATAAATATAAAACTTTGTACTTGTGCTTAGGTCTAAGGCAATTAAAAACGTTACAAAAGGATAAACTATTGAATGCATTCCACGCAACGTGGGGGTCGAAAATGGACAATTAATGTGTTTAACTTCGCTCGTTACTACAAGTTCGGAGATATAGTTTAACGTTCATCTTAACAAACGTTACAGTTCTATATTTTAATGGTTTCGTATTAAGTACAAGTTTGGAACTATAACTATAACTAATAATAGGAAGGTATTTAAATAAGTAATAGATACAACATAATATAAGTTTTGAATTCTTACTTTGAAAAGAAGCGTTTTAAAAGTAATTTTCTACAGCCATTTGCCAGAGTAATTTTCTTGACATTAGCACATTATTTTTTAACAATCTAATTACCTTAAAAATTGGCAGTGAATTTCTAGTTCTCATCTCATCGGCTTAGTCACCCTCCGCTTTACTAGAAGGCGGGTTGGTGGGACGCCGAATCCATATTAATGACGAGCGGTACCCGCCTTACAGACCACGAATGCAGGGTTTTTTTCTTTTATTTATACCTTACTTGGTCTCTTAGTTTGGAGTTATAAAAAATATACTTTGATAGCTCTATGATATCTCTATGCGGAATTTCGCTCAGATATATTTCGGTACGAAATTCGTGTATACGTAACCAAGGCTATTTTAAGTAGGTATCTACCTCGGGAACGTTATCCTGGTACTTATCCGGGTTAAGAAGTATCATAAAGCTATTTGCAAGATGACGATATATTATGTATATGTACCAAATTAGATCAAGATTGGTGCAGTAGTTGCGCCGAACTTAGGTAAGAAGTAAACTAACAGACTCACTTTAGCATTTATAATATGAGCATAAATTAGAGGAAACGACGCCGCTTCGGAGCATGAAGGGCTAGAGGAAATGTGAATTCCAAATTCAGAAGTTCAATTTCAGTTTTCAGTCAGTCAGTTGGCTCAACGTGATTTAACTATAACAATAATGTCAAACTATCGTCAACAAATAGGGCGGTTATCAGCATTTTTCCTTTAAGAGTTGAAGTTCTTTACCTAAGCCCTAAACCTATTTTCTAGAGTCCGGCCATTAAATGTTTGACACTTGGTCATAACATTAAACAATAAAAATAAAAATAAAAAATAATAAACAGTATTTACCCTATAACATTCCTTCATGTAATGTTCTCAAAGGCGTGTGAAGTCTGCCAATCCGCACATAGCCAGCGTGGTGGACTACCCTTCTCATATTGAGAGGAGACCCGTGCTCTGTAGTGTAGTGGTAATGGGTTGATCATGATGACCCTGTAACAGCGCAGCAATGATTGAAAAAAAAATTTGTTTTGTTATTTGTTGAACATTTGATGCCTATGACTACAACCGCGTAGGTTAGGGTTTTAACTGGTGATAAGCAACGCTGACTCAAGTCTGTAATAGTTTTAAGGACTATTTGAATAAAGATTATTTTGAATTTGAATTTGAATTTAATCGTTATTGAGGATATTAATTAATTAATGAGGCAACCGAACCATTAATATAGTAAAAACTCATTGTTAGAAACGAATTATATTATCTGAAGGTTACTGAGTTTTATTAGCTTCCCCATTTTGGTTTGTTTTTTGAGGCCTCTTGTATCTTAAAAACACAGTCAGTTTTTGTGATATAATAACCTATAAAATTGGGATGGTTACAAGTTTTAACCACAAGTTGAGATAGCAGAGATAAAGACTCTGAAATTGTATGTCTATTGAAATTATATTAATATCCGGTGCTTATTTTGTAAAACAAACTTCTTAAGTTGGATCACGATGAAGCGGGTAAACTAGGAAATTGAATATTGCGAGTCACGACTCGCGCCTGGTGTATAGGAAATTGGATCATGCCCTCTGGAAGCCTCGGAACAGTTAAGATTTACCTCTTCATGTAGTGTTGTATTCAATCACTTTTTAAACTACCTCTGGAACGTTAGCTTCACTATTATTGTTATCATTAATCTTACTTCTGGGAACCGGTCTGCCTGCTTCAAGTTGGGTGTCACTAACAGTATCTTACTCTTTTATAAGGTGTTTCGCGGTATTTTTGACACACTATACAGACAAAGTGACCTTTTAAGCTGAGACATTGATAGATAAATATTTTATAACATTAATGTAGAATGTGACATTGATATAGAAATATTTTATAATGTAGAAACCATATTCGATTTTTATTTCTTTATTATCTGGCCACCTGTCTGTTGGTGCTTTACACTATAACTACTGAATAGGTTTAAATGCAGTTAAAACTAAGCTAGAAGTGGGTTTCAATGCAATTAAACCCACTTTAGCTTGAGTTAACTTAAGGCTATTTGAAATTCCAAAAAAAAAATAAGGGCAGGATAGGAGTTTTACTCGATATTTCAATAAATCTTATTTATTTATTTATACAATTTTATTGCAATACATAAAATTTAGTTAGTCTTAGTTTAGATTTGCCAACATTTCTTGAAGACATTTCTTGTAGATCTGGTTAATATTATTGGAAGTATAGGCCAGAGCTCCTTATCGAATAGCAGCATCCCTGTAACTTAAGACTTAGTATATATACACCTACAGTAAAGCAATCTGGGTAATCTCGAAAACACTTAATCAAGTAAGTGTTCTCGAAATACAATGCATACAAGTTCACTAAGAACGCGATTTCAACCGATGGTTAATGATTATTATTACGGGGTTTTAATAATATAGGAGCTGTTAAAGGAGGCTTGAAGTTCATAAAATGGTCATTTACAAATTTGTGTCAAAGTCGATTATTTTTCCAAGGTTTTATAATAACCTTTGTCACGGGCAACAGCTAAGCTAGTTGGACATTAATCTCTTCCAACGTTAGTTCAAGTACTATCACTTATCATACCCATCCGAAATGAAGTAGTGTGGTAAGATCACTAATTCTTCTTTTCCATAAGTAAGGAGGCCGTTTCTCAGCAGTCGACTGTCTGACCCCCCCGTTATCCCAAACGTCGCCTAAGCCGAGGTTCGGCCTCAAAGGAGGCGCCCTTAGGCCGTCGTTCCCTTAGTTTCTTCGAGCCCTAGGGCTAAAAATTTCTTGAAGCCCGCCAAACAGCCCGGTTACGCTGTGGCAACCAATAGGGTTAGTACAGCTAATAGACAGTCCGAAAAAAAAATCAGCAGTAGAATATTTATAGAATGAGGGCGACTTAGGCTATATCACCGTTACCCCTTGAAAACATTCTCCCAACACTAACATAAAATTCACAAAGACAACAATTCTAAATATTTGCAAATTTCTGTTACTTCTGAAAAATAATATTTTGCAACGCAAACGAATTACGAAATGGAAATCTCCACGGATCAAGCTGTAGTAATATAGTACAATGTCACAGTGGAAACAAGAATATACTGTGATGTTATATCACACTGTAATGTTATTTATGGTGAAACTCTACTCTGCAATGGCTAGGTTAATAAAACAAAATGTAAGAATGATATACTTTAGAAAGCACCAAGAATCACAAGCAAGCCTTCTACTGCCAACTTGATAAGACTTATCTGAATTTAAAAAACGTTCCGTCACCTATTGGATACTTAGAATATTTGTTGTGACGTTATCAAGTTATATTCATTTAATTATTTACAAAAATACAATAATTAAATGAATATAACGTTATCAAGTTATATTCATTTAATTATTGTATTTTTGTAAAGACTAGTTTTAAAATACACCCAGGGGTGTTGGCACTGAAGCTGAAGCACAGGTACACCTAGTTTGGCTTCAGAAGCTAACTATTTACGCTATGTTATAAAAGTCATGTATAGTTATAAGGCTGCATTTGCACACTAGTATCTAATATAATTGTTATCTTGCATTGTTTTTCCTTTGTGTTTTATTATAATGAAAATGATTTTTTATAGGTTTAAAAAAAATCTTTATTAAAAAAAAAAAAGATTAATCAAATTCTAAAAAGATGTATATAACTTTTAAGTGTAAGGTTGGTTATAAGTTAATAGATAAAGTATGTATATTTTTATAAGTATATATAAAAATATACATACTAACATAGTTTTTAAGCTGTACTAACAGAAATGGGCCCTAGTCGCTTAAATAAAGAAAATTTATTATTTTTATAAATAGGAGGTAGTTCGTGGTCTGTGATAATTTGTGACATTAGTTGGTTTGCAGGACCATATTATGTATTAATTTATATCGATAGGTCAATCTAGGTCGGAACCCGGAGCCTTCCACTATATTTTATGCTGATGGTGGCGACCGAGGGGGTTTTAGTGAGTAAAAATCCCACATAACCCGAGCCTTTCCTCCTACTGAGATACCCGACTATTGCTGGGTCAATCTACGTCAATCGTGATTTATGTTTGTTCGCACATCAATATCAATTTTTTTTTCTACAAGCTAGTCTTTGACGGAAATCTATCAATCTACGATATCGGGCTAACCTGTTAGTGGTATGGTAAGCCCATACACCTTATTTTGTTCTACGCCACATAGGGTGGTAAATAGCCGGCCAGGCTCGAGCCGGGAGTCGAACATAGGACCTTCAACTTTAAAATGTGACAGCGTACGCTCTTCGTCAAGGAGATACTGATACACTTCACAATTTTTAACTGTTTTACAATTTGGAATAGTTTTAAAGGTTTCTGTATAGTAAGAATGCGTTTTTACGAGCAAAACCTGCTATCTGTCAATCTTTTTATATAGCTACCGGAAATTAAATATCTTTAGTAGTACGAGATTAGTAGAACTCTGTCGTACGGCAATATATTAATAAACTACGAGTAAGAGGTGTTAGTAATATTAACTTAACGCGTTAATATAATACATGTACGTTCTCCTTTAGTACTATTATATATTTAATATAGAAATGGTATTCATCAAGCAACATCTTTGTATAATTGTAATAAATTACAAAGTTAAAGGCAAGAAACTTCTTGAATATCATTAATGATAATGAAGCACCGATCTTAATAAGAATTTAGTTTCTTGATTTATAATAACCTGCCACAGACTTTTCAGTATAGTTGGGAGAAAAGGGAACATCGGGAGGATGGGTATTTATAATAGTGTTTCGTAACGAATTATATATTATATTAAAAACCCTTTAAATTACTTATGTTGGGTTTTCCCTTTCGTAAGATCTTTTGATCCAACGTAACATACGAAACTGTAGGACAAATTATTTGCTGCAATTTTTATGACAGGATTTTGTAGACAAATCTCTGTGGTAGCAGCTATTGCATACATTATCATCGGGCGCCATCTTCAAATTAAAGTATGGACGAAAACAATAGGTAATTTCATAACCAACTTATTAATCAGCCTTTTCTTTACTTTACGAGTATATATGAATAGCAATTCTCAAGGATCGCTACTCAGCCGGCGGCGTTCTTGTTTGCCAATAAATTACAAAGTTCCGAGCAAGTAACTTCTGGAATATCATTAATTATAACGAAGCTACAATCTTACGAATAATAACAGCAATTCCAGTGCATTATGATTACAACTTTGTATAACGTACAATGATAACTAGGGTACTATACTTTATCTGCTACATGAAGATTGAATAAGACGAGATGACATAAAACCAGACCCAAATTTTGCCTTTTGACCTTACTGGTAAATGCATAAAAAAGATGCAAGCTTCGATACATAAGAGTAATAATATTTTCAAAGCAATCACCCTCGCTACGTGCTAAGGAATTAGAATAGAAGAGTATCTTTCAGGTAGTCAAACACAACTTACTATGCATGGTAGATCAAAGATTCATGAAGGTTCCAGTTATCCTAACTATTTAACTTTATTTTTACCTTAACTTTATTTATTATCTATCATTTAGATCTAAAGACAGCTTTAAGATGATTCATTTTTGACACGGCTTATTTTTCATTATTGCTACGAGCTGGAATTTAGGAGTGTCTGTGGTGAGTTCTTCACCAGAAGATTATCCACCTTAAACTTAAAAATCATGGGTACAGCAATTGTAAGTGCACCTGAGAATTATGCTAGGAATTTTGCAAAATTCATTTCCTCCACTATTATTCTGCAAAAGAGCAAAACTCTTCCTTTTTCTATCCTGTACTGACTTTGCCTTGAGCTTGTGACTCGGCGAGCGGAGAGAAAGAGATTGACATATGATAGAGAAGAATTTTTACTTAGGCAAGTCTTTAGGGATAGCAACAAACATAATAAGACTATGATGACATGATAGAGGTTCGATGCTTAAGCACCATCGAGGCTTTTATGCTGATGAAAGAAGCCATTAGAAAGTTCACAAGCAACAAGGCAACAGATAAGTTTGCATGGTCGTACATTAAGCTTATATACCTTATCTAATTCTGTTTTGTATTGGTATTGCTGTATACCAAACGTGTAATTTTGTATGCATCGCCACTACAAATCCAAGTATTGAAGAGCATTTTCGATATTCAATATATCACGTGACGCGGCAAAATGTGGGATGAATCTGCGTCGGGTCCAGGACTGGAAAGGCGACGTGACAGGAATGTCGCGCGTCACTGTTCGCTATTTACTGCCAATGTATTATATGATCAAAATTTAAATGCCCCAATTTGCAATACAAAATATATGAAAAGTAATATAATTGAAGCGGTGATAGCCTAGTGGTTAGGGCGTCAGCCTCCTAATCAGAGGTTGGCGGTTCGAATCCGGGCACGCACCTCTAACTTTTCGGAGTTATTTGCGTTTTTTTTAAATTAAAATATCACTTGCTTCAGCGGTGAAGGAAAATGTCGTGAGGAAACCTGCACGCTTGAGAGTTCTCCGTAATGTTCTTAAAGGCGTGTGAGGTCTGCCAATCCGCACATGGCCAGCGTGGTAGACTATGGCCAAACCCTTCTCATATTGAGAGGAGACCCGTGTTCTGTAGTGACCCGGTAATGGGTTGATCATGATAAAAAGTAATATAGAAAAAAAAATTAATAAAAAGCAATGTTATCGCTAACTTGCGCAATGTTGAGCGATGTGTTCTTTTTGACGACCTCCGTGGCACAGCGCGTGCGCTGTCGCATTATAAAGTTGGAGGTCCTGGGTTCGATTCCCGCCTCGAGTCTGGTCTGGTGGAAAGCTTCGGCCGTGACTAGTTACCACCCTACTGACAAACACGTGTCGCCAAGCGATTTAGCGTTCCGGTATGATGTCGTGTGGAAACCATTTAGGAGAATGGGTTTTCCATACCCCTAACAGGTTAGCCCGCTACCATCTTAGACCGCATTTAACATCACCCTTTCTTATTGGTGTTACAGACGGACAGAATAAAATCTACTGTTTGTGTCAATAAACAAGAACAAATTCATTTTATTTCTATTTTTCTTCTGCATATGTCCTGACCACAATGGAATAGTTTAGCTGTGAATCCGTGAAAAGGTAACAAAGTTTTTTTTATAATCCTACGGTAATGTTTCTGGGTGCTTTCCCAGTACAAAAAGGTCTATTTAGTACAATTACTATCTGTCAAATTTCATCAAGATTGGTATAGTGCTTGAGTCCAACATGCATAACAAATAATCATGCTTTCGCATTGAAAATACTAATGATAGTGGATATGGAAGTAAGTTAGGTCTTTCTAGTAGGTAAATTTGAATAACTTGATCAGGATATAATTTGGTTAACCAAGAATTCTGTGTCTTTACAATAAATTAACGATAAATTACGACGATTGTCTTGAAATTAATGAATGAAGTTCAAGAAATTTGGGAGATTCCTATAAAGGAATTGGTAAACCAAGGCGGCGCCTGATTAGCTGCCTACCGTAATCTAATAAAATTTCCTTTCTTTAAAGAAGATTCTGTTGAATTGAAAATTGTCTTGTAATTAATATGCAAAAAGTTTCTTGTACGAGTACCTACCCAAAATTTGTAGAAGGAAGGGAAATTTACGCTGATTGATAGGTGCTGAACTAACATTTAAATTTAATCGCAGTTGCTTAGAAGTTAACAAGGAACAGTTTAAATTATTTAAATAATATTATCAATACTGTGTGTTGTAATAAAAAATGTTAAGATGCCCATAGTTATGTAAACATTAAACGTAAGTATTTTGAACAGCCTTTGCTACACGAAACACATCAGTGTGTTACCCATAACTAGTACGAGATTGATGACGTGATTGATGATGATTGACTTCATGTTTTAGTCCTCATAACCAATAGTTTAGAGAAAAACAAAAGAAAATTTAATTCAATTAAGCTTTCACGTAATTGTTTTAGGAATGCTCAAGCGAGAACTTGCTCTGATTATGTTATTACTGAGATCAGAGCTTCGTTAGAATTAATGATATTCAAGAAGTTCCCAGCGTGAAACTTTGTAATTTATTGGCAAACAAGGACCGACGGCTGAATTTCCCGTTATATTATCAAGAACATACTCATTACTACCGAGGTAAGTTATCTTGACTTTATGTAGCATGAAAAGAAAGTGGAGTAAGAATTGAATATTACTAGCGTCTAATGATACTCCAACTCGAATGTAACTTTATTCAAACAACATTCTGGCCTCGATAGTAGAGGTGTCAGTTCAAATTTCATTAGCTCCATAACTTTTCATATGTATTCAAGGAAACACTGACTAACCCACCGTCCCAAACGTCGCCTAAGCCGAGTTTCGGCCTCACAGGAGGTGCCCTTGGGCAGACGTTCCCTTAGTTTCTTCGAACCCTAAGGCTCAAAATTTCTTCTGGCAGAACTTCTCTCCGAAGCTCGCCAAACAGCCCGGTTACGCTGTCACAACCAATAGGGTTAGCACAGCTAATAGTCATTCCGAAAACAAAAACTGACTTACCAGTCTAGATTCGCTACATTTCTTCCATTAACAGACGCCGCCAGAGGTATTTTTGACGTTTTCTGTCACGTAGCATCGTTGTGGCAAGGTAATGCCTTATATAATGCATTTCATAGAACTATTTAACTATAAGACCTGGTCCTGTCTTAGTTTTTAAAATCGAAGTGCGAAAAGGTCTGCTACATTATGGAGATATAACTATATGTGATAAATGAAATATAATAATTATATTTCATTAAAATGTACGAATCGCATTACGTTTTCGTTCCTGCTACGCAAACGAGATATATCTGAAAAATAATTCTAGCTTCAACTTATTTTGACTTGTGAACTTAGTGTTGCTAGGAATAAAAAGCTCTTATTAGGAGATATAATGTTATAATTAAACGTACTTGTAAGCCTCTCAGATACCGCAGCATAAAACTGTAAGCAGATTGTACGCAATTTATCAAGTTGCCAACATTAATTAGTGAAACTCCCTCATCCTGTTCCTCGGAAGTTATTCCAATGTTGCGAAATCCTCTAGATACCTACTAGGTATATGAATTTACAGTTTCAATTCAGTGACCATAAATTCCAATGTTCTAGAAACAGTAGTAAAAGTACTATTGCAAAATTAAATGCCAAATGTTTAGAAACTAAATTTCAAATTTGATAAAATGTTTGGGGAGAATAGTTATCGGTTATTAAGTCTTTTAGATTTTTTTTAACACTATTAAGGTAGGTAGTAAACTATTTCTTCTACCCTTTCTACCCTCTAACATCTTTTAATGTTTTACGGCTGATGTATATGGAAAAGAGCACTCCGTCATCAAACACGAAATGGTTGGATTACATAAGGCACTAGTCTGGATTAGGCTACCTGAAACTTAAAGAAACAGATTATGATGATGTCTTTAATATGACAGTCGGTGATGGCGATAGTAATGTATACTTCGTTGTAATTTAATACTACAAAATTTTATTAATAAACACAGGTTCCGTTAATATGGAGCCAAAGGGATCGGATTGAACATGTTACCAAAAAGATCAAGCAGTTTGTTAGGATTATAACGTGATAAAACCTTCACATCTATTATATTAATTTGTCGAACTTTAAAGGATCCGTAATTGAACTAAGCATAATCAATGCGGCGATTGCCATCTGAACTAGGGTTAACGATTATTATCAGTTGTTAGTGATAACAAACGGGGCCGTGGCTAATGTGTTTCCAAAAGTAATGTGGGAAATTAAATAGGCAATTCTAATAGCAAAGGTGGCTTGAGTTTGAATGTCATTTAATTTATTGAATAGTTTACCAAGTAATTAATTAAAATTAAAGTTGACTCCTCGTGAATGTTCATGTGTGAGCGGGTAATTTGATGTGAATACGTGTTCATTAGCGACACACGAGTGTGTGTATCGCTAATGAACAGTTTTGTGAGACACGCAGATTTAGCGAAGATAATTCTTAGTGATTTACAATTAACTTTACGTTACACGTACTATTCGTTTTTAAGTCACTCCTTTATATTGTGTTTGTTTTATAAACCACAAGTTAGCCCTTGACGGCATCTCACCTGATGGTAAGTGATGATGCGGTTTAAGATGGTAGCGGACTAACCTGTTAGGGGTATGGTAAACCCATACTCCTAATTGGTTTCTACACGACATCGTGCCGGAACGCTAATTCGCTTGGCGACACGTCTTTGTCGGTAGGGTGGTAACTAACCACGGCCGAAGCCTCCCACCAGACCAGACTCGAGCCGGGAATCGAACCCAGGACCTCCGACTATAAAATGCAACAGCGCGCGCGCTGCGCCACGAGGTCGTCAAAGTGTTTCATTTAACTGATCAAAACTAAAGTGAAGTGTTTTGATTTCATCACTTTTATTGGTTTCTACTCTAAGGTGTGATCAGAAAGATAGAGCCTATAGTGTTGCGGGCAGTGCATATGTTGCTACATTATGATGTTGTAACATATGAAGCTGTGTTAGCCTAGTGGTTAGGACGTCCGCCTCCTAATCAGAGGTCGGGCTTCGAACCTGGGCACACACCTCTATCTTTTCGGAGTTATGTGCGTTTTTAAACAATTAAAATATCACTTGCTTCAACGATGAAGGAAAACATCGTGAGGAAACCTGCATGCCTTACAGTTCTCCATAATGTTGTCAAAGGCGTGTGAAGTCTGCCAGTCTGCACATGGCCAGCGTGGTGGACTATGACCAAACCCTTCTCATATTGAGAGGAGACCCGTGCTCTGTAGTGAGCCGATAATAGGTTGATCATGATGATGATGATGATGAACATATGCACTAGTCTAGTACTGTCACTTTACTTATGTCGTACGGCTATTTAGGGATACACCACTGGAAGTATCTACTAGTAGAAGAAGAAGAAACAATTTTATTGCACATCATAATCATCGTCCATTGCTGGACATAAATCCTGTGTCCTTGTTTCCTGCATCTGTCAGACTAGTTGGCAGTCGACTAATGCTGCGATTACCATCCCAACAACTTGGGACATTGACAATCTGTTCATCGATCTTTATGCCCCGTCATTACCCGTTTTAAGGCCCGTAATAAGCGAACCTTTTAGAGTCGTAAGTCATGTCTGGCAACATGCACTGTTCGAAGACATTGGGCTTCCAGGACTGAGGAATATTAGAAGAAAAAATGTCATGAATTTTCCGTACGATGTTCGTGTGAGCTAGCTTCCGCAGTTCACCTCTTCATCGAAATCATACATAACTAGATCGTTTGTACTAGATAATTGACTCGGTCACAATTTCGAGTGAAGGTCATCTAACGAATATTAACTGGATTTAATGTGCGCAAATATTATGTAAAACAAGAAATGATATCCAAAATTCAATAACAGAAAGATCTCTGAGAGAGAAGAGAGAGAGAAACTATCTCCAGTTTAAAGAAAAGAGTCACAAGTAAACATTTTATGAATTTTATTTTATTTCCCAGAGAATGCACGAACAAAATACCTTATGCTATTAAAAACAGTATTTCTCATTATGCCGAACAATCATCTCAGTACTCGATATTTCCTGTGCTGTCGAATGGAGGAGTGATGACGTCATTAGCGGTAACGTGGCGCTATTGTAATTAGAGAGTCGCAATCGGCTTGAATGTCTATATATTTTACTTGAGATGAAGATTTTACAGCAAGATCTTGAAGTACGATGGAGATAGAAGATACGTGAGACAATATTAAATTTACTTGTGTTTTGGCAGAAGAAGCGCTTTTTTGTTTAACAAGGAACTTAGTAGACAGCTGACTATAGACAGAAATAGTTGATGATTAATAGATGAACTCTTTGGGTTTGTGAACGTAGTACAACGAAATCGTTCTTACCCACGAGTTTAAGTGGAAATTAATTGACTTTAACTTTTTCCACACCTTGCATTATTGCAGCATAATATTTCTTTAATAAAAAATGTATTGACATAATAACTAAATAACATGTCTCAATAGACAAATAAATCGCATTTAGCCGTTTTGGTCCTCCATTACATTTTTAGATTGGACCATTTTCGCATAACATATGGCGTTCCAATAACACGTAGTAATTAAGAAATAGATAGGCTAAATTTTTTTTCAAGGGACAGGTGTGTTATTTCTGGAAGTAAAATTGAACCTTTCTTCAATTCCGTAGTCGAGATAAAACATTCCCATGTGGTTAACCACCGACCTAAAACTGCTATACCTACCTCTTCAAACGGGGTTACCAATATATTAATTACCTACTCAACCGATCGCCAGCTGCACTTTGTTATTTATATCGCGGACAAACAAGCAGACGGGTCACCTGATGTTAAGTGATAACCGTCGTCCAAGAGTATTTGCATCATCATGCCGGCTGAACCTTACATCCTCCCAATAACATCGGTTTATTTCTATTTTTTTTAAATATATAATTTGACGAGTTCAAAGTTTCGAGAGTTAGATTTTAATCTTCAAACCACTATTGTCACTGATATATTTTTTTTGTAATGTAAAATATCATCACATAAATATAAAAAAGTACCTTTGCTGCTTTAACCTGAAATTCATATTTTTTTTGTCCGATCCCGATTGAAGGATCACAACATTGCGAATACCACTCCAATTAAACCTGTCCCGATACTGATTTTTCCCTGAAGCACCTACTTATATGAAGTTTGCATAAAAAAATGTAGTTTTCGTAATGTTTATACCGAGTTTTATAAATTGTTTTAATTGTATTGATTCTTTTGATGGAACGGATAAAATATTAACCGATATTTTATTGAATGAGTAAAGGTCTATGGGGCATGCGATACGATATACGAAATAATAACCTTTTTTGTATATAATAATCTCTTCTCCGTTATTGAGCTAACTGGAAATCAAAGAACCTCTACTCCGAATGTTAACAGTATGCTTTTTACTATCCACTTCTACGTTAGTTTTGGCGATTGTTATATTTATTTTTCTATAGATGTAGGTATCTGTAGAGAAAAAATATTTAAATTAATATTTGATTATGAAAAAGGATTTGTAGTTTATATTATTAGTCTAGATTGAAACGTAAGTCGTTTTGATTTTATACACTACAAGTTAGCCCTTAACGGCAATTTCACCCGATGATGCAGTCTAAGGTCATAGTAGTTTCTACACGAGATCGTACCGGAATGCTTAATCGCTTGGCGACAAAAGTCTTCGTCGATAGGTTGGTAACTTAGCCACGACCGAAGCTTTCCACCACAGACTCGAGCCGGGGATCGAACTCAGAACCTCTGAATTTATAATGTGACAGTGCACGCACTTTGCCACGGAAGTCTTCGTAAACGATCAAGTAAAAATTGAAGTTGATATAGTCTTGGATGAGTTTTTAAATTGTAGTATTTTGAAATGAGTCTGTAGTTTGCTGTAAATTATAGGGCAGATGGCTGCATTTCGTTTAATTCTGAACCTTCATAACGGGTAGGATTTCATAAATTATTTTGGTGTGTTAGTCATATCGGGTTTATGACTGGTGTGTAAAGCTTATCTGATGGATCCCAAGTTATTGAAACACATACTAACAACAACAACAGGTGACCGAATCCGTTATAAGTATTCGGCATTTAATACTCTAAATTATACCATATGCTTAAATGGCATGGCGTAGAACAGCAGTGCATTAAAAGTGACCTGACGAAGTATTGATGGCCTTTCAACTCCAATAATGCCTCGGGTATATATAACTACTCGAAGTTCATAATAATTAAAACACATTACGGTTTAAGTTCATAATTAATAACTTCAAGTCGGTACAATCTTCTCTAGGTGTTTGCTATACTTAGTCTGTGATTTCAAGCACGCCCCAATAAGCGAAGTTGAACTCAAAGTTTGATAGAGACTGAATGTTGTTCTATATCTCTTCAAGCGATCTTGCAAACCGAATAACTTTTGATTTGCTTTCCTTCTGGCAATATCAATGCATAATAATATTATTGGACTGTGATTTAACTTAAATTGAGTACCGTGGGGTCTCAAAATAAGTTCTGTCAGTAGATTAAGTTTAGTGATATAAAATGTTTAATACTGTCTTTGTTTCTAATTAGCCATGATGTGAATTTAATAAAACATATTCATACGATATCGCATGAATATGTTTTAAACCAGAACCAGAGTTACCGACATAGCTCAGCGAATTGCGAAGTTGAAGTGGCAATGGGCGGGGCACATAGCTCGGAGAACCGATGGACGTTGGGGTCCCAAGGTGCTGGAATGACGACCCCGCACCGGTAAACGTAGCGTTGGTCGACCCCAACTAGGTGGACAGACGACATCAGACGAATCGCAGGGAGCCGCTGGAAGCAAGCGGCCCAAGACCGTGAGCATTGGAACTCCCTACAAAAGACCTATGTCCAGCAGTGGACGTCAATCGGTTTGTTAATGATGATGATGATGACGATATCGCATTATTATTTGCGTTTTAATCTTCTCTATTTGTATTGTATTCGTATTCATAAGTCAACGTCTGTTTGCAGTGAATCTACTGTCGCTGGAAGGTAGGTTTGGAAGGCAGATTCTACCGAGAAGAAGCCGTAAAGAACTCTGTAGTTGCTCTTTCAGACATAGGTGGTTTTACAATATAATGCTTCTTGTGAGAGATGAATTCCAAGCTAACTGCTTTAAAGCATCCTTCATCATCATCATCATCATCATGATCAACCCATTATCGGCTCACTACAGAGCACGGGTCTCTTCTCGATATAAGAAGGGTTTTGGCCATAGTCTACCACGCTGGCCATGTGCGGATTGGCAGACTACACACGCCTTTGAGAACATTATGGAGAACTCTCAGGCGTGCAAGTTTCCTCACGATGTTTTCCTTCACCGTTGAAGCAAGTGATAATTTAATTGCTTAAAAATGCACATAACTCCGAAAAGTTAGAGGTGCGTGCCCGGATTCGAACCGCCGACCTCTGATTTGGAGGCTGGCGCCCTAACCACTAGGCTATCACTTCATCAACATATTAATTACGAATCATATTAGCAATAAAAGCATGAAGGTAATCTTAATTCTGCCAATGTTTTTGCATCTCTCTCATATATCTATTCGGCTTTTAAATATAAGCTTGGAAGAGATATTCTGTCGATTTCATATTTTGTATTTTTCTTACCTTTTTTACAGGTCCTTTACGTGCAATAAGGATGTTCAAATAAATAAATTACGGCTTTATCTCCTTTATTCAAATCTGTCAGTTAAAGATAAGCAGGACAGTTATAATATAGCTAAGCACAGTAATTCCAATTTGGTATATTTTATTCGCATAATGCTCACCGAAATTAGTTCGGTGAGCGCCGACGCCCGTAATTTCGCAACTCAATGGAGGACAATTTGTGACGTCACGCGCAGACATTTTGTGTACACCGTGCGATACAAAATGGAGGCGATAAATATTATGCGAGAAGCGCCCCGACGTGGAAATGTAAGCATATTTGAATCTATTTTGTGATAACGTAATATTGCTACGTTGAGCTAGCGTTATGTTTATGATAATTATATAAACGAAGTTTAACTTTTTATCTATATTGATGTTTGTTTTGGTGTATAAATTGATGTGTAATAGTGTTCCAGCATCTGTGTTTCCTGTTAGGTTCGATGTAGGTAGGTACGTACTAAAGTTCGCCATGTGGTGAAAGAAAATATTGGAAATATATAAAAACAATGTGTCACGTGTCGTGCCTTGGTCACTGACTCCAAAGAAGCGAATGAAAAATATACTAGCCAAATTAACACTATTTACAAGGAAGGTCACCCAGCATAGTTTGAGTACGACTGAAGGGAGATAGCGCTGTACCGTTACTTCGGTACAATATATATTTAAATTAAAAAAATTAGTTAAAAATAAGATTTATTTTTGAAATTAAATTCAAATATACCAATAGAAAAAAAAACACATTTTTCCCTTGACTGTAATCTCAGCTGGTGGCCAGTTATGAAGTAATCAAAGGTGGTAACGGGCTAAGTTAGGTTTATGGCAGTAATATTAAACCCATACCCCTTATTAGTTTATGCGCAATCGTATCTGAATGCTAAAGCGTAAAGTGCCACTTCTTTACCGGTGATGATAGATAGGTTGTTTAATAAAAAGCAATGAGGCTATATATAAAATCACGCTACGCTGCGTTTTTTTGCTTTTACAAATTTAACCGTATGCGAGACATAATTGCGGGAACCGATGGTTTAATATCGTTAATAACAACCTTTTTAATGTTTAACAATTTTTACCCCGTCTTAAGAATGAACCTAGGACCTCGGGATGCGTAATCGAACCCTTAGACCATAGACACATGTCAATATTATAGAATATTGTCTTCATCAAAAGAGTGCTCGCATCCATTCTTACTCAACATTGTATTGTGTCTGGTTGAATTCCACGCATAATTATTTCTGGCCACAGAGCGATATGTTCGAGAATTGTAGATGAAAATTATGTATGCTAAAGGGTCAACGCAGACCGAGCGTACACCTCTGCTCGCACGCGAACGCAAATTAAACACGGTTGGTTAAATATTGTCCTTAACCAATACAATCATTTAGAGCTTGAAATTGTCTAACACTAAGGTTTAATTTCAACTTTAGTTTGTTTACTTTGATATTGGTAACTTTACTGACTTAACGTTTCGCTTGCTTATAGGAATATACTGGCACAGAAAACTTCTTACCCGCAAGAAAATCACTGTCGATTTCCTTAAAAAAAAAAAAAAAAATGCAAAATATATTCTATGTGTGTGTATTAATTAATGGGTCTAGTATTATTTACGTACTGGAGAGCAAGAATTTATGTTATAGTCGTAGGTTCCTCCCAGGATCAAACCCCTTGCTAGGAACAAATTAATCCTTTATTTTCCACACAGAATACTATCATTCCGCGAGGTGCAACATTTCAGTGGAACGGAAGCGGTGCCAAATCAAATGCACTTTCCTATCTCACTTGGCTTTGTTCAGCTGTAGCCAATTTTAAACTTTGCCAGTCCAATATCGTATATATTCGGGGTTGTTTTATAAAATTTGATTTATTATATAAACCGAGTGGAATAGCGATATACCCCTCATTTTACCCGGGTTTGATTCGCGGCATCTTAGTTTATTCTCTCGACTGAAACATGTCGTGGCTTCGGCTGGAAATTGCTAAGAAGGGATCTGCGTATGCTACGGTATTGTGTTACTCGTATTCGTTTTGCCTAATAATCTAAAACAATGGATTTCCGTAAACGTATTTTGTACTGTTTGTGTTTAGCAGCTTACTTTATGTCGTTTGTCCAGTTTATAGGATTTCTCTCAATTGTAGATTTACTGACCCTTAGGCTTTCATAGCTATGCAATCTTCTCTTGGTTCTAGTTAAATACTTTATGTTAAAAATCGTTACGATATGAATTCTTATATCAAAAACGATATTACTATGTTTAGTTTGTGTTTTAGGTTTGAGTATTGTGTTGCTTAAGGCGAATAATCAAAATTAAGTATTGATTTGGATCTGTCATAATCCTTCCCTTTCCAGTTTATTTCGTACTGGTTTATGGCTTTCCTTATAGCTATGTTATATTTTTTACTTTCAATAAATAATCCCAAAATACTTGTTATTAATACAGCCCGTGCGGCAAATTCATAAAAAAAATCAAGTTCCCTTATATTCCATACAAAAAAACGTGCGGTAATATTTTTACGATACCGTGCTTTAGCTATTATTTATAGGTCACATCTGAAATTCAGTCACCTCAGGCGGCCACGTTATCAGTGACGTTACGCCGGTGACCACTTTTTGGAAGCTCAAAAATTTTCACGTTTTAAATTAAATTATAACAAGGGACAAAATACATAGCAACAGTACCTGAGCACATTATTAAGGAGTTATTAGATAGATAGATACGCTTTATTGCACACATTTAAAAAAACAACAACATGGAAAACTTAACGCATGAGTATGCAAAGGAAATCTTATTGCTTAAGTAATCTCTTACAGACAACCCTTGGGGCAAGAGGGTAACGAGGGTAATTTTAATATAATATAAATTATCAATAAATATAATATGTAAATATATACTTTTATGTTTAAATATATATCCATACACATTATTTAATATTATAGATTTTTTTTTATCCACTACAGGTTAGCCCTTGACGGCAATCTCACCTGATGGTAAGTGGTAGCGGGGTAACCTGTTAGGGGTATAGTAAAGCCATACACCTATAAATTGGTTTCTACACGACATCGTGCCGGAACGCTAAGTCGCTTGGCGACACGCCTTTGTCGGTAGGGTGGTAACTAGCCACGGCCGCAGCCTCCCACCAGACCAGACTCGAGCCGGGAATCGAACCCAGGACCTCCAACTTTATAATGCAACAGCGCGCGCACTGCGCCACGGAAAATAATCGGCGTTGACTTCGTTCTCATCTAATTTTAACCGGTGGCACTCTCATTTATCCGGGATAAAAAGTAATCTATTAATGTTTCAAATCCAAATAAAATCTGTACAGCCGTCATACCTACAGTTGTCGTGATTGAACAACAAACATTCATCATTCATTCATTCATTTTAAAACGTTCGCATTTACATATAATAAGAGCAAGATTATAGGTTGATTTCGTTTCCCTAACAACTCATATATTAGTCTGATTTGTTTACTAAGGATACTAAACTCGATTTGTTCAGGATAACTAACAAGTTATCCTAAATAAATAAATTTGCCTGCTTTTACATCGTTTAGAACGTTAGCACACCCCCGCTGCGGAATTCACGCTGCCGTGAATTTCGTTTTTGCCGCCATTATTAACTAAGTGACATACTGTAGGGTTTATTCTACGATCTTGAGATGATACTGGTGCTGATAGTAGATATGATAGGCTGATACGTGATAAGGTGCGGCTAATATTCATCTTAACCTTGTTCACATTAATGTTTTATATATATATCATATATTTAATGAACGCATTGATAATAATTACGAATCTTATATACTAAGTAAAGTGCTGACTCGAGCAGCGCCGCAGCTTACAACATAAGCTATAAGAACACCTTGTACAGACTTTACACATACTTGACTTTCAGTTCATCACTTTTCCATGGATGTTATTCAAGAGATTTAAACATACGTCCAAATTCAAATTCAAATTCAAATAATCTTTATTCAAATAGTCCTTTAAAAGGCGCTTTTGACGCGTCAATAATTTACAAAGTAGTGATTTGATGGTGATAACTACATTCGTAAACTTAAAACTAAAGCTATGAGGGTTCCAAACGCGCCCCGGTCTAAGAAGAAGCCCACAACAAACTTAGCCAGGTCAATTTTCTTTTTGTTATCACCATCTCACATGCCACTTAAAATTATATTAAGAGCTATCTTATTAGAGCAATATTTCACACCCATGCTTGTTTATCATTTACGTAATCCTTTACACTATAGTAGGACTTTTCTACAAGCTTACGTTTTATATAAACTTTGAACTTATTGAGAGACATCTCAGAAATCTCATTAGGCAATTTATTATAAAATTGTATACAATTACCTTTAAATGAATTTCTAATTTTTTGTAGTCTAGTAGCGTGCAACACAAGTTTATTTTTACTTCTGATGTTAAGATTGTTGCAATCGCATTTTTTATTGTATTTTGTTATATTTCTGTGGACATACATTAAATTCTCAAATATGTATTGGCAATGCAATGTCATTATTTTTACTTCCTTAAATTTTTTTCTTAATGACTCTCTTGGAGCCATATTATAAATTGCACGAACAGCCCTCTTCTGCAGCACGAATATAGTGTCAATATCGGCCGCATTACCCCATAATAAAATACCATATGACATAATACTATGAAAGTAACTAAAATATACAAGCCTAGCCGTTTCTATGTTTGTCATATGGCGTATCTTTTTAACCGCGTATGCAGCAGAACTAAGTCTGTTCGATAAATGATCTATATGAGGGCCCCATTGAAGCTTTGCATCTAAAGTTATTCCAAGAAAAACTGTAGTATTTACCAGTTCTAATTCCTCATTTTTAAGCAGTACAGTGGTATTTACATGTTTAACATTCGGTAATGTAAATTTAATGCACTTAGTTTATTTTTCATTTAGTGCCAAATTATTGACTTCAAACCATTCTACTACTTTAGCGAGATAGTTGTTTACATCGTCAAAAGCTTTCTCATGACGCTTAATTTTAAACATGAGTGATGTATCATCAGCAAACAATACTATCCCATGACTATCCTTAGCAAGGTAAGGAAGGTCATTAATGTAAATGAGGAACAGAAAAGGCCCTAAAATAGATCCCTGAGGGACTCCTATTTTTACAAATGAACCGTTAGACCGCTTTCCATTAACTTCAACTTTTTGAATTCTATCGCTTAGATAAGATATCATTAAATCTAGAGCAATACCCTTAATTCCATAGTGGTGTAATTTTCTGACCAATGTTTCATGTTGAACACAATCGAACGCCTTGGACAAATCACAAAAGACACCAAGTGCGTCACGTGACTCCTCCCAGGCTTCAAATATATTGTGTACTAACTCAACACCAGCGTCGGTCGTTGAGCGACCCCTTGTAAAGCCATATTGCTTATTGTGTAATAAATTATTGTTATTAAAATGTTTCAGTAATTGATTTAATAAAAGTTTTTCAAAGATTTTACTGAAAGTGGGTAGTACAGAAATTGGTCTAAAATTACTGGGGTCGGCTGTACTCCCCGATTTAAGCAGTGGAACTACTTTACTATGTTTCATTAAGTCAGGAAACACACCACAATCTATACAATTATTAAATATGATTGCCAAGTCAGTTGCAACAATATCAATTAAGGATGTAACAATGTTAACGGAAATGCCCCACAAGTCATTAGTTTTCTTGTTATTTATTAATTTAAAGGCCTTAATAACGTCACAACTGTTAACATGACTGAATGTAAAGATGCTACTACATTCAGGCACATTAACATTTAATAAAGAGAGAGCAGAATCTGGTGAAGAGTTCAATTGTTTTGTTGTGGAGACAGGAATATCGGTAAAGAAGGTTTCAAATGCATTAGCAACCTCTTCATCCGATGTTACACATTGATTATTTACATTCAGTTCAAAGTCCCTGTTTCGCTGTGTAACATTTCCTGTCTCCTCATTAATGATGTTCCAAGTGGTTTTTATTATATTAGAGCTATTTTTTATCTTATTTTGTATATATTGTGACTTAGCCAAGATACAATCACGTTTAAAATTCTTGGAACATAATTTGACATGTTCTTTGAACTCAACACCAGTATTGTATTGTCGTTCTGCATACAGTTCATATAATTCTTGCCTTTTTGTATGCAGTTCAACTGATGCCCACTCACTAAAAACTAATGCATTTCTTATCAGAACAGACTTACTCGTAAATATAGAATTAAATACAGAATTAAATACATTAAAGAATGAGTTATACATTTCATTAGGACCAACGGTTGAAGGTAAGAATGGAAGGTCCTTTACTAAGCTTGTCCTAAGTTTTTCTATTCTATTTGAGGTGACCGGCACAAAAGTTATTTTTTGTGTAGATTCTGGTTTCTTGTAACTTTTAAACTGAATTAGTTGGCCAAGATGATCAGAATCTAAATTACTTATTATATTTTTATGAATTGGTGCTATATTAGTAAAGATATTATCTAAACATGTGGCACTGCTAGAGGTTATTCTTGTAGGCTCCATAAACATATTCGATAAATTGTATGTATTGAATAGACTTAAAAGCTTTACTGTCAAAGAGTTACATTCTAAAATATTAACATTAAAGTCACCACAGACAATTAGCCTTTTATTTGTTTTTGATATCTTAAATAATACATCATCCATTACCTTTTCAAAAAGTTCAAAGTTTGATAAGGGTGGTCTATATACAACAACAACAATAAATTGCTCTAACTCGACAGAGGCTAGCTCTATTGTTCTTTCAACAGACAGGCTCACAATGTCTTTTCTATTCTTATATTTTAAGTTTTTATTTAGCAAGATTAAAGAGCCACCATGAATTGCATTAAGTCTGGTGAACGAACTACCAACCTGGTGATTACCAAAATTAAATATGTATTCATGGTTTTCAACCAATGTTCAGTAATACATAAAATATTAATATTGAATTTGTTTAAAAACAATTCAATTTCCAAATCTTTTCCTTTTATACATTGGATATTTTGGTGAACCAAGTTGATATAATTTACAGTGGATTTATTAGTACATACATTTTTTTCTAATCTTAATAATTGTGGTTTATTATTAATTGTATTTGTTTTATTTAAGCTAGAGTAAACCTCTGTTGTCCTATACGGACGGTGTCAAATGCCCATCTGTCCGTACCGTGTCCATACCGTAGTTGCTGATATTTTCATATAATATGTTTAGCTATTGCTGCTATAACAATAATACGCTTATAATAAATATTTTTTTTACAAATTCATCGCTAAAGGGGATCAAATTTGGGGTTGAAAGTTGTTTTTGTTTTATACACTTCAAGTTAGACCTTGACGGCTGATGGTGAGTGATGACGCAGTTAAGATGGTAGGGATGGTACTAACCTGTTAGCGGATAAACCTATACTCCTAATTGGTTTCTACGCGACATCGTGCCGGAACGCTAGATCTCTTGGTCTCATGTCTATGTGGGTGGTAATTAAGCGAAGCTTCTAACCTCACCAGACCTCTCACTTCATTATGCGACAGTGCACGCGCTTTACCACGGAGGTAGTCAAAAGTTGTATGAAAGTCAGTTTGAAGATAAAAACAGACGAAGAACATGAGCAGGTAATATAACTGATGATACGTTTGGTCGCACGTAGTGTACCTACTCCCTTTTCTGCAATGGTGTAGCTGCGAGTGTGATAACGCTCAGAACTGTTTACGTAATTTCGCTGAGGTGCTTGTGGAAGTCGTATCAGTGACATGACATATTGCGGTGTACCGCGATGTGTGTAGCAGAAGGGATTTTGGCTTTCCATTTGTTTTTTTTTTTAATTTCCTTATCTCTCAGGGTGAGCTGTGATAGCCTAGTGGTTAGGGCGTCAGCCTCCTAATCAGAGGTCGGCGGTTCGAATCCGGGCACGCACCTCTAACCTTTCTGAGTTATGTGCGTTTTTAAAACAATTAAAATATCACTTGCTTCAACGGTGAAGGAAAACATCGTGAGGAAACCTGCACGCCTGAGAGTTTTCCATAATGTTCTCAAAGGCGTGTGAATCCACATATGGCCAGCTTGGTGGACTATGGGCAAACCCTTCTCATATTGAGAGGAGACCCGTGTTCTGTAGTGAGCCAGTAATGGGTTGATCATGATAATGATGATCTCTCAGGGTTCTATCTTTTGGATCGGTCCATTGTCATTTTGGTAATTTAATAATTACAGATACGCTTCTTTTATTGTTGACCTGGGAAACGAGCTAACAACCCAAATTATTAAAGCAGGCAAGGTTTATAGCTCTAAGCCCCTCTCTCTCATAAGAAGGCCTATGACCAGCAGTTTGACATTAAGTAGGCTGAGGATGATGAACAATGCTTACCAAAGCAGTAAGTTTCCTTTTAGGTTTATAAAGTTCATATTTTTTTTGTGTAACCTCTGCAGTCGTCTCTATTTTTTATAGCATATACAGAAAGGCACGTACGTGATCTGACCTAACAATTCATAAAAATAAATATTTATAGCATATTACTTTTTTTTGCGTATGGTAGCTCCAGCAAACAAAAAAAAAATCAGCTCTATATACTAATGAAACCGGTTTGTAAATCTAAAGAATAGGGTTGAAGCCTAACTTTGAGCTGAAACTTTGGTTGGTTCTCACACAACTGTTGCGGTCGAGTGCACTAGCGTGTCCGTGACCCTGCCATTAAGCGAAGAGACGGATCATTGTTGGGTTTTGTGAGTATTCTGGTCGCCACTCTGACCGCCGGCGAGTCCCACATGCCTCGCCCTCAGTTCGGCAACCGCATTTCTTAGCCTTAAAAAAAAAGATGGTTATGTAAATCGTGTACAACGACTTAATTCTGAAATACATAAGATATATTCAAATTCCTAAATAGTATTTAGTAGTTGAGAAGCGGTGATAGCCTAGTGGTTAGGGCGTCAGCCTCCTAATCAGAGGTCGGCCAGCGTGGTGGACTATGGCCAAACCCTTCTCATATTAAGAGGAGACCCACGCTCTGTAGTGAGCCGGTAATGGGTTGATCATGATGATTTAGTAATCGTAGATTTAAATAAAGCTGTGGCGATGTTTGATGACTGTAGGTGGAAATATCGAGATAATTTTTAACACCTTACTTACAATAGCTACAAGGTATCTATTATATATAAAAAAGACTTGAATGAAATTCAAGAAATTCAAAATTCAAAATAGCTTTATTCAAATCTATTTTAGGCACGTCTGAAGCGTTCATGTAACACAAAATGCAAACGCGTAATAGATTTTTAGATAGATTTTAACTGGTTACAAGAAAAGTCTCTGATTAACTAATTTTATTAGGTAATTTACGAACGGAAACAGGACCCACATCACGTAGACTTCAAACGATTGGTACAAACTCGTAAATTCATCGGTATTCCTTTTTCTTGGCCAATTTCGATCCCTTTGGAATATCGATGAGCATGGGTGGAGCTCAGAATGGCTTGGTCACATCGAACGCTTCAAAGACTCGCATCGGTGTAACTACATTTGACTCCTCATTACCGATTATATAAATTGCACCTCCCCCGTCTTCTGTGTTACTGGTACCTGTTGAGTATTGCGGCAGTGATAAATATATATATTAAAAGTGCTCGATTTATTCACCGCAGTTTAAATATAGATGGATGGAAATATGTATATTTTATAAGACACTGATTTAACCACAAAATAAAAGTTACAAAAAACCTAAATTGAAAGTAAGATAGTAATTAAAATGAAGTTTATTCAAAGTCCAACGTTGCAAAGACTATCTTGGTATACTCTTTACAAAGTTAAAATTCGAACTCATTTAAAGTTCAGGCAAACCTCAGCCTGGATAAGTGTAAAATAAAATTATAATTTTGGAATAAAATTTTATTACTCACTTGTGATAACAGTCGTCATTTTCAATGGTTGCATAAAATTTGATAATATTATAATTGGACACGAATCGCTTACATTGTCTCAGATCTTCGAATCTTTGTCCATTATCGGGATTAAGGCAACCGAGTCTTTATGTAAATTATACCGGTTGCCCCTAAGATGCTATAGCGATGGATAATGGTTGCTATAATAGAATGATTTTATATTTGCCCGTGCAATTGCCCGTCTCTATTGTATCTCACCTATAAGAGATCACTATTTACATTTTTTTTGATTATTATGTTGTACTACTTTTATTAATTAGAAAAAAACCCAATCTTTTCCCGTTGTAGAAATATTGTCTTTCTGTAGCTCTACTGAGTCATCATGATTAACCCATTGCCGGCTCACTACAGAGGTTTGGCCATAGTCCACCACGCTGGCCATGTGCGGATTGGCAGACTTCACACGCCTTTGAGAACATTATGGAGAACTCTCAGCATGCAGGTTTCCTCACGATGTTTTCCTTAACCGTTGAAGCAAGTCATATTGTAATTACTTAAAAACGCACGTAACTTCGAAAAGTTAGAGGTGCGTGCCCGGGTTCGAACCCCGGACCTCTTATTAGAAGGCGGACGCCCTAGCCACTGAGTTACCACTGCTGAGTATAGGTGCATTATTTAGTAAATATCTATAAAATCTCGTCACGTCTCAGTTACTCATTTTTAACTAACAGAACAGTTACAGAAGCACCAAATATACAAGATTATATTTGGTACTTGTTCCGATTTGTGAAATACTATAACAAAACTTTCATAGTACTCGTATATCTTACTAGATATACTATGAAAAATTTGTTATAGTTATATTAGTTTCTCTGGTGGTTTTTAAATTTCATGAATCCTCCAGACAGTTTCACAAATATCGAGGATAAGAAATGAGAAGTGTATTTCAGGCACACTACTGCCTGGACAAGAATGAATGTTTTAGCTCTGTGAATGCACCTCAAAGTACCATCTGCTAGGAAAGCTACGTTTATATCTGTGGCCTAGCTTCATCCGTGAAGGAATACCTTAAACCAACGTCGGCATTATGTAGATTAGATGTCTGCTTGTCTTCTCAGATCGAACGAACCGATATCTCACTCCGATTCTGCTCCATCGCAAACGTACTTTGAATTCTTGAATATCTTTAAAATGCTGACTCCTTTTCTTATTATTGTAAAACGTTTTTTTTTATACGTTCACATAAGATGGATCCAATGGGTCACTTTTACTAACATGAACATATTCACACTTCATGTTAAAAGGTTATTACAGGTTAGTTCCACTCTTGTCTAATGGTTAGTATGTTATTAAGCTATGGCTCAAGAGGTCCTCGGTTTGATCCTTGGGCTGAGAATTCTCAATGAAAATGTGTCATCAGTTTGATGCCACAAAAAGTAGATAATCGAAAAAAGGAGTGAAAAATAATTATCCGTTTAACAGATTTAAAGAAAGCTTTATATGTTCCAATCCCTATTTTACCCCTTTAGGGATGGAATTTCCAAATATCCTTTCTTAGCTGACATCTCTTAACTATCAACTATATACTTGCTTAATTATAGCTTTATACGTACAATAGTTTTTGAGATCTCGTGTTTAATCAGTAAGTATGTAAGTAAGTGACCTTTCGCTTTTATATATATAGATTTCGTTTCTAAGATGCAACAAGGTAAACCTATATCTTGTCCATGGATCATTATAAGTAACTTTGATCGCTAAAGTAGCTAAGTATTTCTAGGTAGGTATTAACTATTAGATTTGTGGAGAAATTGACAAAACACTTACGTCAAAGTTTTCGCGCATTTAGGATAGAGGTTGCGACCACGAGAAGTTAGTTGTAAACAAGAAAGCTCAGGGTGCCAGATCTTTAGTATAGGAACACATTCGCCTTTTACCAATTTTAAAAATCAAATTCTTTTTATTTTCCCTAAAAAATATCTCAGATAATCACAAACTATGTTATTGATAAGGTCTAATTGTTCCTTAGTGTGATGTAGTTTTAAAGTATAATTAATATTTTCTTACTTAACATGCTTTTACTCTTGGGCTTATAAAAAGTTATGTGTTTATAATTAAATCAGTATCTGATTACAATCTGTAAGGAATTTTATTTTATGCTCGAATCATTACAAATTTTTGCAACTACTGTTTATATTTTGTCAATTATTTTTCAAAAAGATTATATTATACGAGTAACTTATTTTTCTAATTTAAATAAAAAATACATTTACGAACATTATCACTATGCAGTCTTATTTTTTTGAAATTGAAGTGAAAGGAATATAAAGAAAGTGTTAAACTTGTTGTATTAAGTAATAAAAAACAGATAATAAACTCGACTTAAACATTATGAATTATGCACTTGTTGTACAATTTACTCGCACTATTCTATTATTTAACAGTGTGTTCCTACACTTAAGGCTTGCTATTCTTCCAGTCGCCATAACTTTCCCAGTGTC
The DNA here is from genome assembly GCA_928268935.1 of Lasiommata megera. Lineage (NCBI taxonomy): Eukaryota > Metazoa > Arthropoda > Insecta > Lepidoptera > Nymphalidae > Lasiommata > Lasiommata megera. The sequence continues at coordinate 12,031,731 of OV743314.1, read as the reverse complement.
AGATTTATACGTAACACTATCAGGGCAAGTCTCGTGCTAATTGAAACCAGGGCTTTTAATTAAAAGTATCCTCTGAGATCTTAGTCTTGTGTTCCGCTTCTTTCAATTCAGTTTTCTTACAAGTAGGTATATTACTTAAAATGGTAATCACGGCTTTTTAAAAGCGTTTACTTTATAAAGTTATAATTTACGTAAATAATAAATAAGTAATTCTTGTGATAAATGTTTAGGACAAGTTTCGTGATCACTTTGAATGATGAGAATTTTATGTAGATACTTCATAATTTAAGTCTGCTTTCTGAAGAACATTTGATATTATGGTTGCTATTTTGACTATCACTTCCTTTCAAACAATTGCAATAGGGCTTTCAAATATTTCGTTAATATGGCAGATACCTCTCCATCGTTAATGTACTCGTATACCAACGCGTACTTTGTACCTATAATTATAGAGTTTAGATTTGATAACAAGGTTGCATTTTAATAACTCAACTATCAATGAATGCTTGTCTGGATGAAATTGCTTAAGCAATATAGACCAGACCGCCTTTGCTTGATAGAGACACCTTAATTAGTCTTCTGAATTTAAGACTACGAAAACATAATAAAAATAATAAACCTCTAGGCTCGGTGCCATTCGGCACAAATATTTTAGTTAATTACTGAAATCCGACAGGCCCGTCAAACTCTCGATAACATTGATTTAGCGGCAGAAAGAATCCATTTAATTAGTTAACGTAATTTTAATCACTTTGAAGTAATTGAACGTCTATATACATATCCTATTAAAGAATAGGATGGGATTGCTTTAATTTATTTAAACCTTCATGTATCGTTCAGCAATCATAATAGCAAATAGGTATACTGAGAAAAAGTTCTAACATACTAACATAGTGAAATAATCTTAAAGATTTTATAAGCCAATATAAAAAGTAAAGGTGTATTATTTTTTAACTGTTTTCTTTAAAATACCACGTACAATGCATATCTGGCGTAAATATATCTAATGACAATTTGTTTAAAGTAATTGCTGTTTTTGTAAGAAGTAAAAAACTACTAAAAAAAGTTAGTAAAATGTTGATAAATAGCATACTTTCTTATGCATCAAATAGCTAAGTAAAAAAATGTGCCATTCGGCCAAGTAATGGTGAATAAATCGGTTTATACTTTAGTAAAAGTGCGCAATAATAAGAACCTGTACCATTTTAGTAAGTCGGTTTAAAGGCGAGCAATATTATTCAGGGCGGGCTTAAAGTATATACATATTTATTTTAAAAACATGCTACGAAATTGGCTCCGTATAGGTACAACTGAATTTATAAACATGTTTGATAAAATTTTCTTCGTATGAAAATGATATTGCGTCTTGTAATAACGTCGGCGCACTTTGTTCCAGCGGTATAGTCGACTACCTTTCAATCACCATAACCCACAGTTAGGTTCCTGTGTTTGTTTGTTTCAAAGTGCTTATCTCAGAAATACCAAACGGAATTACAATAAAGTTTAGAACTAATAAATACAGTCTCCCGAAGTGAGTAAGATTTACAGAATTAATTATTCTTAGGAATATATTTTCATTATATACGCGGTACATGATTTTGTTTTTTTTTAATTATTGTAGTTTAAGATGTAACTTTTGATCACAGGTTAAAAGTTCGAGAATGTTTACGAAAAACAACAAACTTTTTAAATGTTACCTTTGGTTCAATATAAAGCATACCGGGTTCCGGCATGCCTCTAACTGCCGAATCTGGACACTTTGTGCCCGAGGGGGGTCTGTTGCAGCAGACACCCGCTGGTAGACTCGAAGTTTGTGTGTCAGAGCGTCAAAAGAATCCTCATGGATTAACGCACAAAAAAGGCCTGTGTATATTATATATATTTTATTTTTTATTTTTTAAGTCTTCGACATATACAAGATATCGGGTTTTATTTTATTTTTTGTAACTTTCAGAGATAATAATGTCGATTAGCCAGATACTTTTATACAGGGACCCAAGTGGTCCCTGTATGACTCGCAATTCCTTTTCATATCACATAGGTTACTTTGTGGATATGAAATACAGAAGAAGTTCTACTTACATTGAACGAATGAAGAATTTTATTTGATATTTATTTTGGTTGTCAGTAGTGTATACTCCTAAAGCTTTTGGTAATTACGTCGACGTTAATTACGTCGCTCTGATATTGTGATTCAAACATAAAACTAACAGACTTTCATACAAGTCTTAGGGGATGAGTTTTCAATAAAACTTTCTAAGCGATCGCCCCGTCCATTAGTTCAATTTGTGAGTTAGTTGACCAGTCAGTCAGTTAGGTAACTTTTTTATGTACAATCACTTTCTTCGGGTAGTAAGGCACGCCCAATGTTCCTGGCGCGCCTCAATTGGAGTTAGGGGGCCCCGATCATAGGCCCCCGGTGGAGGGTCTGCACCGGCGGACGCCAATGGTTGGCTTGCGCCAGCCACCAGGCGACGCGTAGGAGCATCGCTGGGTTTTAGTGGGTATTCTGGTCGTCAGTCTGGCCGCCGGCTTGTCCCACATACCCTGTCAGAAGCGACGCAGTCTTGTCTGCGCCGCGGATGCGTAAACGCATTTCCCAGCAGAAAAAAAAGGTACAAATCACTTGGCAGTTCAATTTACATGTATAAAAGTCAACTTGAAAAAGTTTTCGTGGTTGACTGTATCGCACACAAGGGGAGCTTTTGAAAGGCCGCGCTGAAACGAATGACCTAGAAAACTGGTGTGTCTCAGATGAGACCATGTATTAAAGTGTGATGTAACGTTAAGGATGACGGGAAATTGGGACAGACGTGGCGGGCAAAATCAAAAATGGCATATTGCGCCACAAGTGCATAAACAAGCCATTTTGCTCGAGACTTACAGCCACCTGAAGTTATTGTATTTACATATTTGTCGAGAACGAAATAGGTTTTATGATCGTGTTATAAACAAACTTCCGTAACATTTCGATTGGAAGGAAATGAAACATTATTATTTTTAGGTAAAGCCTCTTTCAGAACAAAATATATACGCTTTTGTTATTCATTTTCTGGCACACTAATTGTGACGGCATAGTTGTTTTAGTATCATAAAAAATGTTATTGGCAGTTTATATGAAACGTAAGCTTGTAGAAAAGTCCTATTATAGTATAAAAGATTATGTAAATGATAAACAAGCATGGGTATGAAATACTGCACTAATAAGATAGCTCTTAACATAATATTAAGTGGCATGTGAGATGGTGATAACAAAAAAAAAATTCCTGGCTAAGTTTGTTGTTGGCTTATTCTTAGACCAGGGCGCGTTTGGAACCCTAATAGCTTTAGTGTCACTACTATGTAAATTATTGACGCGTCAAAAGTGCCTTTTAAAGGATTATTTGCATTTTCAATTTGAAGTATACAAATTCCTTTTCTTTGTCCTTAAACTTTTTGCGAGGAACAGGTTTTATTTATTCAGCCAATAGAAATAGGCTGGTATTTTCACTGTTGACTGCAATCCTCTTGCATAGCAAAGACACACCCCACATCATTTTGGTAGGATTAAGCTAACTATAGGATGCTGAAGGTAATGACCATGGCTGATAGATTTTCATGCCCTCCAAAGTCTTACTTCCACAATCAGTAACTAGTGTCTAGTGAGCTACTCGGATTAACGATGGGACCCCATGATTACACTAAAATTAAAATGCTGTTAATCATACATATCTCATTATTTCTTGCTATTTTTTCAATCGTTAAATTGTTAGTAATAAGATAAAGTAACGTAGCAGTAACTTTCTTTTTAATGCTCGGAAAAACGTTTAGGCATCCCCTCCTTAAGTGGCGTAGGTAGAACTGGGCCGCTATCGGCGGGGTATGAGGGAATCGCTCCGGCCAGACTGGCGATAATACCCACTAAAACCTGCTGGATGCTTGGGTCTTTTTTTTTCACGCTGGGAAATGCATTTACGCATCCCCTCCAGAGGCGGCGTAGGCAAGACTACGCCGCTTCCGACGGGGTATGTGGGACTCCCCGGCGGCCAGACTGGCGACCAGAATACCCACTAAAACCCAGCGATGCTCCTTCGCGTCGCCTGATGGCTGGGTCACGGGAACACTCGTGCACTCGACCGCGGCCCGACCAGTGGCGTCCGCCGTTGCAGACCTACCACGGGGGGCCTATGATGACCCCCGTGGATGCTTGGGTCACGGGAACGCTAGCGAACTCATCCGCAACATAACTAAGGAAAGCCGTAAAATCGACCCATGAACCATTAATAATTATTATTCCTTTTGCACGAAACAACCATTTTATTAAATATCTCAGGTATTTTAGGTAGCAGGACTATTTTTAAACATTTTGTTAAAGCTTTCGCCATTAAAGTGACATGCAACGTGTGCGTGACGTCGCATCTAAATTCGAAAACGATTACATCACAAACTCTACCTACTTAGTACATCCCTGTTTACGTAACTTACGTAAACAGGGATGTACAACAAAGGTTTAGTAGTTTTTACGTAGGGCTGTATTTTAATTTAGTTTTTTAAATATATATGTAGTTTGTTAACAGCTGGATGATTAGAGATATATATCGATATAGCACTGTATGCTTGAAGGCTGTTGTAATATTTAATAAGGTATCATCATACCTTTACGTAGTAATATTTCAACAGCCTTCTAGCTTTATACCTTAGAAATTACGAGGTAATACAACACCGATCTACATAAGAACATTTGTTGGTAACAACTGTTTTTTTGTACTTTTAGTGATGGTGTAGTTTGGGATAAAAAATAACACGGGTTTAATATGATATTTCTGTTGTGTAATAGACATTTTGAATTGACATAAAACCTTCATGGTTCTTGTGAAACTTTTTTTTTAAGTAAAAGTCTTTTTTTTTATTCAACTTAGACGTGGAATACGGATACTTCAAAAATTCGAATTTAATTTTAATTTTATTTCATAGGTTTACTAGTGATTTTTACATTCACTTACTATACTATAATAATTTACATGCTTATTGTATGTAAAATCGTCTTGAAGTAAACACAACATGCAGTATAAGTTACTTTGCAATATAGCGATATTTAGAACAGAATGAAGTTAAAATCATTTGTTAATATCAATTGATCTTGTTTTATTCAAGATGCCTTGGACGCTAAAGTTTGGCCATACTTATTTACAAATTTATATCACCCTGACACTAATTAGTGGCATTGTACGCCGGGTAGGGAGGATGATAACAAGCTTCGACAAGACTAATTCAGTTTCAGTAATGAATCTAGGCTCTTACATACATATGATATGCTGGAAACATAACGATGATTAGGCGTTTAGTAGGCCACATCGTGTCAGGTCACCTTAGCTACTTTTGTTTCGAAAAAGGCTCTACTGACAGCAATCTAGCCAGTAGGTATTTTTTGTGAAGGTCAGACGGCAGTCGTTTAATACAAAGAAAAAAACAAAAATGTTCCACACCATATCAACAAAGGTATAGTAGAGGGCTAACTGTTAGGGTATGTAACCCGATAAAACAGCGATAAGGAAAGCTCAATTCTATCAAAATGGACGTATAATTCCGAATAATGAATGAAATGAAGCAGGCGTACTTTGCGGAAGTCCATGATCAACAATTTACAGCATGTATAATTTGCTATATTCCGCCGACAACCGAGAGATTTGTATAATATAATTTGTATGATCCGATGTCAGGTCGAAACTTGCGTAGAGGTTCTAGTGGAAGATTTTGTGTGATGTTATATTAAACAAATCTCCCGGTTGTCGGCGGAATATAGCAAATTATACTTGCTGTTTATTGTTTCGTATAATTTCGGTCAACCGAACCTTATAAGCCTAACCAGACTCGAGCTGCGAATAGAACCCAGGACCTAATGGGACAGCTAACGCGCTGCACCACGGAGGTCCTCAAACGATCGAAGAAGACGGAAGACGATAACAACGGCAAAGTCCACGTCACTAATGAAACAACTTACTATTAGACTATTATAAAATCAGGATTACTGAATGGATTAACGCAATCAATTTAGTCACACTATCTACGTGCGGATAAGATAAATAAATTGTCGATCAACAAATTTAGGTGTACTTTCATATTTCGGTCGATAAGATAATTAACGCTTCTGATTTTAGTGTCATTATAGCTGTAATAAAATATAGTTGAATAGCTAAAATAACCGTGGTATTTAACAGTTTCGGTAAGGTAGAATGCCGCCAAAGAAAAATGAGGCGAGTAAGAAGAAACCCGCCAGTTCTAAGGGCGATCCCGAGGAGATTACTGTGAGTTGTACCATACGTATTATTTTCGGAGGCAAATTGGCGAAGCGTTCACGCCGAGATAATTAGTGAAATGTGGGTTCTAGTTTTTTACGGGTATATGTAGTTATTTCGAAGTGTACGTTAACATTTTAAAGAAAAAAATATAGAATTATTCATTTCGAATCCCTAGACAGGTTTATATGCATATCGAAATTATACTGCATTGATGAGCGGGATGACGGTTGATTTAGAAAAACATCCCGGCTACAATAGTAAGAGATATATATGAAATCAAACTTGCCTTAGGTTTATACGGCGGAGACATTTTCTGTAGATATTTGTTTTTGGTCGGTTTTAAATTAAGCCCAGTGCGCATTGTGGAAGAATTTCGTTAGGATCACATGTTTTTGGCGCATCTAAAACAGTTGCCTATTTCACTATATATGGGTTCGTTTCAGAAGGTGAAAAGGAAGAGAAACATATGTTGTATTTATAAAGACCTAGCTTGACTCTCAAGCAAATTAGGTGCTCTATCTCTGGTTATGTCGAACATTTGATGGATAGACTATTTCGATATTTCTGTTAAGGATTTAGGATTTAAGACTTGGCTGGTCAACGCTACCGGAAAAAGTTGAAAGGGATAGATAGCCTGCTAGCACTAGGTACTAAGTTAAATCTGTCATCGGAAAATTTTGGGTGTAGGTCATACGCCAAGCAATTAAAACTGTTCTGACTGACCCATTGAAATTGATGAGAGGTGGAGAGAGATGTGGCATGTGGCACAGAGTACTCTGTATCACTAGTTATACAAATTTTTACCTAGATAAGATATTTTAGATATCTAGAAAGTTTTCAGGATTTTGATCTGTTTTCACAAAGTAAGTTTTGCTTCGTGAACTAAAATTCATATAAATTTATTTTCAGGTCGCAGAAATACTATCGAAAACAATAGTAGGAGTAATATTACTAGCATTATTGTACCAGTTATATGTATATATACAAGTCTCCATAGTCGCGGTTCCTGCTTTGCCGAAACTCGACTTGAACGTGTGGTGGGGGCCAAACAATACGAGAGTTCAGGATAAGTCCATAAGACCGTATAGAATCGTTTTATCGGATTCTGTGAGTATAAAATGCATTTATTATGGTAAATTTTAAAAATCGCCTTTAGTTCTTTAAACGACTTGCAGGAATATTTTTTTATATCGTGCAAACAACTCGTAAGAGGTTATTAAATGGCTGCTATTTATGGCACAACAATATGCGGCCACTATGTTCAAAGGTACTACATATACAAAACATTTCGAATATTTTTCTGATTATGAAAATTTTAAACCATGTCTTATAAAGAGGTCCGTCTTGTTATTCCAAACATCATAAAACCCTCATAAATTTTAAATCAGACCATCGTCAAAGTAAACTTTCTTATGAAGAGGAAAATAATCCTAATAACTTTCGATTTGATGGAGATAAGCAGATGACATCTAATCCAATTTCCAAATTAAAATGTTTTTATGTACAGATGTTAAATTTTACGTTAATTTCGTCTCCAAAGCATTCTACGGAGATTGATCGAAGTTTTAGACTATAAAACATACTGTCACAAACTTTTATTCAACCAAAGTATAAAGTGTATTCAAAATGTTATAATAACCCTTCCACAATAAATAATCGCGGATTCTATAAAGATTATGAAACTTCAGTGAACCAAAAAGGCTGTAAACGAGGGAAAATAAAGCCAATTATAAGTTTTCGTTAATTAGAATGCCGAAGTTTGGATCAAACTCTTAACAAGGTTCTGATAATATTTAGAACTATAGACATTGTTTACAACTTTACGTGAATTGTGGGACATTAATAGATTTGTTTATGGGCTATTAAAAATGATTGCACATGACATTATAACTCAGTTTTTACTTATGCATGCAAGATAATAGTGCCAATGCATATTTTTGCTGCTTACTTTTAATGCTTGTATATTTTTACTAGAATAAATTACATTTTCAATTAGAGCTAATAGTTATTAAATTGTTTTTTGTAGAAATGAAATCAAATTAAAATTTGCTTTATTCATATAAATCTATTACAGGCATCTATGAATCGTTTATAGATATTCCATTTTTCGTTATTTCTTTTCGTGAAGTGGTGATAACTACACTCGCCAACTTAAAACTAAAGCTAACAAAGAGGGTTCAAATCGCGCCCAGGTCTAAGAAGTCCACAACATACTTAGTCGTTTTTCACCATCTCACATAATCAATAATAATTTGTAGTACCTATGGAGATAGAGCATTTCACACCCAAGCTTTTTTATCGTTTAAATTACGATGATTTTTCTATAAGCTTTCGTTTTATGAACTCTCAGGCATGCAGGCCTCACGATGTTTTCCTTCACCGTTGAAACAAGTGATATTTGAATTGCTCAAAAACGCACATAACTCCTCCAAAAAGTTAGAGATGCGTGCCCGGGTTCGAACCTCCGACCTCTGATTAGGAGGCAGACGTCCTAATCACTAGGGCACTACAGCTTCAACCCCTGCCATTGGATATTCTAAAATTTTACCCATTTTTATAGATGCAAGAGAACCTACGGAGAAAATTCGAAGCGTACCGTCGAGCAACGCGCATCAAGAGCTTAAATGAGACGTCGGAATACGGCATCAGCTCTGACGTCCTTGGGCAGATTTTCGCCCATTGGCAATTCAAATATAATTACAGGGAGCAGGCGAAATATTTGAATAAATACAGCCATTTTAAGACTAATGTTCAAGGTCTGGATATACATTTTATGAGGGTGACACCTCAAACTACGGGCAATGTTAAGGTAGGAAATTGAAGGGTTAATATTCACCCGCCCACTATTAAGTTTTATCATTTCCTACGTACATAATAGTATCGGCGTTGCTATATAAATATCAAGTATATTTGTATGAAGGTAAAATAATTGAGTTAATTTAACAGTAATACAGACATGACCTGTCATATACAGACATGTATATGACAGGTCATCATCATTGCCCAAATATTAAAGTATCAATTAATATTACAAATATTAAAGTATCACTGCTGCGCATTGCGCATTAGCCTCCTCTCCCGTATAAAAGAAGAATTGGTAGTTAAAACCCACCATGCCGAACTATTGTAGATTGGCTTGATTGGTTTGGAAGTTCTTTAAGGTAAGGGATGGAATACGCCAATTTCACTTAACGAAAACCAAACTACTTGCAAGCTTAGCCCAACTAAAGGATTAAACCCTTATCATAATCTGTAATTGAACATACTAACCACTGGATCAAGAAGTGCTTATTGCTAATTAGGTATAAATCAATCTAGCCATAACTTTAGCCTTGGCTTTACATCTCTACCGAAAAACGTGCCGCCAAGCGATTTAGCGTGCCGGTACGATGTCGTGAGGAAACAAACTAGCGCTATTGTTTAATACTTCTATCATCTTGCACAGCATCATCACTAACCACTAGGTGCAATTTTAGACAAAATAGCCTTATATAACTAGTGGTGGCAAAAAAAAAACTTATGCATTATTACATTACTTATTATACATTAATACATTACTTATTATCGAAATGACAGTTATAAATAAAAAATCCGACAAAAACAGCTTGAATTTAACTAATAAATAGGATAAACTTTATTTCAAAGATAAATATTATAAAGCCAGTCATTCTATGGGTTGGTATTCATTAAGTAAAAGAATTCGTCGGTAGTGGTAAAAGAATAAATCTTTCACACTATTTTCCTTTATAGCAAAGTGATTTAAAAAGCTGCCACGTACTTTAGCACAATGACTGAATCTAAAGTGAGCGGATCGATTGGACGGAATCTAATAAATTAGCGGGGAAATAATGAAAACTGAAGTTTAGTTGGAGTCATTTTATTTACGTAGAACTTTCTCGGAAAAGGAATGTTTATTCAGCTTGTTTTATTAACTTTAGCTTATCACTGAATATGAAATTGTTGGTAATTTAATAGTTAATATACTAGGTTAAAAATATAACTGTAGTATTATGGATGCATTGACATAGGTCTTAGGTTCGATTCCCGTTCAAGTCTGGTTTTTGGTGAAGGGTCCGCTTCAGCGAATGCCATTGGCTGGGTTGCGGATGAGTGTGTCAGCGTTGCTGTGACCCAGCCACTACAGCCAGGCGACACAAAGGAGAATCGCTGGGTTTTAGTGGAGTTTCTGGTCGCCAATCTGACCGCCGGGGAGTCCCTTCCAGGGATGCGTACAATTCCCCAGTGTTAAATAAGAAAAGGCTCGAGTCTGGTCTGGTATGAGGCTTCGGACACCGCTAGTTTCCACCGTACTGACAAGGTACCCAAGCGATTTAGCGTTTCGATATTATTCCGAGTAGAAACCGACAAGGAGGATGCAGTCTTTGGTAGCTTGTCTGGTAGTGCAAAATGAAAATAATAAAAGGAACAAAAGCTTATATGCTCGCCAATCTGACTTTATAAATGGTGTGGGTATAAACTATATTTTTTTTGTTGTGATAGGTGCTTCCGTTGCTGCTGATACACGGCTGGCCGAGTTCAGTGCGGGACTTCTATGATATAATTCCCCTTCTGACCACGCCTAGACCGGAATACGATTACGTATTTGAAATAATTGCGCCAAGTCTTCCCGGTTTCACTTATTCCCAAGTAAGTACTCACTATATAGTCTTTGCCTTTAAGAATCTTTATGGAACCTCCATAAGCCACCAAGGAAACATAAAATGTGGCGAGTAATAAACGATCAAAATATATCTCCTTCAATAAGTTCATAGATAGAAAAAATATATTAAAGTGTTAATTGCTTGTAACTTCTTCGGGATAGATTGAGGTTTTGAATAAAATCCCTTTGAAATAAGCAACGTTTACAAAAGTCAATAAATGGATGAATGATAAACAAGTAATAGTAATTAACGTAGTTTTAAGTGACATTGTGAGGGGGTAAACATAATAAAAAGACTATAGTTTAAAATCTTAGACTTAAAGAGAGATATCGAGTTAATTATCTTTAATATTTTGTCCTATTAGATAAGACTATTGGGCAACTAACACCTCTCGTCGCTTTTGAGTTTACAAATGCATTGTTACTAAAACTATATAATTCGTGTACGTACGCATCAAAAGTTTTGACTTGAACATATTCTCAAAGCATAATATAATTATTCTTTTCATTTAAGGGAGCAGTCCGACCAGGACTTACGACGTATCAAATGGCCATCATTATAAGAAACCTAATGGAGAAAATTGGCGTCAAACAATTTTACATACACGGAGAAGACATTGGAAGTACCATCGGTTCTCATATAGCCACAATATTCCCAAGTCAAGTTCTTGGATTCCATACGAACACTCCTGTTAATCTGTCAAAGTTGGCGCAATTGACTTTGCTAATCGGAGCCATATTTCCCACATATACAGCGGGCGATCTAGCGGATAAAATTTACCCCTTGAAAGATACATTTAGTTACTTTTTAGAAGAATTTGGTTACTTACATTTGCAAAGTACAAAACCGGACACTTTAGGTTCGTATTATTTCATAAGTAGCTTATTCGCGATAACAATTATTTTTGGCCAAATATAGTATGTTAATAACCAAATTTCATAAAGAAATTCAGTGAATTAGGCATATAAGCTTACTATAGAATTATTTGTCCAGTGAAAAGGTCACCAAGCGATTTACCGTTTCGGTACGGTTTCCGTGTAGAAATCGATCAGCATAATTGGTAACTGCCGTACTCTAAATAAGCCCGCTTTTATCTGAGACAGCGTAACCACTTGCCAACAGATGAGATTGCATTCAAGGGCTGACTTTTAGGTATAGCAGTTTCAAATTATGGTAATCAAATTGCTTAGTGGCACGTCTTTATTGGTTTCAAAAAAAACCTGTGGAATAAGCAATTTTTTAACAGAAAGTTATCTCATGTCTCATTTCTGTTCTCGTTCCCGTTAAATGTGTCTAGAAAGATAATGCCTTATAGATCTAATTTTACGTCGACGTTTGTTATGGCTAACTAAAGCTATGGTTATAGTTTAATCGGGAGATCAGTTTTACACAGATCTCGCGGGAACCATGGATTTTCGTGGGATAGTAATAAGCTTAAATATTAATCTAGGATTCAACCAAATTAGTTTCATAGCTCCAGATTTGAGGATTCAAGAGACACTGGACACAAATTTTCGCCTTTACAGTATTAGTGTGTTATTTCTAGGTATAGCCCTTCAAGATTCTCCATTGGGCCTTGGAGCCTACATTATCGAGAAGTATTTACTGTTCACTAATCTTAATAACAAGGTGAGCCAAGATGGTGGTCTTTCCACTTTTGATAAGTCCGCCCTGATCGACAACGTCTTGATGTATTGGAGTACGGGCAGCATCACCACTTCTCTTCGGTTATATAAAGAAAGCATTAATAATTACAACACGGAGGAAGCCCTCGCAAGGTAAGAATACATTTAACCCTTTCGCCCTAAGAAAAGTAAAGTCTTAAATAGGACGGATTATATGGAGTATCGACTTTCCCTTTTAATCTTTCCGGAATACAGGGATGGAACCGTTTCCATCTCCAAAGGCTGTCTCTCAATAAACCTCGATAAGCTTTCCGTACCAATAGTCATAATACACACACTTCAAGTTTTCACAGAATATGTATTCCTATAACCGCAAAAATTAAATAGTTTCCCATACAAGAAACGAATTTTATCAGTGTTTGTTGATTTACATTAATATTGTGATTCTGTGTAGGTAATGCACCGTTTGTAACAAACTTGCATGTATTAAAATTGTATTGTGTTGTGTTGTTTATTATTCCATTAAACAAAAATTGGAATATTTGCATTGTAGTTTTTTTCCACTCAATTCTTCTAAAATACGAGTCACTGAATTCGATGGAGGGTATTTCCCCTTATTTAAAGTTTCCCTAAACTTGCCCAAAGATCGATACAACATTTTGTACGTTTTATAAATATAACAAAATCACCGGCGTATAAGGACGTAAAGAAGAAGACATAATATATAAAACTGATACATTGATAATGTTCTTACAGGATACCAACGCAAGTTCCGACTTGGGGACTCCGAACAAAGTACGATCTTATTCAACAACCTGACTTCATCCTGCGATGGAAGTATCCGAACCTGGTGGGCATGACCAATCTGGACGTCGGTGGTCATTACGCGACCTTTGAAAAACCTAATGAAGTAGCTGATGATATTTTTAAGGCTGTAAATAATTTTTTGACTAAAGCCAAATAAACATAGTGTCGATTGTTTTTGTTTAATTTTTTTGAAATTGTCGACGGTCTTATGAACTCTTTGACTGTAAGATATCATAATTTGTATGAGAGACCAGGCGGCCAGCTCATTACATAATTATTGGATAGTACATTAGTAATATTTAGTACTTGCATATGTTTTTCGAAAAAATGTCGCTATTTTAACTGTCACGTCTTTTGGATATAGTAGGGGAGCCCAAGCGGGGATTTCGGGATTTACTCGAGCGCGGCAGATTAATATACAGGGAGATACCTTGTACCCGGTTATGTTCCTCCACCAAACATGAGCCCCATATATAAGGCCGCGCGTGAAGGATACACGATCAGATTAGTAAAAAAAAATTGACCATCAGAAATTCTCGAGCGCGTCAGATTAAGGTAGGGTGAGTTAATTACATCCTTAAAAGCGTATATTCCACTAATCTGACAATTTGAGAGTGACGTAAAGAAACGGGAGGGCAGCAAAGTTGTAAAAAAAAAACGTCATCTCGACATTCTCGAGCGTAGCTAAATTTTTTTTTATTTTGAAGGAAATAATTCAAGAATGACGAAAAATATATAAAAATATATATATAATCGAAAAAAAATATATATATAATCTGACGATTTCCGCAAGCCGAAATAACAAAAATTCGCCAATAAAGTTAAATGCGTGCAGCTGGGTGATGCCTATATTTCCTTCTCCGCGTTTCTATTTCTTTATCACTCTTTCTCTATTTATTACTCTCTCCGTCCCCAGTCTGGTTTTTGCTGCCATGACGCCATCACAGCTGATCATAAAGACTCGTTCGAGGCATATTGTTTACAACGTGTTTCCAACGTTTTGGCTTTTTTTTGCTATTTTAATATTATTTATGTTAATTAAAGTTTATAAATATTGTTAAAATGTGTATTTTGTGGTGAAAGTGCCTTACAAAAACTTTACAGTAGAAACATTAATCAATTAATTATAAAACATCAAATTTTTTTAAGCCTTTTTTTTTTATAAATACATGTATTCTACATAAAAAAGCATACACTTATTTATTTTCATGCTATTTCTGGAGCTTTCTATTAATTAAGTTCAATTATTTAAAATGTTTTATTTTTTTTTGTCAGATTAGGCGAATCCCTCTAGATAATCGTCAGATTATGAGACAGTACGTTTAGAACATAAAGATGAACCATATATATCTTAATCTGACGCGCTCGAGTATTTCAAATTGGCGAATTTTTTTTGCACATTATGAAACTCGCTGCGACTTTGCGTCACATCGGAATCGTCAGATTAGTGAATGAGAGCTTATTTTTGGTGTACTTAACACTCCCTTAGAAAATCTGACGCGCTCGATTAAATTTTTTTTTTTTCATTTTCAACCCTTATATAAAACCACACGCATCATGCAAACGATCAGATTAACATAAGTACATTATTTAAAATACGTAGGCCATTGATGCTATCAATATCTGACGCGCTCGAAGATGTCCATGCAACAGTTTTTTTTTTACATATTTAAAAATCTATAGCCGCTTCCCCCACCGATGGAAAGGTATATATCATATAACATTTTTTTCTTCTTATCATCTAAGCTTTGCAACCCAATAGGTCTCTACGACGCTCGAGTAAATCCCCATTTAGCATCATGGGCTCCCCTACCAATATAATGAAAGGTTATATATAATTTCACCAATTACTACTGCTAACGAAAAAATTATTTGCTTGTAGCTCGATTTAAAAATAATATCAGAAAATCAGACGAAAGCGCTTCAGAATTTAGTTTACTGGCGGGATGTGTTTTGCAAACTTTGGCTTACACTTTTAGGGTTCTGTTGTTACCAGGTTAGTTTGGCGATTAGGTTAGATGTTTATTTACTTTACATTTTTATTACCTAACTTTCACTTTATAAAAGATATTTTGGGCGGAAAACGCTTATTGAACGAATATGCTTCTATAAATCTCTATAAATTCTACCTACATGGCCTTTGTTTATATAATAGGAAACAACGAGAAACGCGGATGACATAACTTAGCATTAGATCACTTTTCTGAAGTATGATTGCAGAGATTTAAACTGTTAATAAGCCAGGTTTTTATTCCAATCTCCCTGCTGCAGTGTTGAATGCTGTTGTTAAAAAAACTTTGGCTCAGTCCCGAGTTCGATTCTCGGCAACGGCAATTTACAAATTTATCATTTCTGAATATGCTCTGATCTGGTGACAGGCTTCGACCGTGGCACTAGCCATCACCCTGCCGACAAAGAAGCGATTTAGCGTTCCAGGATGATGTTTTGTAGAAACGACTATGGTTTTACCAAACCCTTAATAGGTTAACTTGTTACCATTTTAGACTGCAAGTTCACCAATAGTCATCATAATCATAAATCATCATCATCATCATCATCATGATCAACCCATTCTCGGCTCACTGCAGAGCACTGGTCTCCTCTCAATATGAGAAGGGTTTGGCTGTAGTCCACCACTCTGGCCATGTGCGGATTGGCAGACTTCACACGCTTTTGCGAACGTTATGGAGAATGCAGGTTTCTTTTCCTTCATCGTTGAAGCAAGTGATATTTTAATTGCTTAAAAACGCACATAATATAACGGGTTTGAACCCCCGACCTCTGATTAGGAGGTTGGCGTCCTAACCATTAGGCTATCACAGCTTACTACTTTACTATTACTTACTAGCTTTTCTGATATGATAAAAATAAAATACGAAATATTATGAACTATATCTGGACATTTTTAGGTATTTCAGGGATGCCTGATATAAAAAAAAGAAACACGCGATTGGAATCGGTTCTTTAAAATTGAGTTAACTGCAGCCAGGTCTGCGAGGTATTGGATTTTCTATTTCCTAGGTTTTATTTTGCTTCGGGTTTATAAGCTTATTTCATACTTATGGATTTTAATTACGGAGTTATAATTTAATCATTGCACATACATTTTATAGAAATAACATAGGTTTATTTGAATATTCTCTTAACTACGCCGCAAACATTGTAGTTTTTTTTATTGGTGAGTGAACGAACTGTTAGTTCGTGGACTTTGGTGTTTATAAAAAAAAAAACACCAATTCAAACACCAACTAGTTTATTTAAAATATTTACACACTTTTACACCACTTTTATCGTTTAACTTGGATTACACTTATTGCGCGGTACCCTAGTGAAGGCTTATAGGAGCCGGAGTAAGTTCTTAGTCAAGAGCTGAAAGCCAGCCGGCAGGCCTAGACCGGGTCCGTAGCTGGGCAGCTATTTGACTAGAGAACTATAACTGACTGGATTTGGAAAATGTATGGAATTTATAGGCCCATATTGCTGACTGACAATTTATAATTGGGGTCAAATTGGAAATAGCAATTCAGCAATATGTGTCCTATAGTTAGGGTTGTAACAGAACGTTCGAACTGGCTAAAGTAACTGCCTTTCTAGAGCTATCAACGCTGGTGACACTTACCATTTCGTCCTTCTTTTTTTGCTTTTAACTATTACAACAGTTTAGTTTTCTCATATCGATTCACACTTCTCTCTTGCCTCTTCTTCCACGTAAACGTGGAAACGTAGGCCTTAGTTACTTCCTCGTTTCTTTCTTATTTCACGTAAAACTTCTCTTAAGAAGGAGACCCCTTTCTTTTGTTGTTGTTGTAAGTTTTGTATCATCCCATTTACTACTATCTTTTATATATTGATTTATAATTTGTTTTATTGCAACAGCAATATAGGTACTTGCTTGTGCTACACGGTACCTACACGGAATTCCATACTTGCACGTATTCCCTCCTAAGCAACTTGATGTGATCGTTCACGCTTTAGGATAAGTAACTCAGTGTTTCAATTTTTTTTGGTTTCACTTACGTGCTTCTAGCCTAGAATATATTATTGTGAGGTTTTAAATTATCCATTGTAATATTAAAAATTCGTTAGTAACTTTTCCAAACTATTGATTAGATCTTGACAAATATCGGTAAGGATTTTTTTTTTATTCGACTGCAAGTTAGACCTTGACTCCATCGTTCCTGATGGTGAATGATGATTCAAGATGGTAGTGGATGGTAGGGTATGGTAGTTTTAAAAAGTCTGTACTCCTAATGGTTTTCTACTCAATATCGTACGGAAACGCTAAATTGTCTTCTCTTTATCGGTAGGGTAAATAGCCACGGCCATAGCCAGACCAGATCGGTGAAAATTTTGGTACATACTTTCTTCACTTGTAACAACTAGAACTGTGTGAATTAAAATAGAATCTTTGCGCGTCATAAAAGGACAATTCAATTAGTTAGTTTTTAGGGATGATTTATTTCGAAATTAAGTAGTAGTAAGTTTAATTATAGCATCAAGATGTAATTTCGCTTAAATTTATACAATAAAAATTTCAGGTTGAAAAGTACCTAGGTTCTAATTCAGTTTACGTTCTTTAATTCAGCCCACATTTTTTTTGCCGTTGCTCTGAGTGAATGACAGATGAATTAACAAAATCACTGTTCATGCGCCACAGTAAGTATATAGTGTAAGATTCTGGGTTCGATTCCTAGTTCGAGTCTAGTCTGGTGAATGTCTGCGGCCGTGGCTAATTACCACCCTAATGGCAAAGATATATCGCCAAGCGATTTAGATTCCCGGTACTATGCCAAGTAAAAACCGATGAGGAGGATGTTTTTTTTTTACATTCTACAAGTTAGCCCTTGGCGGCTATCTGACCTGGTGGTAAGTGATGTTGCAGTCTAGGATGGAAATGGGCTAACCTTTTAGGGGTATGGTAAACCCACACTCCTGATTGGTTTCTACGCGACATCGTGCCGGAACGTTTAATCGCTTGGCAACAAGTCTTTGTCGGTAGGTCGGTAACTAGCCATGGCCGAAGCCTCCCACCAGACCAAACTCGAGCCGGGAATCGAACCCAGGACGTCCAACATTATAATGCGACAGCGCACACTCTGTGCCACGGAGGTGGTTTAAATAATGTTTGGAGCTGATAACGCATCGGTGGCTTCTCTGATGCTGCGGGTGTTCAAGGGCAGTTGTAATCACTTAACACTATCTGATCGTTCGCCCACAATGTAAATATAAAAGAAAAAAATAAGTATGCAAATCATCATTATATTTGAATCGAATTTCCATTTTCTCACTCACCATCCTCATTTTCCACATTCCGATTCCATTATAAATCAATTTACAAATAAGCAAGCCAACTCGATAAGCAATAATCGTTTACAATCGAATCAGCATTGCTAAATCAAGTTTGGCGTGTCTCCGCGATTAACAGTCTTTAGGTTTTTACTTTTCTCTCTTCCGTGGGAAATAAAAATACTGCGATGCAGCTTATTCCGTTGGGTTTTGTTACTATTGAGAGCACTGAAAAGAAACGTACCTTTACTTTTTAAGGGATACAGTTCTCTTATTCAGTAACTTTTCTGACAAGATACCAACCGGTAGACTCATCCAAATATTTTCTTTTTTTGAGACTTTAATCCGAAACGGATATGCCAGATCATTTATCTTCTTCCTAATATACCAACTTGTCATGATAATATTGTAATGTACATTAGTTTTCATTTAATACAGTTTTCACCTGTTTCGATATCTCAAGAATTCTTTAGGCAGTATCAGCTTAACCTCGATATCGCCGGAAGAACCAAAACGTTAATTATACATCAAACAGTTTAGATAAAACTTAAAATAAAACTTACATTAACCTAAAACTAAAAATGTTATATTAAATCGACGGTAAATAAGAATTTTATGAAATACGCGTATGGCTAAAATCACTTGAAAATTGAATTGAAATTGAAATTGGCTTGAAATCGCTGAAATCAATGAAAATTGTTGGTCGACAAAAAAAAAAAACTATTTACCCTAATATATTCTTCATTAATACTGTTTGATGATTATGATGAAGCCTACCAAACAAAAGAATATAAAAAAAAATCATTATGCTAAGAAAGATTGATAAAGGACTTTTGTATCCACCCTCTTACACTTATTATACAACCTTTTCTTTTCTTTAAAGTCTATAACCACAAGCTCTTGTAGATTCTTTCTTTTGTCGCCTCATTACGGGTCTCCGTCATGATTAGTTTTGCCTCCTTCATTTACAATTCAAACTCAACAAACCGAGCCCGGACGAAACACTCTAAAATACACCTTAACTTGAACTCTGTAGTATTCATTTACATTTGACCTGTTCAGCAATTTAAGGAACATTGCTCTGTGACAAGCTCATTTGGTTCGCAAAACAGTTTTACCTGACTTCCCTGTTCATTGTGTAAAGATTAAGCTCTGTATTCTTGATTACAGTATTACTTACGCATTGAAATTCCGATGGCATGTCTTTTTCAAAACGTTTCTTTTGATCTAACCTCGCAAAGATTAAGATGCCTAAAATTAGTAACGCCAAAAGCACAAATATAATCTATATATATATATAAAAGCGAAAGGTCACTTACATACTTACATACTGACTTACATACATACTGATTAAACACGAGATCTCAAAAACTATTGCACGGATAAAGCTATAATTTAGCAAGTAGGTAGTTGGTAGTTAAGAGATGTCAGCTAAAAAAGGATATTTGGAAATTCCACCCCTAAGGGGGTAAGATAGGGGTTGGAAGTTTGTATGAAATTTCTTTGAGTTAGAGACACAAAAATTTGCATTAAGATTAATAATAATAAATAAAAAACATGTGCAAAAAATTGTTTTTTAAATATTACCTGTTAAGGGTGGTAAAATAGGGGATGATAGTTTTGCTTATTTTTTTATATAGGTTTCTTTTAGGGCTTAAGTATAAGGTTAGAATTTTTTTCATCCAAATCTACCTCGAAGGGGGTAAAATAGGGGTTTGAAATTTGTATGCAAGTCCTATGTTTTTTAAATTAAAAGCACGAAAATCGGCAATTTGACATTTGCCTGTAGCTTATTTTCTGAAGCAATCACGGGAAATCAGCAATTCTACGCCGGCGAAGTCGCGGGCAATAGCTAGTGCGGAAATAAATTTAAAGTGAAATCAAAATAATTGTGGTATATTACCACGTAAAAGTTTATGTCTACAAGACATTGCCAACATGAATCTATAAATTGTCTTCTACATCCTGAACCGATTAATAAAAGTAGTTAAATTTCTTGTAAGCCTGGAAGAGTTGTTGGTTAGTAACTCGTTGTTGGCAAGTTCGAGGTATAATAGTATACTCGCATTCTCAAAACTCTGCCGTTACTCGTTGTCCCATTTCTTGTAGCTTTTTCACCAGCTTAAATTTTAATCCTATGCGGTAAGACACCAGCTTTTCAAACTGTTAAAAGTTGTATTATCAATGCAAGTTTAATATTCTAAAGGGTCTACCATATTTACTAGTATATATCAGTTTTTTTAATAAGTTTTATGTTATAAAGGAATGATGTTGAATTTGTACTCCCAGCTACAAAATCTTTATGTAGATACTGGGTAGTAGAACATAATACAATTCACCTAGGCAATACATGTTATATTGTATTTGAAATGTTTTATTAGTCAAGCTCTTTGATTTGATATCCGTGTTGATGGTGCTGTAAAGATGTAAACCACTTTTTACAAACAATTACATAGACGACTTAAAAACAAAATGTCTGGTACAATTCCAGATCAAAAAATTGAAGGTAAGGTAAGGTTCTCAATTGCAAAAAAAAGGCACATTGAAGGTAAGCTTAAAGAAATCTGAATAAAAAAGTAAAAATAGTAAAAAAGATATTACGCTATTTAATAAAACTAGCCTATGCCCGTAAGTTCGTTATGTTCCTGTGGCTGCAAATTTCAGATCCGTGGTAAATCTTTAATTTTTCTGAGTAACTTATCCTATCCGCCCGATTTCAGGTTAGTGATCCCAGGGTCCTGATAGGGAAACAGGAGTCTTGAACACTGAACTATTATTTCATGGATTTTGCATGCACGAAATGCGTGTACAATGTCTACGTAATGGCACGTTATTGAATATTACACCCAGAAAACTTTTCTATCGACCGATGCACAATTTTTTATTTTTTTTACTACATCGCGGACAACCGAGCATACGGGTACCTGATGTAACGTGATCATCGTCACCCGCGAACAGCTACAATTCCAGAGGAGCCAATGATGTGTTGCTGGCTGAACCCATCCTCCTAATCTGTTTCTTATCGGCATCTTACCGGAACCCAAGACCTACAACGTTTCAATACGATAGCGGACGCACTCCATCACGAAGGTCGTCATGAAAGAATCACTCATAATTCAATTATTGATCAACCCATTACCGGTTCACTACAGAACACTGGTTTCCTCTCAATATGAGAAGAGTTTGGCCATAGTCCACCACGCTGGCCACGTATGGATTGGCAGACTTCACACGCCTTTGAGAACATTATGGAGAACTCTCAGGCTTCCTTACGATGTTTTCTTTCACCGTTGAAGCAAGTGATATTTTATTTTTTAAGCAGTCAAAATATTACTCATAATATATTATATTTAATTTAAATACACTACAATTCGTTTATAACATGCAGATTATAATAGTTAATTAACTATACTCCACATCAAAGTAAATAAGCGCAGAATATTTATCAAATAATGCAGTTTCGGCTTATCAATCAATTTGCATGTTTGAATATTCGCTTTAATATTAATGGATGTTGACTACGTAATCCGAGATTGGTGGCAAGCATTTTTAACAATTAATGTGACTGTTTGGAATACTAAAAACGTGTTTAACAAGTAGGTAATGGTTCGGAAATTCGATAGATATTTAATTTAATTTAGTACCCTCTATAAATTGCCTTGGTGGTCCAGTAGCTAATATGTAAGTTAAAGGTATATGACGAGTCAAGGGCGTCCGAGTTGTTTTTAGTAAGAGTGACGTCAGCATTGTTTACTTTCGCTCATAGAAATTAAAACCGCAACTTGCGGGATTACACTTTTATTGCAACAATAACTAAGAGGTCCGAACGGTCCGACGTCTCGAGCGAGAGGCTACTGGCAAAATTGTGTTATTAGTGATTTAAAGAGTACAAATGTGGGTAATTATTGAATTCTTGAAGTTCTTGGCGCCGCTGAATGAAGTTAATAACTCCTTCGCGCCGACATATACAATTTTATAACAAATTACCAAATAAAATTTCGGTGATGTCACTCAATAAGTTCAATGTTTATATAAAACGTAAGCTTGTAGAAAAGTCCTATTATAGTTAAAAGGATTATGTAAATGGTAAACAAGCTTGGGTATAAAATATTGCTCTAATAAGATGGCTCTTAAATAATTTGAAGTGGCATGTAAGATGGTAATAACAAATAGATAATTTACCTGGTAAAATTCATTTAGGGCTTCTTCTTAGACCAGCGCGCGTTTGTCATTCTTATAGCTTTGGTTTTAAGTTAACGAATGTAGTTATCACCACCAACTCACTGCTATGCAAATTATTGACGCATAGAAAGTGCCTTTTAAAGAATTATTTGTATAAAGATTATGATTGATTGATTGGTAAGCTACGGACCAGTTTGAATCTTCCGCGATTTTCGCAGTTGGAAACTGGTAAGCTGGTCAAGAATAGGAATAACATTAAACAGTATACGTGGTGCTCTTCTCCCAAGTTTATGAAAGAGCTACAGGAATAGCACTGTTGCGATACTATTTTCTCGAGCCCTCTGTGCGGTTTTAGTTATAAGATAGATTTTGAGAGGGTTATCAATCAATCGTAACTAAAGAAATTGCAGATATTTACAAATGTTTTCAAACATGGCAACTTGCTAGTGAATGTTTACTAGGGGTGTCGCAAAACACTGCCGGTACTAAACAAACCGTGATAGCCGTTAATTTTTAGTCAGGCAGCAGAGACCTAACCTAACCCTACCTACCTAACTGTTAACCTAATAATTGTTTGATTGTTGACAAACTCCACTAAAACTTACACTCACGTCATTGTCAGAAAACACATACCACCGGGCTCCAGTAGGTATGATTATCAAGATTTGGGGGACAACACATCGCTTTTACAAATCTACTTCCAAAAATATCGTAGAAATAAATAAAACATTTATTCTTAGTTATATACTCGTACAAAAGTAATATCGGAGTACCTGCATCGTTAATCATATAATATGAACTTTTGCATTCATCACACAGATCATGGTCAAAATATAATGAGTATATAGAAATGAGTAATTCTATACGTTATGATCAATATAACAAGAACATCAGAAAGTAGTATAACTTCGCAGAAATACAATGAGAATTATATTTGCCTCAGAAGCATGAAATAATGAAATCCTTTGTGGAGCAGAATAAATAAAACGATGGTTTGAGAACATAATATTATGTTTGTGGTATTATGTAATAGAATTAACCCTACCATAGCGGGTAGAATATGACGTAGGTCTCGTTAAATCTTATTACGTCCTATTATAACAGTACCTACTATTAGCTTTCAAGTAAACTGCACTGCAAGATTATTTTGGTTTATATTTTACTTTACGGTTTCACTGTGTATGTAAACCTATAATCCGCTTCGGTTGCGCAAGTTTAGTTGCCTAGCATATATCTGACAACTATAATATATTGTATGTTACATAAGCATTGCGTATATTTTTTTATATGTACAACGAGTGATCTTCTTTTACCTGCCGATATGTATTTGGGATCTTACGAAGGTTTTGCTGTACTTTATTTAATAATGAATAGAAGCTGGCGTTACTTTGCGGAAGTCCATGATAAACAACAAAGAGCAAGTATAATTTGCTATATTCCGCCGACAACCGGGACAAAATCTTCCACTAGTGGAAGATTTTGTGTGGTGTTATATTATACAAATCTACCGGTTGTCGGCGGAATATAGCAAATTATACTTGCTGTTTGTTCTTTATTTAATTACAAAAAAAGGCGTAGTTTTGTTTAGTAGTTTTTTCTTATCTAGTTTATGTACTATTTACTGTACAATATTTATCCACAGGACAACATTTATATTTTAATCGTCATCGATATGATATACTTCAGGTAATCTTTGGAATATCGCGAAATATGTTTGTTTTAGAAGCTTGTTCTTGAAGAAACGGCGACCTTGAATCTTTAATCATACTTACTTAGTCAATACCTCTTCGCACACATAAAGAAGAGCTGATAAAATGGATCAACATCCCCCGAAGATTTTTTATGATTCATAAAATACTAGTGTTACATCGATACGGTATAAAGCTAGAATTGGAGTCAGTAAAAAGGGATAAGGAATAAACCGCAGGAAGCCCATTCAATCCAGATAAAAGGTTTCCAATGCAGATGTCTTTTTAGAAACTCTGGAATATATCGAAAAATCTGCTGTGAATTTATTCCCATTTTAGAAATCTTTTAAAGGTTTTGTATTTTAAAATGTATAAAATTCAAACATGCAATTTACTCAGAAAATATCCCTTACTGGGTTGCTGGTTGAGTGGTTGTTATTTTCTTTAACTAACAAACACATTGTTTTAGGGTAAAATTCCCAAATCAGGCCGAGTAATGCAAATAAATAAAATTAATTGGAGTTAGATGCAGATGTATCGAGACTAAACTATGCACATATGAGTAAGTATTGCAAAGTGTGTAGTGTATTATACTTGTATGTCGTATTTTTTGGACAGACGAGACAAATGAGACATTTTTACTCACGCTTTTTTTCGGGCTGACTATTAGCTGTGCTAACCCTATTGGTTGCGACAGCATAGCCGGGTTGTTTGGCCAGCTTCGGAGAGAAGCTCTGCCAGAAGAAATTTTGAGCCCTCGGTCTCGATGAAACTAAGGGAACGTCATGTGAGGCCGAACCTCGGCTTAGGCGACGTTTAGGATAACGGGGGGGTCGGACGGTGAGTGGTCCGTACGTCCGTACGTACGAGGCCGTGGATGGAGCCCACGTCCGGATGACGTAAGATAGCGGGGCCCTCGTCTTCGCCGGCGAAGACGGTGTGTAGCGTATGATTTTGGTGGTACGAGTATGTTGTCAGTAGTCATCTGATCGTCAGGGTCAAGAAGGATATGTTTAGGTCTCCTCTTTCGGAGCGCTTAGGTCGGGGGAGTAAAAAGAAGCCGCAACTACGAGAGCGTTGGGGTGTCGGATTGACTCACGCTTCGTCTATTAGTCGTGGTCATTGATTTACCACTAGCCGTAGATCGATCATTAACGCTCAAAAAATGGGATGGAAAAGTAGTGCACATATAGCGACGCGTGCACTCCTTTCCCCCAGTGTGTGACAAGGCTAGACGAAAATCACTGATTCTAACACTCGAGCTGTATAATCCGAATGAATTACAAAGCACTACGCGCCGCTATAGATATTATTACGGCCAGATGTCTAGTGTCTTAGACGGGTTGTAATACATCGATATACCGATATGTAGGAATGTATAGTTAGTTGATGACAAATTCTCGCCTTGTTTTTGTATGACGCGCTCTATCTACGGCTAGTGGTAAATCAATGGTCGTGGTACGGAATTTTGTTCACGGAATCCACCTCGCGCATAGCTGTCCTTACTTTGATAATTAGTGTCATTTTTATAAGTTAAGCAAAATATGGGTTAAAAGTGAAGGAATCTAGGTTTATCCTGGGAAATTATTAGGTTAGGTTCAGCTAGAAGGAATAGAATTGGCCGCCGTTGCCTCCTTTTGCGAGGAGGTGATGAAGCAGAAGCAGGCAGCGGAACGGCGCCGGGAGCATGACGCAGACGCGCATCCTATCCGGCGTCGTAGGACGGGGCGCAGGCGACGGGCGCATGATCGCCGCCTACCCCCCTGACGAGGAGCTCCGGGTGATGGATGAGAGGTATCCTCACCCGTCGAGTGTAATCCTCGGGTAGTAAGGCGCACCCAATGTTCCTGGCGCGCCTCAATTTGGAGTTAGGGGGCCTCGATCATAGGCCCCCGGTGAAGGGTCTGCCTCGGCGGACGCCGCTGGTTGGGTTGCGGTCGTGTGCGCGGGTGTACCCGTGACCCAGCCACCAGGCGACGCGTAGGAACATCGCTGGGTTTTAGTGGGTATTCTGGTCGTCAATCTGGCCGCCGGCGAGTCCCACATACCCCGTCGGAAGCGACGCAGTCTTGTCTGCGCCGCTTCCGGAGGGGATGCGTAAACGCATTTCCCAGCGGGAAAAAAAAAAAAAAAAAAAGAAGGAATCTAGGTTTATCCTGGGAAATTATTAGGTCGAACGACATGTAAAATTGTAATCGCACACCGCAACGACCTTTGCAAACAGATTCTTTAGTTCAGAACAAACCGACTAATTAACGAGATGCATTCACGAAGCTCGACGCGCTGCGAGTGCAATTAGTGCGCTCGATGACGAATTATGTCTGCTATGTTCATCTCTTTTACTCTCACAGTGGTTGTGGCCATGAAACGGGACGGAAGATGCACTATGAAATTAAGACTGAAGGATTATTATAATGATGAAATAGTGGATGATATCCTCGATCTTTAGGGTTCCTCATAATTGGAAAATGGAAAGCTACTAGGGTAACTTCGTCAATCTATCTAGTCATATAACGGCTTAGTATCAAATAATATTAAAGTTAATAGTCCCACTTGGATAAACACGATCGGGGTTTGGTTGGATTGTACCTATAAGTATTATGTTAAAGTAAAAGTAATATATATTTATATATATCCATATATCGAAGCGGTAGGTCGGCGGTTCGAATCCGGGCACGCACCTCTGAAATTTTCGGAATTATGTGCGTTTTTAAAAATTAAAATATTATTTGCTTCAACGGTGAAGGAAAACATCGTGAGAAAACCTGCACGCCTGAGAGTTCTCCGTAATGTTCTCAAAGGCGTGTGAAGTCTGCCAATCCGCACATGGCCAGCGTGGTGGACTATGGCCAAACCCTTCTCATATTGAGAGGAGACCCGTGCTCTGTAGTGAGACTGTGTGATCATGATGATGATGATCCATTTATTTTTTAAGAAAATATAAAAAAAAAAAGATATAGGTAGCCATAAAAAGCATGCTATACAATTTTCACAAGTAGAACTCTAATAGTACTCTTGAAGTTCCACAATCATGAATTAGCACCAACGTATGAACTCAGTCATTCCAACTTCCGTACCTCTATGGAGCTATTGCTAGAGATGGAGAGTAAAAATGTTAAGAAAAGGTTACCAGGCCACGAGAGGAAAGGATTTGATTTGCATGTTCGAAAAAGAAAAATCACATATTTTTCATTTGATATAGCGTTAAATAGTGATAACAAAAACGGTGAAAGCCTATGGTTAAACCTTCAGCATCCAATTCGCGTGCTGAGAATTCGAACCCCGGCCCGCAACGATTGTTTTGTGTATCTTTCTTCCACCCGGATACCTAAGTGAATATTATTACAATGATAGGACAGTACACGCAGAAAAATCCTGGCAACCTCGCAATATATCCTCAAAATTATCTATTTGACTAATTAAAAAAAAGTTTATCCTATCCTATTTATCCTGCAGACAAAACCTCTATAAATAAAAGTGTAATAAAGGGAAAGCGTAGTAATTTTACGTACAAAGTTAATTTAGGTCTAAGCCGCGCTTGATCCAATAAATTTTTCTATTGCGGAAACCCGCGGCTTTATTAGATGAAAATATTATCATAACACCCACCATGGTGGAAACAGGGGCGGAAATATTAAATTTTGAGGAAAAATTATAAATGAATATTAATTATACAGTCTTTTGGCTGTTATTTTGTTCCAGACTTTTATGTTTGTTTCCAATGTATGATTGATCTTCATTACATAAATACCTTACTAAATGTTCAAAAGTAAAATTGTTTTATTCCAACATTAATATTGTTTTTGACGACCTCCGTAGCGCAGTGCGTGCGCTGTTAAAGTTGGAGGTCTTGGGTTCGATTCCCGGCTCGAATCTTGGTTTGGTGGGAGGCTTCGGTCGTGGCTAGACCATACCGACAAAGTCGTATCGCCAAACGATTTAGCGTTCCGGCATGATGTCGCGTGGAAACCAATTAGGAACGTGGGCTTATCACACTCCTAACAGGTTAGCCCGCTACCATCCTAGACAGCATCATCACTTAGCACCAGGTTAGATTGTAGTCAAGGGCTAACTTGTAGTGTAAAAAAAAAAACCTTGTATCGGCATAATGAACCGTTTTTTATTTTTATCAACTACAAGTTAGCCCTAGACGGCAATCTCACATGGCGTAATGCAGTCTAAAATGGTAGCGGGCTAACTTGTTAAAGGTATGGTAACAGCCATAATAATAATTGGTTCATGCTATACTTATATTAATCATTATTAATTAATTTGCGAGGTAATAGTAATTCGTTAACTTAAATCTAAAGCTATGATGGTTAAAAACTCGTCCAGGTCTAAGAATAAACCCACAAGAAACATGGCAAGCTTTATTCTTTGATATCACTTTCTCAAATAGTCAGTAATTAATTATAATCAATCAATTTGCAATGAAATTCATAACCATGTTTCTGTTTTCATTTTCTAGTCCTTTATATAAAAAAAGAGTTCATAATATTATAAAAATTATGATTATTGAGAGACGTCTCCAAATATTTAGTGTATCGACTGAAGTGAGTCATTATTATATAGCAATATACTCGTAATATTTCCTTGGATTTTTATGATGGTTAAAAACTCGTCCAGGTCTAAGAATAAACCCACAAGAAACATGGCAAGCTTTATTCTTTGATATCACTTTCTCAAATAGTCAGTAATTAATTATAATCAATCAATTAGCAATGAAATTCATAACCATGTTTCTGTTTTCATTTTCTAGTCCTTTATATAAAAAAAGAGTTCATAATATTATAAAAATTATGATTATTGAGAGACGTCTCCAAATATTTAGTGTATCGACTGAAGTGAGTCATTATTATATAGCAATATACTCGTAATATTTCCTTGGATTTTTTTTTTAGTTCAAAAAGATATAAGTATTTTTGTAATAAATTTTATAATTCTCATATCGACATATTAACTTTCAAATAATATATATCGTATATACACTGGCAACATATTGTATTTACTTTTATTATAATATATACCTCATGACTCATTTTTATTATATTTTACAGACAAAACTAAAACCACTGCAATCAAAACTACATACTACAATAAATATATCTACTTAGTTTCACAGCCACGCTCGTTCCACATAGTCAATCAGGCAATACACAAGATGCATCTATTTGTTATCTTCCGTCCCACACTACAGTTCTAATTGCTATGCGTGTGAAAGAGTTGACTATAGTATAATTTGTAAACAAGTGCGCTTTAATTGCACTCGCGAAGCGACGAGCTTTGTGAATGCACCTCGTTAATTAGTTTGCTTGTTGACGACTGACAGATATTGTATTATTGAAGCAAAGATTTCTAAACATCTAGCTGGGACGTTCGGAAATTTGTAGACAGTAGATTGTATACTCATAGTTGGTAAAAAAATGTAGGTGTCCAATTTGACAGATATTGTATTATTGAAGCAAAGATTTCTAAACATCTAGCTGGGACGTTCGGAAATTTGTAGACGGTAGATTGTATACTCATAGTTGGTAAAAAAATTTAGGTGTCCAATTTGACAGATATTGTATTATTGAAGCAAAGATTTCTAAACATCTAGCTGGGACGTTCGGAAATTTGTAGACAGTAGATTGTATACTCATAGTTGTTAAAAAAATTTAGGTGTCCAATTTGACAGATATTGTATTATTGAAGCAAAGATTTCTAAACATGCTGGGACGTCCGGAAATGAGACAGCAAAATAAAAAAATTGCGGTGGTTTCGAATGTCTACTCCCGTAGTTAATCATAATTAATGTTTTCCAAAATTTTTATATCAAAGAATGAAGTAAGTATCTTCAACGCTATCCGTAGGTAAGAATAGTAAAAGCAGCACTAATAAATTAAATCTGTGCTCTTAAGATATTGGATTAACTTCTACTACTTACGAGTATGTGGTAAAACTCTTACGGTGTGACTTTTTAGTCTGTCATAAATTGACTTATCAGATAACCGTTGATGCTATTGAATTTAAGTTTGTAATCGTTAAAAAATATCATGCTTATCTTTCTTTAATACAAATAAATTTATGTGATGGTTGAAATTAAAGTGCAGTTGAAATTAAAGAAGTACAGTTGAAATAATTTACAACAATAGATTTTATGGAAACCCTAGGCTATAGTCTACGTATAAGTTCTCATGAAAATTTTATTGTGTATGTGTTAGAACTCAGATTTACCAGAATAAGTATTCGACGGGAACCGTAATTTTTTTAAGGGATAAATGAAGCCTTTGTGCTATTCCACAGTATAGTGTATCTCTGTGCAGAATTTCATCAAATTATGAACATCTGCGGTGATAGCCTAGTGGCTAGGGCGTCATCCTCCTAATCAGAGGTCAGCGGTTCGAATCCGGGCACGTGTTTCGAAGCTGTAAAATAATGCATTCCAATAAAAAACACTAACAAATTCAGTTAGGTAACGATTGAGTATTTTAAAATACGTCCGCGAAACAAAACCAATTGAAGAGAGCTTCGAAGCTGGCGGGAGAGAGTAAAGAAAAC
Organism: Lasiommata megera; assembly: GCA_928268935.1. NCBI lineage: Eukaryota > Metazoa > Arthropoda > Insecta > Lepidoptera > Nymphalidae > Lasiommata > Lasiommata megera. The sequence continues at coordinate 12,000,664 of OV743314.1, read as the reverse complement.
AATTTTGCACTACTCGAACGTGTTTTAGGATAGATTCTAAGGATTGGAGCCCGATTGCCGCGTGTGTAACTGTATCTAAACTTTCTCGAGCAAGTTTGCACTTTGAATCTAAATAACATCCTCTATTTCCTAGCTAGCTCGTTATTGGGACTACGTTTTAATTACTAGATAATATTTAGATGTCACATTCCTAATTATAGTTTGATACTAGAGTCTGTATATTGAACGAAACTAGATAAGTGTTGTAATTATTATATTGAAAAGTCTTTTCTTGAACAAACTCTCATGCTCTGGTCTACACATTTAAAGTTAAAGTGAAATTCTTTTATTTATTATGTGTCTGAGCTTTACGAAGGCTATTTAATAAACTTTATTAATTATGAAATAACAATCAAAGTTATCCAAAAAATATAAAAATTTAAGCCATACTATATTAAGTATTAGAAATGGGAAAATTCGTTTGTTTATTTGATAAGTTTGATTGCCTCCACCGTTTAACCACTTATCTTGACGTAATTTTCCAGAGACACATGAGTTTGACTGGCATCCTGGAGACGTACTCGTAAGAGTATATTTTGATTCCGAAAGTGTACTAGGAAATAGTTGCCGTGATTAAAAAAAAACATTATTTTAGCTACGGCTTTCGTTGTGATATAATTACGGTAAAGTACGATAATAATAAGCTGTGATAGCCTAGTGGTTAGGGCGTCAGCCTCTTAATCAGACGTCGGCGGTTCGAATTCGGGCACGCACCTCTAACTTCTCGGAGTTATGTGCGTTTTTAAACAATTAAAATATCACTTGCTTCAACGGTGAAGGAAAACATCGTGAGGAAACCTGCACGCCTGACAGTTCTCCATAATGTTCTCAAAGGCGTGTGAAGTCTGCCAATCCGCAAATGGCCAGCGTGCTGGACTATGGCCAAACCCTTCTCATATTGAGAGGAGACCCGTGCTCCGTAGTGAGCCGGTAATGGGTTGATCATGATGATGATGATGATGATGACGATAATAATAAAAGAGAGCGATAAGGAATTCCAGTGGCGGGACTGCGTCTGTGGTCGTTGGGTTTAGTTGTAGTAAGTGCGGACGTAACTGTCTTTCACGGATTGGTCTCCACAGTCACCGGAGAAAATACTTTCGAGACAATGTTTAAACCGTCTAGAATAGACATAAAGCCTAAATAATGATGATCTTACCTACGAAGAAGCGAGCACGAACGGGTACGAACAGCTAGTGTAAAAAATAACATTTCAGGCTAATCCAACCGTAAGGAAATTGGTGCATTAAAGGAAAACGTGATTTTGACTAAAAATTGGAACACGCCTACATTCTGATTAAAAATTGTGCTCGTAAACAAAACAGACGCGAGCTAAAATGAAACGAAATAAGAAAGGCATTCGGAGCGAACGTGTTGAGATGAAACGTTGATCAACTCATTTGTATGAACAGTCACGTGCTGCAGGTACATGATGTCAGTTCGAAAATAAGCTCTAAATCCTAAGTATCAGAAACTTCAAATTCAAAACGAGAAGCTCACGTTGTATAGCGAAACGAAATTGATTTGGAACATAAGGAGGTAGAATATGACTTACATCCTGTTACTTGTATAAGGATCATATTACGATATTAAGGATTACATAAACGACAAAAAAGCTTGGGTGGGAATTGCTCCATCTCCATAGGTACTATAATGTATTATTGATTATGTGAGATGGTGATAACAAAAACACCGGCTAAGTTTATTGTGGGTTTCTTCTTAGACCTGGGTGCGATTTGAACCCTCTTAGCTTTAGTTTTAAGTGGTCGATTATAGTTATCACCATCAATTCATGAATGAATATATAATGAAATTCATAGATGCCTGTAATAGGTTTATGTGAATTGAAGTGAAGCTATTTTTGATTTGATTAGTATTTTGATGGAAAGTGTTCTCTGTTGTTTAAAAAAATCAAGTGACGGAGTTTGGACAATGTACACAGCAATGATATCTGGTTATAATCACTAGCATATGATCTCTTCTTAGAACATAAATAAATCGGTCAGAAGTCCGGTTAAAACAAAATTACATTTTCTACTACTAGATATTACTCGGACAGAAAGAAAGTAAGTGAGTTGTACTCGTATAGTGGGTTTATAATTTATAAAATTCTGCTACTACATATTACTCGAAAATAGTAAAGTAGTGAATGGTACTCGTATAGTGAGATTATCATTTCTAAAATTCCGGAACATTGGTGGTACCTATATACCTACCTGCTAATAACAATATTCTCGGAATTTAACCATTCTGATTATTATCATAGGGAATAGTCATAAGTAATGACTTTAGAAACGTATTTTTTTTGTTGGAATGATGTACGGTTTACAAAAAAGGTAGACATGCCCCTTTATTTTAATTATTTGCGACTTGTATGTCGAAATATTTTTTTTCATTTCTTAATATCAATAGATATCTATTGACATTAAGCTTGGAGTATGCGTTTTGCATAACATGGACCATCGTTTTATATTGAAAATAAAAGATAAGAACGCTTAGCAATATAGACGAATATTCGCTGCATCCGCCTAGACTTCCCAAAGCAACAAATCGAGTGAAAGGTTCTCTCTTGAATAGAGCGGATTCGATGCGGATTGAATTTAGATTTAAAAGCACCACCGTATTCGTATTCTTCAGTGGGTGTATTATATATAGCATTTTATTGTGCTTCAAAATTTATGAATATCATATTATTTGGTCAGAAGGGTTAATGATATTTTCATATCATAACATATTATGAACTTCAGTTGAATAGTCGTTCGTTAACAATAGCCTACTCAACGCGTTTTCTTTTGTATGTTTTAATTAACATAATTTTATGAGTGTAATCGCTACATCGATTACCATATTCGGTTCTTATTCCATTTTTACTTGTTTGATTATTATTACAAGGACTTTGATATAGATATTGCGTTAGGACTCGAAAATTTAAATTCTTGTAGACAGTAAAATCTTTTATAGAATTTATTAAAGGCTATTTAGTCTTGGAGTTTACATATAATTTCTTATGAGCTGACACATTAAAATAATTCATTTACACTGCATTAGATCACAGGTTTGTATTAAATTGCTATGGGAAGAAAAATAAAAACATAATTTGCTCAGTTATTCTATCATCAAATAGCCCCAAAAGTTTAAAAGTTGATAAAGTATAAAAAACGAGTTTAGTAAATTGAAATTGTTTGAGCATTTTCTTAGAATTGGATTCTAGATTGCTCGGTGTCAGCTTGTATCTAAAGTTTCTTAAGCCGGCGTGCGGTAACTTACAAATCGAATTCAGTTTCCAATTTATGTAAAAGTAATTTAAGTTTCTTGGTTTATTCGACTTTTAATACATCAATTACGTATAAGAGATTAATTGTCAATTTACATTAAATATAAATGACCACACGTTCTACAAAAATTTCATGGTAAATGTGATCCTTGGAAATGTGCTGTCTTTAAAAACCATTTCAGACATATTCAGGTGGTATAAATTGTCCATTATATAGACCGCTGAATGAAATCGCATTGAATTTATCTTAATAACATCCCAGATTACATACAAATAGATAAAGCCAAAGATTGGGTGCACTTGGAACAGCAATGTATAACTGAGTTTTTAGTATTATGCATATTTTTCCGAATAACGTAAAACGAAACTGCTAAAAATCAAAGAAAACATAGAAGTACTTATAAAAATTAAGGTCTTGGTGACAGCTATCTTTTTATTTGTATTTTATGTTTATATCGTGGGTAAACGAGTACGAGTCACTTGATATTAAGTGTTATCTTTGCCCATGTTGTTTTATTTCGTTGCTTTGACGACCTCCTGTGGCGCAATGCGTGCGCTGTCGCATTATAAAGTTGGAGGTCCTGGGTTCGATTCCCAGCTCGAATCCGGTCTTTGGGGGGCTTCGGTCGTGGCTAGTTACCATCCTACCGAGAAAGACGTGTCGCTAAGCGATTTAGCGTTCCGGCACGATGTCGCGTAGAAACCAATTAGGAGCGTGGGTTTACCATACTCCTAACAGGTTAGCCCGCTACCATCTTAGACAGCATCATCACTTACCACCAAGTGAGTTAGCAGTCAAGGGCTAACTTTTAAAACTTAAAGAAAAAAAATTATCGTTGCCCATGAACATCTGCAGTACCAGAGAAGCCATCGATGCGTTGCTGGCTGATCACGTCTTCCTAATCGGTATTTCGTCGGCATCATACTGGAGCGCTAAGCGGTATGTCTTTCCCAGTATATCTACTCCAATATGCGAGAATACGCAGAAAATTCTACTGCTATAGAAAGTTAAATGTAGTTTAGAATGGAGATTCTTCTTCAGATGAGCCCTTTGCACAGTTCGAAGTCTCACTGAGTAGAGTATTATATGCAAGTTCCCAATATCCAAATTGCACGGACCATTTAAGTTTCTGAACTCGTTTCAGTTTTTTTCTTATCTGTAACTCTGTCTGTCTCCAATTCTGTAGATCAATAGGAGAATCTCTTAAGTTTTTCTGTCGGCTCCTCCCGGAAGAAGAAGACTTTAAGATAATCCATTCGATTTACTACCAGCACTATATGCCAGTGTTTCATTTTCACAACATTGAAAAAACCCGGCTAAGTTCATTGTGGGCTTCTTCTTAGACCTGAGCGCGATTTTAACCCTCTTTAGTTTAGTTAGTAGTATAATAGTAGTTAAACCCGCTTTAGTTTTAAGTTGGCGATTGTAGTTATCACCAACACTTGAAAAATGTAATAAAGCGATTTTTAATTTGATTGCTCTGTCGCTGCGTAATTACTGTCTCTGCGGCACAATATAAAATGGGTTAAGGATGCATACATTGCTCAATTTCCTGTACAAAATATTGCCGTCGTAAACTAAGATAAATAAGTTCCAAGAAAATAAGGAAACAATTTGAAGCGAACGTGTTGAAACAGTACGTTGATCAACCCATTTGTGTAAGCAGTCACGTTCGCACGTGAGGAAAGGTAAGGAAAAGTGAGTAAAAGAGTGATACGAGAGCGAGGTTACGTATGCAACACACGAGAAATGTATTTTGCTATGATAGTTCTTAGTCACAAAGTGTATCATACCCAGTTTAATTTGAACATGTCAATAAAGTTACAAGAGATTATATCTCATCACATTTGTGCTTAATAAGCTTTGTATCATTTTGAATAGAATTTAGACTCCATACAAGACATCTGTCAATAAGTGTTTATTAGTAACGTTCGCGTTATCGGTGTATACAGAGTAACTTTTAATGACTGTTTGTATCTTGATATTTCAATGTATAAATAGATATTTCAATGTATTAATAGATTTAGTAGATCTAAATTCAGAAGTTTTAAATCAATCAAAGTAATCCTTTCGTCGTGTTCTTCATGATAAAGGGTAGACACGCTTTTTGGAGATATATCTTTATGTACTAGCACAGTTGAATGGAAAAATATTCATGCAAAATGTTTTAAGATATTCATTTTTAATATCATAAATTTGAAAGTGTGTTTGTTTCTATGTTAGAATATTTTTTAGAAAATGTCGATGAATCAGCGAGATAAACTAAATAAATATTATATTAGATACACAACATTAGCAAATATAGAACTAAAAAGGTATAGGTTTTCCTAGGAAATCATGGTGCAGAGGATACTTTTTTCTGAATTACAAGCTAGGTATTGATTTCACCTGATGCAACGAAGACTTATGCCACGAGGTACACACAGATCTTTCAGGGTCTGTTGAAGCTACTTCTAGAAGACATCCCTTTAGGTAAACTCTTTGCCTGTTCAACTATGTTTTGTTTCTAATAAATCCCAACATATCAAAGTATGCATCCTATTACTTTTACATGCAGTGATTAGCTCTTTGGGCGTTCTTTAATTTGAAAACCTGCACTGCCAACCAGGTTCTATTCGACAACTTACCGGAATGCCTAATCTTTTGGCGGTAAGGCTTCGTCTGTAGAATCTTAACTAACCGCGGCCGTAGCTTTTCACCAGACCTGGTTTAGATATTTTATATTCCCGAAATATGCCAAAAGCAGGCATAGCATTGGGCTGTAAGGATAAATATGTCTATACTTGAAACGGTGATAGCCTAGTAGTTAGGGCGTCAGCCTCCTAATCAGAGGTCGGTGGTTCGAATCCGGGCACGCACCTCTAACTTTACGGAATTATGTGCGTTTTTAAAAATTTAAATATCACTTGCTTCAACAGTGAAGGAAAACATCGTGAGGAAACCTGCACGCCTGAAAGTTCTCCATAATGTTCTCAAAGACGTGTGAAGTCTGCCAATCCGCACATGGCACGCGTGGTGGACTACGGCCAAACACTTCTCATATTGAGAGAAGACCCCTGCTCTGTAGTGAGCCGGTAATGGGTTGATCATGATGTTATTATTTACACTAGCTGTTTGTACCCGTTCGTGCTCGCTTCTTCGTAGGTAAGATCATCATCACCCCAAAATAATTAAAATTTAAAAAGGCCTACTTTGTATGAACTTGAACCGTTAAGTTTGTCGGCGTCTGCCTATGTCGATCCATCGATTATTAGTTTAACGAGACGTTCCAAGTATGCTTTTCTCATAGCATAATCCCACACAGTGTGAAGGAAAATGTGATGAGATGGGAGAACTTCATCAAAAGTTTCCAAGTAAAAATACTTTAGTCAGAAGTTTGTATCAAATTACAAAGCAGCGGCCACTAGTTTGCAAACTAGATAACTGCCACTGAGAGGTATAACATTCTAGGACACACAAACTTAGTCAACTTAGTTGAAATCTTAATACCAAAGTGCTCTCTTGTGTGTTCGAAGAATGGCGGAGTAAGCTGTATACGGTCTGAGGAAGAGGGATGTACCGTTCGCGTTTCATGCCAATTAGGATGAGAGCTTTCTTTATTGCGTTTAGTTACTCGTACATACGTTAAGTTGCGTTTGCCAGTTATCTTGTGTTAAACTATCGTAGGTTTTTCATTTAAATGTATATAAAAGTATAACTTCCACTAAGGTTGTTGCCACTTCAAGGGTAGGAATAGGAATGAAGTATCACGTTGAATGTCCAGTGAAGAAGTGAACAAAGTCCCACTGCATTCTTTTTATTTTATTTTTTATCCATTACATGTTAGCCCTTGACGGCAATCTCACCTGATGTGGGTGATGATGCAGTTTAAGATGGTAGCGGACTAACTTGGTAAGGGTATGGTGGAACCATACTCCTAATTCGCGACATCGTGCTGGAACGCTAAATCGCTTGGCGACACGTCTTTGTCGGTAGGGTGGTAACTAGCCACGGCCGAAGCCTCCAAAACATACTCGAACCGGGAATCAAACCCAGGACATCCAACTTTATAGTGCATGAGGTCGTCATTATTTATTTTGTTGTGAGAAAATTTAAAATAAAAATTGTAAACAACCCTCATACCTAATTACTAATACATCAGTGTCCATAGAAATTGATTCAACCCTTCAAAGCGCCTGTTATCCAGCGGGACTCACTTCAAACAAATAACACAGCCATTAGCGGAAAGCGAAACCACCGAGCGCTTTAAACAATAGCTATTTGTTGGGCCAAGTCTGTCCCTTTACACAATATGACTCTTAGTTCATTCTTTGCACAGAATAATGATCGCGTAGAAACTTTATTTTGGATCCAGTAGGCAAATGCGATGTCAGCGTAGTATTATTTTTTTACCCTTTACTGGGTAAATAAAGTTGAGAATTTTCTATTGTGGCATAGTGAGTGTGACAGATCAATGGAAACTAATATTACATTTTCCGATTTATAATAGTGAAAATTGTTTCTTTAATGACGACAAGCAACTATTCTCACTATTACAAATCAGAATGGGAGTGTGAGTTTGTTTCTTTGATAAGCTTGTACGCATCAACCACAAAACCAGAAATTATCAGAGAGTAACATATGCTTTATTTTATCCCCACGGAAACTCGTGGGTGAAACCGCAGAGCGAAGTTATTAACTATTAATCAATGGTAATATTTCAGTTCAATGGTACATTCAGGTCTCAGATCCGTTAACCGATATTTCCTTTTGTGATTTTTGTAAGTCGTGGCTAAAACAGTTTTACATAATCTCTTGCAATAAGCCAAAGCATTCATAATAATCGTATCAAGGCAAAAACTGACAGACAGACAACAATTTTTAAAACGTACCGTAACGTAAACGACAATATCGTTTGCATCTGTGGCAAAAATAAAATCTGAAATTATAATATATGTCGGCGCGAAGAAGTTATTAACTTCATTCAGCAGCGCCAAGAACATCAAGAATTCTATAATTACCCACATTTGAACTCTTCATGATTTTGCTAACACAATTTAGACAGTAGCAATCAATTTTTTAAAAGCATGCTTTGCTATAAATACCGCTCTAGACGTCGGACCGTTCGGACCTCTTAGTTATTGTCGCAATAAAAATGTAATCCCTCAAGTTTTGGTTTTAATTACTATGAGCGACAGTAAACAAAAGCGTGACGTCAGCAATGCTGACGTCATTCTTACTACAAATAACTCCGACGGACTTGACTCGTCATATAAACTAACTAACAACTAACGTTCAAAACTAACGTTAGTATCTTTTAGTAAGCAGTGTAAATGCACAAACAAACAATGAGAGACTGTTATTAACGAACTCGAAAAGACTGCCTCAGACGCACAATAAAATTTTATTTTTTGTACACTTCAACAACTCTCAATATATGCAGCAAAGACTTCATGGTTGTTATTTTTAAGTAATTTCCATGATATCTCAGAAAATATGTCAAATATAATATTGGGGTATCTGTGGTTTTACTTTTCTGTACATCGCTGTGTCATTCATTCGACTCCCTTAGCGAACATAATTGCAGCCCATGGGCTAAATACAAGTGAAATAATTAAATTTTTGAATACTCAATATTAAAATCGAAGACTTCCTTTAATTTTGTGCTTTCTCTTTTGAGCTAAAAACTGTAGGGTTTTTGCAACGCTTTTTTGTAAGATAAAACCAGAGAAATAGCTATACACTGTAGAAACTCTAGTGATCTTTAATAAAGGTCATATTATTATTAGTCGATATACAGCATAAGGACCATTTGAAATTTGCCTGTGTTAAGTTAATGAAACCCAGCGCAATGCTCATTACAATTTATACATATATTGGTCACTCAAATAAGTTTACAAGCTCAAATCAAAGTTCCGTCACTCTCGAAGTCCAGCCGAGAAGTCCCCGCGTCGTGCGCCGGGCGATCGCCGCACCGAGGCCGAGCCGCCATTTCTTATCTTCCGGTAATGTCCCGGCCACAGACATCCACCAAGTTTGCGCTGCGTCGCTCGTTGTGGACCAAACACCGGTGTTGCCAACACGGCCATTCTGCATGGTGCCCGCCCCGGGCACCCCCACGAGTCGGGATAAAATCACTGCGAAATGGAGAACTGTTAATACCTAAATCATTCTACTTAAATAGGCATCCTTAATCCCTTTTCATAAGCTCAAGGTCTATCGGAATACTACATTTACTGTCCATCATGCGAACCGCTTAGCTCAACCAACAATACCATCCCACCCAAAGGGACTGGCCACACTTAGGAGACAGATGTGTATGTTGATCGCACTTAAAGAACATTTCGCTCACTTAAGTTTACCCAATTGATGAAGACCACTTGCCCTTATAGAACATTTCGTTCACTTCCAAGCTCGTCTCCCGCATCTCTAGCTCAAGCGTTCGCAATCCAATGTGACTTTCCTCATGCAGTATTCCTCAATAACCTTCCATTATTTTATCACGGCTCGCTCAAGGAATTCTGATTATCCATAGAGCCTACCCAAAACAAGACATGTATAATTACTTACTTTACATAAGTATCTATACCGTTCATTTATTGACAATTAATAACGTAAGAACATTTTTAGTATTTAATGATGATTTTCAGAATGTATATTTAAGATATACTTGCCAACACGGTTTATGATTCATGTTAAAATTTCCTTTTTTAGACTTCATTCCCCAATATTGATTGACAATTTGGTATTTTCTCCTTTGACTACTAATCTCAAATCCACTACCACATCCACGTATCTATGATCATCACCACGTGGTCTAAGATTTTCTTAACTTGGAATGGTCCCATAAACGTCTGCAATAATTTCCTACTCTGACCATCGTTACACTGACTTTGTATTCTATTCAGCATCACAACTCCTTTTTTTGTACTGTTTAGCTTTTACCTGAGATTTTTCAAACTTCTCTTTCCAATACCAAGCCACTTAGCCTTAATATAACCATTCGCGCAATTGAGAAAATGTACTAACTTTTCGTTTTCCAACTCTAGAGCCAAACTATCACTATCCATGCGTAATCCACAACCGAACATATAACTTAACCAGGGCAGCTTGTTTAGTTTAATATTGTTTATTGCTATTTAAGCCCTGCTTTAATAAATGATGATTGTAAAGTAGTTTTGTTAAACACTTCCAGTTATGGAACACCTTTAGCCACTATAAGCAATCTTATATTTCTAATAGCACAATGTAAAACACGAACTGGCATTAGGCATTTTAACTCTTTAACAAGACCCACGGTGTTAGTCTTACGAACCGCGGATATAAAGATATATTTTGGAAATGAATCTACCACTACCTACCAATAAATACCTATTTTATGGTAGATGCAATATAAACAGTTTTTAATGTCGTTTTTTTTTCCATCTTGCGTCATCGTGGGAACCAATAAAGAATACGCTCATCTATTTTATCTATTGAGAAATAGCTTACGTCGTCACATTTTATTATCTGCCAAATGCAGTTCTTTGGAAACACCTAACGTCAACCATTACTAGTTCGTCAATACAACTTAGCACCCAATAATTCGTAATTATTAAAAATATCTTTATTTTCCTCGGCCTGTCCTGATTCTAATAACCTTTAATTTTCATAAACTCAGAGTCTTGTACTTGTACTGCAAGTATCCAAATCCCTTCCGTTATAGACAATAATCTCTGTCTCAGATTTTTCTCTAGCGGTCGCAGGATAACGGCTAAGATAATTAACATGTTACATCCGGCTAGGGTAGTCGGATAGACGGTAGACTACGAAATATCTCAGACGCAAATTCCTGAGTTAACAACACCCATCTTGCTATCCGAGAACCAATTTCCTTTTTACATAACGCATATCTAGCAGCACTTAAATCCGTAATAATTTGAAGCAAGTACCTATCAATAACCTCTAAACTTTTCAACAGTTTCCAACACTAGTGACAGCTAGTAGTTCTAACCTGAAAGAATGAAATTTCTTCCCATGGTTTGTCGTTTTCCTGCTATAATAATGGACTACCTTTTCGCCTTTCTACCCCGAATAACTGTTAACTTCTCCCTACTAGTATCAGTATACAAAACTTTTTCTTTGTTTAGATTAAAAATCGCCAAAGTTTCTGTGGTTAACTTATCTCAAATTAAAAAGGTATGATTATCTTTCTCACCTCATTCCCAATCAATATCTTTAACCAGCAACTTTGTAAGCGAAGCGAACAACATGGCATATTTCCATATAAATTTTCGAAATATTAAACCCTAATAATTCAATCTCATTCTTAAAGAAATTACATTTTCTTTATTTTTCTATTTGCAGCATATCTCCAAATAATTTAATAATTCTTGTACAGGTTCAGTGATCAAATATACCAACATAACATATATCATACACATACCCACACATATAATTAAACAATTACTTTCCCAAACCCTAAACTACCAAATACATATTTTGTTCATCATTTAAAAGCAAGAAGGTGCATCTGCCACAAACATTCATAATGTAATAAATAAATGCAGTTTTCTTAACCGAATCTTTAGGCTTAGCTATCTTGCCATAATTACCGGCTAATTATTAATATAAGCTAAACTATGACCCTGTAGTCTATATACACTAAATCTCTGATTCGGGCCTTTATCTTCAACTGATATCTTCTTTAATTTCTTCTAGTCAATAAGCCTTACTGCCTAATAACTAATAATAACCTAACTAAAAGAATCTGACTAGCGTACGGAGAGTTGCTGCCCCGTGTGATATGCCTTATTTGCAAGCAATTCGTCTACCGTATAGCGAGTGGTTTGCCTATCGGAATGTTTTCGCTTTATTACCATTCCCTGATTATTTAACTTACCTAATTCTTTTACACACTTCAATCACTATGTTTATTGACTTCAACAACTAAATCTAACTATTGTGCATGCGTATTTATTTCTGATGCTAATAAACGATAACAGTAGGTATTCTTTCAAATTGCCCGTGTATCGAAATTTCAGTACATCGCCTGTACATGAGTAAACTAAATTATGCCGCTCTGTAATTTTTCAGTTAGTATATCCGAACACACTAAGTAGTCTATAATGTAGAAATCTATAACAAGTAGCGAGATTCACTCGAAAGAAAAAATTGACACTAATGTCTTTAAGTGACATTTTTGCACATGTGTTTCGAAAACGCCAGTAAAACTACTGCTTCAGGTGAAGGTTGTTCAATAATATACAACCAAAAATCCTGATAATAATAGAAGACGATAATAATGATTCAGAAATGAACAGCTCAACGTAACGTAATCTCCCGTGTCTATCCGCTTCATGACTTGAATATATTCTCGTTCTTTACAACCTTATATTTCGAATCTAAAGTAACATATTTAGTCTATTGTTGCTCTGGTTTAAATATTGCCCTTAGTTATTTTTAGTTTATAAAAGCTACACAGACTACTTTTAACTAATTAATCACGTAAACTACTCATGTAAATAACTCGAAAAAAAAACAACACTAGATTCCAAAGACTTATAATCACTCATGTAAATTAGGTACTTTAATCGAATTTTCTTTTTAACACAATCTATTTCACACTTTTCGAACGTCGTAGGTACGTAATATTCAATATCGCTTTCTATCAATAATAATTTATTTTAGAACTCGAAAATATTCCTTTGAATTTCAAAACTGACCGACAACTTCGTTATACGTAATAATACATCGTACCAGATCTTAACCGAACCCTTGAACTTATTCAGTGCTTGGCAACGAATTGATTCAACTGACCATGCAACACATTTATCTAAACCAAAATTGAATAATGTTACGTCACCAATTTATGTAGTCTTCCTAATTGCATATAATAGGTCTAGGTATAGGGTCAAAATTAGATATAATATTGTTCAATGTACTTACAGTCTCTGTATCTTAAGAGATACCTTATTACGTCCCCTTGGCGGTGATGGCGTCCTGGCGTCTGAACAGCTTGACGTGGAACGAGCGTGTTTGTGTTTCGACCGTTTTAACCCATAGCGTAAGTTACATCCCACTTCTGATGTTAAGTTAATGAAACCCAGCGCAATGCTCATTACAATTTATACATATATTGGTCACTCAAATAAGTTTACAAGCTCAAATCAAAGTTCCGTCACTCTCGAAGTCCAGCCGAGAAGTCCCCGCGTCGTGCGCCGGGCGATCGCCGCACCGAGGCCGAGCCGCCATTTCTTATCTTCCGGTAATGTCCCGGCCACAGACATCCACCAAGTTTGCGCTGCGTCGCTCGTTGTGGACCAAACACCGGTGTTGCCAACACCTGTATACTATTTTGTTTGTATGAAGTTGTAGTTTCCTCTTGTTCCTATAAGGGCTACCGAACCAGAAGTGATCTGGAGTATATCCTGAGGCATGCCTTTTAAACGCGTTACTACGAAAGTTCCGATTTAGAAATCAAATTTCCTAATATATTGTCTGAACATAGATTTAAAATGGTACGTCTCGAACTTGGTTTAAGGATCGGTAGTCCAGATCCCGAATTACGAATTGCTGAATTCCGTTCAACTCAGCTGAATAGATCCTGATTTATATTGAAAAGGCTTAAATGTGGAGGACGCACCTTTATCTACCGAACGGTTACTGAGAGGCGGCTGTATATCAAGAGATGAGACAATAGAGTATTGTTGGTCGGCGTACTACGATTAAGAGTTATATTGGATCATTCATTTTGAAACACTACGCCATTTTGAAATTGCTATTGATCGCGTGCAAAGGTTAGTTATGTTTCTCGTCAGTTCATAGTCAAATGAGTCATGATTAGTATAGGATTTTACACCCAAAATTCGTAATTGATTCTTTTTTTAATTTGTTGTTCATTTGTTTTAAAATCTAAAGATTTAAGGTCTCTGTTTCGCAATAGTTTGATAAACATTTACTATAAGATATAGTCCAATATTAATTTTGAAGCAATTTTGTATTAAATACATAAAAGTAATATAATAGTTTGAAAGCATTATTCTAGCGGTGTGCTTAACTGGCTGTATTTCAGATCCAGTTGGCATTCCCCAAGAGAGTGGCTTTATCGACTTCTCATGATTCAACTGTCAAAACTTGCTTGGAAGGCTTTGGGATTATATTGATTGAACTTAGAGATTAACTAAGAGTTAAAAGCTGCATATCTATTCATATTAACTTGTAGTGGTTAAAAAAAAATTGTTGTAATTTTGACAAGACGAGGACATTTGCCGTGTTCCTACATATTAGACCTTGACTGCAATCTTACCTGATGGTAAATGGTGATGCAGTCTAAGATAGTATCGGGTTAACCTGTTATAATATACTCCATATTGAAGACATAATCCTAATTGGTTTTTACGCGGCATCCGGTTCGTTATATGGCTAAGCGTCACGTCTTTGATAGTTTTAAAATTCATCGGCACGGAATAGTAAGTGTTCTGTGCGGCTACAGTCGAGGTTTGAATCGAGTGCACGTTAGATTAAGACATCGCGTTTTTATACCTTTTGAGAAAAAGTAAATACCGAAAACATTGTACTGGACGGTGATAAAAAAAAAGATGTGGTGTCGTGGGACACCAGGTAGGAACGAAGTTCCTTCGGCTAGTGTAGAATCGACACAATTTGCAAAAAAAATCGTGCTCAATTTTATGTAGGTTTTCTTGATTTTTCTCTTAAATTTTGCCGATTAGTTTTTATTTAAGTACAGGAAAGTAATTAGGAAATTCAGTATTTTAGGAAATAATGAATAAAAAAAAATGACGTAAAATAAAAAAAATCGTAATTCAAATTATCAACTAAAATATACAAAATATGTCTCTTTGTTTTTGGTTGACAACATAACATTCCAAAGAAATAGAAATAATTAAAGAGGGAGAAAGAGATACACTACTCGCTTGTGTATTACGACTGTCGCGCCTGCGCACTTCTCATTTAACAGTTTTATTCCACGGACTTTTTCTTACGGTTTTACTATCACATTTTTTTCAGATCCATCGCGTAGCCAAATCACTATCTTCTCCAAACCTGCCGTAAGGAACTTCGTTCCAAAAAACCGTACTCTTATATTGTAGCTTGTATCGACTAAATTTAACTAAATTTTAGCAATTTTTAATATTTTTCACTAGAGTATATGCAATTTGCAGTTTTTTTCATATCGTCAGCAATTATATATTAATTAAGACTAAGTAATTCTTTGTAATTTTTGCGAACTAATATTTAAATTATCGTCCTACTTAAACTGTAAATCCCACTTTGATATTTCCAATACCACCTGGACCCTTTGTAATAGAAAAAAAATATGTTTAAATCATTGTGAAGTCAACGTTTAAGCGTGTAGACGGCTTCGTATTGTTCATTTCCAATTCTGTCATCTATAATAGGATTAAAAATAATACAATGGCTATCTCTCGATCGGTAATAAATACAAACATCAAACGATATAAAATATAAAACAATTGAAAGTAGATTTACAAAAAGACACTCAATGTAAAAGCACCGTCGCTTAGAGAGTCAGCTGTCGTGCCACTGTACAGTACAAGGCTTATCGACTCAGTTTTCAACTGTCAAAAGTTACATTGAAGCCTCCACCGGGATACTATTCAATAAAGTTAGCGCTAAGCATCAGTTACTAGGGGAATATAACTTATACAGAGTATAAATTAGCTCACCCATTATCGATTTGCTACATAACATTTTTCATGGTAGATGGATGGAATATTACGTTCAGGCACACCGAGTTGAATTGAAGTGGATACGCGGATCGTAATTATTATAATCATAAACAGGAAAATATATATAATATTTATTTAGAAAATGTATGCCATACATTGCATTACCCTTAGCACTACATGTTACAATGGTTTTCTCTGTTTACTTTACATTATTGGCAGAATATGCCAGAGTGACGTTTGTCATGTGTGGTACAATCTAGTAAATGGCGAAAGCACAGTGTTGAGCTGCACGCGCTGCCAATTAGTAAAGCATACAGCGCTGATTATCAGCTGAACCCTAGCCCAGTTGACGCCTCGGAAATAATTTGTTTACTTATATTAATACTTTTGATAAAACTACAGCTTTTTCATATCCATTTTTTATGTTGTGAGGCTTCTTACAGGTTTTCACAATATGCACAAATAGTATAAAAATATGATGTCCTAAGTCATAATAACATTTGTTCCAGTCAATCTATGTATGTGTAGATACTTTTGAAATATAGAAGTTATATGGATTTTTTTACATACTAATAACCAGGTTAGAATATAATAAAAAACTTTCAATTTTAAATAATATTTTAAAATAATAAATTCAAAAAATTCGACGAATTAGCTAAGTTTGTTGTGGGCTATTACAAAGTACGGGGCGCGTTTGGAAAATAACTTTATAAAGTTGGAGGTCGCATTATAAGGTTGCAGGTCCTGGGTTCGCTTCCCTGCTCGAGTCTGGTCTGGTGAGAGACTTCGGCCGTGGCCAGTTACCACCCTACTGACAAAGGCGTGTCGCCAAGCGATTTAACGTTCCGGCACGATGGCGTGTAGAAATTAATTAGGAGTATGGGTTTACCATACCCCTAACAGGTTAGCCCGCTACCACCTTAGACTGCATCATCACTTACCATCAGGTGAGATTGCAGTCAATGGCTACCTTCTAGTCGATAAAAAAAAATGTAGTAATCGTTATTAACTATACAATGTACACTTGATTGACGTGCCTTTTAAAGCATTATTTGAATAAAGTTTTTGATTGATTAAACTCCGGGAGAATGCTTGTTCCGACCAGGGTCAAAACCCTGACAGATATGAGAACTACTAGATTAACGAAGCAGTAACCATAGTAAAACAAACTTTACAGGAACTATCTGCTGGTAAGATATTTTATAAAATCTGGTAAACGAGCACCGTGACATTCAGACAGGCTGTTTCCATTTTTAATCGCCTCAAAAAAGTAAATGAGGTGTTTAAAAAAGCTCGCTGCGGCTCAAACAACGGGGAAACCTCAAAGTTTGGAAAGACAAAACCTTTTTAAAAACGCAGAGAAATGGAAGACTTATAAATGAAAAGGTTTTGTCTTCCTTTCCCATGTCTTTTTTCATACTTTCAAACACCCAATAAACGTAAAATTTTGTTTCAAAAAAAATATTGCTTCACATTCAAGATCCCTAGCAAGGGGCTAATAAAATAAAGAGTTGAAGCACCAATATGGACATATTTAATATGAAGTAGGTGATAGATAGATAGTGGTTAGGGCGTCATCCCCCTAATCAGAGGTCGGCGGTTCCAATCCGGGCACGCACCTCTAAATTTTCATAGTTATGTGCGTTTTTAAAAATTAAAATATCACTTGCTTCAACGGTGAAGGAAAACATCGTGAGGAAACCTGCACGCCTTCGAGTTCTTCATAATGTTCTCAAAGGCGTGTGAAGTCTGCCAATCCGCACATGGCCAGCTTGGTGGATCAATATGAGAAGGGTTTGGTGGCCAAACCCTTCTCATATTGAGAGGAGACCCGTGCTCTGTAGTGAGCCGGTAATGGGTTGATCATGATGATGATGATGATGATGATATTTAATATACTGGCTGCCTCTAACAACACGCATAAATTTGAAATTATGTTTGTTCGTATGTCATTCTATAACGTGCACTGAGCAAAGAAGTAAGGTAAGTATTTCAAGTTTTATTGGTGCATTGTGATTTTAAGAGCGATCTGGTTTATAATTAAGTCTTAATTTACTTTAGTTTGGTGGAGGCTGGAGGCTGGAGGCTTTCTTTTTATCCTACTACAAGTTAATCCTCTCTCATATGATGGTAAGTGATGATGCAGTCTAAAATAATAGCGGGCTTACCATGTAGGGGGTATGGTAAACCATTCTCCTAATTGGTCAATTAGATTGAACTAGGGACCTTTTGCTTTTAAGACCACAGCGCTCAGCTTACGCCAGGGAGGTGGTCGGTCGGTTATGAGAGGGATATTTACTCCCTTTCATCAACTTGAGTAAACAAAAGAAAGTAGTGGCCATCCGCTAGTTATGAATATAAATTAATATCCCGTGTATCGGCTATTGACGTCGTTAATCAATGGAATAAATGGATCGCCAGTATTAATGCAGTGGCTATTAATTTGGATTATATACCGATATCTCTCCTTTTTCATGAAATACTTTTGTCTGGCTCGTCTCTGGTCCTTTATAAATCGAGATTCACTGGACACTCATTAAATTTTTACGTGGGTTTTACCGCTACTTACTTTTGTACATTAACTCAGAAGGGTTTCAGTGTGTTAACGTGTATTTTTTATTAAAATAAATATTTTTTGTTTAATTTATTTGTGACTAGCTGACGCCCGCGACTTCGTCTGCGTTGAGTTAGTGTGTTTGTTTGTCTTTCAATCTAAAAGCAATAGATTACTATCCCGAATTACTTGAAATAATTACAGAATCAACATTAAAGTTTCTAAAAAAAAAAGAATGAGTGAAATCGGATATTGATTCATTGGTGGGAGAAGTTGTGGGAGGCGCCCGAGACAGGCGCGTGGTACTGGACAGTACTTGGACATTGCAACATAACTTACTATTTTTTGAAGACTTTTTCTAAAAGAAAAGTAGCCTAAGTTACTCCTTATTACATTAGCTACCTGCCAATAAAAGTCCCGTAAAAATCGGTCCAGCCATTTCAGAGATTAGCCGGAATAAACAGACAGACAGACAGACAAAAATTGAAAATAATTTTATTTTGGTGTATGTACCGTATACATATTCATATGCATGTAGTAAAAAACGGTTATTTCAATATTACAAACAGACACTCCAATTTTATTTATTTGTATAGATGTTATATGTTTAAGTTTATTTATGGTGACAGTCGAATTAATTAACTTAAAACTAAAGCACTGGAGTTTCCTGACGTGGTTTCTTCTAAGAAAAATTACGTTAAAAACTTTTAGTATTTTTGGGATCACCATATTATTAAAGCTAAAGAAATAGGAGTGACGGTAGCTTACAGCAATCTCCTTTTTCAATTATTTTTTCGCTCTATGATATCTGACTATGCTCCTTTCCGAGTTTTTAAGTGAACTCTTGCGACATCATTATAGTCTCGGATTTACAGAACGTAAGTTTTATGAATTAATAGTCTGCAGTTAACTTATTCACATTCACTTAAAGCTAAATTGGGTTTTGTGTATCGATTAAACAAATTACATAAACAATGTACTTACGAGTAAATGGTTTCAGAAATGTTAATCTAATCAACGGACAACTATATAAGTTTTCCTTGTTAACATAAGCTTTGTTGATCAATCATCTTGATTTTATAGTACAATTAACAAATGCCCTCGGTTTTGTTCGCGTAGATTAATTTCATTCAAAAATTCTTTGGAAATAAGCAATTTTGATACATGAAAAATGGATGGGTAATAATCAATATAGTAAGGGTCAAAATCGCATGTCTATTTAACTTGTATACAGATAAACCAAGTAAATTCCTTCCATTTTTATTAAGTGCTAGAGGCCTTAACCACACTCTCGCGGCATGGGTATATGTATCGCTATGTCTTAAATTAAAAGTTTGTTGCTGTCCTCTAAAGGAGTAGTTGAGAGATTTGTCGTGTATCTCAAATAGGACGAAATATTCACGAAATTTGGGCAATACTAAACAGATAAAATAAAACTTCTTATAAGATTATAAGAAGTCAATAAATCAACCTTTAGCAACATTACTTAAAAATGTTTAAAATGTCGTTGATTTTTTTAAATGTTAAACTTGATTAGTAATTCAGACTCTTAACTAAATGTTAGTAAAGCCTTAAAATAATAAAAATATGTTTTATTTCGGAACAGTAATTTCACAAAATACAGCGATATATAAATTTCGACATGGTGTCTCCAATTCCCCGCGATAAGGAATATTTTAATGCGATACTTAAAACTGTCGTTTACGAATTGTGTAAAATATTTGTTATCTTTACAGTAACCAAGGATTACGAGATGGAAACATTAATTTGAAGCTTTGAAAATCCGTATTCAGTCTAACTGATCCATTAGAATAATTAAAACAGAGATGAATGAGATCAAACTGTTATTTTTAGATTTTAGCAATTTCTTTAAGAAATTAATAGCCATAATAATTAATAAGTTAGCTTCGTCGTACTGTTTTAATGCGGCTTGGTGGGATTAATTAGACACTCACTTAGCCTAAAAACTAAATAAAAGATATTACCTGAATAAAAATTAATAAGAATATCCATACAAGAAACGTGTTTTATTTTTGTATTTTTGTCAACCTCGACAGCACCAATAACACTAATTTTATAAAGTCGAATGATTGTATTTTATTGTATAATATTTTATTTAGGAAAGTAAACGGGATAAGACGTTATAGGGACGTTATTCTGCAAGATTTTTTTAAAACTTTAACACCAGATTTTTAATGCACATGAACATTGTGGAAACAACTTCCATATGTGGTGTTTCCCTTTAATTTCGATATGGGCCTCTTTAATAAAATCCTGTAAAGCCGGTAACACATTGGTAGTTTCTTTAGTGATGATCGGCGGTAATCACTTATAATCAGATGACCCTTCGTTGCTCTGTTTGATGTATGCAGGTTTTATAACCTGCTCAGCCATTAGCCTGTGTGTCTTATAGTTTTTCGAATGAAGCAAGCTAATGCCTTATTTGTTAATCCCTAATCCTGATGTACCCTCTGGACAAAACATCTCAGCAGGTTCTACTCGCACTTAGATGGATTATTTTTAAATGACTGGTCTTTTAGCGGCAGGTAGTGGTCTAGGCAAATGTATCCTAAGTTATAGTTACTTCTCTAGCATATTACTTCATGATAGACCCATTACCGGCTCACTACAGAGCACGGGCCTCCTCTCAATATAAGAAGGGTTTGGCCATATTCCTCCACGCTGGCCATGTGCGGATTGGCAGACTTTACACGCCTTTCAGATCATTATGGAGTACTCTCAGGCATGCAGGTTACCTCACGATGTTTTTCTACACCGTCGAAGCAAGTGATCCGAAAAGTTAGAGGTGCGTGCCCGGATTCGAACCGACCTCTGATTTGGAGGCGGCGAACCACTAGGTTCAATATTAATTATTACTCTTGTATTGAAGGTATCGTAATATTAATTTAACGTAAAAAAATAAATTACAGATCTGCGAAAGTTTAGGTAGATATACTAATGATATATAAATATGCACGTTATATTTACTAGAAATATGATATAAACTTAAGAAATTTCACCGCCAAACCGCTGAGCTATCACGATTAATAAAATGTATTATGAGGTATAATATTAAATGGTATTTGAAGAGATCGAGTTTATATTAGGTTTACGACAATCTTGGGAACGTAAAATTTCATTGAATTTAACTTTGAAACGTCAAATTAAATGGAGATCGCGTTGTCTTTATGGTTGCAATAGAGTTCTGGGGAATCGACTTTAGAGATCTATTAAATCATAAATGTAATAAAGTGTCTTAGCTTAGTGGATAAAACCACTAGCTCTATTACTTTTGAAACGTCAAATAATTTACGTAGTAGTGAGTTGACGAGCTCTCCTATGTCACTCTCCAGGTCCTCAACGATACTTTCAAAAAACACGTCGATCCATTGCTCTATTGCGACGTGATTGAAGGACAAACCAACATACAAACACACTTTAGCATTTATAATATTACTATGATTTTGTCTGGATAGTAAGGATTCCTTAGTACGAAGTATTTCAGTGTTATACTAATTACACTTCGAGTGGATTCAAAGAAGTAAAACTTTATAAGATTTTCATTCAACATGAACCCCTTTATTAACCTCTTTGTGGCGGATTTTCAAAAATGATTTTCTTAGCGATGTCTACGCCTAAGCAGGGCCTAACTTCCAAATTTCTTTTCATTCTTTATGTTTCCACTTGCAAAAGAGCTTATACCTACATGTCATTATTACTGAAAAGTAATGCTCTAATTACCGATTTTTATTTCTCTAATTCCAGAAACACAGAACTTACATGTGACCTTCCAATCCCTAACCCCTCTCACTTCTTAGGGGTGGATTTTTGTAATATTGTGTATAAACGTTTTTATTATTTAAAACAAATAACCTAAATGTCAATTTTCATGTCCCTAACTTCGAAAACATGGAATCCTCATGAAAACGCCCCACCCCCATTTCACCACCCTTGGGGTAGATTTTCGTAACATTGATTATACAGATCTTTATCATTAATAATAAAAAACTAAGTTGCCCACTTTCATGTCTCTAACTTTCTAAAATAAAGGACTTTCATACAAACTTCCAACCCCCATTTCAACCCTTTAGGGGTTGATTTTCTCAAAACCGGTTCTTAGCTGACCTCTACTTCATAAAAGAAATCTACCTTCCAAATTTCAAGTTCGTTTGTTCTATAGTTCCTGAGATATCGTGATCATCAGTCAGTCAGTCAGTCAGTCAGTCAGTGGTATTTCGCTTTTATATATATAGATTCGTAAACTTAAAACTAATAACTTAAACTTAAAACTAAAGCTATGAGGGTCGCAGAGGCCCACAACATAGCCGGCTAAATTTTCTTTTTTTCTCACCATCTCACATGCTACTCAAAACTATTTAAGAGCTATCTATTAAAGCAATATTTCAAAACCAAGCTTGTTTATCATTTACATAATCCTGTACACTATGATACGACTTTTATATAAGCTAACGTTTCATTTAAACTATGAACTTATTGAGAGACATTACGAATTTAAATATAAAATAAAATTGTATTCAATTACCTGTAAATGAATTTCTAATTTTATGCAGCTTAGTAGCCAGCAACAAAGGTTTATTTTTACTTCCACGAGTAATGTTAAAATTTTTTGAACTATAAGCAAGTCAATAAAAGTTAGCAAAGCGTTTGAGTGCGATTATTAATTACCAATGAGCTTCAAACACAAAGTTTACCAAACTTCATCGAAACTATGGAAGAGTCTTAAAGGAATTCAAACGAATTTCGTAGATACTAGATTCTCATTCAAAATTCAATGTTTTAGCATTTCCCGGGAGCAGGATACGAGCTCCACTCCATTTTCAGTTGCAAACACTGAATACCCGATATTGTAGCCTTCAGGAATATCTTGAACATAGAACGCGAACGGAAATGTAACGTGATTATTTTTTGTTAGGAAAATCACTTGTTTCGGTTCCCAATTTGTGGATAACATAGCTGAATCGTTGCCTACACAAAACCTGCATTTTGTATTTATTACATGTCCTTATGAAACATTTATCGCTGTCGTATATGTCAAGGGCGTCCGAGTTGTTTTTTGTAAGGGTGACGTCAGCATTGCTGACGTGTTTTGTGTATTAGCAAAATCATCAATAATTAAAATGTGGGTAATTATTGAATTCTTGAGGTTCTTAGCGCCGCTGAATAAAGCTAATAACTTCTTCGCGCCGACATATATAATACCATATTTCAGAGTAACAAACGCAGAACCAATATAGTTTTTCCAACCACGTACAAACCTGGTACTCTTTTTTCGCCATGTGACGTTCGTGGGCAGGTCCCAAGTGCTTACTGCTTATAAAGGAACATTCAAAAATAGTGATTGAGACTACTCCATTAAGGCAGTCTTAGCAAAATTCTTAGTTACTGGGTGTAATTTAATGTGTGTGATTTCTATTTTTCTTAGACAGTCGGTATTGAAAAGATTTAATTAAATAAACTTTATTTTCAAACAGTCTAAATTATAACTACTTCCAGTGGCCTCCACACTAGGTGACCTGTATCGTGGAGACCATGTTATTTACCACTTTTTGACATTGGACTAGATGGTACTGTGTCCAATCAAAGCGGCAAAGCTGTCAGCATCTTCTTCAACATATAAACAAATCAATATACTACATAATATATAAAATCAATATACTATATTTACACTAGATTATTTTGCTACAAGTTCCCACTTTCTCGTGGGTCTTTTACTACGTTTTACTATTGGTAATTTACTTTTATATCATAAACTATA
The DNA here is from genome assembly GCA_928268935.1 of Lasiommata megera. Taxonomy (NCBI): domain Eukaryota; kingdom Metazoa; phylum Arthropoda; class Insecta; order Lepidoptera; family Nymphalidae; genus Lasiommata; species Lasiommata megera. Next base: position 11,976,349 of record OV743314.1, on the reverse strand, counting down.
ACAAGTAGAAAATATCCAATGATAAGTAACCATTCAGCTATATTTTAGCACTACGCGCTAAACTTCTGTATTTTATGTCTAAGTAAGTTGTTAAAAGACGAGATCTATCAAAAATATCGCCTTTTTATTGCGAATAAAACTCTGCAACTCCATTCAAAACCGAAGAACTAAGTTAGCGGTTAAAATAAATTGAGAAATAAAAAATATATGTCTGTCGCCTACAGATTTTAATACTGCCGTAGAATAAAAATTTAATACTTGATACAGCATACTTGCTGAAACAAAAACGCTTATCTATAACTTTCAAACGATTTGTATCAAGCTTTGTTTATGAGCTTTTCCTCTTTGAGGAAAGGATTTTATATTTACATATATCATTCCGGAAAACACGATTTTACGCAAAATAATACCGATGAAAATTTATATTTAATTAACGTTTCAATTTTTACTTTTATTTTCATAGATATTTTCTCTGATGACCAGATTATACAATAACATAGAAAGATGGAACTGAAGTGGAAAACTCCTTTTGTATAATATACGTAATAAAGAACAAAAAAAAAATTAAGACAATGTTTTTTTATGTGTGTAGGGAAGTATAGGATAGGATATATTGGATAATGTTTATGTACTTTTTTATATTGGGTTCGTAAATTTGTAATTAAATTATATATGTTCTAAATGTTTTTTTTTTTTAAATATTTTTGTTTGATTGTTTACATGTAGTAATTTTCATTTCAATTGTATTTTGTAAATAATAGCATTTTTAAATCAGTTCGCTGAAAACACATGCGATTTGAGATTTATCAAATTTAAAAAGCTTCGTCGGGCTATTATATTCATTGCAAACTGTTAAACTGTTATGAAGGAACTGTGTGAGGTTTAAACAGAAAATAAAAAAAAGCATACTTAAGAACTTCTTAACAATCTCGTCGCTCCCCGCAATAACTTTGATTTGTAATTCATGAATTTTATCGTCAAGTTCCGAGGCAAGTTTAATCGAGTTTTCGTGTCACTTTAGAGAACAAATCATATAATAGAAACTTAGTTAAGAATAAAAAAAGAGGAAGGAAGGAAGCTCTTATGAACGCTTCATAGGCTGCCTGTGACAGTTTTTTAATGAAATTAATTTTTACGTAAATACATTTTAATAGTCTACTTCTGTGTCTTACATGTTCTTTCTGTTTTATTAGGTGAGGGTAGTTAATTATATAATGATTAATTTAGATAACACTTCCCTTCTATCCCATTGGATAGCTTAGCTTATTTGCGTTTATAACACAATAAATAATTAGAAAACGCTCAATCCTAGGTAAAGTAGTGGAAAAAAATGGCATAACAAAAATATCTGGCATTAACACTTTTTCGACTAGCCTTGTAAAGCAATTTTGGAAAATAAATTGTCAGTTAAAATGACTTTAATTAAGGACTTTTTTTAAGGAGGGTGAACCTCCTCAACCTTTAATGTAAACGCTTATAATGCGATAGAGATCTCATCTGTTGCAAATCAAATATTAAGTTAAGTTAAGGTGTGCCTTCGGAGGAATATGCTTGATGCCGTCTAGACTGCTTATTATAGCATAATTTTTAATGCCCTAAGCAATTTTTATCTGAAACGGGAAATAAAACGGACAACATTTCGAATATTATTTGACTTTTCTGTCACATAGTAAAATAAGGACGAAGAATTCTAAACGCTGGGTCTAAATGTTTTACCATAATAATCATCACATGTTAACGAAGAACAAACCCGACTTCCTAAGTATATATGTATATGTTATCCATAATCATAATTAAGCTAGCTTTTGGAGTTATGGATGTATTTAAGCAATTCAATTATCACTTTTTTCAACGGTGAAGGAAAACATCGTAAGGAAATCTGCATGCCTGAGAGTTCTCCATAATGTTCTCAAAGGCGTGTGAAGTCTGCTAATGACCACCCATGGGCAGCGTGGTGAACTATGACTAAACCCTTCTCATATTGACCCGTGCTCTGTAGTCAGACGGCAATGGGTTGAATATGAGAGTGAAATATTTCAACTCAAATACTTACAAAAACAGTCTTAACCTAATGTAATTTATTCATCCCGATTTCATCCCGATTTCATCCCGATTGTTCTAAAATTTTGAAGGTACTACACCAATCATTAGACTGCGGAATCTGTCAATGTCATTCTTGTACCGATCAAAAATACAAACTTAAATTATGTCGTAACAAAACTAGGTTGAAAGAAGAACTGCCGCCCGCCAAAACAATCAAGGTTGAAAATCGGTTGAAAAGAATTTAAACAACTACTAAACAACTTTGTGTTCGAGTACAAGGCAAGTCGATTTAAGTTTGCAGGAAGTTCTTAATGGTCTCATGAATTACGAATCAGAAGTTGAGTCTTTCAGATGTTTTAATGACTGCATGCGGGAATCATACTAATTTTCTCTCCGGGGAGGGAAAAAACTACGATACGAAATTCTGTTCGTTTCGGAAATGAAAGAGGATTTTCTGAAAGGGTTTGAGTATTCATTTTGCTCGCTTATTTTGGTTTAGTTAATTACAGACTGCCACAACAACCGCACATGGTCACTATTTCAACACATGTTTCTCATTATCGTATTTGCAAATTTGCCAATAAAACACAGACAAAGTTAAACACATTTACAGATAAATTTTTATTTCAACAAACTACCAATTGTGGGATTGCGGACATTCAAACACAAAATAAATCGTCATTATAGTATCAGCTATTTAGTAAAAGTTCAGTAACATAAAGATATAGGAGATTTTTTAAATATCTTTTATATAAAGATAATAAAACGGAAACGTGAAGATTAAATATAACATTAAATATAATTTGAAACCGGAGATATAATATCGATATAGATGACAAAATATATTTTAATTTAATTTTGTTTCTGTCTGCCTGTTTGTCTGTCTATCTGTTCGCACATCACATATAATCTTCTGAATATATTTCAAAGCATTTAATATGGTTATAGCTTTGCTTTGGGTCGGGCTTTGGGCTCTTTTCAATCCCTGTTTCCACATCTACCTTATGATCCACATTCTTCGGCATAGTGGATACAACTTTTGTCTATTTTACTGCTTTACTTACAATATTTCTCAAATAAGTGATAATTATATCTATAAATATTAAAACGTTGAATAATATAAAAATTTCAAAAGAAAAAATCAGTCCCATCCCAATTCTTAAGGCATCTATGAATCTAAAGCACGACTGGATTTGGTTGGCCGAAAAATTCACAATTTATAAGTTGAGAAATGAACGCAGTTTTGTTACGTACTCGGTCAATTGTGATTTTTACTGTAAATTGAATCTCAAAGGCAAAGGAAGGTTTTAATTCATAGGTTATTGAAGCTGATCCAAAACCGTTGACTCATCCCGCTCAAGTTATATAAGGCTTTTCTTTCCTCCTGTGGCGTCTGCGGTTTTTGCGTCTCTTGCGGGTCTCTTTTCAGTCTACAATCAACTTTAGAACGTTGAATTAAAGTTACGCTTTTCAAAATATAGAATTTGCGAATTCGGGGACCAAAATTCTCTTGTATAACATTCTAGATCAACTTGCTTTGAAGTGTATTTTTTTGTCTAGTCATTCGCTGAAATGACATTGAGCGCTTTCCCGTTACGCGGTACAGAGATATTTTTTTCGGATATCATATTATTTTCGTAATGTCCACGAGCACAGGTCATGTCTTTCATAGGAGAGGTGGAAATTGGTTTATTAAACTATGAAAGTTTAATAAACCAATTTCCACCTCTGCCCCAATATGGTTGTGCAGGGTTTTAACAATTATTATCACATATTAGTGATAATGACCACGACCGATGGCTTAACGTACTCTCTGAGACACGGGCATAGGCACAGCCAATTTCCCAACTCAGGGCTGGTACTGAAAATTGCGAGGTAAATGGTTCTTAAAAACTAATGTGGAATGAGGAAGTTTGTAATTGAAGATTATCTCAGGTCTCATTCCTGTTCCCGTTCCCGTTTTCATTCCGTTTCTTAACAGATAATGTAATTTCGACAAAGTTTGCTATGGAAAACTATTGCGTTAAAGTAAAATTCCGTTTTACACTGATCTGGCGAGAACAGTAAATTTTTTAGGGATAATAATCTTAACTATAATCTATCTACATTCCAAATTTTGACCAAATTGGTTTTGGAGTCCCAGCGTAATGAGTAACAAAAATACATACAAATAAAAACAAACAAACATTCGTCTTTATATATTTAGTATGATAGTTATTAACAGTGACACCGCAAAATATAGTTTATAGGTCCGAGAGTGACATAGACCTCGTTGGGCCCTACATCAACGAAGAAGTTAGGTTTTATATTTATTTTCAGTTCAACATAAGGATACCAAGTTCACAGCAAAATAATAATCCTCATTTTAGTTTGAATGCAGAATTCAGCAACATTATAAAACGAGGTACTGTAGCATTTAACTTAATGTCAAAAGCATTCAAAATTCGAATCATATTTTACTCGTGTACAATTTGTATGATGAAGGGCTGTATCGCGCCAAAATGCTGTCACGTGGTTTTAGGATGTGGTTTTATTGAACAGCGGGGCGGAACGATTTATTTATTTTTTATTTGTAGATAAAACCTAGACAACTTTACTTTGTCATTGATCAAAGATAAGGCCATAGTTTTACAACTCAGGTATTTTTTTATGAATATAACCTACCTCTTTGCACAGCTAATCAATATAATACCGTGGAAATAGGTTCAACTACTAGGATTTTTTTTTTTTTTTCACATTTCCTTGATTATATATTATCGTAAAGCCTAGACAATCAGGGTCAGGAAATTCGTTTAATCCCCGATATGCTATTATTAATTTATAAGTATGTTACCACGTCATGTTATAAATAACGAGAAACCCTACAAGTATAATAAGTCAAATATGATAAATATGAAATATATTAATTTATTCTCCCGTTGAAGTACCACCCTTATCTTTCAAACTTGGAACACGCTATCATTTGCAGCTTCCATCCCTATTCCGCTTTCAGTAACGCGCGGGCAGTTGAAGAGGGCGGTAGTGTCGCTCGCTTTACTGGTTGGCGGGAACGAATTATTCGAACTCTTATTTTTTAATCTGTGAAAAAAATAATTTCTTCTAAACTAACACAATCACTCCATTATGTGTAAGGACTTTCAAATATTTGACGGCAAAGGTGTTTCAATTGGAACTTTTGGTATCTTTTAAATATTTATGAGGATTTGCGGTAAGTAAAATTTATTTGATATTAAATTTTAAATTTCAATATTGTTATATCTTTCCTATTATCCATCTTATCCAAGTTTTTGAGAACAACATAATGAAAAAACTGCGAGAAATAGTTTATAATTTGATATTGAAAAACTCAATAATATTATTATAACTAAAAAATATGGATTATTGAGATCCTAATTTCGCGTATATAAACTTGCAACTTGCACAAATATTTTCAAAAAACTTTCAATGTTAAAAGTCGTGTGAAGTTATGACCAAACAACGGCTTCGCAAAGTTTGATTCAGTAATATGTAGGTACAAAATAAATTAGGTATATTTGCTTGGTACACTTTAAAAGTTTTTCTTTGCCCTTATCTATGTTATCTGGCTTTAACTGCACTAAATAATTATCTAGTTAGAAAAAAATAAAGAGATATTAAACATTTTAGAATAGAGCTAAGTTTATTTATTTTATTTTTTGGATTTTGCATCGCATTGCGTTTCGGAACGACAGTTCATATCAGGTTAATCTAGTTTTCACGGGTTAAAAATAAGATGTATAGATAAATTAAGCTTAGTGTTATATTTTACTCCACTTAATCGGTTATTTATCGATAGTTAAGAAAATGTTTTGGTTTAATTTAATTTATCACCGTCTTCATCCTTAGCTTCTGGGCAGGCCACTAGTTCTAGAAGATCGAAGAATTAAGAGCCAATACCGTCTACGCTAATTCGATTAGCCGGCTTCCTCTCAGATGTTTGACGTCCTCCGTGGCGCAAAACTCGCGCTATCGCATTATAAAGTTAGAGGTCCTGAGTTTGATTCCCGGCTCGAGTCTGTTCTGGTGGGAGGCTTCAGCCGGGGCTAGTTACACCCTACCGACAAAGACGTGTTGACAAGCAATTTAGATATCACGTAGAAACCGATTAGGATAGGTCCGATGGGTCTACCATGCCCTTAACAAGTAAGCCTGTTCCCATTTTAGACTGCATCATCACTTTCAACAGGAGAGATTGCCGTCGAGGGCTAACTTATAGTGGATAAAAAAATGTACCATGTCATAACAGATACCTACAGGCCCGTTACCTACATCGTCACTAGCCACTGCTGAGATTGCGTTCAAGGGTTAACCTGTAGTAAATAAAAAAAATGTACCATACTTTAACAGGTACCTACAGGCCCGCTACCATCTTAGAATATATCGTCACTAACCACCAAGATTGCCTTCAAGGGTTAACTTGTAGTGGATAAAAAAAAACCACTGTCTAGTGTTACTTGACAGATAAATCCTACAACTAATGACCCAATTATGAATTGAATCAGGACTTCGTGATTTGTAGTCAAACTTCGACAAAACCAACGTGACAGCAATTTCGTACAATACTATAAAAAAATTCTGATGTACAAATACAAAGTTCTAGTTAACTGGGACATTCGGATCACGTAAAGCTGCCAGTTATACCGATTCCTATCAACGGTGGTTATCTAATAAATAAAACGGTGGGTATTTATTTAATAATTAAACTGTAAATATATATATAATTTTTTTTATCTATTAAAAATTAGCCCTTGACGGCAACCTCACCTGATGGTAAGTAATGATGCGGTCTAAGATGGTAGCGGGCTAACCGGTATGGTAAACTCCAAAATAAATTAAGTACCTCTGAGTTTATAAAACAGAGCTAGTGTGCAATCAATGTTAAGTGAAGACGAAGTTTTCAAATTCAAATTCAAATATTTTATTCAAATAGCCCTTAAGATGGAATGCGCTTAACTAGAAGATGTCTCGTGATTTCAAGGTATTTATATTATAGTGACGGGAAAAACGAATGCTGGAAAAGCATTCTAGTACTTTATGGTGTGTATTAAAAATGAGGTAGCAAAGCGCTTCGTACGCGCCTATTTGATATAGACTACAATTTTTTCAATTTTAAAATACCTCTGGAGTAAAAATGATTTTTTTACTGTCATAGTTTACATTTTCTTAATAAGACACTTAACAATACGACCTCCATGGCGCAGGGCGTGCGCTGTCGCATTATATATTATACTAGCTGGCGCCCGCGACTTCGTCCGCGTGGAATAAGTTTTTAAAATTCAGTCAAAATAAGTTGTAAAAATTCCTACGGGAACTCTCCTATGTCACTCTCCAGGTCCTCAACTATACTTTCAAAAATCACGTCGATCCATTGCTTTGTTGCGAAGTGATTGAAAAACAAACAAACACACATTCGCATTTATAATATTACTATGATTTTGTCTGGACCGTAAGGATTTCTTAGTACAAAGTATTTCAGTTGATTCAAAGAAGTAAAACTTTATAAGATTTTCAACCAACATGAACCCCGGTATTAACCTCTTTGCGGCGGATTTTCACAAATTATTAGCGGATGTCTACGCGTTAGCAGGGCCTAACTTCCAAATTCCTTTTCATTCTTTATGTTTCCACTTTCTATGTGTGATTTTCAGGGAGCTTATACCTACATGTCATAGTTACTGAAAAGTAATGCTCTACTCGTAATTGCCGATTTTCATTTCTCTAATTCCAAAAACTCAGAACTTACATGTAACCTTCCAACCCCTCACCCCTCTCACCCCTTTTGGGGTGGATTTTTGTAATATTGCATATATAGGTTTTTATTATTTAAAACAAATGACCTAAATGCCAATTTTCATATCCCTAACTTCGAAAACATAGAATCCTCGTGAAAACTTCCAACCCCCATTTCACCCCCCTTAGGGTAGATTTTCGTAACATTGATTATACAGATCTTTATTATTGATAATTAACAACTTAGTTCCCAATTTTCATGTCTCTAACTTCAATAATATAGAACTTTCATACAAACTTCCAACCCCCATTTCTACCCCTTAGGGGTGGATTTTTGTAATATTGCGAATACAGGTTTTTATTATTTAAAACAAATGACCTAAATGCCAATTTTCATATCCCTAACTTCGAAAACATAGAATCCTCGTGAAAACTTCCAACCCCCATTTCACCCCCCTTAGGGTAGATTTTCGTAACATTGATTATACAGATCTTTATTATTGATAATTAACAACTTAGTTCCCAATTTTCATATCTCTAACTTCAATAATATATAACTTTCATACAAACTTCCAACCCCCATTTCTACCCCTTAGGGGTGGATTTTTGTAATATTGCGAATACAGGTTTTTATTATTTAAAACAAATGACCTAAATGCCAATTTTCATATCCCTAACTTCGAAAACATAGAATCCTCGTGAAAACTTCCAACCCCCATTTCACCCCCCTTAGGGTAGATTTTCGTAACATTGATTAAACAGATCTTTATTATTTATAATTAACAACTTAGTTCCCAACTTTCATGTCTCTAACTTCAATAATATAGGACTTTCATACAAACTTCCAACCCCCATTTCTACCCCTTAGGGGTGGATTTTTGTAATATTGCGTATACAGGTTTTTATAATTTAAAACAAATTACCTAAATGCCCATTTTCATGTCCCTAGCTTTGAAAACATAGAATCCTCATGAAAACTTACAACCCCTATTTCACCCCCTTGGGGTAGATTTTCGTAACATTGATTATACAGATCTTTATCATTAATAATTAAAAACTTAGTTGCCAACTTTCATGTCTCTAACTTCAAAAATAAAGGACTTTAATACAAACTTCCAACCCCCATTTCAACCCTTTAGGGCTGGATTTTCTCAAAACCGGTTCTTAGCTGACCTCTACTTCATAGAAGAAATCTACCTTCCAAATTTCAAGTTCATTCATTCTATAGTTCCTGAGATATCGTGATCATCAGTCAGTCAGTGGTATTTCGCTTTTATATATATAGATATTGCCGGCTCGAGTCTGGCCTGGAGGCTTCAGCCGTTGCGAAGCCAAAGACAGCGTGACAGAGACGTGTCGCAAAAGATTTAGCGTTCCGGGAGAAAAAGCCAATTAGGAGTGTGGGTTTACCATACAGACAACAACAGGTTAGCCCGCTACCATCCTAGACATCACATATGGTGAGATAACCGTCAAGGGCTAACTTGTAGTGCATAAAAAAAAAAAAACTTATTTTACAAGATTCAATAACTGCTTGATTTATTTATTTATTTATTTTGAATTTAATTGCTGTGATAGACATACAGATGATCAGATGAATAGAATGTGTTACAAACCAACAGGTAAGCAAAACATTAATATTCACCTTTATGACTGAAGAATCATAATAATGTAGTTGCTACACTCGAGTGCGAAATTTCGTAATTTACGAACCTACTGAATAAGTTGAGAGTTTGCTTCATAAAATTAGTTTATGTTTAGTTAGCTCATTTAGTGAACTAATTATATGCAAGTACCTACTTAATGAAGTTGGGCAGGAAAGTGTTATATGCATATATGTACTTTAATTAGGAAAGTTTTACAATTTTGTTAACATTCTTAATTACTCCGCGATTACTGTGCGCCCTCTTCTAAGGCTGAGATTAGATGTAAGGAGGTTAGAGGGAGTTAAGATGTTCGTTCTTAAGGGGCAATTTTTTTTTATCATTATTTATATGACAGGAAACGAGCAGACTGTTCACCTGATGTTAAGTGATAACCGCCGCCCATGAACATCTGCACCAGAGGAGTCACCGATGCATTGTCAGCTGAACATTATAAAAATATAGTTAGATACAAGTGTCTATACAAATAAACGTAATATTACGTTGGAAAAGGTATGCAGTGTTTTTTGACTCTCGCATTTGGAAGGTTTGAAGACAAAACACTGCATATTTCGACGTAATGTCACGTTTATTTAGGAAACCCTAGTAGTTTATAAATAACATTAAATATTATAATGAAGGCAGTAGCCAGTCAGACACCGTTTCCTTTTACGTTCTACTAACAGATGTCCGCGATTTCGTCGGCATGGATAAAGGTTTTCCAATTATATTCAAGTGTATTTAAATTACGTTTATCGGACTTCAACGAATATAAAAAAGGTATTAGGTTCAGATTTCGTTATATTCAGGCTTAGCAACCCATTTATGTGTATTATTTTCTTTTATATCATTATCATATGAGAAGGGTTTGGTCGTAGTCCGCCAAACTGGCCACGTGCGAATTGGCAGACTTCACACGCCTTTGAGAACATTATGGAGAATTCTCAGGCATGCAGGTTTCATCACGATGTTTTTCTTTCATCGTTGAAGCAAGTGATATTTTAATTGCTTAAAAACGCACAGAACTCCAAAAAGTTAGGAGGTTCTAAATTCCCAGGTTCGAACCCCCGACTTCTAATTAGGAGGCGGACGTCCTAACCACTAGGCAATCACAGCTTATCTTTTTATATATTATACTCATAGATAATATGAAAATATTCCTTAATGGATATTCATTATTAATTATACTTGGTAATGTTAGGTAATCATTGATTTGATTTTGTATCAAGCAAACACGGACATTATTTAGGCGTATAGACATATATTAATCTAAATTTGACAAAGCGCTTTGTAGTTAATTACATCAGAAGCTGTTAGTTTGTAATTAATTTACGATTGCGTATTGATCTACATAATAATTGTCCATACAATATGCCCAAGTATAGGCCATATATCGCGTATTGCGTGTAGGATTTCGGTGTAAATAATTTATTATTATATGGGATCTCTAGGTGTTAGATTAGCGAGCTCTGTAATATCTGAGTAGATAGTCAGCTCCAGCAACGGTTTGCCTTCGCTATGTGGTTGTGGCTATATTACATTAAGCCCGTAACTGGAATTCCATCACTAGAACAGCTTTATGTTAAATTATGTTTCTTTAACCTTCTTGGTGCAGTCGTGAGTGATTTTCCTTATATAGATAGTTCCGGGTACAATCGCGGCAGGTGCACTTGTGAATTATATCGCGATATAATTGCGATATCGCGTGGAAACCGATTAGGAGTATGGGTCTACCTAAGAAGGGAACGGGCTAACTTGTTAAGGTCATGACCTTAACAAGTTAGCCCGTTCCCATCTTAGACTGCATCATCAGTTTCACCAAGTGATATTGCCGTCGAGGGCTAACTTGTAGAGTATAAAAAAATGTACCATACCCTAATAGGTTCTTACAAGCCCGCTACCTTCTTAGACTATATCGTCACTAACCAATAGCTGAGTCAAACTTTAACAAAAACGTTGTGTTTATAGTTTCACCAGGCACACACAATACCTGTTCCCCAATCATATAAACTGGAATAAAATGCTTCATTCCAACGAGTTAATCTTAATGTCTGGTACCTCAGCGTGCAATGAAGAATTACAAAAACAGACACTATCACCGTAGACACTCTGGTATGGCAAATTTCAGCTTATACATGCACTCCAAAAAATAAAGAACATTTGCTTGAGACGAATGAAACAAATTTAAGAACAACCGATTAGTGTACAGTCAATGTACCAACAATAAAGTTAGATACAACTTTTTTGTAGTTTGTTTACAAATCTTGCTAATAAAGTTTTCCCTCTTGGCCCTTCAAGGATGTTGCTTCTATCAGAGCTTAGGGACGCATTATTTGACAGGGAACGAAGGAACAGCGAATAAATGAATATAAACTTGGCAGAAAAGTTCGTATCCTTCGACTGTCTCAACTAAGGAACTACAAATAATATGTAACATTATTTTTTTAGCGTATAGTTGATAAATCAACTATGAAGTGTAAAGTAGTCAGTAAAAAATATAAAATTGTATTTGTGAACGTTTACTTTCGACGATATCTGCAAAAAAAAGTTTAAATAAACAATTTTTTTAATGTATTATTTCGCGGTATATGTAAAATGGGACGGGTCGCCCGATTTTAAGTATTTATCACCATGTACATCCGCAGCACAACCTATCATAATCGGTTTCTTCTCGACATCTAGAACATAAAACGCTTGGCGGTACGTCTTTGCTTTCAGGCTGGTAAGTAGCCAAGGCCTAAGCCGAGATGGGAATCGAATCTAGACCACTTGATAATGCGCTGCGCCGCGGAGGTCATCGAAATGATGGTAGAATTTAGACCGGTCATGAGAGGGTGGTATGCAGCTGAGTGTGATAGCATATGATTCTATTGTACTGCCAAGATATACCTGCCATGTTTTACAGTAAACAGTGCTATGAATTTCAAAATAACGCTATCGAAATTAGCCCTTCAATTTGCCATTCACAGCTCTGCACTGGGTTAATCAATGTAATGTGCGCCGCCATGAATGCCTTAAACCGCACAAATTAAAATGAAATTGAAACATTTTTGGTCTGGCTGAAGAGAAAATAATAAAATTCAAACAAAATGTCGAGCAGGTAGGGTTTGTAACCACATCGAACGGAACAACGTCGTTATGGATGGTGTATTTTCTATTTATAGAATTCATTGATATTTTAAACAATTTTTAAAAATATACACATTACATACATTTTATACTATAGTGTACGTAAATAAAAAGTCATAATTAAATTCTTAATTGGATTTTAAACATATTTATATCTAAATTAAACAGTAAAACAAATAACAAAACTTAAAAAAGCAGATGAAAATTCTTTTTTTGAATTCTTGAATAGCCATCACATCAAATTGGAAACAAACAAGTTTTTGGAAGTTTAAAGTTGTTTATTTGTTTATTAACTGAATTTTAACTTTTTAACTAAAATACAAAATAAATATTCCATAACAAGTGCTACTACGAGTACTTTCATATTACAAAATAGCATTGCTAAAGTAAACTACCCCATTTGTATAACAGAAATTCCATATAACCAATAACTGAATTTAATATGGGGTCTTAAACGATATCGATTTCATTACGGCATGTGAATACCTTAGGAGCTAGTTTGGCCTCTAAATTAATATTTGATTTGGGTTTAATATTATAACCTATGTTAATATTAAATATGCTTGTAATACCGAGGTGTGCTTTGTGACTTTCGTGAATAATTCGTCCTTGAGAATATTTCTTTGCTTCTATTGCTATTTTTGGCCTCATACTCACATATTCTTTTTGGACTTGAAGTTATGAGTGGTCTTGATTTTCATATATTTTGTAAGACTGATCACCTGCCTGGTGTCAACCCTTTGTAGATATGTTTTTGCTGGTGAAATATCCGCCACCTTTTGGTTTAAAGGGTTCATTATCCCTGTCAATCGCAAAGTCAGTATGTCTCCATTAGCATACGCACGATTTTATTCCAGACGCTTTGGAAGGAGTTCCTCTTTGCAACAGCTCCTTCATCGGACAAAGGTGAAGCTTCTTTATCCCATGTCATTCTCTTTATTAATAAATGTGTATTGAGTTTTTGTACTGAAATTTAGGAAATTGGTGAAGGGAATTTGGGCGGGTATTTGGTTTATTTAAGTTAAACTGTCATCAGTTCAACGTAAAACTGGACACTTGATCATCATGCCCTACAAAGTAAACAAAGGTCTGGAGGCCTTATATAGTAATATTTAAGTATAAATTTAAGTTTTCGTATTATTATTATTAAATAAAAACAAATTGTTGAGCTACTAAGAAATAGTTCAGCGTTTTTAAATTAAATCATTTCATAAAGTTTATTTAGATAATCTTTAATACCAAACATAAAGTTATTAGTTTGACCATTTTAATGGGTAATCTAAAAAACTAATTAGGTGTTATAAATTTATTTTTATCTTTATTTTGTGCCACTTGTCGTGCACTTTAAAAACAAAAATACACTACAAAATATAATTTGTGAACTAAAATAAAATAAAATTAACTAAATAAGCAAAAAACGGTATATTACAAAACAACACACACAACAAAATAAATTGAGCTCTCCCAAACAAAGGGTGAATATCAATACGTCACGTTTTTCTTCCTTGTTTAGCTTTTTATTTTGCTCATGGCGTTGTTACTGTAAGACTGCGTCAAAATCTGAACCATGGTGAATAATTTATTTTCTTATTAGTTTATGAAACCCGGTTGCATCAACAAATTTTTATAATTTTAACGGGCGATTTACTTTGAAAAATTAGCTAACTAACGTTAGCAAAAAACATTGTTTAATCATTTCTTACCTATCGCTTAGCTAAACGATGTACCGTTTGTTGCTCAACTTCGTAGAAGCGTAGCGTGATACGTCACGCTACGCTTGTACGAAGCGTATGCAAGTCAAATGAAAAAAAAAAAAATCATATCTGGCTAGCAGCTCCAGACATTAGCGCGTTCGAAAAAAAAATCCATAACTTATTTATGATAACATACTATATAAATATTACAATTATTAAAAATATAACTGTACAAGTAGTATATATATACACGAGTAACGTAGCTGTGGTCTCTTTATTAATTTAACAAGGTCTTTAATAAAAATCTTGCCGCAAACCTAGCTCGGGAATACATCTGGGCCTGTCAAGTTGACGAGGGTGTTCCGTGAGGGACACGGAATAAAGTAAGATTTAGTAATAACTTGAGACCAAGCTGCGGATGTCTGATGTCAGTTAATATCACTTGGTTTTATAACAAGAGATAATATGAGGATATTTACGAACATTATAGGTACATAATTAGGTAGTGTAAAGTTTTTGAAATCAAAAAGAAAATTCTAAAATATTTTTAAATCATATTGAGCAAAACAATTATCTAAGAGGCAGATCCGTCACTGGATGGACAGCCTCACATGTCAACGAAATCTGAAAAAATCTGCTTATAGCTGTTGTAGTTGATCGCATGATAGAACATATAAATAAAAAAATCATATTGAGCGTGCATTAGCGTACACGTCATTGAAGTGAATCTTCTTAAATAGTTTCTAATTAAGGTCATTGTCACTTAATTTTATCGAATAATCAAAAAAATCGATTGTCTGTTTACTATCAATGAATACTTTAGTCAAACCTCCACATAATATTTTATGACATGACTAACAGGTTGACGGTAGTTAGCAAAATGCGTCGTGGTACGGTAACTCACACAGGTGTGCAGGTAAATACGATATTAAATAGATGCCGACGACATCGTTTTTCTTATTCAGTTCTTTATATTTTGTTGTTGCTGATTTTATATGAAATCATAACTTGATCCGTTTTGTCGCTGGAATTCATATTAAGATAAACAGTCCATAAAGCTATTTATCATACGAGTAAGTATGTTTGCATATCTTTGTTTGGAAATACCAGTAGTATTTTAAAAGTTTTTTTTAAACTAACCACCAAAACCACGGGTGGACTATACACTGAAAGAAGAAAAATAAAAAATTCAGAAATTGAAATGTATATTAAAATAAATGTATTTTGTAAGTAATAATTCACAAAGGAATTCTCTACCGACAATTTAATAAGTTAGTTAATAGTCTTGACGGTTTGTAATTGTAATCGCACCCATAAATTTCATTGGAAAATTGACACTTCGAAGGCCAATTGAATACTTACGCTATTCTATAAAAGGGCGTAGAGAAATGCATTATAAATCATTACGAACCGTCAAATTATAACATAATGCTGGCTCTAGGTTACTATAAATCATCCTGCATATGGATTTAGCCAAACATAATTTCCCCTGGGTGTTCTCTCACAACCAGTTTATGCTGATCCTTCGTGATAATATCACTATATTATTTTGCTTGGCGTTTCGAGTTATAGATATTAAATACACTGTCAAGTGCTGGTTATGTTATCTTAGCTATGTTTTAGAATTCAATAGTGTTGGTGATTTATAGCATCGTTTAGGGCATCGTCTTAACTAAATTTCGATGTTATTTGTTCATTCATACCGTTTTAATTATCACTGTTACTGTGATATTTAAAGAAGAGCTTAGAGATATTTCAGATAAGATTTTTCCGTTTTATTTCATTTCGTATAAACAAGTTGTTTATTGATAATGATTCTATTTATAATCTTGAAACTTTATTGACTATGTATAAACAATCAGAAATAAATATGACGTATATTTTATCAACCATCTATGTCTAAAAGGTTTTTTGTATTATGATTATACTACTACACGTTAGCTTTTGTTTGTCATCTCACTTAGTGCTAAGTTGGTTGCGGACTTACCAGTTTAAGATATGGCAGTGTTTAATACATACATGGTATAGGTTTTAATATATAATCAGTTTTTATGTGACAATGTACTGGAATGCTAAATCGCTTTGCGGGACGTCTTAACGTCTTTGTAATTTTTTACCCTGCAGACAAAGAAGTCCCACCACGGCCCAAGTCTCCCACTAAACTTGACTAGACATATCCTTAGAACCCAACACCTCATTTTCATAACACTCAAGCCATTGCGTCAGAGAAAAATGGGTCGTTAAAAATTTCGTTATTATTTTACTGCACACGTTTTGTAAACAACATTAGAGACGTATTATAACAAAAAGAAAAAAATACTACGCTTTAAAATTATTTCGAAAACAGAGATTATAGGTATTGCCAATTTAGTATAATTTTATAAAACTCTTTTTATAATAACATGATTTTAGCCAATGGATCTATATGCTTTTGAGTAGGGACCGCGAATATAGAATAGATAAACAGAGTTTTTTTTTAATACAGTTTAATGTGTATTTAAGGCAAGTAATATCAGCTTTTATTTTATGCTTTCCATACAATAATTGTTTTTCGACTAATCAAACATAAACCTGTAAAGTATTAACTAAATGAAATCTACGTAATAAGACAAGCGGGACTAAAACTAATACAGCGGTGACGTGCTATAAAAATATTAGAATAGCGAGAAGTTTTTGTACACTTTTACAAGAAATACAACATCATGATCAACCCATTACCGGCTCACTACAGAGCACGGGTCTCCTCTCAATATGAGAAGGGTTTGGCCATAGTCCATGTGCGGATTGGCAGACTTCACACGCCTTTGAGAACGTTATGGAGAACTCTCCGGCGTGCAGGTTTCCTCACGATGTTTTCCTTCACCGTTGAAGCAAGTGGTATTTTAATTTTTTTTAAAACGCACATAACTTCGAAAAGTTAGAGGTGCGTGCCCGGATTCGAACCGCCGACCTCTATTTTTATTATTAGGAGGCTGACGCCCTAACCTCTGGGCTATCACCGCTTCCAAGAAATACAACATTGTCCTACTAACAAGTGGGGACTTTAAACCAAGCCGAGAGTGGCAGACCTAATGAAGTATTAAAAATGTGACCCGTTGGATAGGAGTGAAACAAAGGAAAGTTGGTCTAGATATAGCTACCGGTGTATTATTGATTGAAGGGTGGGTTTTGAGAGATCGAAGGTTTCATCAGACCACTTCCGATACAGAAATTTTGGTTAACTTAGCCGATGAAAATGAAAATACACTTTATTTTACAAGATGGCAAAAAAACGCACGCCGAAAGAAAAGAGAAGGCGGCCTTATCGCTTAATAATGACCATTGCCATAATACCAGGCAACCAATGCAGCTGACGTCCACCCAATGCAGCATTCATGATGAATATTTATTAAGCTATCAAATAAAAAGACTCGAGCACTATTATATATATACGTACACTTAATATTTATTTTCGTTGGCTAAACTTAGATGGAGATATTCAATAACATTAAGATGCTTTTATACATTATAAATTACCACGGACTGTCAAATTATAGAATAATGGCCGGCTAAGGTTACAATAAATCATCGTACAGGTGGATTTTACCGAACACAATTGCCCCTGGGTATTCTCTACTCCAGGCCTGTTCATTTTGTTTGTGTCAGTACCTTATTATTTGTATATCGCCATTGTATGGATATATTGAAAAACATAGCCTAATAACTGTAATTCGCAACATAGTGAGTTATCAATTGAATTGACTACTAGATATTTAGTCCTAAATACATAGGTAACAGAGATAACTACATAGACTTAGGTTTTTTATGAGGTTTTAATTGTTTAAAGATCATTTATGATGATAATTATCATTATTAATTAGCTAATTATTATTAATTTTCAAGGACTATGATATATATCGTATATTATGATATATTTATATTTATATTATAAAAGTTTACACTTCAACAGAGTTACTCTGAATATATGATATAAGAATCCAGCTTAGTTCACAATTCCCACAATCAATAGCTAGAAACAGTTTGAATTTCATAAAGAAAAATGCCTTTTAGATTTAGCCGAGCAATTTGCGTATGCAATTTTTCTCTTAATAGGAACCATAGTCGAAGTCGACGAATATAAGATAAAAGAAATATAATTGTCATTCTGTAAAAGAGACTCAAGTTGTTAGCATAGTCGACAGCAAATCACGTTGCTGGGCCGAGCTTAAAATGTTAGGTGTTGTTTTTTCTGTTAAGTAATTTTCAGAACCCGTCCAGATTTTCAATTATCCACCCGCTATCTTGTTATATTCTGACTAACGTGTTTTTAAAGCCCTAATAATTGTTTAAGGCCCTGATAATTTCTATATGCATTTTTTTTGTTCGGACTGGCTGTAGCTGTGAACCCCACTAATTGCTACAGCGTAATCGCTCCCCGGCTACGCTGTAGTAAGTTATTGGCTTAGGATATAAGCTATGCCAGAAGAATTTTTAACTCTGGGGGTGCAAGAATCGAGGGTAACGTCTAAACGGGCATTTGTAGAGTTCCCGTGAATTCTCTAGTTCGCATTATCTAATCCTCATGTGATAACAATGAGACCAACTAAATATTACAAAAAAAGGGTTTATAAATGACGGAGTTCTGAGGTATTAGGTAAACATAAAATAAAAATACAACGGAATTGAGAACGGCCTCTTTGTTTGAAGTCTTTCAAAGTAACGGACTGACGTGACGTGATGTGTATTTTTGTATACTTCATAACAGGCAACGAATAATGCTATAGCGGAATTTTGTTATAAACTATTAACGCATAAGCCCTCTAGTATTTATAACATAAGTGGGGTAAAAGGAACAAAGCGAGGTAGCGAATATAAGTAACAGAACATGAAAAAACAAGCGGTATTAGCCGCGGGCTCTAGAGTCAGATATAAGAATTTATTTTACGGAACCAATTTGTTTTTCGTATTCGTAATTACGGAAATATGTAATTTTTAATAATATCAATTAATGTAAAATTATACCATGTGGAAGCGGTGATAGCCTGAAGCGGTGAGGGCGTCAGCCTCCTAATCAGAGGTCGGCGGTTCGAATCCGGGCATGCACTTCTAACTCTTCGGAGTTGTGTGCGTTTTAAAAAAAATTAAAAATATCACTTGCTTCAACGGTGAAGGAACACATCGTGAGGAAACCTGCACGCCTGAGAGTTCTCCATAATGTTCTCAAAGGCGTGAGAAGTCTGCCAATCCGCACATGGCCAGCATGGTGGACTATGGCCAAACCCTTCTCATATTGAGAGGAGACCCGCAAACTGTACTATTAATTTTATTATTAATATACTACTCTCTATCTATTGAACTCAATGTATTGTGTAAAATTAAGAGAATTTAAAATTCAATAATGTCATCTATTATTTTCATTATTCATACGTTATATTACGAATTTGGGCCAACATAATTTCCCTCGTGTGTTCTCGCTTATCCAGAATATTGTGAGCTTTCATTTATTTATTTATTTATTTATTTATTTGGACAACCAACAAAATTACATGTAAAATAAATAAACTTAATTAGATATTATGAGGTAATTTGGCACATGTAATTCTACTTATAGGTAGCCACATCATGCATAAATATTGTAAAGGTCGTACATAATAACAAATTAAAACTATTACATGACTTAAAACTAAACTAAGTTAAATTAAAACAAAATGTTTATATCAGCGTATATATTATCTTGCTCGAAGTAACGAAATACCAGTACGTCATGTGTCATCTACGCTGGTTACGCTATTGTAGTTGCTAACTTTTTTAATTCGGTAATCTCGAAGTTTTAGTTAGTTTTGTTACGTCAGTCGGTGGGAACTATTGTGACGATTAAGGTAAAAATACAAAATAAATAGGTATTGATATGAGGAAATGATTTAAGTACTACAATTTTTTTATTTTATCACTAAATTTTGCGAAGAACCGTTGAGACGTACTAGAGCATGGAAATATACAAATATTACTTTGAGAAAGTGCGTTCTTTTATATACACCAAAGCCGTTTCTCGTTGCCTTCGTTATATTATAAGGAGGCGATGCAATCGAGTGACAGTAGTCCGGGATCAGAGTGTGAGTTAAGTATCCATATGGAATAATGCGTTGTCATTGTATTAAAAATACTACGGAAACTATTCCCATTTTGTAGTAGTTGGTATAACCATCTCTTAAGAACTACTACTAAAATGACTACTGAACGTGAACTAAATGAATGATTTTTCCGCATTAGGGACTGAAATCAGCGATTATTGATCTACGCTAAATGGTCTATGCTCTAATTATGTCTCTCTCTCTCCTACGAGAGAAATAGATTGCATTCGGCAGGTGGTATTAGACGACTTCCGTGGCGCAGCGCGTGCGCTATTGCAGTTTAAAGTTGGAGGTACTGGGTTCGATTCCGACTGGAGTCTGGTCTGGTGGGAGGCTTCGGCCGCGGCTAGACAAAGTCGTGTTGGCAAGTGATATAGTGCTCCGGCACAATGTCGTGCAGAAACCAATTAGGAGTATAGGTTTAGCATACCATACCATACCCCTTACAGATTAGCCCGCTACCATCTTAAACCGGATCATCACTTACCATCAGGTGACATGAAGTGAAGGGCTAACTTGTGGTGTATACAAAAAAATAAAACAGTGAGGATGATAAAAATAACACAAATACCTACTATATATACTTTCATAAACATTATCAATTCTCCAAATAAATCATTGTGATACTTACTACTCTGCGCCGAAACTTCAAAGTAATGTTAGTAAATACTACGGTTGTATTAAGATTTGAGAACACCACTTCTTCCATGATATAACACAAATAAAGTAAAAGCATTTTGTATATTGTGTCACTGCTACAGTCTTTTAGTCATATCCGAAACAATTTCTTAGAAATAACTCAAAATGTACAGTCAATATCAATAATATAACAAACTGCGGTGAGACTTCACGCTCGCAATATGAAGTATTTACTTAGGGGGAAGAGCAAAAGTACCCACGTGTGTACAAGGCGGTCTGAGGGCAAACTTATATACTTATATATTCATAATTTTCAAATTCTTGAAGGATATCTTTTGTAAGAATAAATCTTGTAAATAATAAAAATAAACACTCGATACTCTTACTTATAAAATTATGAATAAATAATTATTCATGATTAATTATTGCTCTGCTTTGATAACTTGTAAAATTTATTTTTTGCACATTCAAATTATATTCTTGATAATGCACATGAATAATCTAAGAAAAAAATGGCATATGTAAGAATTTAAATTCACGAATATAACACACTCTCGTACGACGTGTGGTGGTCTATCGTATTTGCCAATGGAAGAAAATGAATAAAATAAAATATGTTGTGGAATTTGTTAAGTGTTAGAGGCACTTAACCAATTTTTAGTGAAGCATATTAAATATGCGTCATTTATAAGCTAATATCCAAAAACAATTCAATTCAAAATAAAAACATATTAAAATATTATTAAGTAAAAATAAACGCACCGAAATTTGTCTAGAAGAGATTTGTTGCGTTTATTTTTGTAATATACGCGCGAAGTCTGCCAATTCAGCGTGGTGAACTATGGTCAAAACCCTTTTCATATTGAGAGGATACCCGTGTTCTGTAGTGAGCCGGCAATGGGTTGATCATGATGATGATGATGATGTATAATAAAGTATTTACATTCATACACTTTATTGAAGTTGACTGTACCTACTAGTACACGATAAGGTTCACAGATTTATCTTGCCTTTTACTTGCAATTTCGAATATCGTCATGTGTCAACGTTTTTGATGTAGGTACGTTTGATCTGTTTCTAACAGAATTTCGTAAAACATATTCAATATTTATTTTGCCATTTCCTCCGGGAACACAAGGCAATATGTAGTACCTACCAACTCGTACTTATATTAGATCCGGGAAAAGCGAACCTACTTCGTGCCATAGGCCCTACTCGAAATGGAGCTAGATACAGTACTGCTTGGATAGATAGAGAAAAAGAAAGATTTATATGAGCCTCGAGCGCCGAGGTAGTTATAAAGTATCTGTAGGATGCTATAAAATTACTTAACCGTGAAACTCCACCAGTACATTTCCACGCTGTAATAACTTCACATATCGTGTTTATTCCTTTTATCGAAGTTACACAGTTAGGCAGTCCTGCACACTTAAACAACCAACCACTTACTCCACTAAAATGTTTCTTAATCAGATTTCTACCGATTCTCGCATCGCTGTTAAAGAGGGAACATTCGGCTTAGTAATGGTGTGCCGAGGTTAACTGTGACATAAAAATACCGTTAGAAATCCCAATTACCTATTGATATCTTGGAGATGTCTATCAATAAGTTCAAAGTTTTTATAAAACGAAAGCTTATGGAAAAATCATATTACGATATTAAGGATTATATAAACGATAAAAAAGCTTGGGTGTGAATTGCTCTATCTCCATAAGTACTATAATTTATTATTGATTATGTGAGATGGTGATAACGAAAAAAAAACCCCGGCTAAGTTTGTTGTGGGCTTTTTCTTAGACCGGGGCGCGTTTGGGACCCTTATAGCTTTAGATTTAAGTGTACGGATATAGTTATCACCATCAAATCACTATTAACGTGTCAAACGTGCCATTTAAAGGACTATTTGAATACAGATTATTTGAATTTGAATTTAACTACGTGTTAACTCTGGAAACACTAAATTTTATTTTCTATAACTTAATCTTTCTTGTCACTTTTAATATTGTATTGTATCCTAACTTCTCAACGCCGTTAGCAAGGGGAAGTATTCCAGTATCAACTCTATAAAATTCATTGTATAGTTAATCATTTCAATGAATCTAATAAATATATTAATTTATATTAAGACGATGCGCAGCGAGTGCGCTGTTGCATTTTAATAGTTGGAGGTCCTGGGTTCGATTCCCGGCTCGAGTCTGGTTCGGTGGGAGACTTCGAACGTAGCCAGTTACCGCCCTACGCCCGATGTCGTGTAGAAATCAATTAGGAGTATGGGTTTACCGTACCCCTAACAGGTTAGCCCGTTACCATCTTAGACCGCATCATCATCAGGTGAAATACCGTCAAGGGCTAACATGTGGTGTATGAAAAAAAAAACTCGACATAATGTAAAAATCAGCAAACATACTTTGGCATTTATATTGTTTTACGTAGGAATGGGTATAATATTCATACTAATTGGCCTTTTTTGGATATCCTCACAATTAGTAAGGAAACAAGGAAGCTAATTAGAACAGGGTTTCGATACAGTTTCCCGCCGATATCATTAATTATTGTCCATTCAGAAATTCCTTTTTTATTATGATGAAAACCAATGAGATCACGCTGAAATTCAACGAAATATTTCTTTTTTGAAAATAAATAATTACATATTATATTTCATTGCACACCAAGATACACATTAAAATATGAATAGATAAACGTATAGCGTTGTACAATCGCTTTTACAATTTGTATGAGATATAGCTTTGAAATCGGTTTAAAAACGATCTCTGCTAGGAACTTAGAAGCACATGATACATGACAATTCGTTGTAAATCTTATCGAGTTACTTTTCTATAGGGTATTATCTCAACCGATGGAGGTAGGCTGCTTAGGTCTTTAAAGGAATTCATAAAAAAAAAAAACTATCTTGTTTCATTTGAATTCAGCAACACCACTTACCAAACCTAACTTCTTGTTTGTCTATTAAAAGACACAGTTCATTATACTTATATATCTGCAGTTCATTTTGAATATCATGTTCTTTTTATTTTTATGCTTGTACTAGAATTTTCGCGGCTTCACGTTGAGTTCGATTTTCCGAAATTCTTTCTTATCGGAAGATCTAAGTTATACTAATTTCAGTCCAGCTTATGTTGATAGATCAGTTGGTCAGGATGTCTTTTTATATATTTACATTGTTTAATTTGTTTATTCAAATTATTTTGTCATTTTAAATTCAATTTAGCTTTTTATGGAAACAGAAAATAGCAACTGTTACGCCACTGTATGATTTATAACTACAATTGTTAATTGTTTATTAACTGAAACCATATAATATAGTGCCCACATCTGATGTCCTTCATCTTGTTTATGTACATTTGCAGTTGCAAACAAACTCCTATATTCCACTAATAAGGGAAGATTTTCAATGATACTTAGCAATATAACCTCGTCAAGTCTAAATCTCCAGTTAAGTTAAGGCAATACGTGGTTTGAGAGCGCATTTGGAAATATTAATATGGTGTGACGTATAAGGATTGAAATAATTATAAAAAGCAATGTACAGATATCTGTTTTAAGCTGATTAAATTGTCATGGTTTGTCACCTCTTATTCTTCATAAAGAGTTACGAAGCTGTAAAATAGCAGACCTTTACCAATGTTTTTTAATGAAACTACTCAGTAATATCACTAGTTTCATTAGCCAATATCCTAAACGGAATGTTGCAACCATTATATACTTGCACAGTTTAAACGAATACACTTTTTTGCAGCACCTCATTATTAGATTCTGGGTCACATATCGGCAAAAATACTAGTTTGGTACTCGTGCAAAATTCCGATTCTCCAAAAGCAAAATTCTCTTGAACCGAAGACATTATTACTGAGTATTATCAGTCGGGCGAACTCTTGCAAATTTATTCATGAGGTGCTGATCGTATGCGGTGATACGACCCTCAGTTTTATTATCGTGAATGCCTCTTTAAGCTTTGTTTTTACAAGCGTTTTAGATGAAACACATACGACTTTGATGTACCTTTATGTAATTCGAGCGTGTATTTAACGTTGCTAATGGAAATTGAAATAGACTATTGTTAGAGGCTTCATCGAAATATTTCACCAGTTAAGTTATAAATCTTAATCACAATAATTTAACTGGTATATTATTAATTCAAAAATTTAAAATTTTTTCATTAATATTTTCAATCAAATCAAGGCAGCAATGAGGCACTTATATACTAATTCTATTTAATTGTTGTAATCTGATGATGATAACATAACTAACTAGTCACGGCTGAAATTTTCTACCAGTCAAATTAATTCGGAATCTTATATGATAAATTCCTTAATAGCCCTTGAGATTGACCCTTGATGCGAGTTAAAGATTGAACCCGGAACTTACCCACATAATATAAGACTACAGCTTTTCCTCTGTTAGGCAGGTCATCGAAAAAATTGGAATTGCAATCTATTATCTATATCCGTGTGGATATTGAAATAGGTTAAACCTCAGATTAGACAAAATGCGTAAAGCCACCGTGCGGTCGTCGACATACAAGACCAACAGAGGTTGTGATATACAACGTTCGTTAATGTTTTAATGCATACTTTTCTCTAAATGTCATAGGAAAAAAATGCGGAATACTGTAACTAATATAAAATCGAAAAAACACGGAACTACTAATAGAAATCAAGTTGTTAGTAATAGTGGTTACAGTACTAGTACGAACGGCGAACTTTCAAAGTTCGCCAAGCGAATGCTTTGTCTCAATATTCTCACATAATTCGTATTTACGCTTTTCAGTCCCACATTTCTCACTGTTTCATGGCTCAGCGGTTTAGATTTAAAAATTAAGAGACAGGCAGAGTTACTTTTGAAGTAAGCCTATATAAATTTTGATATTTAACTAAGTGGAGTCTAGTAGGTTTTGACGATTGTTGAAAGTGAAGTGAAGTCTGAGGTCCTGCGTGCGATTCCCGGCACGAGTCTGGTCTCGTGGGAGGCTTCGGCGATGGCTAGTTACCACCCTACCGACAAAGACGTGATGTCGCGTAAAAACCAATTAACAGTATGGGTTCACCAGACCCCTAACAGGTTAGCTTGTTAACATAGCCTGCATCATCACTTACTATCAGCTGAGAGTGTCCTCGAGGGCAAACTTGTAGTGTATGAAAAAAAAATGACGTTGGCCATCTATTCTCGGGATTATCTTTATACGATTTACAAGCATTTGGCAGCAAAATAAACAGGGGTTGCAACTGTAGTTTGCACTATTTTACAGAATCCTCCATTTTCCATTACTCAATTCCAATCGAAGTTATGCAGACGTTCCATAACGTTCGAAAACAAGTCGGAATCGAAACATGTTTTGTCGATGTTTTGACCCAGATGCGTCAGTTTGCTTCCGATGAAATAACTTGTGTTGTTTAGCTCGCAGTCATTTACATGCATGCATGATTAGAGAATGTGGATCTATGCGTGGGTAATTATGCGTAAATTCGCGTCAAAATTTTCTGTGTAACTTACATTTAATTCAAGGCTATTGATGCTCCAAGAATACGTCCGCATTTCTATGGTTTTTATCAGAAATCCATCGGTATCTGATGCTAGTCCGCATATTATTCGATTTTTGAAAACGCCATCCTAAATTGTTACAAGTTGATGCAAGCATATCATGCCTAATTTCATAAAGATCAACTTAGCTGCAAGGTTATTTTTTGGTTACTTTATAGTTCGTTCCCGTGTACTTTTCCTATGCGTTTATAGCAATCATTTATATATCAATTTATATAAGACATCACAATCCTGGTCAGAAGTGTAAAGTGACATTTTGTCTTGTGGGAGGCTCCGGCCGTGACCAGTTACCATCCTACCAACAAAGACGTGTTGTAAAGCGGTTTAGCGTTTCAACACGATGTCGATGAATAAATAGTGCGATAGTAATCGTTTATGCCTTGCAGCGTAGGTATTGGTATTTATTGAGGGTGCAATCAGACATCAACAGTATTCGGGCTAGCGACCACGACTTTAAATAAATGATGTCGAGTTCGTTTGTTTACGTCGTTTCAACATTTCTTTAAACAACAGGTATTCAGTGTCATGTCAATATATAAACAACCTTATGTGGTATAAGATCGTCCACACTTTTTTTACAAGACGTGGACTGTACTTAAACCATCAAGTTATAATTAGGTATGTATTTAAAATAGCACGTAAAGCAAGTATTTGCAGTCAATTGGGAAACGCTTGATTTGGTCATTTTCTTGGCGACACATCTTTGTGGGTAGTGTGGTAACTAGCCAATGCGCCTCGGAGGTTATTCTCCTTTATCTAGCCTAAACCATATTCAAAAGAAAATATATTATTCTCTACAAAAATAAAAACTTCGTGTAGGAAATCGAATTTTATTTGAGAAGGGTAAATCCTTTTTAAATAATTTTGTGACATGGCACCTCTCAAATTACGTTTAAAAACTTCAAAGTGTTCAAAGGCTCGTCAAAAATTTGCTCTTGGTTATAAAAAAGGGAAGTTTTTTAACCAATATTCTATTATCGTATACGAATACTGCAAACAATTTTTTTGTTGTGAATAAGAATACATCCTAAAAACATATCCGAGTGCGGTATCCAGGTTGCCTGAGAATTATTAGGTATTTGACTTTTCCGGTGCTAGGAAATTTGTTGTCTACCCTCGTGATTCAGGGGTCACGCTAGGCCGTCGGTCCAGGATATTATCACTAATATAGATAATAATCAGCAAGGTGGGTCTGTTCTATACATCCTTATCATCCTAGCTTTGCAGCAATAAAGGTGTTTCTCGTAAAATCCGAGTAAATCAAAAACATTAAAGCTTTAATGTCTCTTGAAACGTGAGTATAAGCTGCACTAGGTAACTTTATCTTAATGAACAATTCATAACTACGAACGTAATAAGGGTGTAAGACGTATCGCCTAGCGAACTGTTTTTTTTATCCACTACAAGTTAGCCCTTGACGGCAATCTCACCTGATGGTAAGTGATGATGCAGTCAAAGATGGTAGCGGGCTAATCTGTTACCTATATTCCTAATTATACACGACATCGTGCCGGAACGCTAAATCGCTTGGCGATACGTCTTTGTCGGTAGGGTGGTAACTAGCCACGGCCGCAGCCTCCAACCAGACCAGACTCGAGCCGGGAATCGAACCCAGGACCTCCAACTTTATAAAGCGACAGCGCGCGCTGCGCCAAGGAGGTCGTCAAACTTTTGCTACTAGAGAAGCAGCTGACCATGATTAAAGCAAAATATCTATCTGACGCAACCCAGTAATATTATAGTATATGCTATGGATAGATATACTGTACGAATTTGTATGTTTGGCGAATTGGCGTGTCAAAGTTTTGCGTATCCAATTAATCAAACCTGTAGAGGTCATTCCAGTACAGATGTTTTATGTTCAAACTTTCCCATGTTTTTGACCACCTCGCTGGTCTCGTGGTTTGAGTGATTGTTTACAGATCGCGAGACCTTGGGTTGAATTCCTGGGTTGAGTCCTGATAATTGCTAGGGATTGGATTTGGCTGTCAGAGCACTTTAAGCCATCGGTACTAATTATAATTTATGTGATAATAACTATTGAAGCCTGCCAAACGAATTGAGACATCGTGAATATATTAATGCACTTTTATAGTACATATTTAACTATTCTGTGTAAGGTATATAATATATGCCTTCACCCTAAAAGTGAGTTTTGAAAATCACATCTTAGTTTTGATTATTAGCTATTTTATAAGAGATATATTTTTTTAACATCATAGTTATTTCGATGATTTTTTTATTACGTGGTATTGTCCATTACAGTTACTAAGTATTGGATGAAATTGGTAGTAAGATTGTAGTTTTCAACTAGTTATATTATTATGATATTTTTATAATATAAATAATAGCTATTGTGACTGAGAAGACTGGACTAAGTAGTAACTACTTTTTAAGGTTGGACACGTTTTAAATTTCATGCAAAATAAATTAAATCACTTAGAGGAAAGTCTTAAAGAAAATATATTTATTTATTTTACATGATACACCATCGATACGCTGTATTAGCATTAAAAATATTACAATATAATGATTGTATAAATCTTACGATTACAAAATATCAATAAATAATAATATATTGTAATATATAATAATATATTGAATAAATCTTACCATTATAAATCTTTACGATTACGTGAGTAAATATGCAAAATAGACAGTCTGAGTTATGGATACCCACCCGTATGCGTAAAATTGAAGGGATTTTTCACCGTAGACTTTTACGATGACTTGAAAAATATTACAACCCTCTGCAGTTGGCTAAAAATAGCTACACGTACCTAGTTCATAGGATTTAAGGTTGGCTGAGCAGAAAATTCATTTACCCGCAGTTACTGCCGTAATTAAACTGGGCTTGTATGTAACACAGTTCTAGGCAATGCGTAATAGTTGGTTTCACGTAAAAACAAAACGTATATCAAGACGAGATGGCGAGGAATGTTTTGCTGATTCAAAGCATACTGTTTTTTATTCACACTAACGTATGATAAAAAAATTATAGCCCAGCAATGCATCTGGATTAGGTAGCAGCATAGTGTCTCTGCTCTAAGTCACTCTTTTCTATGAGAGAGGCCTGTGCCCAGCGGTGGGACAGTGGGATAGTAGTTAATAAGAAATATAACAGCATTAATATAGCTAAGCATCTCATATGTTTTAACAAGTTAGCCCTTGACGGTAAGATCACCAAAAGGAAAGTATGATAGTGTAATGAAATAAATGATTAATATGTTGCATTCTAAGATAGTAGCGGGCTAACCTGTTACGGGTATGGTAAACCCATACCCCTAATTGGTTTCTACACGACATCGTGCTGGAACGCTTAATCACTTGGCAACATGTCTTTGTCAGTAGGCTTATAACTAGCCCCAGCCGAAGCCTTTGTCAGACCAGGCGCTACGCTGCGGGGTTCGCCACGGAGGTGTATCTTCTTCTCTGAAACCTTGGTATTTAAACGGTAAATTTTATTACCAGCTTATAAAGATTACATAGATAGCTTCCTGTTAAAGATTTTGGCCTCCTTTTTGGATGGAATATTAAGTTCTCCTGCACTCTCGGCACTCAACTATAACTTCATTAAACTCTATGCGATCTTTATTTAATTTAAGCAATTCTAGAATAAAAATATATCTTGCTTGGATTGCGAAGGAAAACGTTTGAGGAAATCTGCATCCCTGAGAGTTATATACACCCCAATATTGTCTTAGGCGTATGAAGTCCGCACTTGATCAGCGTGATGGAGTCACGAAACTCTTAGTAAAAGAATACGGTAAGGGGTCGATAGTGAAAATTGAATTGTCCATTGCAATGAGCATAGTGTCCAACAAGTAGGTATATTTTTTATAACACAGAAGTCGTTAGGTAGGTCGTGTATTTCATAACACTCGAAAATGTTGGAATCGAAACAGCATGTTTTGGCGAAGTTCTGACCTAGATGCGTCAGTTAGTTATTGATAAATTAAATAAATGTGAAACAAACGAAGCTTGCAATTGTTTGAATTGTGAAAAATTTGTATTGAAGATTACGAGATATATGACTGTAATTCTAAACACAATTTTACTTCTAATGTAGGACTTAGAGATTATAATGATGGCACCTTATAATATACGAGAGACAAGCCTACAGATATTGCTCAATCAAAATTTAAAAGAAGTAAGGTCCTTTTGAAGGGAAAGTTTGATTTTGAAGGAGATACTTTTTGATTTGTAGCCTAGATTCGTATAGAATTATTTTCAATGTTCAATATCAACAGTAAAACAACTATTTTTTTTTGTGTATACCTCGTTTAGAAATAAAAAATATAGGGTAATTTTCGCGCGGAAATAAAAATGCTCTTAACATATTTCACCGAAAGATTAACCAGGAAAATATAAGATCGAAAGAATAAAAGGAAACTTTTGTACAAAACGTTTTGGCGCTGTAATTTGGCTGAAACAAAATATGTCCAAATTACATACACGGACATCAAAGCCCTATGTGTTTCATCAAAAAACGCAGTAAAAACAAAGGCATAAGCGGATATTCAGTTGAGCGTAAACACGGTAATAAAACTGAGGGCCGTATCACCCAATACGATCAGCACCTCATGAATAAATTTGCAAGAGTTTACGCCTATGGCTGCTTCGAATTTGTATGTTAAAGATATAGGAGTTATTAATCATAATAGGGTGTAAAGATCCATTATTGTGCGTAATTTTGCTTAATTATTGTAAGCAAACATGGTCTAGTGGTCAGCATTTCGACTACGGATCACGAGGTCCTAGGTTTAAATACCAGCCTATCCTATATAAGAGTATATGCTGTCTGGGTTAAAAATGTTAAGCCAACGATTCTGCGTTTATATCAATAATAAAATATATAAAATGAAATGATAATAGTGCTGTTGAATAGAAAATTAATAAAAATATAATAATAAATTAATAATAAAATTGATGCGAAATGACACCTGGAAATATCGACTAATTAGTACTTTATAATGAGACACGTTGCAGAAGCAACTCACAATAGCTAAGTTTCTTAATAACCTCTTATGATTGGTACCTAATACAGAAATGCATACAAACACATTCTGGTCTAACTTCACCCTTCCAACCTATAATAGAAAGATGTAACCCATTGAACCTTTCTTTCTTTAAGCAAGGTTGCACAGCATTGTAACTTTAAGAGGACGAGAGTGAGGCGTAATAAGCTGTTAGGTTTACGTTATTATTATAAAGCTGTAACAATCTCATTTTTTTAAGATTCTATATGTAATAAACCTGGAGGTCGTATCACCCAACACGATTATCACCTCATGAATAAATTTGCAAGAGTTTCCCCACTGATAACAGTTAACACCCAGTAAATCCTCTGAATTGTGCAAATTTGTGTGTTTGGAGAGTTTTTAAGCGTTTTGGGCAGGGTTTAAAGGTACACTTTAAACTTTTACGATTAACGGGCTGCGAAATGTTTAATGATTAAAAGAAAAATATGCCTTGTTTCAATTGAATTTTTTACCACTTATAACGAGAATTTTTGTCAATGCGTATTTTATGATTTTCAACATATCTCCGATATTTAATGAATTATATTTTGCGTGATTCTTTTACTGAAGAACTCAGGTAAACACCTATACCAATACTATACGAGTATAGTGAGACTGTATATACACTTTTTTGCCGACCTCCGTGGCGAAGTGGCTTCGGCCGTGGTTAGTTACCAAAAATAAGACGTAACGCTAGGCGATTAAGCGTTCCAGCACACCTAGAAACCTGAGATCTTAAACTGCATCATGACTTACCATATTACCATAATGATAATGATGATGAAACAACGCTATTCTGGCTACAAAAAATAAATTCAAAACGAATAAAATTTGTTTAATTACGACGTAAAGTTTTAGGTAATTAATAAAATTTATTCATTACTCATTGTTGCGCTGAATCATAAACAAGGCACGAGATTCTAACAAACCCCACTAACTAGTTCAAAATAATGGAAACGCAATTTCCGCCGCGGTAATAATTAATGTCTCCAACGAGAAATTTGTATCGAATTCTTGAGCTTACTTATTACCTTGTTCCTTTGCAAATTGGGCGCTGATTACCTATTTTCTATCTCCATTACATTCAACTGAGATTGCCCGAGAAAGGTCCGAAAGTTGGCTCTAAAACTAACTAACTAACTAGTAGAGTTCTGAGCATTCTCCGTCATAACCAAATGTCCTGCTACTGGTACTGAGCAAGGAATACAGAGCTGAATGGACACCAATCACGCTTCAAAAATATCGTTACTTCTGGACCCTAAGTAAAGGCTAAATTTAGCCCTCAAAAGTGTATCTCCAGCTACTGACCCCGGTCAACTCCGCTTTCCCTAGTTAATCAAGGCACACTATAAGTGCACACCCACTTACTTGTATGGGATAGGTAAGCTAATGATATATAGCCGTGCCTTTTCCATGAGATAATTCGCTAACGTAGAAGCCAATTAGCACACTATACAATTTCCCTCGGTGAATTTATTAATTATTACCGAGGCGGAAATTGCGTTTTCATTATAAACAGACTAGTGAGTGGGATTATATCAGACTTTAATACCTTGTACATAAGTAATATTGCTTCATGAAGTTATAGATTTACTTTTTTTTAGCTGTGTAATAACAATTTCATATGTTGATAACAATCCTTAATATTTTAAATGTGAATATAACGTGTGTTTGTTCCGTTTTCAAAAACTACTCAACTAATCGTCATGAAGTAATACAAGATGCTTTTTATTTAACAAAATATGTTTTGTTGAAATATAGTTCTCATATTGATTAATTTCTATTGTAATGATTCTATGTTACTCATTTAATGGCTTCAATGCGAGCGAAGCCGCGGGTAAAACCTAGTATTTCATATTTTTCCATTCCAAGGTCGGTATTTTTATTTTTAACAAAAGTGGTATATTGATTCAGATTTTGTCTAATATAAACCACCTATGAAACATACCTAAGGGCAAACCAGTTATCAAATATATAAATGACGTCAATGTTTTATCGCAGGCTTGTTTGGAGGTATTGTACTGTCTATAACACTACGTTTAATACATCTAAGAACAGACGCTCGGGATAATACTGTCTGTAGTTTTAATAAAAGCTTTTTTTGCACTTGGCGTTTGTATCCAGCGTCATTTTGCAACTCCTGATATCGTCTGCCTACCTAGTACCCACCTACCTACCTACCTACCTGGTCCCCAGCGTTAATTAGTACTTCGAGCTAAGGTATCATTTTATGTGTGATGATTATGATATCATTTTTACATGTTTTGGTATGCAAGAGCGGTCATTTTGCTAAAGGATTCAGAGCATCGAATATATTTTAGTAGTGTATTCCACAATAGCACAGCAAGTTTTACCTTGTTACGCTTATGTTGTCTTACTTTTTTGTTTTTTTCACGTAAGGACCAATCCTTTGTGTTTTTTTTGCAATAAAGTTATCTATCTATCTATCTTTAAGGCCTGTAAAAAAAATCAAAACATGATGAAAATAATATTTTTCTGTTTTATATCGTATTTTAACGGCCAGTGAACGCAATTGAGAAAATTCAGTAAATGATAGATAGCTCTGATTAATAAAAGACGTAATATAATACGAACTGCTGTATACAGGCCGAGTTTAATTACCGGACACGGCGGGCTAATGAATTTTCTGCTCAG
Organism: Lasiommata megera; assembly: GCA_928268935.1. NCBI lineage: Eukaryota > Metazoa > Arthropoda > Insecta > Lepidoptera > Nymphalidae > Lasiommata > Lasiommata megera. The sequence goes on along the minus strand of OV743314.1, from coordinate 11,942,107 downwards.
CCAACCTGACTCCTGTGAATGAGCTCTGCGTAAGCTATACAATACCTATTCTTTATTAAGATGATTGGGGGAGGGTTATACCATAACATGTGAATTGTATTAAGCACCTTATATAAATGTGTATGCTTATATGATAAATATTTTTTTTTTGTGCTTGTATCCTTTGTGGTGAAGTGTACACTTTTTGGGTTCCGCACCCAAAGGGACATAAACAGGACCCTGTTACTAAGACTCCACTCTCTGTTCATCTAACCACTTGTTCTTATTAGCGGACCATATCTCATGAACAGTAAAAGAATATGTAATATTTTTTCCGCCATAAAGCATCCAGGGTTAAACTGTTAAGGGTATGGTAGCTAAATTATACGGTAAGGAGTGTGACCTTATTGTTTGTTATGCGACACCGTATCGGTTTGTCAATTCGTTTGGTCGCAAATCTTTGATAACAATGTAATGCCCTAAGCCTCTCATCAGACCAAAAGAGAACATTCTAAAATTTAAAAAATCCTCTGCCGATAATCGAACCCGGCACGATGCACTTATATCAAGCGTTCACGGCAATGCGCACGTCGAAAAAATTAAGTCTGTACACAATCTGTAAACAACACTGTAAACAAATTAAAATCTTAGCATTTTTACAGTATTTAAAGTCTATGTAACTCTCTGTTCCTAAACAAATGCAATGGATTCCACGTACTTCATAAATTGATACATCATCATCATGATCAACCCATTACCGGCTCACTACAGAGCATGGGTCTCCTCTCAATATAAGAAGGGCTTGGCCATAGTGCAACCCGCTGGCCATGTGCGGATTGGCAGACTTCACACGCCTTTGAGAACATTATGGAGAACTCTCAGGCGTGCAGGTTTCCTCACGATGTTTTTCTTCACCGTTGAAGCAAGTTATATTTAATTTTTTTAAAAACTTACATAACTCCGAAAGGTGCGTGCCCGTATTCGAACCGCCAACCTCAGATTAGGAGGCTGACGCCCTAATCACTAGGCTATCACCGCTTTAATTGATACATACAAGTTTTTAATTTTAATTTGATTGCTTCGGTATACCGAACTATAAGACTGACTTACTCGTACATACTGATTGACATCCGCCCGTTAGATGTGCTTGATAATTATTAAACAGTTCGATCTAGCTTACAGTGTTTGTAACCTTTTTTGTTTTTTGTTTTTCACGCTGGGCACTCGACCGCTCCGTATAAAATATTCTCCGCTATTACAGATTTTGTTATTTGGAAATAAATATTTAACAACAAAGAGGGAGTAAAAAGTGTGTGGGAGGTGGAGCATTAATGCAACCGTTAGTACCGCGAAGCGTAGCGAGTCGTAGCGCGTAGCTGTTAACAAAACAAGAGAATTTCGAGTAAAAATTTCTTGCTCTTTTTACTTATAGTATGGCCGTTACAAGAAGGATTTCCCACAGGTCGTTATCGAATAGAAAAAGTAATTTTGAATTGGCGTTGAATTTACGATTAAACTATTGCATATTACTTACCAACGAAATGAACTAGATGGTTAATCCTTTTGTATGAGAATTGTTATTAAAATGCTTGCCAACACGAAGAAGATATGGGTAAGAATATAGAACTACTTAGGTACTTGGTTTTTTTTATTTCTTCAATTTGGAAAATATATTGAAAATGCTTTTTTGATAAATAAATTAGTATTTCTTAGTATTTATAGTAATATAGCCTATATTGCAAACAAAAAAAGGAAACTGTTAATGAGTTTGAGACTAACATTCCAATAAATTTGCTTGTATTTTATAGAGTGGAGTATAATGAAAAAGAAGTGTTAAAGTTATTTTAATGTTCAGCCGTAACAATTCTGTTTTTTGAATACCATCAAATTAATATTTAAGGTTGTTTAGGCCAGCTTGTTTATAAAAGTTTCAAAGATGGCAAAAACTTTAGGCAAACTTTCTAAATAAAGAACAAAATTTCGTACTGAACTTTCATCACACATTAAAAATTCAAGAGCGTTTGCTGACTATCTCACCTCTCACACTACTTTACTCATACTTTACTTTAGGTCAATATATATTTAATATTTCGATTGACTCTTTTTGGCGCTTCTTAAAAATCAGATGAGTACAAATTTTTCCGAATGAATAACGCGCAGATGTTACCCAGATTTCAATTAGGATTATTTCTTTTGGGATATCAAGTGTTATTAATAACACTGAACTTGCATCTAATAAAATATAATTTTAAATAAATTAATTATTACAACAAAAGTGTTTATTTTTCGTTATAATCAAGTTAGATTACTTGCTTATTAATAATGTTGATTCATGGTTAAGACAATAAACATGCTGATCTAATGCTATGTTCATTGTTTGAATCTCGCTCTAATAGCCTTTGAAATCGATATTTAAAATATACACATTCAAATCATATGATATATCATTAAATATATTGATTAGAAAGTCAATGCAAACCGTTCGAGAATCTGTTTCTACATATAATTCCAGGTTGTTTATTATAATTTTTAAAAAAATACTTGATCCAGATTATATAATGGAATTTAATTCCCTGCAGGTTTCAAAATTGGCCATTTCCAAACGAAATATGCAATTTTAGACCCTGTAAACAGGTTAATTGCTACTATTATAATTGCATGATGTTTGGCCGGATGGACGTTTGTTACTCAATCACGCCAGGCACGCTGAACGGACCTAGAAAGGAAATTTCGAATATAGCGTATATGGTTAGAATTTGGTAGAATATCACCGCCGTGGGACTTGGACACTGGAGTGCTCTCTGAAGCGTACTGCCGTAGGTTGAATGTCCGACTCCGGGGGGAATATCCTACGCCAGCGGAGGATCGTTCGCGGAGACCGCCAGCCCCCCACACCAGGACCTCCGGGTGATGGATGAAAGGTTTCCTCACCCGTCCAGCCTAATCCTCGGGCGTGAGGCGCACCCAATGTTCCCGGCGTGCCTCGAATGGAGTTATGGGACCTTGTTCATAGGCCCCCGTTGGAGGGTCTGGCTCGGCGGACGCTATTGGTTGGGTTGCGTGTGCGGGTGTTCCCGTGATCTAGCCACCAGGCGACGCGAAGGAGCATCGCTGGGTTTTAGTGGGTAATTTGGTCGCCAGTCTGGCGGCCAGTTTGGCCGCCGGTGAGTCCCACATATCCCGCCGGAAGCGACGCAGTCTTGTATGTAAAATGAAAGTTTATAGAAAAATCCTAGAACAATATTAAGGATTATATAAACTATAAAAAACAAAAAACGACTAAGTTTGTTGTGTAGTTTTAAGTTGGCGAGTGTAGTTTTGGTAATAACTACTCGCCAACTTAAAACTACATCTCACGAATTAAAAAAATGAACATATTACAGGCAACTATGAAGCGTTCATGTATGATATAATAGGTTTACACGAATTATGAATTTATAAAAAATGTTAGGCTAGGTTAATCCCCGCAAAACGTGGCGTTGGTACCGGCACTAGGTGGACGGACGAAACAATGACGGACGAATCGCAAAGAACCCTTGGACAACAGCAGTGTAGCAAAGGATTTTCCGATTTATGTGATTCTTTCACCTTGAGGTCAACGTCGGAAATCTCAATCAAAACATCTCTCCACGTTAAATAACTTCCTCGTTAGCACCAGTTTTAAATCACAAATCACTATCATACAAATGAAATACATTGTATTATCATGAATTAAAATTATAGATAATGAAACAGTAAACTTTGTTTAAATGTGTAGTCATATTTTAAAATATTCATATTCGAATTTTCGGAACAAAATCATTTATTAATAAATTAATTACCGTGTAATGAAATTAATTATCTTCAGTTAATATTAATATGGACCGCTGTATTAAATTGTCAGCCATGTATTTACATTGTATATTAGCAAAATAAGGCCAGTTGTAGAATATTTGTGTTACTGTGCGTATTTATGGATTTACTGTGAGGCATCCTAGTAAAGATTAGGTAATAAACATTTACCTAAGTTTCGTGTCAACTAATTCCAATTCAAATGCCCAATGCCTCAGAGAGAATATTAGACCGTAATTCCCAGTTACTTAGGAACTAACATGTGATGATAATCCATAAAACCCACCAACCCGCACAGGTGTAGCGTGGGGGATTTAAACTCATAATTCATTTCTATGAGAGGGTTGTATTCAGAACTAGGACGTATAATTGGCAGGAAATAACATTACTCTAGATTACACATAACATTATTCTAGATTAGAAAAAATACTAATTTAGGGCATTTCGTTCCTGTTGGACTTTTTGTAATATCTATATCTATAATATTCTTGTAAGAAATTACCTTTCTAAACACATTCGCCATTTAAAACCTTACGATACGTCGTCAGAGCAGCAAACCTAAGCATGATTGCGAAGTTGTCTTATAAAGTTTTAATATAAAAATAAACTTTGATTACGGGGTCTTCATAGTTTGTACTCCAACTCAACAAGAAAATTAATGCGTTGCTTTTGTTAATTTACTATGGATTATGAATGGATACCTCTCTACACCCTTGTGGACAACCACGATAGCATTGCATAAGTTTCATGGGACGGCTCTTCCCATGAAGCTTTATGATGTTAAGAAACACAATTCTTCAGTATCTATTCTTATTTATTTACAGGATGGTAAACATCTTATTGATAAGGAACGCATCTCTTCAATATCTATACTTGTTATCTATAACATTTTACACACCTTTACAACCTTGGAGACCAATTTTCGGTACCAACACTAAACAAGAACTTACCAACGACTAACTAACTTATAAAGGGCTGATTCGAACGCCATGTTTTTCGTTTTGTCTTATTTAAATCCGGTATCTTAAGAAAACAGTCAATTGAGATACTTTGCATTAAAATAGTCAAAAGTAAACATGACAATCATCAAAGCCATCCCCCACTTTAGGGGTTACCAGTCGCAGTTATTTTTATAGAGATCACTATACGAGGGATATCAAACACGCGCCGGCAAGATGCGTTGTTTGTCCTGATATTGGACGAGCCGATGATCTCTTATCATGAAGATAGCTAGTGTAGAATGAATTTTTGCCCTACTTTCTATATTTGTGGTAATTGGCCTTACGATTTTTTTTATAAAGAAACAAAAGTATGCTATGATCGAGACTTCATTTTTGCATTATATCATATGACGTTCTCCAAAGCCATTTGTACCGTAAAATTAAATGGAATATTATTGGAATACAATTTTTTTTATTTGATGCACACATGGTTTTGGGATATGAAAATAAAAAATAATCATGACAAAATTTGTTTCAGGAACTCGTCAAAAATGAACCTCATTTGGGTTTTCGTGATTACATCTCTCTGGCAAACGGGTAAGTTTATCTCGGCAGGAAAAAATCCAAGAACACGAGGAAATGAAATAACATTGCCATACGCTTGGGAATACATGATATTTTCCCAAGCGTATGTCTCTATTAAAATTTGCGAAATGTAAAATTTATAGTGGAAGAGTTATCTAGCAGATCTGGGCAAGGGACATATATGGAGTTTTTTTTTAAATGAATTATGATTTATGGTTTATTTTTAGAGATTTGGTATAGGAGATTTGAGACTTAGAAATAGGGATTAAATACAAATTTTTATTAAACAAATGTTATTATATAGATGATAGTATATATACTAGAGAATATATTTTTTAGATTTCTAGATAAATTTAAGTTATGGAAAGCTAGGAAAAAAGATTGGAATTTAATTTATAATCATTAAAACATTAGCACTCAAATGGCTCCCGGTGCTGAGAAAGATGATTTGGTTTAGACTGTCTACCATTTTACTTTAAAGTACTTACTTATGCTTAACAAAAGAGAAAAACAAAAGGGTAAAGGAATGTATAAACAGCAACGTAGACAAATTCTAAAAGAATTGCGTAGTTTATTTTAAGATACCAGTAGAAAGTATAAATAAAACAAAGTAGAGGAATAGAATTTCAAAGAAAATTTCCACAAATTAGCCATACACGCTCGTATCGTTTTGACTGTCGACGAAAAACAAGAAGAGGTGCAAAAAAACCGCGTGTTTCCGTCGCATTGTTCTTGAGGACTCAGCAAAAACTCATTTCTGTATTATTAAACGTACGAGGTACATGTGATATACATACTACTAACTCATACTATAGAAGTATGTTACTTTGTGTATTGCGTTTCCACGCCTATATAAGTTAAAACGAATATCGAAACCTAAACGTATCTTTATTTAAACGTCTCTTATTCGTTTTAAAACACAAATTCTGGACGAATTTCGTTCTTTACTTTCGCAGCCAGCAGAAGCAGGAAGTTGCGACTCTGTCCTGAAACCATAAGGACCATTTTTCTTTGACGTAATTGTGCTTACGATACTCCAAATTGACTCCACGATTGCGAGTGTAGGTTTACTTCAAAAATAGCGGAGTATTATTTAGTCCTTTCAGCTTGATATCGATAAGGATTAAAAAAGATTAACTGCAACCAGTCTAAATATGGCAATATATTACACTCTGTATGCGGCGTTTGCTTATAAGTACAATTGTGTATTTTTTGTCAAATTATTGAAGATATCGTATATTTTCAATCACTAGTCTCAATTGAAGCTAGTGAGCAAGATCTTAGAAAATATCCGCTGTTTACGTTAAGTTTTTTGTCGAACTAAATGTCTCGCAATCCAACTTCACTGTAAGCGTTACCCATAATTTGCTATTCTGTATCTCGTTTTAACTTATTGTATTCTTCTTCAATTTTGTGAACCTATCAATCGGGTCGGCTTTGTTTAAATATCTTAAAAATTATTTAATTGATCTATAATGACATAATATATTCTTGAATAAAGTAACTTATTTTAAAAATTCATTATTTTTTATACAAAATGGTATTAAATGTTGAGAACAACGGTTTAAGTTATAATATCTTTTATCACTAAAGGAAACAATATGTTTAGGAATGCTAGTATGAGATCTATTATAAAGAAGTTTTTAGTAACTACCTCATATTATCTTAGGTTTACTTACATCGTAAATAAACAATGTTTTAATTAAATAGAAAAGAATACGTTCAAATAATTATTCCACCCATTTCTCATACATGTTCGTATTATATGGAATGTCAAAGAAAAGATACAAAAAAAATATGCTCCGAGCTTCCGCATTGTTCTTGAGAGTACTATCGCCAGCTAATTACTGTATTTAAATGAATGTGTGGAGTGAATAAAAGAAAATGTGTTTGAAGAGATCTGTAGCCCTGTGTTGCAGTCTATTTATGAAAACTACAGGTCTCATGTTCGTTTTCCATGTGCACAAAATTAGTCACGGAAATTGTTCGTACTGTATAGATCGAAAAGGATAATTACATTTGTACCAATGTTTACTGGCACAAAATAATTGTGATTTAACTATTTTCCTAAATGATTTATGTCGTATGCTAAAATAAATCTAGTCGAAAAAAATGTTATTCTCGCTAGAACTCAAAAATGATTTTTAAAGATTTTCACTCTTATCTTGAAGGGACCAAGATTATATTTGACTAGGAACACGTAAGTTGTGAGGGCTTTCGACACCTTAGCGGTTCGTATCAGTTTCGAACGATTATAATACTTGATATAGGAATTAATACTACATATTACTTTCAATAGTTGGCGTTGGCGAACAAATGTAACGGTTTAACCAATCTAAGTAATAAAAAAGAAGAGTTCTGTATATGTCCATCAAATAAGCGAAGCCATATTTATGTTCCGTTTAAAACAATCTTTAGTACAAGTTTTTCCCCGGGTTCCTTTAGTGTCCTTTAGTGTAGTAGCTTATAAATAACGAAAATACAAAAAAAAAGATTAAGTATGTACGTTTCTACATTATTCCATCCACTGCTCGCACGCGTTTACGTTAGTTAGATAATCAACGAAAAGGCAAAATAAAATAGTAAAAAAGCCGCGAGCTTCAGTCGTATTGTTCTAGTGGGCACAGCGCAAGCTCATTACTGCATTTAAATGAGTGTTTTGTGTAAATAAGGGAACATAATCATGTCGTTTTAAATGTTGCTATAAATAAGATTTAATTTTCTACAGTATTTCAATCCTGCGTGGAAAAGTAATTTCGTTTGTGTGAGGACACAATACAAAGAAAAACCTATGGCTTGCCCAAATGCAGGTTTTAGATATTGTTTCACATGGATTGACCCACGGTTGTGTCTTTGTTCTCAAACTTCAGCTGGGCGTAGCTCTCGTCTATAATAGAGAAAGGGGCTTAAGCTTAGGTAGAGTAGAGGAGGCTGGTTCATCTGACTCTGAAAACGTTTTGGGTATGGTTTTAGATAATATTTCGTGCGCCAATGCAAATCTTTAACTCATGCCGGGGATGGTTAACTAAGCTTTAAAATGTGTTAGTCAGTAAGCCGCGTAGTTTGCAGTCTGGCGTCCGCGAGGAGGCAGAATAGGAGTAATGAATAGAAGCAGGCGTTACTTTGCGGAAGTCCATGATAAACAATAAACAGCAAGTATAATTTGCTATATTCCGCCGACAATCGGGAGATTAGTATAGTATACACCACACAAAATCCTCCACTAGAACCTCTACGCACGTTTCGACCCGACACCGGATCATCCTCAGGAGATGTTGACTTCACAAGCGCGAAAAGTTACGTTACGTGCGTAGAGGTAGCTTTTCCCTAGCAATAGCCGGGTATCTCAGTATGAGATTTCCGCCCCGTAAACAAAAAAAGAAGGGTGGTTACGGCCGAAGTCTCCCACCAGACCAAACTTTAATGCGAAAGCGCACGCACTGCGCCACAGAGGTCGTCAACATATCAACGTATCATGTGTCATCAAGAGGAACCGTTTTATGTCTTAACATTAATGATAGCAAATTCACTGGAAACATAAAAACATACCTAGTTATATGTATAACAATGTACGCGCCTTACCTCTTCATACAAACTATTCAGGCTCCACAATTTTAATGTGTAAATGAAAAGCTTGCGCTGGTTCAAATGAGTGGATTTGCTTAACAATACCCCTGAATATGGGGTTGTACGGTATGTTGAACAATGGGTACGGTACACCCCATAATTTTACACGTATTTTTTATCCAACTGCCTTTTTCAAGGTAAAATACGCAAGCTCCACAACCGACTACACCTAAAATTAAAACGGGTTTACGTACGTTTTACTGTCACAAAATAAACTAGACATTGTCTCGACTGGACTCTTCCATTGCAGTATTGTGTACTCATATAAGGGTTTGAAATTCGTAGCGTTATTATATTATGCGAATTCAATAAATCGAAATGAATAAAACCCGCACCGACTCAAGTGATTTTATTTGTATGTCAAATATACTATTTACTCGTAATCTCATATTGTTTAGAGTGAGTGTATTCCGGAAGCTGGCTCAGCTCAGTTATCCTTTAAAATTACCAGCATCACCATAAAATGAAGTAGTGGCATCAGTGCTAGCAATCTGACAAACTCGCATGCCCATAGTCAGCATGGTCATAATTGAGCTTAATTTTGTCAAAATGTACAAATAAACCACAGCCTCTAGTCTCTTGTGGCTCCAACTGGACGCAACGGCATAAAATCATGAAACTATTATCTCTACAAATTATCTGTATCCATCATTCGACGTTCAATGCTTGATATAATGGTGATTTGTAGCGTGCGAAGGAATGCAACCGGACCTAAAAAGACTTTTTTTTTATACACTACAAATGAACCATTATAAGCTAGGGCTAAGATAGTAGTGGGCTAACCTGTTAGGGGTATGTTAAACCCATACTCCTAATCGGTTTCCTAAACGCGACAAGCCATAACGCTAAATCAAAGATCGTCAAAGCTTGGGTATCGGGTTCCCTCTGTATCTACTCGTATCTATATCTCTTGTAAACAAGGGAGAAGTCTTCCACATCTACCTAAGAAAATATCTATTAGTTCTATACTCGTATCTCGTTGCATTATTAGCTGTTAGTATTAATACTACTTATTTGACTTCGGCAAGTTCGGGTAACTAACTTTGAAGGTCAGACGATAATCGTATAAAAAAACAATCACGTCCCTTATTCTGTTAAATTTCGAAGTTATATTGGAAAACAAACTTATCCACCTTGGTAGTAGTTTTCAAGTATAATTAATACACATTAAATACTACACCACTAAACTTCTGTTAGGTACATACTTTACTGAAGTCGTGCGTGTTTGAAAGTAATTAATAGCTAAACTTATTCCGATTAATTTATAGTTTCTACTTTGCTAACTTGTGTAATATTAAATTGTAAAGTATGTGGACGTACACTAATAACTTGTTATTATACGTACGTACTTAAAATACAAAAGTGGTATTTAAATATACACATTTATTTTTAGTTTGGTTTGACTTTAGCTGTATCTACTGGTTGCTACAGCGTAACCGAGCGGATTGGCGAGCTTCGGAAAGAAGCTCTGCCAGAATAATGTTCAGAACGAGCGTGGTTAGTGCTTATTTTAGATGACGATGACGGATGGTGGGGTCGGACGGTTAGAGGTCCGTAGGTACGTCTTCAAGGCCATACATTAGGCTCACGTCCGGTTAATGTAAGAAAACGGGAACCTCGTCTTAACCGGCGTAGACGCTTTGTTAACGTTGATTGTGTAGGTAGTGAGGTGTTGTTAATTTGTTGTGATTGTCAGGGTCGTGAAGGATATATTTAGGCCTCCTCTTACAGAAAGGAGCGCTCAGGTTGGTTGTGTAAAATAAAGCCGCAACTGTGAGAAGAGGAGACTGATAGGTATTCATTGATTTAATATTGTTTTGCTAGATGGAGTTAACAGTTTTCTGATACAATACCTATACAACATCGAAGCTGTGATAGCCTAGTGGTTAGGACGTCCGGCTCCTAATCAGAGGTCGCACGAAGGGCACGCACCTCAAACTTTTCGGAGTTATGTGCGTTTTTGGCAATTAAAATGTCACTTGCTTCAACGGTGAAGGAAAACATCGTGAGGACACCTGCACGCCTGAGTGTTCTCTATAATGTTTTAAAGGCGTGTGAAGTCTGCCAATCCGCACATGGCCAGCGTGGTGGATAATGGTCAAGCCCTTCTCATCGTGAGATTAGACCCCTGCTCTGTAGTGAGCCGGCAATGGGTTGTTCGTGATGATATGCTTCATGCCGCTGCATCGACCGCGTTTGTTGCAGAGTGTTTTATGTTGTTTAGAGTGGACTGAATTATTACTACCTCTATGATTATTTTATCTAATAATACCAATCATTAGTAATTTAAAAGTCGTTAAATGAATCGAAATATTGGGTGCTTAAACTGGGTCACTATCATTGAAAAATATTTCTGTATATGAAAAATATGGTATGTATGTTAGATATTCTCATGATACATAAAATAACAAAACTTACAATTTAAATAGCTTTGGACGAAGCCGCGGGTCACAGCTGTTTAAAAATAAAATTATTATTCTATTTTACTTTTATATTAAACTGGCGCTTGACTATGTTTTTGTGATGTAATTTGCCAGCGTCTTGGTTATTTTATTGACGCCAAGTTGGAGTTCGTAAACTTCATTAGACTTTAGAATTTGGAAATTCTTTGATCACTCTGAATTAAATTCGTGTCATTTCAAAATATTTAACAAGGTGAGTTTTATAGAAATTACTACGAGAACAATTTAAAAACGAAACTAAAGTATGAGACAACCTCCGTGGCGCAGTGCGTGCACTGTAGGATTATAAAGTTGGAGGTCCTGGGTTCGATTCCCGGCTCGAGTCTGGTCTAGTGGGAGGCTTCGGCCGTGGCAAGTTGCCACCCTACTGGCAAAGACATGTCGCCAAGCGATTTAGTTTTCCGGCACGATGTCGCGTATAAACCAATTAGGAGTAGGGGTTTACCATACCCCTAACAGGTTTGCGTGCTACCATCTAAGACTGCATCATCACTTAACATCAGGTGAGATTGCCGTTAAGGGCTAACTTGTAGTGGATAAAAAACATTATACGATAATATTTTCTTCTAGAAGTTCCTACAAATTTCTAATCCTAAGTGATTTGCAATTAAGCTGCTGTGCAAATATATTTGCACTATTTGCAGCCCAAGTTACGAGTTGAGAAGTTCATTAGCGAGGCTTCGAAACGGGAGAGCAATTCAATAGGATGTTAAACATGGCCGCAGAGAGCTTATTCAGACGTAGGACGCGTGTCGCGTCGTAAACTTATGATCACCCCCAAAAACTGTTGCTTAAGCCACTCAGTAAAAGCTTTTACAAAATTATATTCTTCGAAGAACTTTCAAATAAACATAAAAGTTTAATTAGGGTCACGCCAATCTGGTTAAATTCAATTTTATCAAAACACAAGCGTGTTTTTTTTGTACACTACAAGTACCCTTGACGGCTGGTGGTAAGTGATGATGCAGTCTAGAATGGTAGCGGGCTAACCTGTTAGGGGTATGGCAAACCCACACTCTTAATTGGTTTCTACGCGATATCGTGCCGGAACGCTAAATCGCTTTGCGACACGTCTTTGTCGGTAGGGTTGTAACTACGACCGAAGCCACCCACCAGACCAGACTCGAGCCGGGAATCGAACCCAGGACCTCCAACTTTATAATGCGACAGCGCACGCAATGTGCCACGGTGGTCGTCAAAGCGTGTTCACGGCCAGCGGAATTCCATTCCATTCCATCTGAATATACTGTACCGATTACCGATAGTCTAGGGATTCTAGGTATCAATATATCATCCAACTTTAATTTGGGACTATTCTTTGACTCATGGCAAAAACTAGGCTTCCTCAATAAAGTAAAGCGGTATTTCACGATCGAACAGCTTCTTACCTTTACGAAGGTCAGTTTCGATCATGCATGTAGTACTGCTTCCATTTACGGGAAGGGATCAAATTTGTCGGTTTGTTTTTCATCAGACAGATAGTCTGATTAGGGTTGTGGGTTAAATACGAGTACAATTACCACCTTTATAGATTACACTTTCATCTTATATTACGACTGCTTTCCGGAAAAAAAAACTATGCCGTGTCAAATACAACCAATCTTACTTTTGCATTTATAATAATAATGCTTATGTCAAACTAAGCGGCAGAGAACGTGGAAAGCGATACGCATTAGCGAAAGGATTTCCGTATGACAAGGATTATTATGTTTTCTATCCGGAAATCTTTATTGATATGGGTTTTAATAAGAATTGCCGTATAAAAGTGTGATTAAGTCGTTCTTCTGCCATATATACCTTCATGGTGTATACCCAAATCGTTATTACTCATCCTGGTCTTCTTTATGGGACACGGGAGCATACTGGTACCGAAACTCATCAAACCAGCGGGGTAAATTCACCACTGGTAAGACCATAGAGTCCCTCAAAGACATCAAAGGCAAACCAAGAACACGGGTGCCTATTCGAGGAACTAACTTTAATATGTGAGAGATTGCTGTACCCTTCGCCCGGGGGTAATAACAAAGATCTTAATTTAAGTAACACGCGTAAATTGACTTATTTTACGCTATTTTCAGTTGAAAGGGAATTAACATCGAGTAGGTCGCATTTAACAAGAGTGCTAGACATACTGACAAACTTGATCAAAGTATGCGCGACTTTACTATGGTTCTAATCAAGTTCCTAACTAGTTTAGATTAACTAATTACTAAACTGCTCATGAAGGTGTATGCATAGGTCAATAAAATTTCAATGAAGAGGAATGGAAATAGAAAGCAGAAGGAACACATCCCTCTACATAAGATAAATTATCAATGACCGTATTAATTAACAGCTGAAATATCGAATAAGTATTTGATCATAATCAAAACACAAATATACAATACGTTCAAAATACTTCTTTCATCTAAACCATAACAACTTCAAACAATAATTCACTTGTGGACAATGATTTACGAAACCGTGACTGTACAGTACCCATGCTTTTTCAAAATAAAAACGAGTTATCTGTGATTGCAATACGATAATACTCAGAAAATAATTACAATTCTAGATTGTAATAAAATATTATTAGCTTCTAGTTTACTACTAGCTATACATAAAAAATGTTCTTAAAAACGTCATAGCAAAATTGAGTAGGTAGGTGTAATATTTGCCATCTGCCAATCTGCGATCGAGTTTGTATGGAAGGTTTGATTGAACTGCATCAAAAGACCCTAACGAACATGAAACTTCTATCACCACTTCCTATCCGGTAAATAGTTTTGAATAGTTCCCGACGCGACGTCTACCTAATTTGTTTTCAACTACCGCTGAAATTGCAAGGTTTTAGTATAGTGTATAAATTAATTTTACATTTACTTCGATATCATTTTTATTGTTTAAAATTCTTAGGTATCTCTTTGAGATATTTTAAATTAGATTGCGAATTATCTCCTTAAAAATGATTCCGTGAAATATACATTTTTTGTTCACATTGTCTGATTGGGGTATACCGAAGTTTGCATATTACTTTATATTATATCTGGATTGTATTGTTCGGAATTCTGTGTTTTATTTAATTTTGACTTCCAATACACGGTTCCTTCTGCTTCCAAAGTAAGTAATTCAAACATTTTTAGAGTTCCATGCCTCAAATACAAACAAAAGGGATCTTTATATCCGTTGTTAGTCTGTCTGTGCGGTTTGTAGGGATTATTAGTCTGTCTGTGCGATTTGCCTTGCCATTATTCTCTAAGCAATGCGCGGAAATATCAAATTGAGTATTAAATAGTCTGCAATCCCTTTAATGATACATAAATTGAAATTTCGTGTTTAAATACTCCACAAAAACAATATTTTTTATTATTTCCATTGCTACAAGTTTGTACGGAACCATTATTGCGCGAGTCCGGCTCGCACTTGGCATCAACTCAATTAGAAATGAAATGTCCTTGCACGCTACAACAGAAGGACGGTTTGAAGTAATTTTTGCTTTTTTTTAATATTTAACATCTTACACTGGTTTTATTTGGTTATATTGAAAAATGCAGGGTTTCTGATGAGATTATCATGATTTCACGAACAAATGGGCTGTGGTATTAAACTATAATATGATACATTCTATTCCGGAAACAGTACTTATATAATAAATGTTCTTGTAATATTGTAGCTTTCACATTTATAACATCTGTGGGAAAGATATATATTTCAATACTTTTATAAAAACTATTTTTTGACTGCAACTTGTTTTGAATTGAAAGTACACCTCATTTGGTTTTCAACGCAGTGCAAGAGATGCATTCGTCGTCGCATAATTCTGTCTACCGGTTTTCACGAGCGAACATCACGTAACCATCATGATGAAAATAAAATCTTTTCCGTTGAATAGAGTTAGTTAGTCATGGCAGGTCGGCTTCGTTACCGCCATATTGTAGAACTTGCAATGTCGCTACATTGAAAGTACGTTTGCGGTCTATGCAGCACATATTCTAGCATTCGTATGTAGGATAGCAATCTATACATATATCTAACCACCATGTATTTTGTAACATCCATATTCAAGAACAATTTATGTACATATTACGAAATATTTTATATTATATTAGGCGTCTTTGAAGCCTCTTTTGTATTACAATTTGTCCTATTCATACTTTTGTGTGTACATATGTAAAGCATATATACCATTAAGTTGATTTTACGGCCTTCCAGGGTATCTTTTTATTTTAGATTAAGCTTATGGTCTACAATTAGACATGTCGAGCTGTTTATTAAAAGCCAAAAAAATGAAATCTAACAAAAAGGCATAGTGGCTAAAGCAGTAATATGCCATACAAATTGATAATACAATCGCAATAAAAATAATAATTAATCATGAGAATTAATTTAATAATCGCTGTCGTATTTAAATATTTTACAGAATACTTGTAATATTTTTAATAAACCGTCAATCGTTTATTAATCGACTGTCACAAAATATATATGTATAACTTATTATGTTGTATATCAATTCATCCCCCGATAGAGTGTGTTTCACGCTATGAATAGCCTTAGTTAAGCGAGTCAGGTCGGCTTCGTTATCCTCCTATTGTGAGACTTTCCCAACAAAATGACTACACGTAGGTATTATATAACTGGTAGGGTAAAAACTATTTTTTACAGCCGCTCCAAAACTGCATTTACTATAAATATGTCTTGAAAACTGTCATTGAATGCGTATGAAAACGATTCTATCTAGTCGTATATTAAAGAGATACTACTATCTTCTGTAGTCTCTTTAAATTAGATATACTTAAGTCCTTAATTTATTAATAACTTCAATACCAAATAATTTATATTAAAACATTGGCTTACTACTCCGGTTATATACATGGTTTTTCACAAAAAGCTTGGGTTAATTCTGGGACAAACAACTTGACGCGTATCAGTACTATGTAGTACTAATAATAGACTACCTTCTGGATTTGGATGACAATTATGGTTCTTTGTTGTTAAGAATACTTTGGTTGAAACTGCTTGTGGGGGGAAGAACAAGCTGGAAATGGGTTGAAAATAATGATGATGATGCTGGTGATTAAATAAAGTAACACTCCATTGAGAGCAGTATTTATAAGGTAGTAAGTAAAATTATACCATTCGGTGAAATTAAATTTATTTTATTTCGTTTTATAACCAATTAATATTCCATTTTGCCCAAGTGTAAGATAATATTGGGATATCATTTTCGTTTTTACGCTCGAGATCTCTTGGGACTCAGATAATTGATTTCTTAATTACAGTGTCTCGGTTTTATTTTTATTGCTGCGTAAATTAAAATATTTCTGACATCTGCATTGCTCTCACGCCTGTAGGAAGTTTCAAAATTGTTTTTAAAATTGGGTAATCTCTTTCGTTTGTGCACAATATTTCTACAGCAAAAGGAGGAATGTAATCATACTAATATAATAAATGTTAATGTAAGTTTGTTTGTTTGTTTCAAAAACTACTTATGCGATCATTATTAAACTTTGTACACATTCTTGGAGGTATTAGAGGGAACTTTTTTTTTTTACGGAGGATAAAAATATGGTTTGTCAAAATATAGTTCTTATATTGTAATGATTTTTGATACTTATTTAATGGCTTCACCGCCAGCGAACCCGCTGGTAAAATCTAATATATTATAAAAAAATCAAGTGACCGTTTGTAGGCTTGTCCTCTTATCATATATAGTTGTATAGTTTCATACATCGCATAGACTAGTGAATGTTCGCGTGTGTACGCGTTGACAATAAAAGTTCCTCATGGTGTCCACCAAGGCGGTGTTCTGTCTCCCCTAATTTTTTTCATCTTTATCAACTCCTTATACAAAACTATGGATTTTCCCGGGATAAAAGTAGCCTCTGGGTTAATCCAGGGTTTAATCTATGTCCATTCAAAATTTCACTAGTTCCACCGTCAAGAAGTAACAAACGTACACACATATACTCTTACATACAAACGTCCGCATTTATAATATTAGTGTGATACGCAAATATGTCTTACACGCTATGCTCTACGCCTACCATACGTCTTCTATAAGTGATATTTTCATGGAGTATCTAAGATTGTCCCTAAAATCCAATTAAGCCGCAATCTAAGTAACAATTGAGTTTCCTGCAATATTCAATTATAAACTGGGAACAAAACTTCGTCAGATGTAGGTAATTGGATGAGCAAGAGTTACGCTCTGAGACGTGTGCTCATAATTGCTCTAATTAAGGAGTGACAGAATGTACGCTATACTGTGATGGCAAAACAAGAAGTCCAATCTAATTCAAAGCGTCATTATTTAAGGAAGATGATGGTCTGACGGAGGCCTGATCTAAATCAAATTTCCTGGCTGAAAAATGTTCTCCAAAAATTCAACTTATACTCAGGTTCAAAATATTGGATCAGGGCTATTGATAGACACGGAAAAATGGTATTTAATGGGCATGGAAAGCAAGACCGAAAGAGCTTGATAGCTCATAAAATGCAGAAGTAGTTGATTACAAAATGTTCTCCAATAAGTGTTTTCATTCTTATTTTTAGTATTTTGAAAATTGTATTATAGTAATACACACTTTATTAGCTCAGGGTGTAAGAGACATATAACTGAAAGTGATCTCTTCCGAACGACCACTAAATTAAAGGAGATCAAAAGTTGTGTTAGGTAAAGTATTTAAAGTAATATGTCAGATATATAATTTATAACTATACTAATGTTACAAAAGAAAGTGGCAGTGATAATGGAAAGACCTGTTTGTTTGGTTGATTTTCTGTTTTGTGATGTTATTACTATATTTTAATCTGCCACACCTATTTGACATTTAGACAAGAATATGGATTTACACTTAGTCCTTTTCGGCATGCTAATAATAATGAAATATTATAATTAAAATACGTACGGGAGGAGAGTTTACGTCCACGTTTATGGATCACTGCACGGCTCATAATATGTTAAATAGAATAATGTAAAGATTCTTCAACATTCGGGTGAAATCACGCGAAAAGGAGTACTAGGAATATTCGAAATCCTAGAATGATAAAAGATTTACCTAGATTCACGTCTATATCCAGAGCACGACATTTCATATCCTTAAACGTGAAGTACTTACCATAGCGGTAACGGCTGAAAGGAATCGCTAGTTTATTATTAATATAGGATTTGATTGAAAAGGCCAGAGCTGAGGACGCGGAATCATTCCTAGAAATAATTTCATCTTATCTCTTATATTTTATTTTTGATTCTCCTTTTCTTTTAAAATCCCCCTCTGAAGAGATTAGTGCTCAGGTGTCCAAAACTTTCTTGTTTATGTTAATTATTGTAGTAGATACTAAGTAAAAATGGTCTTATAAAACCTTTGCCTGCTTTTTTTGTTTACAAAAATAGGTATACAATTCTAATAGATTAAGTAATTTTATTGGGATGATAATCTGTAGCAATATTATCTGAGAGCCTAACTGACCCTCGTTCTATTATTCAGATATAAAGCTTCGTTCGCAGTTGTTGTATAAGTGGATAATTGAATATCGCAAGAAACTTGATTGCTACTTGGATTGCGGTATAAGTGAGTTATAGGTTTATTATGTTACGAGTTTTCGCTTATCGCTACTCCAACGTGTAAGTTTTGTAATTGCATAATGAAACGTTAGCAGCTCCTCCAACTGAAACTTTTTCAGGTGCAGTCTGTGATTTTAAGACGTCATCGTCTTGCATAAATCGTTTATGTATAGAATCAATACTGTGACTGACTCACTAACTCACTACTCAAACAATTATAGAGTCAGACCAAACTTGGCATACCGATAAACTATGATAATGTATATTATCGTAAAAAAATATTTTTCAAAAATTCATCCCCTAAGTGGTTCCCTGCTTATGGTTTAGAAATGTGTTAGGAAATCAGACAGATTTGAAGTGAGAAGCACGAATGCGATGTACTTAAAAAGTTGCTAGCAAAAATTTTTCTTTTACCATTACTGAAACGTTGCAAAATGTACATAACCAGTTTTTTACATGATTATCGAAAATGGAGTGTCAAATGAGAAAAGATTTAATTTATACTGAAATAGTCGAGCGTTTTTACAACATTGAGTAAAATAAAAATTGTAGAAAAAACCCAAAGCCAAGACATAAACCAAGATATAAATCTAGGCAAATAGACTTTCGATATTTTAAATTATCGAAAGAGAAATAGATGATAATGACAGTTTTTGCACTCACCGAGCTAAGGGAAAAGAGAACGCTTCGCCATTACCCTACTTTTAAATCAGAGAGAAGTATTAAATATTATATTCTACCTGGATATCAAGTGGATACTTGTATTTCATAAAAAATATATTATATTTCTGTTAATAGAATACGAATGGGATTAGAAAACGGAATTGTTTTCTACTTTAACTTTATTCACTTTAAAAAATGGTAATATTTTCAGAATTTAAGTTGGCAATTGATAAAGAGAAATCGGTTATGCTTATGCATTTAAGAAGTTCTGTCTATTCCCAGAATTTTGAATATACCGAGATTTGTAAAAACCTAATTTTATTTCTATTACCTATAACTATATAATATAGCCATATGGTTTCCCATACCAGAATTCCTCGAAATTAGATTTTAAATATCTTAGGAAAAGTAGTGGAAACGGGAACGGGAGCTGGAATAAGACAAGGGATGCTCTTCCATTACAAACGTTCCTTATAACACAGGAATACTTAAAAATAATAATTAAGAAGAAAGTAGTGGGCTAGTATTTATATAACACCATACTACCAATTTGTGTAGGCCCAACTCTTAAGACCCGATTAAGATGATGTGCCATTTGAAATAAAAAATAATTTCCTGTTTCCCAGACTATTGGGACGCCAGTTCGTGGCTAGATCATAATTGATGTGATTAAGTCGGTCAATTTTAATGAAGCTTCCTTTCAATTTACTGAGACTTTTCAATTTTTAATTAAGGAAGCGCGGCATGAATTCCATTAACTACGCCAAAAGGGAGTTTGTGTTCTTTCGCCACAGATTTTCGTCCCTTGTTTTATAAGGTTGGAAGAATTTTTTGATATTGCGACAAATAAAGTTGACCTGTAAAACAAAAGCCAATATAGCCTATCTCAAATGAATTTAAGAGCAATTGAAAGTTGTCAGCTAAACTTAATTGTGTCCGGGGTTATAACGAGAGTATTAATTAGGGTTTCGGCTTAGGGCTTATATTCATAGGTCTGCTAAGGTTTTGATTTGTGCCAGACTATTATATTTTTGAGGTTTATTTCTAAAATTATAATTCTATGTCATTTATCAACCATAAAACCATAAAACAAAGCAGTAGAAGATCGATTTGTTTTTTATATGAGAACTTAGCTAAAAGCAACGACTATGTTCTACGTCTGTATCTACTCTGTTTTCTGTACTACTAGTTAGCCTTTGACGGCTATCTCACCTGGTGGTAAATGATGATGCAGTCTAGGATGGTAGCGGGCTAAACTGTTAGGGGTATGGTAAACCCACACTCCTAATTGGTTTCAACGCGACATCGTGCCGGAAAGCTAAATCGGAAGGATGAGAAAGGGGACATGGCGGGCTCAGCAGTGGATAGGCTGAGAATTATTTGGTAATTTAACTTTGTCATCATTGTGTCAACCGAGGACCTCAACTACTGATATTAACTGTTAAGTATTTCAAAGGTATGTTTATCATTCGGTTCACTGTTGAATTTAGAGAGAAACTCACCGATCATCTATCGACTGATCGTTATGTCTGCTCATTTTCTTTCTATAATATAGTTTATTTTATTTAATATGTTTTACTTGACAGATTACATGTACTTACTTTAGTCAATGTTATATTCACTTGTAATGGATATAAATAATAGTGACTTTTTTTTTATCGGACTGTCTATTAGCTGTACTAACCCTATTGGTTGCCACAGCGTAGCCGGGCTGTGAATAGTCATGTGACACCTTATTTATTTGTTAATATGTATATTGTATTAATAAAAAAAAAACATTGACTAATGAATTTGTAGAGTGTACTTAGTAAGAAGCTGAGTATCTCAAGAATATTCAGCACGTAACATCTGACATTACTAAATAATAGATCCACAAGTTGGCTCGTTAGGTTTCTGTATCACCTTAGCTTTGGAGTAGGTACGTTAGTTTGAGCTAAACGCAACTTGTGGCCATAAATATTTATAAGGTCTACCGACGCCAGCGGCTGTCTCGCGTTCCTACCGTACAGACTTGTATCTTATTTACATCGTTTATCAACTTATCTGTGGGTTACAATATTTTAAAAGCCTTTGTATAGTAGATACTTATAAATAACTTCTTAACGAAGTTATGTTAAAGATAACATCAAGTGTTTATTAGTTTTACATGCGGTACTACAATGCTTCTCACCTTCGGGTCTGGAATTGGAAGTTTAAGGTTACGATTCCTGGCCCTGTCAGTTGGCACCTTGTTAGAAAACCTACTGTAAAAAAGTTAGCTGACAAGTTGTGAACCGAGTGTCATAATAGTTTCAGTAATACAATATTGTAAAAACTTAGATATATACGCCAGTTAAATTGAAACCTTTCTTCCAAAAATATCACTAAACTTCTTGCATTGTCCTCGTGGCGTGCGTAGTAAGCAAATGTCAAAATGTTACCCGTATTAGGGTAAATGTCAAAGTGATTTCATTACAAAACTATAAGTTTAAAACATGAACGTAGTTTGCTACGAGTATATCTTTTGTCAACATCATAAAAAATAGTGATTTGACACACGACTGAGACTGAGAATTTTTTATGATGTCTTTGTCATTGAAAAAATTTAGAAGAAGTACAAAAGTAACCCTGTCTACGAAACATTTGCGCTTAAAGACTTAAAACTTTACTCGTGGAATTCCTTAAATATATAATGGGAACACCTGGCATATTTTCAAACATTTACTTACATACGTTACAATTTTAAACAAACTTGACACGATAATCGTGGGTTTAATCACTCACGTGTAATAAAAAGCTGTGATTATTACGTGACGAGAATCAAACTGTAAGAGAAAAACTGTAACTTTCATTTCTAAAAGAACTGTCTTGAAGTTGTCTTTGTTGGCTTTAATAAACCTTCTATTATATAAGAGTACGTGATCTAATTACTGATTCACTGAACCAGTTATTCTTTTGAAGACTAGGGTTTTTGTTGGATGTTCACATTACTAGTCGTAATGCGTAGGTACGATTAATAGTAATTAACATCAGTAATTAGACGGTAGACGGTAGATGACGCTAAAATAAATCTGACCTATCTACTAATGGGTCAATATTCCATTAAGCATGCGATGTAAGGGCACGATGTGTATATTACAACGACATGTGATAGCGTTGTACAATTTTTATTTAATTTTATAGTTATTTATAACTATATAACAAACTAATAAGAATCATAAAACATGTTATTATAATCGTTTAAGCCAGCCTACCTATGTCAAAGCAACAAGAAATTGATTTTAAATTTTGCTGTGTACAACTATCAGTAATGGTCTAGACTCTAGACCATAGATATTGTGTGAGAATAATAATATTCTGGTAGTTAAGTCTAGAGTCTAGACGAACGTGGATGCTGCATTGAATATACTACGTAATTACAGGGACATGTGACAGTGATAAATACAATCGTAGACAGACATAAACAGGATTTTCAATGGAAAGGTGACATGCAAAACCTAAGAGTAAAAAAAAATATTTATCCAGGTCTGGGATATTGATAGGCTGAATACGATGACAATGATTACAATATCACAACCAAACACACACACACATACACACACACTGTTGTAATATCATAACATATTAGTATTTTCTTTTATACAAATTGTAATCTAATTTGGCCTTATTTTATGATTAAGTCTGAAATGTTAATAGTTTTAAACACTGTTGATTACAAATAAATGAATAAAATTAAATAAAAAATAATATTGGCTATAGTTTTATCAACTAGGCTATGTAGGTAGTTGTAGAAAACACTAGTACGCTTATTAAGATTATGACTGAAGAGCACGGATAGCAGTTAAATAACCCCAAAATTAACATAACTTTAATGACTAATTAGATACCCTAGAAGAAAAGATCAGTTCTCTAAAGTTCTGGAGTTATTCAAGTGCGCATATTAAAGTCTTCTACTCACAATTCCCGAGTGCATACTAAACAGAGTGAAATAAAAGGTGATCAGACCCGACAAAGGCGCTACTGGACGAATTACCATCGACAAAGGTTTCCGCTGGCGGCTATTTGCACCATTACCCTGATAGTGCGGGAGGGTTTGTTGCTAACGTGTAGGGTGGGCATGTATGCGTATCTACAGGATACGAGTACTGTTTGTAACACGAAAAATAAGAATTTATATGTTGGAGACCATAACTCACTCAAACATGCGAATTCATGCGTGGTTATTGAAATGTCATTCGTAAATGACGTAAACGTTACTGACAACCTGTAAAAAGTGTATTAATCTGTGATGCTTGTGATCTGTTTGATATTGTGACATGTATATGTGTCGCTGTGACATAACATATAACATTAAAAAAAACAAATAATTTTAATTGTGTGATTAAGAAAATTAATACAAATCGCACAAACACATTATTTTTCTTTTCATTTGTCAAGTGTGAAAGTCTTATGGCTTTGAAAACGGAATTTTTGAATCTAAAACGTAATCGCATAATATAATCGCCGCACCGTTGTTCGATGGGTTACTAAGTTTTATTATTCGTAGTAGTTCGAGTTACGTTACCAAATCAGAAAAGAGTATATACTATATAAGTTATTACAGATTAAATATTTTTGATTCAGCTTGCTATTGGCTTATCCAGCCATGGTCCAATTATCAATTCTTCATTATTAGTAATTTTATTTTGTGGGTTTTCCTAAATATCCTCTTTAAGTTATTTTTCGTATATGCGTCATAAAATATGTGTAAATAAATTTATTTTAATCCTACTCCATTATGGTAACCCTACATCCCCTATTAAACGTCAGTCACCCTGTATGAAACGACTGCTAGTCAAACCGAGCCTTTGTTACTGCATGAAAGGCATAAAAGATAAATTTCAGATAATTTACTTCTTATCATCTTAGGTAGGGATGCTTGTCTATACTAATTTGACGTCCTTGCTATTATCTACTTATTTGCAATGACAAACCGAAGTTTAAATATCGTATAACTACAGTCTTGTAACATAGTACTTTATTTTATTCATAAGATAAGCCAGCGATAAGTTGAAAATACATTTTTATGATAGTGTAGTAAAATTTATAGTGCTGTTACAAGTTACCAATTATAGACATATTGACCATTGACAAGGTGTTTCCGAACAAAAATTTTTAAACAGTTTACAATGTCATAGCTACTTAGATACAGTTATTAAATATTTACAATGTCAGGCCAAAAAATAATTACAAAATAAAGGTAAATTAATTTAAAATGTTTACATAAATTAATCATGCTGATGAGTACTACTTTTTTCTTTTTCTTTTTCCCTACTTAGTGACGTATTATGAGATGGCTTGTGGTCTGGTGGAAAGCTTCTGCAGCTAGTTACCACCCTGCTAGCAAGGGCTTACTGTTAAGCAATTTATCGTTCCAGTGTGATCCTGTAAAGAAACCGATAACCGATGGGTTCCGTCGGCAACGCATCTGTGGCTTCTCTGATGATGCAGACGTGTTCACGTGCGGCAGAAACCACTTAAAATCGGATGACCTATCTGCTCGTTTGCCCGTGTTTTATAATAATGGAGAAAAAATAGAAATAACATGTTTTTTTTTTTTATAATATTTGTCTGCTTGCTTATTTTTTCACCTGGTTGAACGCTCTGTTTATGTCACTGGTTATTAGCATAGAACCGAATTATAGCAACATTAACATATATGAACATGAGAAAATCCGTTTAGCATAATCTACCTAAATTATACAATGTATGTATCACATTTAAAGCCCCAATATCTCAGGGGTAAGAATATAGTACAGAGTGAAATCAACAGCCACCTCAAACGAGGGCCTGACTGATTATCCACCGCGATGAATACTTTATAGGTAACGATATTCTTAAATACAATCTACTTGCCAGCTACCTCGGACAACGAATTAGTCTCAAAAGGAAAACGCTCGGGAAAAAAACGAAAAAATCAAAGGGAAACGCTGCCAGTATCTTCGGAACCTTGCTTAAAGGGACTCCTTTTAATGATATATTTTAGTTATAGTTTTAGTTTTAGGTTCAATTTAAGGTTTATTTTAAGTTTTTAAGTTTTTATAATACAGTTACATTGTTTTAGTTGTTAATTATAATTGAATAAATATTTATGTACCTATATGAAAAAAAAATCTACTTTCTATGTCTATATTGAAAACGAGATCATCGAAAACTTTTTAGAGTCATACTTTTTCATACACTTAATAGTGTCAAGTATAAGTCTGATTGGATATGGTGATTGTCGCACCCCACACACAACACAACACTTCTTGTGGACTATAAAAACAGGGGTGATATATAGTTTGCAGCATGTTTTAAATAAAACCACATTGCGTCCAGAAAGTGTTTCATCCTGTTTGGGAGCGGCTAGGTTGGCGAGTAAAAAGCCCTACAAAACTGTTTTTGAACGATGCAAATACTAGTTTACATGAGGCTCGAGACAGCGCCGCGCCGCCGGTGTCGCCGCTTTGATAAATATTTATAGACAGTTTAGTTTAAACAGATACCAACAGTTAAGCATACGCGTCCAGAGATAAAAATATGTCTCATCCAATTTCTCGTCTAACTTTACACAAATACAATAAGAAAATTGTACACATAAAATTTAACGAAAAATATAATTTAACAAAAATGCAGATTTCCAAAATCCCAACGCAAGTTTGCATTCTACACCAGAGCATCCTTAGACATCAGGAAAAGTTGACAGAGATTCTATAATGCTCCTTGCAGGTTTGCGCATATGGCTAAGTGTTTGTTGTACTTCTGCAAAGAACACCTGCTTCTATCCAATATAAACATAATTATGCATGCATCCTAGCCCTACAGGAAACCCACTACGTTACGATCGGTTTATGACCCTGTATAGACCAGACGCATCCGTTTAATGTAAGCTGATCGACATAGAGATCTCGTCTTACAAGAAATATAGAAGCCTGTTTTTGTACGAGTAAGATTTCGCACTGTTGTTGGCTTTTCTGCTAAAATAATCATTTTGACCGGTTTAAAAACAACTAGAATTAAGTTAAGTTAACTTGTAAGTTACAAAAAAAGGAAAAGTTCTAATATGAAGTTAAAATATCCAATAAAGAAACTCTACTATATCAAAATAAATAAGATGTGGCAAAACAAAGTCTAGTCAAGTTCTAAGAAATTAATGTGATTTACGCCGCGCTTCCGTGATAAAATATTGTTTCAGTCTTAGTAAACTGAGCTTCATTAAAAACCACGGAATAAATCATATAAATTGTGATTTGTCTGCGAACAATAACTCGTAAGTTGAAACTTTGGGGAACGGTTCAAAAGTTGTTTAATTTCATGTTTACAAAAGAAGTTATACTTCCTAAGCTACAATTCATTCATTCAGTCGTTATTTAGTTTAGTAGGCATGACCTTCCAGACCAGTTACCAGTGTTTCCTTAATGCTAAGAAAAGTTTAAGAATCTAAGAAGCTTAACTTATTTGTTTGTATTGTACACATTAGTGGGTCAATAGTTAGTTACACGAAACAATATGAATTATTTAACCACTCGAGTATATAGTACCTTTAGATACGAGTATGTGTGACTTTTCAAAAATATTTTCGCTCCAAAGCCTATATGTGACTATTTTTATCAATTTCTATGTCAGTTCTTCTCTGTGAAAATCATAGTGCTTTAATTAACACTCCAAAACGATACCACGTGTTCGATAAGTTACCACCGCTGCAACTGCAAACAAAAACATATTTTTAAAAACAAATAAAATCATTAGTCAAAATGAAAACCTTGAACAGGGAAACAAGAAGTTCTTCTTCTTCCCCTTAACCCATACTATGTGAGGTCGGCACAACACGTCTTCTTCTACCACTCACGCATATCCTCTTTTACACAATCCATCCAGCAAAGGAAGTTCAAGCTAAAAATTAAAAATCAGAACGTCACGTTATATTTAGAGGACTAGCCGATACCGTGAGACCTCCTCTTGGAACCTTGTTATCGTCACCATATTCGCACTATGATGTAAAATATTATTTGTTTGCATCTGAAGCGCCGTTTTAAGACCAATTTGAATGAATATTACTTTATTTTGATATAAATATGTGATAGATAGTGGTTAGTACGTCCGCCTCCTAATCGGAGGTTGAAGGTTGGATCCCGGGCACGGGCCTCTTACTTTTCGGAGTTATGTGCGGTTTTAAGCAATTAAAATATCACTTGCTTCAACTGTGAAGGAAAACATCGTGAGGAAACCAGCATGCCTGAGAGAAACGAAGAGCCTCTATAATGTTCTCAAGTGAAGTCTGCCAATCCGCACATGGCCAGCTTGGTGGACTATGGCCAAACCCTTCTTATATTGAAAGGAGATCCGTGTTCAGTAGTGAGCCGGCAATAGGGTGATCATGATATAAATTTTATTGAAATCTGTACAGTGGGAGAGCCGTGAAAAGATAACTGACATACAGAAACGAGAGTAGTGGTATTCATTTAATTTAAAATATTATGGTTCCATTTTATAAGCATGTATCTTATTTATTTTACGCCATACATCTCGGTACGTATATGAGAATATTTTCAGTTACAGAAACTTATCTATAAAATAAAAAGTAAGCGAAATTTAATATTGAACTTAAGCTGCAAAAGTACTTAATGGGCTAAAAGTAGGTCAACCGCGAAACAAATTCCTGCAGCTGGGGTTTGGAGTGCTGCAAATAATTAATAACTAGATGAAATATTTGTGGTATGTATCTCGAAAATGAAGGTAGTTATCCTGTATTTTGACTAGCTAGTCGGGTAATTTATATTGGCCGCCATATTTATCTCTATGCTACTTAAAAACTACATTTTGGTTAGTTTTTAGCTATAGAACTATGTACCTACGGACAAAAAAAGAACTGATTTTAATCATTGGGAGACGAGAAGTAGTATTTCAATTGATTCAATCTCGTTTTAACAATCTTTAGTTTCGCACTTTCCAAGTAAAATGATTACAGAAATTTGCTTTCAGCATATATTCTAGAAATCATATAATTTAATACGCAGATTGTAGTTATCCGGTTGTCTTTAAAAATATGATTTGACATTCATGGCACAGCAGATTTTGTGTGAAGATGATTCCACTACAAGCAACTTTAACAAGACATTGTAAATATCTCGATTTGGTAACTCGAAGATGTTTTAACATGATAATGCGGATGTTTAGGCTATTGCAGGAGATAAAACGGTTACGGAGAAAAAGGTTTGCGATAAGCAATTTTGTACGCCAGGATGTTCTTTAGTGTTTGGAAATGATAGGTACATGTACTGCATAATGCTTTTGTATCCACATTCTATTTAAGATATACCAAAGGGACTAGGCCAGTTTTACCGATATTATACAATTGTTTTTTTTCTTTAATTTTGACACAACCTTGTAATCAAACACAGTAACTCATGATTCAAACATACTAACAACTAAACCAAGGAGGTTATTCCACATTATTATGTTTTAACATATAGTGCTAAATCAAATCATATCACTATTGTGATTAATGAAAAGGTTTAGATAATGACAACGTATAATCGTTGTTACTTTCATAGACCTCAGTTTGCTCTTACACAACTTGCAAAATACAAGAACCCAAAAAAAAAAATCAGTTTTATACCTACGTATACGGTTTTCCACATTGCACCACCAAAGACATAGTGCCTATTTAGGTAAATGTGCCAACCTGATACGACGGGAGATAGTATGCCAACAGAAATGTTTGCGACTAGCGATTTGACATGCGCCACAGAATGTGTCGTGTCCATTGCCCGAACCGTGCCCGAACGTAGCGTAGTGATATGCATATTATACAGACGCACTCTGTTGTAGCACGTGGTATAACGGCGATATAACTATATAAGAAAGTCGGGTATCTGCTATCTCACTACTACTAGTATCACTAGGAAATATTCCCATTGTTATCAAAATAGGTATAACATACACAAATAAATACATAATATCTACTACTACAACAGTTGCAATGCTATTAGTATAATTCTTAATCTCATTTTTATATTTCTAGCATTTTCTTTTTGAGTGATTGAGCAAACAAAGGTGTTTGTTTACCTGGCAGCGAAAACTATTTCGCTATAAGGTCGGTACCTTTTTGTATTAGTTTCTACAATAAAAGTGCATTCACTCATTCGTTCATTCATTTATAAATTTATAATAGCTAACTACGCAATCACGATATGTACTAGTTTTAAGTGGATTAATTTTCAAGGGTTATACAAATAACGTATAATTATTAGTTTATGTAAATAACGTTTTACTAATGTATTATCAAAATATTAACTTATCACTATTTAATATCTTTTGACGACCTCGCATTGTGTTTGGGAGGACCCGGGTTCAATCTCCAGTAGGGTAGGGTCAGTTTGGGAATTTTTA
Source organism: Lasiommata megera (assembly GCA_928268935.1). Taxonomy (NCBI): domain Eukaryota; kingdom Metazoa; phylum Arthropoda; class Insecta; order Lepidoptera; family Nymphalidae; genus Lasiommata; species Lasiommata megera. Next base: position 11,912,084 of record OV743314.1, on the reverse strand, counting down.
ATTTGCTAAATTTCTTTAGTCTGGTAGATCTTCGGCTGTGGCTACTTACAACAACACCGATAAGCCATAAAACGTTCCAGTACGTTACCGTGCCGTAATATATATAATGCACTGTATATTTAGTAGCAAGACTAAGAAGAGTACCTATAATAATACTATAGTATATTGCAAAAAAGCTTGGGCTAGCATTAAGTAACATAAAACTACTAAAGAAATCCTATTTCTTCATACATAAGCTTTTGATTAAATAGTAATGAACACGTTTAAACACAAACACGGACCAATCAAAAAGGAGACAGCTCAAACTCTCATAAGAACCAATTTGAAAAAACTGTAAACAGCGTCTGCGAAAATTAAAAAATCAGACTTTAATAGTTGACGAAATTAAGTTTAGAAACTACAAATGGAAAAAGAAAAGGCCTATAATATAGAAAACAAAGCATATACAAACAACAACAACTTTCTTTTAAATTATTTGACACAAATAATACGTGAGTGTATTTTGATTTCTACTTTTACTATAATATTGACTTGAAAAGTAGTGTAACGATATAATGTTTCCAAAGTTCCGTTTAGTCACTACGCAATACTGTTCGGCAGACAACTCATTTATCAAAGGGGTTTAGGCAGTGAAGTGGGGAAAGCGTAAATAACTGTGCATTTATCTTCCACTTGTCTAAAGCGACATTCTACAAGTAGTATTCGGATATATAGCTTGAAATTGGATAAATTTTGACTGATCACAAGCTTCTGTTCAAACTAACAAATAATATCAGGTTAAAGATATATATAAAAAAACATAAATATCAAAGTCAAATTTAAACAGAAAGAGCAGAAACCGAACGTGTATAATATTTTTTTTTCGTACGGAAAGCGTCATGGACATATTTAAATTTCTAATAAATACATTTGAAGGTGTCTTCACACGAACACGGCCTGCACCCAAAACAAACTTATATCCAACTGGCGATGGGTTCCCATTCATCCATCCATGGTCAGTAAGATTTTGGTTAAAATCTTAAGAAAAATGTGAAAATCTTTCATAATTTCCACTTCTTTGGTCTGAGTGTCTTCGCTAAGGAACTATTTGTCAAATTTTGCGATATATATTTAGCTGATGTCCGGGACTTCTTCGGGGTGGAAAAGGGGTTTTACAAAGTCGCTTCAGCACTTCTAAACTTTGTATGATAAAAATTCCTATTTCTATATATATATTTATATACATTTGTGCGATCCCTTCCCAATTTCTAATATCGATGTAAAAATTCAGACAAGCTGAAGTGTCAATGCATTCAAAATCTATTTCATACTAGTTAGAAATATTTTCAACCCTGTACTTTTGGTAGGACTGTGTGATTTCATAGTAAGATCATTCGAGAATGCCGGACGATAATAAATTCAGCCGATGTGACGTTAATGCGGCATGTATAAACACTTGCCATATAGCGTAATCACCTCTAGGGGCCTTTAATAATAAATATTGATTGGCACTGAAAATTTTACTCGTTAACATATAGGCTATCAGGCATCAGCAATGTCGGTACACGCCTTTGTATTAAATATGCAAGCTTATCTAGGCCTCTACATAAAAGCTTGCCTGTAAAATGCTTTTATGATTAACGGTCTGACCGCAAACTCTAATAAATATGGATATGAATTAAACTACTCGTTATAATAGCGCACTCAGATTACATCATTAATATGATAGCTTCGGAATATGAGTTATATTTTTTTAAATTGAATGTTTACGCCTGAACGCAAACGTGGATCCAGAAATTGTGATGCGGCATAACTTGAAAGCGGTGAACTGGAAAATTGGAGTATATATGGTATATCATCATTAATATCTTCAGCATTTTTTTATGTACCATGTGTTTTGTGTTGCTGAGAGGGTGATATACTTTTGAACTGACCGGGTTTAGTAAGCCTCTGAGTTTAAATAGATACATTTGTGCTATGTATGTTTTTTATAAAGTAATATATACAGCTGAAAAACGAGAAGGCGGGTCACGTACCGCTCATGGATTTCTTCAGCATAAGTGGAGCAAGCGACGCGTTACCAGCTTAACTCATACTCGTATTCGGTTATTAATAACAAATGCTTAAACACATGAATGAAATACATGACATACATACATAGACATGAATAAAATAACGGGTGGTCCGAGGCTGGAAAAGATGTTCAATAATTATTCTTCTTTACAAATTTTCTTTCTTTAGTTAGAAAAGTTAAAAATAGAATAAAAAACTATTAGTAATTTTGAATAGTAAACTATTTGGGAGTTTCGAGTTTTTGACGATTACAAAGTTACAAAGTTGGAGGTTCTAGATTCGATTCCCGAGTCTCGTTTGGTGGGAGTGGCTAGTAACCAGCCTACCGACAAAGACGTGTGACCAAGCGGTTAAGCGGTCCGGCACGATGTCGAGTAGAAATCAATTAGGAGTAGGTAGGGGTTTACCATATCACTAACAGGTTTGTCCGCAACCATCTTAGACGTCACATTCACCAGGTAAGAGGTCAAGGGCTGACTTGTATTGGATAAAAAAAAGAGTTTCTTGTTTAGTTAGTTAATATGCCCCGAGATCGAATAAAATTTTGACGTTCACTACTTATCATCATCATGATCAACCCATTATCGGCTCACTACTGAGCATGGATCTCATCTCAATATAAGAAGGGTTTGGCAATAGTCCGCCACCTTCGAGAACATTACGGAGAACTCTCAGGCGTGCAGGTTTCCTCACCATGTATTGTATGGTAGTTATAGGTGCGTGCCCGGATTCAAACCGGCGACCTCTTATTAAGAGGCTGACGCCCTAACCACTAAGCTATCACCTCTTATACAACTCCATTATATTAATCTCTTGTCCGGTCATCCAATTTGTTACATACTTGGGTAAAAGTTGCCAAAGCAATCAACGGGATGCCATGTCAGCTTTATATCAAAACAGGTGAATAAATGCAAAATGAAAATGAAAAAAATGTTTATTAACATTTAACTATAATGTGTAACGAATATTAAAAGATGTTTGTTTCCAATCAGCAGCGCGTGTATTTTTTCATAAAAATAATTTTCATTGCGGTGATATATCTGTCTGAGTTATTTAACCTCCACGTTCAATTGATTTGCGCTATTACAAACGCTAGAGGGTAACCTTTTATTGGTTAAAACTGAAACTAAATCCTTGCATCTCTTTGGGCACTATCAGTGTCCTTTGACGACCTCAGTGGCGCAGCGCGCGCTGTGGCATCATAAAAAGTTGGAGGTCCTGGGTTCGATTCCCGGCTCGAGTCTGCTATGGTGGGAGGCTTCGGCCGTGGCTAGTTACCAGCCTACTGACATGGACGTGTCGTCAAGTGATTTAGCGTTCCGGCACGATGTCGGAATTAGGAGTATGGGTTTAACATACCCCTAACAGGTTAGCCCGCTAACATCTTAGACTGCAGTCTAAGATTCATACAACACTACAAGTGATGATGCATCATCACTTATCGTCAGGGAGATTGTCGTCAAGGGCTAACTTGTATTGGAAAAAAAAGTGTCACTTACTTAGCTGGTGTCGGCCAGTAGTATTTTTAAAAAAGTACAAAACCTAGCTATAATATCCAACTTATCATAATATATAGTTATTTATGAGAATTAAACTTCCATTTAGTTACGGGAAACCAAAAATAAATCCATTGAATCACATTCAGTCCCAAAATAATTACTTCTACATATTGTTCAGCGAATAATACCGCGTTCACAGTATAATAAAACTTTCGGGTAAGCCTGCCATTCTGACTGTTGTTCATAATAATTGCAGAGACTGAATGTACGAATTAATGAATGAATGAAATCTTTTTGTTGTTGGTCTACAAAAAAAAACAATATAGTAGAGATATCATCATGATCATTATAAACCCATTGGAGGACCACCGCTGCGCGTGGGTCTTCGTTCAACATAAGAAGGGTTGGAAGGGTGCACTATGGTGGCCACTTGCGGATTTGTAGACATCACACACCTTCTAGAACATTATAGACAAACTGTCAAATGTGATATTTTTTATGAATTATATTAATAACCAAAATTTAAAATTTCAAAATTGCGTGCATCAAACTCGATTCCCCGTTAATAAACCAGAAAATACTTCATTTATATAAATATCTAATATGAAAAGGTTATATATAATTGTTATTCCAGTAGTAATAATCCATACTAATATTATGAATGCGATAGTTTGTCTGTTAGTTTATCAGCCCGGCTATTGGTCCATCCACAGGACTGACCCCAGTCTGTTAGCAAAATTTTGAATACCTAGCTTGTGTTACTTTTCTAGAATCTGTTAAATAATGTTACCATTTTTTGTTAAATATTTACACAAAATACTCACTTTTGCTTGCGGATAATATTTAAATGACAAATGATAGCACCGCGCTTCACGCGGTTATGTTAGGGAGTTATTGTGGAATTTATGAAACAAACGTTTGCGAACTCGTTTATTAGTTTTAACACGCAGTAGCTTTGACTGATAGCATAGACACGATGAACGTAACACCAATATGGGAAAAATAATATCACCTAGTGTTGTGTTAGATTTTACGACTTCAATTATCGTAACCCTATGTAATGAAAACTATTATTTAACTCCTGGGAACACACATAGTGTATAAAACAGATCGTTTCGTTAGAAATGCTTTATTGACATATTCAAGTGTTGGGAATTTAACGAATATATTATTTTACAAATTTTACTTTTCTGCATCTTCATAAAAATTCAATAATTACAAACCAAACTAATATCTGTCCGCGCAGTTTGAAGGTTTGAATGAAGAAAACATACAATTGTGTGTAAATATAGCACCATTAATAACGACGTTTAGTGTTAAGTTAAGGACAGTGCATATTATAGGGTATAAATATAAACCTCTACACAGCTAATTAATTAGCTATTTTGTCTGAAGACTTTTTTTTAGCGGAAATATCTTAATTATATCTCCATGGAAACTTTTATACCTCAGGTTAAGAAGGTTTATGTATCCATTTATAGGGTGCAAGGCGTCTCAGGGCCGATTCATCAAGATTATTTAGGCTTCGAATACATGCAAAGCTGATAAGTGATTCTCTAAAATAAAGCGAATAATGTTCCTAGGGTAGCTTTTCCGTAAAAAAATATCTATCCTAGCATGCCTCATTCGACATTTCACTCGTGCATACGTCACTACCAAAACCCGCTGTTGCAATTTATGCATTTTTATTTATTTTTTATTTAAGTACCAATAGGCTATATCAAATATTAGAAAACTAAAGTTACAAGCTTATTATATGGTATGTGGTGTTGTAGACCCACTTGAAGGATCCAATAACGTAAGATAAACTAAGGAATAGCGTAAGATTTTAAAACCAACAAAGCGAAGGAATAAAAATAATTTTTATTTCCCTTTTCTCCCTGTCTTTCTCTTAATAATAAGATCAACCTTGTTTCATTGAGAGTGCATATCTTAGTTAGGAAATAAAAGAGCAGCTAACTTATTTCTATGTGGTGGTAAAAGAGTGATCATGAAGTGATTTAATATCAATGAATCGTACAATACAGCCCAAATATATAGTTAACAACACAGAGTAGACTAAAGAGTGATATACAGCCACCTGCCACTTTGAAATACAGAGCGACTATCTAGCAACAAATGATCTCCAAAGGTAGATACGTACAATTTAATTGAATGCGAACTGAAACAATTGCTTCAACGTATTGTTCCGTAATTATGTTTCGCTCGCTGCGGTGTAATTAAAATTTTCGTATTCGCCTGAAAGTGTGAGTTAACTCATAATAATTTTAATTGACTACGAGCAGTCTAGACGGGATTATTATAAATCAGATGTCTATCGTCGCGGTGATGGTTTTAGAACGATTTTTTATTCTATAATATGAAATGCTATATATTATATAAAACAAAATTAAAATTCTGCTTATCAGGGAGTAAAACGGGGGAAAAAGTCCCCATTTAAGTGCTTACGAATTCTCCTGGACAAACGTTTTATAATTAAGAATCAGGTTTTTAAGGATTTTTGGAAATTCTACCTATTTGGATGTTTAACAGTCAGCCCTTGATAGTTCATCATCATCATCATCATGATCAAACCCATTCTCACTTCAGATCCACGGGCCTTCTGTCAATATGAGAAGGGTTTGGCCATAGTCCACCACGCTGGCCATGTGCGGATAGGAAGTCTTCACACGTCTTTGAGAACATTATGGAGAACTCTCAGGCGTGCAGGTTTGCGCGCGATGTTTTTCTTCGCCGTTGAAGCAAGTGATATTATAATTGCTTAAAAACGCACATAATTCCGAAAAGTCATAAGCGTGTGCCCGGGTTCGAACCCCCGACCTCTGATTAGGAGGCTGACGTCCCAACCATTAGGAAAAATATGTATGTAAAAGTTGATAAGAATCTTTTTCCTTTTCTTGTCCTTAACCCACGCTAGGTGTGGTTGGCACACCATCTCTTCTCTCCCACTCACTTCTATCAGGCGTCACATTACTTCCCATACCTTTTACATGCATATCATCTTTTACACAATCCATCCATCTCTTCTTTGGTTTTCCTCTACTACTTTGTAATTTCAAATACATATGTAACATTCTTTTGACAGCATTGCTTTCTTCCCTCCGCATTATATGACTATACCATGCTAGCCTATTACTCCTAATCTTTTCTGTCACTGGCGCTACTTTTAGACTTCCCCTTATATATTCATTTCTTATCTTATCCATTCTTGTCACAGCACACATCCATCTCAACATTCGCATTTCGGTCGCGTGTACTTCTTTCTCACACGACACGTATTACAACTGTTTTATTATTATAATAAAATAGTATACTAGATTTTTAATTATAAGAATTTTAAAAATAAGAATTGTTTATAAAAAATTCTTATATGTTATTAATATCTGGTCGTCGTATAAATTTTCACAATCGAATCGCCACTCTCCAATTCCTGTCAATGACGAGCAATACGTGTAACTGAAATTCAATTATCGGAAACTAATTATACTTTATGTAGGCCACTGTGCGGTCGATTGGTGTGAAGTGTTACGGGTACGGAAATATTTGGTTACGGAATAAAATGGTTGCCACAATTTCGTAAAGCTGTTCAGTTACGTAACGGGGATTGAATTGTTTAGTACGAAGTTTGGCCTACCTTCGATCCGCCATTTTGTCTTTTTTAATAATAAAAAGACCCGCGCACAGTATCTATATTAATCAAACCTTCAATTAAAATATATGATTTATAGACATTAGTGACCTCACAAATAAACGTGGCATAACGTCGTAGCTTATATGCAGGGTTTGATCACATTCTGACATTTGAAAGTGCTGACAGTTGTTGTGTGACAAAACACTGCATTGCTTTTAGAGGTAATGTCAAACATATTTTTAAGTTAAAAAATTCCGTATCATCATTATCTTTGTCAACCCATTATCGGTAAAATACAAGACGCAGGTCTCTTTGAGCATGAGAGAGGTTTTGAGTGTTATCCACAATAATGATGATCCACGTGTGTATTGGTAGACCAAATACCAACCACAGTTATGCTTAAAGTAGATATTTACCAAGTCTATCCAAAAATTAGATTCTCAAGCACAATTGAAAATATTGAAGATAATGCTGTTACTATTCCTCCTTTATCAATCAGCACATTTTTATGCAATATGAATGGTTACTAAAATGATATGTATTATAATCAAAATTGCACAGTTCTTACAAACGAATAATGAGAGTAAAAATAAACAAGAACCCAATGGATATAGAGATAAAAGAAATAAATTTAGTTATGCGCTCCACTACGCCAAGAATTCGTATCGCTTAAGGTTACGACTTAAGGTTACGAAACGGTTTCTTTGGGATAAAAGTAAAAACTCCTACGAGACACCGTAGTCACAGACGCACATCTCATTTGCTTGGCCATTGTGTTAGACAAAAAACTTTTATTACTTTTTTTTCAACTCTAACCAATTTGTTAATTAGCACTTATCCATCTAAAGATATAACCTTAATATTTTATATTGGTTATCAGGTTTACTGATTTTGAATTATTTGACTTTCAAAATGAGCAAAAGAATCAACACGCCATATAAACAAAACTATAAAGTATATTATAATATTAGATAATTATTTTGTCTGATACTAGTCAAGCTTGGTTATATGGTATGGTAGTTTTGGTTTTACACAACAAAGCTTTATTCTTTCGTAAGCTTTCTAAGGATACGTGCAGCCGTTTTGAACAGCGTTACCTATAGAATCAAAATGGCGCGTACAATAAGAACTGCACATTTTAGACTTCATTTCGATAAAACAACCAGAACGTGCTCGACCCCGAAAAACGTTGGCGAAATCTTAACACCGCCTTTTCTAATGGAACGGCTACATTAATGAGTCGCGGGAACCCGCAGTTTCGTATTCGGACTCCGTTGTAAGGGCATGCTCAGAATACGCTAGGTTCTTTGCGATTTTCTGAATTTATTAACTTTCAATTATGAACTGAATCTGTTGGTTATTTATTTATTCGGTTTTACCAGTGGTCGTGATCATTAAACTCAGTTTTTCATTAATCCCTCAGCTGATATAACATCCCAAAAAAAATGCAATCTGTCATGATTGATAGAATATATAGGCTAACTTAATAAAAAAAAATCGTTAATTATTAGTTCATCAAAGTAATTGAGTTTAAATACTCGTTGTTTTTCCTATTTTTGGTGCCAGCTCGAGGTTAAAGAATGGATGTTATCACCAATCTTGTAACCAATCTTTCGCTTCGTTGATTTTAGTATTGTGATAATTATTGTAAAAGCCAACCCAACCTGCAATGAAGAAGGCCGAAAATGTTTAAAGCTTAAGGCAATTATTTTAGAATGAGCGAGCAGGCCTATTTCTATAGTTGGGACTTATTAAACTTATTTATTGATGAATAATTCGTTAATAAGTTTCGTTTCATAATTTTTATGAAGTGAATTGTAAAAATAAACGTGTTATTTTTTTTTAAATATACAAGAAATGTATCCATTGTGAATGTGGCCTACCAGAATTGGCGTACTTTTCTTGCGTCTCCCTCCTTTAGTTGCAGGCAATTTCGTTTCTACTAACGCTCTTCCTTTGTCTTAAATGTTTTTTTTTTAGATAGCGCTTTGTTGGAAGGAATCGAGTGGAGTTGTTTCAGGATATCTTTACTTAACACTGCTAATTGTTTTTCTTTGCTTTGATTGTTTATGTTTTCTCTCGAAAAAGGTATATAAAATGCATAAATGAATGTTCAATATTTTTCAAAATGAAATAAATCTTTTGTTTGTATTTAATATGAAATATATATCAAATGCATTTGAAATCCGTGGTCTCGGACACGGAACAATTTATAGCTACGATGTACTTATTATAATATACCTAACAATTTATATAAGTGATTATATCCATACTATATACTGTTTTCCCATTGGTACGAGATCGTTAGGACGTTACCGTCGCTTCAAGCACAATAATTTTGAAATGACAGTTTGATATGACGTACCTAAAGTCCCTTTATAAGGTATTTAGTTCTAAAACAACGGCGTCAACAAACTGTTCATCTTAAGTAATACGCGTAAACCTCTTAAGCCTTTATTTTGTTATAGATAAATAGAAGTCATAATTTCCATAGCGCGAATAATGCATATAGCGATTTAAACTTTTATAGCTCGCCACAATAGCTATCAAGATTTACGTCACAAGTAGATTCAGGTTGAAACTTGTTTAATTTAGATCCTGTGACCCTTAATGGAAGCCTTTTTTTATACACTTGACGTAACTGATGGTAAGTGATGATGTGGTCTAAGATGGTAGCGGAAAAACCTGTTAGGGGTTCGGTAAACTCATCCTAATTGGTTTCTACTTTTTATGCAACATTTTTTTTGGCTATTAGCTATACTAACCCTATTGGTTGCCACAGCGTAACCGGGCTGTTTGGCGAGCTTCGTAAAGAAGCTCTGCCAGAAGAGATTTTGAGCCCTAGGGCTCGAAGAAACTAAGGGAACGACTGCCTAAGGGCGCCTCGTTTGAGGCCGAACCTCGGATTAGGCGACGTTTGGGATAACGGGGGGGTCGGACGGTGAGGATAATGCAACAGCGCACGCGCTGCGCCACAGAGGTCTTCAGATTGAGTTGAAGTGACGTTGATGTTAAACATTCATTTTGAATGGACGTCTTAAAGTTATGTTTTGAAAACTACATTTAAATGCTGTAGTTAAAGCAACAGATTTGCTTGTTTGAAATTTCACATAACATGGGGCATGGATTTGCTTACATAAACTGTGTTGCAGCCGTATTGTTTTATTAATATTCGGTTATCATAATGATAATATAAGCTCGTTAAACCTCGTAACGAAAATGAAATATATGCCGTTCCAAATTTCGTATTCATTAATATGCCTTTAGCTATTGGAATTAACGATAGCATGAAGAGACAATTTAAAGCCTCGGTTTACAGGACTTAAAATTTAATGATCCCGTATTATCAGTCGTTGAGCTACTTATCATGCGAGATCAGCCTGTTTGTTTATTTGCTTGTTACCTACCAAAAAGATAATTTCCGCACGAGAATTAGACATAGTTAAAAATAAACTATAAGATTTTGTTCATTTTTGATATTCAACCCCAAATGTCCCGTAAAAATTTGGTCAGGCCGATATTACGAGTAATTCCCATTCTCGTATGAATTTAGAGTTAAAAAAAATATACTTGTCTTGAACTATTGATATAGATAGATAGATATTCAGCGTAGCATATAAATGTTAGCACTATCCATCGACGACTGGTTGAATTTTGCAAGGTGTAATAATAATTCAATTAAACAAATAGTTTCCAAAACTGGGTGGGAATAATGAAATAATAAATAATAATTAAAATAGTCTTTTGAGAGACTCAGAATTACTGCAAAGTGTTTATCTTATACTATATATATAATTAAACTATATATATAAGAGAAGGTACAAATACAACAATACAATTACGTATGGAAAATTCATATAGTAAAGTGTAGGCTAAACTTAATTATTTGAGTATACTAATTAGATCGAATCATCCAAAAAAAATGTGGTTATGTTACAAGCCCAAATAATAAAAATCTAAAACTCCCCAAAACCCAATGAAATGACTTTATTGCTCTTGGAAACTTGAATAAAACTCGAATAAAACTCGAATAATCAATGCCTATTCTGGCCCCAGAGGAGTCATTTGCTAGATATTACAGTAAACGAGATCGCATAAGAACATAATATGGGAAATGAGCACGTTTTATTACACCAACCACTCCGCAAAGAATTCGCTTAGTGTTACGAGTTCAGTAGAAATGGCTTCGTTGGGATTGCGAGGGGTAAAATAAAATCAAACCTGTGTTTTTTGGAAATAAATTTAAGTTTTTTTTTCTGTCCTCAAGAGAAGAATACCAGAGTGAAGCTATGACAAGAAATACAACGTGCTAGCTATCTGTGACGTCAAAAAATCAGTAAAACTAAGTTAAAGTTGATATATTTTATCATAACAGACTAGGTTGCTAGACTCTAGCTGTAACCTAATAAAATATACGTTACAAATAAATATATATACATATTTATTTGTAACGTTGTCGGTATATACCGTGTCTACGCCTTCTGTTACTTTTTATTATTAAAACTATAAATTTATAGAAATGAGTTGCGCTGACCAACAAGTTTTCAGATTTTTTTACAATTCTTATTTATAAGGTAATTTGAGATATTTCATAATTTAACTGATCTCTCTAATTTCTAATTTGTTTAAAAAATAATTTTGAATTATTATTCAACTTTAAATACGCTTATCTGAATTAAGGTACGACATACGTATGAGTTTCCAAAAATAAATATATAGTGCATGAATATTGTTTTGGTGCGTTGAAATAGAACAACATTGTATTAAAATACTATGAATGCGTGTTGTTTCTTACCATATATGAAATGATGAAAATGTAAGTACTTAATACAGGGGATTAACTTGACTTAGCACATGTTACGAATGAGTTACCCGATGGCGTATAGAAATGATACTAATGTGTGATGCGTCGAGTATTTAGCTTTATTAAATCTTTAGCTTTATTAAGAGTAATATAAACTCATACATATAACCTGTATATATTTATAAGAACATGAAAAATAAAAACTTAGTTAACTGACTGACTATTCATGAATATGAATTACTTTGGAATTTTGGAAAGCAGGTGTGGTGTCTGGTTTAAGTCTCACGCCTGACTTTGAGTATCTTCCAGATTGCAAAAAAATATTTATGCACTGTACACCAATAATGCTGCGTAAGTTTAATAGATCAAAATAGTCACATGTTTGTATCTTAAAAACTTTACTCACATTCTTGGCAACGCATTGGCGGTTCCTCTGGTGCTGCAAATGTTCATGGGCGGCGGTAATCACTTACCATCAGGTGACCCGCCTGCTCGTTTGCTCGCTATGTATATAAAAAAAAAAACTTTTTTTATTGTACACAATAAATCGAAGTGTAATTTGACTCGCTCATATAGTGTTTTAGTTGTCGAGATAAGTTGTCCTTAGATCTTTGTATGAGAGTTTGTATTTTAATATAAACTGTCATCAAAAAGAAGGCAAATATGTACTGCTAACCAACTAAGGTAGTAAATATACTTAGTCTTCAAATAATCGAGAAGTTAACAATTATTCTTATGCTTTTTCATACTGTCTCACTTAGTGTTACAGTGCTAAATTATTTTTGCAACTAAAACACATTTTTACACAGTGGAAAAGTATGATAAAACCAAAAAACTGGTTGCTTGAATGGGTGATTCTATTCAGACGATCTACAATTTTATTTTCCTACCATTAAAGCTTGACCAAACCTAATGATTCGTAGGAGTTTAAAATGAACTATTGCAAATTGCTTATTTATTACAAATGCAATAAGAGCAGATTATTTTAAATATTGCTATAGTATTTGCGATCCGCAACAACGTTATAATTCTTGTATTGAAGTAAGCGTTACTTTCATCATGATCAACCCATTACCGGCTCACTACAGAGCACGGGTCTCCTCTCAATATGAGAAGGGTTTGGCCATAGTCCACCACGCTGGCCATGTGCGGAAATAATGAGAATATACTCGTAAATATAAACGTATTTTGATTTAGGCATATGTAAGAGAGCATTTTGCCTAATATCTTATTCGTATATTCGTATATACACACCCCACTGACTAAGTATACACAGCCCAAAATTCGGCAGTTTTTCACTACCATTCTGTTAAAACGAGTGTATAATCAAGCTAAATAAACGTGCTTCGATCGCGTTGTTTGAAGATAAAAGTACACAATATGATGGCAGCACCTGCGAAACGTGAGGAAATAACTTCCTGTTACGCTTAGCTCTTATGGAAAATTTATTTTACGAAAGAGGCTCCTTTACCCTGATAAACTCCGTATATATACTAAGACACATAGAAGGTGTAGGCTTAAACGGTACATGGATTACAAAGGCGCATAAACTCATCAATTTGTACGCAAGTAAACTGCCTCCAGCTTTTCTTTAGATATTTTGTTTAAGGCGTATTATAAGAGACTGAGAAAATGAGCGAAGGTATAGAAAAAAAACCTCTCGATCATTTCAAACAGAGCCAAGCTTTAAGACCACATGTCCTAAGAGAGAGAGGAAGTCTGTGTCCGGTTGTGGGTACATATAGGCTAATGGAAACGACCTTAATAGAACAAAATTGTTTGTAAACTTTTATGTATGAGATGCAATTAATACGCAGAGATTTTCGAGGTTCATACCAGTATCAACGTGACGGTTAAGTGTGAACAGTATTTAGATGAGAACGTTTTTTAAAATCTAGAAATTTAAATGAACGTTTCGTTGTAACTCCAAACCCTGAACTGCGACGCGCTGTAAATTCGCCCGGAAAAATGAGTGGTGCACTAATGAATAGGGAATTTTCATCTCTGGACTTTGAAGGTTTATTTGAATTTAAATTTTAATGCTTTATTTAATTGCTCTACCTTACTACGTAATGGGAAAACAAATTAAGGGATGGAAGAGCGGTCAGTGACTTCCCATTTTATAAGTCGAAAATTTTACGGTTTAAAATATGACTTGTGCGCATTTGGACGCTACGTAGTTCACAGTGATTATTATCAAACACAGCAACTCATGATGGATTTCATATGACAGCTCAAGTGCTAAAAACGGTAAAACGTAGACGAATAGATCATTTAAAACAAATAAAATAAAATACGAAGAAATTTCTTATAAATGTGCGCGGTTGCTTTTTCATTTCATTGTTCTTTTATTTGTCAAGACTTGGGTTCCGGAAACTTATTATTTAATAATAGTAACAAAGACCTTTTTGTGCGTTTTTTAAAATCAATTAACATATCATTTGCTTCAACGGTGAAGGAAAACATCGTGAGGAAACCTGCACGCCTGAGAGTTCTCCATAATGTTCTCAAAGGCGTGTGAAGTCTGCCAATCCGTACATGGCCAGCATGGTGGACTATGGCCAAACCCTTCTTATATTGAGAGGAGACCCGTGCTCTGCAGTGAGCCGGTAATGGGTTGATCATGATGAAGCCCTTTTTTATACATAGTTTTGATTATTTTTTATTAATTTCCTCATGTGTTATACAAAATAGTGGCAAATTATAATTATAATTATTACTGACATTATTATACAAAGGATACACTTAATTGCTATTTGATGTCCAAAATGGCCGGGCGGTTCGCAATTGCAACATTCGCCACTAACGATGTTACCATTTGTAACAATTAGATTGAGACTGCTAAGCGTACTGGGCACAAATTGCCGCACTTTCCCGTTTTATTGGCCAATTACAAAAATATTGAAGACATATTAATGGTAATAGTCGGAAACTAACATTTCTTATGTTGATGTATGATCGTATTTTAGTAGTGAGTTAATAATGAGTGATGTCACATGGTTATCTTAACATTTCACCATATAGCTATGTCATCAGTGATATAACATTTTACCTATGATTATATCTATGTCTATTACTGCTCATATTCTAAGCAATCTGGACGATTGTTATATTTTGAAACTTTTGATCAGAGAAGCTGTGATAGCCTAGTGGTTAGGGCGTCTGCCTCTTAATCAGGGTCGGGGAGGTCGGGGGTTCGAAGCCGTGCACGTACCTTTAACTTTTCACAGTTATATGCGTTTTTAATAATTAAAATATCACTAGCTTCAACGGTGAAGGAAAACATCGTGAGGAAACCTGCATGCCTGAGAGTTCTCCTTAATATTCTCAAAGGCGCGTGAAGTCTGCCAATCCGCACACGGGTTTCCTCTCATGTTGAGAGAAGATCCGTGCTCTGTAATGAGCCGAGGTTGATCATGATGATCAGAGAAAGCTATAATATAGATTAAGAATCCAAAATGGGTTATTATTTATTTTTTTACTGTCGCGCATCAAACACAAACTAACAGAACGTTAAATACTTTGTGCCAGGCTATTGATATTTTATGTTGTTTTATCAGTCAGTTTTGGCCAAAGTTTTGTAAAGATTTGGTGAATATTATTACTATTATTACTGACCAGCTGTTGCCCGAGGCTACGTTAAGTTGAAATTTCATACAAACTTCAAACCATTACTACGCTAACTTAGGGGATGATTTATATAATTTATTTTTATAATCCCAAATTAACAATGTTCCTGTGTTACGAGCTGTGCGTTGATAAAACAGTCATTCTGTGAGACAAATTAGTGTGAATATATATCTACTCGTAAGAAGCGAATAGTTAGCGAAACTCTTTAGCGGAAAGACCGTCACTTGAGGCTTAACGATGCTTAATTCATGTACACATACCACGTGACTGAGAGCATTAACGCTAGCATACTTAATGGTTAACTAAGCGTTATTTCATTTGGTGATAGCTAGCTGGTTGAGATACAGGGACGCAGGAGGCTGCGCTGGGTTTTAGTGGGTAGTGTGGTTCGCCATTTTTGGCGGTCCCACATACCCGCCTGGAGCTTTGTTCTGGGCGAGATGCGTAAATGCATTTCCCAGCAGAAAAAAAAAGTGGTTGAGATACAGCCGCTTTTTTGGAGAGACCGAGTTCGATACCTGGCAAGCGCCTCTAAAGTTTAAAAGCATTTTTTAATTTTATATCACTTGCCTTAACAATGAAGGAAAACATCATGAGAAAATCTGCATGCCTGAAAGTTTTATATAATGTTCGCACTTAGCAAGCGTAGTTGACTACCGGTAAACGCCGGTCGTGGGTTGATAACGTTTAGGACTAAAGCGATAAAGTTTTTTCGTTGCTGACGATAGGATCCATCCATTTACAGTTTTGAGGCAACGTTGGTTATTTCAACAGGTTTTTTTTACATCTTAATCTACACAGACGAAGTTACGCGCATCGGCTAATACATAATAATAATAATATATAACTTGCTTCAACGGTGACGGAAAACATCGTGAGGAAACCTGCACGCCTGAGAGTTCGTCTATAACGTTCTCAAAGGCGTGTGAAGTCTGTCCAATCCGCACATGGCCAGCGTGGTGGACTATGGCCAACCCCTTCTCACATTGAGAGGAGACCCGGTATCTGAAGTGAGCTGGCAATGGGTTGATCATTTGCGTTAATTATTATTCACTAGCTGTACGTTTTGCAGATAGCAAACCGACAATCGTTGGGGCAGTATAAAAATATATATAAATGTGGAATTTTGTAACAAAGTGAACATGTACAGATATAAACTTGAATTTCGAAAATTTATTCGTGATAAACGCTTATACTATTCTTATTCTCTACCAATAAAAAAAATAAAATTTATGAATCTTTTGATCAAAGAGCATCGCGTGCGCCGTCGAAACACTTATAGGTACTATAGTTTGATCACAATCTGATCAATGGTTTCGAGCATTGAGAACAAACATACAAACATTGTTTTTTATATACATAGCAATTTGAAAAGCACTGCGCATGGAATTTGACACCTAACAAAACCTTGAAATGAGTATTGTTTAAAAAAAGTTACCTAAGAAACCCATTTACTAAGTTACCCCTGAAAAGGAGTTAATAGTAAATGTATTTTGATGTGGTAATAATATAACTTACAAGCACTCTCTAGGGATTGGTGAAACTCCGCTCAGAGCATCATGAAATTATCATATCAGAAATGAGAAAATCCGTTGAGTCACTGAAATAGTTCACATATTTGTGTAAACACATATAACTGAAAAATTGTAGATAATTCAGTTAAAAAGACACTTATTTTAACGAGAACGATAAGCATTAGTTGTTGTGAGTAACCATAGATGTTTCCAATACTCTTAAACGAACGTTCCCAAGACATCGAGTTAAATGTTTATTAGATAAACCTTGATTTGCTTATAAATCAAATATATATATAATATAACGTACATAAGTCGCCAGTTACTTTTATATTTACATAGAGACTATGTTAAGTTACCATCTCCATTTTGCCTTTTACTCGTCCTAGTACCGACATTATTGTGGTTAGAGAGTTGTGCAGTAATTCTCACACCTCGGCTTAGTTACCGGTGACATTAATTGTACTTAATGAATTGTACAACTCACACACTAAAGAAACTTGAGCCCTACAGTTAACAAGACGTTGTGTCTAGGCAAAATTGTTTGGTGTAATTTTCTTTCTTGTGTTAGAAAATTACGAATGAGAACTATGTAGCCATAAATTAGTATACATTGAGAAGTACGGTAAATAATAAATATAAATTTGTGTGGTCGTTTGTGCAAGCAAAAGAAGTATTAGCTTATGAATTATATTCATAAGCTAATACTGAATAAATATATATTCAAATTCGAATTCAACATAGCCTTATTCGTGTAAACCTATTAAAGGCATCTAAGAAGCGTTCATATATTATAATATATTTTTCATTATTTTAATTCATGAGGTTATATAACACACAATTGACATAGCATTTAATTGAATTCTATATATTTGTTATTAGTTGTTAGCGAAATATTGACATGAATAAGTTACCTACAATATGTTTTTAAAAATAAGTGACCTACTTGCATTAAGAAACCTAGATTACTCAGAAGCATTTTCCTACTCTAGCCTAAATTAACTGCGCAAAATTTTGACAATACATCTGAAGGTACTTTTTTGATTCATGCATTATTTCTAACTGGTTCTCATTGCACATAAAGAAGCACCACTATATTAAATATTTCCGAAGCAATTATTAATGAAGCCGCACAATGGAAAATAAAGGTTTTGCTATCGAGGATTATTTACTAAGCGATTTTGTATACAAGAGACAAGAAAATATGATTCAGCCGTTATGCCGAGTTGTTACAAAAATACTCGGGTATGGATACGTGTAATCTCATTTTACACTCAATTAAAAAACCGAACGAAAGCCACTATCTATAAATAAAAAAAAAACTCAGCCCAACATAGCAGTAAAGCGTTATCTTAGAAAAAGTACATTAGAAACAAAAGAAGAACGTTAGTAGAAAGGGAATCGTGCCTGCAAGAGAAATCGCGCGGTAACGATTTCATTTTTGTTAGGGTTCATACACTTCAACCGTGCGAATTCA
Source organism: Lasiommata megera (assembly GCA_928268935.1). Lineage (NCBI taxonomy): Eukaryota > Metazoa > Arthropoda > Insecta > Lepidoptera > Nymphalidae > Lasiommata > Lasiommata megera. The sequence goes on along the minus strand of OV743314.1, from coordinate 11,893,477 downwards.
CCAGTTAAGTTTTAATTAAATGTTATCATTATAAAGGATTCAACAATATTGAAATAAATTAAAAAGTTAAGTACCAAGTTGTCCTCCAGTAAATCAGATACTTAGAAAAATATAACCTTACCAAATAAGAACTATAACTTCCTTCTAACTAATAGATGATAATTTGATTAACCAAATATAAGATGATTAGTATATGAGAAATATCCACTCAAATTTAAAGGTAAAAGGTCACCTTGATGTAAATTAAATTATAATAAATAGTTTTTTAAATAGGCAGCAAAAAATATATTTTTTCATACACCTAGCTAGATCATTTGGAAGTGGGTTATCTATATATCAGTGAGTCATAAAAATACCGAGTTTTGGACTTTAATATCGATATAACCGTATTGATAAAATTTGCGATAATAGTTTATCTATAATATTTCCCAAACTAAATTGTGTGCTTACATATTTTGCTCATTTTTGAAGACCTCTAATCGTAGGCACAGTGGTAATCATTTTGGTCTTATTAGTGAGAGGTCTCGAGTTCGTACCTCAGCTGGGTTAATTTAGAGAATTTATAATTTCTGAAGGTCCTCTGGTCTAATTTATATAAGGCTATCGTCATTTACCACCAGGTGAGCTAGGATCAGGTGGCTAACTAGTACTAAAATTAAAATCGATGGTAAGGACAATATAAAAAGAAGTATTTGAATAGTCTGTCTAAATTCTTATTATAGGAGAATAAAATGTATCTTCCTTTAGACCTCGTTTTAACCTAATATCACCCAATGTGACACAAAATAAGAGTAGAGAAAAATAAAGTAAATAAAAATATATAAAGTTAAGAGTACAGAAAAAAAAAACAATCAAATAAAAATATATAAAGTTTTTGTGAACGCATCTTTACAACAAAGTCCAAACACAAAGTTGCGGGCTTCCGCAACTCATTAATGTGGCCGCACCATTAGAAAAGGCGTTACTAAGATTTTGCCTACATCACCCGAGCTCCTTCTGTAAATGCGCTCCAATTGTTCTCGAAAATAACTTTCAGGGAAATTCTAATATAAATTCCAATATTAACAAGCAGATATTTCACAAGTTTGGAATTATAGTCTTACATTGAATACAATTTTATAGTTGAAAATGTTGTAATTAATTCATGTTGTAGATAACGATTAAGAGGCCTTATTGGGTTTGAAACTAGTCGAGTATCTGGCAAAAATTCACGTGAGTTCAAATGGCTTAATGTTATAAAAATTGTAAGAAAGCCTATCACGTGAGTTGCCAAACAACGTATAGAAAATACGATTATGTGGTTGAAAACTTTTAATTTATGATTTTTTTTTGTTTTAATTGATATTCTTAAGTTTAATTAGCTTATAGTTTGGCACTGTCGGTATAGTTCACTTTAATGAGATGGCTGCTTGATAGGTTGTTTCATAATAAATTACGTGTTATTTTTTTTTCACATCGAGGTTTAGCTATAAGGTACCTACGATTAATTGCAGAGTGTAAAGTGAAATTAACGCGTGTTTAATAATTTAATATTTCAAATAATAGATTATTTTCTTGTAATAAAAGTGCGAAAGTAGAATGTTATTTATCACGTGTTACAAAATATATGCTATAAATTCTAAATGAAAATTCAGAGAAACTAACAAAATATTCCATTACACTTAAAATTTTCAACGCAATAAATGACTCCGGAAATTTAAATCTCAAAAAGGCGTAGTTGGAGAACTTAAAATAAAACATTCATTTTATAAACTCATACGTTCAGGGAATGTTGTATTTAGTACAGTTTTTACCGGAGCACAAGTTGTGTACTGGGCAAACGGAAAATTGAAATTTTCAGTGTTGAATTTTAACTGCGTTTGAATGAAGCCTCATTAAACGCGATGGCGCAGCAAAATGCAATTTATTGTTGACGAAAGTGTCGCGAAAAATGTATTATTTTCGTTCATTATTGTGGTAACATGACAGTAGCATTGTTGTAGGCCCTTAGTCGGTTCTTACTTGGCTAGGCTCTTACCAGCATCGACCGCAAAGGATAAATGAATCAAATTGCGCTTGAGGCAAGATTCTATTCCTTTATCTTAACAAAGTCGTCAGGTTTAATAGAAGAACAATCTATTGGTACAAAATAAATATGACAGAAAAAAATTATTCTACTTCTAGGTTTGCCAAGAAGGGCAATCCTAAAAGAGGAGTTAAAAGAGATGAATTGTCAAAAATTATGTTATTGCGAATTGTTAAAAGAGATAAAATGAAGTTAAGTAGAAGTTTATTTTAACGCAATTCACAAAACGTTCAAAGTTATAACTGTTCCGTTATAACGCTTAAAAAATAAGATATATTTGGTGATTTTATAAATTAATATTTTACTGTACTGCAAGGCGAGAGTTTTGAAAGTATAATTCTTTCAAAACTGTACCTTCATTCAAGAATTTAAAAATAAAAATTCCTCAGCTAGGAAGCCGACTTACACTAGAAAATGTTTGGTTCCTATTGATCGCTATTTTAAAAGAAGAAAACTTGAAAACACAAAGAAGAAAGAAAGGAAGAACGGTTACCTTTGCGAAATGTTATTCAAACAAATACAAAGTTTTGTGTTCACTGAAATGTACACAGGCTGTTGTTAAGTATTGAACATGGAGAAATTCAGTGGTGAATTTAAGTTGTGTTGCATTTCAATGAATGCGACGGAATCACAAATGGCGATTTATTGTTGCCGGAATTGTCGCGGTAATGCCCGTTTATTTTAATTTATAGTGTAGGTAAATTTGTTAGTGATTTTAAATTATACATTATTATTACATGCCTTATTTTCGCTACTTATTAAATTGAAGGAAGGAAACAATTATAGATCACCTTTTAAATTATTAACAACCACAATATAATATGTTATCACATACTAGACCATATTCTGGACTACCATAAGGGATCACTCGTACCTCTACAACTATAATATATAGATCAGATAATGCTTACTTTTCGTAAAGTACTGTGTAAGTTTTTCTGATTTAACTGATTGTACATAATAATTTTCAAAAAAATATTAATCAACCGAATTTAACGGTAACGACCTTTTGACCTACTCATAAGCTGGTGAGTGGGCTTTACGTGGCTTAACGTTGTGTCAGAGACGCGGATAAAGCCAATTTAAAACTCCAGACTGGTACGTTGAATTTTAGCAGAAATCCGGACGGTATGGGGCGGGAACTCAGGACTCACTCTCTCTGTATCGTCATCCTCATTGCTGAGGGTAGCGATCATTAGATGTTTCTCCAGGTGGTTCCGTTTCTGGAATTATTTAGTGGAATGTGTGTGTGGCGTGGAATGATGTACCGTGTGCAGTGCTGATTTGATCGGACCAACGCATGGAGCTACGTCCTCTTGGCCTTCTTCCCTCCACCTTGCCCGTTACCAGTAGTTTTTCTTAATTCGCAGGACTACGGAGGGCAATGTGTCCTAAGTATTAATTCCAAGGTGCGCTTGAGACCTATAGTCGACAGCCTTGTTGTTATTTTTAGCCCTTTCAGGATAGATGCGTTGATCCTGAATGCAGTCCAGGGTATCTTAGGGAACTCAGGACTACCAAATACGTATTTCAGTAAACTATATTAACTATTAGAACAAAGAGAAGTTATTATTGTATACCGACTACATATTCCTACTTGTTATCCATAACTATGATAGAAGCTTCATTCAAACGTGCCAGACTTGAGCACAGAAAATGTCTGTTTTGAGCGCGAAGCAACAACTTGTTTTCAACTCCGCTCAATGAGATATTCTCCATTCATTTCAATTTCTGAAATTCCCAGTTGCCTATTATTTTGAACAACAAAACAAATAAATTTAATGATTCTTTTAATCAGTTCGAATATGAATTATTATATTTTATAATTAAATTTTGTTGTTTTATAATTAAAGTAATATCTGACATCAATTAACATAGTCTATTTAGAAGTAAAATTATTGACATCTCATAATATAATAGTACTAATTGATATTTGTAAATTAAGTCTTGGACTTGAATGTTTTAAATTTATATTATATTATCGTGTGATTCGTTTCTTAATCATGTGATTAATTTTCGAATTTTATTTTTCTTTTTTTTTTTATACACTACAAGTTAGGCCTTGACGGCAATCTCACCTGATAGTAAGTGATGATGCAGTCTAAGATGGTAGCGGGCTAACCTGTTAGGGGTATGGTAAAACCACACTCCTACTTTCTACGCGACATCGTGCCGGAACGCTAAATCGCTTTGCGACACGTCTTTGTCGGTAGGGTGGTAACTAGCCACGGCCGAAGCCTCCCACCAGACCAGAATGGAGCCGAGAATCGAACCCAGGACCTCCAACTTTTATAATGCGACAGCGCACGCACTGCGCCACGGAGGTCGTCAAATATTATATATTGTATAATGACTCAAGCTTATCACTTAAGATGTTTCTTACTTTTTAACTATATACTATATAGCATGGTTAGCATTATATAAAATTATTTTGAAAACGCTCAGTCATCGCTGGACAATATTTTTTGTTTGCATACTAGGTACTTGGATTCTCCGGTAAGTCGGTATTGAAGAGAATGGTTTAAGAATGCGGGAAATAAAACTAAGCCACACAGAGTCTCAATCTTCAGATCCCAAGGTAAAAGCGGCCCTTAGAGTTTAAGTAAAATATTAATACCACCAAGTGTGTCAATGCGATACTGGCATCAAGGCGGATACCTCTTGTTTTCTTTGTAAAAATTTTAGAAGTAAAAAATATCTTAAATAATAATGTATTGACCACTTGTGGTTTGATATGAACCTTAAGTATCATCATCATTATCATGATCAACCCATTCTCGGCTCACTACAGTGCACGGGTCTCCTCTCAATATGAGAATGTTTGGCCATAGTCCACCACGCTGGCCCTGTGCGGATTGGCAGACTTCACACGCCTTTGAGAACATTATGGAGCTCCTCAGGCGTGCAGGTTTCGTCACGATCCTTCACCGTTGAAGTACATATTTAATTGCTTAAAAACGCACATAACTCTGAAAAGTTATAGGTGCGTGCCCGTGTTTGAACCCCCTGACCTCTGATTAGGAGGCTGACGTCCTAACCACTAGGCTATCACAGTTTCTCCTCTTAAGTATGCTCAATCATTATTATCATTCTATGGATATAAAATGTAATTTGTACGTATTCGGCTGCAAAAAAATAACAACAACAAGTTTTGAACATGGAATAAATTAATGTTATGATAGTTAAATTGGAAATATGATACTAGTACGACTTGGTATCACACAATTTAATTACTATTCACGGCACATATAACGCCCTCATTCAAACTCTGTTGAAAAAAATAAATTTTGAGAATAATACTAGAACGGCTATGTACCTTACCATCTTTTCCTAAAAGTTAACGAAAAGTACACTTTTCTTAGTGTTCGTACACTTGCTTAGTAAATCGCCCACCTTACCCGGGCAATGTCGAATTTTCTCACGTCCTTTATTGAAAGAGTTGCAGGGTAGACAGGAATAGGTCCTTTTGTTCGTAACAAACTGGATTTAACCCTAAGCCCTTTCATTGCAATTATTTATCTTTAGTTCGTTAATACCGATGTTTCAATTTCGATATTCATTTGATAATGTCCCTTATAGATAACGTCTGTTGATAACGAGTTCTGAACCTATAAACTTGTCAATAATGAATCCTTTCACAATTAATCTTTGTTTTATCTGTGTCAGAGCTTAGTTCTCAAAATCAATGGGTGTTTACAGTATGTATTGATAAAATTATAACATTAAAAGTAACTTAAATTCAAGAATAAATTTCCACTGACTAATCTTAAAATCGACCCCAACTAGGTGGACAGACGACATCAGACGCGTCGCAGGGACCCGCTGGAAGTAAGCGGCCCGTGAGCATTGCAACTCCCTACAAAAGACCTATATCCAGCAGTGGACGTCAATCGGTTGTTAATGATGATGATGATGATGAATCTTAAAATAGGGCACGGAGTTAGTCTTTTAGAGACAAATTCGAAAATATGAGCGATGCCGCGGGAAATACTGGTAACCAATAAACCTTAATGTGACGTACTACGTTACACGTGATACATAATTGAGATCGTTACATTCGCCAGAATTGTGAGAAATTGGACAATTTCGCGGCAGTTTGAACGTCAAGGCGCAATTTGGAATACCACAGTGCTTAATGAGGCTTCATTCAGAGATCAGACTGAAATCAACAGTATATAGAACATAAAAATTCAATTTTAAAACCCCAACAACAACTTGTATCTAACTCCGATAAATGCAGTATTCTCAGAGCGTTCATTTAAATTCCTGGAACAATTACAACTATGATTCAAAAGATTTCAGCTCAGAGAGCAGCTGGAATTTAAACGTCTATAATTTATGAAATAATTGTTCTCGTCGTTAGCTATTTAATGCTTCTTTATTATTTTCTTTCTGTCATTATGAAATGGAAAGCATATTAAATACGCTGCACTTTAATCGCTTTGGATCTTTACTGAACTGGTAAATTCTTAGTGCTTTCAAAAATACAAATAGTTGTACTTTACAATAAAACAAGCGATAGTCATGAATGAGGTCTATTATTATTAAAATCTATTATAATCGCAATAGCATTTAACTTTTCGACAAAAATATTTTTGTAACAGATTTCTGATAATGTCAGCTTCAGTACATTATAATTTTTATTCAATTATAATAGTATTCAAATTCTTAATATGCTTTGCATTATCTTCAGACTGATATTTCAAAACACCTAAAAAACATTTTTTTAGGTAGTAGTATCAAGTCTTAGTACAGAATAAAACTGTTAATAAAAATTGTCCTATTAGGTTCTAGGATTGATGCGTTTATAAAAAATCTCTTTTAAATATAGTATTAGAAAAAAAATATCTTTTAAGACCGAATGATGTTTATTTTGACTACTATAATATTTGATATATATTTGATTAAAATCTTTATTAACTTTTAACTTTTTTCTCTCCAAACTGATAGTAATTATGCCCTACCGAAGAGGTGCCATCCGATACATACGCATAGTTCGGTTTATCTATTTAAAATAATTTTACTTACAACTTCCATAAACTTTCACAATTTTATGAATTTAATCGTTGAATGTAGCTGTATATATTGAATTTATATTTCAGTAATTATATTGAAAAATATAATGAATGCAAAAGGTTAATTAAAAATGTATCCGTAATTATAACTTAAAACATTTAAACTCCGAGCGGATTTTAATTAATGTACGGAATTTAAGAAGCAAGACCAGCGTAAAATTATGAATTTAATAGTTCATTGTTTTACACAGCCCTCCACAAAGATAAACGGTTATTCGTCTGCTATATTGTTACAGTAATTGTTTTTTTTTTATACTAATGATATCAATGATTTATATTCTTTTATGATTATAAATTTTTAACTTTCTTATATATTATAAGATGGCTTAATGATGGATGTATAGCTAAGTCTTAATTGTCGTAATTTTTTTGTCGATTATGATCAGTGGCATTACTGAAAATTACTGGCATATACTGCTTAATGTGCTTATGAGTACGTTGATATTTATTCTAATGAAACAAACACATGTACAAATTGTGTGGCAAACTGTATGGTAAGTAATTGAAACACTTGTCAGCGATTACAAATTTATACTTTGTGTGGTTTTTGTTTTCATACTTTGTGCGTAAATGCTTCGTATTGGTATAATTTAATATGCAATATCTGACAGCACTTGTAATTTCCGCACGTTCAACTTCAGACCCTACGCAAAAAATTAGTTTATAGGGTCTGGAGTCAGTTGTATTTTAATGGACTGATACTACCAACGCCACAATTAATGTATACCTCTCACCAATTTATAGCGCCTGTTAGCGCCATCTAGTAGAAAAAATTGTAGTTTCAATCATTAAAGGATCAATATAACAATGAGACACATTTGAACAAGAGATAACAAATAGCTTTTTTTTTAAATTTTATGTTTTATTGGTGATTAAGGCAAATCTTGGAGGCAATATAATTATTGGTGATTAACACTTGGAGGAAATATCCAACTTATAATTCCATTAAATTGAAGTAAGAGGATAAAATATACGTCTATTAAAGAATACTAACCGTGTATAATGAAAAGGTACTCTATGATTCGGATGTGAGATGGAGCGAGCTAATAGTGACGCGTCATTAGCTAATGGGCAAGAAACCACTGCAGAGAGCTATTATCCTCAGCGTTTTTACCATGTTTTTACTCTGTTGTGTGCCTACTCTGAGCTCTATATTACAGCAAGCGATGACTTGTGCAAATCAACCTATTTTTACATCTCGGTCTGTATTTAAACACACGGTACGAATGTTTTAAACGACTTTTTACTAGTGTTTTATAAATTAACTAGCGTGATCTGGAAAAGTATACTAATTATAGATATTTTATTTAAATTTAATTAACATCATTTCATTAACTTACGCTAAAATGACGACTTTTATTTTTATATTATTTCTTTTTATTTATATTATAAGTTAACTATTAATATATTTATTTAATATTTATAACTGTATTGTATTATTAATGTAATATGGTTTATGTATTAGTTATTCGTATGCAGGTTTTTGTATATATAATACGCCACCTACTTTCTTGTTCTTTTTCTTTCCTTAATCCTAAGGTTGCCTAGCAGAGATCGCTACTAAGCTATAACGCCGCCTTTTGTATCCTGCTTCTTCTTGTTTCTGTTTTTGTTATTATTTCCATTTTTATTTGTTGTGGTATGTATACAAATAAGGAATAAAATAAAATAAATAAATAAAAATCTTCATTTACAGATTTTGCATCACAATCTCTCCATCGAAAGAGAGAGAGAGAGAGAATTGCACCCAGGGCTTGCAAATTAGTCTTATAATGACTATGATAATTTAACAAATACAACAAGCTTATCTAAACGATTGTATAGCGTCATGTCCTCATACATGTTGCTCTAAGCTTAGCTGCGGAGAACACAACAATACATTGGATGATTACTTGGACTATAATAGGATAACAGTTGGCCATTTCTCAGATCAGATACCTAGTTGTATACAAAGTGCATATACGTGTTTGACCATTATACGCTTTAGTATTATTACTTGTGTTTTTACCTTTCCCTATACCCTCCTCTTTATTTGTCATCAACTTAATAGACTTTGTGAATGTGGCACATGCAGGCTTCTTGTTTCTTAGTGGAGATTGTTGTTGTGTGTCTCTAAAAAAGGAGTTGATATTTATTTACTTGGAATACTAGTATATATATTCACACGTAATATAAAAGAAGGTAATTATGAACTGTTACTAATTGCTGTAGAAGCTGTGATAGCCTAATGGTTAGGACGTCAGCCTCCTAAAGAGAGGTCGGGGGTTCGAACCCCGGCACGCGCCTCTAACTTTTCAGAGTAATGTGCGTTTTTAAGCACTTAAAATAGCACTTGCTTCAACGGTGAAGGAAAACATCGTGAGAATACCTGCACGCCTGAGAGTTCTCCACAATATTCTCAAATGCGTGAGTGTGAAAGTGAGCCGGCAATGGGTTGATCATGATGATGGTGATAATGATGACTAATTGCAGCATACGTATGAACGTAAACAGTCGGGGTTTCTGTATATCTTCTAATACACATTGGAGAAAAAATTCAATTTTTTTTTAATTTATTCCATCTGTCGTTTATGAGACAGAACCTTGTTCAGCGTTTGCAAATTTTTCTTATAATAATCAGGATCTTATCAATATCCGAATTTGTCTTATATAAATTAGCTATACCTGGCTAAGTTTGTTGTGGGCTTCTTAGACCGGGGCGCGTTTGAAACCCTCATAGCTTTAGTTTTAAGTTTATGAATGTAGTTATCACCATCAAACTACTATGTAAATTATGACGCGTCAAAAGTGCCTTTTAAATGACTTTTTGAATAAAGATTATTGGAATTTGAATTTATATGATAACTCGTTTATTTGAACCATTATATTTTACCGTCATATCCTCATGTTTCATACAATTTGTGTTAAGCTTTACCGTGGAGAATACTACAATACATCGTATTATAACGGAGGTCTAATCTCTATAAGCTTCTGTCCTACAATAAAGAGTACTTATGCCAGGCGGTCTTAATACCATAAAAATAGGACCTTTTAGACCAAACTGACATTGGTCAATTGTATGATACAATTAATCATAATAACGACATTACTCAAGCAGATAAATCTATCTGCTAAAGGTAAGACAAACATGTCGCGTTAAAACTGCGCAAAAAACAGTTTTACAATTACATGCAAATAAATGAACGATGTTATTGTATTGTTTTTGTCCCATTCTGTGTCGAGACCCTTGGACCGTAGGGTCCTAGCGCTCTAAGGCTTTTTAAGGAAATAGCAAAAAGGTTAGTCGACATCACAGGGGACCGAAGAGCTGCCAGCTACCTCGGACAAAGAATTAGTCTAGCCATTCAAAGGGGGAACGCTGCCAGTATCTTCGGAACCTTGCCTAAAGGGCCTCCTTTTAATAATATATTTTAGTTATAATATGATGTTAAATATTTATTTATTTTTTAAGATTTTTAGTTTTAGATTAATCTAAGTTTTATTTTAAGTAATTGTATTAGATTTGTTATTGTAATGAATATCGAACTTGCATTTTATGATCATTAACAATTATTATTGACAATCGTGTGTTATTTATATAATACCAAACTACTGACAAAGATGTGTCGCCATGTGATTTAGCGTTCCAGTACGTCGTCGCGTAAAACCAATTAGGAGTATGAATTTAGCATAACCCATAACAGGTTAGCTCACTATCATCTTAGATTGCATCCTCACATACAACCAGGTTAGATTGCCGTCTAGGGCTAACTTGTAGTGGATAAAAATAATAATAATATGAAATGTATTGCAAAAGTGATAAATAACTAATTTATGTGTTATTTTCTTTCAGTTGTCGCCATCACAATCCACTTCATTGAATCGAAAACGCACGGAGACCACAATCTTCTCTTCAAACAATACAGGTACCTACGTTACATGCTTAACCTTTATTAATTGATTAGTTATATCATACAGTTTTCTGCGATCCCATACCCGAAGGTAGGAATTCATATAGAACATCTATACCATCATAAAATCGATGTGTGTGCCGTCATGACAAGTGGTGTAATGCTCACTGACCGTAAATTTTACTGTAAGCGAATGGAACGCCAACTACTATATTTTAAGCAAGCAGACATTATAAGCCCATGCAGGTTGAATGATAATTGTGAGGTGTGCATGCTGAATGCAGCAGTTCCCACTTTTCCCGAATGAATATGTGCATACGACTGCGTGACAGGCATTCTATATCTCTTCATTTAGCGATGATCCAGTTAACTAGGTCATATAATCCCATCTATTGACAATTACGTAGCGTCCATTATTTACAATTATTTCAGTTCTGCTTCCACCTTGATAGGTTATTGACACAGTAAATTCTTGTTCTTGTATTCTCACCTAACTAAGTGGTCAAACACATAAAGGTACTACGTTGGATATACATTGGACCAAAAAATATTTGCCAGTGCACGCCTTAAAGGTTAGTTTAGAAAAAGACAAAGTATTAAGTAACAATATAGACTAACAGTTCTTTTAACAATATAGACTAGTTTGTACTCGTATTTTGTAGACCTTTTAATTGGTTTGTATTTATTATAATGAGCTATTCGTAAGTAATGTCTGTTTAGAGAAAAAAATATATTATTGTTTTAGAATGCAGCGAGAAATAATGCGACACACCGATTGCATTAAATTTGTAATAATAAAAAAAACGTTTCAGCATCAGCCTTAAGGTCTAGTTGGTATAACATAATATAAAATATAAGTGTACGTCATCTCCTGATGCTCCCAATATTTGAGATTGTAGAGAGAGCTTGTTATAATCTGTGTGATAATTGCGTTTGTAAAATTAATAAATCATTTGAAACGTGGTCATTTTCCTACATTAATTTGCCTTATATTTAGTCAGTAGCATGATAGACAAATTTCAATGCTTAGAGCATTTTAAAATGTATTTATGTATTCTACAAAATATATTTCCGCAATTGTGCTTGAGAGCCATTTTATCTAGTTTCCATTGTATCTAGTTCATAATTATACTTTTGAACTGCGAGGCATGGCGAGGATCTGCACGGTGCTGATACGTAGCTGTAGTGTAGTTAATGTGTAAATGCCAAGTGCTTTCTTTCCTAGATTCTTACACGCACCGCACCGATTTAGATATCCATTCTGGCAACCTTTTTTCCAATTACCTATAGTTTAAACAAACTTCAGTAAAAGAAGAGAGTAGGCGCCTTTTAGGCAAGCATCACCAATTACAATCAGGTGACTATAAATAAATGAAAAACACAGTACCGTTGCAAAGTTATTTGCAGACAATAAAAGGTAATAGGAGAGTCTATTCAATTCTATCTAAGGCTTTTAATATCACGAAACGCAATAAAACATCCCTCCAAGCTGTGTTGTTACTTTGACACTGTTAACTCGTAAAATTGTACGGTCGGTGATACACTGAGGGGAAAACGCATTGTCAGCTTTACTGATAAAAACAATCATTAATCACAGCTCACATTCTAGTACCCCGTAGTGCGCAACTGCTCGGTATAGCGCAAATGTACTGTCTACCTGCAATCATCATGATCAACCCATAACGAATGGGTGGAAATGAGAAGGGTTTAGCCATAGTCCACCACGCTGGCCATGTGCGGATTGGCAGACTTTGAGAACATAATGGAGAACTCTCCGGCGTGCAGGTTTCCTCACGATGTTTTCCTTCACCGTTGAAGCAAGTGATATTTTAATTTCTTAAAAACGCACATAAATCCAAAAAGCTAGAGGTGCATAATGTTCTCAAAGGCGTGTGAAGTCCGCCAATCCGCACATGGGTAGCTAGCTAGCGTGGTGGACTATGGCCGAACCCTTCTCATGTTGAGAGGAGACCCGCGCTCTGTAGTGAGTCGGTAATGGGTTAATTATGATGATGATGATGATGATACGTTCATATTCCTTAATGAAGTTAACAGCTATGCTTAAGCGTATACCCTTTATTAGTATGCTACAAACATAGGAAAAAAAAGACGGGTTGCACTCCGGGAGTGCCGGCAGAAGTGAAAACTTGATTATTAACGTGGAGCATGTTTGATATTTTGGAATGGTTAGGGAATAATTTTGCACCAATTGCTTTTTCAGTATAAAAGTACTATCATTTATGTGGTAGAATATGATATTCATTTATTGCGCTATCGTACACAAACATGACAATTTATATTACATTAAAAATTTAACACTTTAAAACTATTACAATTATTTTACATTAAAAAGTTTATCTATATCAATTTCCATATTTTAAGCACGTTACATTCACGAATTTTACGAATACACAACAATGTGATCACTACACAGACGGTCGAGCCATCAGCTGTCACCATCCATGGATGCGCGTGGCACGCTGTAACATACACGAACATTCGCGCAAGCGCCCTGCGCTGCGCGAAACGAAACAGTAGGCCCAGGCATACATTTTCGCCGCGCCGTAGAGAGGGGATAGCTGTCTACTCTCCATCCGTCTTACGCTTTTTCGATCAGGTCACGTGTCCTGACGCGAGTTTAAGATTTTATACCCATTACAGAAAAAGTGCTCAACGCCGCTAAAGAAGTTTTCACTTCAAAAAATAGCTATTTAGGTAGTACCTATGCCCGATAGTGTTACTAGTTTTGTTTAAAAAGTGATGCCAAAAATAATACCTACATTAAAATATCGAGTGTACCCGCACCATAACGCAGTACACTCGGTGACATAAAACTTTAAAGCCAATAAAAATACGAGCATCCACTGTAACAGCTGATAAGCGCTTTTTTATTTCACTGTCCGACATTACTGAGACAGTTCTTGCTTTGATTGTCTTTTTTTTGAGAGATTGCTTCTAAGTACTTACCTACCGTTGTTGTTATTATCTATTTTATGATAAAATCCATTAACATTGACACATACACAACCAAATTCAAATAAAATTCGTGTAGAATAAAGTCGATAAGATGTTTTAGGGTCTATATTGAAGTAAATAGATTAATAAAAATAAATGTTTAATGTAAAATATATACGTCCAATTTCATTTAAATTAAATTTTCAATTGCCTGCTTTTAATTCTATTTTTATTCTTTCTGCACCCCTAAATTTGAATCCGGGGTCTGGTCAATATTTTTTTTTAATTGAAATTATTAGTACCAATACAAAATAAGAAAATTGGCGGTGTAAATCACAGTACCTCGGTGAGCATCTTAAGTGAACCGCGTTTACTTATTACCAGTGACATATTTTAGTAATATTCAGCAAAGCCAATGTCAGTCCCTGTAGTCAGAAAAAAATTGCCTCATCATAATTACTACAGAGCATAGTAATCATGATGAGGCAATTTTTTTTTCTGACTACAGGGACTGACCACCTTTCTCATTTGAGAGAAGGATTGGAGTACTGACCAACTAGAAACTGGAGCAGCACGCTGCTTCAATGACGAATTAATTCTGGAAGAATTGGCTGAGACTAGCTACTGATAAATAACATTGCAGAAGAAGAAAAAGTATAACATAATAGGAAAAAACTTTAAATATTCTTGTCACAAACATTTATATTTGTCGTTGATAAAGACAAATTACATCCAAGTATCGATAATCTTTCTTGTTCCCAGGGCTCCCGCATCCTACCCCAAGGCCGGGATTAGTGATAAGATTCCGGTTGACAGGCGGGATTATGGTGAGTGATTCGTATCTATACTTTTGCCCCCAAATTCTTTAATCAATTGTATTAACGCAATTCGTTTTGTGTCACGATATACATTAAGCTGGCTGTAGCCTGCGGGTTCACTCGCGTTAAGTTCGGCGTTCTAGTGTCTAATTTAAAAACTCATTTCTTAAAGAGCAAATAGCGATTTTGCTCTTTAAGGGATGAGTTTTTAAAATATTTCTTGGCTGTCGTTAAGAGTGCTAAATTTGTGTGATAATTTTCTCTCGAACTTTCCATTTGTTTGAGTTGAATATTAATAGATCAGTCTTAACAAAAAGAAGCTGATTCTCAGTTTCTCAGTTCTTTATAATCTTTACTTTGAATGTTTGTTCCCAGTCGTCTGAGAGTAACTCAGTCAGGTCTTGATCCACTTCACCAAGTTTTGACTTGGAGGTCCTGGGTTCGATTCCCGGCTCGAGTCTGGTCTGGTGGGAGGCTTCGGCCGTTCTTAGTTACCACCCTACCGACAAAGACGTGTTGACAAGCGATTTAGCATTCCGAAAGTAGAAACCAATTAGGAATGTCGGTTTAACATACTCCTAACAGATTATCCCGCACCATCTTAGACTGTATCATCACCAGGTGAGATAGCGGTCAAGGGCTAACTAGTAGTGTATAAAAAAAGTGTGCTAGTAAATGCGCGACTTTTCCTTACTTTTAAAATACCCCAATTTCAATATGTTTAGGATATCTGACTTTTATCCATCATCAACACCTCAGTATTGGAAAGTATACTATTAAATTGGTCCAATCGACTTCGAGTTATCACGAAAAATACATTTAAAAAAACCGATTCCAGCGGACTAATAACCTACTTCTATCTCGAAAAAGATAAATTTAGAAAAAAACATTCCAGCAAACCATAACTTACTTCTGTTTTGAAAGTCTACCAAAAAAAATTCATAGTCGCCAAAACCTGTTGTACTTAATTATTTTTTTCTTAGTAAATTGATTTAAATTTAAAATGTTTATTGTATGCAACTGTACGTAATTATTGACGAAGCAATTAAATAATTATTAGACGACATCTTTGCGTGCAATCAGTATAAATAAGTTATAAATAAATATTTTATTTATTAAGTAGAGTATATTTTCCGTATCGATGAAACTAACCTTGACAAATAAGGAGATCAAAGCAGCGGCATTCATTACTTACCGTTTGCTCTAAACGTAACTTTCCAACCTATTAACTTAAGTTGTCGAGAAAACAGTTTAAATATTTGTGAGCGCTGGCAAAAGCTACATAAAATATAAAATCGTTATTTTGATACATATAAACAGAAAGAAAATGTAAGCATTTTCTTTTAAAAATAGTAGTTTTTTTAAATATCTTTACTAGCTTTTGTTTGCAGTTTACATGAAGTTGAACTAATAGTAGTTCATATTTTATAAATATGTTCTATATTTTTCAGCCACATCATTTCATTGGTGTGAGCTAATAAAATATCTTTAATATATAATAGATATTCTTTAATTTAAACAAATATTTATATTTATAAAATACCAACTCAATGAAGACCACATAAAAGATTTATACAGCATAATTGATTTGTATAAATCGGTTTTTTTTGCAGCAGTTAAATTACAGTGGAGAAAGCACAGTAAATTCGTACACACTGGGGGTTTTTCTCATAGACGTTATATAACATAGACACATATCGTCCAGAAAAACTAGAGGTTGTTCAGTCACGATTAACAGTTTTGATGATAATTATACTAAGCTAGTTTCAAATTTAACTGTGAAAATAGTAACTACACAGATACTATAATTAATATCTTACTTGCAATCGCCATGTTTGAAGCATTTGTAAGTTTACCCTATACGACTAAATCAGAGCATTGAGCTCAGATGTAGTTGAGGTAAATTTATTATTCCATTTCAGAACAACATTTTTCCGTGCCCTCTTAGCCGTCTTACGAACCTACCTAAAACAAGAAAGTTATTCACAAAATTTAATTTTCTACCAAGTCTCATTTCGTATTAAAGAAGAGAGCATTGTCATGGAAAACAACTTTCGTATCGGCCCTCTTTGAAAAGAATAAAGTTGTAAGATAAAAGTGTTTTCAAAAAACTCGGAAACAACTGCGTCGCTTCTACTGAAACTTTTGGGTCCAGTTCCCAACGTTTTGTGGTATCAGTACAGGTGACTGCAAAAATTTAGATACAAATAATTTTCCCTTTTCCAGATCTGTAAACTGTCTTTGAAATAAATGTATGTAACAATTTTGAAACACATAATTTTATACATGTGAAACTGATAGTAAAAACGGTAATATGGTATCATCATCATCATCATGGTCAACCCATTACCGGCTCACTACAGAGTACGGGTCTCCTTTCAATAGGAGAAGGGTTTGGCCATACTCCAGCACGCTGGTATGTGCGGATTGGCAGACTTCACACGCCTTTGAGAACATTATGGAGAACTCTCAGGCGTGCAGGTTTCTTCACGATTTTTTCCTTCACCGTTGAAGCAAGTGATCTTTTTTTTTTAAACGCACCTAACTCAGAAAGTCAGAGGTACGTGCCTGGATTCGAACCGCCGACCTCTGATTAGGAGGCTGACGCTTGAACCACTAGGCTATCATAGCTTCCTAAATTATGGCAAATTATTTATGTTATAATACAGAATAGCGAAGGTAAAATTTTTATTCCTAAAACAAAAGCTAAAAGCACTTACCACCAGACGACAAACAAGTGATATTGATAGGTGAAAGGTAGAAGCCATCTCCTTTACATAATAAATTTCCAACAGAAAATTCTGATACGATCGTGAAAATTCTTGGAAAACTGAATAAAATTGTATTCTCATCGAAGTCAAACATAGATTTGTCATCAGTGTTATAAATTTTTATTAAGTTTTTAGTATTTATGTTGTTGTTTATTATTAGTTAGTATGTTTCAATAGGCTAAGCAACTTCAATCCAAATTTGTTACCAGTTGGGAATTCTGTTATTCCCAACTTTTAAAAAAGGCCTTCGTCTGGAAAAAAAAACATAAAAAAAAACTGATCAATTTTTCAACCCCAAAGTATACCAAACTTTTGCCTATCGAAGTGGAGAAATTGCCGAGGAGATTGTTCGGAAATTTGCTCCAGCGTTCTGTTCAGGATCTCAATTTTTATTTAGCCCTTTTTCATTTAATTAATGCATCGCTCGATGAGTAACAGAACATAATTAAAAAGTTTTTAAAGTAACTTTGAGATCAACAGAACTCACAGTTCATTGCTAATGCATATAACGTTCAGGAGATAATTGACATGAGAAAGGCAATATATGTGAAAGATAATATAATGAACGAATTCTCCTTTGCAATATTTATTCTTATTTATGAAAATTTAGCTTCACTGCGATATTTAAAAATTATTGTATGTGAATACTTTTGTCCCTAAGTTATTGACTAATACTATTACTAAGTAAGGAGCGGGAATTACATATACGGTGCGGTATCGTCAGACGACCTCTGTGGCGCAGAGCGCGCGCTGTCGCATTATAAAGTTGGAGGTCCCGGGTTCGATTCCCGGCTCGAGTCTGGTCTGCTGGGAGGCTTCGGCCGTGGCTAGTTACCACCCTACCGACAAAGACGTGTCGCCAAGCGATTAAGCGTTCCGGCACGATGTCCCGTAGAAACCAATTAGGAGTGTGGGCTTACCATACTCCTAACAGGTTAGCCCGTTTCCATTCTAGACTCGATCATCACTTGCCACCAGGTGAGATAGCCGTCAAGGGCTAACTTGTAGTGTATAAAAAAAAGACCAATGATTTCCGCGAAATAGTGTCCTTGCACTTTCGATCAACCCTGACATATGGACAACCATACAATTATAAATTAAAAAATTTAAAAACTTCATCAAACGATTCCGCAGTGCACTTACGCACGGTTTAGTTCTGTAGAGGCTGCATGAACCTAACTCGGTACTGCACTCAAAACTTGTGCAGTTGCGGGAAAAGTTTGCCGTCTATTCTCAGTAATCTATATTTACTAAATAAAACGCTAATTTCAACTTTATTTCGTATAACATAAAGTGGAGTTTTATTTGCGAGCAGACTCGCATTTTTTAATCTGAAGGATCTGTGTTTGACGCTCACGATAAAGTTTTTAACTAAAGTTCGAAGTGTTCAAACTAATTAGCATTGAATTCGCCTTTCATTATAGGTAGATACATAAAATGAGTTCGATTTTATTCCTCTGCGTATAATTTCTTGTTTAATTATTAATAGGGGTAAGTATGATATTGCCGTTGTTCAGAAATAGATACTTTAAATGGACATAAAACCTTAATGGTATGAAATTTTTAAGGGACACATGTGGGTCTTGAACGAACGATCAATCAAGAAAATGAACAATCGGCTTTCAATTATTTTTTATTCAACTTAGAGGTGAAAGATGAATACATCGAAAATCAGAGTCATTTTTGAATAAGAAATCCGACGCGGAACTAACGCGGTAGAAACGGCTCGCCATATCAAATCTGTGTTTGGAGAGGAGACTGGAAATGAATGAATGATGCGTTTTTAGTTTTCGTAATGGAAAATGTGACTTGAAGAACGAACCACGTGAGACTGAATAACACTGCTATTGCGCTGAAAGTGGGTTTAAGCAAATCAGATTTCATACTTTAACCCCTAATATTAATAAGTCAAAAAAGATTTTATTCCAAAGTTAGGTTAGGTTATGCCTTTTTTCAGGTTTAGCTTCAGTAACGCGTAGCAGAGTTTCTGTATTCCATTCACATTTTGTCCGTAATTGTATTCGAATAAGAATGCAGCTTTGAAATGTAAACATACTAAACCTATAGAGGTTTTATAAAGTTTCCGCGAAACAATACTCCGTTTCCGCACGGTACGAGAATGTTTTGTAGAGGCCTTACAAAGCGTACTCAGTACGGTACTCTAAACTGTTACGACTGTGAGCAAAGTTTCGTGTCTACTCTCATATCTATGGGTAGATAAAACTAACAGCCATATTTGAATTATATCATCTCCTACAAACGCGCAACGATTTTCAGACTCTCTTCGAGTTTGGAAGTACTTTTACTTGCAATGTTAGGTTTTAAACCATGACTTGTTTACGAGGCGCTATTGTAGTATAGCCTTAAATCATTATCATCATGATCACCCTATTGCCACTACAGAGCACGGGTCTCCTCTCAATATGAGAAGGTTTTAGCCATGGTCCACCACGCAGGCTAATTATGAATTTGCGAATCACAATTACACGGAACATGAAACATCAATAGTGCGTGATATATAAAATATTTCTTAAATAACATCTATACTCATTCGATATTAAAAAAAAATTAATTGAAATATGGGTTTTTTTTATGTGGATTACAAAAAAATTACAAATTGCGTCCAATGGACGTGAACCAGCTAAACGTAACAATTGATTACTACTTAAACTCCAAATTTTACATGTAAATACGAGTTATTAGATAGGTACTTACTACAAAGAATCTCATTACTATATATGGACCATTATTATATGGGATACAGATAAAATTACTAAATGTTTCAAATACCACCACCAACACTAATACACGTCATCAATACACGGAATTGTGAGAATATGTCAAAAATAAATATTTAGGCCATCCATATAGGAGCATAGGTATCTTCGCATGCTTTCGCAGCTTTTTAATCTGAACGTGATTTAAACTTGATTGTCACCCACTTTCAAACGTCTGTTTAATTTGAAAATTTGTATATCTATCAACGACCGATGACATTTAAATTATTTAAATAGTTGATTCCATTAACCTGATAAGGATCTTCGGTTTTTATAACCGGAGACACGGTAGCGTCTTGCTGGTATGCATTAAGTATCGTTTAAACTTTTTGGTTCAATTCTAAATTATTATGAAGTAAAATCTAACATGATAGGTATTACAAATTTCAATCACTGGCAGAAATTTTTAAAACATAGTTAAAATAACTTCGTTTTAACACGGTTCGTTTCTGTACAACCCGCTCGAATTCCATCCGGTACAGCACTCCAAACTTGTGCAGCCGCTACCCAAACTTTTTCATCTGGGTACATCGAGCTATATTGACTATCGATTCAAGCTATATTGATATTTAATCACGAATACAATAACAAGAATTCAGAATGGAGATAAATGTTAAGATTTTTCTGTTTTAGTACTAATCCCTTTTTTACTACGGAGATAAAGTTAGATTGAACAGAGATTGCAGTCAGTGTTGTGTGGCCTAGTTCCGAGAGGAATAAGGCCACACCACTCTAACGCTTATCGGATATTAGATCATAATTATTGCGGGAAATGTCAAGCAACTTAAGCTCGCCACTTCAATATTATATGCAATATGTATAGATAGTCGATAAAAATATAAAAATACAGAGACAACAGCGGCAGTTATTTGGGTATACCCACAAGTGGTAAATAAGAGTTATAAAAATCAACTATCAGACAAAAGTTTGCGAACGGACGGAAGCGGACTTGAGCGAGTATGCTGGAAGTTAAGTATGGTGTTTAGTTTAAAAACATTACAAATTGTAACGTACTGATCTGCCTTTCTTGCGCTAATTCCAGAAATTAAGGCTAAGGTGCGTTGTATATCATGAAATTCCACTAAATAACTCCTGTTTCTATTTAATGATACTGAGTGAACAAACTAAACGTGTGAATAATTGTATAATGTTGTTTATAGAGTAGTTATTTCAATTACAATGAAACTACTTATATAAGTCACGTTTAATAATAAGTATATTCATATAAACAATATTCGTTAGCGTAGAAAGGAGTAATTTAACACCGACTAAAACAAAAGTAAACACCAGTGAAATACTAACTTTATTAATTTAATTGCCTAGATTTATCATTCCTAATTCGTGGTAAAGTACTTCAGAATAAATTAGTAGCAAAAACATTCGTTGTATGAACATTACCACAATCAAATAAATTTCAATATTCTGAAATCTATAAAGATATATATATTTTTTTATTCACTACAAATTGGCCCTTGACGGGAACCTCCCCTGAAGGTAAGCGATGATGCAGTCAAAGATGGTGGTTGGCTAACGTGTTAGGGGTATGGTACGTCATACTCCTCATTGGATTCTAAGCGACATCGTGCCGGGACAATAAATCGCTTTGCGACACGTCTCTGTCGGTAGGGTGGTAACTAGCCACTGTCAAAGCCTCCCACCAGACTAGACTGGAGCCAGGAATCGAACCCAGGACCTCCAACTTTAAAATGTGACAGCGCGCGCTGCGCCACGGAGGTCGTCAAAAAACGGATAGATTATAAAAAAGGCAGAAGCGTATGCAAAATGTGGGGACTGACATCTGACGTGATATCTGTATGATAATGCTATAAAGCATTTCAATATGTCTGTCTTCCCTTTCACCTTAAAGCGGTTATAGCCTAGTGGTTAGGGCGTCAGCCTCCTAATCAGAGGTCGGGGGTTCGAATCCGGGCACGCACCTATAACTTTTCGGAGCTACTTACGTTTTACAAAAAATAAAATATCATTTGCTTCAACGGTGAAGGAAAACATCGTGAGGAAACCTGCACGCCTGAAAGTTTTCCATAATGTTCTCAAAGGCGTGTGAAGTCTGCCAATCCGCACATGGCCAGCGTGGTGGACTATGGCCAAACCCTTCTCATATTGAGAGGAGACCCGTGTTCTGTAGTGAGCCGGTAATGGGTTGTTCATGATGATGATGATGATTCAATACGCCGATTTGTTAAAAGAAAGAGTAATTAATGAACCGTGTCAGTTTCTGGCTCAATCAAGCATCTTTTTTAAACCTGCATCAATTGACAAATGCACACACATTTTGCGATCTCAACTACATTAAGCTCCTTGTCCTGTAATTTAATTGACAATTTTGTTCTACTTTCCGTTGATTATAAAAAGAGTGATTAAACTATCATTGTAAAGCGATTAAAAGCCAATTGAAATATTTAATCAAACTCTATGTAAGTCCGCTTTGAGATTATTTGCATAAATAATATCGTTCGGTGGTTAAAACATTCATTTTGTTTTGTTCTGAAGTAACTTAACCCTCGCCGTATTCGGAATTTATTACGCAGCAGTTGCTAGCAATTTTTCTGATGCCACCGTTTTAATTATTTTTTCAGCTTTGAAGTATTTTTTTATATTTTTATACACATGGTGTCTGTATCTGTGTTATTACTTTGAGCCTTCATATTTAAATTCTTATTAGGTTGGGTTAGATTCTTGGCTTAAGTAAATTTTGGGAACTATTAAATTGATGTCATTATATTTGACGGCTTTGGCTGGGATTTCTCTTACTCAAAGGCGCAAGGCTACCAGAGAGGTTGAGATGTCTGTAATAACAGTAGTAAGCTTAAATCTAACTGGTAAAATTGAAAATTCCGACTAATAAAACAAACTACTTTTAATATATAATACATCCAACAGCAGCGCGCATAATAGATAATAATAAAATTTCAAACAAGTCTCAAATAATTTAAATAAACCAACGAGTGTTATTTAAACTCAAGACATTAGCAAAACAAAAACCCTCGTAAATGAAAACTCGTAATATTTCAATTGGATATTCCACTTTAAATAAATGGAGGAAAGTTGAGTTCAGCTTGTATTCAACTTGAATATAGATTACTGAGAGAAAACGTAAAACTTTGACCGCGGATGCGAAGTTTCGAGTACAGTATTACTACCAAACTAAGCATTAGTTTTGCGAGGCGAGTTAGGTTTGCGTGGCCTCTACAGAACTAGATGTACTGCGCGAACACTGGTCTTTTTGTAGTATTTAACAAGTTACAGTTTTTAACATAAAATGACGTTCAAAAAGAAAAACGAAATATTAAGAAACTGACAATACAAGACATTTTAGATTCTAATTTATAATCCTTTCTTTAAATATTTTTGTATTGTACTCAACCACTAAATATTAAATCAATTTTAAATTGAATTAATCAGTTAACTTATCATGATGACATTTAAATAATTTATCAATAATAATTGAAAATAAATTGTGATAAATATTCGTACATAATCTGGCAGGATGTATAAGGCTCTTTTTCTATAAGACTAGATCGGTGTGTACATACATGCTAGTTAATAAATAATAATATGAATTATTAAATTTATTTGGCTTTCCATAACTTGAAAAAAAAAATTAGCAGACTTTCTTCGACAAAAAAATCACTTTTTTTTAATACACAACAAGTTAGCCCTTGACTGCGATCTAACTGGTAAGTGATGATGTAGTCTAAAATGGTAGTGAGCTAACCTGCACGCGCTACGCCACGGAGGTCATCAAAAACACTCATAATATTCTACGATTTGTTTCGTAATAGGACCCAATATAATAATCGTTAAAAAAACCTAAATTGATAGACACCCCTCCCCCATATTTTATCAATAAGCTACAGCGAAACATCTGCACACACGTTACGTACGTATATGTATAATACATTACCTCCTTTTTGCTTGTAACGGGTTGAAAGTAAAGCATTTAAAACTAAAACAATAGAGCCGAAAGTTTTTGTGCAATCAAAACTTTTCTGTATTAAGCAGGGGATGAAGTTTAATTTCGATTCCACTTTACATTCGATATGGATTACGGTAGGGTAGACGGAAAATTTTGACCGCAGCTGCACGAGTTTAAAGTAAAGTTCCGTGTTAGGGCTACCCGGCCTAGAACTGAACAGAGAGAACTGCGTTGCGAAAATCCATTCCATTATTATGAACTACTCTCGATATATTCAACAAATAGAAACTTCAGGGAATGTTCGGGGATGCTATTGCATAATGTCGTTTTTAAGAACTTACTGTGGAATGGTAAAGGAATATTTAAATAATATACCTATTTTTCATATTTTTTTAACTATGACAAATCTTACATTCTTCTAAATGGGATACAAAGTAATCTCTTTACATAAATATAAAGATTTAATTTCCGTCGCATGGATTATATCAAATATTTACGACTACTTATGTATATACACTAATACTATTTTGTTTCAGGTACACACCTTCAACGTGTAGAGTCGAAAAACATGCACAGTTCTAGAAAATCTAGGTAAGAAAACTTTTTTTTTGGTATGTTCCATACTTATGTACTTACGAGTATTTTGACGTCTTTAACGTATTTTAAATAAGTGATTATAACGTCGTCCATAAATGACGTATAAAACATTACTGACGTATCTTATAGACCTGTGTATTAATTCTTGTCTTCGACATTGAATTAATACACTGGTCTTATAATAAATATAGTATTCAGAAATATAACAAAAAAACATTGAAACTGTTTTGTCAGTTGTTCATATTTTAATCAGATAGTTGTTCATAACATTTAATCTTGTCATGTGCATGCAAACATTGCGTTCCAACAATAATTTCTATTTAAAATATTTTGATGTATGTGACGCTTTGTTGTGAGCCTAAACCATAATTTTGCAAATGAAAGTTGGAGTACGGCCAAAAGTGGTATAATTTATACCATCACGTAGAACAAAGTGGTATACATTTGTAACAGAAAATATTTATCAAAGCCAAAACTAGAACGTCTGTGTTTTTACACTATTATTTTATTGGCGTGTGGTAGTTAATCTACCAATGGCGTAAGAATGGTTATTCTATGGAAAATCGCTGTCGAATTATTTTAATTCTGAATATGTTAAAAGGGAAATGGAATTTTACTAGGAACAGTAGTAGGAAATTATTAAGCATGTCCAGTGGAATTATGGACGCTTAAGTAGGCGGTCAAGCCATAGTTTTATTTCCGCAACAATATCATAGTTTTAGTTTTAAACTCGTTATGTTATATACTGTACAGTTATAAAAGTTTCCGATATCTGAAGCTCCAAAGGGTTAAGAATAATAATCAAACTCTTCACCAAATAATGAGATGGACAACAGGACTGAGTTAAATAGCAGATAGTGGCGCAGTGCGTGCGCTGTCGCTGTCCTGGGTTCAATTACCGGTTCGAGTCTGGTCTGTTGGGAAGCTTCGGCCATGGCAAGCTAATCTAGACGTGTCGGTAAGCAATTTATCGGTCCGGCACGATGTCGCGTTGAAACCAATTAGAAGCGTGGGTTTATCATACTCCTAACATATTAGCTCGTCACCATCCTAGTCGGCATCCTCACTTACCACCATGTGAGATAGCCGCCAAGGGCTCACTTGTAGTGTATAAAAACAACCTGGATATGATTTTTAAAAGAACTCTTAATCCATGCGTACGAAATCGATTCAGCTAGTTACATAATATAAAATCGCTCGCAGCACTTCATCGTCGCTATTTATCGCCGTCACTCAGTTGTTTTCATAACGTGTAGACGCATGGGCTACGAATAATGCATTCAGTTATTATAATGTTTAAAACATGCTAACGGCTTATCTTCGACAAGCAGTTGTTTACGTGGTGGCATAATATTATAGCAAAATACGTGTGATTTTCTTTGCTATCTCACTGTTGCCACTTCATTATTGATGAATCGCTGTTATCTCTAGCATACACTGTGATGTTTGGACATAATTAAAAACAACTTATTACTTAGGTGTAATTCTTAGGAAACACTTTTCTAATTGCATTGCATTGCACGCAATAGCATTGCGTGCGTTGTCGCATTATAAAGTTGGAGGTCCTGGGTACAATTCCCACCTCGAGTCTGGTCTGGTGGGAGACTTCGGTTGTGGCTAGATACTACCCTTCCGATAATGTCGTGTCGCAGGCGGTTTAGCGTTCTGGCACGATATTGCGTTGAAACTAATTAGGAGTATGGGTCTACCATACCCTTAACAAGTTCGCCCGCTACCATTAGACTGCATCATCCCTTACTTTAGGTAAGATTGTCGTGAAGGGCGACCTTGTAGTGAATAAAAAAAGATAAATATCTCTTTCTCTCAAAGGAATTGAGGATTAGGTAGCATGACGTTTTTTTTTGGGACTGTCTATTAGCTGCCCTATTGGTTGCGACAGCGTAACCGGGCTGTTAACCGGCGGGCTTCGGAAAGAAGCTCTGCCAGAAGAAATTTTGAGCCCTAGGGCTCGAAGAAACTAAGGGCCTCCTTTGAGGCCAAACCTCAGCTTAGGCGACGTTTAGGATTACGGAGGGGTCGGACGGTGAATGTTGATGAGCGCGATGCTTTTGACATGATTATGGAAACAATAACAAAGCACTGTATATAAAGGCTATATAAAACTCAGATTACATCTGCAATCTAATTACGTCCAGTAAACAGTGCGGGCGTAGTTTAACAACGGTTAACTATGCATAAATTAAACTGAGATTAATGAAATTACCACGAACAGTGGGCGGTCGTGGCCATGCATTAATGTATGCTCAATTTGAATTTATAGCTTCCGTAGGGTTACTACATAAAATGTTAAATGGGTTGGGACTGGAGAAAAATTATAAATGTGATAGCCGAAAAGCCTAACATACAGACGTTTGTGAGGCTTTTCAGCTAACCAACACAAAGATGTTGGCACATATGTAGCTTGTATCCTGATCAAAGGAATAGAATAGGAAATAAATTGTTTAATTCACTTGAATATGCTTATAATTGTAATGAAAAAAAAAAGTTACTGGTTATTAACTACTTCACAACGCTGATGAAATTGCAATTGCACATCGTCTTCCACGGCGCCAAAATCACATGGAATAAGATTTAAAGTAAGCAAGCTATCAAATTAGATTCCGCGTCAGCCACTATGTATTATTCGAGTATTTCTTAAACCATAATATACTATAATATAATTAAATAAACAAATAACAGAACTAAATCTAAAATTATTATGAAGCTAAAATCTAAGAAGCCAACCAAAAAATTAGCCATGTCCTTATGCAGGTTATACAGGTATCATAATAATATTTGTTTCACACCGTATTCGTCCAAAATTTTTTTAGTAGTAATTAACTTATTGATCTATGTTAGTAAAAAAAACCTATTAATTTAACTTATTAATATATAACCTATTAATTTAGAGAGTTGCATATATCTGCTGAAGGTTGGCCCTTCTGACAGAGACTGGACTGAGGAAGACTGAAGGGAAAGAGTATTAATTAAAACTGGTGCTACAGTTATCTGTAATACTAAACTACTGAAATGTAACTTTTAAGGTAATAAGATATAACTTTTAAGGTAGTCACTGTTTTAAAATAAATGATTAGGTTTAGGTCACGTTACGTTTTTGATTATTTCGATTTGTTTGTTCGCATTGTTGCCTTTTAAATACCTTCTACGGAGCCAGGCCTTCTCTCTCATAGCAGCGAATGTAAGAGCATAGGCGCGCGCTGTTCCAATGATTTCTATTTACATGATAATTTTTTAGTTTGATTAAAAAATTTCTTATTTATCATTACAAGTTAGCCCTTGTCTGGAATTGGTAGCAAGCGATGATGAATTCCAAGATGAAAAGCTAACCTATTTTCGGGTAATAAACCTTCTTACCGGAACACTTAAATTTTTTATAGTTTTTGTCTTCGATTGCTTCATGTATAGATTTCTAATTAAACTAATTCAGGACTATCCTATACATAAAACAATATGGTCTCCCTGAGCTTATGGCGCAACGTGCATATTGTTGTTGGAACATATTATATATGTGGTCATGTATGTTGCTATAGTGTGCGGATTTATATAGGATGATTAGAAAAGTAGGTTTGGAAGCTGGATTCATTCATAATAATTATACACAGATATCTCATTAATCATTAGTTCTGTTGTTAATTAATATCAAATATTTAATTCAAACAATACTCATAATCACATCGCGTCACAGCAATATTATAAATGCGAAATGTGTTTATGTATGTTTGTTACTTCCTTCAATGTGGCTGAAATTTTAAATGTGATACATAATACCCTGGATAAACACATACGTTTCTTTTTATCCCGGAAAATACCATAGCTCCCACAGGATTTGTGAAATTTAATTTCACGCCAATGGGCTACAATAATACTAAACTTCCTCAAAATTAGATTTATATGTTTGTAAGGTGGAGCGGGTTTGGGATAATCTTCTATTACAAATAAAGTAAGATTAAGTCGCGGTCATTAGCTAGTATTTAATTAAACACGTGGTAGGTTTGCACTCACCAATGTACGAAATCGACATTAATTATTTGCATCAGGTAACCCGCTCGTGTGCCCACTACGAATATTAAAAAAAAAAACGTAGAGAGTTAGAAGTAAAATATAAGATAAAATAAGATAATATTGTATTGTTTAAAACGATTTACAATATATATAATTTGTTCCTACCCTCTACACTAGGAAAACCTGTATTGTAGAGGGTAGTTCCTTCCAGGGATATAGTACAAGGTGTCTCAAAAGTAAGTTCACATTTGCTTATCTTATTACGCGAAAGCAACTATTCTGAGGGGCGCGGGGGGTATGTCAGTCGGTAGTCTGGCTCTTGGGAATTTAATCGCTATGGAGCGTTTCTCTGGTGCGGACCGTGCGTTGTGCGTACGTGAGTTTTACAAAAACGGTAATTCGGCGACTGTAGCGCGTAGAAAATTCTGCAGTATTCGACATATTCGTCACTTAAATGATGCGCCTAGCACTCGTCTCATTGCAAAATGGGTTGAGATGTTTGAAGAGACTGGGTCAACTCTGGAGAAACCAAAATCTGGGCGACCAAGAACATCAACAACAGCCGAAAACGTGGACAGTGTTACTCAGTCTATTCGAGATGATCCAAACCTCTCGATTCGGAAGCGTGCTGTTGCTTTAAATGTGCACAGATCTTCATTATGCCGCATTTTACACAAAGATTTAAAGCTGCACCCGTACAAAATTCAGTTAGTGCAAGAACTGAAGCCTCAAGATGCTGGTCAGAGGCTTGCCTTTGTAAATCAGATGATTGAGCACTTTCCAACGTTCACCAACATCTTGTTTTCCGATGAAGTCCATTTTCATCTGAATGGGCATGTAAACAAGCAAAATTGTCGTTACTGGAGTGCAACCAACCCAAAACAAAAACATCAGAAACCGCTACATTCACCCAAAGTCACCGTATGGGCAGCGATGTCGGCGCGAGGAATTATCGGCCCTTACTTTTTTGAAGATGGAAGGGGACGCACACTCACAGTGAATTCAGAGCGTTATGTGGAGATGTTAGACGAGTTTTTCGTACCCCAACTGCAAAACTTTCCTGGTTACAACCAAAGAACATGGTTCCAGCAGGATGGAGCAACTTCACACACGTCCAACAGATCTCTGCCTCGAGTTCGAGAAATTTTTCCGAACAAATTAATCTCCAGGCGAGGTGACATAAATTGGCCTCCACGGAGTCCCGATTTAACGCCTATGGATTTTTTCCTGTGGGGTTATGTCAAATCAAAAGTTTACGCTAATAAACCGACTTCCCTGGCACAATTAAAAGAAAATATCCGTCATGAAATGGCAGCCATCACGGAGACTACCTGCCGAGCTGTCATAGGCAATTTTAGTGCCCGACTAAATGAATGCCGAGAGCGCAACGGTTTACATTTGGACGATGTTATTTTTAAAAAATAAATTCCCAAACAGTGTACTTCAATATAAAATAAACATTTTTTCAATAAAGCTAAGACTTTTCTTTTAAAAAAAGATTTAAATGTGAACTTTCTTTTGAGACACCTTGTACATTCATTCCTAGACACCTTATTCAATATAGAACAATGAATTTATTCTGATAATTTTGCGATATAATACGAAGAGAAAAAATGCATAAAATCTACTCTTTGGTGCACAACGAAAAACAAATAATTAAAGATCTTCAATTTACCATTACACGAAGCAACCCATTACGTTATAAATCCATTACGTTCTTTCTACTACAAATTTTGAAAACAAATACTTCAATAGTGAATAGGTACCTACATATTCCATTCCCCTAACGTACCCTGAAGAAGTTTTGATAGCGAAACTTTGCGCAAACTAAATTCAACCTTACTCGTAGCTCATGCATACAGATCATATGAAAACAATCTGGCTACAATTAAAATTATAGGCTAAGCGCCAAGCGTTCGTAATTTTATGCCTTTATGTATTTTTCTTATGTATCTACGTATATCGAACTTCAACGTTTGTAATTTTATGCCTTTATGTATTTTTCCTATGTACGTATATCGAACTTCGCAGGATAGTTGGGCAACAATGATTTTTTTGCGTATAACTGCTTGATTGGAAACTAAGACTTTTTTGAGATCCATTACCGTTCGAGCTAGGTTTAGATTTCAATCGACCCAATAAAAAGTAAAAACCTTACGGGCACATGCATATTTATATGCTAACGATTTATGACGACCTCCGAGGTGAATCGCGGGCGCTGTCGCATAATAACGTTGTAGGTCCTTGGTTCGATTCCCGATACAAGTCAGGTCTGGTGAGAGGCTACCGATAAAAGACGTGTCGCCAAGCGATTTAGCGTTCCAGCACAATGTCGTGGAGAAACCAAAGCAATTAAGCTTACTTAACTGCAGATGATGATTAAGAAGTTTGTTAGTTGCCAACTAAGAAAAGGATCGTATCCTTTTCGATATCCTTTAGGGTAAGCAGAAATTTTCTCCAACTCATTCGTCAAATTATCCTGTGACAAAAAGTAGTTAACGTAGTGTGTGCTCCTTTTCTGTCACAATTCACACACAATTGATCACAAGAAATCCATGTTGTCTGTTACTCAAGTAACAAACGCTTTTTATAAGAAAAAATACTGAGGACACCCGCAAGGTGCGAATCTCTTTTCTGAACATCGAATAATAGTAATATTTAATGAAAACAAAATGTAAACAAGTATGGCGGCCAGAGCATGACTATAGTATCCAAAATGCAGATGGAACCAATAAACCTTCATTCCTTATGTGACAAGGAAAAATAACAATGAATTGTAGACAATTTGCTTTATATTTTATAGAAAATGTTTATACAATAAGTACCCACTCCATATCTCAAAGTTTCCTTGAAGGAGTTTTAATATAACTTTAAATTCAAGTTTAACTCGTGCATTTAAATCGAATCTGTATGAATATCTGACTTATGACCTAATTTATGGGACAAAAGTCTTGGTTTAAGTTTGGTTTCTAAAAAAGTTGCATCAAGTTAAACTCAGATCTGGTTCGAGAGACTTCGGTCTAAGCTAAATATCAACCTACCAGTATGCCTCAGAAACCAATAATGTCTGGGTGTAGGTGAATCATCACTTGCCATCAAGTAATGATTCACCTAGTGATGATGCAGTTAAGACAAAGTTCATTACCTATAAAACCGCTTTTATAGGTAATGAAAAGTTTGTCTTACCTCATCGAAAATGCAAATCACCTCTGTTACATAAGTACGCTAATAAATTGCATTTTGAACTACATTTTGCTGACTGTACTTAAAATACCTCGTTGGTCCCATTAGTTATCATGTTTGACTTCGGTACGCCCTTAGTTCGACTTCTGGGACGAAATTAGTACGAGCTCGAAGTTTGGAAATTGTTTTGTCAACCACTGTACTTTGGCGAGCAAGTTTAGCGTTAGTACTTTTTAATATAACTATCGCATGCTAGCCTAGAGACAAACCCACAAACAATTATTACCCACAGCTCAATGAGGTACCCTGTCGTGGTGTATTAAAACGAGTACTATGTCTAAATGACTTAATTGATGGAGCATCTCAAATTGTTTAATTATTCACAGATATAGATCTACTTTACTTAACCTTTTCCCAATTAAAAAAAAAACTTTTATTATATACAATTGTACAATATATACACTCATTAATAATATAATCGTAAATTAGCTGGTTTTATATATTATATCAATAATGATGTGTTCTAGCGGCTTGGGAATTGGTGTTTGTGCTTCTTCATGTCCAACCTATTACCGGCTCACTACAGAGCACGGGTCTCCTCTCAATATGAGAAGGGTTTGGCCATAGTCCACCACGCTGGCCATGTGCGGATTGGCAGACTTCATACGACTTTGAAAACATTATGGAGAACTCTCAGGCCTGCAGGTTTTCACGATGTTTTCCATCACCGTTGTAGCAAGTGATATTTTTTTTTTTAAACGCACAATACTCCAAAAAGTTAGAGGTTATGTAATATGGCGTGCCCGGATTCAACGCCGACCTCTGATTAGGAGGCTGACCACTAGGCTATCACCGCTTCTTACCAGCGGTGATACCTTCCTTCCTTCCAGCTAAGAAGCTGGTTTTATAAATAATATCAATAATGATGTATGTGTTCTAGCGGCTTAGGAATTGGTATTTTTTGTTTCTTGCTAATTTGTAAATTTATAAATAGAAGTAACTGAACTGTTTGTTCAAAACTAAATAAATAAAATTGAAATAAACTAAATAAGTCTTGCTCCCGCGAGGCAGTCTGTGACATACTCGGCATACTTTAAAGGCGCTTTTGTGTAACAAAAATAATGTTGTAATTATATCCGCTCTTACACTAAAAGCGGTATTATGTTAAATGCAGTATTTGATTTCACATTTCAGTAGTCGTGACATAAGCGAGAGATCGTGGCCTAGATTCGATAGTGAAAATTAAGCTTCATAATATTCAAACAAGTTTGTAAAATAACCCGGTCAAGTACGAGTTTGGCTTGCAAACGAAGGGTTCTGTATAATTATACAACATAATACTTCCAGCGATAATTATTATTTCTATTATACTTTTTCTCTCACGCCCGTGCAAATTAAATACATACAAAAGATATATAATATACATAAATACATAAAAATAAATAAGCCTGCATACACATTACATAAATAGGTATTTGCACCGGGCGGACGATTACATCCCGGTAGGGTAGACCAGGGCGAAGGGTCAGGGAGACAGGTTGAGAAACCAGAATCCAGCAACACCGCTTTTTTATTATTATTATTAGTAACATTCATCGAGCCAATACTGCCGTTGCACGACTAATGCATGGTGGCCATTTTGAAATCCGCCATCTCAGTAATTATTAATTATTGTTAGGCGTGCTACAAATTTCGGCCGCATGGCATTAATTGACACAGCTGGGTAAAATCGAATACGTACGAGTATGTAGATAAGCGCGAAGTCGAGCTGGGCGGAACAAATCAGTCATGTTTTGCAGTCAGTGCACATTGCTCCAGTATTGCTAAAAATAAACGAATAATGAATAGAAGCAGGCGTTCCTTTGCGGAAGACCATGATAAACAATAAACAGCAAGTATAATTTGCTATATTCCGCCGACAAGCGAGAGATTTGTATAATATAAGACCATACAAAATCTTCCACTATAACCTCTACGCACGTTTCGACCCAACACCGGATGATCCTCAGGAGATATTGACTTCACAAGCGCGAAAAGTAAAGTCTTACTTTAAAGTAAAGATTTAAGGTTCTAGTGGAAGATTTTGTGTGGTGTTATATTATACAAATCTCTCGGTTGTCGGCGGAATATAGCAAATTATACTTGCTGTTTATTGTTTAAAAATAAGCGATGTAAAAACCTAAACGTAAGTCAAACTGTGACAAGCTAATCCGAACGAGCTAAGTCAACAACATTGGCTGAGCGAAGATGCATATTTGCAGATCGTCTACAGCCGAATAATGTAGTAATTACTTTCGGGTCGCCGTCGAGAAACACACGGTTCATTAGACGCAGACTCTGTGTTACTTGAAACGTATAACTTAAGTTAACCCCATAATAAGACTTGTATAATAATGCTTGTTAATGCAAGATAACATTCGTATCGATCTTATCGGTAATCATAAAAAAAAAACATTCATCATCATGATCATGATCAACCCATTACCGGCTCACTACAGAGCACGGGTCTCCTCTCAATATGAGAAGGGTTTGGCCATAGTGCACCACGCTGGCCATGTGCGGATTGGCAGACTTCACACGCCTTTGAGAACATTATGGAGAACTCTCAGGCGTGCAGGTTTCCTCATGATGTTTTACTTCGCCGTTGAAGCAAGTGATATTTTAATTTTTTTAAACGCACATAACTCCGAAAAGTTAGAGGTGCGTGCCCGGATTCCAACCGCCGACCTCTGATTAGGAGCCTGACGCCCTAACCACTAGGCTATCACCGCTTCGCAAAGAACACATTGGAGAATTGTAATTCCGGCCACTGATCCCACTGGCACCTTACAGTAGGGAACCCTAAAAAGATTGAAATGCGCAGAGCATTTGCAATAATATCGTTTGTTCATGTAATGTGTTTTTGAAAGATAAACACACGCAACGATTAAACGCTAAGCGTACTTGTAGTACTCTCAGTATGTGCAAGTGGTGTGTGTTTGAACAAACAAAATTATTGTCTACTAAAAGATATCACTTACTCCATCATCAACTAAATGTATGGAACAAATTTTAATATCACTCCACTTTTACTTCTACGCAATATATAATGATGAATTGTGGAACGTTGATTTCTGAATAGCTTCGTATATATATTATAATACAGCTGTTGATCACCGATTCATGTTGGCTTATGATTTTAAGACCTCCATTAAAATTCCAAATGTTTTGTTATCGCATATAATTAAATAAACAAATGGTTGTTCATTCGGTACAAAAGAAGATATCTGTTGTTTGAATACAAACATTAAGCATTAATAATTCTTAGCTTTCATTTGTAAATATGTACAAGTCATTTAATTGAGCATGGAGCGTTGACTATTGGTAAGAACAACTGTTGAGCTTTTTTCCACCACTTCTAAGTAGGAATCGTATTCTGAGTCAGTATAAAGCCTGTATCAATAAATTAACATCAAACTTTAATCAGGTGCTCAAGTACCGTAAGCCAATGTAAACTGCTTTTGGCTTGAAGTCGGTTCATAAAAACAAGCTTAACTAAATTCATCACAAATAAATATCACATATTGGCGTCTAAGTGAAGTATGTCTATTAAATATAAAGGTCTTACATCAACGTTACCGGCTCTCTATAGGGCCCCGGATTCCTATCAGCACGGTAAGGGTTTAGGTTGAGCACGGATTGCAAGACTTCTCACGCCTTTAAAAACATAACAGAGAATTCTCAGGCATGTCGGTTTCCGCATGATATTTACCTTTACCGTCAAAGCAAGTGATATGAAATTTATAATTGCGTTTTGATAAACGCGGTTGGGACTTGTATACTATTCTTAGAAAAAAGAAAGAGTTTAGTAAATTCTTTATAAACAGGCATATTGTTACTTTTCAAGGACCACTACCTACCAATGTATAAAATAATTCCATATAACTTTGTCTGTATCAAGGCCATTTACATCGCATTAAATTTTAGTTGAATGTACTATAGCTTAATATACTGCCTTATTTCATATTCCATTTCTATTAAAGATAAATTAAAACTTGCTATTTTAACTATTGCAGGACGAATCACAAGAAGACCAGAAGAAAAGTGGATACGGAAAAGGACTATCCGACCGTGTCATTTGGTTAGTGTAACTAATATAGTATAAAATATACAGAACTTAAATTTAACAAAATTAGGTCATACAATACATATTGATCCTCTTTTATAGAACCCTCGAAAACCATAAAAATATGTGCGGCGTAATTAAATATATTGGTTTTCATACACTATCATCTACATCAATTAGCCAAAAATAAGCTCATTACGTAGATTTAGGTGATGGTTGCCTTGCAACGAACAATTGTACATTTTTGCATTTCCTACATTCCCAAGTGAGATAATTTATAAACAATTTCAAATTCAAATTAAAATAATCTTTATTCAAATAGTCCTTTAAAAGGCACTTTTGACGCGTCAATAATTTACATAGTACTGATTTAATGGTGATAACTACATTCATAAACTTAAAACTAAAGCTATGAGGGTTCCAACGCGCTCTGGTCTAAGAAGAAGCCCACAACAAACTTAGCCGGTTTTTTTTTGTTATCACCATCTCACATAGTGAATAATAAATTATATTACGAATGGAGATAGAGCAATTCACACCCAAGCTTTTTTATCGTTTATATAATAATCCTTAATATCGTAATATGATTTTTCTATAAGCTTTTGTTTTATAAAAACTTTGAACTTATTGATAGACATCTCCAAGATATCAATAGGTAATTTATTATAAAATAAAATACGATTTCCTTTGAATGAGTTACTAATTTTGTGCAGCCTACTAAACGGTACTACAAGTTTACTTTTACTGCTACTTTTGGGACCTATCCTAGTCTCAACTAATATCCACACAAAAAACTATTCATATTAAATCAGATATGCGTTTGCAGGTGGCAGATTCAAACGAGACCTTAGCTCTGGAAACGTTATGATCACACAGCATTTCAATGACAAAGTCGTATCGCCTGGTGAAGATGTAAGTAATTTAATAACTATAATTGCATGTTTATATATTGTATAATAGCTTACCTAAAGATATTTTCTGCGAAAAGTCCTATGCATCTTTTAAAAAGAAACTTAAAAAGCATTGTTTAAATTTATAAACGCGCCACTTTTTTGGCCTACTATGTTTTTATGTAAACTGTATTTATTTTATTTTATTAATTTCTCATTAAGTGAAATTATTTCTCTTGAGAATAAAAATCTTTAAATCTAATCTCGTTGATTGGTGTATATTAAGTACATCAATTATTTAAAATAATGTATCCAGGTTCGTTACCCCAATAAATTTTACATTTGCCATTACACACAGTACATCATAGTATACAATAGTATTCCTAAACTAATTATTCGGCCGCTTTGCCAACCAGTACAATTGAAAATCAAATTCAATTACAAATACCACGAAAGGGAAAATAGTATAAATTTGATATACGAGCTATACATGAAATTATTACACTATGGAAATTATTCTGATAATATACTATGGATGTTTAACATTAAGCGCATACTATGTTTGTCAATAATTCATACTGTTATATTTTCCATTGTGACTCAATAGTTTTAAATTCAGAGATCAATTTGTCGGAGAGTGTCCCTAATTATTCGAAACAAATATATAAAAATAAAATAAAATGTGAAGGTTTAATTGTTATCAACTTTTAGGTGTAAAATGCTGAGATAGAACCATCGTGAGAAGTCTAGAAGATTTTATAGAATTATCTGATGTTGTTTTTATGAAAGACTACGTCATAATGGAACAACTCCATACAACTTTGACATATTAAAATTAAATAATAAAATTTAAGTTAATTCAGGTTAACCTAACACAGGCATCTATGAGGCTTTGGTTTAATATATTTTTCATTATTTTATCTCAGAAGGTGATAGTTATAACTACATTTGTTAAAAACTAAAGCTATGGTTTCAAGGGCATGGGCAAAAAAAACTACAACATAATAAGCTGTTTTTTATCAATATCTTACATAATTAAGTAATAATAACTATTATGTGATGTTTATCAACTGAATAATTTACACCGACTCACTACTGAGGCCTCGTCCCCTCTCAGAATGAGAAGGGTTCAGGACGTAGTCCATCACGCTGGCTACATGCGGGTTGAGAAAATTACGGAAGGCTCCCAGGCAAACAGGTTTCCTTACGATGTTTTCCTTCATCGCTTAAGGATGTGACATAAAATTGCTCGAAATGCACTTAACTCCTGACTTGGAAAATGGGATCACGCCAAAGCAGCATTCTTACCCACTGGGCTATGAAAGCTTCCATGTTATTAAATTTATTAATACATATTTTCAGATAAGTCTACAATGTACAGCGACTTCGGATCGGCCACCGCGGTTCATTTGGGAGAGAGACGGCGTGGTCATCACATCGAATACTGACTCTAGGTATAATTTTTTTGCCTTTCCACTAAGAAATTATAAGGCCCATTTGAGAAAACTGTTGCTGTATCTGGTAACGGCAAATGGACACAGTCCCCCATTGTTCCTTTCCAATACGTTTCTAGTTGCTGACTTTGACTATTTTTAAGCGAAGCAACTACAACTGTACATAGTCAGTGCAGTAACCACGGCCAAAGCCAACCACCAGGCCAGACTAAAGAAAATTCAGTAACTATATATGCCCGAAGTGTTCCTGCGGGTTATCGAACCTCCTCACTTAGAATATGGGCTCAATACTGTGCAAAGAATGTTGTCTAATAAAACTGCATATATATAACATATGTTTACGAAGCTTCTTTGGTAGCCGTCTATTTGTCGGAAAAGCTGCATAAAATAGATAAACTTTTTGGATCGTGTATCTTGAAGAAAAAAAAGCTTTGAAGATATAAATTGAATTCCAGGTATATCCTCGGCCAAGTGATGTCACCAACAGGAATTGGAGTTATAACCCAATTAAACATATCCAGATCTAGAGTTGAAGATGGTGGTCTCTATACTTGTATAGCGTACGAAGGAGAATCAAATACGAAACATGCTGCCAGGATAGACATTTATGGTATGTAGAATTTGCAAGTAAAGTTATGTTGCATTATTATTAGCCTAGTTCTGCTCTTACTGCCGGACAAAGGCTTCCTCTCAGGTAGATCTAATACGAATTACGCTCTTTGTTCAAATGTGCGTAAACGAGCTTGTGTCCTACATAGCTTATTATGAGTGTGTGTGTGTGAGGGAAAGTAACTAAGAACAACGGCCGGATGTACTGGGTCTCTAAGATGACAGTTAAACTCTAAACTCAGTATCCAAGGTCACTCGTCCTGTCAACGTCTTAAATTAAAGTTGCCTAACCTATATCGCATCAGCAAAACTTTTGATATCATAACAGACTTAAGATTGCTCTAACTTATTTTTAATAATTTGAACATTTTAGAGACACTATTATATTGCCTATTATATAAAAGCGGTGATAGCTTAGTGGTTAAGGCGTCAGCCTCCTAATCAGAGGTCGGCGGTTCGAATCCGGGCACGCACCTCTAACTTTTTGGAGTTATGCGCGTTTTTAAAACATTAAAATATCCCTTGCTTCAACGGTGAAGGAAAACATCGTGAGGAAACCTGCACGCCTGAGAGTTCTCCATAATGTTCTCAAAGGCGTGTGAAGTCTGCCAATCCGCACACGGCCAGCGTGGTCGACTATGGCCAAACCCTTCTCATATTGAGAGGAGACCCGTGCTCTGTAGTGAGCTGGTAATGGTTTGATCATGATGATGATTATATTGCCAACTCCGTTCTACAAAAATCTCTTAAACTAATCTATATTCGTGTGTTAAAATGTGCTATACTCAGATTAAATAGATGAAGCCATGAAACTGTGAGGAATGTGGATGTGAGAAGCGTATATATGAAATATGTACGAAAATTGAGACAAAACATCGTTTTTTCTGTCTCATGCAGCGTGTCGGTTTTCCAATTGAAAAGAAATCCGCCACTTTTCCATTATTTTAACTAAGAACCTGATTTCTATCAGTATTCTTTGTTTTAATTTGTAGCATCATTCCTTATTTTTTGTTTTCCAGTTCATTACGGTAAAATAATTTATATTATTGTATTATAGCAAAAATTAAGTTTTAAATTGCTGCTATTTAGTTTATAGATTTATAAACAACAGACTTGGAATAAATTTTAATGTTAAGAACCAAATATAAATGAAAATGGTTGGGTTATGTCATTAATATCTGATATCATCATCATCATGATCAACCTATTCTCGGTTCACTATAGAGCACGGATCTCCTCTCAAAATGAGGAGGGTTTAGCCATAGTCCACCACGCTGGCCATATGCGGATTGGCAGACTTCACACGCCTTCGAGAACATTACGGAGAACTCTCAGGCGTGCAGGTTTCCTCACGATGTTTTCCTTCACCGTTGAAGCAAGTGATATTTTAATTGTTTATAAAAACGCACATAACTCGGAAAAGTTAGAGGTGTGTGCCCGGATTCGAACCGCTGACCTCTGATTAAGAGGCTGACTGCCTAACCACTAGGCTATCACAGCTTCACTACTTCTTCATCAACCGATAGACGTCCACTGCTGGACATAGGTCTTTTGTAGGGAGTTCCAATAGCCACGGCCTTGGGCCACTAGTATCCAGCGGCTCCCTGCGACTTCACTACAATTTCTGATATATATTTTGGTTATGAAATTTAGCGTGCGTAAACAAATTAGATTTCGGAAGCCAACCAATGTCGTAGAACAAAATTGTCATTACCTGAGAATATTGTTTACTTAACTTTATTAATTGACTAGGAACTTAGAAAGCTTCCATATTGTACGTGTTCGTAAAATACCTAAATGGATTTGTTATTTTTGGTAAGATTACAATTTCATAGCATTACATCAATCAAAAAAATATCTAGTGGCCACACCCGATAATAATCCATAGGTACTATAATTTATTATTGACTATGTGAGATGGTGATAAAATAAAAAAAAAACCGGCTAAGTTTGTTGTGGGCCTTAGACCTGGTCGCTATTTGAACCCTTTTAACGTTAATTTTAAGTTGGCGAGTGTAGTTATCACCAATAATGAAAAATGTGATATTTATGAACGTCATAGATGCCTGTAATAGGTTTGTATGAATAAAGCTATTTTGGTTTAATTTGATGTATTACTACGATTTGTATTGTTAATATGTTATATTTTAGTAACAGGTTCTCTGTTGTTTACCATTTTCTTATTTTGATATGCTTCTTTCTAAGTTTTGTAATTAAGTTGTTAAAATAAATAAAGGTATTCAAGGAGCTATGTCTTTTGATTTTTCTTTACAGGTCCACCTTACATCAGAACTTTGCCGCCAATCAAAGTGCAAAGTGGCGATTCATTAAAACTGAGATGTCCTTACTATGGATTTCCTATTAGGTAAAGTACTCCTTCGTACCATCTCACCAAATTATTTTATTTATTTTTATTATTTTTGTACCAAATTTGTTATATCAATAACTGACAAAAGAAGTATACAAAGGAAAGCTTATCCCTATAAGAGATCTCTTCCAGCTACCCTTAGATGTGAGTAAGATGAATTTATAAAGTGGAATAGGGAAAGTATTTGAGACAGACGAATTTCTCGTTATATTTAAACAAACTACAGAACTCGTGAATATTGCAATTGTATAGATATTTAATGGTGTTCCTTGAAAATTACAGCAAACTAGAATGGGAGCACAAAGGTAAAAAAATCATAACATCAATGTTACCGCAACACACGAGGTACAAAAGAACCAATATAAATAATAAAAATCGTAAGAATACGAGAAAAAGACGTAGAAAACGACAGGTCTTAGAGAGTAGTGAAGACGGGGTCCTCAATATAGAAAGAGTATTGAAAGAACAAAACGGCGAAATGTATACTTGTATAGTTTTTAGTCCATCAGGAGAAATGGCTAGAAGGTAAGATATTTTATTTACATACCAGCTATAGCATAATTCAATATGAGAAGTTTGTTATTTGATCTCGATTCATCATGCAAAAAGTACCTAGTGAAATTAAATAGACATAAGATTGAACGTTCGAAAGAATACCTACTAGAATATAATATTTTCAATGTGAAATTGGATAAAATCAAAAATTAATTTGAAATTTTTTGTTGCGCCTTATGGCCTAGCTATTCAACCGATTAAAATAGACTTACATAAATACAAAGTATACACTTTTGAGATGCACATGTCATACTCTTCCCGAATAACAGTCTCCGCAGGAGTTTAAAAACCCTTAAAATGTAGGCAACAACTGGTCCCGTCAGTTTAAGAAAAGAAGGGACCCATTTTAAAAAGTTGGAGGGCTTGGGTTCGATTCCCGGCTCGAGTCTGGTGGGAGGCTTCAGCTGTGGCTAGTTACCACCCTACCGACAAGGACGTGTCGCCAAGCGATTTAACGTTCCGGCACGATGTCGTGTAGAAACCAATTAGGAGTATGGGTTTACCACAGGTTAGCCCGTTACCATCTTATACCGCATCATCACTTACCATCAGGTGAGATGCTGTCAAGGGCTAACTTGTGGTGTATAAAAAAAACCCATAAGGAAATTTGCGTTTGGGAAAAAATTTCGAATAAAATATGTTCTGAACTAGCACCAGTACAGCAGTCAACGCAAATATAAACAAACACATATTATTTCAATACGAAAACATCTTGCCATTTCTAGGTCATTTGAAATACAAGTTGTCGAGGCACCAGAGCTGGACGAACTGCGTGTTGGTTCCGGTCTAAAAGAAGGCCAGATTGTTCAAATTACTTGCAACATCATCAGTGGAGATCCACCAATTTTTTTTTCCTGGCTTAAAGATGGCATGAAAATTCCAGCCAGCTTAAAAGTAGGACACTTTTTATTTATCAGTAGAATATCTAATTTAGTTTATAGCGATGTGTTTTTAATATCGATTAAGTAGGTCTATTTTATATCTTACACCCATTTTTACTAGGCCATACTCAACATGAGCTTCGAGGGTCAATAGACCAACAACACCACTTTTACACAGGGTTATAATAGCGTCATCCAGTAACCAATATTTATCGGTGCTTCAAGCTAGAGACCTTTACACCTCTAAACCATTTGCATGCAGTAACCCTACACCTTTTTTATTACGCTGGGTAATGCGTTTACGCATCACCTTCTAAAGCGACACAGGCAAGACCGCGCCGTTTCCGACGGGGTATGTGGGACTCCCTGGCGACCAAAATACCCACTAAAACCCTACACCCTACAACCCTACACTAAAACGACGCACCTTCGCGTCACCTGGTGGCTGGGTCACGGGAACACTATGCCAGCCAGCAGTAACACTACAACTGTGCAAAAACCCCGTAACGGAGTTTAGCACAGCTCCGTCGACACTGCTCAACTGTGTAGAAACGGACTCCCCATTTTTCACTTACATGGCCAACGTGGTGGACTATGGCCAAACCTTTTTCATATTAAAAGGCGACCCGTGCTCTGAAGTGAGCCGGCAATGGGTTGATCATGATGATAGTGACCAATTTTTAGCAATAATTTACCAGTAAAAATATTTTTACTTTAATATTCTTTCCTGCCACTTTATGAACAAAAACTGTTATGACTAGTCATACCGTCAACTAAATAAGTTATTAAGTAATTGAACTTGAATTACAGATAACCGAGAGAAGCTCAGAACTGTTTAGCGTTTTAATCATCAAAAGAGTATCGCTGGAACACTGCGGTAGATACACGTGCATAGCTACTAATCATGTTGGTAAAGTCAATCAGACCACTGATCTATATATAAATGGTAAGTGGAATATTTAAATCAAAAATCGAATCAATAAATTAATGGTGGAATATTCTAACAAAATTATTAATATCTAACTGACACCAGCGACTTCGTCTGCCTTGAGTTAGTGTGTGTGAAAGTGTGTTTGTTTGTCTTCCAATCACGAAGCAATGGATTACTAAACCGACGACCTTGAAATAATTACAGGATAAATATTAATATATCTCATTTCTAGCAAAAAAAAAAAGAATGAGTAAAATCAGAATAAAAATAAATACACATTTCGACTTTCATCCCCTCTTCCAAGGGAACCTTGATGAATTCCGGGATAAAAACTATCCTATAATATCAGCTACTCCTATACCAAATTTTATTCAAATCTATCTATTAGTTTCAGCGTAATGCGCGGCTAAGAAGGCCAAACAGACAGACAAACAAAAAAATAAAAATAAATTGTTTTGGGCTCAGTATCGATAGTAAAGCATCCTCCAATTAAAATTTTCAAAATATACTTAATGTACAGAATTCTTCTTGTTACAGTTTTATTACATTATAAATATATTGCGTTATAAAATCATCTGATCATCAAAAAGATCAGTATATCTATTGTCTATTCCTTAGGGAGATGCAGTCAATATTCTTGGCATTCTCTACTAAAACTTTTCAATTTATTTGTTTAATTAAAATTGTATTTAAAAACATTTTATTTGTATAAAATGTTCTTCATGATTGCTTGAATGTTGTCCACAGTCGCACCTAAGTGGGTGGAAGAACCGACGAATACATCGCTTCTTCTTGGTCAACGTGGTATCGTGGATTGTAATGCTAATGGATATCCGATACCACAAATACATTGGATGAAGAGAGATGGTAAGTACTTACGT
This sequence comes from Lasiommata megera, assembly GCA_928268935.1. Taxonomy (NCBI): domain Eukaryota; kingdom Metazoa; phylum Arthropoda; class Insecta; order Lepidoptera; family Nymphalidae; genus Lasiommata; species Lasiommata megera. Next base: position 11,848,712 of record OV743314.1, on the reverse strand, counting down.
ACTTACGTAGTTACGAATAATACCGATGGCACAATACAGTTCAGATGAATACGCGGAAAGGTTTTAAACTGAAATAGAATTTTAAAAACTAATTCATTTGTCTGGTGGTATAAATGACGCATAAATAACTGCCAACCACGATTTTTACATTGCCTTTCTCGTATGAGAAAGAAGGGCATCGTTAATATATGGGTGATTGATTTAATATCTGTCAATGAAATGATTTTCACGCTATAAACACTAATCTTAATCCATCTAGTGACCAGGAACATTTTCATCTGCCAACACATTTTTTTTTATACACTACAAGTATCTCATCTGGGAGTAAGTGATGATGCTGTCTAGGATGGTAGCGGGCTAACTTGTTAGTAGTATTGGTAAACCCACGCTCCTAATTGGTTTCTACGCGACATCGTGTCGGAACGCTAAATCGCTTGGCGACACGTCTTTGTCTTCATGAGAAACGATTTGTTAGACACAGATGCTCTAGGTAAACCTTATGGGTTAAGTGCATTAATGGGAAATTCATAGCGCGTGCGCTGTTGCATTATAAAGTTGGAGTTCCTGGGTTCGATTCCCGGCTCGAGTCTATTCTTGTGGGTAGTTACCACTCTACCGATAAAGTCGTTACGGTACGATGTCGCATAGAAACCAATTATGAGTATGGGTTTAGCATACCCCTAACAGGTTAGCCCACTACCATCTTAGACTGCATCATCATTTACCAACAGATTGCAAAGGGTTAACTTGTAGTGTATAAAAAAAATATATAAAACTTACGCACTGAAAAACATTTATGAATGAACCTCAAATCCACTAAGTATTTTAAACTAAGTTGAATAATTTATTCCAGCTGCATTAGGAATCTGGCGACCAATTCTAGATTTAGCCGGTGGTGGAGTGTCCAGCTATCCAAATGGTTCGTTATCTTTAGAAGTGGTTTCTCTAGCAGATGAGGGAGAATACGCATGCCACGTAGATAATGGGGTCGGTGAGCCGTTACACAAGAATTTGTGGATAAGTGTTAATAGTAAGTAAAAAAAACACCACCTAGATATGTTAAAACTTTATTGTTTTTATTTGATTCAAATACGGAAATAATCATTAATATTATAAATTAATAGATTTGCTCGTAAAACCTGATTAAATATTCACATGGCAAATTAACACACAAAAAATACAAATACAAAATTAATTAACTAAGCAAATGAAACTATAAATGTTAAAGAAAAACTAACTTCCAAATTATTTCTAGAGCCGGTGCACTTCGAGACCATGGGAATGAACCTGACTACGAAAATGGGTCTACCAACGACACTCATTTGTCAACCGTTGGGTGACAATCCTATACGGATTAAATGGAACCTCAATGGAAAGCCAGTGGAATTTACATCTACAAGGTAAACAAATAACATACTTATAAATGGATTTCTGTAAGAAAGCTTTAATTCGGAAATTCAACAGCGCCATCTACCAAAGGTTAACGAAACGAGATGAAAACCAAAAACAAGATCAGAACAGGGAGGTTGCAAAGTTAGTCTGAGAATCTGGCATCCACAGCAGCTAGTTCATTGTATAACCTGTAGATGGCGCTTGCTGTCACATAATATTTAATAAGTAACGTTATTAGTATAAATGAAATTGAACTATACATTTGTGTAGTTGGTTTTCAAGAAAATGTTAAGAGAAAGGTTTTTTCCAGACTTACAATATCGGAATCGGTTAATACCAATGGAATGAAAAGCACAATCAACGTCAATTATGTGGAAGGCAGAGATGGCGGAACATACGAGTGCAGAGCAAGCAATCCATACGGTGTTGCCACATTTAATATACACTTAAATATTCTGGGTGAGCATTTTTTTTTTGTACCTACGTCATCATTCTTACAAATCTGGTAATTGATTTGTTTTATTTTATAATAAAGCGACTACCATAAATAAAGTGACATGATAGTTGCTTTATTATATTTACGTATATCTAAACAATCATGATCGATCGACCCATTACCATTACCCATTACTCAATATGAGAAGGGTTTGGCCATAGTCCACCACGCTGGCCATGTGCGGATTGGCAGACTTCACACGCCTTCAAGAACATTATGGGGAACTCTCAGGCATGCAGGTTTCCTCACGATGTTTTCCTTCACCGTTGAAGCAAGTGATATTGTAATTTTTTTTTAAATGCACATAACTCAAAACAATAATCGGAACTAAAACTAAATTTATATTTCACATACTAGGCTATGTTTGAACAAAACCGTTCAATTACAAAAACAAAATTATCATTATTCAAATTGGCCTTTCAAATGTGCTTTTGATGCGTACATACATTGTTTACATTGGAGTCAGACGTTGATGATAACTACAAACTAAAGCTACGAGGGTTCCAAACACACCCTAGTCTAAGTCACAACAAATTTAGCCGGGTGTTACTTTTGTTATCACTATCTCACATGTTGAAGCAAAGATTACATAACCTTCATGGTGATGCCTCTCTTAGTTTAAGTTTATTTTTATTCTTTAGAACCACCCACTCCTCCAATGGATCTCCAAGTCGACTCCGTGACTAGTTCATCAGCGAAATTGTCCTGGAGAGACACAATAATATCACACGTACAATACTACAGCTTGCAGTACTCCTCCAACCATTACGCCATGTGGGACTCCGCCAAAACTATTAACATAACAAGGTGTGCACAGAAAACATGACTACTTATTACTAATTTAACTAATATTTCAAATCATGAAAATATATCAATTTGATTTATATAATAACCTTACGATATTTGATATGAGAAAATATGTTATTTCGAAGTGGTTTTCTTTCGCTACGCAGGTTTTAAATCTGTTGTTGAAATATTTCTGCATAAGTAAGTTGTGTCCGTTAGAATTTTAATATTTTGTTATTTTTTATAATTTTGTTTTAGTTATAAGATTGTTATATTTAATTAGGAGAGAATGGCATGATGGTTTCGGAATATTTTTCTTTTAGTTATAAGTTTGTTATATTTAATTAGAAAATAATGGCATGTTCGTATTGGACAAAGGTCCCAAATACAAAATAGATTAAAAGAAACAACACACATCCATTTATCTTACTTTTATATCAATCTAGAGTACAACGATATAGTACCTAGTTGATACCTACATGCAAAAATTTCTTAACTTATGGTATTTTTTATAAGAGAATATTAGGTCTTTGAATATTACAATCCTCTAAATCTTACTTATACATGATAATTTGAATTTGCTGGTTAGCCTTTTTTACTCGCAGCAATAATCACAATTAAAATATGAATATGTAATGTCAGTAATATATAAGTATGTAATGTTTGTAATATATAAATATGTAATGTTTTTTATATAGGCAAGAAAGCGACATTCGACAGAGCATAGAACTGCGCGATCTGCAGCCAGCGGTAGATTATAGAGTGCGTATTGCTTCCGGCAACCAAGTCGATCTGAGCCCGTACACTCAACCTGTCCACTTCACTACTTTACAAGAAGGTAGGCTATTTAATCATTGCGCTGTTTTAAAATACTGATATTGTTTTCTGCACAAATAATATGTACAAACCTATGTCAATTCTTCGTTCACAAAGTATCGGGATTAATTTTTAATTGTGCCCATAAAGCTTATCATTCTGTTTTAATAATCTTGAAATCTATTTTATATTATTGAGTAGATTTTTCTTAAAATTAAATAATAGGTCGACAGTTGACTTGTTATATACGTATTCCGGCATCAAAACAGTTTACTTTTTATTTTAAATACAGCGCCATCATCAAGCCCTCTTGGGGTCCAAGTTCAGCAAACAGACAATCCGGGCGAATTGTTCGTATCATGGATACCGCCGACAAGAGAGACCCATAACGGAGCACTGCAGGGCTACCACGTGAAAGCTATGCCAAGGATCAGTGGAGAAACTGGTACAGTATTTTACAACAATTTTAGAACAAGAATTCAACCACCAATTTTTACATATCTAATCATACTAATCCTGGGCATAAACGTTACTAAATTTTAAACCAAAACGGTGATTCTTATTAACATTAAATCTATATATATAAAAGCGAAATACCACTGACTGACTGACTGACTGACTGACTGATGATCACGATATCTCAGGAACTATAAAACTTACGATCTTTAAATTTAGAAGGTAGATTCCTTTTATGAAGTAGAGGTCAGCTAAGAAACGGTTTTGTGAAAATCTACCCCTAAGGGGTAGAAATGGGGGTTGGAAGTTTGTATGAAAGTCCTATATTTTTGAAGTTAGAGACATGAAAATTGGCAACTAAGTTTTGTATTATAAATGATAAAGATCTGTATAATCAATGTTATGAAAATCTACCCCAAGGGGGGTGAAATGGGGGTGGGGCGTTATCATGAGAATTCTATGTTTTCGAAGTTAGGGACATGAAAATGGGCATTTAGGTAATTTGTTTTAAATAAAAAAAACCTGTACACGCAATATTACAAAAATCGACCCCTAAGGGGTAGAAATGGGGGTTGTAAGTTTGTATGAAAGTCCTATATTTTTGAAGTTAGAGACATGAAAGTTGGCAATTAAGTTTTTAATCATAAGTGATAAAGATCTGTATAGTCAATGTTGCGAAAAACCACCTCAAAGGGGGTAAAATGGGGGTTGGAAGTTCTCATAAGGATTCTATGTTTTCGAAGTTAGGGGACATGAAAATTGGCATTTAGGTAATTTGTTTTAAATAATAAAAACCGGTATATACGCAATATTACAGAAATCCATAACAAAAGGGGTGAGAGGGGTTACATGTAAGTTCTGAGTTTTTGGAATTAGATAAATGAAATCTCGGCAATTAGAGCATTACTTTTCAGTAACTATGACATGTAGGTATAAGCTCTTTTGCAAAATCACACATTGAAAGTGGAAACATAAAGAATGAAAAGGAATTTGGAAGTTAGGCCCTGCTTAGGCATAGACATAAGAAATCCTTACTATCCAGACAAAATCATAGTAATATTATAAATGCGAATGTGAGTTTGTATGTTGGTTTGTCCTTCAATCACGTCGCAACAGAGCAATGGATCCACGTGATTTTTTAAATTATAGTTGAGGACCTTGCAAGTGACATTGGAGAGTTCCCGTTGGAATTTTTACAACTTATTCTGACTGAATATTAAAAACTTATTCCACGCGCGCGAAGTCGTGGGCGCCAGCTAGTGCTTTTATATAATGGTAATTGTTATATTGAATTTTAGATGTTCATTTATTTTGAATGAAATTCGGATTGTGTAACAAGACAAACGGGTCAAAGTTTATCCCCATATTTAACTAGTTAACGTACAGGAGTTATTCATTTACTTACTTTATTATGAATAACATCAATGCAGCATATTTTTTTTTTTAAAGAAAATAATCATAAATTATATTAATATACTAAGAATTAAAAACTTCATAAACTTTTCATTTGTTTTGCGAGCTAATAATGGACTGTCATTGCATCAAAAAAAATGTAATTAGAATGAATAACAAAAAAAAACAAAACTTTCTTTTGTAACGTTGCCATACTTACATATGGTTGAATTAATATTTCAGGTACCAACGATTCACAGACCAAATTGGTTAAAGTCACGTCAAGAAAAGGAAAACAAGAGACGATATTGAGCGGCCTCTTGAAGAATACGAGGTATCTACTAACCTACCTTTTAATTAGGGCTTACAAGGAGTTACTTTGAGATCCACTTTACTATTTGCATTGCTTTATAATTACTATATAACTAATACAACATCTTGATAATAAAGCTTTAAATTTTTTATGGAACATCGCGGGCAATCGGAAATACAGAACACCTGATGTTAAATGATAACGGTCGCACATGAACATCCCAAGCACCAGAGCAGCTACGGATGCGTTGACAACTGGACTCATTCGTCTAATCGGTTTCTACTTTGCATACTGGAACGCTAAATCGCTTGGCGGTATGTCTTTGCCAGTAGGGTGGTAACTAGCCGCGGCCAAAGCCTCCCACTAGGCCAGTGTCGAGCCGGAAATCAAACCCAGGACCTCCCAGTTTACAATATGACGCCGCATGCGCAGCGCCACGGAGGTTATCGAAACAAAAGAGAAAACTGTACAAAAAAATAATATTTTGTGCAATTTACAGGTACGCAGTTTCTGTAAGCGCATTTAATTCAGCGGGAAATGGACCATTCTCTTTGCCCGTCTATCAAACTACAAGGGAAGGAGGTAACTTTGATTCATATGAATTAATTAATCTACTCACTTTTGCACGTTTTAGATTTTAAATCCAAATTGTTATTATAAATGCATAAAGAGAGATCGACTAGAATATCTAACGAACAATAATTAAATTTTTTATTTAGGTGGTTAAATACATAATATGTTAACATTAAGACTACACGTTATTTTGTAAACGTACGTAATGATATACCAAAATATTGAATGTAAGTACAATACTTATATAAAATATACTGCCCTTTTTTCGATGTTCTGTGAGATTCGAGAAATTAATCAAAATCAAATAGAGAGTCCACCTGATGTGAAATAATTTCTATCCCCATGAACATATGCAGCCTCAGAAGAGCCACCAATCGGTCTCAATTCTTCATCATATTGGAACGCTCAATCACTTGGCAGTATCTTTTGTCAGCAAGGTGGTGATACGGTCGAAGAAGAATGATATTCTTTTTATTTAGAAATCAGATATAATTGTTCTATTTTATTTAAATTAGCACCAGAAGAAGCTCCATCAAGTGTGGAATGTGTGGGATCATCATCATCGTCAGTACGCGCAGCGTGGCGACCGGTGGCAAACTCACACTCCTTGTTGGGATATGTGACGCATTATTGCACTGATGGTAAAGATCTACCCCCATATATTTTATAACCCAAACTTTCAGTAAAAAATATTATACACCAGCAAAACTTAATTTGTTATGCTTCTCAATTACTTATTAAGATTAAAATCTTATCTCACATTTGCTTTAATTTATGACTAAAATATTTCATCATTATCAACCCATTCTCGGCTCACTACAGAGCACGGGTCTCCTCTAAATATGAGAAGGATTTGGCCATAGTCCACCACGCTGGCCATGTGCGGATTGGCAGACTTTACGACTTTAAGAACATTATGGAGAACTCTCAGACATGCAGGTTTCCTCACGATGTTTTCCTTCACGGTTAAAGCAAGTGATTTTTCAATTGCTTAAAAACGCACATTACTCCGAAAAGTTACAGGTGCTTGCCCGGATTCGAACCGCCGACCTCTGATTATTCTGATTCTGATTCAATTTATTTATGTAACTTTTTTTGGTTTTAGATGGTCCTTGGTTAAACGTCACAACACCTCACACGGAGTTGTATCTCCAGGGTCTTTTCAAATACACTAATTATACCATAAAAGTTGCCGCGTTTTCCAACTACGGCGTAGGACCTTTCTCTTATCCAGTTGTGTGTACGACATTACAAGATGGTATGTTTCTTTATTCATTAATTTTATAACACAACTTTTCTCTTCGTCTTTAAAGCATTTTCGAGTGTCGGTGAAACACTGCAATAAAATTTACAGAGTTTTACTAACACTCGAAGGTAACTTTTATAGTTCTATTGCGTCAACCAATTGGAAAAATTGTTAATCTTTGCCACAATTATAAAATTAATTTTTAACCGCACTTAATAATTGCAAGCTCGACAATCCAAAGTTTTAGTAAATTAAGTAACTGTTTGATTTACTTATTCCTTTAATAATGTTTTTTTTAGTTCCTGGACCACCGTCTGCTATAAAAGCCTTAATATCATCTCCCACGTCTCTATTAGTTAGTTGGAAGAGACCTGATCAGCCGAACGGGGAAATCACTCACTATACTGTTTATGTCAAACCGGTTACAAGGTATTTTGTATTTCCTTTGTTAAAATACTATTACTTTGTTAATATACTACTATATTACAAATTTATTACGACAATTTAAAACGAGATCCATGAAAAGCTGTTTTGTTGCTTACACTGTAATGAGTGATGGTGATCACATTACCAAGCCGCCAAAAGTGCTCTGGATTATAAAAACACCACAGGTTAACCTAGGTCAGCTATTAATTTGGCACCTTTCACGATTTGAATTACTGAAAAGGTCAGAATTTCGAAAGGTATTAAAAATTACGAATTATATTAACAATTCAAAATAGTCTTAATTAATCGCATCGATTTAAATACTGTTGAAGTCATATTAACTTGAAGTACCATACTTTTACAAATAAAAATTTGATATTCATCACAGAATAACTTCTTTAAAGTAAAGATTATCTTTAGATAGATAGATACTCTTTATTGCACACAAATTTTAAAGAAACAACAACACAGAACACTTATCACATGAGTATGCAAAGGCGGTCTTATCTTTCTGTGTAACTTAAATAATTTCGATCATTAATTATGAATATGTAACGTATGAATGCAATAAATGAATGAAAATATTATATCTAAAGCTAAACAATAGATCATCACCATCATCATCATGATCAACCCATTACAGGCTCACTACAGAGCACGGGTCTCCTCTCAATATGAGAAGGGTTTGGGCACAGTCCACCACGCTGGCCATGTACGGATTGGCAGACTTCACACGCCTTTAAGAACATTATGGAGAACTCTCAGGCGTGCAGGTTTCCTCACGATGTTTTCCTTCACCGTTGAAGCAAGTGATATTTTAATTGTTTAAAAACGCACATAACTCCGAAGAGTTAGAGGAGCGTGCCCAGATTCGAACCGCCGATCTCTGATAAAGAGGCTGACGCTCTAACCACTAGGCTATCACAGCTTACACAAAACATTAACTAAACTTTTTAGCACCAACGCACCTCAGAGCTACAGAGTGGAACCAATACAAGAGTCGAACTTGTCAAGACAACTGACATTCCCCCTGTCGGGGCTTACCACGGGGATGCAGTACGAAGTTTTCGTTCGAGCTCATACTACCGCAGGTGAAGGTGCGCCGAGTAACAGGGTTCACGTTGAACTGAATTCTAGAGGTAAATTATAACTGTTTACTCATTTGAATATATTATTATCGTATTTTATTAAGACGCCTTTTATTCATCAGTTTTGTTTTGGGAATTTTATCCGAAATTAATATTCCAGGCCAATGATAATAAAATATTTAACTGAACATAATGATAAAAATAAAGCTATAACTATCTAGAATGTAATAGACAAAACACACTTATGCCGAAATATCTAAACAGATTTAAAACCTTCTGTTGTCGGTTCACTGAGAAGGCTAAAAATAGCACCTACGTCAAAATCTACTGAAGCTGGGATGGGGTTTAAAACAAACTTTGTTATTCTTCATCGATATATCAAACGATATTTTATTTAAAATTGCAAGTTAAATTAATAAAGCACATGATTCGGAACAGATTTAAACCAATTAAGAGTATGGGTTTACCATACCCCTAACAGGTAACCCAGCTACCATATTAGACTGCATTAGCACTTATCACCAGGTGAGAATGCCATCAAGAGCTACTATAATACTTATCTGTTACTTATGTGTTTATAGTGCATAAATTTAGTAGAATAAAGAAAAAAATAAGCGGTGCATGTCGGGGATCAAATAAAGTCCCACTGAAAGAACGGCTTCAAGATAACTGCCTTATAAATGCGTATCATACTCATCACAGATTTGAGGTTATGTAATGTTTCGCTCATTTTATTTTCAGTTGTAGCAGGCGTAGCATCTCTCGGAGGAGCGGTATCAGTGGGGGTGGGAAACTCTCTCCTACTGGTGTGTCAGTGTGTGGGGTCACCACCACCGAGGACAGTGTGGTACCACAAGCACAACATCATCACACACCACCCACGATTCACCAGGAACCACGACGATAGCTTATTGATCAACAGTACAGTATTTATATTTTGTATTATAGCATAGCGAACATCTGACATTCCAATGTTTCTAACGTATATAATCTTATAAGACTACGGAAAATCCCATTTCTGAGCTTTCGGCATAAATAACCGACTACACTAGCAGTTGGTTACTTATTTTTATTTCTTGTACTTACCATTACGCACGCCTTGTTATTTTTGTTCAAGTTTCTATTTAATTAAGTTTCCCATAAGCAGTACCTATTTTATAAAATCTATATTTATTTTAATACTTTAGACATAGTATATGTTGGCGCGAAGGAGTTATTAACTTCATTCAACGGCGCCAAGAACCTCAAGAATTCAATAACTACCCACATTTGAACTCTTGATGATTTTGCTAACACAATTTAGACAGTAGCAATCAATTTTGTACAAGCATGCTTTGCTATAAATACGGCCGGTCGACGCCTTTCTTGGCTTTCTCGCTCGAGACGTCCTCTCATCCTCGTTCGGACCTCTTAGTTATTGTCGCAATAAAAGTGTAATCCGCAAGTTGTGGTTTTAATTACTATGAGCGAAAGTTAACAAAAGCGTCACTCTTACTAAAAAACAAACTCGGACGCCCATAACTTGTCATATATCATTAAACCAGTTATTACATTCTTAAGATTTGAAATAGAATTAAACAGTTACAAATTTTTCAGATATTGATCAATCAGTAAGTGGGAACTACACGTGCTTAGCTAAGAACCTGTACGGCTCGGATTCGGTATCGTATGAAGTTTCAGTGCTACCTACTCCAGATCCACCAGTTTTAAGGGTTACTTCACACAAGAATGCTATACATTTGCAATGGGACCACCTGAGAAAAATTGGGGAGAAAAACCAGAAGATCAGTTAGTAGTTTAAGTGTTTATTTTATTTTTGTTGATATACGATATATAACTGGCGAACCCCCGTTTGAGCTGTTGCATAAATAAAGTTGGATGTTCTGGTTCGAGTACGGTCTGGTGGAAGGCTTCTGGCATCATCACTTACCACTAGATGAGATTGCGGTCAGAGGCTGACTTGAAGTGGAACAAAAAGTAAAGTAGAAATATATATATATATATATATATATATATATATATATATATACTGTGCTACTGAAATAATTTCAGTTGAAAGTGTTAAATCGAATGTTTGAGATAGTGAAAGCATTACTTACAATAACTGTGCTATATGATTTTATTTGTTTTTACTTTCAATAAATACTATTTAATTCATCATCATGATCAACCCATTACCGGCTCACTACAGAGCACAGGTCTGCTCTCAATATGAGAAGGGTTTGGCCATAGTCCACCACGCTGGCCATGTGCGGATTGGCAGACTTCATACTCCTTTGAGAACATTATGGAGAACTCTCAGGCGTGCAGGTTTCCTCACAATATTTTCCTTCACCGTTGAAGCAAGTGATGTTTTAATTTTTTAAAAACGCACTCTGATTATGATGCTGACGCCCTCACCACTAGGCTATCACTGCTTTTATTCTATTTAATTATTCTGTATCAATATCTTGAAGCACACTGGACAGGTGGCTCCTTTACATAAACACTCTCTATGTCTATCCAGATAAATTCGAACGTGTATAACATTGAAATTTTCGTTGGTATCTAGTTCACGTTTTGATCAATGAAGTAATTTCAGCGTATGAACTAACTTGGAAAGAAGCAAACGGTCTGTGGCAGGACACCTGGTCAGACAAAGGTACCACCATTCAAGGGGTACAGGAATATACATTAGAAGGTTTGAAATGCGGTACCAAATACTCTTTGAGGATGACGGCCGCCAATAGTGTTGGTTCTTCACAGCCAGCGTATGTTGATGCCACAACTTTGGGTGGAGGTAAGATGGATCTTGCGATATTAGATTTTATTTCGTTCAGTTATATTATAATGCCTTAGAAATAAACGTGGCATTACGTCTTAATATACAAGTTTACCATGATATATCTAGGAGTAGGCGTTTGATAAAAACTTGAATTGGGAAATCTTTAATTACAACTCTTGCCAATTAAGTCAGAAGCTTGGAATCTATTTTGACTACCTCCGTGGCGCAGCGTGCGCGCTGTCGCATTATAAAGTTCCTGGGTTCGATTCCCGGCTCGAGTCTGGTCTGGTGCGAGGCTGCGGCCGTGGCTAGTCACCACCCTACCGACAAAAGTGTGTCCCCAAGCGATTTAGCGTCCCGGCACGATGTCATGTAGAAAACAATTATAAATTTCGCTACTATTTTAGACTGTATCATCACTTACCATCAGGTGAAATTGCCGTCAATTGCTAACTTGTAGTGGATAAAAAAAAATTACATATCAGCATGAGGACGGTCTCAATGCTTGCATGTTTTATAAATTTTGATGCGCAAGAAAATAATGTAAGAACATGAAGTTAATGCTCAGTGTTCTTTACCGCTTAAAGTGTACTTAGAAATATAGCTAGTAGGCGTAAAAATGGTCGGAGTGATAGAATAGTTTCTCTTAATTGCGATCTGATTTAATTTAAATATTATAGAAACAATTAAGATCAAATTGAAATCAATAGCAAACCGAGAAACTTTTGCTACTATCTGTTTAAGTTAAACAATAACTTAATATATTTATAAACATTTTTCAGTTCCGATATCACCCACAACAACTGAATGGTTTTGGAGTAACTCAAGCCATATCTACATACAACTGAGCGGTTGGGATGAGAATGGCTGTGAAATTACACGATGGGAAGTTGACTATAGAGAGCACGGAGGGAAAGTTTGGAGACGAGCAGAGAATAAATTGGTAATAAACTTTAAATTCACTCACATTATCACAATATATATATGAATCCTATCTTTGGTATATTTTATAATTTATACCATGCATTGATATTGTGGCCATTTTATTTTGATTGCTTGGAAAGTACCTCTGTTATTTTTGATTCATCATGATCAACCCATTATCGGCTCACTACAGAGCACGGGTCTCCTCTCAATATGAGAAGGGCTTGGCCATAGTTCACCACGCTGGCCATGTGCGGATTGGCAGACGACTTCACACGCCTTTGAGAACATTACTGAGAACTCTAAGGCGTGCAGGTTTCCTCACGATGTTTTCCTTCACCGTTGAAGCAAGTCATATTTTAATTGCTTACAATCGCATATAAGTCCGAAAACTTGAAGGTGCGTGCCCGGGTTCGAACCCCCGACCTCTGATTAGGAGGCGGACGTCCTAAACACTAGGCTATCACAGCGTAATATATTATTAATTACGAGGCCAATATATTTTTGTTGTACGAGGTTGCAACCTGACCACCATCATCCATAGCCAAAAAGTTCTGACTTTTTTTCGACACAATTACGGTTGTCGAATAATATCTTTTTTAATTTGTAAAACTGTTAAATGAAGGTGTCGATGTTATCTCGGTAACGTCAGTATAGTGTTTCATATTCTGAATCGCATCGCCCTAATACATCATTAATAACCCACAGCCCCTACTGGACCAAGCTTGGAACCATTATTCATCATCAATTCTGAGTCAGCCGAACTCCTTCGTCATAGCCGACCTAATTCCCGCGCAGTGGTATCAAATAAGGATAGTCGCTGAGAACGCTGCGGGGATATCCACGTCGCTTTACATGTACGCCACTACTACGATACTTGGAGGTAAAAATGCAAATAGTTTGTCACTAAGCTAATCTTATTGTCCGCCAAATTGCTTCGAACAAACGGATTACTCGTATGAAATGTATTAGTTATATGGATTGTCTTGGTTTATAAGAATGTTGGTCAGTATGATACTAAAAGAGCTTTGAAGATTTTTAGTATTATTTGGAGAGTCCAAGTACGAACCCCGGCAGGCACCTTTAGTTTTCGGAGACAGACATCGTCTTTATTTAACATTCAATATCAATTGCTTTATGAATAACTAATGAATCAGAAGGAAACCTGCCTGTCTCAGAGTTCTCCATAATATGTAGAGTGGATTTTGTTTGACGATCTCCGTAGCGTAACGCTTGCGTGAGTCTAGGCCATTGGGAGGCTTTGGCCGTGGCTAGTTACCAGAACTCATAACGGTTTCGATACGATATGTTCCGGTCAGAGTAGTAACCGTTTAGGAGTATTAGTTCAGCCGGCAATAATGTCGTTTGTCCTCTGGTGCTGCAGTTGTCCATGGGCGACGGTATTGCGAGTGATGTAAATGTAAAAAAAACAGTATGATAGTCCAAACTGTCTACTAGGCCAGCGTGGCGAATCTACTAATCTACTAAATCCCTTCACTATAGAGCGTCACTATAGATACCGAGTCACTATAGAGCGTCTACTACAGGAATAACCTGTAGTAGACGCTCTATAGTGACTCGGTACCATTATTGGCCAACTACAGGGCATGTTTCTCCTCATAATTATCATCACATTTTAATAATGATGATTATGATTAATAATTAGAAACCACATTATTCGCCATGTCTTATTTACGTGAAACATTATTAATTCCTTAATATAAAAACATTCCCCAAAGCTCATAAAAATCTTCAGGTCACGTTTCTTAAATGAAATTCTATTTTCCTTTAACAGAATCAATAGGACCACCGTCGGACAACTTTGACATAAACATGCTGGTCATTGTATGCAGCTCAATACTACTTTTGATATGCTTGGTGACGTGCATGTACATTTTAGTCAAAAGACATCAGTAAGTGGGCTAATTTTAACTACTTCTAAGCATGTAACGACGTATTGGGATAAATGGGTGTAAAGTTTCGATGTATCAGATTCATTTCATATTACACTTTCAAAGACTTGAAATAAACATTGAGGGTTCATATTTGTTTTCCTATTTAAAATAAAATTAGCTCTTGACTGCAATCCCACCTGGCGGTGAGTAATGATGCTGTCTAAGATGGAGAGAGATTCGGCCCTGACTTTGCTTATGCATTTTACTTAGAAAATAAACTCGGCAGTTAATTCTGAATGAAACTTAATTACCAAATTTTGAATGCTATTCGAGTAAGTTATCAATAAAATCATTCGTTTGTTTATTACAATTTAATCATACAGATGAAAGACAAAAAATATATAGAAATAAAATAACCCACGATTTTTTTACGTTTATCTGTAAAGCTATGAGGATAGTACCCAAAACGCAAACTGTATTGCACTTGTTAATTGCTAGAGGATAAGTCTTACAAATGATCAATCATATCATATCACTTTCAGCCACCAAAGACTGACGGAGTACAGAAATTCACTGACAGGAGAATGTAAATCGGAGAGAAGTAACGCGACCGTCAACACGCCTCAAAGCATTCCGGCTGAAGTGAACAACCGGGTCTACAGCACACCAGTGCACCTCGCTGCTGAAAATAAACATGGTAAGACGGTGATAACCTGATTTAATCTAGTTCTGTAGGATACAATAGGAAGCTGTTATGAGCATAGTGAGGAAGCTGTGACAGCCTAGTGGTTAGGACGTCAGCCTCCTATTCAGAGGTCGGTAGTTCAAACCCGGTCACGCACCTATAACTTTTCGGAGTCATGTGCGTTTTTTATGCAATTAAAATATCACTTGCTTCAACGGCGAAGGAAATCCGCACATGACCAGCGTGGTGGACTATGGCCAAACCCTTCTCATATTGAGAGGAGACCTGTAATGTGTCGAGAATGGGTTGATCATGATGATAGGATCCCATCACTTACCTGGCTCTCACTAATTTTCATCATAGTTATTTACTTAATAAATTATATTACTTCGGCGAAGTCCCTTGTTATACTAACATCCGCGTGAGCTAGGCAAATCTTGATTTTTATCATTTCTTCAATCTCCATACACCACAGCTTACCTAAGCTTCAAAAAACCTACCAACCCTTCCTATCACATGTATAGCTCCGTCTCCTGAACTTAACATGCAATACCGCATCTTCAGGAGATTTTGACTTCACAACATGCAATTCCTTAGACTAAGTATCTCACTGCACTATTGAACATTGCGAAGCTCACGTGTTTGGTTCATCATCACTCATCATCACTTCAACCGATAGACGTCCACTGCTGGACATAGGTCTTTTGTAGGGAGTTCCAATGGCCACGGTCTTGGGCCGCTTGTATCCAGCGGCTCCCTGCGACTCGTTTGATGTCGTCTGTCCACCTTGTAACCATTATTTACCAACCCGCATGCCAAGCGTGGTGATTATTGGCATTATCTTTGTAGATAAATGATTTGTCCAAAACAGCCACAGCCCCTAGTCCCCGGCAGCCCCGCTATCCCTGGCTCCGGCAGCGGTTATGGTAACGGCGGGGCAGGGGGTGTCAAGAATCTCCGGAAGAGATTCCGCTGCCAACCCCGACGACTAGACCTGGCAACCTATAACGCACGCACTTTGAGGGCTGACGAAAAGATGATTGAGCTGGAAGAAGCAGTGAGCAAGTTGCGTTGGAATATTATAGGATTATCAGAAGTCCGAAGAGAGGGGGAGGACTCCATAATCTTGAAATCTGGCAACTTGTTTTACTACCGGGAGGGCGATCAGCAATCTCAGGGTGGTGTCGGATTCATCGTCCACAAGTCCCTCGTCAACAATATTGTACAAGTCCAGAGTGTGTCGAGTAGGGTAGCATACCTTATACTCAGAATCACCAAACGGTATTCGTTGAAGGTAATACAGGTTTATGCACCGACCTCAGCACACCCGGACGAGGAAGTAGAGGTATTATATGAGGATATTTCGAAAGCCATACATGCCTCAAACACCTACTACAATGTTGTGATGGGGGATTTCAACGCAAGACTGGGTGAGCGTACAGATTCAGAGTTGAAAGTGGGGCAATTTGGTTATGGGCAACGGAACCACAGGGGCCAAATGTTGGCCGACTTTATGGAGAAGGAGGGCCTCTATATGATGAACTCCTTCTTCAAAAAGCCGCCACACAGGAAATGGACCTGGATGAGCCCTAATGGTGCCACGAGGAATGAGATAGACTTTATCATGTCAACAAAGCGGCACATATTTAATGATGTCTCTGTGATCAACAGGGTGAAAACCGGGAGCGATCATCGTATGGTAAGAGGCACATTGAATATCAACGTTCAGCTAGAAAGGTTCAGACTGGTAAAGTCTACACTCCGGCCTACTCAAGCCCATATACAAAACCCCGAATGCTTTCAACTGGAACTGCAGAACCGGTTCGATTGCCTCGCAGATTGCGACACAGTGGACGATGTGAACAACAGGCTGGTGGAAACTGTCCATACGGTCGGGTCCAAGTTTTATAAGACTCACCGTAAAAATGGATTAAGGAGGTTTTCAACCCATACACTCAAGCTCATGGAAGAGAGACATGAGATGAGACTACAATCTTCAGTGGACGCGTCCGCCTATAGGAGGATTAATAGGCAGATCTCTAAATCACAGACACGTGACCTGCGGCACTTCAATACGGAGCGCATTAAAAATGCAATCGAGCAAAAGAGAGGCTCTAAAGTGTTCGCGAGAGATCTGTCTATCGGACAGTGTCAGCTGATGCGACTGAAGACGGACAATGGTAGTCTCATTTCTTCTAAACCTGAGATATTGGGTGAGGTTGAAAAGTTCTATGGTCAGTTGTACACCACAACACAGAAGCCTGTTGAGAATTTGGCCAAGGATCCAAGAGCTAAATTAACCCGACACTACACTGAAGACATCCCGGACGTCAGCCTATATGAGATAAGGTGGGCTCTCAAACAACTTAAGAATGGCAAAGCGCCAGGTGATGATGGAATCACAGCAGAACTCCTGAAAGCGGGTGGAAAACCAATACTTAATGTCCTTCAGCGATTGTTCAATTCTGTCATTCACCAAGGCATAACACCAGAGGCATGGCACAGGAGTGTGGTGGTTTTGTTCTTCAAAAAAGGTGACAATACCTTGCTGAAGAACTATAGACCCATCTCGCTGTTGAGCCATGTCTACAAGTTGTTTTCAAGAGTCATCACGAATCGTCTCTCTAATAGGTTTGACGACTTCCAGCCTCCCGAACAAGCCGGTTTCCGGAAGGGCTTTAGTACCATAGACCACATCCATACATTGCGGCAGATTGTACAGAAGACCGAAGAGTACAACCGGCCACTTTGTTTAGCATTTGTGGACTATGAGAAAGCCTTTGATTCGGTGGAAACTTGGGCTGTGTTGAGGTCACTGCAGAGATGCCGAATCGACTACCGGTACATCAAAGTACTGAAATGTCTGTACGAAAACGCCACCATGTCAGTCCGTATACAGGACCAGATTACGAGGCCGATCCAACTGCAGCGAGGAGTACGGCAGGGAGATGTGATCTCTCCGAAGCTGTTTACCGCAGCGTTGGAAGATGTCTTCAAGCTTCTGGATTGGAACGGACTAGGCATCAACATCAATGGCGAGTACATCAATCACCTTCGGTTTGCTGATGATGTAGTCGTAATGGCAGAGACTCTGGAAGACCTCGACACAATGCTCAATGACCTTAGCAGAGTTTCTCAACAGGTAGGCCTACGTATGAACATGAGCAAGACGAAGATTATGTCGAACGCTAATGTTCTGCCTTACCCAGTAATCGTTGAGAACTCTGCACTGGAAATTGTAGACGAGTATGTATACCTGGGACATACGATCCAGTTAGGTAAGTCCAATTTCGAGAAGGAGGTCCGCCGCTGAATTCAGCTCGGGTGGGGAGCGTTTGGGAAACTCCGTGACATCTTTTCGTCCAAAATCCCTCAGTGCCTGAAGACCAAAGTTTTCGAACAGTGCGTGTTGCCAGTGATGACTTACGGCTCTGAAACATGGTCGCTCACTATGGGCCTCATAAGAAGGCTCAGAGTCACTCAACGGGCGATGGAGAGAGCTATGCTGGGAGTATCTCTACGTGATCAAATCAGAAATGAGGAGATCCGTAGAAGAACCAGAGTTACCGACATAGCTCAGCGAATTGCGAAGTTGAAGTGGCAATGGGCGGGGCACATAGCTCGGAGAACCGATGGACGTTGGGGTCCCAAGGTGCTGGAATGGCGACCTCGCACCGGTAAACGTAGCGTTGGTCGACCCCCAACAAGGTGGACAGACGACATCAAACGTGTTTGGTTACCAACATTTAAACGTAAGATAAACATATTGGTTTCTGTTGCAGAGCTATACGAAATAAGTCCGTACGCACAGTTCGCGATTGGTTTTCGTACGTTCGGTCATGTCGACAATCAGGAGGTACCCACTCGAATGCATCTTCCTGGTAACAGCAAAGCTAGATATGACAGTGGTAAGTTTTATTTCTTTCCCTCATTATTTTCTTAGAAAGAAAAAGTTTTTATTTGGCGTGATATAAATATTGTACATAACCTAATTTGACCTTATGTTGTTATCAATTAAAATTCTAAATTCTAAATTCAAATAATCTTTATTCAAATAGTCCTTTAAAAGGCACTTTTGACGCGTCAATAATTTACAAAGTAGTGATTTGATGGTGATAACTACATTCGTAAACTTAAAACTAATGTTATGAGGGTTCCAAACGCGCCCAAATAAAGGCAACCCACTCAGAATTAGCCACAGCAAGCCGCAGCGCTGGTTTTCAGTGGGAGCCTAAGTATTGGCAATTTTATTGCACTACTCTACTGTACATTGTATGTAATAGTTTGCTTCCCAAAAACCATTTCTTCGATGTTTGTTTGTGATTTAGTCCTAAAGTTCGTCATAATCGGTAGATCTGAGCGTAAAAAGCTAATAATAATAATGAAAGAATAAACAAACAGATTCTTTCGCGTTAAATATTAACTGTACTATATGATTATAAGAAAAAAAAAATATTTGTTAAATAATCTCTGAAACCTAACAGAACCTATTTCATTTTATTTTTATGTTTAGAAAGCTACTTTATACTGAAAAAATTTGGTAATAATATGTATAGATTATACAAATTCATATGAGAGGATAAATTTATAAATAAGAGATATGTCCTTTCCAAATGGCATGTTCAATTTATTATCATTTTTATGTTATCAGAGACAAGCTTTCAAATGAGATCAGAATCCGAAGAAAGCGATTGCGTATCACGAACAACCACGTTGAAAAGCGCACCAAGAAGTAAGTACTCGTATAAATTCATCATGTTTTTAAAACTTTCTATCTCAAGTAAAACAATTGAACAGGCATTTTTTTACTATTCCTCTGTTAGTTATAAAGTTCAAACCTATCTTACCACAATGATTGATATCAAATATACTAGTAGAAAATATTCTAAGCCCCTAATATGACCGAATAAGTTAACTGACGTCACATAAAATTTAGCGTTAATCTATTATATTTGTATGGAGTTGTTAAATTATGATATTGTTAAATTAGGGCCTTGCATATAAAATGACACGTACCTAAGTTGTAATAAAATACACTAAAGCATTAATATCACTGATGATACTCATTTTGTGAAAGTAAACTTTTTATAATAACTGTCATAATGGAATTTATAGTTCATAATATAACATAAATTGTTCTGCCATTTATTATTTATTTTCAGAAGCCTGCCGAGTACCTCATCACAGGTAGCCAACGAAAATCATAAATATAAGTGACAGCAAAAACTAGTCAGTTTATTTAAATGGTTGTGTTCTTTTTGTTACCAAATTAAATATGGATAAACTCTAGTTTATAAACCGTTACGTAAATATATACATATATTTTTAAATCCATCTGTCTCAAACTCATTTTTATTTCAAATATAATCACTTCAGTTATATAGGTCGTATAATACAGGGTTTATTTTCAAGAATCTGGAATTACTTTCAATTTAGGATTTGGAGAGTAGTTCCAAGAAGTAACATGGATAATATTATTACATAAGTCACAGTTGTTAGGAGAATACTTCGACTAAACTAAAAAATCCTGATTTTAAAAATCTCAATGCCACTCGCTATCCAATGCATTCATTGATCTGGAAGTCAACTGAGTGTTTCTATTATTAGGAATTTTTCATCGATTAGGTACTTTAGTATGTGAACTACACCACAAATTGTGAAAATCGAACACCTTTTATATTTACCGATACTTAAAAATCTCAAAGTTCGAAAAGTAATCCTGTATTTATTTATTTCCACATAGGAATTTTAGTATTATCACAGATATAATTATGTAAATA
Source organism: Lasiommata megera (assembly GCA_928268935.1). Lineage (NCBI taxonomy): Eukaryota > Metazoa > Arthropoda > Insecta > Lepidoptera > Nymphalidae > Lasiommata > Lasiommata megera. The sequence goes on along the minus strand of OV743314.1, from coordinate 11,827,680 downwards.
ACTTATAACTACTTAGATCGCAATTAATAGCCATTTAATTTCAGTTTTATAATTGTTCGTTAATAAGCAATAACAGTGTTTTATTTATGCTCCAAACTTTCTACAATTACTTACATAGTGTTTTTAAAACACATAAGTAACATCACTAAATAATCACTGCCGAAATTTTAAATATAAACTTACATGTGTTTTTTTTTATTATAATATTTTATTAACTCTTAATGTTTTTGTATAATATATTTTTTTCTATGTCATGCTCGTTTATCTAGTCAAAAGATACTTAATTGTGACAGAATTTTGTAAAATATTATAGAGGCGATATAAATATCTGGTAGAGGTTAATTGTGCTTCTATAGATATTGTTGTAGTGAAAATTAATATTTATCTTCAAAAAGACTGATTGTTTAATGTTTGTTTATTATTAATTCAAACTTGTAAATCTTCGATTTACTAGAAATAAAATTTCGAAAATATAAATGTTAGAACATGACATTATTGTGTTTTATTTGTATAGATTTATACTATCCAATCCTCCTTTGTTAAGTCGTTCCATTTTTAACCGAATATATTTTTCCTTTTAGACTAACCTTTACAGTATTTGGTAATCGAACTAAACTATATCCTCCGTCAGGTTATGTGAAAATAACCAACTGCATGCCAAAATAATGCTATTTTTCTTCTAAGAGTATATATATAAAACATTTTGTGTCCATCTTAACACATATAACTTTATTTTTATATTAATTTTATTTATTCAGTCATTACACAAAATAATTCCCTTCAAAGATCCATATCTAACAGAGGGTAGAAGTCGTTTGGAACGCTCTTGATAGTGTAAGTAAATGCTAATATTTTCAGTTATTTCTAACTGAAAATATTATGATGACGATATACAACTACTGATGTATCATCAAACAACACGACAATCTGATGTTTTTTTTCTTTCGGAAACCAATAGGGTTAGCACAGCTAATAGACAGCTATTAGCTGTGCTAACCCTATTGGTTGCCACAGCGTAACCGGGCTGTTTAGCAAGCTTCGGAAAGAAGCTCAGCTGCCAGAAGAAATTTTGAGCCCTAGGTATCGAAAAAACTAAGGGAACGTCTGCCTAAGGGCACCTCCTGTGAGGCCGAACCTCGGCTTTGGCAAAGTTTCGATTAACGGGAGGGTCGGACAGACGGACAATATGATGTGAATCCATCTATAAGCATACCATATTAATAAGTAAAAGATATCAATTATATGAAGTTATTAAATGCCCATTAACGCTGAAGATAGAAGAAAAGAAGTTACAATCGGCAAAACTCAAGCGTACGTACACATAAGTCGAGGGCTCCGAACTTTCAACTTTATCGCTCACCTCCAGACCTGAAAAAGTTTTCATATAAAATCAGTTTGAAAACTGCCGTTTTGTTCGAAGTGCGCATTCAACCGGAAAATTGGCTGGAAACTTGCTCTAAGATGGGTAGATAATGAAACTACTTTCCGGTTTTTCTTCTACTCTGTAGTGGAGATTTGATACTTAACTACTCCGTAATGCATTTAGTTATAGTAAGAGCGCGTCTTCACGTGGAACCCACTTTCATAAAAGAGTGGGCTACTAGTATGTAAATTTAATTATTGCATGACATGACACTTTGCTATACTTTGCTTAGTGGTGTGTGGGCTGTTCTCCAGCTAGGTGACCTCCAGCGATGACCTCCGAAAAGTGGCAGGCATCGACTGGATACGAAAAGCTGCAGACAGAATGAGTTCGCGCTGCTTCAAAGAGACCTATGTCCAACAGTGGATTAATATTGAATGATGACGATGATGATGAAACTTTGCTAGTAGTTATATTTCCTACCGAGAAATTCAGCTAGTTATCACCTTACAGACGAAGACTTTCCAAGACATTTTGCGTTCTGGCTCGATACCGAAGACGTGTTTGCAATCGCTGAAACTTTATAGAGGTATGTTTTTAATATAATAATACCATTTTGCTTACTGCATCAGCACTTTCCATATTAGATATATGGAAAGTGCTGATTTAATTAATCTAGCCTAGATGTCAGGATATCTCAAAATTTATAAATATAATATACATAGATTGCCACGAACCACGTAGAATTTTTACAATTTATTTACAAAACCTGAGAAACGTCTGTTTACAAACGTCTACCGACAGGTGAAGAAGATCGCTTGTCCTATTCAATAAACCTTTTTTATCCTGCTATCAAGTCAGCAGTACAAAGCTTCCTCGTGGTGCTCTTTTAATATTTTTAGCACCAAGAGTAGAAGCCTATTGTTAAGAGGCTTAAGAGCGATACAATATGATATTACTTGATATTAATAATTTTATTTTTTATTTTTGTTACTATGTGTGTTAACTGAAAACAACGCACAAAAACAACTGAACGCATTTTTTTTATACACTACAATTTAGCCCTTGACGGCTAACTCACCTGGTGGTAAATTATTACTCTGTCTAGGATGGTAGCGGGCTAACTTGTTAGGAGTATGGTAAATCCACGCTCCTAATTGGTTTCTTCGGGGCATCGTGCCGGAACGCTAAATCGCTTGGCGAAACGTCTTTGTCGGTAATAATTGTAATTTTGGAATCGCAAAAAAAATTATACCTTTATTTAATTATACTCAGGTTTTAGTGTTTTCTTTATTTCAAACAATAACGTTTTTTTGGTACATCGATATCATTATACATTTTTTATCAATTTGACTCATAAATCCAATAAATGCATAAAAAAATGTTGTATCAGTTCAGCTTTTGCCACATTTTTTCGAAGATTTAGTGAATATTATAGGAGGACTTGAAAAAATGCTAGGAGTTTAAGTTCCACATACCTTGCCTACATCGCTTCTGGAGGGGATGCGTAAATGCGTTTCCCAGAGATAAAAAAAAAGTTTATCTAATAATTGGATTATACATAGTTTACTGGTTAAATACTATGCTTTGATTCTGATGATAACGACGGATGCCTAATGCTCCTTCAAAATTGGACACACAGCTATTTATTATGTCAGCGATATTTTTTCTCACAGGATTTTATTAAAGATGTTAATATACAAAGACGGAGTCTCACGTCCTTAATTAAATGGGCGAACGTTAGTAAAGTATCAAATACCTTCTTCAAAATAAACATCGAATCAGATCAAAGACTCAATTTCATGTTCATTAGAGTTAATACATTTACGAAGCGTTCGAAGGCAAGTAACGGAAAAAGAAAACACGTAAGGAAGCATCTGGAACCTTTTCCTAAAATTAAGCTATCGATTTAACCGTTCTGAAGTATCCAATTTGCCACTCGAGTGCGTTTTCATCTTTTCATCTGAGGCACCGTGAAATATTAGATAGGTATTCCTTCTTAATGGGCGAGCGTATCATCGTCCACTATGAGTATGACGACACCTTAAATAATGATATCATTAAACTTTTAATACAATTGTTCCTCTACGATTCCGGTACTTTGAGAAAAATGTAGAACACAAAACAGTTTTTTTTTTTTCCTAAAATTAAGCTATAGATTTAACCGTTCTGAAGTATCAAATTTGTCTAGTTGAGCATACGCTCATGCATTATCATGTTCAACCCATTGCCGGCTCACTACAGAGCACGGGTCTCTTCTCAGTATGAAAAGGGTTTGGCCATAGTCCACCCCGCTGGCCATGTGCGGATTGGCAAACTTCACACGCCTTTGTGAACATTATGGAGAACAGGCAGGCAGGTTTCCTCACGATGTTTTCCTTCACCGTTGAAGCAAGTGATATTTTGATTGCTTAAAAACGCACATACGAGTAACTCCGAAAGTTAAAAGTAAGTGCCCGGGTTCGAACTCCCAACCTCTGATTAGGAGGCGGACGTCCTAACCACTAGGCTATCACAGCTTCATGCATCACAGAAATATCACTAAATGGATTTGCATACAAATTACATAATATTGCATACGTTCGCATCTCTCATAATAATCATCATTCATAATAATGCACAAATAATCGACTACTTGCGATAGCTTATACGTAATTCGGAAGCCATAGTCATATACAGCATCATTTGATTTTTTATCTTTTGATTACTTCACGAGAATTCCAGGCATAAGTTTTAGTAAGCCAATCTCAACCAATCAATCAATCAATCAGCCTTTAGACGCCCACTGCTGGACATAGGCCTTTCCTCATCCACCCGCCACCAGCGATCCTTTTCAGGTCGTCGGTCCAGCGAGCAGGAGGTCGTCCTACGCTAATCTAAATAAACACAAATATATTTTAACCATTGCCCAAAATTTATATATAATTTTGGCAGGGTGTTCTAGAAACGCCCTCACGGGTTTCTGGTTCAGGTACTAAACACACCAAAGCCAATGCATAATATTAATTTACATCCGTCTCAACTTTCCTGATATTTACTGAAGGAGATAAACTATACCTACTTAGGATAGCAATATAAACTCAAAGCAAGCAATTAAACTACACCGACGACAGATTAATTATTTGTTTGTAAAACAAACTTCAGCTGGCTTCCACGAGTAATATGGATTGTTGATTCGAGTATCCTCCTGCATTTTGATTTATGTTGATATGGTTATGATTTGAGCAGAATTAGAATTGTGAATTTATATTAACTCGTAAGATTACTTTGAATGAATGAATACATAAGTGAATACACCTTTATTGTTCACCAAAGTGCAGAAAAAAATAACTGTGGAAGCAAAACAAAAAAGTATACAATGATACAATTATATAGTAAATAATAAAAAGACATAGCTAAGAAAAAGCTACCGTTTTATTTTCACATTTAGGAAATTCCGATCGATTTGCAACCTACTTTTTCTATTGGTATATTTTTTATTTTGTGTGTTTTTTACGCGTCGACTCCAAACGTGACACCGATAGAACAACGCCGTTTCTGGCGGGTTATGTGGGACGCCCTGGCGGCTAGAGTGATGATGAGAATACTACCACCACAACAACCCAGCGATCCCTTCGTCTGGTGGATGGGTCACGGGAACGTTCGCACACTCGTCCGCAATAATTTTGCTCTATATTTTTTTCTTTTTATACACTACAAGTTAGCCCTTGACGGCTATCTCACCTGATGGTAAGTGATGATACAGTCTATGATGGTAGCGGGCTAATCTGTTAGGGGTATGGTAAACCCACACTCCTAAATGGTTTCTACGCGACATCGTGCCGGAAAGCTTAATCGCTTGGCGACACGTCTTTTTCGGTAGGGTGGTAACTAGCCACGGCCGAAGCCTCCCACTAGACCAGACTCGAGCCGGGAATCGAACCCAGGACCTCACACTTTATAATTTGACAGCGCATGCACTGCACCACGGAGGTCGTCAAAACTACGCACAAAACTACAATAATTAAATACACGTGACATAAAGCAGTTATTAATGATATATGTGCGTGATACACGAGAGTGTATAATATATTTGTATTTATTATTTAATTTCAATTATAAATAACTACCTATTATCAACTTATTCCTTTAATAGGATGATTTGAGGAGGAAAAAGAGGAGGTCTTTGTTTCATAGAGAAAAGGGCCTTCTTTTCTTTATGCAACGAAATACCGTGTTAGCGATTGCCAACACGCCAATAATTATAATTGTTGCTGGAACGTTTGTGTTCTTAAAGTTTTTAAAACATCTAGAAAAGGGGGTTTTAGGTTAATTATATACAAGGCTAAAAGCAAATTTCTTCACCAGGTACTTCAACAGTTGATTTAGAATGTCAATAAATAAAGAGATCTAGTCATCAATTTGAACGTATGCTTTTTGATTGCAAATTGGAGAAAAATAAATGTTCAAGTAGCAATTAGAAATCTCTTAAGTCACTCCGATAGTACTCGGTTTTGCCTCATACTTCCAATGCGCTACGAACGTCAAAGGCGTGTGAAGTCTGCCCATCGGCACAATGGGCAGCGAGGTGGACTATGGCAAAACCCTTCACACATTGAGAAGAGACCCTTGCCTCTGTAGTGAGCCGGCTATGAGTTGATCATGATGATACAATCGTGCTAACAAATTATTGTTAACAAATTAGTGTAGTGGTTTATATCGCATACACAACACTACTTGTATGTAATCGAACATCTGATGTTTAACATCGTAGCCACGTTAGCTGAACTAACTTTATATTAGTAATAGTTGAGAAGTTCCAAAGTTCTTAAGTGGAACAATTGTGTTGCTATATACATTCGATTAATAATGTATTAGATCTGCAGTCTCAAACCAAATCGAACAGAAAAGTGTCGGGATTTTCCATCGTTCTGAGGGTTTTTGGTTGACTGGTTAAAAATTTAGCCCCTCACTAATAATAATTGGTATAATTGTTGTATTAATTTGGTATAATTGTTGTAATAATTGGTATAATAATAATTGTTGTACATTTATTGTCTTTTTTCTTCTTCTTTCGGATTGTTAAATTACAGTTAAAACAGACAGGAAATATCAGTGTAAACTATTGTCCAGCTATATAAATTTAATAGGTCAGGCCGAAAGAATATACTATACTAATAATTTCTTATTCCCACAAGATTTTTTTAAAGCTTTCATATCCATTGAACATGCAGGCCAATCAACAACATAGTCGAATTGGATTTGTTAAAAAAAAAAAAACACTGAGGTACAAAGGCAGACCTTTTTTAATGGGTCCTGAAAGATACCCGTTGGCTATGGCTTTCAAATTATTTATAACTATTACAAACACAATTACATGGGCAAGTAATATTTGAACAAACATTACAAATATTGTTATTGTATATTCCATAAATTAAGAACCGATATTGAATATAATTGTTATATATTTCTCGAATTAGGAGTATCCAGTTCTTGCAATGACAAATGGTGCAATATGGTAATAAGGTTGCAAGATTCCGCGGAAGCTCGAAAAAAACGACGAAAAGGATGCAATTGTATTAATAGACGACCACAAATTTTGAGGATTAGACGAAGAAAATACATTCAAGTTAGTTCCTATATATAACATCGCCTGAATGTACTGTGTACAGATACATTCGTAAAATAGCAAACCAGTATTCTACACCGCGTCATCATGATCAACCCATTACCGGCTCACTACAGAGCGCGGGTCTCCTCTCAATATGAGAAGGGTCTTGGCCATAGTCCACCACGCTGGCCATGTGCGGATTGGCAGACTTCACACGCCTTTGAGAACATTATGGAGAACTCTCAGGCGTGCAGGTTTCCTCACGATGTTTTCCTTCACCGTTCCTACACCGCGTAAATTTACTAAATTTACAGCCAGTTAAATTCAATCACTGAGGGGAGGTACAATTTTGGACTGGTTCTCCGTTGGATATATTTAGGACATGCGGACGCGGGTTTGTTGCCTCCGTTTTGGTAATATCTTAAAAACGCCCACGACATCTTTCGTTAGCACGAAATTTCGCTCGTTGGTAATGTACACTTAAACCATGTCTCCGATATTGAGTGATGGAATTTCACACGTTATAACTCTTATAAATTTGCGCTTTCCAAATATCTGTTATAAAAATATAGTAGCATTTTGGATACTGTAATTTCCTGTAAATTTAGTTGGACTGACCTGTAGTAGTGTTTCGTTATTCTAAAGACTATATTACTAGATCCTTATTATTAATAGATCCAAGGCTGTATCTATCAATATATGCTGTATAAATGTACCTTGAACACTTGTGTGCGAAATTGGTTTTAGGTGAGTAAACGTTTTAATCTTCCTGGAGAGTGAACAGGTTTGGATTTTTTTTATATTGGTCAAGCTCTAGTTTTAAAATTATATTTTATTTCACATGAAACTGTAATTATTATATTATTCTGCTATGTATATGGAAGCCCAGTGGTTAGGATGTCCGCCTCCTAATCAGAGGTCGGGGGTTCGAAACCGTGCACGCACCTCTAACTTTTCAGAGTTATGTGCTTTCTAAGCAATTAAAATATCACTTGCTTCGATGGTGAAGGAAAACACAGTGATGAAACCTGCATGCCTGAGAGATCTCCATAATGTTCTTAAAGACGTGTGAAGTCTGCCAATCCGCATATGGCCAACGTGGTGGACTATGGGAAAACCCTTCTCACATTGAGAGGAGATCCGTGCTCTGTAGTGAGCTGGCAATGGGTTGATCATGTTGATGATGATGACTGCTACAACCATTTAAAACAAGCTCCCTGCTTCATCGTGCGGCTTTACTAAATTACTTATGTATCTAGAATTACCTATATGGAAATATACCTACGTATGTACATTGAATTGGGTTGACGATATTAAATCTTTCTGCTGTGTGGAACCTTCCTTATAAAGCCTATGATGTATTCAAGCAAACTTTTATTTGAAAATGTTTAATGTAACAACTATTTACAGCTATTGTGCAATATATTTTTTTATATTACAGAAATGTACATGTCGAGACAATAAAGCTCAAGTTGCAATTCCTTTATATAGTGATACTACAGCTTATTGTGCACCAATAGCTGATAGTAAATCGAGATGTACCAAGATCAAGCAAAAAACCAATTGGTGTTCACGTGGTACAAACACATGCTGCCAATTGACTCAAGACAAAGAAATTCAAGGTGTGAGCGAAGCTAAACAAATTTGTGGTCCGATGGAGAATATAAGCAAGAATATTTGTAGATTTACTGTTGATGCTTATTTTGTTTAACACTAGTTTTTTGTTCCTTCTTTACAAGAAAGTTTTTTCAGACTTTAATAAAATATTTTGAGGACTTTTCTTATTTCGACTTTGCATTACCGTATCAACAGCTTTTTAGTATTATGTATAGGTTTTTTTTAGTGTCGCTGTGATAGTTTAATAGTTAGGACGTCCTCCTAATCAGAGGTCGGGAGTTTGACCCCGGGCACGCACCTGTAACTTTTCGGAGTTATGTGCGTTTTTAAGCAATTAAAATATCACTTGCTTCGACGGTGCAGGAAAATCATCTCGAGGAAATCTGCACGCCTGAGAGTTCTTCATAATGTTTTCAAAGGAGTGTGAAGTCTGCCAATCCGCATCCAATCCAGCGTGGTGGACTATGGCCAAACCCTTCTCATATCAGAGGAGACCCGTGCTCTGTAGTGAGCCCAGAATGGGTTAATCATGATGATGATGATGATGTTAGGTCTTTGTTTATCCCCCTGTTTTCAATAAGTTTTTATTGCATAGATGGGTAGTCAACAAGTAAAAACACGGGCGGCGTTTGAAGTCAGACTGCCGTGAACTTCAAACTAGCACAAAACACTGTTAGTGCTTTGTTATACAAAGTATAAACTTCTAGAGGTAAAGACCACTTTAAGTCGGTAACAGTTGTTAAAGATAAAGAAGTAGATCATTTAAGAATTATAATTATTTTAATTCCTATGATATAATGCATTTTTATCAGTAAGGCGTAAGACTTAAAATACAACTCTGTCGCCTAGTCGTATAGACGTCCTTATTTTACGTAAGCAAAAAGAAAAATAACTGCATACTTATAATAATATGCAATAACTTATCACTAATAGTGATATCTTCCAGGCAACCTATTCGACTAGAGCCAGTGAGCAAACAGTTAAATGTTTCGGCGGCCTCAGTGGCGCAGCGTGTGCGCTGTTACATTTAAAAATTGGCGGTCCTGGGTTCGATTCCCGGCTCCACTCTGGTCTGCAGAGACTTCGGCCCTGACTACCTACCGATAAAAACGTGTCGGCAAGCTGTGTAGCATATCGACACGTTATCGCGTATAAACCATCTTAGACTGCATCATCACTTACATCAAAGTGAGATTGCCGTCAAGGGCTAACTTGTAGTGAACACAAACTCGACGATAAAATCTGATCAATTTTTATTTATTGTTATTTGCATAGTAAAGATTTTGAACAATGTAGTTGACTTAATCATAACCTTGACACAAAATTCTTTAAACTGAAATAAGTGGCTTTGTAAATAAAGAAATAATATATTCGTATCTCTACAATTTTTGGAAGAGATTATAAAAATAATTACCATTACTGGTGAACGACGAATCGGGATAAACCTGTCTTTAAAAATAAATAAATACCAGGAATAAGTTGGTTTGGATTCGTCTTATTTCATTTACTTAGTAACTAATTAATACAATTTAAATAATGGCCTAACGAACGGTAGCATTTTTGTTTTTATTAAGGTGGGAGGAATTCAGAAATTATGAAATAAAACAGTTTATATTCAAGAAAATATGTACGAAGACAGCTAAATTGTTATTACGAGCGTTAAATAATTATTCTCAGAAGTGTTAGGGCTTAAGGCAAATTGCGTAATTCAAAAGCGCTACTTCAAATAAATTATGAAATTACCTAAAATAACTTTATTTTCCATGAAATCTTCCGTACACTAAACATATCTATATACATTTTGATATTCTTCATCACCATCATGATCAACCCATTTCCGGCTCACTACAGAGCACGGGTATCCTCTCAGTATGAGAAGGGTTTGGCCATAGTCCACCACGCTGGCCATGTGCTGAATGGCAGACTTTACACGCCTTTAAGAACATTATGGAGATCTCTCAGGCGTGCAGGTGTTTTCCTTCACTGTTAAAGCAAGTGATATTTTAATTGCTTAAAAACGCACAAAACTCCGAAAAGTTAGAGGTGCGTGCCCGGGATCGAACCCGCGACCTCTGATTAGGAGGCGGACGCCCTAACCACTGGGCTATCACAGCTTTGATATTCTTACTAAAACTTTTTATCTTTGCAATGAAACGTAACAGTGTCTTTCAAGAGGTAATAATAAAGGTATCCACGAGTTCAATTGTTATGACGATATCGCATGTTTCAAAAACAACATCGATGCTGTATGCAGCAAATGTACTCAGAAATTGTAAGTTGCAGCAAAAGTGTAAATTATTTTCCACTAGCATTATTTTTTAATGCTAATCTTGAGGCGTAATAGGGATCTAACTATCAATTCACTACGTGAGTAGCTCAAGCAATAAAGGTACAGAAACTCGTAGAAGCAAGATATATATTAATATGGTTATTATTAGTATTATATATATTTGTTTATTTCAATGTATATATTTAGCACCACCTTCCTTTTTCCGTATCTCTATATCTTCTACATATTTGGTTGCCTGGAAGAGATCGCTATGTAGCGATGAGGCCGCCAAATTGTATACTACTGTTTTTGTTATTTTTCTGTCTTTTTTAGTTTTATTTTTCCTTTTTCGTGGTGTACAATAAAAGTGTGTAAATAAATAAATAAATAAGCGAGCAATCAATCATAATCTTTTTCCAAATCATCCTTTAAAGCCACGTTTGACGGCTCAATAATTTATATAGTAGTGAGTTGATGGTTCTAACTACATTTATTAACTTAAAAGTAAAGCGATGCAGATTATAAAAAAGGTTTAATTACAATGACACTTTATATAAAAAGGATTTAATGTAAATGAAACGATTGAACTTTAAAAAAAAAATTGGTTGTACAAATACATTAATATTTTTTTTTATTGTGGTCCTTGAATGTAAAATTTTGACAAATTTGGTTTTCCTACTAAGCCGTCATACACATAGGCATAGAATTTTATACCTTAATTCTCGCCGGAATATAGTAATATATCAAATCACTGACCGGAAGGTTCCCGGGCGTTTGATCGGGATAAAAAGAGTCTTTTTGGAACCCTCGTAGCTTTAGTTCTGAGTAAACGAATGAAGTTATTACCACCACCTCAAAGATCTAATCATCTCCCAAAATAATGAAAAATATAACATGTATGAATGCTTCATAGATGCCGATACTAGGTTCACATGAATAAAAAATTTTTGAGCTTAATGTTACCATTTGTCAGAACTTTTGTGACACATTTTTATACTATTTGTTTGGTTTACGCCACCAAGTCTTTGTGTCATAATTTAGCTATACTTAATGTTATAAATGGGAAAATGATTTTTTGTTTATTTTTGGGTTGGAATCAAATAAAGATTTCTTTAAAGGATCTACCATACGCATTTAATTAAGTGAGATTGGCCGTTTGAGATCAATTCCACCCTAAATTGAAGATAGAAACAACCAACAGATAAGACAATTAAGGTAATTTGTTGAAATAAAGACCACTTTGCGCACTGCGCGTATTTGAATATAACTTTAAAAAAGCACAAAAAACATACTATGACAAAAATTTATACGTTAAGTCACGAGCCATTTTTATTCTTTATTTTTTAATTACAGAAGACAACATATCACAGTGATTCACATTGTAGTACTCGAATAAAGCTAAAGAAAATTATTGAAAAAATAGAGTATTAAAATACTAATTTAATACAACTTATAAAGCAAAAAATATATATACTATACTATAGCACTCACAAATAAATTTATGGACATACTAACGTCAGAAATAATCGTAATTTACATCATAAAACAAATTACCGAAAGTAATGCGTTCCTAAAAAAGGAAGTAACTTTCACTTTAGCGCAAAGAAAAATAACATAGTGGTTTCAATGAAAGTCGAAAACGTTAAGAGATACAAATTTTACCAGCGTAGTCTTACTTCATCTATGATACTAAATATCTTCCGTATAAAGCATTGCCTTCCTGATGCCAACATAGCATGTGCTACATTGCAAACCGTTAATAATAAAAAATAATAAATAAAAATTAACCTAGAAACTTAGATAACTTAAGGTAACTAACTAGCAATGCAAGCAAAATAAATGAGAAATATAATCCTTAATCAATATGACATAAATTTTAACTATTTATTGGTGTCTTCACAAAATAAGTTATTTTAATGCCATATTTTATAAATATCGGTGCAGTAGTTGAGATGATCCTATCCTATGTTATAAGTGAAAAATCAACCGGGATATATAGGTAGAAATAGAAAAGACTGTTTTATTAACAAACTCCATTGATCATTTCCCGTAGTGGGAATTTGGCTTAATTCAATTAAAATCTTCCAAGGCTTATTGATCACGAAAGCAATTAAGCTTATGTTGCCTCCCGGCGTTAATTACGCTTAAATAATATAATGAACTCAATTAATTTATAACAGCCGCGTAATTCCTCTAAATTGTTAATTCATTGTGTGAGGAAATCACTGGACAAGTGCGTGTTAGAAAACGCATAAGATTGAGTTCCATTTACCTTTAAATAAAATCAGGTATTATAGAAGCAGAGTGTTTTAAAATGAAAAATCAGAAAAATAATTCAATTAAGCTCATGAGATATAGTAAAACTTTTTTTTCGTAATTTTCAGCCTAATGTTTCACAGCACTCTACTTTTACAGTTAGAGATAGAAGAACTTAGATTTAACTACCGGACCATCGAGAAATATTAATGTTGTATTATAAAAACCTTGGCGCCTTATTGATTTCCCTTATTATTGGACCAGTATTACCCGTAATATCATCCCTAAAAATATTACTGCCCAAATATTTTTAAATGCGTTTAAACACTCCAATGGCATCGAATCATTATTAATTACTGTACGCATGATAAAGCTCCGAAAATATCACAAATTGATATAAAATTGCATGTGCTTACAGAAAATAAATGGCCAGAAATCGTCATATAAATCAGATTACGGATAATCCTGAGTGGACCGAGACTGTTTCTCTTGGTAATTAGTGTTCAACCAAACAGAGAATCTAATTTCAACTTGGTCTACACACGAAAGTAATTACATCTAGCAGCCCCTACATTTGTTAGGCACTTGTCTGTGGTGACGTTAATAGTTCATATACATAATGTGTGAAGCCAGTATTTTCATGCAAATATGGGCTTTGCATATTAGATGTTTTCCGATATAAAAAATGTCCTTACCATCACACAGACATGGGATTACAGTTATTGGGTTTAAAATAGCTATTATTATAATGTGTGGTGAATAGTGGTAGACGACGACAAATTTTTTGACGACCTCCGTGACGCAACGCGCTCTCGTATTATAAAGTTGGAGGTCCTGGGTTCGATTCCCGGCTCGAGTCTGGTCTGGTGGGAGACTTTGGCCGTGGCCGTAACTAGTTACCACACTACCGACAATGACGTGTCGCCAAGCGATTTAGCGCTCCGGCACGTTGTTGCGTAGAAACCAATTAGGAGTGTGGGTTAACCATACCCCTAACAGGTTAGCACGCTACCATCATAGACTGCATCATCACTTACCATCAGGTAAGGGGGCTAAGGGGCCACCCCCTTAATAATCCCAAATTCATTGGGGCCAAAACAGATATTTTCCAAAATCCCGGGGTGTTATTTAAAATTCCTTGGCAAACAGCTAACGATTTCGTAAAAATAATCTATTTTATTTATATTTTCAATTCAATATACTCGTATTACAAAACGTGTTCATTACAAAGTATCTATATTGATTTAAATACATAATGAAGCTAAAGAATTTGTATGGTTATATAGCTAGCTGTAAGGGTGGTTTCGCATTTCGGGTAAAGGCCGGAATGTTCACAGAGGAGTATTTCGTTTAATACGGCTAGCAGCTTTTATGTGCGCCAACCAATGAGGCTTCACTCTTTGTGTCTCCGCTCCAAAAGTCCATACAGGACGCGGACGAGTTACCAACGGTGCGTTTACGTGATTCCAGCAATAAAATGAATTTAAAGACTGGATTGTTACCGTCACTTGTCATAAAATGGTACAACCTAAACAACCGTCAATGCTAAGTCATGCAGAGAGAGTAGGCAAGGTCCTAGGTTTCGATTTCTGACGTCATACAGACGTGGTCCTCTTCCACGGACTAAACAGCCAGACCAACAACCGCAATACCCAACATCACCGTAAGTCCGAGCCTCTCAGGAGGCTCCTTAAGAGCGACCTTTTTCCAATATCATCGAGGTCAGGTTCTCACCCTTCAAACGGAGCCTTGTCATTGATACTGTAATACATTACAGGGTTATGTCAATTCGAAGCAGCCTAGACACTGAACCGTATTAAGCGAATTCTCTACCAGAAATCACAGACTGTACAGGAAAAAATATTCGTGCTCTTATTTTATTTTTGTCTGTTTTATAAACTCTATGTATGCAATAAAAACTATCTATCTTAATATAAGAAGTCATGCGATAATATACAATTAAAGGGCCAACAAGCATATTGAATGTAGTCATAAATGTACATTGCTAGTGGTACGTTGTACTGGTTTCGTAATTCGTGGAGCTAACGAAGTAGGAATCGCAAATGAGGCGCGGCTGTCCCGCAAATCTGGGGCATGTTCTCTTTGTAATGTTCAAAGCTACTAAGGTATTACCATTTTTAGGTTATTTCAACAAGATTAAGTACAAATTAGAATCTGACTACTGCTCCTACTATTTGTAGGTCACTATGGAAAAATAGGTCTGTTTATTTTTATTGTACCAATTTTATGCTAGACTTTGGCCATGGCTTCGCTTACATATAGTCTTGCTTACATATTTAAAACTCGAGAACGAGGTGATTTTCAAAAATACTATCTTTATTGGATGCCTTAAAAATACAGTCAGCTAATATAACGTTAATAGTCTAAGTTGGTAGCGGGCTAACCTGTAAGGGTTATGGTAAACCCACACTCCTAATTGGTTTCAACGCGACATCGTGCCGGAACGCTAAATCGTGATATGTCTTTGTCGGTACGGTGGTAACTAGCCACGGCCGAAGCCTCCCTCTTGACCTTGACCAGACTTGAACCCAAGACCTCAATCTTTATAATAGGAGGTCGTTAAAATCGCTTTAGTCATTTAAATGTGAAAGCGTTACAATAAAACAAAGAAACATTCGCAATTTATAATTAGTTACAATAAGTAACTTGTTAAATACCAGCGATTGTCAATGCAAGTTCGCTACAATAGCAACATGGGTCCCAAGCGTGAATTGATGAAGGCCGAGTGCGAGAGAGTGTTACTCTTCCATCTTTCTTGCTCCTGTGCCTTCGGAGGACTTGTGAGCAATGGAAGCGGGGCCGTCCATCACTCACAGTACGGTCCTCAAGTTGGCTAGTGGGCTGTTGTTCTGGCACACCTCTTACTGGCGAAACTGGGCACTTTATGCCCAAGGAGATTCTGCTGCGGCGGACACCCGCTGGTGGAGTTGCGGTTGTATGCGAAAGCTTTCCCGTGGCTCCACCATACAGCGTTGAGAGGAATACGTCGGGGTTTTAATCAGTAGGAGTCTGACATAACCTCTGGGCCTCCCCGTGGCGCAGAGGTATCCATGACGGTTTACCCATGATAAAAAAAAAGCGTGCAGCGTGCATCAGTTCTCCGATATGTGTGCCATTTCTAATTACTTAGCTACTTCTTGACTTTTATCTTACTACGGTTGTCGATAAACAATTACAGTTTCGAAACTGGTTGGACGAGCACACATACGAGCGAATTTTTCAGATCCTGAATCCAAGAACATTTTTAATGCCATCACATAATATGAATGCGCTCACGAAACGAACAACACATTTCATGTGAACGTCACGTGCAGCGCCTTTGTGTTGACAACACAATGTGCATCGGATGTATGACTTTTCAACTCGTTCTGTTGCACCGCGGATATTTTCATGTTGCTGTGTTTGTAGAACTGTCCTACTGAGAGCGTATAAGCATATATACGGGAGTATTCTGCTGATGATTATCTTCTACCGTGTAGACATCATCATCGTCATCATATCAACCCATTGCCGGCTCACTACAGAGCACGGGTCTCCTCTCAATATGAGAAGGGTTTGGCCATAGTCCACCACGCTGGCCATGCGGATTGGCAGACTTCACACGCCTTTGAGAACATTATGGAGAACTCTCAGGCGTGCAGGTTTCCTCACGATGTTTTCCTTTACCGTTGAAGCAAGTGATATTTTAATTTTTTTTAACATTTTTAAACATAACTCCGAAAAGTTAGAGGTTTCCGGATTCGAACCGCCGACCTCTGATTAGGAGGCTGATGCCATAACCACTAGGCTATCACCGTGTAGACATACGCTTCCTTAAAAACAGTCCAATAAAAACACAGAATATTGCATAATATTTCTAGATAGCCAGTGATAAAAAAGAACCCCTAAACTCGTTCCAAAATATTGTTTAATCGGGATTAGAAGTTATATTAAACCATTTCCCCGTTACAAAGCCATAGCGACTAACTCAGTTTTAATGAATAATTTCAATTTGACGCCCGTTAAGTTAGTAACAACTTCCCATTAAGGAGTTTGTAACTCGAAATCTGATTCGAATTATTTGTGACCATCCCAAATAATAGAGGTTGATTTATTTGTTGTTCTGTTTTAATCGTCTTATAATGGTTTAGCGGCTTCAAGCTAATTTCAATTATATTTTCCGATAAAAAGATGAAAATGGAAAACCAATTCCAGTTACAAAACGTCATAACGCTTTTTTGTGCCGTCATATTTCATATTCTTTCGTTATGATTCACCATCAACCGTGATTATTCATACCTGTTGGGTATCCTGTAAATTTTAAAATTTCTCCATATTGTAAAACGTCATAAATGTCAAGATGAATATGTGACCGTTACGAGCAAGTAATACAAAATCAGGGTCTTTTTTGATAAAGTAAAAGAACTGAATCATTACTTGAAAGGACTGTTATTTAGTAGGAAATAGTTGTACCTGGTAAAATAAGTACCTACTTTACATCTTGATCATAATATTAATTTTCCATAGAATAAACCGAAGGGAGTTTAGAGTTTGGGTTTCCAAGGCCTGATTTAAAGATTGTGGATCCCGGAACAGACAATAATATTTCCATAAAGGACATAAGACTAGAAGGAGGTTGAGCCCTACAGGCGTTGTTGTTACAAGCTCGCACTGGAAAGTACAGCGTTGGCAGACCGACATGCAAGACCGTTGATTAAGGAAGTTATTACTAAAGACAAATGTCCAGCAGTTGTTATCTATATGTTGAAATTATAAAAATATCTATAGAGGACGTTTGTTATTTGATATAATACGAAATTTTACACCTAATCTACATTGAGTTTGAAATCTCACAGCATTACATTCGGGTCATTACCAAGTAATTCGAAACGAAACATGGAACCCAAACTTTGGCTAATGACGTCGTTTCACTCTAATCACCAACAACCGTAATGTTACGAGCCCTAATTAAATTTTATAACGCGGTGTAGATGTTAATTGCTACAGATCAAGAACATATGAAATTACCATCTGCTTAAAACAATTGGAAATTATTAATGTATGTTTTAACACCGTTTTGTGTGTATACTTGTATTTTGAGTTTTACTTTAGCAAACCTACGCTTTAAAGCTTTGTTAAAGAAAGTCAAAATATACCAATTTCCAAATCTAATATTCCAGTCCACGATGATATAGTGAGTGATCATGCAGTACAAGATGGTAACCGGATAACCTATTATGCAACCGTTTTTAAAGCCCATACCCATAATTGACTACTAATTGAGATAACAGAGATACGAGTCTGTTATATTTGTACACGGTAGCTAAGTATTGAAAAATAAATACAATTTATTGACATTAATCTATTTTTTTTTTATCTACTACAAGTCCTTAACAATGGAGTGTGCACGGAGTGAAGACATGCGAGCCTCAATGATAATTAATCATAGAGGTTTATCATAAACTTAAATCTAGCCGATGTGGGTATTTTTCAAAGTGTTCTTGCGGCACCATTTTGCCCAGCCGCGAGATCCCTCTATGAACTATTATTAAGAATTTTTAAACGAAATTGAGAGTAGTTTTTAAAATGTATATAATTTAATTAGGCTATTATGGGTCTGGCATAATCTCATGTGAGATTCAAAGACCCCAAAAAAATTAAGAATAAAAAAAAAAGTCCTTAGCGCCAATCTCACCTGATGGTAAGTGATGATGCAGTCTAAGATGGTAGCGGGCTAACCTGTTAGGGTTATGGTAAACCAATACACCTAATAGGTTTCTACGCGACATCGTGCCGCAACACTAAATCGCTTGGCGACACATCTTTGTCAGTAGGGTGGTAACTAGCCACGGTCGAAGCCTCCCACCAGACAAACTCACTAACTAAACTAACTACACTGATAAATGATGAAACATAAATACACCATGTAAAAAAAGGGTTTAGATTATTCAAACATCTTTAGTTCACGTACCCGTGTCTCTATTAGCTTAGCAAATTTTACTTAATATTATTTCTTCATCGTCTAACCCTATGTAAAATAGAGGCCAGTATCTTACTTTATTAATTATCATTTATACTTCTACATAACTTTATTTTATTTTATTATTTTAAATACACTTACAATATACACACAAAAATATACATTTTAGCATACAAAAGTGTCACATTCACCTGTATGCATATCAGTTACAAGTGTATACAACATTGACTGCAAAGGTACATGAAAACGGCCACAAAAGAATTAAATTAAAATAAAACACAATAACAAATTAAATTAAATTAAATTAAATAACAGTCTACACATTTTGAATATATTAAAATTAAAATTATTAAAATTATTAAGCGATAGGAGACTCACCGATCATGCAATAGATGATCGATGAGTTTCTTTCTAAACACAGGAAACGTGTCGTGGAATATGTCAATGCCAGGTACAGTCCGAGATGTTTCATTATATCTAGCACAAATGCGAATCATGGGAGCTTGGTTGCCGAGATGCGTTTTTGCCGGGGGTATATAAAAGGTCTCGTGGGTTGGATGGTTGCAGTGACGGCGATATCTACTGGGAGCCGATAATGATAACGATATCCGATCAAGCAGGCTGGTACACTGTATTTTATTATTCATTATTTTATACAAAAAGCATAGATCTAGTAATACCCGCCTGCTGCGAAGAGACATCATTTCCAACTCAGCTAGTCGTTGATTGTAAGGCTGTCTGTGCGAGATGCCAGTGGCATGGAATGCGAGATGCCTTGTGAAAGCTCGTTGAATGCTTTCAATGCGTTGGGAGTGAACGATATAGGAGGGATTCCATATCACACTGGCGAATTCGAGGCAGCTCCTTACAAAAACATTGTATAGTATCATTTTTGTCTTTTGGGAGAACCCTTTTGTGGTGCGCTTAAGAAATCCAAGAGATTGCGCGGCTTTTATTACAGTTTTATTTATGTGAGTAGTAAATGTTAATTTTCTGTCAATAGTGACCCCTAAGTCTTTGATTTCAGGTAACTCTTGCAGAACCACGTTTCTTATATAATAACTAGACACAAGTGGTTTTTTTTTTCTGGTATATTTGACATGAAAACATTTATTAACATTAAGGGTCATACTATTGACGTCACACCAATTAACAATTCTATCAAGATCTTCCTGGATGAATTTAATGTCGTCAACGGATTTCGTTATTTTATAAATTTTTAAATCGTCGGCAAAGAGAGAGCATTTGCTATGTTTTATCTGGAAAGTTATGTCGTTTATAAAAGCCAAGAACAACAAAGGTCCCAAGTGAGAACCCTGCGGCACCCCAGAACGAGCAATGTACCTCTCAGACTCAAAGCCATTTACTGCAACAATCTGTGGTCTTTGGTTCAGATACGATTCAAACCATTTTATTAAGGAAGCACAAATTCCGTACTGGGAAAGCTTATGTAGAAGTATTCGGTGATCGACCTTATCAAATGCATTACTGAAATCTGTGGAATCATCGAGGCATCGATCTGCTGCCCTTTATCTACCTCACCTAAAACATCTGAAGTGAAATCAGACAGGTTAGTTTGCACGGATAAACCGCCCCTGAAACCATGCTGAGAGTCTGCTAAAAATCGATTAAGGTGCTTGGCGAGGATGGGGTGCACAAGACTCTCAAATAGTTTTGAGAAACAGGATAAAATTGAAATAGGACGGTAGTTCTTTACATCCATTTGATCCCCCTTCTTAAAAACTGGCACGATTCGTGCTTTTTTCCACTCTTCGGGAAAAATGCCTTCATCCAGGGAACGATTAATTATTAGAGTCAGTGGTAAAGCAATTCCTGGACCACAACGCTTAACAAAAATAGGGGGTAGGCTGTCAGGACCGGCACCCTTTTGTATATTTAAGGCTATAATTTTTTTTAAGACATCAGCTTCAAGGAATTTAAGCGGGCCCAAATGTGGAATGTTACTATTTTGCTGCAAGTTAATCATTACTTTATGATTACTTAATTGGGTGTAGATTGATGAGAAGTGATTGGCAAAAAGATTCGCTATTTCCGTACCCGAGTTACCAACTTTGTTGTCTAGTTTCATCGATGCTGGGAAAGATGATTCACATTTCTTTTTTTGTTTAAAATATTTCCAAAAGTAACCTGGGTTTTTGTGAATATTTGACTCCACATCATGTTTGTGATTTTTATAACAAATATTGTAAAGTTTATGGCAGCGGCTTCTTAGAATTTGAAATTCAAATTTATCCCTAGGGTTATTGTATTTATGGACTTTTTTATGAAGTTTATCTTTTTCTGATAACAGGCGAATTAAATTCTTGTTGAACCAAGTTGGATACTTTGATGATCTTTGTATCCGCTTTGGAACTGATAGTTCGATAATTTGGCATAGACAGTCATAAAACATATCGACCATGGCATTAACATCCTTACAATCTGAAAAAATTTGCACCCAATCAGTATTCTTTAGCTTCCGTACAATAGTATCGTAATCAGCTTTAAAGTAATTGTAATCAATACGACATTTAGACCGTAGATAGGATGTGCGAGTGAAATCAACTCTTATGAGTAAGTGAGGATGGTGTGCATCCAGTTTACTCAGTAAATCGGGAGGCTTCACTACATTAATATTAGTGAAATTGCTTAGTACCAGATCCAAGTGTCTATCGTTACAATTACTGATGCAGTTAAACTGGTGTAGATTGTTAACAGCCATAAAGTCTACTAAAGCATATCCAAGAGTGTTGTTATAATTTCTTGGAGTCATATATAAGCAATTTTTATTACCACACCACTCGATAAAACCCAAATTAAAGTCTCCTAATACTAGTAAATCATCAACAAGGTTTGTTACATTTTCTACACTCTCTAGAAACCTGTTAAGAATATCAGATTTAACTGGTGGGGGCATATAGACTACACAGAGACCAATTCTTTTCTTAATTTGATTATCGCCAATAATTTCTAGCATTATCCATATGCTCTCGGTATCTGTCTCCGAATTAATGACTCGAGAAGAAGGTATTTCCCGCGAAATAGCAACCAGAACACCACCTCCATCACTTTTTGACTGGTTGGAACATACGCGATCTTTCCTGTATACGATGTAGCGCGAGTCAAATAGCTCATTGTTGTAGATACTAGAGTTTAACCAAGTCTCGGTAAAAGCAATAATTTCATAGTTAGATGTTAATATATTCTTTAGGAGATCGTTGGTTTTGGTTCTTAGTCCGCGCACATTCTGATAATAAGTTCAAGTACCCGTTTATTCCAAGTACCCGTTACAATTCCCATTAAAAGTTTATGGAAAGTAAAGAAAAAGTATTTCATTTTATATTCCTTCACTATTATTAAATAAAAAAGTACAGCAGACTGTATTAAAAAATAATCCAGATGCAAATGAAATAGCTTGGCCACCGTCCAACGCATCCTCGAAAATATATTAACCCGTGAAAATGGGGAATCCACTAAAAAGATATCACCCGATTCCTTTGGTAAGGCATCGCTGTTTATTAATAAAATTAAAAGCGAATCATTCTTTTAAACGTAGATAAACAGTAAATTAAGTTTACTTGTCCAAAAGAGATAGCTTCAAAATATTTTTGTCTACAACAACTTCAACTTAATAAATTTGTCCAGGACTCTTTCACAAACCAGGGGTCATTGGAAGGTACGTAGTTTTGGGACTAACAGTTTCACAGACCATTTAGAGCCTAAAAAGTTGAACGTTGAAATTTGAAATCTTAGAATATTCTTTGACACGGGAACTCACAGGGAAAGAAGGTGTATATATAAATATATATTACAACTAAAGACTGTCTGTTTTGATGTCAATCACGAGAGCTACTTAACGTGAACGATTTTTTTACAAAATCGATGGAAATAAAGCAATAGCAGAACAACAGTCCAAAAAAAATACAAATAAAAAGTGAGAAACACTAACAGACATACACATTACCAACACATCAAATACTTTCGTGGAATATAATTATCAATGATAATTAAACATAGAGGTTTATCATAAACTTAAATTTTTACAAAATCGATGGAAATAAAGCAATAGCAGACATACACATTACCAACACATCAAATACTTTCGTGGAATATAATTATCAATGATAATTAAGCATAGAGGTTTATCATAAACTTAAATTTTTACAAAATCGATGGAAATAAAGCAATAGCAGAACAACAGTTCAAAAAATATAAAAATAAAAAGTGAGAAACACTTGCAGACATACACATAACCAACACATCAAATACGTGGAAAATAATTATCAAGCAAAAAACTCTCTTGTGGGTATGCAGGTGAGTTTAAGAGTCAATATTTTTCTTCATATATAATATGAATGGTATTCGCATCAAATGTATTTTAAAGTTCACTTAGTCGAAATATAGAATTCAGAACACCCAAGTTGCTAGAGAGACGAAAGCTTGACTCTTGCTGCTTAAATAATTTAACTATATTCATCGCTAAAAGCGGAGTTTTAAATAATTTTCATTCTGTATTTTAGTATTAATTAGGCGTAAGAAGCGTGGACAAAAAGCATTGAATGAGGCTATTCAATTGAAAAGTCCTTTATTTGTAAGATTAATAAGAGCTAGTACAAAAGACTTAAAGCCTTTATTGGTACAGACGGAATACGCAAGTACCGTACCATGTTATTAGAAATTCTCTTTACTGTCAAGACGACTTTGATTGAGTTTAATCACCGGAGAATCTGTTCCTCAAATTAATTAAGGTAGACGTATCATAATATAAAATTATCCCGGAAGGTGTCATAAACTGAAAATATATATATGTGTAATGTGTATGCTGTGAAGCTGTGATAGCCTAGTGGTTAGGGCGTCAGCCTCCTAATCAGGGGTTGGCGGTTCGAATCCGGGCACCTCTAACTTTTCAGAGTTATGTGCGTTTTTAAAAATTAAAATATCATTTGCTTCAACGGTGAAGGAAAACGTCGTGAGGAAACCTGCACGCCTGAGAGTTCTACATAATGTTCTCAAAGACGTATGAAGTCTGCCAATCCGCACATGGCCAGCGTGGTGGACTATGCCCAAACCCATATTGAGAGGAGACCCGTGCTCTGTAGTGAGCCGGTAATGGGTTGATCATGATGAATGTGTATGCGGTTAATTCTTGATAGTTTCTCTCTCTAGTCGTTCCTTCATTACTGAAGATCGTGCTTCCACCGGCTGCTATCAGAAGCTAGTCTTGCAATTGTGATATTTAGTTTTATTGATAGTTATTATCTAACAAAAAATATATAATTGGTATTTCGTGGTGATTTCTGTAGTTGATAAGTAGAATGAGGAAATGTTACTAAATTTTGACGACCCCCGTGGCGCAGTGCGTGCGCTGTTTTATTATAACGTTGGAGGTCTTGCGTTCGATTCCGGCTCGAGTCTGGTCTGGTGCGAGGCTTCAGTCGCGGCTAGTTACCGCTCTACCGACAAAAGACGTATCGCCAAGCGATTTAGCGCTCCGGCATGGAACCAATTAGGAGTGTGGGTTTACCATACCCCTAACAGTTTAGCTCGCTACCATCTTAGACTGCATCATCACTTACCATTAGGTGAGATTGCCGTCAAGGGCTAACTTGTAGTGAATTATAATAAATTTGATGTCGAAAACTTTGATACTGACACAATCTACTAATAATAAAAAGTATATTTTCAGCAGCTTGAAATATGGATTATTTGTGTGATTAAATGATAACATATCATAACTTCTTTGTGTTCTGATGCTCATAAGCTTGTTTGGTATATATTGGATACTAGCTTTTGCCCGAATCTACGTCGCGTGGACTTCGGAATTGGGTCTAAGGCTTCGCTCGTTAACAATAAGAAAATATATGTCATTTTCCATAGCATAGGTGACATGCATACGAGTACCAAATTTAAAAGCTGCGTGCGGCTAAGCTAGTAAATAATATTCAATTTTCCCTCGAGAACTTTTTAAGGAATCGGGATAAAAGGTAACCTTTGATCTTTTCCATGTCAAAGGCTACATGCATGTCAAATTTCATCCATATCCGTTTAGCCGTTTTCACGTGATTGAATAAGAAACACTTTCACATTTGTAATATACTCGTATATAGGATATAGGATGAATAAACAATAAACAGCAAGTATAATTTGCTATATTCCGCCGACAACCGAGAAAAGTAAAGTAAGTAGTCTTTACTTTTCTCGTTTGTGAAGTCAACAATCTCCTGAGGATGATCCGGTGTCGGGTCGAAACGTGCGTAGAGGTTCTAGTGGAAGTTTTTGTGTGGTGTTATATTATACAAATCTTCCGGTTGTCGGCGGAATATAGCAAATTAAACTTGCTGTTTATTGTTTATCATGGACTTCCGCAAAGTAACGCCTGCTTCTATTCATTATAGGATGAGCATTATTTCACCGTTCCATGCCTTATATGCATCTGTAAGTACCTTAAACCCATCTACGAGTATAGTCTTAAGTCTACTTTAAGTTAAGTATGAAACTGACTACGTTTCAAAACTCAGCAAAAGTCAGCCCACGTGATATGTAGTAGAAATGTACGTTCAAAGTACGTTCTAACTCAAACCCGAGCCAGGATCGTAGGTAGAATAAATTAACGGGAAACACCGTGAAAACATGTTCCGCTAGGAAAAATGTTCAAATGGATAAGGCAATCATATTTCCTCCTCCGTTGCTTAATTATAAACAAAGTTGTAAATAATTTACTTTTGCATTATCATCAAATTCGTTTTCCACCATTTTTTTATTTCTTTACAATTATTTTGTTTCTAACAGCTATCTAATGTATTTATTAAAACGATACTTTTTTGATTTATTAATTAGCGGTGATTTAGGCAATTCTTCGCGTACTTTATAATTATTTATTTAGTATAGTGAACTATAAGTCATTTGGTAGATATTCGCAAACAAGGTTATATAGGTAGGAAATAGTAATGCTATATATGGCTCATACTTCTTTACGGATGCGAATCCTGGACGGGCAAAGAGGATCTAAGATAATAGGATATAATAGGTTTACGGATAAAGAGGTTTATCGACGGATGATAGGTTAGCAATGTGGAAGTCTTGCGACGTGTTGGTTGTCATCGCGAACTTTGAAAGACAAAGTAAAAAAGAAAAAAGTTGCTTATCTGGGGCATGTGCTTAGGCATGACAGATACAGGCTCCTGCAACTCATACCTAATGATAGGCAAAGTAGTGGAAAAGAGGCGCATCGGTTGCAAGAGGAAGTCTTGGTTGCAAAACATCAGGGAGTGAACTAGGATCGCGAGTGTCGCCCAGCTTTTCAGACTCGTGAGAGACAAGGCAAAATATGCCATTCTGACTTATTATAGAATGGCATATTTTTTATAACTAGTTGGGAAAGCACCGGTCCTGGCTAGTTACCACCCTACCGACAAAGACGTGTCGCCAAGCGATTTAGCGCTCCGGCACGATGTAGTGTAGGAACCAATTAAGAGTATAGGTTTACCATACCCCTAACCGGTTAGCCCGCTACCATCTTAGACTGCATCATCACTTACCATCAGGTGAGATGCCGTGTAACGGCTAACCTTTTTTTTAATACACCACAAGTTAGCCCTGTGTTGTATATATGTATACACCTGTGCCTGCACAATATCTGTTTGTTCATAGGCAACGGTAGCTCTATCTTGTTGTATGATTTGGATATATAACATAACATTAAACTAAAGAACATCAGGGAACATCGAAGCGGTGATAGCCTAGTGGTTAGGGCGTCAGCTTCCTAATCAGAGGTCGGCGGTTCGAATCCGGGCCTCTACTCTATCCTCTAACTAACTAACTAACCTCTAACTTTTCGAAGTTATGTGCGTTTTAAAAAATATATATATATCACTTGCTTCAACGGTGAAGGAAAACATCGAGGAAACCTGCACGCCTGAGAGTTCTCCATAATGTTCTCAAAGACGTGTGAAGTCTGCCAATCCGCACATGGCCAGCGTGGTGGACTATGGCCAAACCCTTCTCATATTGAGAGGAGACCCGTGCTCTGTAGTGAGCCGGTAATGGGTTGATCATGATGAAACTAAAGAAGAAGTAATGTTCGAAATGACGTCCTTTGAAAATATTTCCCGTATGCCAGCTGTTTCAATCCTGCATCGTAAACAGCTGAATCTTAAATGTCCACCAACCACAAACAATGTTCTGTATACACAATTCCGGCGTTATGTAACCGAAACACAATTACCCTATCCACACATTTCCCTCGTATTTCAGGGAATTGTAGCTTAATCTGCATGTCGTTACGAGTCTTGCCTTGACTCATCCATAATTCACGTAATGAGGAAGGCAGATGCCGTTTGAGATGAGTTCGTAGTTGGTACGGGCCACAGTTCTGCCATCTGATGTGCTTCACCTGGACCCTTTAAGCTGAACAACTGAACTGTCGTTACAACTTATTGTTTACTTTGAATTTATGAATAGTTTATAAATTACACTTTGAATGTGAATGATTCGTGAAGTTGTGTTTGCAAAGACACAAAATTATGAAGAAAGAGGTCATCATTTTGTGTCTTCAACATATTATCACCTTTTTCGTGGACAACAAAAGCTTTGGAATGAGTTTTAGTTTAGCTACACTCGTAAGTAACAGTGTAAAATGTTGATATCCAAAATAATATTTTTTCTGTGGGCTTCAGACTAAACCTAAGTCCCAAAGATTTAGTCTTAAGTCACCATATGTAATATCACCATCACCTATACATTATCTCTATTTTCTGTTTTTCTAAAATTGATAAAAATTATATCATAGACATATTTGCATACATACGGTATAAAGGATTCTTAGCTAGGTATATCGAAACACATTTTATTTTTCGGACTGACTATTATCTAACCCTATTGGATAACCGGGCTGTTTGGCGAGCTTCGGAAAGAAGCTCTGCCAGAAGATATTTTGAGCCCCAGGGCTCGAAGAAACTAAGGGAACGTCTGCCTCATGCGAGCCCGAACCTCGGCTTAGGCGACGTATTGGATAAATTAAGGTCGGACGGTGAGTGGCTAAGCAATGTCAAAGTACTCTCGATAGATATTAGCTTTACAAACTTTTGGTATCATAAGCTTGTGGCAGCGATTTAAATTGAGAATACTGCTGCTCCCATATTACATGAAAACCGAGTCACCTGATTTTTATATTGTATAAAAAAATATTGATCAATGTTGATCGACCTATTCTCGGCTCACTACAGAGCACGGTTTTCCTCTCAATATGAGAAGGGTTTGGCCATAGTCCACCACGTTGGCCATGTGCGGAGTGGCAGGCTTCACACGCCTTTAAGAACATAATGGAGAACTCTCAGGTGTGCAGAATTCCTCACGATGTTTTCCTTCACCGTTGAAGCAAGTGTTATTTTAATTGCCTTAAAGCGCACATAACTTTGAAAAGTTATAGTATATAGTTCGAACCTCTGATTAGCATCCTGATGTCCTACCACTAGGCTATCACAGGCTATCACAGCTTAATAATAAAAAAAACTTATTTTTATCAACTTATTTATTTTAACTTAAAATTTATGAACACGAAAATCGAGAGCATTATTAATTATTGTAGGGGCTGACTAAGCATCGACCCTTAACTCGTGACCTAAGGCAGGATGCGTAGTCAGTCTCTACCAAGCTGACGTTGGATGAACACGTTTTCGTTATGCAACAGTCCGACCGAATAAATATTGAGGAGTTTCAAGTGTTGTATTTATACCCAAAAAACAATCAGTTAAAACACGGAATACTAGCCACACAAGACAGGAGCATTGATCTAAGAAAACAATCCCAGAATATTTCTCGAAAAGAGAAATGAACTCGAAAAGTTATTCGAAACCTTTCACACTGAACTCATTCTGAAAATTGCGATTTCCGCCCCGACAGAAACTCGTATGTCCTGATAAAAATAATTCTGAAATGACAAAAATTTGCGTTCAAACTATTTCACATACGATTTTATGATTCGCCGGCTACATATGGAACGAGTATTTTGTTCTGGTGCGGTATTGTATTTTAAAGTTTTTATGTCGATCCGGATTGTTATAGAAAATCGCAGCGCGTCATATATTTTGAATCGGAAATGAAATAATTTTTTCGTTAAATTAGGCATTTTTCTAGTAAATAATATGAAATATGAAGCAATCCTACTAAAATTTTAAACGCGGAAGTTTGTAAGTATGGATGGATGGATAAATAATAATTAATCTAATCACGTAAATCTTTCACGTAAAAACTACTGAATGGCTGTGTTTGAAACTTTATAACAAAATACATCAGAATAACCCATAGACTACAATTAATATAGAGACAACTACATAGAGTTTAGTCTAAGTTTTACACCCTACTAATTGTAACTTCTGCTTTTCAACTCACTAAGTTACGTCAATAAATCTCCTACGGGTGACTTATTTTTTTGGGTGTGTTTTGTTCCAATCCTAAGGTTGAGGGGCAGAGATCGCTAAAAAGCGATAAAGCCGCCTTTGGAACCTACCGATTTCTTCATTTTTCTGCTTCGGTCTTCTTAACTTGTTGTGGTGTAAAAATTAAGTGTAATAATAATATTATTTTTTATAAGATCACCAAGAGATACTCCGAACCCGATCTGCATTAATACCCATTACCCGCTTTGTGACTCATTAATGAAATTTAGAACTATCTATAACACGTTATTTACTAAAATATTCGTAGGCAAGTGATTTCCTCCATGCAACCGTTATGCGTTAAAAGATTCAAAGTTGAAAGTACTTGGTGTTGAAATGAAAGTTTTCTTATAAGTTATTACCGATTTTTTTTATCCACTACAAGTTAGCCCTTGACGGCAATCTCACCTAATGGTAAGTGATGATGCAGTCTAAGATGGTAACGAACTAACCTGTTGGGGGTTTGGTAAACCGATACTCCTAATTGGTTTCAACGCGACAGCGTGCCGGAACACTAAATCGCTTTGCGACACGGCTTTGTCGGTAGGGTGCTAAGTAGCCACGGCTGAAACCGAACTAGAAATAGTGGCACAGTGCATGCGTTATCAAGTGCATTATAAAGTTGGGGGTCCTGGATTCGATTCCCGGTTCGAGTCTGGTCTGGTGGGAGGCTTCGACCGTGGCTAATTACCACCCTATCGATAAAGACGTGACAAAGGGCTGTTTGAGAGGTATGGGAAAATCATACTTCTAATTGTTTTCTACGCGACATCGTGCTGGAACTTTAAATAGCTTGGCGACACATTTGAGCAGACCAGACCAGACTCGAGCCAGGAATCGAACCCAGGACCTCCAACTTTATAATGCGATAGTGCGCACGCTGCGCCACGGAGGTCATCGAATTAATACTTTAATATCGCCATATTCAAATATATTCCAAATATCTCTTGATAAAAGCAATCTGGAGCTGACAAAAACTGACGCTCTCGTATCGCACATATACGGTTTCACGCATCGTTGGTTCCGTACTGATACCACGCGGATGTTTTACTGTGGCACGGAATTGTATTTCAGTATTTTTTTTTGTTTGAGCACCGACGGTAACATATTAAAAACTCTGCGAAATTAATATTTTTGAGAGAAATTTTAATTAATCTGAAATGTGATGATCGGAGACTTTAATTCTTATATTTTTTTTATTTGTTATTAAAAAGATTGATATTTCTTGAGTTTACTTTTGGTTTGCAGTAAAACCTCATATATAATGCATCAAATAAATAAAGAACTAATAGAAAATACAAAAAAAAAAATTAAAACCTTCACGAATTAAAATAACTTTTATCCTTTATTAGACGCATACATTCTTTACTATACAATGCATTAGTCGATTAGAAGTCAATATAATATGCTTCTGTGGTTATTACCGAGTTATTACGGTTGATCTTTTTAATGAGACAATTGTAAAATGCATTACAGTTGAACTTTTCTTTAGCGAATCGAAATAAAATATATTTCTCTCCTTCAAAATATGAACCCCTGGTAGTGTAAGTGCGTGCACTCAACTCCCCATTGTAAGAGTGTGTTATAATAAAAAAGAAACGTTGCCTGGTTAATAACCACCTTATAAATCGGAAAAATCACTTCTCGCAACCCTAATAGGTTGTTTAAATTCCATTGCGAGCGGTCGATAACAATGCCAATAAAATTGCCTTTGAAACGTCAAACGATATGCTAATGCTAGGGCTGCCAGCTCTTTTATATTCGGCGCACGGCCCCGATATTTCACCGTGAGATCTGCTAAAATTCAGATAAGGGGACGCTTTGTGTGGAGATGGACACTGCGTGCGGAATAGTAAAAAGCTTCATGGCTTTTACTTTATTGTGTTAGGGATTTGCTGAGTGTTTTAGAGTATCTTGGGTTAGTATAATGTTTTGTGTGTGAGGGAAGAAAGCAAACAAGATCCCTTATAACAATTTTTAGTATGTTAACTCCCTACTAATATAATAAATTCGAATTTGTGTTTGTTTGCTACGCTTTCATGTTTCAACTTCTTAACAGGTAATTTAGCAAATTTACATATCTTGAAAATAGACATAAAGTACCGAACGTTCATAAATAGTGGTCAAAGTGGAGACGATGAGACGAAAAAGATCATGAAAAAGTTAGAATGAGAGAAGCAATGAATTAGTTAATCAGGTCGTGCCCGTGGCATACTTTCTAACCAATAATATACTTTTGCTTAAGTATGCTAAAAATATGTTCTTCGCATTCAAAATACTAGTTTATTAATTGTACTGATACCTGTAGCATTTAGATATAACAAAATCTGTTTATAAGTATTTTAGATGAAGGTTTTGGTATGGCTGGTCTGCAACTATACCTAAACCTAGTTTAAAAAGGCACAAATTACCACTTTTTGATGATATATGTTACAATATATAATATATTTGCCATACGATTTACCCATAGGTTATCCCAGACTTACACTGCGCTTACTACAATCACTTATTGCCCAAGATATTGCGGTCAAGGGCTAAGTTGTAGTGAAAAAAAAAGACGTATGCAACAAAATAGCAGAAGATAGCATTTCGTTCATAGTCAATATGTACGAGTAGTTTGGTATTTGTTTTTGCGAATATTAATAACGTCGTTTCCACACTGAATTAGCATAGAACACCTGAATATCGGCAGATTGCGGCTTACACTTACAGCAAGCGTTCCCGGTTATTCTCCGCTCCACTGGATTCGAGGACAACATCGAAACAAGCCATTTTGAACTTTGACACTTTAACATAAAGGCTACCTTTCCTGCACGAACATCCAAAGTTTGTATTACGACCACGTTCTGGCTTTTAATTTCAAATTACTCTTAACACAAAGGAAACTCGCCTTTAATTTGAAAACGTTAGGGTTTACAAATATAATCATTAAATTCAGGAATGGCGTCATGAATAATTCGCACTAATACAGATATTATTGATGATAAAGAGAGTAACTAAATCCAAATCGGAACAAATATCACTACATGGCGATACAGTTACCTGAGAATAATTGATTAAAAGTGACATTGGTTACGAAACATTTGAAAAATAACGATTAAATAATATGTAATATATATTAACCTATTGACGACTTTTGCAAAATTCAACGGTCTTTGGCCGCTTGTTTCCAACGGCTCGACTCGTTTGATGTCATCTATCTACCTAGTTGGGGGTTAAACAACGGGTTAACCGATCCGGGGACATCATTCAAACTTTAGACCTCAAAGTCCATCGGTTCTCCGAGCCGTATCACTAAAGCTTCGCAAATAATTGAGCTATATATTAGTAACTCTGGTTCTTCTACAGATCCCATTTCTGAATTAATCACGTGGATATACTCTGAGCATAGTTTGCTCTGTCAGCTGCTGAGTGACTCTGAGCCTTCTAATGAAGTCCATCAGAAAACGACTTCATCTCATTCATAGATTTTGGTCTTCCGACACTGAGGGATTTTGTATGAAAGATATCACGAAGATTCCCGCACGCAGCTCATCCGTGCTGGTTTCGACGGTTTACCTCCTTCCCGAAATTGAAAATACTTGTATAAAAAAACAACCTATAAAATTAAGAACCAACATAACCATAAATGTAACATATTTTCATTAAAATTAATGACCACTCGGTCCTTTACTTATTGGACTACAGTATCGCTGCAAGCTATATTGATTGGGTTTCAGATTGCCCATAAGTACCATAAATACTAATATTATGAATACAAATATTAACTTTCACGTCTAAACAAAAGAACAGATTTTGGTAAAAAAAACCACAATGAGAAAGATTGCATGGAAGCGAACATAGCATTTTAAAATCTTAAATCAACTTGGACTAAGCCGTAGGTAGCATCTACGACGACTAAAATCTCGATGATAAAATGAAGAAGTCAAAACTGCTAATACATGTTAACAAAATTTTAAAATAACTCATTCAAAGGAATTTTTACTTTATATCATAATATCTTGGAGATGCCTATCTATAACTTCAAAGTTTTTATAAAACGAAAGCTTATTGAAAAATCATATTACGATATTAAGGATTATATAAACGACAAAAAAGCTTGGGTGTGAATTGCTCTATTTCCGTAGGTAATAATTTATTATTGATTATGTGAGATAGTAATAACGACCGACCGAATAAAACCCGACTAAGTTTGTTGTAGGCTTCTTCGCAGACCCATGCACGATTTGATCCCTCTTAGCTTTAGTTTTAAGTTGGCGAGTGTAGTTATTACCATCCCTTCACGAATACAAATAATGAAAAATGTGATATATATGAACGATTCATAGCTGGCTGTAGTAGATTTATATGAATAAAGCTATTTTGATTTGATTTTGATTTCATTACCTATAATAATACGTTTTATTAGTGCAGCTAGGAGACCAGATAATCTAGATCAACTGCCAGTGTTGCATTATTAATGTCCCACTCAGTGCTTCCGAGACGTTAAGCTCGCACTGCCGAGTGCTTTGACATACAGCTTGAATAAAAGCACTTTTCTCTAAAGTGAAGGAAATAAAATGCACTTTCATAATTTCACTTTAACGTAACATAATAATAAATAGTCTAAAACGTTTTAATAAGCCTCGATGGTTATGATTTCATGCAAAAAACACGATATTTGATTCCAAAATTCCAAAATAGTTAAAAGAATTGATTTTTGAGCGGAAAGTTCTATTGATTTAATTATATAAATTATATTAGCGGTTAAATTGGTACGTATTGGTTAGGTCAGGTTAGGTTTAAGGAGGTAAGTATAGGTTTAAGGCAATTTAAGTAGTGGTATATTTTGGAAATTTTGTTTATTTAAAACACTTATTTTAGAATTTAATTTTAAATAGGTGCTATTGTTGTAACTAATAACTAGAGAATAATATAATTATTATAAATAACTAAATTTCAAAAATTCCAAATATTTAAAACGATCTTTATTTTAAAATAGTACCTCCCCTATTTATTATTTATAATTCATTTATAAGCTTTTATGATTGTAAATAAAATAGTTAATATTATGTCAGGTTCTCGACATTATAATAACTTGAATAGTGTATTAAATATTCATGTCGATATAAACTCATTTTGTTACGCATATAGATACATGGGTAATTGGAGTTTTCCAATTTAGGATTCATAGGCCGCGGCGGTTGTTTTGGAACTGGCTATTTCGTGGTAACATTTTTGGTGTCAGCTTTAAAATAATTACTAACAAATAATACTTTGATTTAAAAAAATGTATAATGATTAAATAATTTTTTGTTCATAATGACAATAACTATTCTCATACGTAATTTTAACAATTCTTAGCTTGTCACTTCAACCCAAATTTTTCATACTTTATGCTGTAATACATTACATGATAGGCGAACTTGATACTTATACATCCTCTCCCAGATGCCAGTTAACTTTCGGAGGTGAGAAAAACATTATATAGAATAACAATGTATCATTTTTATACTTTTCTTCCTTACAAATTAAAAATATTTTACCGTGAATTACTACAAAAGAGATATTTAATGTGAGATAAAATTACAGGCACTGCTATAGCACGATTATTATATTACTAGCTATTACCAGCGACGTTTTGTTTCATTGGAAATCTTCACTTCTACACACTGAATTTTTTGTTGATACGGCATCGCTGCAGTTATTTCAAAACAACCTCAGTTTCCGACATATCAAAGACTTTCTCACTGCCCACAAACTTAGCAAATTGGCCGGTTATACTTTTTGGTCTTCTGTATAATCATATAAACGTTGTCTTGTCTCAAAACTGACCTATTCCGTAGGCTAAGATTCATCGAATATACTTCCCTATATTATACATCCTTTATTATGCTCCGTAATCCTCTGCCTGCTTTTGAAACTCTTATCAAAATACAATCCTGATACAGACAAGTACATGAATAGTTTAATCACTTTTGTTTGGATTGTGCTATCGTTCTGAGCTTATTATGGAACACAGACAGACATTTTGATTTATTTTTTACGTATACTAAAGAAATTGGTTGATCGCACTTAAGCCGGGAGGAGATGAAGTACCTAATTATTGTTGCAATAACGGAGGATACCAACCTACCAACTTTATTGTCTGTGTAGTAAAGAAGAAAGAAAGACAAGAAGTTTAAGTAGCAAGACTAATGATGAACATTATTAAATAAGAAACAGCCAGTCGTCTGACACTGAACATATAAAATATAAAATATCTAATACAAGTTATAAATTGCGAAGATATAATACTCCATGTAATTACAACAATACGAAAGAGTGTTTTTTGGGGTTTGCTTTATCTTTTGCAGCATCGTTTCGAATTGACGGCATTTTGGGTTTAAGGAACTTTCCTTTTTGGGGCTGAAAGAGATAAATGCTTCTTCTTAGACCGGAAAATGAAGGGTTTTATTTTATTTTATTAATTCATTTGTAATCAACAGCGTTTCATACAATATATTTACATTTCAGACTTAATGATAAAATAAGGCCAAATAAGATTACAATTTACTTAAATGAAGAGCCTAAACAATTTAAACAACCTATAAAATTTAACAACATATTACTATGACAAATGTTTGTTCCCATGTGATCCATCTAATGCTTAATTCTATGAGTATTATTAATTTATAAGTAAAAAAAATACGTAAATGCGGTATAATAAATAATATATAATTGCAATTGAAAAAACAACCATTTAACCACTTTAAGGCGGATTTTTGTAAAATTATGTAATACAATGTACTATGCTTTTAAGTTTGGTTCTGGAAAATTTCAAGTAAATCAGATCAGTGGTTTTCATGCCAATCGCTGTATAAAGACGAACTTAACGGAAATTCCATGATTTTCGCTGCTATCTCAGATGGCGTTATTAGTAGAATAAATCCCACTGTCGGTGTATGTTCTAAGAAAGACGTAGTCATATATATTTTCACATGTCGGTATTGGTTCAACAGATTTATTATAAGCCTAGATGAAAGACAGAACCTACAATATTTTTTTTTATTTTTTATCCACTACAAGTTAGCCCTTAAAGGCAATCACACCTTGTGTAAGTGATGATGCAGTCTGTGATGGTAGCGCGCTAACTTCTTAAGGGTATGGTAGAACCATACTCCTAATTGGTTTCTATGAGACATCCTAACGGAACGCTAAATCGCTTGACACGTCTTTGTCGATAGGATAATTAATCAATACGACCTCCGTGGCGCAGTGCGTGGGCTGTTGCATTTTAAAGTCGGAGGTCCTGGGTTCGATTTCCAGCTCGAGTCTGGTCTGGTGGGAGGCTTCAGCCGTGGCTGGTTACCGACAAAGACTTGTCGCCAAGCGATTAAGCCTTCTGGCACGATGTTGTGTAGAAACCAATCAGGAGTATGAGTTTACGCATACCCCTAACAGGTTAGCCCGCTACCATCTTAGACCGCAGCATCACTTACCATCAGGTGAGATGCAGTCGAGGGCTAACTTGTGTTGAATAAAAAAATTCAAAAAAATAAGAAGCATACACGTAATAAAGGCTATTCTACAAAGACGGCCGCTATCTTTTTAAATTACACTATCAAAGATAACGTGGTAAACGCCAACAACCGAGACGAGAATGGAAAATAACACAAAAACACCGTCAACTGCAACCTACATCACCGCAAATGAAATCATTCGCCAGTTTCCCGGACACTGTAATATTGATGCACCCATCAATTCCTCGCACATGCTTTGGACAAGTTGAATTTTTAAAACCAATGCCATTTGGCTCTGTGCCAACGTTTGATGCACTCGGAACGGAAAAACAGAAAAATTATATTAAAAAATGCATCATTATCTGCGAACGTAGCCGTTTATCAGTTTTACTTCTACCTTCTTGGGTGGCTACTATACTTTTGAAGCCCAAGTGTTATATAATACATATGTTTCAGTAGTTGATAAATTAATTGTACTACTACACAAAAAATTTAAATGAAAAAGCGCATAACATTAAAACATTTGGTGTGTTTTCTTTTTGCTCGGAAAACGTAAGTTCTTTCACAATGAGTTATTTAAGAAAGCATATACACTGCTAACAACCTTCTTTAACTATGCGCGTAATATTTTGATGTTGGAATATACAAATACTTTTTCTCATCATTACTGTGATATCCAGTCTAATAAAAAACAATTGAACTACCAGAAGACTTGGTCCTCTCTTGCAAAGTTTTATACAACGAGGATATTTAAGAGAGCAGCTCTGTGGAGGTGAAACATACCATTCAGTCCATTGATCTAGTTATTATCACTATCATTTAATTAAAAAACTATAATATAATAAGTATAATATTTGCTAACAATATTTTTTGTTTAATGCGGTGATACGCTCTGAATCCTATGAGAGGAAGATTCAAACAGCTTCCGTATTCCCCAATACCTTTAATTTAGATTCCTTTAAATCAAGGGGGATAATTGTCATAACATATGATATTCAGTATGCTTGATTTATAGCTAAAGATTATACAGTTTATGGAAAGCAAAAAATACACTTTGGCGATAGCTAAATAATAAATAATTATATCCATAATATCTTTAAGGGATATTGACTCTATAGAAGATAATTTCAAAAAAAAAAATCTACGTTTCTTTGTTATATATTAATGTCTAAACTATTAAAATTATTGGATGGTAAAGAAGATAGTCAACGTTCTGAAAATGGGAGTACGATACTTCGTAATGTTCGGTATCATTTAAAAATATGATATATTTCTTTATATCTGTTATATATTGCAGTTGATATTATTGCACTGCTGTCAAGTCTTAAATTACTGCTTATAGAATAATTATACAATTCGCTCTCTTATGCTTTGGATTTTAAAAGTGGATTTATAAAACCAATGTAATTTGGTACAGCGCCAAGTTTCGGTGTGCCTGTAAGAGAAAAATAGGATTTTTACCAAATATGCACTCTTCGAATCACTAGTTGCAAACAACCAAGCAACTAAATTTTACGCAATTTCATCATATCATCTTAATCAGTCTAATTAATGACCAATTGTCACCACCCTCACCTAAAGCAGTCATCATCATCATCATCATGATCAACCCAATCTCGGCTCACTACAGAGCGCAGGTCTCCTCTTAATATGAGAATGGTTTGGGCATCCACCAATCCAGTGGTTTGGCAGCCTTCACACGCCTTTGAAAACATAATGGAGAACTCTCAGGCATGCAGGTTTCCTCACGATGTTTTTCTTTCTTCACTATTAAAGCAAGTGATATTTGCATTGCTTAAAAACGCACATAAATCGAAACGATCGAACCCCCAACCTCTGATTAGGAGGCGGACGTCCTAACCACTGGGCTATCACTGCTCACCTAAAGCAGTAAGTACTATGTTAAAATATATTTTAGCTGTATTTTGACGACTGCCCTGATACAGTGACGGTTTTATAAGTGGCAGAGCGCCGTTTCAATATCTGGCTCAAATCGCAATCTAAATTGTGAAATTAAAAAATTATATCCGGTCTGTTCTGGTAAGAGGTTTTGGCCGTGGCTACTTACCCTACCGATAAACACGTGTCGCCAAGTAACTCTGGTACGATGTTACGTAGTGCTGTCCGCTTCACAGGTAAACCCGCTAAAATATTACACCGCATCATCACCTACCAGCAGGTGGCATTGCAGTCGAGGTAAACTAGGAGTAGAATAAAAATCAGTCTTATATGACATACCTTGACGTGCAAAATAACCACTGTAGCAAGACATACCGACAATATTAAAATAATACTGATTTAATTGGGGGTTGTAATTCCCAAGGTTGTTCTTCCATATAAAAAAGGATTCCCATAGGTTTAACTCACCAAGTTACAACCATGCTGGTCTATGATCTGAACAAATTCTTCGCCACGAAGTATCTATTAAATACTGTGGACCAGTAAAGTTCCAGCAAGTCAGGAACACAACCGACATAATCGAATAATTGAAACTATTTGCAATTAATCTGCACTAATATCACACTATGCTTATAACAATTTCAAACGAAAACATTTTATTAATTACAAAAACTTAATTATGTGTGGAGAAAAATACTTGCTTATTTATTCCATTATGCAAATAATCAAGCTTATTCCAAACACGATGCTTATAAAAATCTGGCAAAGTACGAGCTAATTTCTAGGGAGGATTCCGTCACAATTTACCAAATTAATTAAGATCCAGCAAAAACTTCGTCAAATATGTTACCAGCATGTTGTAGATGTATAAATTACAAATAAAGATTATTTTCATATTCTATTGCAATAGCGTCAATAGCTCTTTGAAAACTTCAACTGCTAAACTTACTTTTGCTGCTGCTAAACCTATTATGGTTCATGAGATACAGTCATATGAGTTTTACGACCTTCGTGGCGCAGTTTGCGGCCTGTAGCATTATAAATTTAGAGGTCCTGGGTTCGACTCCCAGCTCGAGTCTAGTCCGACAAAGACTATTTAGCGTTCCGGTACGATGTCATGTAGAAACCAAATAAGCGTGTAAGTTGACCATACCGACACTGGTTAGCCCGCTACCATCTCAGACTGAACCATCACCAGGTGAGATAAACGCCAAGGGCTACCTGATAGTGTATAAAAAAAGTCCGCTACTCAGAGATGGAAGGCCGGAAAGACATCATCATGAACAACCCATTACCGGCTCACTACAGGGCACGGGTCTCCTCTCAATATTAGAAGGGTTAGCCATAGTCCACCACGCTGGCCATGTGCGGATTGGCAGACTTCACATGCCTTTGAGAACATTATGGAGAACTCTCAGGCGTGTAGGTTTCCTCACGATGTTTTCCTTCATCGTTGAAGCAAGTGATATAATATTTTAATTGTTTAAAAACGCACATAACTCCGAAAAGTTAAAGGTGCGTGCCCGGATTCGAACCGCCGCCCCTGTTTAGGAGGCTGACGCCCTAACCACTGGGCTATCACCGCTTCGGAAAGACATATTGTAGGCTTAGTAATAGAGTGCCGTTGGAACCCTAAAAATGCCGAAAGATGTAGAACATAACTAAAAACAACTTTACCAACGGAAGGATCTTTTTTCGGAATCAAGTATTCCGCTTTCCTATCCAGCTAAGCGTTAACCTTGCACAAGAGCTTAGCCTGCTTGTGAGCCCGCCTGAAATAAGTCAAAAAAGGATTTTCAGTCCGGATGTCCTATAATATTTCGGGTTTAAATTCTTTTGTGCCCTGTTTGTATAGCTGTGCCATGGAAACCGACTTTTATGAATTGCTTTTTTGTTTGAATGCTTGCAATCTATTACCATGTAAATGAATGTAATTCTTTTGTACGTCTATCACTGAACATCTCCTAAACGGTTGGATAAGTTCACATTTTTTTTGTGGTAGTCATAACCGGTGGGTTAACTGCTATCGATTTTGAATTTTTTTGGGACAAGACAACGTCTGCTGGGATTGTAAATATTTATATTTCTTCGTATCACAATAGTCTACTATGTACGGCGCGAAAGTTATGTTAATAAGAATTTATTATGTAACCATTCAGTTAAAGTCAAAATTAGGTTTGATAATTAATAACCATGTTAATAGGCTAGACAAAAAATACTCAAAATGCCTCAAAAAATCAAAGACTCAGACAAAAGGTGGATGGATATCTAAAAGATATGCTGTTGAAATTTCAAAGTTGATTTTCCATTATCAAGTCTACGCAGGCTTTACTTTAATTTTGAGGGCAAAGGAGACAGAAAGGGTTTAGAGCTGTCATGGTTGACATGCAAATCTTCTATTATAACGTATTAATTAAAAAATTTAAATCATTTACATTATTCATTAAAAGTTTTGTGACATTTGACCTTGAAGTTCTTTCATAGGTATTAGATTAACATATCTAATACTATATAAAACAGATCTAATACTTACTTGTACAAATTTAAAATAATACTATTCACTCGCCTTACGCATTGAACGATAATGCGTAAGGCGAGTGGTCATCAAACATGTGGTGAACGTGGAAATTTAAAATTGTTCGTCAGAAGTTCCTGGATTTCAAAAATGCCTTTCTTTTATAAAACAATGGGGTGAAACTCATTATACAATTATACCCTTTAGGAGTAAAAAGTATGAAAACAGTTGTCTATTGTTAGAATAGGAATCTAGTATTCGGCACTGAAAAGGATTCTTTGTGCATAGAAAAAGTAGGTCATTGTGCACGCTTTTTACACAACATTTCAAATAAATAGAACATATTTTGACAAATAAATCTATATAATAGTATTTTCAAACTTTCCCTCATCAGTCCTTTTTTTTTTTTTTTTTTTTTTGTCGTGGTGGAAAAGCTTTATAGCTACTTCCGTCCCTTGGGCAGGACGGAGGTTATGTGGGACTCCCACCCATGGGTGGTCTACCCGAACTAAAAACCACCACGGCATGTCCCTCTCGCTGGTTTTACTGGACGCCCGGGGGACCCATTGTATACTTCCCGGTCGCCTACCAGTCACCCCAGCCTATCGCCGGGCCTCTCCCGCACTACAAGAGGAAGGATCAGGACAGCTTGACCCCCCCCCAAAACTATAAGGAGACTTGTGCAATGGCGGGCAACTAGCCCAATAGCTACCCGCCCTCTCCCAAGCGAAGCTGACGAGCGGCAAATTGCCGAAGTCTTCTTCCCCTCCGTTTACGCCGAAGCGGATGTGCGTCGGAAGCCTCTTCGCGTATTCGTTCCGCAGCCTCCTTCTGCGAAATAACTTCTTCGCAAAAGTGGGCTAACGCATTCCAGGAATTCTCACTGCTTAATATTGCAAGTATTACGCTAGGCAGCGAGAGATCCCCGCCGATCGTTGCCACCAGAGTACGGCGCTGGGGATCCCACTTGCTGCACACCTCGAGAGTGTGCTGAGCGGTATCGTCCGCAGCACCGCACTCATGGCATTTTGGTGTTGGTTCCCTCTTCGCGACCCGGTGCAGATAATGGCCAAAGCAACCATGCCCGGTCAAGACCTGCACCAGGCGGAAGGAAAGTGCTCCATGCCTGCGACGGGACCACTGATCCAGGACCGGGTGGATGGCCTCTATAGTTCGTTTGCCATAGATGGCATCCGCCAGGCCCACCTTCCATCTATCCCGCATCCTCCGAGCAGCCATCCGTTGTACTCTGCCTACCATTTCAGGCGCCAGTCTTTCGCCTCTTGCCCTGCTCTGTGACCTGGCGCGGTACGTGTAAGCAAGCACTCCCGCTTCCAACTCCCACTCATCAGTCCTAACTTAACTACCATTTATCTTTTTTCTTCTACTTGTATTACCTATTTTTATCGGTTATCTATTCTTATCATTACCCTATTGTGTAATGTATTTAAATGTAAGTATTTTTATTTATTATTATAACATATGGTTTACTTTTATCTACACCAATAACCCACCTGTCACTTGTATTATGCCCTCTACAGTTTTGTTCCCTGGCCTGGAAGATAGTTTAGAGCGATAAGTCCGCCAATCTTACAATTGTATTGCATTGTTTTATGTTATTTTGTGGGTTTCTCGATAATCAATACGGTATATTTTCTCTTTTACATTAATGCAATATAAATGTATTATTATTTGTCAAAAGAACAAGCTCGAATCGCTCGAAGCTGGAGTCGGTGTTACTTTTAGCGCTTCGAATTGATGACTGCTAAAATTTTCATTAATATGGGCAATGGTAATGGAATTATTTGTATACTTAACTAAGAACAGATGCGATGAATTTTGCACTTAATTTGAAAGATTTTATTTACCTCAATCGGTTTATTTTAACACAGGTAGACTAGTATTTGACTGCAATTACAACCGACATTTTTTTTAAACGATTAAAATATCACTTGCTTCAACGATGAAGGAAAACATCGTGAGGAAACCTGCAAGCCTGAGAGTTTATTATATTCTCAAAAGCGTGTGAAGTCTGCCAATCCGCATATGGCCAGCGTGGTGGACTATGGCTAAACACTTCTCATATTGAGAGGAGACCCGTGCTCTCTAGTGAGCCGGCAATGGGTTCATCATGATAACACCCGACGATAAAACATGAGGTTTCCTTAAGTTTGGTGCATTTATCTAGAAGATGCATAATCACTTTTCTTTTTAGGGTAGGTATAATAAAATAAAAGGGGGCTATTATTACATGGTCTAATACGGTTTCATGAATACTTGCGCTAAATTATTGTAAAGTGTTTGCGCTATTTTTGGCATGCAGTGTACACCGTATGTTGACCATTCGCTTGCCCGCGCAGCTTCCAATTAGCGAGCTTTGTACCGTATGACTGTCGCTTGAACATGTCCGACTTTAATAAGCGGGTAAATTCCCTTTGTTTTGTACGTACATTACTACCCTATAGATCACTTTCTGCGACCCTTTGCGAACGTTAAGGTTTTCGACCTTAAAATTAAATTATTTTCAACTGTTCTTTATAGACAACCGACTTTCATTTTGATGTCCATATAATTTTACATTACCCCCTGCGTCGTTATGATATATGATAATGTAGTCTATACATTATCATCAATAAATTATTGTGAAATGAATACATAATGTATACCTAAGTCTAATTTAATTAAAACGCTTTAGGCTGTCTTCTAAGGGATAAAGTAAAACTGAGGCTATTTTAAAAATATTAAAATATTTTTTGTGAGTATAATCAAGAAAAATAAATATGAAAAATACATAACGCACACACACAAATACACATTCACACATGCACATACATACATACACACAAATAGACATTCACACATTCACACATACACACTCATACACACTTAAATACTCTCATTGTTAGTTTGAGTTAGTATAAGATAATTTTGTACTCTAGGTTCGTATTGTATCCCTGGAAGGAACTTCTGCAACAAAGGTTTTCATAGTGCAGAGGATAGGGACAAATTACATATACTGAAAATCTTATCATATCATTTCTTACCTATGTCTAACTTTGCGACTGTAAATTCGCAAGAGCTTTGTTTGTAGATAGAAACCATTTTTATTATGAAGTTACAAGTTTCTTAAATTAACAATCTCTATGTGCATTTGGGCATCTCATTTGCTATCACGTTTATAACACGCAACTCTCCAACAGCCAACCATTTCCAATTGGTTAGCGACACCTCTGGAAATTCAACGCTCGACCGCGCTAGCTAGATAACACGTTGTTTCTAAACCGTGCTGCGTTTCCA
Source organism: Lasiommata megera (assembly GCA_928268935.1). Classification (NCBI taxonomy): domain Eukaryota; kingdom Metazoa; phylum Arthropoda; class Insecta; order Lepidoptera; family Nymphalidae; genus Lasiommata; species Lasiommata megera. The sequence goes on along the minus strand of OV743314.1, from coordinate 11,782,977 downwards.
ATACCCCCTGTTCATGATGCTACTTGACCGTAAACTCGACCATTGGCATGACTTGAGATTTTCCAAGCTATATATTTATTATACATCAAACATTTTACATAAAACTTAAAATAAAACTTAGATTAACCTACAACTAAAAATCTTAAAAAATACTTGAGATTATGTCAACAAAATTAATATCATGGACTAAAACAAAAAACAAAGTCCTTTGCGAATTTGAATAGGTGAAAGGTATTATATCTTGATGTCAAAGATAGTTTTCCACATGCAACGTAGGTATGCACATAGGTTCGCGGTAAGTCATTGATTATTTATTGTTAACTATTAAATAAATTAATGCATATATTGGTATAAGCAAAATGCTAGAAATGCTAATCACTTAAATAAAATATCTAGCACATAGCAAGCTAAAATTATCAAATGTATATTATACATTACCCACTTACCAACTCTATCTTACATACCCACAAAAATTACATTAAAAAGAGCGACTCGTTTGGCAGTACCTTTCTTTCAACTATAAATCCACGTTTTGTAAAATTTAAAATAAAAATAAAAATAGTATTACAGCAGTAACCTTCACTAATTATGTATTCTGAAATATAGGTAAGTGTAATTTGGCCAGAAGCAACAGTAACTTTGCGGTGGACTATGGTTTACAGTACACATTATGCTTAATTTGCCGTATAACACTAATCTAAACGGTGCAGTACTAAACTGCACCGTTTAGATAGATACCCTTGATCTACACCAGACCGAGACCGAGAGAATGAGCTTACAATGTACAATTGATAGTTCTATGCAACTGTACATTGAAAAGCCAACGTCTGCTAAGGATGTTCCGGTTTCGGAAATAAATTATAAATAGCACCTTGCGATTTGTTCTACGCGGATTACACCAAATTAAGTTTAATGTTTATTCTATGCTGTTTTTATTGTTTTCTGTTTAACATACAGTGCAGTAGTTTTGTTTGAACATACAGTAGAAGTACATACAAAAACTAATGCTAGTAGATTTGCTACACGTAAACGAGCATTAAATCGTTCGTTGCTATATCGCACGGAATATCAGCGTCCCGCATGGCGTCCGACCGATAGCGATTCTCGCTCTGACGAGGAGCCGTTGCTAATGACACAGATACCGCTGGCAGCTGTGAGGGCCAACTTTTATCAACAATTTAGGGGCACATATTTATTATAGGTACTTTTGGTGATACTAAGCGGTCTCATAGTGGTTTATATGTCCGACCTGGATCTCTCGAGGTGCATTTTCCTCCAACTAGGTAGGGCTAGGAGTTGTTGGTTATTGGATTATCTCTCTTAAAACTCTCAGTAGCTACTATTCTGGATTTGAGAAATTTAAGAAGTACAAAGCCATCTGTCCCAGTTATTATGATTAACTTTTTTTTTTATACTCTACAAGGTGGCCCTTGACAGCCATCTCACCTGGTGGTAAAGGATGATGCAGTCTAGGATGGTAGAAGGCCTGTTAGGGGTATGGTAAACTCACACTCCTAATTGGTTTCTACGCAACATCGTGCCGGAACGCTAAATCGCTTAGCGATAGGTCTTTGTCGGTAGGGTCATAACTAGCTACGGCCGAAGCCTCCCACCAGACCAGACTCGAGCCGGGAATCGAACCCAGGACCTCCGACTTTATAAAACGACAGCGCACGCACTGCGCCACGGAGGTCGTCAACAACTTGTATTAAACCAGCATCAGAGTCGCTCTTTATATGCTGTAAAAATCTCTCGTTATGAAAAAGGAGGCCTATACTCGTCAGTAAGACGTTTGTGAGTTGGTTTTTCATTCTTTTACGCACTCGATCCATGTTTAATTTTGTTGATTAAGTATTTAACTAACCAAACGGAATTACAACGTTATACAAAAGTATTGAGTTTGCATGATTTTTGTTTTTTGTTTAATTTAACGCAATATGTAATTTTTTTTTTTCGAAACAAAAAGGGTAACAAGTGCGAACAAAAAATTGTCTGATTATATTACTCATTGTATAACAAGGTTAAGTTTTAAAAGTATTTCAGTATTTTTGGAACTGGACTAAAATTTTTATTTGCAACTGGAATGCCCGAACGACAGCTGAGGCAGTTAACAAAAAAAGTTAACTTGTAACTTGTAATGTATAAAAAAAACTACTTCTAGCTATCACAACTTATATATCAAACTGACTTTCATCTTTATTACCCCTGACATAAAACAAGATGCGTAAGCAAGTACAAAATGCATATAGCAAACCCAGGGAAGCATGTGCATTAAACCAGATCGTATTTTAATGGGCACAGCCATACCGTGCACAGCTGCAACGCAATTTGCATTGATATCACTTTGCCAATGGTTACAGTTAGAAACGGCTAGGGGAAGAACATTCAATACGGTTTTAACTGACTGAATGAAACAATGTTAAAGGAAAACGTAGTTTTAAATCGAACTAAAATCTTGCGGCTGTAAAGTAAAATTATTACTGAAATAATTTTGCAGAAAGTTTAAATTTTTTCTACATTTGACCATTGCTTTGTTCTTTTATTTAAAGAACACTTCATTGAGTCTGCTATGCCATAATGTGATTTGATTTGACCTGGGGTAGATTTACTTTACTGTGTCTCTGAACCTTGGTGGGATTGGATAGTAGTTAAAATGTTGTGCTAAATCTAAGAGTATTGCTTCAACTTTGTGCCTTTTTTTATTTTAATGATATTACCTTGTCATATAACCCCAAGATCTTGTTCTTACTGATTTCCACACTGCATCATGTTAATAAAATCAAGAAAATACTGCATTAAGTCTTAACAAAAAAGATGACTTGTATTGCTAACTTCATTGAAGTTTTTTATTCATTAAACATTGTTGGCTATTATTAGATTAGTAACCCTTCATGATTCCGCTCCACGTGGAAACATCTCGTTGCCAGCTGATCCCATCCCAATCGGAATCCCAATAAATTATTGACGCGTCAAAAGTGCTTTTTAAGGACTATTTGAATAAAGATTATTTTGAATTTGAATTTTGAATTTGAATTCGGTTTCTACTCGGCATCATACAGGAACGCTAAAATGCTTAGCGATTTTTTTTTTGCCAGTAGGGACGAAATTAGCCGCCTCCAAAAGGCTCCTACAAGACCAGACTCGAACTGGAGATCATACAAAGAACCTCCCACCTTTGATACGCACGCGCAGCGCTTCGAAGGTTGTCAATTATTTCAATTTATATGTAAGACATAAAAATATATAAGTAAGTACATTTAGTTCTTAGTAATTATTATTTATCTACCCGCCTCTGCTTGTATGACAACTACATAAAAATAAATAAAAAGCCTTTCATTCTTCCTTTTCAACATGAACATTAAAGTTAGTTAGAATAGTATACTAAGTGATATAATATCACAATTAGTTGTTAGGAATACATATATAACTTAAAATAAAACTAAATTAACCTAAAACTAAAAAACTTAAATCTTAATATTAAGTCATTACTATAAATATAAAAGTATAATATAAAAATGTTGATTGAATATTGGAAAACCCCAGAGATATATTAGAACAAGTATATACTTGTTCTCTTATAGAACTCTTTAAATCACATGCCGGTATATCTTTGCCAGTGCCAATGCCATACCTCCCGCTAGACAGTCACGTCATCATCATCATCATCATCATCATCATGATCAACCTATTGCCGGCTCACTACAGAGGACGGGTCTCTTCTCAATATGAAAAGGGTTTGGCTATAGTTCATCACGCTTGCCTTTTGTGGATTGGCAGACTTCACACACCTTTGAGAACATAATGCACTCTCAGGCATGCAGGTTTCCTCAAGATGTTTTCCATCACCGTTGAAGCAAGTGATATTTTTACACATAACTTTAAAAAGTTAGAGGTGCGTGTTCGAACCCCCGACCGAATGATTAGGAGGCGGACGTCCTAACCACTAGGTTATCACAGCTTACTAGGCTATCACAGCTTCACAGACAGTCACGTACTGGGCTTTAAAACGATTATTTCATTCGAAAAACTCACGAGTTTTAACAGGTGCAACGGAATTTTCATCGCGGAAACAGATTTTTAATCGGTCATATTTACAAATGCGGTCACATTTGCATCAAAAAACTGCGGCATGTAAAAGTAATAACACATTAATTCCCAGCGAGCGTGATGCGCTGTGTAGTGAAACAGTGCGGGCACGAACCGCATATGAATTTCGCTTTAGACATCTTGCGCACTCACATGATCGAGCAACTTACTCGAGCAAAGATTTTGAAACTGAAAATTGCATCTCACGTTTATAATTTTACATGACATGAAATGTTAAACAAATCTACACTGAACTAAATTAACAGATAGAAAACAGCCATCTTTCTTCGAGAGAAACTATATGAATTTATTCAATTTAATCGTTTCATTTTTCTATAATATACATAATTCTTAAACTCGAACATTCAGAACAAACTCACCTTATTATTATTTTTTAGGTAAAGGAGCTAACTTCTTTATGAAATGTTATTACCGATCCCATCTTCTAACCGTTTCAACGTGGAACCCTAAATCGCTTGGCTAATAAACTTAATTATTCGCATTGCGATAAAGTGAAGTATTTATTTCATTTTATGATTCAACTTGCCGATACAAAGACAAGAGACCTTGATGGGTGACTAATTCTCTCACCCAATCCGTATAATATTTTCCATTTATATAATATTAACAATTCACACATGAAATTATAAAATTTAATACAAATAAATATCGAATAACGTCGGAATATCTCAAAGGTCATGTCAGTTGAAGTGAGACAAAACACTATTCAGATCATATTTAGTTCATCCTTCTTTCGTGCAGCAAATATATATTTTCTTACATTATTCAACCGGAGACTGGAGAGTGACAAAGGATAATTTTATCTCCGGAGATCAAATTTACGCCCACAAAACCCTTTTTTTTATATAAATTTTATATTGTTAAATGTTTGCTGTACATAGCGATTGGCTGGAAGAGATCACTTGCAGTGGTACGAGTAAGGCCCTTATACCGTTTTTGTCTTTTTTATTTTTGTTTTTGTATGCTTTGTGTAAATTATAGTTAAGTTAGTAGTTAGTTAGTAGAAAATTTGCCATTTGCAGCCGTGGCTAATTGCCTACCAATCGAGAAACACGAACCGCCAGGCGATTAGGCTTTCCAATACAATGCCTCGTAGAAACCTATCAGGGTTAAATATAACAAGTTACCCACGTGACGATGCCGTCTATTAAAGTAGTAATCAATTGCATTGTCACTTACCACCAGTTGAGATAAGAGTCATAGGCAGTCTATAGCACACAAACCCGAGCACATTATCGCATCAAATCATTTAAATGTATTAAAATACTCTATCTATAAAGGTGAATCTATGAAGCGGTGATAGCCTAGTGGTTAGGGCGTCAGCCTCCTAATCAGAGATCGGCAGTTCGAATCCGGGCACGCACCCCTAACTTTTCGGAGTTATGAGCGTTTTTAAACAATTAAAATATCACTTGCTTCAACGGTGAAGGAAAACATCGTGAGGTTTCCTCACGCACGCCTGAGAGTTCTCCATAATGTTCTCAAAGGCGGGTGAAGTCTGCCAAACCGCATATGGCCAGCGTGGTGGACTATGGCCAAACCCTTCTCATATTGAGAGAAGACCCGTGTTCTGTAGTGAGCCGGTAATGGGTTGATCGTGATGATGATCTATAAAGGGAAATACATATCAGTTGAAGTATCCTAGCAAAGGTCGGTGATTTCAAGTAGATTTAAACGCAGCACCGCAATGATCGTGATTCGTGGCAACACCCGCTGTGTGAAATTAGAGCTATATACGCGCCGATGTTATTGTTTCGTCAAAATCTGTATTGCATTCAAACTGTTTAGCATTTAATCTCTTTATCTGTGCCATGACATTACCAGCAATTATCGGTTGGAATAAATATATGTAACAGATGGGCAAAAAAAAAATACATGCTAAAAATGTTCGTTTTAACGTCTTAAAGTATAACTGTACGCGGAATTACCTGGCATTGACAATATATTCCACGACACATTTGCTGTGTTTAGAAAGAAACTCATCGATCATCTATGGCATGATCGGTGAGTCTCCCATCGCTTATTTAAATTTAATAACATTTTAATATATTAAAAATATGTAGATTTTTAATTTAATTACTTTTCATTTGTTTGGAATTGTTTTAATTTGTCCTAATTGTACTTTTATGGCCGTTTTCATGTACACAGTCAATGTTGTGTACAGTTGTAACTGATATGCATACTGGTGAATGTGACATTTTTGTATGCTAAAATGTATTTTTTTATGTTTATTGTAAGTGTATTAATAATAAATAAATAAACTGTAACTAGATATCTTTACAGCGAATATATTAAAGAAAAGTTTTCCTTTTTTATTTAATCGTTTATTTTTTAAACATGCACGCCTGAGAGTTCTTCATAATGTTCTCATAGGCGTGTAATGTTCTCAAAAGTCTGCCAATCCGCACATGGCCAGCGTGGTAGACAATGGTTAAACCCTTCTCAAATTGAGAGGAGACCCGTGAGTAGTGATGCGGCAATTTGCATGATGATGATTATCATGATATATATTTCGAAACCCTAACTTCACACAAGAGTGGGAATTTATATCAGACTGATTAATTATAATGACAAACAAAAAAATATACGCAAAAGAATATATAGTTTATTTGAACAGTTTCATTTATTATCTTTAACCGTTAAGCTGAAAATTTAAGCAAATTTATAAGATGGGATAATAATGCACTGAAACTTTATTATAGTTTGCAAAAGTAAAGCTATGCCAACAAAGATCAGAGGCCGAACTTTTAAATGGACAAAAACCGGGATATAAATTTATTCCAAAGCAAAACACTCAAACTGGCGGGCAAACCGTCTTATTCAAATGCTAAAATATTATTCCCGCAAGTTTATGCTAAGTCCCCGTTCGTCTCGGTTTCCTAATGAGGTGCCATTCTTTGTTAACGCGGAGTTTGTTAACCCGTTTTATCCTGTGGCGGCGCCTACTTTAAATACACTCCGGCTCTATGTACCACTATCAACTGTAACACAAGTGAATAAACAATGTCTGAAAAACTAAATCTATTGACTGGTGACCGCGAATCATTGCACAAAACGGTGTAAGCTTTATTACTTACTAGCTGAGACCCGCGGTTTCACCCGCGTAGTTTTCATTCCATGGAAATACCGGGATAAAATATTGCCTAAATATAAATTGCAAATTAAGTCTTTGAAGTTAGGAACACACCTACCTACATTTCTTAGACAAAAGTGAGTGATTATAATTTAATATGAACTTACTTAAATAGCAAAAAAGTTCAAATTGACTCCACATTTTATTTAGAAAACGTTTATATGGGAAAAAAGGCTGTTTTTAGGGTTTTCCCGGCAATTATTAAATTTTTTCTCACTTTTTAAACCTTCTCTAGACCTTCACGAACATTTTAAACCCAAGACATTATCACATGGGGGGAGTCTATCCCCCCCATGTGATATAATTTTAATTTAAGGATGATGATTTTACGTGATGATGATTGTTGAGAACCAATCCCCTTAGTAATAAAAGTTGTATTGTACGGCCCGAGACCCAGACCTGACGTCGATGAGCCACGCATCCGTTGCCTGTTGAACCCAAACTCCTTATCGGTTTAACCTTGGCATCATACCAGAAAGATAATAGCTCGACGGTGTATTTGTCGGTAGGGTAGACTAGCCATGGCCGAAGCCTCCCACCATACGAGACTTGAACCGAGATTCAAAGTCCGACTATAATTAATATCCTTGATAATACAAAATTCTTGATAATACAAAAGTGCACGCCCTGCATTAAGGATGTTGTCAACCCAACACAATAGGGGTCGTTGCTTTTCGCGACAATAATTAATATAGGATATTAAAAGTTTCATATCTTACTATAACATTTTCCATGTATTTTGCACAACCAACTCGCTTTTATTACCAGTATTTCCTCAAGGTCGTCTGGAAAAGAATATTAGCCAGCAAATATTTAGACCGTCCGTAGACGTAGTATCGTAGACCATAGATATGGAAAAGACATCTATGTACTTACACTTGAATAACTACCTCAGTTAAAACGCTAAAAAATCAATTAGTAATTTCTTACTATATTTGTTTAGTCTTCATTTGGATGGTATAAATAGTAGATCGATCTCTAATTAAATAAACAATTCAACATTTATTTGTAAAATGTACCACTTTTCTTTTTGATGGCTATGCCATGGTTTAGTATCTCCTATTTAACTAGAACTTTTAATTTTTTTTTTAAATTCGCATTAAATGTGGCGTTTAAGCAAAAGCATAAGTTGCATTGAACGGCAACGGTTCGCCCAATAAACAAGGATACTTTATTAATATACAAGAATTCTGTATTGTGCGTTAAAAGCGATTCCTCTCATGCAACGATTGTCGCTGGGTTGAAAATACAAATCAATCCACGGTAATTACTTTATAATGTACTAGCTGTTGCCCGCGACTTCGTCTGCGTAGAATTGCTGATTTAACTTGAGATTGAGGTCAAGATTGAGGAAAAGCGAAAGGTCACTGAAGTACTTACTTACTTACTGATTAAACACGAGATCTCAAAAACTAATGTACGTATAATGCTATAATTTTTTTTCAGTGTGGTAAAATGTGGGAGGATAGTTTTTGCTGATTTGTTTTTTCTATTAAGTCTAAAAGCTTGAGATTTTGAAAATATAATTCTTTTAGGACATTAGTAACAGGTCAGATTTTTTTTATTCAAATCTACCCTAAAGGGTATAAAATAGCGGTTTGAAGTTTGTATGAAAGTCCTATGTTTTTAATTAAGAGACACAAAATCGGCAATTTGACATTTGCCTTTAGAAGTAGGGCATTGGCCGCACGAGAAACCTCAATCTCACAGGAAATCAGCAATTCTATGCAGATGAAGTTGCGGGCAACAGCTAGTAACATATTATAGTTAAAAACAAAGACCATACTATAGAATATCCTCTCTTCTTGGCTTTTCTTGAATTTGCTTGGCTAGAGTTGGACATTACTAAGCTTCCGCAGTTAGTCCACCCAAAATGGTTCATGAGATACGGTGGAAGAGGAAGGTAGCAGATATTATTACAGAATTTGTATTTATTTTGCTGCTACAGAAATAAATAAGTTTGCAACAAATAAAAATTAAATAAGGTTTATAAAATCAAAGGTGGGGGAAAAAAGGTTAAATTAATATTTTTTGGTGTCTTTTCTTCTTAATCGCTTTCAATTAGAAATAAGCCGCTTTTTAAGTATTCGTTAAAGGTAGAATAGAAAAAAATTTAAAAAGCTTATGGCATTTTTGAACGAACTACCGGCCAAGACAACGTGTGTTTGGCTATCTATTTATTTCATTTTTTTATACACTACAAGTCAGCCCTTGACGGCTATCTCACCTGGTGGTAAGTGATGATGCTGTCTAGGATGGTAGCGGGCTAACCTGTTAGAAGTATGGTAAACCCACGCTCCTAGTTTGGTTTCTACGCGACATCGTGCCGGAACGCTTCGCTTGGCGACACTTCTTTGTCGCGGCCGAAGCCTCCCACCAAACAGACTCGAGCCGGGAATCGAACCCAAGACCTCCAACTTTTTTTTAAAATGCGACAGCGCACGCACTGCGCCACTGAGGTCGTCAAATATACGAGCAAATGACGAAATAGTTCCGAGTATAAATAGAGAACTACAGAAGTAGAAGGTAGTTAAAAGTCTGTGCCAAACGAATTAAAATGAAATATCTTAAAACAATTAAACTACAACCGCTGAGTGCGCGCGACGTCTTGGCGTCACTCCAACGTGTGACACTTGTGGTTACTAAACGTACACATTCTGTTACAGTTATTTAAACTTCCAAGCTTATCCAATGTTGCGCATCGATCAATCGAAGCAAACTTTACTTTGCCGAAGCTTTTTTTTTAAATTTCGATTTATGACTTTAAACAGATTATCCAATGTCAAGTTTATTATTTTATTAGTTCTCTCTTTTTATGGCTTTGCACAGATTAGCCAGTGTCAAGTTTACAGCAATGTAGAAGTTATTGAGAAATGGCGGGAAACTTCGTACTCCGCGGATGCTGCTCCCTCAAATGTTTCCCAAATCTATAGCTGTTAACCATTCAGAAAACTAGCCACTACACAGACGACACCAAAACTGTCCACGACACAACTAACACCAGTCCTTTTCAAAATTAGCCAACAAACATTAATTCAAGAAAAGCGTGAAAAAAGGGCGCCCGCCATATACGAAGTCTCCCGCCTTTCTCCTAGCCGAAGCTTTCGTGTAAGAAATATTTATACGTCACTCAGGTTTGAATGGCTATGACAGATCCATTCGTTCAATCAATAAAATTTATTCAAATAATCCTTTAAAAGGTACTTTTGATTCATCAGTAACTTACATAGTAGTTAGTTGATGGTGATTACAGCATTCGTAAAATTAAAAATAGTCTAAACCGGACAAAAAGCATAATTTTATATAAGTAATGTAAAAAAATATTCTAAGAAGCTATTATATTATATATTATATTGTACAAAATTTTTAATAGGGTTAATATGTTATTAATTTGTATACGTACAAAACTGTATGTACTAGTTAAATTGAAACGTTTCTTCCAAAAATATCACTAAACTTATAGCAATTTATTGGGAACCAATAGCGTGGCGCGGCGGCACGACCTGATAACAACTTTTTTTTTTTTTTTTTTGTCGTGGTGGAAAAGCTTTATTGCTACCCCTGTCCCTTGGGCAGGACCAGAGGTTATGTGGGACTCCCCCCCTAGGGGTATACCCAAACTAAAAACCACCACGGCGTGTCCGTCACACTGAGTTTTTTAAGACGCCCGGGGAACACCATTGCATTCTTCCCAGGTATCTAACAAGCACCCCAGCCTTGAGCCGGGGCTCCGCGCGGAGGGGAGAGGATCGGGACAGCACGATCCTTCCCAGACTGACAGGAGGTTTGTTTAATGTCGGGTAGCTAGCCCAATAGCTACCCGCCACCTCCTAAGGCAAGCTGACGAGCGGCAAATTGCCGCCGTCTTCTTCCGGGCCGTCTTCGTCGGAGTGGGTGTGCATCAGCGGCTTGCTCACGCGCCCGTTCCGCAGCTTCCTTTTGAGATATAACGGCCTCGCAGAAAGTAGCCATGGCATCCCAGGATCTCTCGCTGCTCAGCATGGCTCTGACTATGCTGGGCAGCGATAGGTCTCCACCAATTATCGCAACCAGCGCTCTGCGCTGGGGATCCCACTGGCCGCACACCTCAAGAGTGTGCTGAGCCGTGTCATCTTCGGCTCCACATTCGTGGCACGTCCTGGTCGGTTCTCTCCTCGCGACCCGGTGCAGGTAATGACCAAAGCAACCGTGCCCGGTCAGAACCTGCACGAGTCGAAAGGAGAGCGACCCATGCGCTCGCTGGCACCACTGCTCCAACACCGGACGGATGGCCTCTATCGTACGAATACCATAATGGGCATCCGCCAGGCTCTCTTTCCAGCGGTCCCGCATCCTCCGGGACGCCTGTCGTCGCGTTCTCTGCACCACTTCGAAATCCATGCATTCTCCTCTAACTCGGCTCTCTACCCTTGCGTTATGGACCTCCGCAAGTACCCCAGCCTCCATCTCCCATGGAGGGGTGCCCGCGAGGACGACCTGATAACAACTAACTTAGAAATACTTAATAACTTAGAACCGTTATACCAGATATTTGAAATTCAACGAGTTCAAGTCGTTTTTCGAACCACCCTAAATGAAAATACAGGCGACTGCACCAAATCTGTACGAACATAAGAAAATTCTAGCATCGTGAATTGTAACTGCAGTATCCAACTTAAGCAATTCCGTGCTAATGATGGCATTTTGCATGGCGTCTCTTTTCTTTGTACGTCTGTTCATTGTTCGGTAAAAAATGTCGTGTTCTTATAAATAGTTAAAAAACTTGGGGCTATTGTTTGGGAACTATCATTCTTGAAATATGTTGGAGATTCGCAGATGGTAGTGAATTTATAGGAGTAAAATCTTTTATAGACTTTTATTTCAAACTCTTGCTTCTATTCTAGGCAGACCCTTAAAGGGGGGGGGGGGGGGGCATCGGCCTGGCCTTTTTTTTCCCTGCTGGGAAATGTGTTTACGCATCCCCTCACGTCGGAAACGGCGCAGACTTGCCTGCGTCGCTTCCGACGGGGTATGTGGGACTCCCCGGCGACCAGACTGGCAACCAGGATACCCACTAAAACCCAGCGATGCTCCTTTGCGTCACCTGGTGGCTGGATCACGGGAACACTTGTGCACTCCACCGTAACCCAGCCAGCAGCCTCGGCCTGGCCTGTGAAATGAGCTATTTATCGAATAGTTCAGAAACATATACCCATTATTATATTGAATTACGACTGTTCATGAAATGTTTGCAGTATTTTTCTGTCAATTAAAATCCAGTTAATATATTTTATTTTGCAATTGCAAGTTGTAAAATTGATAAGTAGTTGCGATAACAATCGCAAAAATAAATAAATGTCGTGTCCTTGGAGTATCTTATGATAAAACGGGTTAATTAATGTTCGCTGTCAAGTCGGTTGTCATTCTATCATGAATATTAGCAACAAATGGCCATTTGTTCTGATATTACCCTCAAGTTGTATTTAATAAAGCGCTGGCATTTTATAAGCTCGTAGATATAATATATGAATTTAACTATATAAAATACTAGTCGATGCCCGCGGCTTCGTCCGCGTAGATTAGGGGTTTTTAAAAACTCCTATGGAATAAGCTACCAATTCGAGGAAAATTTCTGTGGCAAGCTGTAACTATAGTTTATTAGCGTGAAATTAAGTTTTAATAAATCCTGCGGTAAGGTAACGGGATAAAAGTTATCCTATGTCCATCTCCTGGTTCTAAGCTACCTCCACACCGATTTTCAGCCAAATCAGTTCAGCCGTTCATATAGTTATAAATAGTGTAACTAACACTACTTTCTATTATATAATATATAGATTTCATGAAGTAAGGAGAAATTAAGTGATGAAAAAATCATTTTAAATCGTACATTATTAAATGACAGTGATAAAGTTAATGAGATAAATGCTGACAGCAACTTCTGATCTTGATTTTACACGCCTGATGTGAAACAAAGCCCCGTAAGTTTCTTTGGAAGCGATAAACAGTAACAAAATCTGTTTCCCCTGAAGTTAACTAAAGAACACTACAACAAAGCTAGTAAAAAAAGAAGTTGTCAAACAAAAGTAAAATAAACAAAAGTTTAAACACTCGTAAAAAGTCCCTCGACGAGGAATTTACGATTGAAAGGATTTTGTTTTGATGGATTTCAGGATACGAGTTTGAATAATGATGTAAAGGTAATGAATGGATTCATTGAAGGGATCTCAAACTGTTCTAACTGCTTTGTATTAACAACAAGATCTAAGGATAAATAATACAACTGGTACCCCATTTGATTAGTATGTAAAAAGGTTAGACTTGTTTACACATAAAAGTTATCTCAGAATCGGCCCCAGGCAATGCGTCTATCATCATGATCAACCCAATGCCGGCTCACTGTAAAGCACGCGTCTCCTCTCAATATGAGATTGGGCAATAGTCCACCACGCATTGGAGACTTCACACGCCTTTGAGAAGATTATGGAAAACTCTCAGGCATAGCGGCTTCCTCACGATGTTTTCCTTCACCGTTGAAGCAAATGATATTTTAATTGCTTAAGACGTACGAAAATTTAGAGGTGCGTGCCCGGGATCGGACCCCCGACCTCTCATTATAGGAGGCGGATGTTCTAACCACTAGGCTATCACAGCTTATTACTAGGCTATCCCAGCTTTTTGAGTCTATAGCAATACGTATATAATTGTTTGCTCTATCGTACAATATATTTTGTGAAGTTCGACCTATTAAAGCTTGAGGTTGAATATGGTTTATATTAAATATTTCATAAAATTGTATAAAAGCGAAGACAGCTAATTTTTGCTGTGGGATTAGTGCAACAAGCTGATCTCACTCTGCAGAACATAAATAAATTGACTTTAAGATAATCCCTGTGGAGGAAAATCAACACTTATTACAGGCATAGCCGTACTCCTTCCGGGAGGTGGCTCATGCCGAGGTGGTTTTTAGTTCGGGTATGGGGTATACCAGAACCCCTTACCGGGGTATACCTTTCCCTACGGAGGTGGGAGTCCCACATAACCTCGTCTTTTCCTACGACAAAAATAAAAGACATTACCTTACTTAAAACATACGACGTCTTGCTAATTAGTGCGAACTGTCTTAGTCGGGCTATCATAAACCAGTTGTGGACACTAAATATAATGAGAGCGATAAAATAAGGTTATTGGAAATGACATATGAAAATTGCGTGCGAGCACAAAAGTCACGTAAAGGTATTATGTTTGGCATAAATAATATAAAATCTTGAGTGCCTTTCTCACTAATCCCGTCGAGGGTCGATCTGTATTAAGTTTGAAAGGCCAGTTATTCTGTCATCAATTTAAATTTAAGTAATCCTTTACGAAATTGAGCTTAGTTGCCGAAGTTTTAGCGTAAGCAATTGAGAAAACAGTAATAAAGCGGTGTAAACTTTTATTTACCATCACCAGAGATATACATGAGCTTCAGTATGATATAAAGTTACCAGTTATCAGTGTCATTTTATATTGGATATTACTTGTTTTAACGGTGAAAACATCGAGGCAACCTGCATGACTGAAAGTTCTCAATAATGTTCATAAAGGCATGTGAAGTCTACACGCACTTTGTCTGCCAGCGTGATGGATCACAGCTAAATCGCTTCTCATTACCCAATCCCTGTAATGGACCAGGTTGACAATGATGGATCACTGTCAAAATTGAAAACTATTGCTAACTAAGTTGTCGCCTCTAAAATCGAATTGTGTTTTGAATGTAAAGACGTTTCGCTGACAACAATCATGAATGAAAACTTAAGGTTAACAAAAGGTTGGTTCTTTGGAGTTGTAGTTTACAGTTTTAATTCTGTACAATTTAACTGTCCATAATCAGACCAAATCAGACTCCGTGGCGAAGCGCGCGCGCTGTCGCATTATAAAGTTGGTAGTCCTGGGTTCGATTTCCGGCTCGAGTCTGGCCTAGTGGGAGGCTACGGCCGCGGCTAGTTACCACCCTACCGACAAAGACGTGTCGTCAAGTGATTTAGCGTTCCGGCACGATGTCGCGTAGAAACTAATTAAGAGTATGGGTTTACCATACCTCTAACAGGTTAGCCCGCTACCGTCTTAGATTGCATCATTACTTACCATCAGGTGAATTGCCGTCAAGGTCTAGGTCACTTGTTGTGGGTTAAAAAATAACCGAATTATTGCCGTTACCTAAAACTATTTATTTTAATTAACATATAAAACATGTCGTTATCTATATTAACGTACTCGATAATTAAGTTAAAGTTAAACTTAATCAATGATTAATTTTGTGGGGACACTGGCCGAGGATCAAAATAAAAGCTTGTGAGCCATGTTGTCCGTTCAACGGAAGGAATATTGCCGTCACCAGGATAATCAGGTTCTTAACGTAATTTACTGCTTAAACAATTTCTGTGAATTTCCCTTTCGATGACGTGTTTTATTTATTTTTTAGCTTTTTATTTTTAGCCATAATACTTGCTTCTGAATCATTATTTAATTAGGAATGGAATGTGCAATTAATTTCAGCCCCAATATGAATTCAATTTTATGAAAAAAATTTACTTAAATATGATACTCTTCCTTTTAAGACCTCCGTGGCGCAGCGCGTGCGCAATTGCATTTTAAAGTTGGAGGTCTTGGGTTTCCGGCTCGAGTCTGGTCTGGTGGGAGGCTTCGGCCGTGGCTAGTACAACTACCGACAAAGATGTGTCGCCAAGCGATTTAGCGCTCCAGCACGATGTTGTGTAGAAACCAATTAGGTGTATGGGTTTACCATACCTCTAACAGGTTAGCCCGCTACCATCTTACACCGCATCATCACTTACCATCAGGTGAGATGCCGTCAAGGGCTAACTTGTGGTGAATAAAAAATATCCAATTTAAAAAAATCGGCTATTTGCTTATTGAACTCACATATGTTAACTTACGGTAGCATGAAAGTCACGTTTACGGTTCATGAGAACCTTAACGCTGACAGGAAGAAAAATAAGCGCGGCGGATAGAAAAGTCGAAGTAATTTGTCCCGTTGGTATCATTAGTATGAAAGTATTCAACGTAACTCGTAAAATGAAATAAATCACATGTAAGGTCCTCGAAATCCAAACTGCTATATTTTAAAAGTTAGACAAACTCGCACTCCATCCCATTTCCAATGTTGACACAGATAGCTCAGTAATTTGTGACTGAACGAGAAACTTGAAGAAATCGATTGGAGTCAACAACTAGGTACTCTTTCTTACGTACCTAAACCATTATTCGGTTTGCGTAGCACTCTGCTTGAAATTGATTTAATTTTAATGGGCGATTTAATCGAGAACAGCTCTTGAGAATGTTTATTCGTGTTTCTCGGATGTTTAACAGAGGAAAATAATAATGTCCGTGGAGTCGGTATTGAGATAAAAAAAAGGGATAAAAAGTTAAGTTGTAATTACAAAATGCACTTATAAAAAGCAACATTTTTGCATCTACGCCACATGCTAGTACGTAGCAGGAACCTACGATGCTACGAGCAGCTACAATATTGACGATTGGTTCCATACTCAATCATCATACGACAACCTCCGTAGACCAGCGCGCGCGCTGTCGCATTATAAAGTTGGAGATCCTGGGTTCGATTCCCGGCTCGAGTCTGGTCTGGTGGGAGGCTGCGGCCGTGGCTAGTTACCACTCTATCGACAAAGACGTGCCAAGCGATTTAGCGTTCCGGCACGATTTCACGTAAAAACCAATTAGGAGTATGGTTCTACCATGCCTTTAACAGGTTAGCCCGGTACCATCTTAGATTATATCATCACTTATACCAGGTGAGAATGCCGTAAAGGGCTAACTTGTAGTGGATAAATAAAAAAAAAAAAACATGAAACCTATTTTGATAGCGATTCTTGGTAAAAGTCTCTTCTGTCATAGGAAAGGGATTTAGTTTAAACCTACAACACTGTTAATAGACAACCTTTCTAGTAAGCACTTGTCTTAGAAGTGGGAGTTCACGCGTTTGATATCCGGCAGGAGCGATTTCGGAATTTATAATTTTCTCAGGTGAAGGTCTATTATGTTAGGTTTCATACTAAATTGATAAGCATTGGCTATAGTTACAGTCGCCTACTTATATTGAATTTGGATTATAATAATTATTCCAAATTTCAATTTGCACTTTTGTATACGTTCTGTGGTTACGTCGAAAATCTAGCGTAAATCAGAGCCCAGGCTTATTTGGATTTATTATGAATTACATACATTACATACCCTTATATGTCCCTACTATGAGCGCAACATTTTGTGCTAGAGCAGGATATATAAGCTACATCAGAGAGAAAGACGGAAGATTTCGTGGGCGCGGTTATTGACGCTTTTCTTGAATTAATGTTTGTTGGCTAATTTTGAAAAGGATTGGTGTTGGTTGTGTTACGTTACGTTACGTGTTAGTTTTTTGAATGGTTAACAGGTATCAATTTGGGAAAGGTTTGAAGGAGCCGCGTCCGCCGAGTGCAAGGTTTCCCGCCATTTTTCCCCAACTTCAATTCTGCATTGCTATAAACTTGACATTGGCTAATCTGTGTAAAGTCATAAAAAGAGAAAAAAATACATCAGAGCATATGAGCGCGGTCCTAATATATAATAATGTAAAAAAAAAACAGAGTTGGACGCTGTTGTCGTAGTATATAATATCATGCAGTATGAAAAAATTATTTACAATATATTTTTTAATTATATGTTTAGTATTCATATAGCAGAGGCTCTCCTTATGATATTATCAGAAAATCTAAAAGAATTAATTCTACTATTAAAAATATTTGTGCAAATATTGGACAAGTATTTGCTGAGCGATCCCGCGGTATTTGTTCGCGAGAATAGTTCCCACGTCTGGAATTAGCTGTCGTGTTACCCATTCGACGTGAAAATATTTTTTTGGTATAAAAAGCTTTGAATCAAAATTTTCTTAAGTATTTAAATATTGGTTTTATTGCTCACATTGGTTACTTTACTTACTGCGTTTCCTAGTCTGTTTATTAAATTGTTCGTTCATGTACATTTTTATAAATTATCTACTGTATAAAATGACTGTCAACACATTTAATTTATATTTATCCCAAACGAAATTTAAAGAAAATCGAGTTTTTTTTTTCAGTATAGTCCTTTTTTATCAAAATCACGACCTAGACAGTAAGAGCATCAAATAGTCACTTATTATCGAAAGCCTTAATTCTGTACTATACATCCATATCCAAGCTTATATAGGAGTATGTTTAGTTATTTATTTTTCAAAAAAGACCGTAATGATCAATTTGACACACATATTTTAGTAAATAAAAACTACTACTATTTCTAATTCTAGTCCATGTTCTTAAAACCCTTTTGCCTATGGGACAGGAAATGTGTTTAGCAGTAAAATATTTACAGGATAATTAGATTTACGGCAATTAGATAATGATGAATAAATGAATGTTTACTTAAAGCTCTATAATTTTTTATACATCAAACATTTTACATAAAACTTAAAATAAAACTAAGATTAACCTAAAAATCTTAAAAAATAAATAAATATTTAACATCATAACTAAAATATATTATTAAAAGGAGTCCCTTTAGGCAAGGTTCCGAAGATACTGGCAGCGTTCCCCCTTTGAATTGCTAGACTAATTCTTTGTCCGAGCTGGCAGCTCTTCGGTCCCCTGTGATGTCGACTAACCTTTTACTTATATATATAATGTTACTACTTTAATTTTATACACACCACAACACAAATAATGTCGACCTCGAATGATCGCTCAGTAATGATACACAACAAGCCGTGCCGAATCAAACCGTAGTGGACACGCTCATACCATGTCATCAGCATGCCACATTATCTAATCAATATTTTATTATTGGATCGATCAATTAATCAATCATAATCGTTTTTCAAGTAATCCTTTAAAAGGCACTTTTGACGTGTCAATTATTAACATAGTACTGATTTGATGATGATAACTACATTCGTGAAAATCTAAAGCTATGAGGGTCACAAACGTGCTCTGATCTAAGGAGAAGCCCACAACAAACTTGGCTAAGTAAATTATCTTCTTGTTATCGTAGTAGGGTAGGGTAGCACACCGAATTCCTCAGTGCGCTGGCGTGAGTCGCATTGTTTTACGGCAGACTCGAGATTGGTTCCGAATTAGCGTTTTCGGTCAAACTTCGTGACTTGAGGAATTCCGGAGCCAGTAATACTTTGCCATTACATTTCAGAGTCGGTGAACAATGTAGTGAACATGGCGTATTCTATCGTCGATTTATTTGAATTAAACCTTCATTTTCCTTGTAGAGCTTAGCGCATTATGGCAGCTGCTTCAAAATCCTTCAGAGCTACAACTACAGTATAGTCCCACCGTGGAACTTTGACAAGTAATACGTCAACTAAGTATAAAGAACCCCACGCTTGGTGTTCCACTTCTTATGTTGCTTGTTCGCAGTTTGAAGGATAGTAAGAATATCAGTAAGCCGCTAGAGGGTATTTTGCGAAGAATTGCCGCATTTTACCCCAGTATATTGATAGGTATAGCCAAACCAATCTGGTTCCAGCTGACCAATATCCAGATAGTGAACATTCGATACCGAACTAACCATATATCCATCATAGGTGTTCATGATGCACTAACTCATACTGAATATCGGTTTAAGTTATTATCCCTCTGATAACGGAGCAAAATCATTATTATAGTTGTAAACTTACGGCAGCGTCCTTTGTAGCCATTACGTTACATACTCCGTGGGAAATGGGGGGAACCTGGAATCCGAGAATCAGTTTATTAAGACGGTGATTGTAATCAAGTCCCACTATGCCACATATCAGCCCGAATGCATCCCGTAGCAACTGCTGCGGGTGGTAGCTTGGATTGCACGCATCAGCACGCGAGCACGCTAATGAATAAGAGCCCCGGATGGGTTCGAAACTAGTTTACAATAATTCACGTGAGTCAGGCCCTGTATAATTTTGATCTGAATTTCACTCACAATAATCTAAATCCTACACACCAAGTTCACACTAGATTGGGGACAGCAACTATGAGATACTCGTATATAAACATGATGAGGTAACCCTCCATGATTCACCATCAACTACTGTCAACGACAAATGAACGCTCTTAAAATAAATACTAAAGAAACTGGCACACGCTAGGTAAAAGCTCTTATAATGCAATTGAAACCGACTTATTTCCTAGTTTCCTAGACACTCGGAGAAAAAGGAAGACACGCTTTGAAGCATGGAGTAGGTACCTGCGACAAATATTTTCCGAGAAGAATATCACGCTATTTCATAACAGGAAATATGCAAGGTTTCATATATTACTTATAACAAAAACCTGCATTTCTAGAATGTGTGCTGTATATGCGTAAAATTGTGGTTATAGTTATAAAACGAATTTATTTATCATCACACTTACAGTTAACCTTGAATCTTATTACAATGGTTTAAGACTCAGAACAGAAGATATTAAACACGCGTTTTTTTGCTTTACATTATCACACTCGTGTTTCATGATATTCCAATTAAGTTTGCACTTCGCTGCAAGTTATATTATGCATGTCGATAAATGCACTTTTTTAACTACTAATAAATTCTATGCGGTTAAAAATAGTACACATTTTCTTGAATAAATAAATTATGCATTTCATATTTTTGTGAATTGTGAGTAATTAGTATTATAAATACGAATATATTAAAATAATATTCGGTTGTATGTTGATTTCATTCCCACTCTTGGTTCCATCTGAAGATTATTTTAATTATACCAAAAACTGTTTGGTTAGGTGAGGTTAATTTATTGTTGTTTGTTAGTAATTTTTTCGGTCATTGAAAGTTAAAAATAATTACACATTTGCATTTAACACAATACTTTAATGTATCTACTTATGTTATTTTACTCAATAAATGTATGGATAGACCTTCGCCTTTTTTCACGGTTGGAGAAGGTAAAATTTATTTTATTTATTGTGACAGTCCGTCAGTCATCGGGCTGTATCTCAAAAACTATAATAGATATGGAATTGAAAAATGTATGCACTGTGCCCTGGGATAATAATCCCGAAAAATTATAGGGCTCTTTCGGTGTAGTTATGAAAGTTGTTATCGGTCTTATGAAAGCTCGAGTTAAACTCACGCACCGAGGGTTCTGGAACAGAATATAACAACAAATGATTTAAAAAATTAGTTTGACAATTAAAGGGAATTCTCATATAAGAAACGTGTTACTTAACGCTTTGCTCGTTCTTAATAATACAAATAGTGTGGTGTGAAAATAGGGTCGTGTGCGCTCACAATGTTCTTGGCGTGTCTCGGATGGAGTTAATAATAATAAGCCATTTAATCCCAAATCTAATCTAGTTACAAATTTCGAAAGTAGTAGTAAAAATAATATAACAATTAATTGTAAGATTGAATGAAGATACAAAAACAAATGAATTTAGACTATTTTAACCAATAATAGTTATTTCTTGTATGTATCTTTGGGTACCCATTTTCGGGTAAAGGCCTCCTCCATCGCACTCCAACGCACTCTATCTGTTGCGAGCCTAGTCCAAGTGGGACCTGCGACAGCTTCGATGTCGTCTCTCCAACGAGCGTGCGGTCTGCCGCGCGGCCGGGTGCAATCACGCGGCCACCAGTGCAGCACTCGTTCGCTCCACCGACCGTCTCCAGAGCGCGCCACGTGACCTGCCCATCGCCATTTTAGTTTGCAGGCCAGTTCTGCTGCATCTATCAATTTTGTTTTATTTCTAATGTCGATGTTCCTTTGGCGGTCGCTTAGTCTTAGGCCCAACATGCTGCGCTCTGTCGCTCGTTGGAATTTTTGTAACTTATCGATACTCCGCTTCGTCAGAGTCCACGATTGACACCCATACAAAAGTGTAGGAAAGATGGTGTTTTCAATGGCCTTTTTCAGAGATAGGGGCATCTTTGATTTGAAAATGTGTTTTAGTGACCAATATTTGGCCCACGCAATTTTAATTCTCCTCTCCACTTCCTTGGTTGTGTGATCTTCGAAGGATATTCTTTGGCCGAGGTATGTGAATTCATTTACGTAGGCGATAGGTTGGAGATTGATTGTAGTTGGTATCTCTAGATTGTTTGTCATTATACAGGTTTTCAGGGCATTCATTTCCAATCCATATTTTCGACTTTCCCCGTTTAGAGTGTCCATCATATAGTAGAGATCCTCATATTTTGCACTTAACAGCACTATGTCGACCGTTTATATTTACTCCCAGATTTTCCCAGCTTAGTTTGGAGAATATAAGCTCTAGTAGGGCCGTAAATAAGTTTGGTGAGATTGGGTCTCCCTGTCACACGCCTCTATTTATCGCAAACGAGGGTCCAATCCGTTCCAATCTTATTGAGGCTCTACTGTTTTTGTATATAGCTTGTAGCAGATCAATATATTTTGTCTCGATTCCTTGCTGCCTTAGAGCTTTCCATAGCGCCTCATGGGAGATAGAGTCAAATGCCCTTGCATAATCAATGAACGCTATGTAGAGTGGCATCTTATATTCCTTGTGTCGCTCCATTATTTGGGACAGCGTAAATATATGATCAGTCGTGCCATATTTTGGTCTAAATCCTGCCTGTTCTCTTGGCTGATGGAAGCTTAAAATAGGTCTCAGTCGTCTTAGGATGATACTTGTAAACAGTTTATAGATGCTTTGAAGTAGGCTTATTGGTCTATAATTTCCAACCTCTGTGGGGTCACCTTTCTTGTATAATAGTGTAATTATAGCGTTTTCCCAGTCCTCGGGTATGCAACACGAGTTTAGTATTTCGTTGAATATTGATGTGATTACGGGTGTTATAGGTTCAATTAATGCTTTTAAGATATCGTTTGTGATTCTATCAGAGCCTGGGCTTTTTGACGACTTTAAAGAGGCAATGCTGGCTCTTATTTCGCATTGTAGGAAAGGTGGAACGTGCATATTATCTGTAATTCCGTTATCTTTTTCCGGAGAGCTTGCTCTATCTTGTATGCTGTATACGTTTTTATAGAAATTTGTTGCAACCTCTACAATATTATTTCTGTTTGTAACCTGTTTGCAGTCCTTGCTCTTTAATGAAGGTATCCACTCTTTGCATGTATTTAACCGCTTCGCAGCACGTTTTACAGAGCTTTTTTGTAGTAACTCCTGTTCAATTATTTTGTACTTGTAGTTAATTTTATTTTTGTTTATACTTTTCCTTATTTTAGTATATAGTATTGACAAACGTTTTCGTTCTTTCCTTGATTTATTCTTTTTTAGTTTCAGGTATTCTCTCTCATTTATTAATTCATTAACACTTGTTGTAAAAATAAATTGATTTTCGGAGTTGTTGTTCATTTTAGGTATATTTTCAGTACATTTTGTGATCTGTTTTATTAGGTCCTTATATTTTTGGTTGGTGCTTTTGTTCTTGGCAGTGTAGTCTTTTCTTATCTCTTCGAAACTTTTAATAACATTTATTCTTTTTGTTGGCGTCAAAGTAGAAACATTTCGACCAAATAACTTTCTGCTTTTTCTAACGTTTGTTGAAATATTATAAGTCACTCTAAGTAGTCTATGGTCTGTAGAATACGTTGTTCCTATAACCTGGACATTCAATACAGATTTTAAGTTTTTTGTCAATATAAAATCTATTTCATTTCGCGTTTTTCCGTCGGGCGATAGCCAAGTCCAGCGTTTTTTAGCCTTCTTCTTAAAAAATGTGTTTGTTATATATAGCTGATTTTGTAGACAGTATTCCACAAGAATTTCGCCCCTGTCATTCCTTGTGCCATATCCCCACCTACCCATTACTCTTCCATCTTCTAGAGTTTGTTTTCCAACCTTAGCATTAAAATCTCTCGAAGTCTCGGATGGAGTTAGGAGGCCTCAATTATAGGCCTCCAGGTGGAGGGTCTGCCTCGACGGACGCCGCTGGTTGGGTTGCGGTCGAGTGCGCGGACGCCTCCGTGACCCAGCCACCACGTGACGCGAAGGAGCATCGCTGGGTTTTAGTGGGTAATTTGGTCGCCAGTCTGGCCGCCGGGGAATCCCACATACCCCGTCAGAAGCGACGCAGATGCGTAAACGCAAGTCCCAGCGTTAAAAAATAATAATTGTGTGACAATAATTAGTAATAGTATCGCAATAAAACGTTACAACTTGATAACAAGTTTTATTCTTTAGATAGTTTGAAGAGTAAATTCGAGCGTACTCTAAAAGCGTAGTATAACCTAATAAAAGTCTGTTAGGTATGCCTTATTTTCTCGTTTGCTGGATATCAAACACAGCAGAAAGGAAAATTTGCTTCATAATAAACTAGACTACGACATAATATTTCATTTGAGTGAACATTTCTGCCAATTTTGTATGCAACCGACTACTTCATGTTTGTTTAGTTGATTTCTGAACCGTTCTGTTTCAAATGCGAATATTTTACAAAAAGGTATCTTGTTTCTTAGCTAGACAAAAGGAATAATAAATCACAGGATTTTCTAGCAGAGGACATCGCAGTATACACATCGATAAAACTCCTTCGCTATTCTTATATGGCTTTGGCGATTTCCATGGCGCAGCACGTGTGCTGTCACATTATAAATTTGAGTCTCTGGTGGGAGGCTTTGGTCATGCCTAGTTACCACCCCACTGACAAAGTTGAGTCAACAAGCGATTTTGCGTACTGGTATGACGTCGCGTAGAATCCAATTAGGAGTATGGATTTACTATACCCCTAACAGGTTAGCCCGCTACCATCCTAGAGTACATCGTCTGTAAGCATCAGGTGAGATTGCTGTCAAGGGTAAACTTGTAGTGCATAAAAAATATATAAATATGATTTATGAATATTGCGTGCAGTACAGTGCAGTGTCGTGCAGTACCGTGCAGTACTGTGCAGTGCCTTGCAGTGTAGTCTAGTGCAGTACAAACGTTGACAAGGTACAGCCCATAGGTGTTCATTACAACACAATATTTCATTATTACATTATGACCTCGCTTAGTGTAATGACGTACTTTACCTTTACGCAGCAGGTCATTTAATAAGGCATTGTCAAGCGAGTGAGTGAATGAATAAGGTGAATTACCCCTGCGTCTGATCCTCTACACACATTATACCACCTCAATATGACGTTAAGGAAATAAGTTTTGGAGGAGATTAACACAATTTATTATCTATGGTAACTGCAAAACAACAGTGTACCAATATTAATTTAATTAAACGAATTAAATGCGAATTACTTGTAGTATCATGATCAACCCATTACCGGCTTACTACAGAGGAGGGGTCTCCTCTCAATATGAGAAGGGTTTGGCCATAGTCCACCACGCTGGCCATGTGCAGATTGGCAGACTTCACACGCCTTTGAGAATATTCCTCACAATGTTTTCCTTCACCGTTGAAGCAAGTGATATATTTTTTTTTTTAACTTACATAACTCCGAAAAGGATAAGAAGGCTGACGACCTAACCACTAGGCTATCACAGCTTGCCATATGTTTATATATCCGTCAGTAAAATCCACTATTTTACACCCTTTTATTTGTTGAATAAGATTTGAGAGATTGGTTGTCTAAATCTAATAAGTCATCTAGGAATGTAGAAATGACAACCTAATTACATTCGATGATCGGAATCCATATATATTTTAAAAGTCGCCTTAATGAATATCATTTGTTATGTATTTAGCCAGATATTTATATATTTATGTATGTAATACTATTTGTAGTATGTTGTTTACTGCTTTGCTAAGGTTCGTCTGATTGCTTATTAATAATGCTGTCTTTGCATACTAATATTGTGCCAAAATTACGTCCTGTGTACTTTAATAATGTTATGTGCAATATAGTGTATCTATCTATCTATCTATCTATCATCATTTTATATTTGCAGCATTTTACTACTTATCGCCCCAGAAAAACTTGTATACGAAAATATTTTTTCTTTTCGCTGTTGTATTTAATTATGTTCCTTTGATCGCGTATTTGCGGGCAATAACAGAAGTTCTAGTTACAACATCCGCCGCGAATATTGAAATACGAGTAATGTTACTGTAGTTTTCCACAGCTGCTTCGGTTAATATTCCTCCTAACGAGCTTATCTTCTAGTTGCAAAAATGTGTAATATTGGGACGAAATGTATTAAATATATTATTGGAGGGAGGGGGGGTCACATAATAAATTCGACCTTGGCACAGTGATGAGCGCTATGTTTTAAAAGTGAGAGGTTTTGTCTTGTGGGAGGCTTCGGCCGTGGCTAGTTACCACCCTACCGACAATGACGTGTCGCGAAGCGATTTAGCGTTCCGGCACAATGTCGCGTAGAAACCATCCCGCCGTCATGGGTTAACTTGTAAAGTATAAAAAAAAGGTTCTATCTCAGGCAGGTAAATTTATGAAATAGTAATGTTTGAATTTTCTATGGTTTGATCTGTTGAGATACTATAACCGTGGCTAGTCGACTTAAACCCTTCGCGGTAAAGCCTTCTGGTACGATAACGCCCGGAGACTGATTGAGTATGGGATTAATAAAACTGTAACCCTAGATATGAGATAGCCCTCTACTATCTAGGATTGCATCGTCATTTACCAACAGGTAGGAATCCAGTTAAGGTCTTCTTATTACTAAGCCTTTATTGCCAGCACAGTATACATAATTTATACATTTCATCAACATAATATATAAAATCATCTATAATATATATAAAATTGACCTTAGTATTGAATTCATTAATAACATTACTGAATATCTATTATATTCAGTAATGTTTAAGGTCTTCTAACTTGTACTAAATAATAACTAGCATTTAAAGACCATAAAATTAAATACCATGCAGTTCACCGAAAAATCGTAATCCAACCAAATCTATGGACCAAAAGGTTTAGTTTTGCGTATACCGGTAAGAACAAAAGACCCACAAAACTTTTTAGCTTCCATCAAGTAGAGCTTACAATTTCTCCACGCCCTTAATAATAAATTATAACATAAGGAAAGAAAGCGACAAAGAAAATCAAAATCCATAACAAAAACACTTTATTCGTTTAAGAACGTTTTTCAAAGCATGATGGCAAAGGAAACAACAACGAAAAACACATCAATCTGGTACATTAGGCGTAACATTTCCCGAGTTTTGTAGCTTCGTACATCCTTTCCGGCACACAAATTAGCGTCCATATGAGATTGGGAACCCACCGAAATGTAAACCGCAACTAACATTGTGATTCGCTGAAAAATATCACTCCCAGCTCTTATTCCACTTGTAATAGGGTTTAAAATTATCAATCTCCGAGTTTTTCCTCAACAAACACTTCCAGCGATATCTCTTGGGGTAAAACTCCATTCAGTACAATTTCAACCCTCGTGGAGGGCGGACGTAATTTTGTCTCCTTCGCAAGTTTTCGTGAATAAGATCGAGTAACTTTAGCAAGTAGTGTAAAAAAATATTTCGGACTTAAGTTTGTGTTTATGACTTGGTTTTTGGATTTGAGTGGTGAGAATTTCTGGAAAATGTGGTTCTTAAATTAGAAAAGTTTAAAGGTAAGAACTTTTGCAGTTATTGTTATTTTATAAATCAAAATCGGCTGCATTGTATAAATATTGCATTTGTTAGATTGGGCGAGTGTGTGTTCGTGCGTCCATTTCTTTTGATGTTATTAGAAAATTTATTTTTTATTTCGAATAATTCTGGTAATGGTCAAGCAACTTTTAAAACTGTCATATAAAGTAAAACATAGCAAGGTATTTCTGTTAAATTAGTTTGGTATTAAAATTAATGATCTGTAGTAAGGGGTAGGAAAAACTATTTGCATTTTTATATATAATGCGATGTAATTGCATATTTTATACAACATAACCATATTAAAGGATATACAGACCTGTAATCTCCCGTAGCATGTTCTGACTGATAGGTAAAATGCATGACGATGTCGATTAGAAATCAAACTTCTAACGCTGTAGTATATTGTAAATAGATACCCTTTACGAGTTTCACAGCTTTGATTTTACACGCAGAGAACGTTGATATATTCTAATGGACCATTCTGTTTTTTTTATAATATATTACGTTTTCAAAAACTAGATGATATTAGGCAATTAATTACATGGATTATAATTACAAATACATTATATATTACAAAAACAAAATTAGACAAATTTGAATCATAAAGCTTATGTTTGATAAAATATTCCACGGAAATCGCATTAAAGGCTTGAATTATAATGGGCGCTTCAAAAACGTTATAAGTTTCACTCGAGAGGCTTAACAAATTGTCTTATAATATTATTGGATGTAACAAAATGCTCTTATATTATATTAAAATTATCCAATGTGAAAATATAAATTAAAATAATTTTACCATTTTGACAACAAAAATACAATATATATATATATATATGATATTTTGTGTATATTTTAATGATACTTCCATTTAGACACACATTTTTAAGGATAATTTCAGGCAATCCATTCCACTCATAAGGACACGCGAATATTTGATTTTTATCGATTTTATCGAATTTACTGTTCATATTTTATGAACAGTAAATTCAAATCAATCACTTTAAAACGTGCTTTATCAAAATGTGATTTGCTGCCAAGCGGGCTACATCTCAGTCTGAATCATCACTTCTTTATCAGATGTGATTGCAGTCAAGCGGTGGTTTTATATACAAAAAAAATATATATATAAAAGTATAAGCATATTTTTTAAGTAGCTTTGAATTTTTCACCATAATTTTTCAAAATTGCTGCAAAAAGAAAATGGAGGTCTATCGTTATTACAGAACATCAAAAACAGAGGGCTTATTTTAAAATGGCAATTTAATACGAAATATTCTGTCGTGCCTAAAGTAACTTTTTTATTTCTGGAACAAGCATCACAAATATATAAATAAAACCGCTTTAAGCGTTCGTAGTAATGTCCCTGAAATTAAATTCGCTTTAATATTTTCGTATCCTTTTGTAAGAGTTTGATAAGCACCGTCATTCTCGCGCTGTTAGAAAAGATTACTTAAGCGACAGGTTGTGAAATGTGTTATGCAGGGCTTCGTACAAATGCTTTATGCCTTTCTAAGAGTAAGTAGGTGATGATAAATGGTCTAGCTTTGAAAATGCAATTCCCTCGATTGCCAAGCGTAGCAAAGTTACCCGATTCCGTGACTAGATGGGTGAGGAGCTCTGGACGTCCAAATTTGAATTAGCTTGAACCTTAACCTCTTCTAGATCAAGGGTGCATTATTTCAGTTTACAAATGCTTAGAAATATAAAGCTTAGACTATCTATGTTCCTCTTTCAGGGAGCAGTATTGCCCATTTAGTATCGCCTTTGCCTATGTATACACATGCGTATATTATAGCGTAACTTATAAAAGATAGACGCATATATCGATAGTAAATCTATCGATATATGTGCGTGCAGCATATTTTGCTATAAACAAATCACTATTTTTACTTAAATTAGATTCTGTAACTGAACAAAAGCCACGTCTATCATAGAAGAAAAGTTTTTTTTTATACACTTCAAGTTAGCCCTTGAAGGCTATCTCACCTGATGGTAAGTGATGAGGCAATCTAGGATGGTAGCGGGCTAACCTGTTAGGGGCATGGTAAGCCCACACTCCTAATTGGTTTCTACGCGACATCGTGACGGAACGCTAAATCGCTTAGCGACACGTCTTTGTCGGCAAGGTGGTAACTAGCCACGGTCGAAGCCTCCCACAAAACCAGACTCGAGCCGAGAATCGAACCCAGGACCTCTAGAACTTAATAATGCGACAGCGCTCGCACTGCGCCACGGAGGTCGTCAAATATATATAGATAGTAGGAAAGTTAGCTTTAACGATTAATATGAACTGTAAGTGAACTTATTTGTTAAGGTTTCTCTTTGCGCCACTGGGTTGGACAAGGCCGATTACTTTAGTCTGGATTGGCACTGACAATTTCTTCCAAAGACCCCCGAAAAATATATTTTTTTTATATATAGTCGAACATGATGACGAGACTAACACGACAGTGTCAATTTACGCTATCATTTTAAATTCTTTGTAATAGCTGTCAGTTAAGAAGTTGATTATTTAAATAAAGGTAGTTCTAGATTGCCCCGAGTACGATGAATGTTTGAACAAACCATGTCACCACCACAATGGTCCGCACCCATAACTTTATTTAATTTGGCTTCTCTATTTCATTACCTAAATTCTACGAATTCTCTGAATACTAATTCAAAATGCAGGTAAGGTATTCGCAGGTACTCACCTTTGACCCTTAGGGATTGGTTTAATTAAATTCAGAACTTTGCATAAGCTTCTCTACTATTAGGTATGTGACCCGAAAATGCTTTTAATGCTAAAACCTATTTTCGTGTATTATTTTTGTCGCTTTTTCGAGAAAGTAAAGTTTTAGTTACGTTAAAACTGAACTTTCAAATCAAAATCAAATCAAATCGAAAATAGTTTTATTCATATAAACCTGTTAGAGGCATCTGAATATGAATCGTTGATTTAATATAATTATCACATTTTTCATTATTTCTATTACTGATGGTTATAACTACACTCACCTACTTAAAACTAAAGCTAAGAGGGTACAAATCGCGCCCAGGTGTAAGAAGGAACCCTCAAAAAACTTAGCCGGGTTTTTTTTTTTTATCATCATCTCACATAATCAATAATACCCATTAACTAAGCAACATTTTTATCTCGGGAAAACGATGTAAAATGATTATAATATTGAAGGGCGACAAAGAAAGATGGAAAGCCGCGACATTTTAAAAAAATAAACTAGCGATTCACGCATCAAGTGTTCAGTACTTTATAAGGAAACTTAATTGGTTTATAAGATAACAGCGCATCCGCATTGCAACTAAGTTTTTTGACTTACAATAAACTACTTAAAGCATACATAGAGCTTAATTGTAAATTAATCAATCGCCAGACATCGTCTTTGGACGTTTGGATTCCCTTTATCCAATTGGCAAGATATACAGTGTACCTAAATAGCCTACTTTTTTATTATTTGGTATTCTAATGAACTGAAGACATTTTATTTCTACTTTTTTTTTAACAAGTTGAATCATCAATCAAACGTACAATACGCCTTTCTAAGAGCGCACCAAAACGCAATGTCCTTCGCCGTTCATATCCAAACGCTTCCGGCTACCTTTTTAAGGTAGTCTAGGGGGCTGGAGACGGTACCACGGCATTTATTGTTCATTCCAGAAAACCTTCTCCCCTCATCGGTTGTTGTTCCCTGAAACCAAATTGAATGCTACTAGGTATTTTGTAGCATTTATTTTGTAGCAGGTGCGTTTCAAAACTATCTTAAAAACATGGATTTAACATGTGTATACATTTCAACCAACAAGCTCGTATTGAATGGTTTGTGATATTTTGCAAAAATATAACAATTTCGTTCGGGAATCCGATCAAATTAAAAATACACATTGGAACACAAAGTTGCTATTGCAATTACATTCATATTTAGAAATAAAAATATGTTTTTGATGCTGACTTTTGAAGATCTCCGTGGCGCAGCACGTGCGCTGTCGCGTTATAAATCTCGAGGTCTTGGGTTCGATTTCCGGCTTAAGTGTCGTCTGGTGAGAGGCTTTGGCTGTGACGAGTTACCACCCTACGGACAAAGACGTGTCGCCAAGCGATTCAGCGTTCCGGCACGATGTCGCGTTTATATCGAGGAGTTTGTGTTGACCGACCCCTAAGAGGTTATCCCGCTATCCTAGGCTGCATCCATATCATTTACCATCACCTGAGATTGCCGTCATGGGCTAACTGTATAAAAATGTTATATATCATTTCCATGACACAAGGTTTGCGAAAGTTTGATTCCCTGTGATCAGCCAACTAAAATACTTGTGTGCGAACTACTCGAAGTTCTTAAACCTCGTTGTCACTTGGTAATCACTTGTTTTGATTTATCTTACGAGCTTCGAAACAAGTGCGCTTCAAGTTTTGCAGAGCATATTTGCCTCCATGATTTTTATTATTTCAACGAGAAAACTTATACAAAAGATTTTATCTTTTATCGAGATTTCAGAAATAGTTTATCTATGATATATAAATAAAAGTTTCTTAGTAATTGGTTCCATATCATTTACATGTTAGCCAGTCAAAAAATGTTGGTCCAGTAGGTATCGTACGTTCTGCAATTTTTATAGTTTTGGTGTTAGGCTTTCTTAAGTGTTACTAGGGTCTTACTCACTAGCGCAGTAAGACACTATTCTTACTAGCATCTTGTTAATGTCTTATTAGTGTCTTACTAAGTCATATTTACTTAGTCACATTACTATTACATTACTAAGTCATATTTCACAGAAAGTAATTTTTTTAACTTTTGACCAACATTTTCACAATTCATCAAAGTTAAGAAACTGATTATTTTATGAGTTTCATAGCTCATGAGAATTCAGATGTAAAGAATTGTTATATTATTGTTTTTTTTTTTAGATTTTTTTTTTCAATGGTCATTTCGAGATTCCTAAGAGATCCAATAAAAAAAAAAACATTAGCTCTAAAGCTATAAAAAATCGCCATCCGCGATGATTCGGATACTGGTACAAATTTTATTTTCATGATGTCTATTGACTATGTACTTGTAAATCACTAACAATTGTTACATAATACAATCAAAAAGATTTCTTATAATGACATTATGCTTGCTATTAAATATTTCTCATAACCTTTAAAAAATGACGTCATACAGAAAGACTCATTGGCAAAAAGTCAAATAAATTTTATTTTCTTAAAAATAAATATTGTACTCAGAAGTTTTATTAATTAGACATTTAAAAA
This sequence comes from Lasiommata megera, assembly GCA_928268935.1. Lineage (NCBI taxonomy): Eukaryota > Metazoa > Arthropoda > Insecta > Lepidoptera > Nymphalidae > Lasiommata > Lasiommata megera. Next base: position 11,749,965 of record OV743314.1, on the reverse strand, counting down.
ACAGCTGAATTGTTATTCTTGTTGAAACTGTTTGAATAATTCTTCGTTTGTAATATGGAATAAAAAGTTGAAACAATTTGCAGATTCTCAAGATTCATCTGCCCCTAATTAGTAGGATAACGGCATACGCTCCGGCATCATTCTGGGTCGGTTTTAGATTAAAGGCTGTAAAATCTCCAATTCAAATAGCAAGACCGAATTCAAATAAGGTGTCCGTACTATCGGTTTTAGTATATTTTCTCGCATCAATCTTAAAATAGTCTTCTTAGAAAAGTCTTTCTTATTATATTTCCTTAAAACCTTCAGCTGATATTTACTTTTCATCTTTGTTTTATACCACCTGCGTCTAGTGGCAAGCTTTTTCTGTAAGAGCTCTGAACTGAATTCAGCATTTCTCCTCGTTAACGTTTTTACTTGTTCTATAATTCGAGCACGTAGACATACTCCGTATATGTCAAATGTTTAGTGACATACAGCTTAGAAAGGTCTATTAAATTGTTTATAAGGGTCTAGTTAAAACTGCCTACAAGTTAAAAAGATAAAAATGGTTTGAATATTGACATCTGCACTATTTTAGGTATTTGAAATACAAAAAAGTAATCAAGTATTTTTAAATGTATTGCATGACAACAGAATATGCGGAATCGAAAGCCGTTTCATTTAACGTTTTGTCGAACCAAGACTGGTCAGCATGCGCCTGTCTATAGAATATGCTGAATTCTGAATGATCTCAGGAACACCTGTGACATCTCCTGCAGTTCTGTGGCCTCCTTTAAAAACCAAGTAAGACTGTCCATTACTGCATTATATATTAATTGAATTATATAAATGTAAGGTTAATTTTAAGGATGCATGCTGTAAACATTTCTAGAAAGTCACTATCTCATGTTTATTCTTCTGTTTTAATTTTTTCTTGTTTATATTTTGATTGTGACTAGTTTAATAATCCAATAAAAAATAATTTAAAAAATCTTCTTGACATGTGATCAAGAAGATTTCTTCTAGAAAAGTTTTCTTTAATATAAAAGTTAAATTTATTCATTAAATTGACCAATTCTCACTTGATTCTCGAAATAGCTATGTACGGTTAGTGGTAGGATATTCACCAGTCTAGGATAACATTGCGCGGTAGAATTTAAATGGGACTCTGCGCAAATCGCCGACGTCTTGGTGTGAGATTTATTTCCGTTTTTGCATTTCCCGCTCGTTTGTAGGTCTGGCCGTTCGAGAGACAATCCTGCGGTGATTGGTTGAATAAATTCTGAATTTAAATAAGGGTTAGCTTACAGCTTACGCCAGAAATGTTCAATCTTATTGTAAAACTAACGAGAGTACCTATAGCAATCTGATAATGTTGTTCAGCGTTATATTTCTAGTGCTTTTATCCCTGCATCATCTTTACGAACTTGTTCTTTAAATTACAACATTACATTTCAGTAACTGTAAATATTTGTAATATTATATTTTCTAACTCTTTTAAAGTAAAATTACTTAAAAAAAAGTCAATTTTGTTAAGTTTGGATAAAATAATATATCAAGATTTTTACTGCAATGAAAACCGCTTCAGCTCAAAAGCGGAAATAATATTATTTGTATCATCGTATTTGAATATAGTTAAGTTTCCGTAAAACTATTGGGTCTCATTTGTATCCCTTCTCAATAAAATTTTCATCTTACTCAATTATATTTCTTATTAAAGTTTTCCAAGTTTTAACATAACAATAAGCGTATTGTTTAAAAGGTTAGTTGACAAGGAATTTACGGCTCTTTATTTATATCTTATAAAACCAAAACTTAAGTTTCAAAATGATTCTTCTTGTTAAAAAACTAAGGAATAACTCGTTGTGTTTGTTATTCTTTTATCAGTAAAGTCCGACCATCGAATCTTTTGTTTGTGCCGGTGAAAAATGTTGGAAATGCTTTTTACGAAAAATTGTGTGCCATATTTATTTTTCTTCTGCACCGTTTAAATTCGCGTAGCCTAGCTTTTCATTTACCTTTAAAATCAAAATGCTCTTGAAATAAATCGTTTTTATATTTTATTTCAATTGATATCAAGTACAAAACAATGACAATATTTACCTTATTTGACCGTTGCAAATAATAATGTTACAAAATTTTCATAGATATTTTCTTAACCTTTTTTTTCATTTATTTTACCTCACAACTAAATTTTATTCATGTACTTACGTATCATTTTTGATATAAAATTAAATTTTGAAGCTATTATTAAATTTGTTAGTACCTACTTGAAAGATCGCGCCAGTATCCTTGAAGCTGACTAATTGAACTTCGGCTGACTTTTATGCAAAAGTACTTGTAAAGCTTTCATAAACTTATTTATTTACCTCGGGAATAATTATATAGACGTATTGATTAAATATGTACGGAAATACTAATTTGGGTACTACCTTGGTCAATTCCTTAAGACTGGAATACAAAAGAATTAAAAAAAAACTCTAATTTTGGCTTTGTATTACTAAACGATATCGTAAATTTCTCTCTGAGCTTTAGCTTTTTGGCCAAGGTCCACCGCAGTGGCCATGTACCGATTGGTAAACTTCACTTTTAAGAACATTATGGAGTTGTACTCGCGATGTTTCCCTTCACTGTTAAAGTAAGTGATACATATATAATTCAAACCTGCTTTGATAAAAACGCACATAGCTTTGTCAAATCAGAAGTTCGTGTCAGGAATTGAACTCAGTCCTCCGCAAAGGAAGTCCGGAGTCTTTTCAACCAGGCTATCAAGTGATAGCCTGGCTATCACCAAACATAGCATTTTTTTGGTTTTGTATTTTTTTTTTCGACTGGCCTTCGGATTGACCATCGAACCGCTCATTAATAAATCGAATCATTAGAAGGATTCACACTTCACGGTTTTGTGCTAATTTTAACCATCGATTCTCTGTGACTATGTCTTTGTCGTTTGTCCACCTAGTGAGGGGAGGAATCAACAGCGAGGACTGTCTATTACCAGTATAACTTTTTAGCACGTTCAACTACGTCGGTAAGTCTGCTACGGTGGTACATTCTGAATTTTAGCACAGCCTTGAATTGTAGGTAAATAAAGCAAATTTCAGGTATACAGTGATGTATTTGTTTATGCAAAGTTTCGAATTTCGTTTAGCCAAATTCAAGGGTTAGAATTTAAGCTATTTTAGGGAAGTATTCGACAAGGAACGTGAGAAATTTTAGATTAAGTAGTGAAACAAAGGATTCCTGAGCCCTCGCAGCAAAAATATTGGAAATGGGATTCTCGGAGACACCGTACTTTAACTAGGAAATTTTAAGGTATTGTAAAAGTCTGCATTGTGGATGTTGTATTACACATCGCAAAGATCTAGAATCCCTTTCTAACTTCCATTTTAACATACCTTATATGCAAAGATATTAGATATCTTATATGCAAATGTGCCACACATAAGGATAAACCATAAATTACTATCAGGCGTGATTGCATCCAAGATATTATATAAGAATAATTATATATTTTAAAAAATCTTTCTGATCTATTAAAAAAATAGATTCACCTAAAAATTTTGATTGTTGTTTTACACAAATTGCGTCAAGACGATTTTGTAGCCGCATATCTATCAAACCTAAAAAGTTTCTAAAAAAAAGAGTACCACGTAATTTCAAATATAGCTAGGAGGAGCATTTTACGATAAATTTTAGAGAGACAAGGATGGTTAACAATTTCCAGTTGCCTATCTCCGAGCTTGTGCAGTTGGTATAATCCAATACCATACAATTCTTGGTAGAACCCGGGAATCGATGCCAGGATTTCATAAAAATTATTACATGCTTACTTGATATATTTTGTTCAAAAAAGTTTTCCTATGACATCACTCGCAACAGATTCTTCAAGTAGGTAGGTAAGTAGTCAACCTAATCGTTTGTTGCATCGAGGACAATTCTCTGCGGTTTTTTTTGAGTTATTGCGTACTATGCACAATATGTATTTTTATAATGATACGAGTAAATAAAATTAAAAAAATATATTTTTATTACGTATTAGATAATTTTAGCTGACGCTAGAATGGCTAAAACAAAAAGGTGCCATTTACATTCTTTAAGCACTGCAAAATGTCTGGTCGAACTCAAAAATATCTATAAAAACACGTTGCATCAGACAAAACAATAGACTTCACTGATAAAAGAATGACAAAAACAACTAGGTATTCCCGAGTTTTCGAACAAGAAGTATCGTTTGGAAAGTTTCATTCTTATTGAAAAGGCGCTAGGAACATTCAAGTGAAGTACTAAACACCGAGAAAAATGTTTAACTACTTTTTACAAAGAAGCGGAGTCTGCACATAATTTTACTTTATTCTGATGAAAGTGATTCCAGGAATAAAGGTGTTCCTAGTATTTATAATTCAGTTTTTAAGTTGTGTAACTTTGCCATATTCAATAATTACTCTGTGGTAAAATTTCTAAATATCTTAAATTCAAATTCAAATTCAAAATCATCTTTATTCAAATAGTCCTTAAAAAGGCACTTTTGACGCGTCAATAATTTACACAGTAGTTATTTCATGGTGATAACTATATTCGTAAACTTAAAACTAAAGCTATGAGGGTTCCAAACGCGCCCCGGTCTAAGAAGAAGCCCACAACAAACTTAGCCGGGGTTTTTCTTTTTTTTCGTTATCACCATCTCACAGAATGAATAAAATTAATAATAAACTATAGTACCTATGGAGATAGAGCAATTCACACCCAAGCTTTTTTATCGTTTATATAATCCTTAATATCATAATATGATTTTTCTACAAGCTTTCGTTTTATAAAAACTTTGAACTTATTGATAGACATCTCCAAGATATCACTAGGTAATTTATTATAGAATAAAATACAATTTCCTTTGAATGAGTTACTAATTTTGTGCAGCCTACTAAACGGTACTACAAGCTTACTTTTACTTCTAATGTTCAGTGCGTTACAGTCCATTTTTTTCTTGAATTTATCAATATTTTTATGAACATACATTAAATTTTCATATATATATTGGCTATGCACTGTCATTATTTTATAATCTTTAAATTTATCTCTTAATGACTCTCTGGGACCTAATTTATATATCGCACGAACAGCCCTCTTCTGCAAAACGAATATAGTGTCTATATCAGCAGCATTACCCCATAATAAAATACCATATGACATAATGCTGTGAAAGTAGCTAAAATATACAAGTCTGGCAGTCTCTATATCCGTCAAATGACGGATCTTTTTTACCGCGTAAGCAGCAGAGCTAAGTCTGTGCGATAAATTATTTATATGTGGACCCCATTGAAGTTTAGCGTCTAACGTTATGCCTAAGAATGTAGCCGTATTTACCAGATCCAATTCCTCATTATTAAGTAGTACACTGGTTTTCACCTGTTTAACATTGGGCAACGTGAATTTAATACACTTTGTTTTCTTCCCATTAAGTGCTAAGTTATTAGCCTCAAACCAATGTACTACTTTCGCGAGAGAGTTGTTTACCTCGTCAACATTTGTTTCACGTCGTTTAATTTTAAAAACGAGTGATGTATCATCAGCAAACAATACTATCCCGCTATTGTCCTTAGTAAGGTAAGGAAGGTCATTTATGTAAATGAGGAACAGAAAAGGTCCTAATATAGATCCCTGAGGAACCCCTATTTTCACAAATGACCCGTTAGACCGTTTCCCGTTTACGTCTACTTGTTGAACTCTGTCACGTAAATACGAGGTCATTAAATCTAGAGTTACCCCCCGAAGTCCATAATGGTGTAGTTTTCTGACTAATGTTTCATGCTCAACACAATCGAAAGCCTTGGACACATCACAAAAAACACCAAGTGCGTCACGTGACTCCTCCCAGGCTTTAAATATATTGTGTATTAACTCAATACCAGCGTCGGTTGTTGAGCGACCCCGTGTAAAACCAAATTGTTTGGCGTGTAATAAATTGTTTCTATTAAAATGATTAATTAATTGCGTTAAAATAAGTTTTTCAAAGATTTTACTGAAAGTAGGTAGTACTGATACCGGTCTAAAGTTAGTGGGGTCAGTAGTACTACCAGATTTGAATAACGGAATTAACTTGCTATGTTTCATTAAGTCAGGGAACACACCACAGTCAATGCAATTGTTAAAAATAAAAGCTAGGTCGGGTGCAACAATATCAATCAATGACCTTATAACATTAACGGAAATGCCCCACAAGTCATTTGTTTTCTTAATATTTATTAATCGGAAGGCCTTAATAACGTCTGAGCTACTAACATGTCTGAATTTAAGAGCGTTATTACATTCTGGCACATTATCCTTCAACAAACAGAGAGCAGTATCAGGTGAAGAGTTTAATGATCTTGTAGTGGAGACAGGAACGTCGGTAAAGAAGGTTTCAAAAGCAGTTGCAACCTCAAAATCCGACGTGATAGATTTGTTACCTATATCAAGTTTAAAGTTATTACTTTTTGGTTTTATTCTTCCTGTTTCCTCATTAATTATTTTCCAGGTTGCTTTAATTACATTATTGCTATTTTTTATTTTATTCTGTTTATATTGCGATTTCGCCAAAATGCAATCGCGTTTAAAATTCTTGGAAAATAATTTTACATAATTTTTAAACTCATCACTCGTATTATATTTTCGTTCCGCATACATTTCATATAAAGTTTGCCTATTTTTATGTAGTTCACTTGTAGCCCACTCACTAAAAACCAATGTATCAGCAACCATGACAGACTTTTTAGTAAATATAGAATTAAATATCATATTAAACTTACCAAAAAAAGTATTATACATTTCATTAGGACCAATTGTAGATGATAAGAATGGAAGGTCTCTAACTAAGCTTGTTCTTATTCTCTCTATTCGTCCTGACGTTACTGGCACATAAGTTATTTTATGTTTAGACAATTTTTTTTCCCCATTTTTGAAACAAATGAATTGACCACAGTGATCAGAATCTAATTTATTAATTATATTTTTACTGATGGGGTTTATATTTGTATATATATTGTCTAAGCATGTGGCACTACTGGCAGTTATTCTAGTAGGCTCCATAAACATATTCAACAAATTGTATGATCTAAATAGATTTATTAACTTGTAACTTGAAGAGTTACTTTCCAGAATGTTCACATTAAAATCTCCGCACACAATCAACTTTTTATTTGATTTAGATATTTTATAAAGTACCTCATCCATTACCTTTTCAAAAAGTTCAAAGTTTGATAAGGGTGGTCTATATACAGTTACAACAATAAATTGCTCTAATTCAACTGAGGCCAGTTCAATTGTTCGTTCAACAGAAAGGCTCACAATATCAGTTCGGTTTTTAAATTTTAAATTTTTATTTAATAGAATTAATGAGCCACCATGTATTGCAGTAACTCTGGTAAACGAACTACCAACCTGGTGGTTACCAAAATTAAACAAGTATTCATGAGTTTTTAACCAATGTTCAGTTATACATAAAACATGAATATGAAAATGATTTAAAAACAATTCAATCTCTAATTCTTTTCCCTTAATACATTGAATATTTTGGTGAACCAAGTTGATATAGGTAGAATTTTGTTTATTTTTAGTAGAATTTAATTTTAAATTATGAAAATTTATTTTACTTGAGCTAGAGAAAAACTCTTTTGTCTCTGAGTGTAAGCAAGAGAATACCTCTGTTGTCTCCTTAACTAGTTTAAAATAATATTACTTGGAATTATTTCCAAGGCGTTAATGTCAAGATTAGGACACTGCTCAATAAAAGCAGCTTGTTTAGCCAAATTCTTGGCTGTTATTGTAAAAAAATATGATAGCGAAACAGCTATCTGTCGTTTAAAATAATTGGATAGGTGATACCTATCTTTGTTGTAATTATAATAAGTTTTAGCACACTTGCTAATGTCAATAATTTTAATTTTTTTATTATATGTACATAAGTTGTACAATGTTGTATTTAAATTATATCTAATTGTATTTTCTTGGTGTGGCAAATTTTCACAATAGGGAAAGGTATATATGATAATACTATTAACATTAAAGCTATCTAATAATTTATAAATCTTTATCAAGTCATTTTTATTAATATTTCCTCTATTTCCCATGAGTAATATTAAATTAGTCTGACCATCATACAAATGTTGATTATCGCATAAAGTATCAACAATTGCCTTTAAGTCAGAGTTAGGCAAACAGTAGTTCAATGTAGTGTGTCCGTGTAAATGTAAGTTAAGATATAAGCCCATATTACATCCAATCTCATCGCTGTACATGAAAGTTTTTGTTGAATTTAATTTTGATGTAGGCCTAGCAAAGGAACTGTTATTTTCTACTAAATTTTGGAATCTGTCACACACCTTCCTCATTTTTGAGGGTGATGATGCTGGTGACACAGACTTTGGATGATAGACTGTATTTTTATCAGTACAATGTAAGTTCAATTGATCACTGTTGCAATCAGTCTGTTTTATGGTTTCATCTGTAGTCTGTGTGTATACAGACATCATTTTCTTTTGACTATTATCATATTGGGCTGCCAGTGTCCGTAATAATGTCTGTAATCTGGCTATCTGTATTTCTAATACATGTGTGTCAGATTCATAATTTATCCTATTAGTCTCCATCTGTTTTTGTAACATTTCTACTTTATTCAATAATTCTAAACGCTCTTTTTTAGGTTTGAATGTTTTCAAAAGTTGGCTATTTAATTTTAACAATTTCTGAGTTTTTTTAATTTTCCTATTAATTTTACAATATTTTTTCAGTTTATTAATGCTACAGGGACGAACAATTGAGCTGTTAGAGTTGATTACCACTGAATTTGTCTCTTCAGTATTATAAGCTGAAAAATCCAATCCAGCAGTAATCAACAGCGGGGCCCTATCAACTAGTTCTTCATAAAGGCTATGAGTGTGCAGTGCTGTTGTGTTATGTGCAGCTTCCTCCAACTCGGTGATCTGGTGGTGGGCATCACGTAGTTCGCGCTGCAGAGAATCGATCTGTCCCAAGGCCTCCTCATACTCAGCACGACACTCATCAAGCCTATCCACTAGCAACTGAAGCCTATCCCGCTCCTCAACAATGTCCACATAGCTTATGTGTAAGGCTGCCAATTCTGATTTCAACCTATCGTTCTTTTGAAGCACATCTAACAGTTCCTTTTCGTTACCGTCTCTCTCGTTATTTAACTGGGTACATAGCTCCCTGCTTTCTTTTAATTCTTACTCTTAGAAATAGATATTCTATGTATGATCTAGGAATAGACGTTATGCTAAGGCCAAAATATTTGCGAAGAATATGTATGTTTCTAAGTTACTACAAAGCTGCAAAGTATATCTAATATTTGCAAAATAATAAACCCAATAAGTTTAAAAATCAACGGACGGAGCCAATATTAAACATCGTGAACTATTAAAATCTTTAAACCCGATTTTAAACAACTTTAAGTTAACAAATATAAAAAGCAGTTTAGGACCAATTTGTAAACGTATAAAGAAGTTAACAGTATAAACAATCCTGTAAAGTTTGACGTCTTACACACCTTGAACTTCCAAACTTTACCTTCCCTCCTTGGCTCGAAAATCGGTGCGCATGTTCCGTCGTCACCACCGCTGGTAATTATATTTTATGTCTGTGCTCAACCGTCGGCCGTTGTTTGAGATAATAATAATAAACGTCAGAGTATAATGGATCTTATGACGTTCATGTTACATGTTATTAAAACCTACATTGCAACAGTGTTGTATCTCAAAAATCTTCTCCTATGATAGAAACTCTGTGCCCATCAGAGAGATACCAAAAGGCTGCGCATAGTCATATTAGTTCGAACCAAACCATGCTGACAGCGTGTACTATCTCTAATACAGGTGCCCGTGAAATGAGCTGCTAAAAAGCCTTCATCTAAATTACGCTAAAATAAGCTCATTTTTATGTACACGAATGGCTGAAATGAATAATCAATCCAACCCAAAATCTATAGATAGCAGATTGAATTAAATAGTGCTGTCCTTTTCCTACTCTTTCCTGTGATGTGTGAAATTTTATATTATATAGTTTATAAACTTCGGATGTTATACACTGTCAAACTGTATGGAATTTTGGTTATGAGAGCTCTTAACATACAAATTTTGGAACAATGTACCATATGGTTAATCACCCTTTTACTGACCCTCATATTTGGCCCGCTAATTAGCAAAGTTAGGCGACCACACGCCCGCCAAAAAGTTCGCAAATTTAACTTCACCTCCGAACTGGGAATCTGGGGCACAAGAATTTTCGTGATTTAATTTTATTTTTCACCTTTAATAAGAGAGTGGAAAATTAAAATAAAATAAAAAACGTTCACTGGTGGCAAATTTTTTAATATTTGAAGTTTTCATTTTCTGTAACTATTTATTTTTACTGGTTGACTCCCATTGGTATCGTACTCGGTAGTAGAATGACATTTTCAAAGAAATAACTGTATTTGCTTCAGATAACCCTCATATCATTGGTAGTTCTACGGCTATACGAGATTCGATGGAGTTATGGAAGCAGTGGCATCAAGATTTTGGAAAAGTACTCCCTCTGGATATCGCATCGTCTTCCTTTCGGGGTTCTGAGTATGAGCTCCAGCACGCAATTTTGACTTTCCGATGATATCTCCGTTTCAAGCAATATATTAGCGCTTGCTACAATTGCATACAAAAACATTCTGAGGAAACGAAAAAGCATGTAAAGTCTAACTTTCCATATTTAACCAGCATCACAGAAAACCGTTTGACACAAGTCCATGTAAGAAAATTTCTAGAGACCACGTCCGGATTTCTTCATTCTTGAACGTCTTGTCCAAAGTACTGCGCCAGATTCAGTACGTCGTAAAATCGTACGTGAAGATGAAAGCAATCTCAATCTTGAAGCTTAAAGTGAATAAAATGGAACGGATTCAAAGATAAAATGCAACTAAAAATCGTTGTCAGGCAGAATAATCCAATGAGCGAATACGTAAGCTTTTTTATTTCAACCAGCTGTAGTATATGTACCCATTATAAACAGTTTAGCAAAATGAATTCACAAATATTTTAAAGTACGTTTCTAATTCTTATCATGTTTCTAAATGTTCTTTAGGTGTGACGTATAATTTGTCAAAACGGTCAATAATTCAAGAGGGCTCAGATGTCAAGTTAACGAGAAAATAACTCCCCATTCACACACAAAGAACTTATAATTATATATACCCGAGAAAAGGTCCCGAGGGGCTACGGCCCACTACAGCCTTTAGACGTGATATAAAATTAATGATATTATATTGCGTTATATTTGGTTTTCTCATTTACTTGAGAAAAAACAAAAACATCTCTTAAGAGAACCTACTTCTTATTGTTACGTATTTAATGATTTCATCTGCGCAGTATTCATTATAACTGGGTTTCATACGATACTAAAAGTTTTATTGATTTCATTGAAGTTACTTGCTCATCTTGTTTTTCTTTATGTAACGAGGTAACATTTAAACAGCGATTTGTTAAGTATCAAGATTACAGGCACTATGATATGTTAGGAAGAGGAAATTAATTTTGACTCCACACCAACAGCATCAATATGGAGTACTATTGATATCATATATAAGAGCGTATTTATATTATTCTGTCACACCGTGTTCGGCTGGAGCTCGTACTCAGCCAACTATAGTAACCAAATATAACGTAAATAGTAGAATGCCCGTACTTGCTCACCGACTAGTGTAAACAACTTAATTCGGTTAACTGATCGGTCCAACCGAAACGATCGCCGAATTCTACAAACCAATCTTATTCACGAAAACCACCCATTACTAACTGTATTGGGTTGGTTTCGTTAAACCCATCCATAAATTTGTTTTAAATGTAAATCACTTTTAGATCTTTCAATAATCAGTCTCAACTCTAAAAACTTTTCTCTAATTAAAGAAAGAAAGGAATAAAATGTATTTATACCTCTTTAGTGACACAAACAGTATATCTTATTGTAATCCAGATGCTTTACATAACTAACCACCGACTAACCAGACCACGATACAAATGCGATTGTAATTATATATATATAACGGATTAGCAAGCTGAAGTGGCAGTGGGCGGGTCATATCCGTCGCAGAACCGACGGCCGTTGGGGCAGACGTGTTCTGGAGTGGAGACCGCGTACCGGTAAGCGCAGCGTAGGACGACCACCTGCTCGCTGGACCGACGACCTGAAAAGGAAGGCGGAGGACCGTGTGTGGTGGCGCGCTCTCGGAAAGCCCTATGTCCAGCAGTGGGCGTCTATAGGCTGATTGATTGATATATATATAACAGTATGGTGAAGAGTGCTAAAATTACTGTGTCGTTATGTTGGTTAACAAAGCAAAGCAACCCAATCGCATGTCTTTACAGCTTTGTTAACCAACAGACAAGACAATTAATTTGCCTAAAAGTAAAAAGGGCAAAAAATACACACTTTACAAAATCTGCTAAAAGCCCATTTTATCAATAACTAATACACTAAACAATAAAACTTAAACATGAGTAGTAACCTATAGAAATTATTTGGTTAGTTATGAAATAGACATATTATTTTTGTGTCTCCTCGACACAGCGTGACACAGCTGGGAACGTGTCGCCGATCGATAGTTGGTATGTTTTTGATTTTGATGCGATGTTGTAATATAAAATAAAAATAAAAAATTATTACCATGTATGTGCCCTCTAGGATGATTTTTTGTAAAAGTAATTATTTGTTTGTAACATAGCCTCTAAGCTCCATTGAAGTGGTAATTCCTTTATGAAACAATAAAATTCTTAAGCCGTAAGTTGAACGCACACCTGCTTGGTTATTAGGTCGAAGTGCAACCCCACGGCGTATAAGAGGTCGTAATTAACACACGATACTAATGTCACAGGCTTTAAGCTCTAAGCAAGGGCGATGACCTTAATACGTATATATGTCAACTAAATGAGAAAATGGATACCCAGTCAGACAAAGAGAAAGTAAGATTATATAGCTCCGATAAGGTATCAAAGGGCTTTGCAAATTACAGAGCTTTGATGTGATATGTGTAAAATAATTATTATCGAATTATAAACTTCGAAATATCAATAACACACAAATATCTAGTACATGTACTTAACGCTTTTCCTAAACGTGGTAAAGAATATAAAGCAAAATATATAAGAAAAAGTTGCTAGTTATTAACGTAAAACCAGTTAGAATATTAGTATTAATAGAATCCAAAAACAAAGCACAAGTCAGCATCGGCCACGTACAAATAAGTAACCCCAAAATGCGTGTAGTTAGACATTTGGCCAATTTTTAAATAACTTAGCTTAGCTGTCTCACATTTTTTGGAAGTTTTACGGTCAAGAGTTTTACGAGTAAATAGAGTCAAATCCTCTAAGTTTATATAAAAATCTGTAATTTTTCTATTAGTATTCACGAAAATTGGGCTTAAAGTCTGAACAGTTTAAATTAAAATAGCTAACAATTTAAGAAGTTTCAACAAAAAATAGTTAAGTAGGTATTGAAAATTGTCATTACAACTACATCGTTTTGTAAGTGGTATCTTGTATTTGTATTATGCTCGGATGTGAAGATTTTGGCTCCACTAGTGCATTTTTACCACCGATAAGGATGATCTGAGCATAAAAGTGTGTGTGAAAATCCATCGTAAGTTTGGAATTATTTTTAAGGCAGGTTTTGGGTTAGTCCCTATGGGGCAAAAACAGAAATTTGAAATGACGAACATAACGTGAGTGAAATCACAAGTTGTGGTAACTTCTGATTTCTAATATTTTTTAATAACTAGTTTTGTATAAAAAGAATAGGTTATTTTTTAACGATAGCTCACAGACACCATGTTGTAGAACTGTGAAATTGTTGCATACTCTAGTATTTAGAACAGTTTAGATTAAGTTTAGCATTCCTTGAAGTTGTGGCGGAAATTAAAGCGGTTCCTTGAGCACTAAGCTGTTTGTCTTAATACTCTCTGAAATATAAATTGCATCTGTCTACTCTTTGTGAGGATTTCGTGTAGTTTAACTTGGATGGGTTCATATTCATTATAGACGTGGTTTTACCCTCTTTAATAGAATATCGGCGCTTTTGTAGAACCCTTTAGCTATAAGATGCGATGGAGATTATTAAAATCACTCATCTCGCGAAATTTAATATGAATTCCTCTTTACAATTACGATTTTATTAACTAATTGTCGTAGTAATTATGTATTTAACATATTTTTGTCCTTGGCTTATAAATAGTAATAAAAATAAGATAAAGATGAAAAAATAAACACCTTTCTTGTATTGGGTTTCGTATTTTTTTTCTGCATTATTTTATTAATATCAATGCAATGCAATGTCATATTTCATATTTAACCTTGCCATGGAACGCTTCGTGGGCGAATTCGTAACAAAGCCGATTTTATTTTAAGTAACTACGAAAGAATATTAATTGTCTAACAATAGCGGCTGGCAGTGTAAAAACAAAGTCCCCCAAAATCAATCGCACTTCCTTATACTATGCGCTACGCATATACGAAGCGCGAATAAAGTTTTGAGTACGCACACAAAACATTTTTAATTCCAACAACAGCAAAAGGCCTGCTTCCAAACAGTTGAGATTAATATCGGATATGCGTTTCCGTACGAATGAGTATTTTGTATGCAAAAACTATGCATGAACGCACTATTAATTTTTTTGAGTGTACGTTCCGATGGCGCGTATCGCGACGTCATTTGTTTAAAAGCGGCTGGGATTTCCATATTTTTTTCACTAATCTCAGATTTTATGCTGAATTGAATATTTTTGTTCTATTTTTGTTCAGGATTATGTGTGCTTTATCATAAATAAATGCGGGCTCGTTTATTATTCGGGTACTATTATATATTTCTCTTGTTTGTATTGAAATGCCATGGAATATAAATCGAGAATTTTTAAGTTTCATATTGCGGTCGTGTAACATAATATCCATAGTTCACGAGTAACTGTGTTTGTATGAATTACTCCTTTACTATTTATTTTATATTTATAAATGTACATATAACCGCTTTTCATTAATCTGAAAGCTTGACGAAGCAACGGTCATTAAAAATGGAGAAGAGTCTTCCTCCGAGAACCGCTAATGTGGGCGATTGCGTTCCCGTAGCCCAGCCACGTGGCAACTAGAACAACGTCGGGGTTTAGTCACTAAGAGAAAGACATAACGATCGTGTTGATGATCGTGAGGATTTTGCCACGATACAAAAATAATAAAAAACCGGCATAGTGCAAGTTGGACTCGCACACTATGGGTTACGTACCCAAGTGTAAGTAATACTCCTGCAGAACACTAAAAAAACTCGAGCAGACACCAAAAATAAATATGTTTCTTGTATGGGTATCCATTTGATTTTTAACTTTATTTTATATTTATTATTTTTTGTGAAGCGGTGATAGCCTAGTGAAGCGGTGATGGCCTAGTGGTTAAGGCGTCAGCCTCCTAATCAGAGGTCGCCGGTTCGAATCCGGGCACGCACCTCTAACTATTCGGAGTTATGTGCGTTTTTAAGCAATTAAAATATCACTTTCTTCAGCGGTGAAGGAAACATCGCGAGGAAACCTGCACGCCTGAGAGTTCTCCATAATGTTCTCAAAGGCGTGTGAAGTCTGCCAATCCGCCAACATGGCCAGCATGGTGGACTATGGCCAAACCCTTCTCGTATTGAGAGGAGACCCGTGCTCTGTAGTGAGCCGGTAATGGGTTGATCATGATGATGATGATGATTTTTTATTACAGCGGTAGAGAATATACACATAGCGTCAAAGTTATAACTCTTTATAAATTACGTTTCACGACACAAAACCGACAGAAGGAATGGAGGCTTAGTAATAGGGTCCTGTTAGATCTTTCGGGTATAACACTAAAAAGGGTCACTTTGGGCACTAACATAGAATATTAAAAGGACTAGGGGACTTGCAGATGGAAAGATATCATATTATAGATCAAAGGAAAGTTTCAGGCAAGCCAAAAGTATGTGCACTGGGGTGCACGCAAGTCCTTTGCGAAAACAAAATGTGTTAACAGAGATTATTAATAGAATCTTTTTTATGAAAAGGGTCGTCATGGGATATTGGCTTGGATGGAATCATATTGTTTGCTTTGTAAAATCTGATTGAATCCACGCGTAGGTAATTCCTGGAAATCCTTAAATCAGCTTATTCCGTCCTCCACAGCTGCCTTTCTCTTGGAAATTCTGTGTAATACTCACACTCTTCGAGTAATCAGATTTTATTAAATTATCTTTATGTATTCTGTAAATTTCATCAAATGTTTCATGAACTTGAAAAATTTGAATGAACTGCTGAACTTGTTAAATAATCACATTATTAAACAATTGGTTGGTACTGAAACTTATAAAAAAACTTGAGAGGTGTCAAGGGACACCCGGATGGAACGAAGTTCCTTTCGATTAATTAGTGAAGGAATTGTAATAAAATTTTATTTTATTTAAGTTATAATATTTTTTTTTATTATTAACAAATATAATGTTATATAAACTTAATCAATAGGCTCAATTTTGTACTCCATCAGCAATATCCGGAACTTGTGCAGAAACACTGTCAGGATTTTAATTGATTTACAAAAAACCTGTATACACTCAACAAAAATAATCGTCGCGACACCACACTGTTCAATGCGAAATAGAAATGAAAATATCTGGCTTGCTTTCTATAAGAGAGAGAGAGAGACAGACAGAGAAACATGCGACGCCGCACAGCTTACAATAACAAAAAGTGTCGTGACGACTTTTCGTAAGAATTTTTTCCGTCTAGCCCCCTTTCACAACGCGCGATAAGGAACTTCGTTCCAAAAGTAGCGGTTTTTAAATTAAATCTGGATTTTAAATCGATACTTTGCTATAAGTCATTTTACCTACTTTCGTGTTAGTTTTTTTAGCCATCTTATAATGATAATATGTTTACGCTGAAAATGTTGTGAGCTGCTAATGGCTTCATAGATAAACAGTGTTGCATAACGCGAACCGCTAATCGCTACTGACTGCCGGTTATTGATGATAACTATCCAATAATCGAATTAATCTCAACTAATTATAAATTTCAGTTAATTTAATGCGCTGCTAGAAAATATAAATTAACTATCTACTACACTAATTCATTATAATCATCAGACTTGTTGTATCCCATTTCTGAGCGTTGGTCTTCTCTCTCAACGGATGAAGGCTTGAACCCGCCATGCTGCACCAGTGAGGGCTGACAATTTTTTTTTTTAATTTTACAATCGATAAATTCACGTAGTGCTAGTTACCAATTTAATAGTTGAACCGCACACGTTTCAGGCATTTGGTACGACAAAGTACGCTGACGTGATTCCGGGATGAAATAACAGTGTGAAAAAGTTAGGTTAGTTAGGAATTGAAAAAAAAAAAGGATTTCTCTCGTGAACTTCTCAATAGCCCATCAGTATTCGTTTCAGTTTTTACATTTTCTAAATTTCATTTAGAGTACATAGTACTATGTGGGAAGGCTACATTATTTGTGTCATTAGCATCATAGATATATAGATCGATATCACACGGGCCACTAATCGCCGTATGGTGGTTATTGATGACTATCCAATTAATCTTGCTCAGCCCAACCTTCCGGCTTTGAGCTCACCCATTCTGTGTATTCGAAAGTTTGCAACTATTAAATTCATAAATCAACTATTGAAGCTTGCCACACTGCTAATACTATGTTTTTACATCATAATTGTCTAGATGTGAAGCGGTGATAGCCTAGTGGTTAGGGCGTCAGCCTCCTAATCAGAGGTCGGCGGTTCGAATCCGGGCACGCACCTCTAACTTTTCGGAATTATGTGCGTTTTTAAAAATTGAAATATCACTTGCTTCAACGGTGAAGGAAAACATCGTGAGGAAACCTGCACGCCTGAGAATTCTCCATATGTTCTCAAAGGTGTGTGAAGTCTGCCAATCCGCACATGGCCAGCGTGGTTGACTATGGCCGTACGCTTCTCATATTGAGAGGAGACCCGTGCTCTATAGTAAGCCGGTAATGGTTGATGATACCTACATCATAATTACACAAATTGGATCTTTCTTTTAACGCAAATAGCAAATTTATTTTAAATGGAATTCACATTGGTACAAAAGGAATCGTAATAACAAAACACGTAACAAAACAATAAAAAGAAAAATACTCATGCGATGCGATGTTAGAAAACCCATCGATTCAATTGCATTAAAAAGGTTGAATATTTAGGAGCTATAAAGCTTACAATTAAAAGATTTGAAATTAATTAGCACTTACAGTAATAATAATATTAATATTTCAATTATGTGTCTCTAAATAGACTGATTTAATAACAAGCTGTTGACAACGAATTCATTCCTCTAGAAATTGTGATGTACACTCATCAAATTTTCAGTCGATGCGGCATCGCTACAGTGACCCTAACACATCCCCAGTTCCCGGCTTACTAAAGGCCACAAACGCTGAGCAAAATTGCTCTCCAGCCTACTGTATTGCCTTATCATCATAATCAACCCATTACCGGCTCACTACAGAGCACGGGTCTCCTCTCAATATGAGAAGGGTTCGGCCATAGTCCACCACACTGGCCATGTGAGGATTGGCAGACTTCACACGCCTTTGAGACCGTTATGGAGAACTCTCAAGCGTGCAGGTTTCCTCACGATGTTTTTCTTTACCGTTGAAGCGAGTGATATTTTAAATATTTAAAAACGCACATAACTTCGAAAAGTTATAGGTGCGTACCCGGATTCGAACCCCCGACCTCTGATTAGGAGGCTGACGCCCTAACCACTAGGCTATCACCGCTTATTTCTATATAAATATAGTCTATGATAAAAAGCCCTTTCGGAAACAGACAGAAGAAAATCCTTTGAAAGCTCTTTAAATTTCTGTTATAAAAAGTGTCTAATGCACTCTATCTAATATGGTAAATTTTAACGAGATCAGTATTGTGACTGAGGTGGTTCCCCACCATACCCCACGTTAGAAGAACGAAGAGTTATTTTTAAATTTATAATTTTAGTATCGATGGATAATTTAGACATTTTGGCTATCAAAATAAATCACTAGCAAAATCTATGTGTGGTAATTTCCTGAAGTTGGCCTAAACCACTAATTACTGAATAGCGGTTATTGACGACTAGTCAATTAATCTTGCTCAAGCCTTCTGCTAACTATATCAAGCTAACTGACTTTTGGTGAAAGTTTAACTGCGACGAAAGATTTAAAGTTTCAAGACAATTACAATCACCTGAGGTTTTACTTGACCTAGTTTACTTAAGCTGGAACTTCTATTAAAATCTGTGAGTCTAACAACATATCTTTCTTTGTAAAAATTGAAGAGAAATTGGAAAACGTTATATGTTAGAATAACGTTTTAACTACTATGTTCGAATGAATATTTAATGGTTATAAGGGCATACATTTTTAAATCTTCCATTACCTTGTGTTAGCCTACACAATAACTGGCTAAGAAATATAGAATAGACTCAACACTGGTTAAGTCTGTGATCTTTCGTCAAAACGTTGTCTTGAGTAGCTTTGGCTAAGTAAATAATTATTGAGTGAAAGTTAAAGTGATTTAGTCGTAAAGTCTAGTTAATTCTTACACTTGACTCGTGTGGTTATTCTTTTAACTACTTTCGTGTTTCGGTTTTATTGATAATCTTAAAGTGCCTGTGTGATTTAATAGTTAATCCATAGGAAATTGGATAAAAAGTCCAGTCAAATCACATATTTTAATGGTAATCTTTATTAGAACAAGTAGTTCTAATAAAGATTACCATTAAAATATGTGTAAATTAACTACTTAATAATTTGCTGAAGCAGTTATATGTTGTGAAGTCAACATATTCAGAGGATGCTCCATTGCCGGAGCGAAACGTGCGTTCAGAGCGCGTTTCAGAGCGATTTGTAAATTTTCAAACATTTATTTATTTATTTATCTCCTCTTATTCTAGCCTAACTAAAAACCTAATTTGCTAGAATAGCCTAATACAAAAGTATATAGCGTATATAAAAATTATCTAAATTTAAATATTCCGGTAACATATTATCCATGATGCCACTCTTGTGAGTTCACTCAGATTGCAACTAAATAGGTCCAGCCTCTCTGCGACATCGTTCAGAGTGATAAGTGCGCGCGTCAGAGGCGCCTGGTTGAGCAGATCTGTGTGGTAAATAAAAATCATAATAATAATAAATAAAAGAGGCAATCATAATTTTCACCGTGTAGAAATACCTTTTTCCTCTCGGATTAGAACAAATTATTAATTGTTTGTTAATTATTTTTGTATAATAAGCTACTGAATGCTGTTCGAAAGCCATTGGAGCTGTAAATAAATAGATGCATTGTTTCTTAATTATTTTAGTCTAATACGCTGTTCCCATGGCTTAGGTATATATGTTATCTTTTACATCCATCTATTTAAAGCTTTTTCAAATTGTAAGGATTTAAGAAATATTTCTTCCATCCGAGAGCACATACTGAATGAGTGAGTGAAGTTAGAAGATGCCGAGAATTCAAACTTACTAGCGCTTGGTAATATTTCATGTGGATGTGGCATTCTAAGTCCTGAGCCAATTTGGCTCGAGCGTTTTTTATGCGAAGGTCGAATAAATCGACGTTATGTTAAAACTACACTGAGTAACACAAAAACGGAAGAAGTGTAGAATAGGTGAAGGTATGTTTGAAAATGAACACAAATAGTTTCCAAGGTTTCTTAGCTATACAATATGTTTAACTCTTGCAGTTTTTGAAATTTCTTTAACTCGTCAAAGTAAAATTACAGGAATAGTTTAACCTTTCTTAAATTAAATTGTTATTATTTAAAAGATCGGGTATTACATACGAAAGTTGAATGGTTAGGACGTTGCGTTGCGTAGTTGTTTAAATGCTGAAAATAAATATATTTTTAAGATAGTTTTTGTCAGATGAAATAATATAGTCTTTGCATTTATTTATGCACTTTTTTGGACTAACCATTCCTTTTTTTGATATACAATACAAGTTAGCCCTTGACGGTAATCTCACCTGATGTTAAGTGATGATGCAACCTAACATGGTAGCGAGCTTACCTGTTAGGGATTTGGTTAACCCGTACTCTTAATTATAATAATATTTATATATTAAAACGTGTTTCAATAATTGAAAAGGAGTATAGGTACACCGAGGACATAGATAAGCCCCCCCTAATCTCACATACTCCAAAAAACGTAAACCATAAAAACAACAAGATTTCTCTCGATGCTTATAGCATGGCAAAGTTAAAGACATAAAACTGGGGTATAAAGCATAAAGCCGGATAGACTTATGACGGGGCCCAGTTTTACGAGCACTTACACAGTGTTATGAATTTACGCTTTATTAGCGTTGGCCGGCCTAGGATTGATGGCATACATGATCCTTGAAGCTTTTATGACCATATACTTGTATAATATATTTATTACATACAACATATATATGTACATATATATTATTATATAAAAGACCGATCTATGTACACACAACTCAGTGGTTTTAGCTGGACGTAAATGAAAATAAAAATACACTAAATTAAATTTATAACGATGAAAAATCGTCAATTGTCACACGAGGGCAGATAGTCAAGAAAAACTTGTGGTATTAATCCCTAGTCTCCCACTACTCACCATTCTGTCAGTATTAAACATAACATTTTAAACATGATGCCCGAGCTACACTACATGATATAGTCAGTGGTAACTAGCCATGGCCGAAGCCTCCCATTAGACTATAAGCGCTCTCTATAACGTACTTGATATATCTACTTATCACAGATTGATGTATAATCAAGTTTAGCACACCCAAAAAAATTTGTACGTTTCTAATAGTATTTTCCGATAGGAAATCATCAGTCTCTGATACAAAGTAATTGGGTCGATGGGAACCAATAGC
Organism: Lasiommata megera; assembly: GCA_928268935.1. Classification (NCBI taxonomy): domain Eukaryota; kingdom Metazoa; phylum Arthropoda; class Insecta; order Lepidoptera; family Nymphalidae; genus Lasiommata; species Lasiommata megera. The sequence continues at coordinate 11,728,051 of OV743314.1, read as the reverse complement.
TGAAACAAACTTGCCCCCTTCGTTTTACTGACATCAAAGCTAGACGTAGGGGCTAAACAAATTGGCAAGGCTTTCATAAACTTCGGAGTTCGAATAGGTTCTACCTGTTACTAAATTGATTCGCAATCAAATTGAAATTTGCACGCTCCGCATGTAAGAAGTCCCGAGCACGTCCGATTTCTGAATAATTGCAGACTACCGCATGAACCGCGTGATTGCCAAGAACCACGTTGCAATGAGTGAGATGAGTATGAGAGGGGTGGTATTAGGTACCGTACCGATTGCTCAGTTTCTTATCCGACTTGGTTATTTTCTTACTCATTAATCTTTATCACGATTGGTACAGATTTTTTTAACTAACTTCAATATTGGAGATAGGTAATTGTAATACAATTTGGACATATCAATGCAAAATAGGTTCATAAAGGTTAATTTAATCTAAAAAAATAAAAGAGATGTAAAGTTAAAAATTCTTTAATAATATATTTTCTATTTGCTACCTTCAAAACTTATATAAACAATAAAGTTACATTTTTATTTTCATAATATTAGTTCAATAAAGGAAATTATGGCTGTATATAATACTCAACAACAATACAATTGTGACTTATCGAAAAATACACAGACAAGACAGTTTTCCGTTTAGACGACCTGGCGAGTGTGATGCATACTGTTGAAGTCACACTAATTTTTGTTTCGCGAAACGCACATCTCATTCTTGCTTCATCTGAATCTTGCTGCTTCAACGGCTCTATCTATCTAACGGTCTTGCGGTGCTTATAACAGTCTGTGATCATCGGTAGTCAATTTACGAAATGTCCATTACCAAATTGGTTTCAGTCTAGGTGTTTCTTTTGGCAAAGGTCTTCGAAAACACGGCAAAGCGTTTTGTACTACCAAACATTTTGGTATGAAAACTTGTAAAACCAAATTAAAGAAAAGACTCAATACAAACTCCGAATCTCTTTATATGAAAGTGCATTTATTTGTAACCTACTTTCGTTTATATGAGATGGTTTCCTGCGAAAATAAATCTCTAATGGTTAACCTTTAAACCCAAATCACCACTTTCAGAACAACTAGTAAATACTTACAAAATGCACATATAAAAGTAATCCCAAAATGAGTCATGGTATTATTTAAACATTGTAAACTAGTGTGCTGTGACGTTCCTAATCAGAGGTCGGGGTTCGAACCCGGGCACGCACCTATCACTTTTCGGAGTTATGTGCGTTTTTAAGCAATTAAAATATCACTTGCTTGAACGCCAACCAGTACGCCTGACGGTTCTCCATAATGATCTCAAAGGCGTGTGAAGTCTGCCAATCCGCACATGGCCAGCGTGGTGGGCTATAGCCAAACCCTTCTCATATTGAGAGGAGACCCGTGCTCTCTAATGAGTCAAGAAAGGGTCGACCATGATCATGATTAAAACTAGTGTAATTCACTGTATTAACAAAAAAGGGAAAACCCACTAAAAATACATTTACATACTATATACGCTATTCGAACCTAGCCTAGCCAAGGCTAGGACTGAATATACGTTTATATTTGAATTTTTTTTCATTCGCCTCCAAATAAACCAGCGAAATTTTACCGCCCGATGCGAGCGAAACCGTTGCCGGCCGATAGTTATTCTAATAAAACACAAAATTCATAAAACTGTTTCATAAAATTCGTCCCGTTTTTCCAAGAGCCTTTCCAGCTTTTATGTTTTGTATCATAGTTTATGCCTTTGAGTTTGTGTCGTGATGAGAATCGAGAAACCTCGATGGTTTCGTTTCAGCAAAAAATTTTACGTATAAAGCTTTACTACTACTTAGATAACAATAATTATTATTGTATGGTCTTGTATTAACTATACTTTGAAAAATATTATCAGTATTATAGGGTTACAGACATTTTTTTTACAGAATTTTGTTTTTAGTTTTATGCTAACGAAAGTAAGATATTATAAACACTAGAAAATTAATTTTATATCCCTAAAAATAAGTTTCAGCAGTCCTACAAAGACTTCGCGCCAAAACTACGATTACTGACATTTTGAAACTATCTTATTGTAATGTCAAAAACTCGTTTGTGTTTTGAATAATTAACAAACAACAAACGTTTAGTCGAAAAATTTCAAAAGCTTAAAAGATTTTTAGGCTTTTGAAAACTGCCGTCTTTTGCTATCTTTATTTTCCTATTCCGAAAAAATAGTTATCATCAAAATGCAGGAAATATATTAAGAGATAATTTCTCAATACCGCAGGTCTACTTCGAAGATAGTATTTATCCAGAATTCCTCATTTATTCCCCGGGATTCATTTATCAATAGCTACAGTGCACTAGACAGCTTATAATATAATTAATGCCTTAAACTACCAAAGTGCGGCTTCTATAAATACGACGGCGTCGTCGGTGGTAGCGGATTTCTTAAATCTTCACCCGCCTATCTCTACGAGCTGTCAGGCTAAAATAACGAGAGGGGCGGATGTCAGTTTTTTTAGTACTGGCCACAAATTCTCCACAATTTGCCCACAAATTCGCAAACAAAGCGACCCGGATTACGAAAACTCTCGATTCTAACTAGCGATTACTAAACTTCTAAAAACTCCGTTTATATTATTGTGCTCCAGACTGTATTTATATTCGGGTAACATAGGTTATTCTTTTATTCATAGCAATTAAATAGTTTATGCTTCATTTGATTACAAAGTCATCATCATGATCAACTCAATTCTGGCTCACTACAGAATACGGGTCTATACTCAATATGAGAAGGGTTTGGCCATGTGCGGATTGGCAGACTGTACACGCCTAGAACATTTATTAGGAAGAACTCTCAGGCAGGTCCTCACGATGTTTTCCTTCACCGTTGAAGCAAGTGATATTTGAATTGCTAAAAAAAAGCACATAAAGTCGATCGCACCTCTAACTTTTCGGAGTTATGTGCGTTTAAAAAAAATTTTAGAGAGTTCTCCATAATGTTCTCAAAGGCGTGTGAAGTCTGCCAATCCGTGGACTATGGCCAAACCCTTCTCATATTGAGAGGGGACTCGTGCTTTGTAGTGAGCCGGTAATGGGTTGATCATGATGATGATGATGATCCACATTTTTTAAAACATTTTTAACCTGTTATTTTTTATTTTAGAAAGTATTTTTCGTTTTCCTAAATATATAAAAAATGTACAAATGAAACATTCTCTCGAGACGACAAGTTTCTTGTAAGGCTGTTTGTACACAGAGCTTTAACTTGTAGAACAAAGTTTCACACTTCCCATGGAATGGTTTAGTTTTGTTTGGATTATTATTCACATGGGATTATTTCTAATCATTAATTAAATTTTCATACAATATACATTTTATGGAATACGAATAAGGGAAGCAAAATATATAACGGCTTATCACCGTTAAATTAGGAGTTTTCCCCTAAGTAATTTTTAAATTTTTGATTGATTTTTAATTAGACAGTAAAGTATGTTTTTTTTTTGTTATCGAAATTCCAATCCGCGTTAAAATCCTGATCGTAATTAAATTAGCTAAGAAATGTTTGCTTCACTTAGATTAACTCTCTCTCTCTCTCTCTTTCGTAGATTTCACAAAAAACTAACCAAATTGATTAAATCAAAATGGCGTGAAAAACCGTACGTATGATTTTTATTCTACGAGAACACTTGCTGCAGAAATTAAGCTCGATACAAGATATATTAGATACAGTTAACTCTGCCATTTCAAAACGGTTTTACTATTCCTAAATTACTGTTTACTACTTCTGTTTTATCTCTATGATTTTGCTGCAATCAATTTTTTTCTTTTTAAATCTTCTTGTAAATATTGAGTAAGTCATCAACCAGCACTAGGCGCTGAATGATATACACGAAAAGAATATTTGATCTAGTGATAAAAGATATTTTCTATATAAATGTGAATTGAATGTTACTATTTTCTGTTTTTATCAATCTACTTTTTTTTACTGTTCGACAACGAACTAAGACTACGGTATTTTTGGGACAAATGCTATTAAACAGACATACAATACTGCATATTATAATTCAGTGTATTTTTAACCTTAGTGTTGGTACATCATCCGTGTCACCTCACCTCTAAGCGATCCTCATGTTAAGTGCATCTTAACGTTTTAAGATCCGCTTTTAAGCGTCCCTCAAGATGTTTGTTTACGACTTTTCGCATTTTCGGATTGAAACGTCCGTTAGTAGGATTATCTCGATATTAAAAAACTTGAAATGGCATCTTTAATCCATACTTTCTGAGGGAGATTTATTGGAAGCTTAAAGTTGTTCTTTTGTTTTGAATTGTTTTTTGTGAACTTTTTTATTATATATATTTTTTATAAAATATTAAATCAATTCAAAAGCACTTTTGAATTTTTCGACGACCTCCGTAGTGCAGTGCGTTCGCTGCCGCATTATAAAGTTGAAGGTCGTGGATTCTATTCCCGGCTCGAGTATGTTCGGTGGGAGGCATCGGCCGTGGTCAGTTATCGATAGGATAATAAAGGCCTGTCGCTAGTTCATCGTTATTTCATCACATCATTGACAACATAACCTGCAAGCCAAACGTGTATGAAGTACAAGATATAAATAGGTTTTATAAATTAATTTGAATACTCACCCTCAGTGTGAACATATATAATGTTATTTAACATAATATAAAAATAATTTGGAATGGTGATTAATATAATATTGCTGAACACTTATTACAAATGTTAGATTTAAAGTACAACATAAATACATTGGACACCAATAGTGGATATCTTAGGTATATGTAATACCTATTATTGTACAAATTTTACAACCCTTCGCTATTTTTTCATGCGCTCCGCAAGAGGCATTTAGTATGTCGTCGACCGCTTTACGCACAAAAGCTAATTTGCGCAACCTCGCTTCTTATTTCTTTTAGCAACAAGTTAACGCTAAACTGAATGTGGTACCAGTTGAAATATTAAACTTGTGAAAAATAAGGGTAGTGTGTAAACCTGAAGATCGCCACTAGACGATTTCGTGAATCTATAGCAAAAGGTACAAGCACATCATTCATTGCCCTTTTTCCGGATTTCCGCAAAAAATTGTGTAGCAATTTTCCAAACGAACAAATAAATCACAATTTTTAAAGCCTTTTGAAAAAACCGTGTTAATTGGCGCAATAAAATACGAGAACATTCGGTCTACCAAAATACAGACACTAAATTCGTTTGTGGTTTGGATGCAAGTATTGGACTCTGTCTTGCTATTTGTAACCATTGACATGTTATACAGAGACAGACGAACAGTATGAGTATAAATGTTGGACGAGTTTCCTTAATCTTGAATATGTATAACACAAAAGCAATTTTTTGTACCAGCTGAAACTGCTGATATTAATAATCAAACTATTCCAAAATCTTCAGATAGCAAGTTGAATGTAATAGTGCTATTCTCTTCTAACTATTCCCTGTCGAAAAGGATGGCGCTACCAAATTCAATTTGCTATATAAAGGTTTTGGATAAGATTGATTATTGGCTTCGAACATAAGTCTCAACGTGGGACTATTATCTTGGGTCAATAACAAATATTTCAAAAGACAATATGACAATGGCTTCTATAGTAATATAGGTATTTAAAGGTGACTGTAGTTACTTAATATCAGATGACCAATTAGCTTGCTACTTAAAAAGCCTAGAGTGAGTTTGATTCGTACCTACATTTCGTTGTATCTACATGTCGTTTTCGAACCGAGGTGCAAAATAAACTCTACATAGTATTAGAATATTAAGATGGAGCAAAATTATATTTATTCCTAACCTGTACAAGGTTAAACCTTGACGGTAATCTTACCTGATAGGAAGTGATGATGCAGTATAAGATGGTAGTGGACTAACCATTTTAGGGGTATGGTAATTGGGTTCTACACGACATCATGCCGGAACGCTAAATCGCTTGGCAACACGTCCTTGTCGATAGTACCACCCTACTACTACGCCAAAGCCTCCTACCAGACCAGACTCAAGCCGGGAATCGAACCCAAGACCTCCAATTTCACCACGTACCACGGAGTTCGTCAAAGTTTAAATAAACACGTGTTTTGTATTAGTACATATTTTGTGAACATTTTGCACCTTATTTGTGTATATTGTGTCATTTGGTTCATGAGTGTAATTCGAGTAAGTAATGTAAGATTTTGGCCTATGGCAAACGTGTCAGCTTTCGGAGCGCCTTGCCTTTATATATATATCAATGCTTGGAACTGTGGATGCAACAGTGGATATATAGGGATAGCCTTGAATTTATTGATGAAGTGCTATGCCACAGCTCGGTTCTATTTTAGACCAGCTTTTGGTTAGTCTTATGCAAGAGAAAATACAGACTTAGTAACGGAACGGTGATATTAAGGCATGGTCAAACCACCACGCTGATGTTTGCTATCTGCGTGCGACCAATCACAAAATGCGTGCGTTCGATCAAGAGTCTCGTGATTGGTCGACCGCAGGCTCAACTTGGACATCACTGCGAACGTATGTTGGAAGCCATGTTACGGTTTACGCTGTACTTTAGTATATGAAATAGTAATGATGAACATCCACTGTGTACCCACATAGTATTATTAATTAAATGTTTACTTTAAACCTGCGCTAATTACTAAATCATGGCATTCTCATTCTCACATCACTCACACATACTCACATTCTCTATAACAAAATGACTGAAATAATGTTTTTAACCATTTATGTGTAAGGCATATCTTATGATAAACCGCGTTGGTTTAGGTTACAAATTCGAAGCCCGAAACGGGTCGCAAGAAAGTAGTGGATTTTACGGTTGTTTTACGGACAGGAAAATAAATGGGAGGGCCTTGGATCGACCCCTAGAGAACACTTATAGATATTTTTGTTGCTCTGTACAACTAGTTTGGCGTAGTTACAAAATATCGTGTTGTTAAAAAAATCCTCATTAAATGTACAATGAACTCCCATAGCAACCCTCCCTAGTATTAAAAATTTGGTCTTTTGTTACAGATATATTCAATCGACATGTCTGGAATGACGCTCATTCTGTTCATATCTACAGCAGCATTCAATATTGGTAAGTATCTTTACAATTTTTCGGAAGCTTTCGAGCACCATCGAAAATGAAATATAACAATTATTTATTAATTTGGGGCATGACGACGAAATAATTGGACGAAAAACAAAACTCATCCAATGTTTCCGGATTTTCCTGCTCCGCCATAATGGCAAGTGGGTAGGCATGTGATAAAAGGTCGAGTTTTGTGCTTTTATTGTTGTTGTCCAAAATACAATGACCCCGACTTGATTCCTATTTGAGCGCGAAATCTGACTTGAATTGTAAAGAACAGATCATAATTGTAAAGAGCAGATATATGGTACCCGATAATTTTTTACTTTTTTTTTAAATCGATGTTGCTTGGCCGATAAAAATCGTTAAGCTCGGGGAACCCCTCGTTAAGAACTTAATTCTGTGCCTGCCTACCCTACGCTCTTAGCACATCATACTAACAAATATAACGGGTAGCGTTATACGATAGTATCGAACTAAGATCCGTAAGGAACTGAATGGCTCGCAAAAGGATGCACAACGCTGTTTCTTTAGGAGTCTATTTCTACCAGTTGCTCTTTCTGCAAACACTTCAATAGACTTTGTTTCAGAATTAAATACATGTGAAGCTATGATAGGACTAGTGGCTAGGACATCAGCCTCCTAATCAGAGGTCGGGGATCGAACCCGGGCCCACACCTATAACTTTTCGGAGTTACGTGCGTTTTTAAGCAGTTAAAATATCACTTGCTTCAACAGTACAGGAAAACATCGTGACAAAACCTACATGCCTGAGAGTTTACTGTAATGTTCTCAAAGGCGTGGGAAGTCTGCCAATCCGCACATGGCCAGCGTGGTGGACTATAGCCAAACCCTTCTCATATTGAGAGGAGACACGTGCTCTGTAGTAAGCCGATAATGGGTTGATCATGATGATGATGATGACGTGAAATCGATATCATAATAAGCCTTCCATAACAATTGTAACACATTAAATATATCCTGGTAAGCCATAGGAAAAAGAGTTATAATTATCGATATTGCCTTTTTAATTCTCTAGAGATGGCAGTTTCTAGGGCTATTTTTAGATCTTTTAAATGTCAGTATTTTGGTTGTTTAATTGATACTATTAATTCGCTGAATGTAAATAAATTGGCTTGTTTTACAAATAAATGTATATCACGCTGTAATATTGTTATAACTGAAATAAAATGTAGCCTTTGTAAAACAGCTTTTAAATTTAACGATGAAAGAATTACTAAAACGTATCATTAGATACAAAATTCATCAGTTACATAAAACGAACTAACGTGGTTTCATTGACAGATATACATATCAGTGATCTGTACCAGAAAAGACAGCTTAGCGTGTTCTGCAAGACACGTTAGTGGGCAGCGGTAATTTAAACCTCTGTCATTGAGATATTTATTTTGAGATATTCTTCATAAAAACCCAATACCTAACAAAGCGCTGATCCCTGCACTACGTGAACCCTGCACTACGTGTTATAAAGTTGAAAATTTACCACGAGACAAACGAGGTGGATATCTTTCTTTCGGAATAGACAAACCCAGTGTGTAACGTACTACTCGTACGTCGATAGAGAGTTATTATTCTTCCTTCTGGTTTAATTGATGACATTAATTTTTATACATTTTATCATTGATAAATATTTTTATTAGTATTGTTTGTCAATATATATACTCGTATGTATATATAATATATTGTATTTGAAAATATTATATTATATTTATTTATATTTTAAGGTTAGGTTTATATTTGACCTTTAATTATTTACAATTGTACACCCTTTTTTTTTGATGCTCCTTCCCGTCGCCTGGTGGCTGAGTCACGGGAACACTCGTGCACTCGACCGCAACCGGAGGCCCCCTAACACCGTCCGAGGCGCGCCAGAAACATTGGACGCGTCTCACAGCCCGAGGTAAATCCTCGACGGGTGAGGGCGCCTGCGCCCCGCCCTACGACGCCTTCTGCGTCATCACCTTCTCGCAGAAGGAAGCGACGGACGCCCAAGACGTCTCGCTGGGCATCATGGTGTGAACCACGGCAGACAACGAAAGGTCAGGCCCCACCTGCGCCACGAGTTGGGCTCGCTCGACCGACCACTGGTCGCACGATTCCAGCGTGTGATGCGCCGTATCCTGGGCGTAGCCACACTCATGGCACTCCTCCGTGGGATCCCGCCTTGCGACCTTGCACCACCATGTCCCGAGAGGATCTGCACAATTGTACACCCTGCCTTTCTTTATATTTTATCCTAGGTTGCTTGGTATAAATCGCTATTCAGCGATAAGGCCGCCTATTGCACCTCTTATATTTTCTGTGCGTGAGTTTCTTTGTTTGTCTTACATTACTTCTTTTATATGGTGTGCAATAAAGTGTATTTCATTTCATTTCACGTACATGTGTAGCACAGCACAGCATTCCGAAATGACGCCGTTCAATTTGAAACGCTCAAAGTTTTAATTACAGCGCAAAATTAATTTGAGATTAACTTCGGAATACCAATTTATGTTTCTACATTCATAGTGTCGGAATTGTTACACTGCAAATTTTCGGTATACCTACGTTTTTGTTGTTATTACATTTTGAAATTGGTCACCAATAAACGTTGCAAAACTTTAACAATATATATGTTAATTTGAGTGCAATGGCAACCTCAAATTCAGATTTCTAGTTTGATTTTGTGATTTGCTTCAAAAACCAAGCTAAATTTTGATGAACTTTTAGTGCATAAACTCTGATGTTGTATTCATATAGTTTTTAATTTTGTGGCAATATTCGACTCACCTGTGCTGCCATTGAATATATTTTGAAAATTTTGATCAGACAAATATATAATATGGACATACAATCGGACCCCAAGTCTGATATATATCTAATTTATGTCTGTCTGCCTATCTGTCTGTCTGTCGTGTTGTTTCTTCACGCATCGCGAAAAAATACTGAATGGAATTATGTAAATTCATACACTTTTGGCTGAGACTCTGGGTTAGCCTTTTGAGTTCTTTTCATTCCGAGAAACCTTAGTTTTTGAGAGAAAACCTTTTTATTTTACGCCATTACTTCTTTTAATGGACCATTACTCCCTTCACTTTGGACTTAACGTAAACGGGCGGGCAATGCGACGCGGTGGGTCGAATCAAAAGGCGTTCGCTATGTACGCTATAGGTATAATACACACTTCAAAATTGTGTTTGTTAATAATAAAGTGTTTTAAATCTATAGATTATAAAAAGATAAATATGTAAAAAAATACATTACAAAATTAAGACAGCACAAGCACGCGATTAAACTCAGTTTTTGCAGGCTTTTGAACCGACTACAAATATTAAGCTTTGTTTACAACTTCTCTTAAAAACGCGCCGTCCGTATAAATTTTAATGAGTCCATCTCCACAAAGCCCCATGTTTTTTATCTTTTTATTATACTAGTAGGTATAATATTATCTCGTATATTTGTAATTAAAAGGCTTTACACTAATATTAATAAAGCGGTGATAGCCTAGTGGTTAGGGCGTCAGCCTCCTAAACAGAGGTCGGCGGTTCGAATCCGGGAACGCACCTCTAACTTTTCGGAGTTATGTGCGTTTAAAAAAAATATATATTCAACGGTGAAGGAGAACATCGTGAGGAAACCTGCACGTCTGGGAGTTCTCCATAATGTTCTCAAAGGCGTGTGAAGTCTTCCAATCCGCACATGGCCAGCGTGGTGGACTAAGGCCAAAACCCTTCTCATATTGAGAGGAGACCCGTGCTCTCTAGTGAGCCGGTAATGGCTTGATCATGACGCTGATATTAACCTAGCCTTGCTGTATTAATATTAAATTAAGTCGATGCTTTTTTAACTATTTCAAAGTACATGCGTAAAAATTTAAAGGCACATTAAGCAAATATTTTTATGCTACTGTGCTGCCTAAATTTTTTGTTAAAAAAAAGCTTAGACCAATCGTAAAGTTAGAAAGTATGTTTTAATAAAAAGTATATAATAATGTTTTATCTTCCTATCCCATTCCCTTCTCAATTTAAGGAACGATTTTTTAACATAAATACATTTAAAAAAAATTTTTTTACTATGGATATGAAATTCTGCGGAACATATAAAATTTAGTATGTGAATCTAAAGCGACTCCTTAAAACTTTACGGGCACTCTCAAATGTTGTAACGGACACATGAAAAAAAGACTTTGGACATTAAAAATCTTTACAGACTTTGGGATTTTTAATATAAAATCTTTTTGAAGCAATTCTCTATAACACGGTTAGCAAAAATATTTAACTGGTGGAAATCGTCCCGTAGGAATAAAATAGCGGTTCGCTTACTTTATGCAAGTCATCCAGTTTTGTAGTAGTTCAGATATCGTCAGGCGCCAGCCGCCATTTTTGTTTACTTGTCAAGTATAACACATACAAATGAACCTTTTCCCAACGTTGAGAGTAAAGCCCTAATTGCTATTACATTGAATTGTTACATACGAGTATATATTGCAAATGATACAATAAAATTAATAACATGAAATAAAATAAAAATAAAAAACAGAGCAGAGGCCTCTTATCTCTTAGGATAGAGATACTTACCAACCCGTTATGTTATGCAGGTTATGGAATTTAACACTTGGTATGTGATCGGCGGCTCAATATGATCTTTGAGGTATCTGGGGTTAGTACTCAAAATTTTTAATTGAAGATTCCAAATAATTTTCCAAAAAAATGATGACAAAATTTATATACTAAGTAAAAATGCTGACTCGAGTAGCGTCGCAGCGGACAACATAAACAATAAAAATACCTTGTACAGACTGTAAACTATATATAGAACTTGTTTGACGACCAAGGTCTGATGGTGGAGTAGACATAAGAACTTGTTATAAAACGTTTTTCAGCAACAATTTGCTATAAATAAATTACGAGTAAATGTTTTAATACATTTCTATAGGTAAAGCCCTGACTTACATCACAAGAGGCTTTAACATTCTAATGGGATATCAACGGGCGTATTGTGACGAGAACAGGAAAATTATGTTGCCTTTTGATAAACCTTCCTGAGATTTTCGAGACCTACTGTATATGAATTTGTTTTGTTAAGCGATCAATAACTCTCGAGGATTTACTCAATGTTGTTATTATAATAGCAAATCTTTAGACTACCTTTTAGTCAAGTATGTGAAAAAAAACTATGTGATGTGAGACACTGTATGAATGAATGCAGGGATGAATCCATGTTAATGATTCGTAAGAAAGAAATTGGATTATTTATTTTTTCGATTATTTTTGTTAATTTATTTTGACGAACTCCGTAGCACAGTGCGTGCTCTGTAGCATTATAAGGTTGGAGGTCCATGATTAGATTCCCGGGTCGAAATCGAATCATGGACCTCCAACCTTATAATGCTACATGGTCTGGTCTGGTCTGGTCTGCTCAAATGTGTTGCCAAGCTATTTAACGTTCCGGCACGATGTTGCGTAGAAAACAATGAGGAGTATGGGTTTACCATACCTCTAAAACGTTAGCCCTTTTTCACGTCTTTGTCGGTAGGGTGGTAAGTAGCCACGGTCGAAGCCTCCCACCAGACCAGACTCGAACCGGGAATCGAATCCAGGACGTCCAACTTTATAATGCGACAGCGCATTATCTGCGCCACTATTTCTACAAGTTTTAAGTTCGATCCCTCCCAGAAGTATAGAAATATATAATTTCTATATATTTTAATCAAATCAAATGACATCTCTACAGATAAAGACGTTATATTTTGTGGTTTCACTATGATGGCTCTTATATTTATGCGCACATGTTTTCGAGTATGGACTCCAGCCTTCGAATAAAAAAAATCACGTTCTATTTGTAATTAATATTGAATGCTACAGGGAAATACGAGAATGCACGGAGAGTGGTATATGTAAACCCCACAGAAGGGTGTCTTTATTTTCATAGCTCGATCTATCTGGGGGAATGTGACTTATGTCTTCAAACGTATAATATCGTTATATCATTTGTAATCATTAATAAATATAAAATATTGTAATAAACGCCGTTTAAACATAATTTTCTAATTAGCAATGTGATAAACTTTCGACACAAAGTACGTTTTACCTATATAGAACTATAAATTAGGATTTCAAACTTAATCCCTAATTAATTTGGAAGCGTAATTAAAACTTCAACGTACCGAAATTGAATGGCGTCATTCTAGAAACTCTATGCAAATCTAACACAATTTGGTTCAAGTTGGTAATAAAGTTAACATTAAACTATTTGTACCCGGCATCCAAAAACCTGGTTCAATTAAATGAAAAAGCTTTACTATCGTTATCAAGACATCTTGCCATACTTGCAAAGTAACTGGTAATATATCTTAAATATTTTTAAATCCTATCCCAATCGCAAGAAAGAAAATGTTTAATTATTAAAGATTTTCCAATAAAAGCCATGAACTGCACCATTTTCATAATATTCAGCATATTTGTGTTTCAACAAATTCCAATACAAAGTTTTATTTTTTTGATGCCATTCAAAATTAATTTATTTAAGACAGTGTTAAAAGCGGTTTCAAGAATTGTTCTTTTTGAAAGTTTAATAGTTTAATAATAATTATAACTATTCTAACTTATGTAAAAGAAAACCAGAGCCGATTTCTTGATTAAGAATAAACAAAAACATAATTTCAGAAGATTCAAGATTTTTTTAAATTTTGTATTTTACTAGTAATGTCGTCTTGAAATTCGAGTTTTAAGAAGCAGTAGGATCTTTAAAAACGAATAAATTATGATAACTTTTGAAACTTTTTTTTTTCTTTTTTTATGGCTTTACACAGATTAGCCAATGTCAAGTTTATAGCAATGTAGAATTGAAGTTAGGGAAAAATGGCGAGAAACCTCGCACTCGGCGGCCGCGGCTCCCTCAAACCTTTCCCAAATTAATACATGTTAATCATTCAAAAACCTAGCCACTACTCAAACGAAAACAAAATTATAATGTCCACGACACAACCAACATCAGTCCTTTTCAAAATTAGTAAACAAACATTAATTCAAGAAAAGCGTAAAAAAACCGCGCCCGCCATAAATGAAATCTCCCGCCTTTCTCCCTTTTGAAACTTACACCCGCTGTAAATATATACAGATAAATAATAAATAACTGTAAAATCCCCTTTGCTTTACTACTCATACATACAAATTACATCAATCAAGGAGGTTAAAATTAACATACACGGTTTAAGTAAGGTGAACGATTCATAAATACGTGTGCCTTGACAAATGTCCCTTCCTATCTTCGTCGTATTTCTGTGACGTTGACATATTGAGCCATATATTTTGGCGGCGCCATACATTTTCACGTTAATCGATAATATAGCCTTGTTATTGATATGGCGTTTAACATAATACTGCTTTTGTTACGGCCGTGAATGAATACTCGGATAATGGACCCATTTATAGCGAGCTAGTAAGTTTCGGGAATATTGTATAAACAAACCCAAAGCATACATGACTTAGTTTATTCTCATCATGATCAACCCATTACCGGCTCACTACAGAGCACGGGTCTCCTCTCAATATGAGAAGGGTTTGGCCATAGTCCACCACGCTGGCCATTTCGGATTGGCAGACTTCACACGCCTTTGAGAACATTATGGAGAACTCTCAGGTTTCCTCACGATGTTTTCCTTCACCGTTGAAGCAAGTGATATTTTATTTTTATTTTTAAAAACGCACATAACTCCGAAAAGTTAGAGGTGCGTGCCTGGATTCGAGCCGACCTCTGATTAGGAGGCTGACGACCTAACCACTAGGTTCTAGCCACTAATATGTTTGAGATCACGAACCCGCATACCAAGCGTGGTAACTATTGACATTTCTTTGTAGATGGTAGGTACAAAGCAGCCACAGTCCATAATCTCCGAATGGCGGGGCTGCCAATCCCGTCGACTAACCGATTTACGTTGGGACCCTACTGTGCAGGAATGTGACCACGCACTGGTAAACGCAGCGTTAGTCGACCCCCAAATAGGTGGGTGAAGGACATCAAACGAGTCGCAGGGTGCCACCGGAAAGTGGGTCAAGACCATGGAACTCTGAAATCTATACAAAAGTCCTATGTCCAGCAATGCACGTCAATCGGTTGTTATAATAATATGTTGTTATAATGATGGTCGAAGCTGTGATAATAGCTGTGCTAATCAGGGGTTCGAATCCGGGCACGCACCCCTAACTTTTCGGAGTCATGTGCGTTTTTAAGCAATTAAAATATCACTTGCTTCAGCGGTAAAGGAAAACATCGTAAGGAAACCTGCATGCTTGAGAGTTCTCCATAATGTTCTCAAAGTCTGCCAATCCGCATATGGCCAGCGTGGTGGACTATGGCCAACCTCTTATATTGAGAGGAGACCCGTGCTCTGTAGTGAGCCGATAATCATGATGATGATGATAATGATGGTGCCTCTTAATAAAATATATTTAGTAGGTGTGACATATTTTAGAAACACAAAAGATTTGCAAGTTAATAGCAGAATTGACGTAGAGGGGCCATGACGGCACAAGCGAGCATTATACCATCTACAGTGACGGAATCCGTATGATATATGATGTTTCAAATAATAAACTTTTGCGATCAAGTTACTGTTCTGTGCCATACGCTTGTTTGAACATAGGATAAAGTTAGATTTAACTAACACAATAACGACGTTAACAAAATATGGAGGCCAGCGCATGACGATAATATCCAAACTACGCCGAACGTGATCGAATAGCTCACATGGTTTCATTAAGTGGTTTGGCGATGTTTTGATTGAGAATTCACCTTAATCAAACTAAGCCTGAGTGTGAATATGTGACCCGACCCGAAACTAGGATAATTCATGTCGTCCGCCACATGACCATTCAGGATGTACAAATACAGGGTTTCTTTGTGTTTATGAACCAACTGTCTATATATTATCAGTATATTATAAAGCTTTTACGTAGTTACTGTTTGTACTACGTAGTTTTCTTTCACAACACAAAAGCAGAGTATAAGATCATAAAGAAACATAAAATGGAAGTGACGCTGCTAATTTTCCTCGCAATTTACTTTCTCTCAAGTTTTTTCTGACACATGCTTAACCTGACATTACTGGACTGATCGATAGTGATCCTCTATTTTTAATCCGTAATATGTACTCGCATAAAAACAGTGTTTAGTTTTATAAAAACGAAAATAAATATGATAAGTGCTCCTTTTTTTTATACACCACAAGTTAGCCCTTGACAGCATCTCACCTGATTGTAAGTGCTGATGCGTTCTAAGATGGTAGCGGGCTAACCTGTTAGGGGTATGGTGAATCCATACTCCTACTAGTTGGTTTCTTCGTCGTCTTTATCGGTAGGGTGGTAACTAGCCACGACCGAAGCCTCGCACCAGACCAGATTCGAGCCGGGAATCGAACCCAGGACCTCCAACTTTAAAATGCAACAGCGCACGCGCTGCGCCACGGAGGTCGTCCTTTTTTATAAATATAACCCATCCGGGTAATATCGCTCGTTGCTCGTTGGTTAGTCTGGGGTTAAAAAAAATATTTTCCCTTGCTAAAAAAAGTGTAATTAAAAGTGCAAAATGTTGCTAAGATCGGTTTATCCACTGAGCCGATTATAATATGTTGAAAAGTATATTTGTTTAATTGTTGCTGAAACGGTACCGGGTGTTTTCCTGGAGATTAGAAGTTCTAGTACGTCCATCTTCTGGATCAAGCTATTTGTAGTTTCGTCAAGATTGATTTATTCAAAGAAACCTTTTAACAAACTTAAAAACAAAATCAATTTCTGATTATTTTAAGCTTATTTGCATATGGATTAAGTTTACTAGAATATAGGTTTATTAACAAACGCATTTGCCTATAAGGCACGCCTAGGTACGAGTATGATTCTATTGAATTGAGAAATGAAAGAACAAATGACAATCACAAATTTCCGGACAATGCTATCCAAATGCTTTTGAAAACATACACCTATAGGGAGTGAAATAGGGTTAGAGAAAAATCCCTTTAACCCTATTTGTTCCGAATTGCTTTTTGTTATCTATGGGATAACGCGCGAATACTTCAGCGTAAATAAAATTCTATTGTCCCAAAACGTTCTTTGTTTGATGATTTGCGTCAAATGTTAGGAAATGTTTCAATACGGAATATTTTCATTGCTATATAAAATACGAAATTTGGAGTGATGTTTGTAGCACATACTACTTTAAACACCGAAAAAATAAGCTATGAATTTTAAACAACTGAACTCTTATTGAGCTCATACAATATGAAAGGTAGTATAATTGAATATTTTTTGATTTTAAACTCTGTTTATCCGACCTGATCTTTTAAAAGGCTCTATCGATTTATACTAAACTACCACAGACAGATCGCATATTATAAGTACGGGTTTGACGCAGTATATCGATTACTTTAAGCGGGAAAGTACCATCACAAATAAATAAATAACTAACCTATCAATCCAGTGATTTTAGTACGTGATATCATAATCTCCAGTTGTAATAATCTTTTATTTTTAAAATTTTGTCACGGTAATCTATAACTATTATTTACTTTTAAAGAACATCTATCAACCATGAAAATGAAATATCTCTTCAATCATAAAAAAAAAATGGTAACGTAAACAAACAACGTAAACTACTTCATAAAAGAAAGTTTTACATCATAAACTACAGTGTGTTACAGATTTTTTTTTTCAGATTGACTTGATATTGTTTCTTGACAAATATGTGGTACAATTACATTTCGATTTATGTAATAGATATAAATCGGTATCTAGGTTATTCAGGATGTAAAATATTAATGCGTTAATATTTTCATGTTAAAATGCGTAAACTCACTTTACAAACAAAGATAGGCAAAGACACGATTTAAGTTAGTTGGCCTGTCTAAGTTGCGTGAACAAAGCGCAACAAGACACAGAAAATAATAGATAAGAAAGAATAGGCTTAAGGGAAAAACCTTTCCCTTTAAGCCTATTTCTTCCGAAATTGCTTTATGTTATCTGTAGTCTAACGCGCACTATAGCTAAATACAATACCATTGTTCCAATACCAACGCCTGGTGATGTTTCAACGAAACATCAAGCGGTATCTCAATGGAAAATACTTCCCCGTATCGTTCTTAATGAGGTTTAGTTAACTATAGCCTTCTTCGAATCGTTAACTGGGAGTAAGAAACATAATTGTTTTTTTTTTTATGGCGATGATTACTGCAAAACCACCTATACTTATGCTCCACAAGTTAGCCCTTGACGGCATCTCACCTAATGGTAAGCGGTGATGCGGTCTAAGATGGTAGCGGACTAACCTGTATGGTAAACCCATACTCCTAATTGGTTTCTACGTGACATCGTGCCGGAACGCTAAATCGCTTTGTGACACGTCTTTGTCACGGTGGTAACAAGCCACTGCCGAAGCCTCCCCCCAGACCAGACTCGAGCCGGGAATCGAACCCAGGACCTCCAACTTTAAAATCAACGCACGCACTGCGTCACGGAGGTCGTCAAATATCGTCGTTGTCGTCGGTCTTCGGTCTATGAATTTCTAATACAAAATATATCATGTTTATTCGAGAAAAAATAACATAACTTAAGGGTATTTGATAATATTACTGTCATACAAGAAAAAACTCGTACATTAGATAATAAAACGAAAAACATATTATTATGTTTTCATTTTCCACAAAAATGTGAATAGGTTCTTTTCATTCCACAAGGCAAAAGATAATATTTGCTAATGAAAAAAAATATAGATAAAAATACGCAGCGTTGTAGAGATGGCCTCATTAAAATTTATACAGACCGTTGCGTTTGTAAGAGCAGTTGTAAACAAAGGCTGGTTTGTAGGCGGCTCATAGGAAAGGAAGTTTCGGTTCAAGTACTTGCTAAAAAAATGTTTAATCTTTTTTTTAATTTTATAATTTTTCCAGAAAATTTACAATCATTATCATCAAAGCATTGATTGAATAGCTTTTGATGATAATGACTGTAAAACATACATACTCATCATAATCAAACCTTTACTGGCTCACTACAGAGCACGGGTCTCCTCTTACGCTGGTTATGTGCAGATTGGCAGATTACACACGCCTTTGAGAAAATTGTGGAGAACTCTCAGGCGTGCAGGTTTCCTCACGATGTTTTCCTTCACCGTTGAAGCAAATGATATTTGAATTGTTTACACACACATAACTCCAAAAAGCTAGAGCTGCGTGCCCGGATTCAAACCGCCCACCTCTGATTAAGAGGCTGACGCCCTAACTACTAGGCTATCACAGCTTCACTATCCTATCACAGTGACATACTTTTCGACACACAAAGGAAAAGTAAAATCCAAATAGAGATTTCGGAAATCAGATACTTATGTACTTACCGAGCGCGATCAACGCGTTGTTTACTCAGCACAGTTACCTTATTTGACTTTCATAAGCAAGTTACTACTACTACTATTACTACATATTAATTACTATATTTGACGCATTTTAAACTGAGGCTTCGGGTCATAAATCATAATTATCTGTCGGTTTCGCTCGCACTTATAGGTTTTATGGAGAGGTGAGTGTGTCATAGTCTCGGCTATCACAAGTGAAACAGTTTCTAAGCTATAAATTCTACAGTAACGCGTAAGCCTTCTAACAAAAAGCTTAAGTCTAAAAAAAACACCTGAAAGCCTCCTTTTGTAATAAAACAACACCTTAAGACATTGTTCTAAGCCTTTTAATGTCCCAATGTCAGAACTTTAAAGCCTTAGTGATAATAGACGAGACTGATGGTTGTTGACCCGGGCCTGAAATTTAACCCTCGTACGTATTTCTGCAATAGACCTAGATTCAGTTCGTTAATTCAAAGAAGATTATTTGCAATTGGCAATACTGAAATTACTAATATGACCATGTACTAAGATGGTAGCGCGCTAGGAATATGGTAGTTACCCGTAAATGTAAAAAGTTTTTACACGACATTGTACAAGTAAATTGCTTGAGGGCACGTATTATTTAAAGGTTTAACGATTAAAAGATATGACGAGTTAAGGCCGTCCGAGTTGTTTTTTAGTAAGAGTGACGTAAACAAAAGCGTGACGTCAGCAATGCTGACGTCACGCTTTTGTTTACTTTCGTTCATAGTAATTAAAACCATAACTTGGGGGATTACACTTGTGTTACGACAATAACTACGAGGTCCGAACGGTCCGACGTCTCGAGCGAGAATGCCACGAAAGGCATCGATCACCCATATTTATAGCAAAGCATGCTTGTACAAAATTGATTGGTACCATCTTAATTGTGTTAACAAAATCATCAAGAGTTCAAATGTGGGTAATTATTGAATTCTTGTTGTTCTTGGCGCCGCTGAATGAAGTTTATAACTCCTTCGCGCCGACAGATATAATTATCTACTATAAGTTTATTAAAATAAAAGCGTCCATTATATTATAGACGTTACCCGTTATTACATATGAAAAGTATAATTAAACTAAACTAAACCTATTCATGCTTAGCATCACCTACTAAGCTTTAATGTGCTCAACGTACATGTATCCTCCCACACTCATAACAAAGTTCATTTGATCCCAGATCTTAACGATATCCAAGTTTGAAGTTATTCCAAAGTTTCAATGACACTAACTGACGATACAAGTATAGAACCAAAAGCATATCCAAGTTTCATGAGCGATGCTTACGTGTTCAGTTTTCTTTTATTCCGCTACAAGTTAGCCCTTGACTGCAATCTCACCTGGTGGTAGGTAAATAATGATGCACTCTAAGATAGTAGCGATCTAACTTGTAAGGCGGATGGCAATTGTATTGAACGCATATACTTAATCAATTTCTACGTGGCAGCGTAAAGGAACGCTAAATAACATAGCACTTATTACAGTTCAGTTCACTTGTTTCAACAGTGAAGGAAAACATCGTGTGGAAACCTGCACGCCTGAGAGTTCTTCCTTATGTCCTCAAAGGCGTGTGAAGTCTGCCAATCCGCACATGGCCAGCGTGGTGGACTATGGCTAAACCCTACTCATATTGAGAGGAGACCCGTGCTCTGTAGTGAGCCGGTAATGGGTTGATCATGATGATGATGATGTCAGTTCAACAGTGACGTAGCCGTACGTAGTACCACTGTTGGATATGAATTTTATTATTACACACAAAATTTTATTATTAATAACCCTCATCATTTAAAATAAATCATGCTTAATTTCATTAATTCATATGTGTTCAATAGAACATTCAAATAAAAATATTTAGTCATCATTTAACATTACTGTAATAAATACCACTTGTTAAAATATGTGTTAATTTGGACTAATTTTGTGACATTTTAGAACGATTTTATTCGTCGTTGTTCGAAATAAGAATTCTTGATATTACTGATCAAAATGTTACAGTATTAGAAGCGTGTTGGCTGTACGAGTTAGATATCAAACATTTTTACCCAGCCATGACCCCTACGTAATTTAATAATGCTTCTCAAAGGGCTTTTATAACGAGCTCTCTCATTATAAAAGTAGGACTTAGTGCCTAATACCACTGAATTCCGTGCTAGTACCGCTACGAGTGCCTAATTGCTCCTTTGGCTTTTATTTTCGACATACTTTCCTTTGTAACTTACAAAACATTTCTCGCACCTTAGAAATAAAATGCTGGAATATAGTTTTATTTTTTTAATACGTGTTGGAATTATCAGGCAAAGTAAAGCTCGAGTAAGCTTTAAATGGTCGGGCCATTTAAAGCTTGCTCGGGGACATACCCCAAGATGAAGAGAGAACTACTAGTGACTTAATCTGTGGATGCAACAACCGGTTCTAATATCCTTTAGTACACTATTATTTTTTACTAACAACCTCCCTGGCGTAATGTTTAGCACTGTGATTTTATTAGTGGGTGGTCCTGGGTTCGATCCCCGGCAAAGAAAATTTAGAATGTATCATTTCTGAATTTTCTCCGATCTGGTATGGTGGAAGGTTTCGGCTATGGCTAATTACCACCCTCCCGACAGATACGTGTCATCAAGCGAGTTAGCGTTCCCGACCGATTCCGCTTAGAAAACAATTCGTTGAATGGTTTTACCATACCCCTGCTTATTAGGGGCCCGCTACCATATTCTGCATCATCACTAACCACCAGGTGAGATTGCCATCAAGCGCTTACTTGTAGTGGTATAACAAATTGCATTGAATCATTGGTGGGACCAGTATGCTGCTCAGCTGCATGGAATGGTGACCAACATTTTTAATTAGTCTACTGGGTGGCGTTTTCGTTATGGGTTATAGGATGAGGTGACGGACGCTTCATTCGCCTTAAACTTCCCCTTAAGTAAATTTTTCACATAAGAAATTTATTTTACTATAACCTATTATGTATATTATGATTTATTCCACTACGGGTTTTATTTCAAAAATCAAGTTAAAGTTTAGCAAAATATATTTTTTCTTGTGCAACATTTTATTTCGTACCAGCTAAAGTAGAATTCGAGATACCTACGTCGTGCACAGAGCCGATATTAATCAATCAACTGACAAACGCCTCGCGGAAACTGGCGGTGAGTCAAATGGCGTTTAGGTAAAAAAAATACTAGGAAAAACTTTCGGCAGAGACGTGAGTAAATAGCAAAAAAAAACACTTCGTCACTGACATCCAATAACGATTTTGGTCGTAAGTACGGTTACTTAGTAGGACAACAGCGTTTTTGAATAATATTATATTACAACCCTTTTTTTTTCAAAGATAACGATGATACTACTTTAAATTAAGGCTTCACTAAACCATAAAATAAATAGACCTTAATTAATTAAAAAAGGTTCATTGTAAAGGGTTGTGACGTGTAAATTGGTCATGTAGTTGGTCAGCACGATCTAGGTAGGTACAATGTAAAAAATGCGCAAGCGCAAGTCTCCACATGTTATGAAGCACTCATCATAATCATCATGAACAACCCATTACCGACTCACTACAGAGCACGGGTCTCCTCTCAATATGAGAAGGGTTTGGCCATAGTCCACCACGCTGACCATGTGCGGATTGGCAGACTTCACACGCCTTTCAAAATATTATGAAGTACTCTCAGGCATACAAGTTTCCTCACGATGTTTTCAAGCAAGTGATATTTTAATTGCTTAAAAACGCACATAACTTCGAAAAATCAGAGGTGCGTTCCCGGGAAGGAAACCCCGACCTCTGATTAAAAGGTAAACGTCCTAACGACTAGGCTATCACAGCTTTCTTTCTTCTTTTAATAGTACTTATTTCATAAACGATAAGGCATCAGACATGGCTGCGAATAAAAAAAAAGTTTGGTCAATTTACATCCATAATAAGTAAATTGCGGGCGATAAATCAGTTCTATTATGCAAAATCCATTCACAGGCGCTATGAAAGCAGCATTATGGCAAACGCCATATCAATAACAAGGCTTTATAATCGATTAAATGGGAAATGTATAGCGACGCCGAAATATACGGCGCTATAATATGTCAACGTTGGATGGATACGATGAAGATAGGGAGAAACATTTATCAGTGCGTATTTATGACTTTGTAACATACTTTAAATTGTATAAATGTATAGTCATATTAACATAAATAAATGTGTACAGGCGATCTTATTGGTTGAAACGACCTCCTCCAGATAAACTTTAATTTGACGTCCTCCGTGGCGCAGCGCGCGCACTGTCACATTATAAAGTTGGAGGTCCTGGGTTCGATTCCCGGCTCGTGTTTGGGCTGTTGGGAGGCTTCGGCCGTGGCTAGTTACCACCCTACCGACAAAGACGATAAGTTCCAGCACGATGTCGTGTAGAAACCCCTAACAGGTTAGCCCGCTACCATCTTACACTTCATCATCGCTTACCATCGGGTGAGATGCCGTCAAGGGCTAACTTGTTATAAAAATTAAAATCTAAAACTAAACTAAATTTAGGACTATTGATAAGGGGGCTCCTTCAGCTCAATCTTACGAGAGATGATGTATTGATGATGAGTAAGATATTAATAACTAAATGTTGATGATAAGCGTGCATGTATTCTTAACTCTCTCTATCTTACATTCTAGATCAAAAATCAAAATAGCTTATTCATTCATGTAAACCTATTACAGACATCTACGAGTATAAATCGTTCATTAATAATATATATTTCATTGGCAATTGACAAAGGCTTGAACATCAGCTACAATAAATAAATCTTAGCCGATCAATTAATTGGTGGCTACAGTGCGTAATTTGACTTAAAATTAAACATCTTCTCCTGCGCCAGGTGTTATTACGACTTTTGCTTTTTCATTGATTATATTCCGGAATGTGAATAAATATTACCTTATGTGTATTTTAGAGATATGCTTTATAACAGCGCCCTGGGTAATCAAGGTGATGTGTGAGAGTGGAGACAGAGTTAAGAACTCTTAAAGTTTGTCAAACAATAGCAATATAATATAAATACGCTTTTCATACAGTTTAATCCAAAAAAAATTTGAGATAAGCTTAAGAACAGCGCTGTGGGTATTTAAGGTGATATGTGAGAGTGGAGACAGAGTTAGGAACTCTTAAAGTTATATACGATACTGTCAAACAATAACAATAAAATATAAATCCGCTTTTCATACAGTGTAATCCAAAAATTGAAATAAGTTAATAGTGCAATATTTCATAATACAAATCCTACAGAAATTTTATGAGAAAAATATAAAAGACAATATGGAATGGATAACAAATAATTAAACTAATAGCGTCTGTAAAATGTCTCGTACCAATAAAAGTCGAATACCGGAGAATTCCTCCATTTCTCGAATAAATCATTCCCATTGAGTGCTCTGCAGAAAGATTTCCGGAGCAAAATAGACGGAAATTTGTAAGAAAAAATGCATCGCTTTTTATTGCATGTTCCGAGTTCCCGAGATAGGGTCGTATTGAGGCAAAGATTAAATTTATTAATTAGGCATCAAGTCCTTCGAATATTTAATAGAATCGTTATTTAACTTTTTTTTCAATTCATTATTTTTAACAATTAAATACAATACATTACATTAAATACAATACAATATTCGTCTCGGGTAATATTCGCTAAGTTATACAATATGCACTTTATTCGTTTTGTCTGTTGCTATAGCAACGAAAGAACAACTTACTCAATAGGCAATAGAGCAAAAATATGGTGAAATATGGACTGCAAAGGATCAGTAATAGGATCCCGTTAGCACCCTTTAGGTATTGAACTTAAATTAAAATATAATTAAAATTATACAACTACGTCATTAAATAAATCTATTTTTTAACTAACGAGATTAGTTTTTTTACCTTTTGTGCTAGAGAAAGGTGAAAATATAAAAAATATTTCCGGTTCCTTTTATTTTGATGTTTAATTCAGTTTGTTATTCTGGATTTTTGATTAATTTGCATAAAAAGTTATAAATAGAAAATTTCTCAAGCAATAACTAAACGCACCAAGTGATGAAAGCCCATTTTTCCACGTAGCACGCACCGGTCATCTATTTGTAATTTTAAACGTCAAAACTGTCATAGTTTATAACGCGAATCTGCAGCGCTAACTGTACTATTGCAATGTATACGAAAATTAAATATTTTAAATAGTACTTACAGGAACCTCTCAATTACGATACGCACACAATTAACGTGTAAACAAAATTTTATATAAAACCACCTAGTAAGCAAGATAATACGAATTTTTCCCCAGGTAAATAATAATCAAAACCATTTCATGAAACGCAATATAATACAATTTTTTTCTAAAACTTTATATCCAGTTATATACACGAACCGAGTTGCGAAAACATTGCAAAGGTAAAAATATGTTTTCCGCTCAGAGACACCCACAGGACCGGCATGGTATCCAATAACAATACATAACTTACTCTTTGACGTTCACTTCATGCATTTTAATGAGGAGCATCCACACAAACATTGGACTGCATATGCTCGTAGTTTTTATTTTGAATGTTTTTCCGAAAAAAGTCCGTTTGAAAGAGGGCTTTGTGACACAGATGACATGCGAGCTCGAAAGCTCGTTATATTCTTTGATATTTTTATTCAAATTGAAATGCTGTTTCAGTTTTAGAAATGTTACAGCTTTTTTTCTATTCAGTTGTAAATTTTGTCGAAAGTCCATGTGAATTCGACCTGGAGCATTTAGCTAATAGATCTTTAGGTAAAGCTTTCCGTTTGATATGTACAATGTTACCAATCACAGATCCATCATATCAAATAGATAGCTTTGATTGTTGAGTACCGCAATTTCAACGTAATCGAAGGGTCTAATCGATATTCTACCCGATGTATTCAGGATGTTTTGTACAAGAATCATTTGATTTAGTCACTCAACTTTCTATCATCAAAATTTCTGCAGTAGCCATTTATAATAAAAATCCCATTAAAGCTTCCAAAGCAATTTGCTCCTCCCAGTTAATGTTTTTACCACAGCGAATCAAAAGTGAATGGGAATATTCAATGCAAACAAAGAGCATCGTCTTAAGCAGTTAAAATTAACTGGACAATACGTAAAAGATGGGAGCACGCTAATCTATAAAATTCTGGCAGTTTATTGTGCGAGTCGCCTCACAATAAAGACAGTACGGTACGCACATCTTTGAAGGTTAGATTCATGACTAGCTGAATATTGGACTTCGTTTAAGAATAAGAAAGAATAGAATAAAATTACTGTTTTTGTTCCCAATAACAACACTTAAAACACACGAATACTTATAATCTATTTTTATTTATAACAGTTTTAACTGTATTTGAAATAACGTTGGAATTAATAGGTTCTGAATCAGTTGAACACTGCGAATGCCAATGTATCAACAAAGTTGGAATTCTGTTTGGAATTTTGATGAGAATTGGATTTAATATTACACTTTTTACACTAGATGCTTTATGTGCCTTTACCAGTGTGTTTCGCTATACACAACTATTTAATTTTACAAAAATAACTAGGCATCCTGATTTTTGTTTGGCAAACGTTGACTGCCATATATCTTTAATTTAGCCTAGTTAATATTTTGTGTATATTTATTACCTATAGCAGTTATTCCCAGTCTAATCCGCTTGTTTTTTGATTTCGTCGGAATACGGGGATAAAATATATCCTATATTCCGCGCTGATAATGTAGCTGTCCATTGCTGAAATAATTTTAAGAATACGTTAAGTTAGTTCACGCCTGAACCACTAAACTGATTTGTATTTTTTTTTATGATGACCTCCGTGGCGCAGCGTATGCGTTGTCGCATTATAAAATTGGAGGCCGTGGTTATAATTCCCAGCTCGAGTCTTGTCTGGTGGGAGACTTCGGCCGTGGCTAGTTACCGCCCTACCGACAAAGACGTGTCTCCAAGCGATTTAGCGTTCCGGCTCGACGTCGCGTAGAAGCCACTTTAGGAGTATAGGTTTACCATACTCCTAACAGGCTAACCCGCTACCATCTTGGGCTGCATCATCACTTACCATCAGGTGAAATTGTCGTCAAACGCTAACTAGTAGTGTATAAAAAATAATGTATAATATTAGTTAAGATATATGTGTTAAAAAATGGGTCAAACTGAAAGTGTACTTTTTTAAATTCGATTTAAAAATACCGACCGTTTTAGAATCACGTATTTACGAGAGAATGCAATATAAATAGTTCACCTTTTATTTTCGCCAATTCGCGAAAAACGAATGACAATTGGACACTTCACCCGTCGATAGTTCAAATAAAAATGAATTCGTTCGACGGAATTGACTTAGGTACTATACACACCAGTTCGGGTGAGCATGAAATTAACATATAACTTTCCATTCCCAAAATTGTGTAATGTCCGTCACACCACGGCATTGGACACCACGTAGACTTAGTCAACATAGTCTTAAAGAATATTATACATCTCTAACAATAAAAAATAAAATAAATTCCATTTCCATTGTTCTATCATCAGTAAACTGTACAATAAATTGTATGACATAATATACAGCGAATATCACAGAGAAGTTGTCTGAGACGTGTGTTTCTGCGAATCTAAATATTAAAGTTTGATTTAATATACAAAGTGGTTGGTGTCGTATGGAGTAGAACTAATTTCAAAGTGTTTTTGACTTCATTCTTGTTATTTGAGTTATATTCATACTACATACAGCGTAGTTGTGTCGCTCGTATTGTTCACATATAGGAAATATATATATATTAAGAATAAGAAAAAAAATAAACCATTTGTATCGTTTCTTTTTATAACTCTCTTATTGAACCTGCGCATTGTAGATAGTTTTATAAGAAATACTCTAAAAAAATACGGATAAGTGTAGATTTAACCCGAACTAAGTAAAACCTGCCAAGCACTTTTGTTTTCATTTTCGCGTGCACGTGACACAACCTACCACTGGCACAGGTTTCGTTCAAACCTTCAAACTATAAGTGACATTCGACTAACGTCTGCAAGAGAGTCGGTTTCACGTTAACTATTAGATAAAATAAACACTAGTTCGAGAAAATATTAAGAATAATCTCGAAAAAATTGAAATTGTTTTATTTCCAAAATGATATAATATTTTTGATCAAAATATGGACTTTACTTTATGGCCACATAATAGAGATAGAGTTACACTTAAATATGACACTACCGTAGTCATAGTAATAGATATATTGAATTGACATAAAACAATAATGGTGTGAGATTATCGATTGAATCTTTTCTCCCAAAAACCTATAAGGTTACTCTTTTATAAAATGGTACGTGTCGCCAAGCAATTAAGCGTTCCAACACGATGTCGCGCAGAAACAAATTAGGAGTATGGGTTTACCATAACAGGTTAGCCCGCTACCATCTTAGACTGCATCATCACTTACTTATGAGATTGCCGTCAAGGGCTAACTTGTAGTGGATAAAAAAATGGTACGTTAAAGCTTTCAGCGCTATGGTGCCATTTTTAAAAATAGGCCAGAAGCACTGAAAACTTTAAATGCATGTCATTTGCCATTTTAATTTTTAAGAGACTCACTCCACTGCTGCCTCGCGACGCTTGTGTCCAGTGACTCCTTGCAACTCGTTTGAAACAAACGTACAGAAATGTTTAATTAAACTAGTTTAATCCCCGATGGTTCCGAACTTTTATAGTTGGAAAAGTTTCAGGCTAGGGTAAGTGCAGGCTGAAGGACGTTTATCGTGAAAAATGATATAGACGACGCTTGCTGCGGTGGCTCTTAGAGATCTTATGAGTGAAAGGTCCCGGGTTCGATGGCAATTTAGCGATTTTTCTGTGCTCAGGTCTGGTGAGAAGTTTTCGCTGTGGCTACCACACCTCCAACGGCAAATTTTTAGTTGACAAATTGAAAGGCAGTAAAAACTACATAAATACGTTGGTCACTTAGAGAAAAACGCCAATAGTATAAAAAGTTCACACGCACAGAAAAAATGGAAGAAATAAAGCTACACAATCGCAGCCCGAGAAGAGCAGGGTAACTTATCAAGTAACGAAACGTCGTCACTAAAAGTTAGCCCTTGATGGCTATCTCACCTGGTGGTAAGTGATGGTAGCGGGCTAATCTGTTAGGAGTATGGTATGGTTTGGTTTCTTCGTGACATCGTGCCAGAACGCTAAATCGCTTGGCGACACGTCTTTGTCGGTAGGGTGGTAACTAGCCACGGCCGAAGCCTCCCACCAGACCAGACTCGAGCCAGGAATCGAACCCCGAGCCTCCAACTTTATAATGCAACAGCGCATGCACTGCTCCACGGAGGTCACCAACGCATCTGGTCCTTCATATAATATGATAGATTAACACTTTCTTATAACGTTAGCTTACACGCAAACATAGGCGTGAATCATATTTTATGTATTAACTTTACGGCAGTGAATAGGAAAAGATGGAGGAAGATCATTAGACAGATTATATACATAGGAACTACAAGCTTTAGTGCTGAGTTTCCCTAAGTTATTCCTTAAGTCTACTTCTATAAATTAAGAGTTCGACCTTGAGATTAATTTATGGTGGAAACACATTTTGAGGGCCAACTGCACTCCTTTGAAGTCGCAGAGGTAGGTTCATGGTTTTAGAGGA
This sequence comes from Lasiommata megera, assembly GCA_928268935.1. NCBI lineage: Eukaryota > Metazoa > Arthropoda > Insecta > Lepidoptera > Nymphalidae > Lasiommata > Lasiommata megera. Next base: position 11,697,945 of record OV743314.1, on the reverse strand, counting down.
ATCCTAGGGATAAACACAAAATAATCAAGTAGTACAGTGGCCCCGATTACATTTTATTGCTATTATTTCACCCGCAACCTGGTGTCATTGCATAACATGGCGGTTTTAATTTACGCAACAACATAACTAGGGCGCCAACTCTCTATTTTAATATGTGAGTTGAGAGACCGGGAGGCTTCAATGTTAACAAATTTAACCGGGTACTGTATAACATCACAACTTTTTACCACTGAGTCCTCTGATTTATGTTGATTTTAACACCTTCGATCGAACTTAAAATAATTTATTTGGTGATCGTGGATTGGTCATGTTTGGCGAGAGAATGTCACTCTCGCATAACCATTGTGCAGATTTATCGTAGTTTACTTATATCTGGGTAGTTAACTATTAACTCTATTAAAGTGGTCACTATGGTGCCTAGGCCCTTTAAGGCGAATAAATTTACTACCGAGTTAGAGGGGATGATTTAATTTTTTTTTATTTTATTGAAGAGTATGTGTAACAATTTTCGAGTCTCGAAAATAATAAAACATCTCGAAAAAAGTTTCACAGATAATTCAATCCTCCATATCACTGTTTTATGGAGGAATTTTAAAAATCCTTTAAAGTGGATACACTTCATAAAAATACACCTACCAAACCTAATTTCCATTTTAATAGATTTAACTAGGTTTTAACGGTTCCAAAAACTGTACTGTGTATTTCTTTACCTTAAACCTTAAGTTTCATTGATCGAAATTGAAAGATGACATAGTTGTATAAACTTTCAACAATTATTTAATTATTATTATTTTTTAACACCCTCCCCCCCTGGGAGTAGATTTTATGATATACAAATTTTCCGTCAGTCAGGAGTTTCAATGTTATTTTTAATATAATATGAATATAAATAAAGTGAGCAGGTGGGTAACCTGATGTGGAGTAAATTTCGCCACCCATCAGAAAACTGCGATTTTATAACTTATAGCAAGGCCTTATCATATTACGTAAAGCGTCAAAAAGAAGAAGAGGCGAGCTAAGGATCTCAGGAACTGAAAGTGACCAAGGCATCGATGCAAGAAAGGAATATGTCAAACGAAGAGCACTTCATGTGTGGAATCTAGTGGATTTAGACAACGATCGAGATGGTGGGGAGAATGAACTGCCGCAGTGGTCAGCGTCACATATGCCACTTGTGAAGACGCCTAGCACAAACTCGACCGCAGTCGCTTTCCGTCCGTGTTTCTTATAGTGCAGTAAGTGCATTGTACCGACCGAACCACAATGGGTCATTATCTCTTAAAACATTGTCTCTGTGAATATCGTAACAAGCTAGGATATAGTCAGGATTATACAAGATTATATTTAATATTTCAAATCCATATCGATCGCTTCATTAATTCGCAGTGTCAATGAAACTTTCCTAACAAGCGAACTTTTAATGCCGATTTACAAAAGTTGACCTTTTTGTTCCGAAGTTGAGAAGTTTATAAATAGAATAGCCGCGTAAAGTCTATCTGCAAATATTATGTATGTAAAATAGCAAATCCAGAGTAAGACAAATGATTTATTTATTAGTAGGTAACAATAATAATATATAAAATAATGTTATATTTATTATAAAATAAGAATCATTCAATTACAGGACTTTATAACGGAGATTACATAAAAGTGCGTGATGGTTCCTATCTTTGAAAATCATGTACATATCTTGACTCTAGATTGAATATGATATATACTCTACATTATTTAGTAAACGGCTCCGGGTTTGAACGGGTAACAGAGCGTATATATCTATTTTTTCAACTGTGGCAGTGTCGTATCCGCCTGTTTCGTTAAGCATGTCTTAACTTAGTTTTAAGTGCAACTGATGTTCTTCCTACTCGACAACCTGATGAATCACTCCGTCTTTGGTGAAAATTGGACATAATTCCGTTCCGTCTTAGAGTTTATCACGTCCAGACAGACAGAGAGACAGATACATGCGGCAAGGGACTTTTTAAATAATATGAAGTGATATAAAATCTATGTCTTAATAAAACTTCTAGGTAGTTGTGTCAATATTCATATATCATATCATAATAATATTGATATATAATCATAATAAAAAATATTTCCTGAAGCCATGTGAAATGTTTTCTAGTAGGTACTACCTAACTCAAATTACACATATTAAAATTCAAATGATTAATTTCAAATGAGTTAAAGACTTTTGTCGATATTAAATTTAAAAAAAAAATCGTAAGGGCAATTATTTAATTATCAACAAAGAAATTGCGCTGAAAAGCATTCTCATGCAAAATTACAAAACTTTGCCTTTTTGTTGTTTGCCAACATCGCGAACTTTATACACGAAATGAATTTGATATAAATACGGGAGCAAAAAGTAATTTAACATCTTGTACCAGACAGTATTTTCACGGTACAAATATACGAGAAAGATGTAACTTTGATGATTTTCTAAAAAGAAAATATAAAAAATAAATACTAAGTCCAAATCAGTCTCCCAAACCCAAAGTTCTTGGCACTCAAAGCTTTGGCAGAAAAAGTAACGTGAAGTGTAGCAATTCGGTTAATTTTTGCTCTGTAGTCGATAATAAATTGTGTTTTATAGCTGATGTTTGCTGGAATGGAATAGAAACTGCTTTAGTTACTTATTTATGGATAAAAAGTCCATCTATTAGCCTGGCATATTTAATTAGACGATTTATAACAGTTGCGGAGGAATGTGCGAGCGTTTCCGTGATCCAGCCATCAGGCGGTGCGAAGGACCATTACTGGGTTTTAGTGGGTTTTCTAGTCGCTAGACTGGCTGCCGGTGAATCCCACATACCCCACCGGATGCGTAAACGCATTTGCGGAAATCGTATTATAACAGTTTCTACATGAGAGAAAGAAGTAAAACATAGATAACTATGTTAATTAAATAAATAGCTTAGAGAAATTTTCAAATAGTCATTATTATTATTAGGTACTAAAATAAGAAACAGATAGTACAAGCTCCGCCATATGGGTTCGATTTTATCCTTTAGGTAAGGAAAACGAACTAATCCTGTAGATTTAGTTTATTTTGGCACCAATACAACATTATAAAACCGAATTTCCATAAAACACTTCAGCTTGGATTTTTTGGTATCGGCTAACATTCGGGCGTATGGATTTTATTGGCAAAAGTATAGGAATTCCGAATATTTTAATCGTTTTGTTCGAATTTGTTGCTGCAGATTTCCGATGCAAAAAACTTTTCGGAATAATAACTTTTTCGTTGTCCTTCCAAATTGTGTGAAAAACACATATACTTCGTAATTACATTACACGAAACGACGCCTTTTCAATCCTTACTATCATATTTCAATGATTCCGAATGAACTAAGTGCCTATCTGTAGTATTTATTTCGTCAGTCACTATAAAAGTGATAAATACTAATAAAAACTATAATCAACTCATTTTTCAAACACCTGATGAATAATTTTTCGCTAGAGTAACTGATAGGAACATTCAGTCTAGCGAAAACTTAATACCGCTGCTGTACCGCGTGGCTTGATATCGCTACTGGGTGTTTCTAATTCACTGAATCAATAGCTTTTTCTATTACGATAACAACTGTAGAGGTAATTAATACTACTACTAATTACTTTTGTATCTACTAGTAGTAGTATTTATACGCTAAAATGAATATATTCTTTGTTTACTTAATGTTTTTATTAATTATAGTCAATAAAGCCTATGTGATGTATCATTAAGATTACAAATATTATCCTCATTTTAATTGGTATCATCATCATCATCATGAACCCATTGCTGGCTCATCAGGTCTCTTCCCAATTATGAGAAGGGCTTGGCCACGCTGGACATGTGCGAATGGGCAGACTTCACACACCTTTGAGAACATTATGGAGAACTCTCAGACATGCAGGTTTCCTCACGATGTTTCCTTCACCGTTGAAGCAAGTGATATTAATTGCTTAATAACGCACATAACTCTGAAAAGTTAGAGGTGCGTGCTCGGGATGGAACCCCCGACCTCTGATTAGTAGGCACATCTTAACCATTAGGCTATTACAGCATTTTAATTAGTATACTACTGTTTATTGATCCCTAATACTAATTTTGATCCCATTAGATGTTTATTTATAAGCTTAAGACAGAGGCATTTAAATCTTAACTCTCAAAGCTACTGCAATGCAAGTTGTTATAATGACTAATTGAAAAAAATGCTTTCTAATGAATTCTCATCATCTTTATATCTTTCTTCGGGCATAATCTCTATTAGTAAAGAAATAATTAGAGCGTTTACCCAGTACGCTCCTCTAATATAGATTTGCGAGATTTAACGATGATAATCACGTGTAAGTTTCAACCAGGGATGAAGAGATAGGAGGGTGAAACAGCAAATTTCCTAACTTCGGTTTAGTAAGAATAACCGGACATAAAATAAGTTGAATCAATACGTTTCTAGAAAATTAAAAACTCGGATATAGTTTTTTTAACATAAATCACTAACATGTTAATTATTAAAATAACGAGGTTGTTAACAATAAAGATAATACTTCACTAATGGATATGTTACAATAAAACAAAAAACCAAATTTAAACTGCTCATGACTGCGTGAAATAATACCAAAAACTCTCTATTTCGAAGCTGAACAGACCTACTGAGCATTTGCGTAAAAAATAAGCCAACCTGCCTACTCAATAAGTTAATTGACTTAACAGTTAATGACGACAAATAGTGTAGTCAAATAGTTAGTGAACACTATTTGTCGCCATTATTTATGAAAAGGTGAGCATTGTTATTCAAATTGTTAAAAAGTTTACGCCAAAATACATTTCCAAAACACGGTATTCAACAATTAATACTATAAAACCGTCAATAAGAGGAAACATATTTAAAAGCTTCCATATTTAAGTTCGAGGTACCTCTTTACATCTACTTCAATTCCGCAGCCCCTTCTGAAAGATTTTTAATAACATATTCTCAAACATTTAAATAGACTCCCCCAAAGCTTCAACCTGCAATTACATGATATTTTATGCACGGGGTAAATTAAAAACTAAAATCTTCAGCAGCAATTATCTATACCGTAGGTAAACATCGTTATTAAAATAAACACTGCATTTTAAAACCGACTCACTGAGCGAATGCTTTGCTTTAATGTTCCATAAACAATCCTGTGTTCACGTCAATCACAGCCCAATGGAATCGTATCATTTAATGAACACGAGTAGCATTCACATAGTATGCATTCGCATTTTATGAATACAATCTTTATAGTTATATGGTATGGATATATGTTTATATATATGGACAATGGACCGAATTTTCTGGAGATGCAGACTTGGTTAATAAATGTCAGGCGTTCGTATGTTGGGTCATTGTTCGCCGTTCACTTCACCAACCGTCATACCGATTCAGTGTTACCAATATATTATATCGATGATTAATGAGGTATAGCTGTGATAGCCTAGTGGTCAGCCTCCAAATCAGAGGTCGGAGGTTCGAACCTCCAACTTTTCGGAGTAATGTGCGTTTTTAAGCAATTAAAATATCACTTGCTTTAACGGTGAAGGAAAACATCGTGAGGAAATCTGCATACCTGAGAGTTCTGCGCAATGTTCTTAAAGGCGTGTGAACTCTGCCAATCCGCACATGGCCGGCGTGGTGGACTATGGCCAAATCGTTCTCATATTGAAAGGAGGCCCGTGCTCTGTAGTGAGCCGAGAATGGGTTGATCATGATGAACGAGGTATAGTCCTAAGAATTTCACGGAGAAGGCTAGCTTTTTTTTAATTTCCTAAATGTATAAGCATCCTCACCGGAAGCGGCGCAGGCAAAGCTTGGCGAGGTATGTGGGACTCGCAGGCGGCCAGACTAGCGACCAGAATACCCACTAACATCCAGCGAATCTAGTTCGCGTCGCCTGATGACTGGGTCATGGGAACGCTCGCGCACTCGTCCGGAATACGGAGAAATCTAGCCTAACCATGTTTGGTATTCCGCATTCAAAGCTTTTAATAAACCACATAAAATTATATTATATTAATTATATATATATATATATATATATATATATATATATATATATATATATATATATATATATATATATATATATATATATATAGGTATATATATATATATATATATATATATACGTCGTACCTATACATTATTAAATAATACTTTGGCGTAATTGTAATCGTAATTGTATCTTATAATCATCGTGATTCCCTTAAGTATTATTATGATTACAATGTAGTCGTTCTTGTATCAAAATTATAATTCTTTCTTCAGAGACGTATAAAACTTAATTGAAAATAAGACTGCTTTAAGCGACGGTGTAAGCCCACTTTACTTATCTATAACGAAAACACCCAAGCTAATGTTATTTCGAAAATGTATTCCACTAAATGTTATACTCATCAATACTGAATCAAGATCGCTATTCCTCAGCCATATTAATGATATTATATCTTTGGTGGGTAATGGATTTGGGAATATGATGAAATGGGGTGAAAGTTTTATGAATTATTTGCTTGTTATTGGAATAACATTTTGTTGTAAAACGAATATCCGACAATAATAATAAATAAGTGAATTATAGATATTCATAGCTGTGCTTCGCGGTTTTATCTGCGTTAATTTATGGAAAACTACAGAAACATACTCCATTGCTCATTTAACACTCTTTAATAAAAATAGCATTCAACAACCGTAAATCGATGTTAAACTTGGGCTTCTTAATCCTAGAGTGTTTACTGCGATACTCAAATGTTATTAATAAACATGGAGTAGCCTCAGATTTACTATTCATTCCTTTACCGGGTTTAATGCCTGCGTTATGGCAACCCACTTCAAAAAGTCGCCGCAGAGGATATAAACATTACGTGTGCATACGTTTGGTCACGTTTGGTCACGTTTGGTGGAAAATAAAATAAAACTTATACAAGAATCCATGGAAATATAGATTTTATTTCTTATTTCACCATACTCACAAGATATAGATAGAAATCAATATTCAAAGGAACGTAAATAGGCGATTATTCTTCAGTTACATTATCATTAATGCAAAAGTGTGAATTTTTTTACCTAAATTCAGCTGAATCAATGCACCTTGAATCTTGAAAAAATTTGGCACGCATATAAAATGTATCTTGGGACATAGACATTTTCATGCCGGAAAAATACCTGGAAAAATTAATTAAAATGCAACATTGAACATTTAACCCCATTTGATATAAAATCGACGTGAAACAGGCACATCTGAGCTTATTATATCCTCAATCCTTATCCTTATACCTGGAGTATCCATATATCTATAAAATAGTGAATTCAGCTGAACTTTCGTTATACATATACTTGGACTTGGACGCAAAGTTAAGCCAGGTTGCATTTAATAATGAACTTGGCTATAATTTGTATGATTATTTTGCATCCTGAATACATTTTATACCGAGAAAACAAACCATCCATGTGGGATAACTAAAAAACCGAGATTAAACGCAGACGAACTCATGGGCAATATAAGTCACCACGAATCACAGTTAAATTTCGCAGTAGATTTAATGTTTAAACTTTTAAATAAAACCGATTGAAATATTTTAAATTCCCATAAAGCAAGTTTGGCCTATCAAATCCAATCCATCTGTAGAGCTCGCAGAGTTAGCCGACAACAAAGAGGAAAAGTTTTGTAATTTAGGTTTAGAAGTTTGCTTGTTAGTAAAGTTTCGTTGACACTGCGGACAAATGAAGCGGCTGCCGATGGGGGTTAAAAATATTGGAATAATGTGGAAATGAATACCTAGAAACTTTTCAGAAACTTTTAACTTTCAGCTTTTTTCAGTGTAACTGGATAATGATCCTGGATCGAAGTTACTCTTGCCGTAACATTATAGAATATTATCTGCGTGGAATTTAAATTTTCCTACCATAGGTAATATAATATTTACCTATGATTAATAAAGAAACCGCACTTAAGCATGTTTATCATCATCATCATCATCATCATGATCAACCCATTGCTGGTTCACTACGAAAAGGGATTGGCCATAGTCCACCTCGCTGGCCATTATGGCAAGGTTTCCTTTTGATGTTTTCCTTCACTGTTGAAGCAAGTGATATTTTAACTGCTTAAACGCACATCGCCGAAAAGTTAGAGGTGCGTGCCTGGGATCGAAAGCCCAACCTCTGATTAGGAGGCGGACGTCCTAACCACTAGATTCACAGTGTGTTTATATGGTGTAGGAATAAAGCCGTTTATCTTTGATTATACAAACATCCTACCAGGTAGGCATTGTGAATGTTTGTAAAACGTTTTTTAGAAAATCCAATCAACAAACCCTCGTCAAAACTTTTATTTTTTATTAGTTTTCTGTATCTAAGCACTTACTGCTGACATATTTGGTAGTTTTATTCTGTTCTATAGCCATTTTCTCTTATGGCTATTTTGTTTTGTTTTATAGACTTAGGTTATTGGGTATTGGTTATATTTCAATCATTACGAGCCTAATAAAAAAAAACTCCGCCAAAATAAACGCTTAGCTTTTCTTTCATGCTTTCTTTCTGGGTTGTACTGAACACTTGAAAGTATAGTTATTAAAAAGTTGTAGGCATGGCGCTAGTATATCATGACAGTAAAATAACATTATGTGAAACAACAATTGTAACAGTGAAGTGAAAAGCAAATATTTAATTTGACGACCTCCGCATTATAAAGTTGATTAAATTCCCGGCTCGAGTCTGGTCTGGTGGGAGGCTTCGGCCGCGGCTAGTTACCTACCGACAAGGACGTGTCGCCAAGCGATTTAGCGTTCCGTTACAATTTCGCCTAGAAACAAATCAGAGTATGGGATTACCATACCCCTAAAAGGTTTAAACTGCATCATCACTTACATTAGGTGAGATTGCCGTAGAGGGCTCACTTGTAGTGGATAAAAAAAATAAACATTTACAATGCAGATAAGACTGAGACCTTCTTTTAAAAATAGCACCTTAGTCTGAAGATTGAGATGAGCCTGTTGAAAATAGTAACACCGGCGAAAGGGTAAATATATCATGTGGATGCTCACAGAAACCTACTGACATTTACGAAAGGAGGCGGTTATTCCACCCGCCAAAATTCACCCATAAAGGGTTGACTTCGTGCAGGTGATCCGTCGTAAAATTATGCCTAAACAAAACATACACCTTCAAGTTTAAACAGAATACGTGAAGGCATGATGTGCCGACCGCGATAATGTAAAGGACAAAAACTAAAGGAGAATATTACATCTAATTATAGCCTGCCAAACCGAATTTGAACAGTGTGATGTGCTTAAGCTCTATACTCTCACTCCTATGAGAGAAGAGGTTTTTGACTGGGAGTGGAGCATTTATATGAATAATAAAAATAACTATGTGACATATCATTTGTATGCTAATAATAGTATGCTTAAAATTATAGACAATTTTTGGACTTTTTTTTAATAATAATAATCATTTATTTCAACTAAATACAATATTTGTTAAACTACCCTGACCCCCAAATTAGGATAGCCCGTATCTAGGTCAGTCTCTTCCAATTGTGCAATAAAAAATAAACTATTATGCCTTAAAGTTTGGACTAAATTACATTCATACATGGGTGAAAAATGAGTGGGTGGATGGGTGTGTGGGTGAGTGCATATGAGTGTATGTGTGTGTGTGTGTGTGAGTGGGTGAGTAATACGAACACATTTTATAGGTGTTTCTATGAAAATGATAGACATAAGCCCTTCTAGAGTTTATGTTATATGTCGTAGGATAGAGAAGAAACATATGTTACGAAAATTAAAATTCCGTGACAGTTTTTCGCAATCCACAATCATCCATCCTGAGTTGGTAAGTATGGGCCAAACACATGAATATTTATGTTCTCACCGAAACCTCTAACCCAGCAAAACTTTGATGATTCTGGTAACAAACTTTTGAAAGGAATGTGAAAACTTTCTTAGTTTCCAATTACCTCCTTCCTTTGCAATTATCTGTATATTATTTTATGGTATTTCGCGAAGACTACACGTTTTCGATTATCCTATAACAAACTTGAGTGATACATTTACCATAGTTAAAAGGTTGAAATATTATTTCTGGAAAGCGACAAAACAGAAATCGAATTAAAAATATGATTGATTTTCATCACTATGAAATCTATATGTAAAAAATAATCATTAAATGTGTTGCTTTGCGCTGATTTTAAGAAACGTCATATTAATGTTATTATTTTTTTTTTTTTTCAAATTTTCGTTGTAGCCGAAGGAAACCTTCGTACTAGTAGCGAAAGTGGAATAACCATTATTCTGATGGACAAAGGTGCATAGAAAGAAAATTAACCACTCCCGCGTTCCTCGAACTACCGCTAGTCTAGCAAGTTCAGCTACAAATAACGAGATCCGTATTTTTCTGTTCAAAGTTCTCGGTTGCTGCCCCGAGCTAGGAAATTGGCGGTGTCCAACTCCGAGACTCGGAGATCAAGTTAAGCAGTGGGTTGCTATCCCTCAAAGAACTAAAATATTATATTCGTTAACACCAAATATCGTTAAATTTTACGTAGAGGTTGCTCTTGTCCACTGAATAGTTCTGTCCTATATCTCTCATGATTGGAATATATCAAAAATAAAAGATGATTTTTAATCATCAATTTTAATTATAAGTATTCTTTTTTACTAAAATTAATTTATTTTTATTAATCAACGTACTCATATTTTTAAAATTGAAAGTTTGCAATGAACATACATTAACTTTATTCGAGCCAGTGTTAACACCGGTACCTAATTAAGATATCTCTTAGCAAAACGAAATATCTATTCGAATCTTGCCTAAGCTTTTCACGTAAAATTCCTTCGTAATAAATAGGCACTAAAATGTAATGTACAACGTAATTACTATTCTAATACCTATTGTTTGTTCGCAGATGCTCTGGTAGTGTACAATACAAGGTCCTCCATTGTAGAAGCCCATACGCATGGAAATGTAACAAATAGGTGAGTCCATTTTCAACCCTAATGTATAAGATACAAAGCTGCTTCTACGTTGCGAAAACTTAGAATATCCCTCGTAGATTCACATACAGGGGTCGCTTGATTTTCAATCTTATAAACACAGCAGAAGGGTGTTTTATTCACTTACAACAGTATTCAGGCCGCAAAATGTCACCGAATTTAACAAAAGAAAATGTAACATATTTGACCAAATTTGAATTTTACTAAGATAATATAAAGTTGTTTTTCCATTGCTACGTAAAATAGTTTCGATATAATAATGAGTCTGTAACAGAATAGAGGTTGCTCGTAAAGGCATTTGCTGGATTTTTTAAATGAAATGTTTGCTTTTATACCCCTAGGTACATTATTATTTAAGTATGCTAGTATTGCGTTGTTATAACCTAGTTTCGTGAAAAAACAGTGCATTTGTTGTAAATAAATATTAACATGAATATGGTAAATAAAGCGTTGAAAAGTTCATTGACGTTGTTAAACAAATGATAGGGTTGAACCACACGGACAAAAACATATTAAATCAAAAATATCTGGCTTAAATGCTTGTGACAATTATATTATATTGCAAGTGTCGTTGATTCCCTACTGTCACTATGGAGATCCAACTTGGGCCTTCCAAAATCTAAAAATAGTTAAATATATGGAAATATATATAATATAGAAATTTAGTGTTTCAGCACGATGCAACATAGAAATTGATTAGGGGATTATGTTGAATAATTTGTCACACCCTCCAACAGATTAGCCTATCTTCTCACACAGTATTATAACTTAAGTAACTTAATTGTATGTATAAAAATAAATCTTCAAGTTTTCCTTACATTGTTAGTTAATAGACAAACAGATTTCGTTAAGAGTAACCTACGTAACAACATAAATACAAATGTGTATAAAAAGGTCTCCTTGTTTAACAAACGATAGCATTACCCAAACAGGTTTTCTTGTATTTTTGGTTTATTAACATTAAACCGTCCATCCGCCTGCCTGTCTGTTTATCCAAACTTATCTTCGGAACGGTTGTAATCAAATTGGACGGCAATTCTACCGGCAAAATATATAGGGCTGACCAAGCCTAATTTTATTCCCAGAAATCCACTCCTTGTTCCACAAACTGCTCTTTTATGTAAACGTGCAATAAATCGTTACACAACTTCCAAATAAAAAAAAAAAACTAAAGTAACACATATACCATTACTATTTTTTTTTTTTTTTGAATTAACTTTGGTCTGGTGGGAGGTTTCGGCCGTGGCTAGTTACCACCCTACCGACAAAGACGTGTCGCCAAGTAATTTAGCGTTCCGGCATGATGTCGTGTAGAAACCGATTAGGAGTATGAGTTTATCATACCCCAAACAGGTTAGCCCGCTACCATCTTAGACCGCATCATCACTTACCATCAGGTGAGATGCAGTCAAGGGCTATGTATGTAACTTGTGGTGAATAAAAAAAAATCAAAGATTAAGCCCAGATAAATAAGTGGATAACCGCTTAACCAAAAAATACTTTGGAACAAACATGCAAAAATAATCCATTTTGTATTTGAGAAATCTTTGAACAACGCCAATTATTCTTAGCTTATCTCGATCAGAAGGGCAAACATAACTTTGTGTTCTCGGTAAAGAAACAATCCTGTTGGATATCCAGTGATAACAAACAGCAGAGGCTGGATGTTAGACTAAACAACTGACGAGCCTCAGGTAAGGGCTGCGCCATATTTTATATATCACCAAGCAATTTTTTATGAAAATAAACCTTGTATTTATAATAATGGGTTACTAAAAAACGTCTTTTTTTTATCTCCTACAAGTTAGCCCTTGATGGCAACCTCACCGGACGGTAAGTGTGATGCAGTCTAAGATGATAGCGGGCTAACCTGTTAGGGGAATGGTAAGTCCACACTCCTAATTGGTTTCCGTGCCGGAACGCTTAATCGCTTGGCTTTGTCTTTGTCGGTAGGGTGGTAACTAGCCACGGCCAAAGCCTTCCACCAGACAAATACTGAAATGAAAAGGAATATATTAATTTACATCCTATTTTTGGCAATGTTATTCCACCTCTCCTTGGATGTGAGTTATTTATAAGGGTTTGCCATCTAGTCGATTTCATATGTTGAATTGTACCTACAATTCTACCCTCCCCTACTTAGGAGAGCAGTGCGGAAATGTAATTTTTATGTTATTAGTAGAGTTTAGTAAAAACTTATGTAATTTACACAAATATTAGGTATAAGCGGTATCTGTATGCAATTTGACACAAATGGGTATAATAAAATTTATAAACAAATCAATTTAGTAAAAAAAAAAAAGATAGCAGTTACGGACCGTCTGACAGGTATAAAACAGCAAAATTGACTTTAGAATATATCTTCGTTAAGTCCTTTGCCATTAAATTGCGAAATACACATGGAAGTAATAAATAAATAACAGAATAGCTTTACTTCGAAACACACCATCCAAATTCTCATCAAAACATGGTAATTCGTGCAAGATGTAGGTACCTTGATTTCACGAAGAACTAAAGCAAAATGTGCCGCTGCCTCAATCCTGCAGGATAGCACATAAGCCGATTGGAAAAACTTGCAAACTCCACTCCGTCGGTTAATAGGATTTACTCTACAAAGATGTGATTCCTCTCAAATACTTGTTTTTCTAACGTAAATACCGATAGATACTTTTTAAATCCGATTCCTAGACGCTTGTACCCTTTAACGTAACGCTCTTTTGTGTGTTTAAGCTGATTACCGTTTATTTTGTTTTATTTACATTAGTGATTCTTGGACCAGGGTGCGTTTGGAAGCCACAAAGCCTTAGTTTTAAGTTTACGAATGTAGTTATCACCATCAACTAACTACTATGTAATTGACGCATCAAAAGAGAATTTTAAGGGATTATTTGAATAAAGTTTATGATTGATTGATTGATATCAATATAAGAAGAAGTAAAAAGAAGTAAGGAGAAGAAGAAGTAGTAAGAAGCCAGGTTTTACGAGTGTATTGCGGGGATAGACCGATCGAGCCGTCAAATTCAATGAAACTTAATTGAGTTGTTTCCCATTGGATTCGGAGCAATAGAAGTAACGCTGGAAGCCACAACGACACTCTGTGACGACATGAGACAGAACATTGGATTGAGTTAACCCTCAGACATTAAGCCGGAATCGTGGTAACAAAGTTCCTCATGAAGGTAGCACTAAGGGTTAGGATAAGCTATATATATTAATGTACATGCAAGTGTTAAATTGCGTTTGTTCGACTTGCATTAATAATTATTTTCTTTGCAGATTTCAAAATATGGACGACGCGCTGTTTAAAGGTAAGTCTTTTTAAGTATGACTTAAATGCTTTTAAATAATTGTACCACATACTTGTATAGTGATAAAATTATTTAAAATAATAACAGGTTTTTTTTTAATTCATACATTTATGTATGAATTAAGCCAAGTAGGTAATGCAAATATATAACCGCATAAAGTCAATGTTACCTCTAAACTAACTATTTAACGAAACCTGTAAAATGGAATTTCGGCTCACAGATTTAAAACTCGAGCTTCCCCTTATGGGATTATACAATTTTATTTCTAAATTTTATAGTTTTATTAAAAAATAATCTGAATCTGAATTCGGAAGTAAACCCATAGGCTTAGAATGTACGAGCGTAGCGTAAAAATTCTATGAGTAAGCTTTCATAAATCGTTTAATTTTTTTTTATACAGAATAATTACGGTGTCTTACAGCGGCCAAGCCTGCCTCAATTTCAAATATTTTATTTAGTTTTAAGATTTATTTGTAAAAAAATATTTTGAAAACTATTATATAAATTACTTATCCAGTAGAGATTAGAGATACGTTTTTCTGCTCTTTTTTCTTTAATTTCGATCAGCGTTAGTTGTACATCTTTATCCTCAACCTTTTTCTATTATATTTAATACATTATATTCAGTGAGCAGTAAATTTACTGCCCAGTGAATCGCGGTTCTTTGAGTTCTAGTGTCATGCTGTATTATTTCTTTAGATAAATTTTGTTTTCAAGTTACAAAATAGCTTTTTTTTTATACACTACATGTTAACATTTGCATTTTGTGGAAATCTCACCTGATGGTAAGTGATGATGCGATGGTATCGGGCTAACCTGTTAGGGGTAATGGGGTATGGTAAATCTATACTTCTAATTGGTTTCTACGGGATATTGTGCCGGAACCGTAAATCCCTTGCCGTAACAAGCCACTGCCGAAGCCTCCCACCAGACCAGACTCGAACCGGGAATCGAACCTAGAACCTCCAACATTATAGTGCTTCACGGAAGTAGTCAGGTTTCAGCTCGCTAAAATACAGTTTCCTGGTCAATTGCAAATTTACGAGTATTTTACAGCGGACTAGAAGTAAGTATGAAATAAGGTTCACACGTGTGTTTTGACATGTCATATTAATGGACTTTGTATTTAATAACTTATATAATTTGCTTATATCATTCACTAGCTATCCGCCCCGACTTCGCACGGGTATAATTCAGAGTTAACGAATATTAGTAGGTACCTAGTTTATTGTCATTTTAATTACGTAAGATCTTTTGAATGGAATCTCAGATTTGAATAATTTAAAAAGTAATTTACAGGTATTAAAACAGTCATGAATACGAAATGATTTAATACAAATGTGAATATACTTTTAAAATGTAAAAAAGCAGTTAAAGAAAATTATGATAAATACAGCCTATGTTACTTATAGACACTGTAGAATTCTAATAGTGAAAGAGTTTTAGATATAGGTCCCCTAGTTTTAAGTTTATTCCTTACCAATATTCAAAAACACAAATATTTCCTGTTTATAATATCAGTGTAGATAATTTTGTCTTTGCTTTGCAGTTAGCAAGTAAGGGCTACCGGGTTAATGCTAAGCCAGCTTTAAAAATTTACTAGCGCATATACAGCAAATCGATATTATTAGCTGAAAATAAAATCGTTACTTATATAGGGCTATTTCCCTTTATACAAGAAAATTCCTGTTTATATATCACAATAAATAAAGGATGAAGAATTTTTCATTTCACTTCACTGAGATATAAAATTGAAAAGCAAATCATCGTTAGCTTTTCCTCTACATTGGTTTTCCTTCGTTATGTAAATTAAAAAATTTAGATAAGAATATTTTCCTTGCCGGAACAAAAAATTTAATCATAATTTTCGAGATGCCTTTTTTGGCGAAAGTAATACAAATTGGTAGACATTTTGGAATAATCGAAATATTATGATCATTTTTCAAGAACCGTATTTGAAATTCAGCAACAGCGACATAATTATTTTATTATACACTAACTCTTACCTGCGGCGTTGCTCACGTCCGGTTTCCGTGTTTCTAATTTCAAAATTGTCAGATTTTTGTCTAAGCATCAAACCCCAAGTTTACGTTTAGTAGAGTAAACGTATGCAAAACACAACATCGGACGTACGGTAGGTTTTAGCATGTTCATATTGTTCGACAATTGAGATTTCTTTATGCACATATTATTTAGAAAACAAAATGTTTATTGAAACCACCATTTTAATAAAGACTGCATTATTAATAACACTAACACCTCTAGAAGTGCTCAAAATAAAGATGATCAAACATTTTTTATTTATTTGGTTTTTTTTTAATTTTGACGACCTCCGTGGCGTAGCGAGCGCTCTTTCACGTTAAAATGTTGGAGGTCCTGTGTTCGATCTGGTCGAGTCTGGTCTGGTGGGAGGCTTTGGCCGTGGCTTGTTACCACCCTACCGACAAAGACGTTTCGCCAAGCGATTTTGCGTGCCGGCACGTTGTCGCGTAGAAACCGATTAGGAGTATGTATTTTCTATACCCCTAACAGATAAGCGTGCTACCATCTTAGACTGCATCATCACTTACCATCAGGTGAGATTGCCTTCAAGGGCTAACTTGTAGTGGATAAAAGAAACAATAAAATATAGCTAGAAAAGTATAGAAGTCCATAAATAAACTAAAAACCATGCAAAGCCTTGTATTAGTCTGTATAAGGAAAGACCCCATTAAAACGAAAACAGCTTCAGTGAAATATATTGCGGAGCTAACGATAAAATAAGCCAAATAAGTTTTCAAAGTTTAGCACCAACCACTACGTCTATCAAAGGCCGGCTGTTTCAAGCTAAGCTTACGGGGGCTCTGAGTTTTGTCTATTGTTTTTTATTCCTGTATTATACAAGTTAGTCCTTGACTGCAAGCTCTCTTGGTCGTAATAAATGATACAGTCTAAGATGGTTGCACGCTAATCTGTTGGGAATATGGAGTAATATTATGACCACATCCATAATCTGTTGGTAATCGAAATCATACCGAATCATATATCTATATAAAAATGTAATCTGCAATTTATCGCTGGCATACCTTATGAATAAATAAATACGTGGGAGTTTTTAAGGTTGTTTTGCTACTTGTACCTTGGTTTGCGAGACTCTACTGAATAATTAATATACAACCTAATAATAAGCAACTTCCTCGTTTGTCTAGTTTTTAGCATGTTAAGCTACGGACCCTCGTAGGGTTTGAGGCAAAGGTAGGGACAAAAATTTTTAGAGTTTTCTGTTAAAATGCTTAGCACCAGTAAGAAGAAAGGACTGTAGCCGCGTTCACTCTCTAGTTTGCATAACAAGTGTAGCTGTCGATCATTTATGTGTGTCTTAATAATCGTTTTATCCTACGGACCAGCATTATTTTTTTTTACGATAGGCATCGTAAAAAAAAATTCGCTCCTAAATCTGAGATGTACGGTACTTTGTCTTTGTTCAGCTAAAGTTAGTGTTGAAACGAATCAGATTTGTGTCGGATATATAAATTCCTTTTTTCTATGTGAGGAATCTTACTCAACATTAAGATGGCTAATTTGTAACTGCGAAAGTTATAATGGATTGCGTGGGATTCATTCTAAATAAATAAACAGAAAACTCATAACAACAGACTCTTATAAGTAGCACTTAGTGAAAACAAATAACAGCTCACTATTCTGTGAATAAAGCCGTGATCTTACAAGCTTTCTTAAATTTTTAATATATCAACCGATAACATAATGATATAATGAATACTTATCATTTTACGTAAATTTTATAACAATATAAAAACTAGGTAGTGTATAAAATAATCGGCTATTTGATAAAAAGTAATAATCCCTTTGAGAAACAGCATGGCAGTAGAAGTTACCAGGGCTTCCCGGCCATTCAACCTTAAACAACTCAAACATTTGTGGAATATAGACTGGAACAGACTTTTATATTTACCAGCCATCCAGTAAATTTATATGTGATAAATGAAGCCCAGTAATAGACAAGTAATGGTATGGAAGGAAACGTCACTTCATACAGGCCTCGTTATAAGCCCGATCTCAATACTCAATCTTATCTTAGGAAAAGGACAGCACTACTGATAGGCGATAGAAATCTGTGATTATCTAGTTTTGAACAGACAGATAAGCCTCTTGGTTAAGTGCTACTACGGAATAACCTCGGTAGGTTCTTCCGTAACTTAAGTAGTTATATACAGACTGTTAAGCATAGATAATAAGGAATTAACATTTGTATAATAATGTACATGCTATACTGATTTTGATAAATACAGTGTCTCTATCTCAGGGGAGCCATGTTAGGCTTTAATAAACGAATGATTTATTAAAGTAGAATAAAAAATCTTAATTCAATGCAAAATTTAATAAAATCAAAATAGTTTTATTCATGTACACATAATATTACAGGCGTCTATTAAGCGTTCGTGAGGTGATGGTGATAATTAAACTCGGCAACTTTTAACTAAAGCTAAGAGGGTTCCAATTGCTCCCAGGTATAAGAAGAAGCCCACAACAACCTAATCCGGGTTTTTTTTTGTAATCAGTATCTCATATTAACTAAATTATAATTAGCTATGAAGCAATACACAACCAAGCTTTTATATCGTTTATGTAATTCTTAACATCGTAATAGGATTTTTAATAAGCTTACGTTTTATAAAAGCTTTAAATATTGATAGCTATGTTGCCGTGTAAAAAAAGAAAACAAATATACCAGAACGTTATGCTCGAAGCGTAGATTTTGTAATAAATAATACTACACACGTTGGCTAATGGTTTCGTAGATTAAGTGTGTTGCTTTTTCATTGACTTCCTTATTTAGTCTTGGGCAAAGAAACATATTAACTGCGATATTCAAGTATCTAAGGATACTTCTAAAAGACCAGCTATCACAAAATTCTCCGATAAACACATATTAGAAAAATAAACATTGCACACCAATACACATAGAATACAAGAATTTCATCTATTCTTGCATAATATCTGCTATGATCTTTTTTTTTATCACCACAAGTTACCCCTTGAATGCTATCTCACCTGGTGGTAAGTGATGATGCAGTCTAGGATGGTAACGGGCTAACCTGTTAGAGGTATGGTAAGCCCACACTCCTAATTGGTTCCTACGCGACATCGTGCCGGAACGCTAAATCGCTTAGCAACACGTCTTTGTCGGTAGGGTGGTAAATAGTCACAGCCGTAACCTCCCACCAGACCAGACTCGAGCCGGGAATCGAACTCAAGACCTCCGAGTTTATAATGCGACAGCGCATGCACTGCGCTACGGAGGTCGTCAACTAATCCATTATTAACTTCAACGGGCTCATGCGTCAACTAGATGACCCAGCAAGAACTGATCATTGTGGGAACGTTTGATTATTATGTTAGTAGTTCATTTATCAAATTGTTTTAACATGAGTAAATGTTAAATTGCACTGCCGACGGTAGCCATAAAGCTTTCACCACGACAAAAAAACTATTGATTGCCTGATATGTAGACATTAGTTTACTTTGTCTGATATATAGACGTATTTGCTTACTTACTTTACTTTGTGCGTTTAGTTCAGTTACATTTGTCCATAGTTGAGAATGTTCTTAGAGTGTTCATTCGATCAACCATGTTTTATAATCATGAGTATGCTTATGATTGGCCAAGTTTAGAGTCACAGTGTCGGCTACCTTGACTAAATCGTGATCTTGGTTGTAATTTGTTCTTTGGACGCTAGAAAACTTTTTCATTTCAACTTTTAAATTGGTACCCATCATCTTTCAATTTAAATATTACTTTCTTTAACGGTGAAGGGACACATCGCGAGGGAATCTGCATGCATGAGAATTTCTCCATAATGTTCTCAAAGACCCAATTAAAAGATTACACACTAGTCCAGTATGCTAGACGGCAACACTCGTCCTCATACTGAAAAGACACCCGCGCCCAGTACTGGGCCAGTCATGGGTTGATAATGATGATGAAGCTGATTGGTCTATAATAATCCATAGCATATTATCTTCCCAATGCTAGATGCAGGTTCCCTCATAGAAGAGTGGGTTTAATATTACGTAATATTAATAAAAAATTACAAGTTTATTTGATATTCGGTACGCTGAAGAGTCATAAATCAGCTGGTTACTGATCTGTTTGCCGCTTTATGCCGTTATATCTCGTGCTCATATTATACTCGTATAACGATATAGCCTGCACGTAATATCCCGCTTTGGTTTATGGGCTTACAGATTGAATGTGGTGCATTTGAACGATTTCGTTCATTGGGTGTTTATTTTAACAGGACATGCAGCAATATTGTTTTGGACTTATTTTCTCTTATTGTGCATGACGTTGTATCACTACAGTCGAACTTAATTAAGTTTCTTAATAAGACTTATAATGAAGTAAGGTCTATTGGTTTTTGTGTTATTTTAATGCTTGTATATTCTATAGCGACATAATCATCTAGTCTTCTGCCTCAGTTTTAGGACGACAGAGTTCGATCACCTCCCATTTTTCGGAGTTATTTGCATTATAAGCAATTTTAAATTCAATGCTTTAACGATTAATAAACATCGTGATGCAACTTACATACCTGAGAGTTCTCCATAATGTTCAAAGAACCCGCACTAGGATAGTGTTATGGACTGAGATCCTGAGATCATTCAAAATTGAGCAAATGTAAACTTTTCTAATTTATTATTTGAAACCTTTAACGACAATATACTAAGTCAAATTTACTAAGCTATAGATTTATCGAAATCAGTATTAGTAATCTTGGCTTACGTTCGGCATAAATTTCCGATTAAGCCATGGGCTGTGGTCGGATTCGATACTAAACTACGAACAGCCAAACCTATACATATAATATGTATTTAATGGGTTTAGTTGTGGTGTAATAAGGGATGTAACAGTATATAATTATGCTGCAATAACTTTGTTGTGTTGTTCGAAGTACATAGGTGTATATACAAGTCAGGTCAATAATATTGTACTCTTTATTTGTATGCCAGAACTCGTATAAACGTATAAAAGAAAACAAACATGAAGAAAGTAGTGGGATACCAAAAATTGCTTAATCGCTCAGTACTGATCTTTGCCAAGCAACATTTTGATCAGGAAAATAGGGGGGAAACTACCTGCATAATATGTTGGTGGTGCGAAAAGTTATGTCATGTTCAACCCATTGCCGGCTCACTACTGAGCACGGGTCTCCTCTCAATATGAGTAGGGTTTAGCCATAGTCCACCATGCTAGCCATGTGCGAAATGGCAGATATCACACGCTTTTGAGAAAACTATAAAGAGCTCTCAGGCATGCAGATTTCCTCACGATATTTTCCTTCGCCGTTGAAGCGAGTAATATTTTAATTGCTGAAAAACGCATATAACTTCGAAAAGTTACAGGTGCGAGCCCGAGATCGAACCTCCGACCTCTGATTAGGAGGTAGACGCTCTAACCACTAGGCTATCACAGCTTAAATTCAAATACAAATACAAATAATCTTTATTCAAATAGTCCTTTAAAAGGCACTCACTTTTGACGCGTCAATAATTTTCATAGTAGTGATTTAATGGTGATAACTATATTCGTAAACTTAAATCTAAAGCTATGAGGGTTCCAAACGCGCCCCGTTCTAAGAAGAAGACACTCACAACAAACTTAGCCATGTAAATTTTCTTTTTGTTATCACCATCTCACATGCCACTTAAAATTCTATTAAGAGCTTTCTTGTATTGTATATGCTTATGTAAATTATATTTTAAAAAGTTAAGTAAAATATATAATATACCATACAATACAAGATACAAGAGTAAGATAAACTCAAATACACTTAAATATATATTATTAAGTTTGTCTGTTAGGTGAATTTTTAATTTAAATATATTTTTAATCAAAGAATTATCAACGTCATCAAAGCACTCGTTAATGATAAAAGAAATTCAATTTAAAATCCAGGCCATCAATGACACTTTTACATTCAGCTATAACAGATTCATTAATAAAAATAAAATTAAATAAACATAACACAAAATAAGATGGTGTGATTAATTTTAATGAAATCTAAAATATTTTGTAGGTCACATCCGTACCATGAATGCACCCACAGAGAGAGAATATGTCATTTTTTAAAATATAGACTATATTTTACTTGACTAGTCACTATTTTTAGGTACAGTGAATATTATTGTATATATTAATGAATATAAAGCGATGAATCTTCCGAAATTGTTGATAATTTTGAATGTTATACGGGACTTTCATTAATCTTTTTGCTGGTTAGAACAGTTCGAGTTTTACTAAAAGTGTCATGGTAATATTATTTTAAAATTTTAAAAAAGAGTGAGTCACTTTCTCTAGGTTTCTTTATTGCTTTGCATCAAATATAGTTATCCTACCGACTGCGCCATGCGCCAAAAACCTTTTAATAAGAAATTCGTGGAAGATGAGTAGGTCTTGTTAACTTATAAACATTATTGTAGTATTTGGAGCTATTTTTCTAGAGATGATTATGTATATATCTACGGATTCCGTAATCCTGGGTTGGTTTGGTCAAAGATAGAAAATTTGCATGTACCACAACCGGCTCCGAAGAGCAACTTATATCGTCAGTTCCCACATGTTGATTATTTATTGTTGAAGTCCGCGAAACCTTAATTAGGTTATGTTTTGTTATTTTTTAAGTTAGATATCATTATGTTGTGTCAAGCTATCACGTCCGTGATTTTACCAATATTTAGTCTTCCACTGTAAACCAGCGCTACGGCTTGATGCTGCTGTGATGACTGCTTGTTGGGTGTGTGTGCGTGTTTGTGAGTTATTTGGTCAATATCAGCATAAGATCAAGTTACGTTATATCTCGCCAAAAAAAAATCTTTTCTTTCCCTTCTTGAAGAGTCATAATTCAACATATCTTCCTTACCGCACAAAACAATGACTAGTAGTTAGACAGGATATTATTAACAGACTATTATTGTTATGTACGAAACCAAAAACCGTCTTTTTCATACATATTATTCGCTCGAAATACAGCCGAATAATAAATCTACAGCTTACAGCTCTGTTAGCTGCCGCCCGCCATATCGTTTTGTGCTCGTAATTCCGCCGGTTTACTAATACCAACAGAGTGCATTCCTCTTGCGAATCGAAATACTAGCTTGTATCTGCAATTCCGAACATTGAACTTTCCTCTCTGAAACTATTTTAATTAATAACAAAAGCATAGATATTACGGTATTCATTAATTTGTTTATTCTGTGTACGTCATTCCGTCGATTTCTCAACACGTATTAAGTACATTCCTTTTAAGAATCTAAATAGATGAATGCTAATCTTGCCTCTCATGATCCGAATAAACTAAATTACAATCTAATTGACAATGAAATCCATTTAATCCAAAGTATTTTTTTAAATACATTATTATCGTTTTCTTAGCGGCCACTTTCAAATCAACCAGTCACCTTTTCCTTTTATTTACACTTTTTCCTTTTATTTACCATACTTTTTGAAAGTAAACAGTGGAAATATATTGTGAACATACGTACCTGAAATAATGAAACACAATGTTAGATGAAAAGTTAAAAACGTCCACAACTCAAAATTATAATGTGACAAGTTAATATTTCCCTTAACATTTGGAGCGAATAAAAACTTATTTTCATTGCGGCGCATGATACACACGAGTTCATATTTCCGTGTTTTGTGAAAATGAAATCACTGAGCAGTGAGCCTGCCCGGTATCACACTTCGTAATGAATTCATAATTTTTGTGCGGCCTCTAATTTTTATCCGCGTAATTGGGACATGTCATTTTGAACGTGCTTGCTCAGTTTAAAATTATAACGTGCCCTAATTTTGCCGGCATCGTTATCAACACATTACCGGCCTTACTACAGGGCACGGGTCACGCTTTTGAGAATGTTATGCAGAACTTTGAAGCATGAGAGTTTCTTTACCATATATATTTTCACCGTTAAAGCAAGTTACATTTAATAATAAATTTTATGCAAAAAAGCCTGAAGTGAAATTAAAATAATGGTTGTAAAGTTAACTCATCATGATCAACCCATTACCGGCTCACTACAGAGCACGGGTCTCCTCTCAATATGAGAAGAGTTTGGCCATAGTCCTGGTGGACTATATCCGCCACCTGGCCATGTGCGGATTGGCAGACTTCACACGCCTTTGAGAACATTATGGAGAACTCTCAGACGTGCAGGTTTCCTCACGATGTTATCCTTCACCGTTGAAGCAAGTGATATCTTAATTGCTTAAAAACGCACATAACTCCGAAAAGTCAGAGGTGCGTGCCCGGGTTCGAACCCCCGACCTCTGATTAGGTGGTGGACGTCCTAACCACTAGGCTATCACAGCTTTCTTACTTTATCACTTTAGTAGGAAATCTCAATTTAATTATCACTTCAAAAAAGTTTATTACTCATAATTAAGTTATGAAAAATTTGCGCTATCAATTGTGATAATAATCGTTAAAGCTTACAAGTCAATATTGCAAACGCTTGGTGGGTTTATGCTCTAGATGCCAGTCTCCTATGTGAGAGGAGACCTGTTCCCTGAAGTGGGTGGTTAATATGCAGATGACGATGACGATACCTCGTTATCACACTATCTCTTAAGAAAAAAGCTATCCAAGCGTATAGATAAGCTGTTTTATTTAGGTCAGGTCAAGCTATACGGAATATAAAGCACTCTGAGCGAAAATATTAAAATATTTTTAAAAGAGCCACATTCAGTTTTTTTTATTACATCAGTAGTATGGAATAGTGTAATATGCAATAAACGTAATTGAAAATGCGTAGAAATATGGTCCCAATTTTGGCTAACGATAGCAATTATTCTAACCCTACAATTATTCTAAGCCCTACGTTCTGACCAAATTAACCTGGAGATTAAATGATAAAGCTATAAGGCATATACTGCATGTTAATTATAATTAATCAGAACGGTCTGTATATTTTGGAGTGAGATTACGTACAATTACAATTTTAGTCATCATCCTCTTCTTCCAATTAACCACGACAGTTCGGCTTGGTGGGCTTTAACCCGGTTATTATCATTACACGTGAATAACAACAATTTGTTAGTTAAACGTGCTTACTGAGGTACGAGCATGTACACCGGACTGGCACTGATACACCATTACCTATAAATTTTAAACCCAACCCGGAATAGAACGCAAAAGCTCATGATTACACTCATCACATCAACCACTATACGAACGAGACAGTTACGAGAAATCACTAATTGTAGAGTAATTACAAAACTTACACTTGACTGCTTTTCATCTCAATGTTCTATAACAATTTTCTAATAATATGGACGTAGAATTTGAAGATCAATTTAGGTGGCACATTTATCATGCTTTTATTATCAGTTGTCAGTTGTCACGTCTCTCGACGTGAGAGTGACTTCATAGAGCGTCTTGTCGTGCAGGGCAAGGTGGAGGGCACTAGAGGTTAAGGAAAGTCACCCATGCGATGGACCGATCAGATAAAGTCTGCTGTGGGCGGTCCGTTGCACGAGTGCACCAGGCTTTCGGCCAGCCGAAAAAGTGGCGGATGCACGTGAGGCGTATACCATCTGTCCTCAAAGACACTGCTTCATGATGACCACCACTCTGTCAAGAGTGTGACGACAAAGGAGAAGAGAAGATTATCAGTTGTAGGTAATTTAAAGACCCATTAAAAAATTTTCAGAAAACCAACACGATGACTTGAATCAGTTTTATTTTGATACTGTTACGCTCTAGTTTCAAAATTATAATCCTTATTTCACAGACTTCAACCAATGTAATACAAAACTGTAATTAAAAAAAACAAATACTTCTTTGAGCGACGATACTGCACCTACAAGAACCTTGATTTTACTTCTAATAACTTATACAAAAATATAAATAGGTGAATTTTACACATGTTGATTCGTTTTAAGCTGAATCTCCAATGATGAATATGTTTATAATATTAATAACATATAAGTAAGTGATCTCTGATCCATCACGGCATTTTGGTGTTTCTAAACTACTGTTAGTTTATCCGCGTATTTAATATGTCCAATGTCCACCTCCAAGCTATTTATGTGAAACAATTTTATTATAAGCTGAGATAGCCTAATGGCAAGCTATGATAGCCTAGTGATTAAGAGGTCGTCCTCGGGGGTTCGATCCTGGGCACGCACTTTTCGGAGTTGTGTGTGTTTTTAAACAATTAAAAATATCACTTGTTTCAACAGTGGAGGAAAACATCGTGAGGCAACCTGTATGCCAAGTTCGCTATATTGTTTTGAAAGGCGTGTGAAGTGTGCCAATTCGCACATTGCCAGCGTGGTCGACTATGACCAAACCCTTCTCATATTGAAAGAAGACCCGTGCTCTGTAGTGAGCTGGCAATGGGTTGATGGTGATAGTGATGAATTTTATGATGTTTGGATGAGAAGTTCAAGCGTGAAAGCATAACTAACAAACTCTCAAGTGCATTTACAAAATAAGTCAGAATATCATGAATACCATTCATACAATATTTATATGGGTGCACAAACATATCCAATTTATGTGTTGTCTACCGAATGCACTTGGTAAAGCCATTAGCCAAACGTAGAAAGGTATTACGCGCACAGAGCAATCTGGCAGCCAACAGACCGCAAGCCTCAGATTTATTATTCAGCTTACCTATCTTATCCTGTGTTGTTCCGTATATCCCCCACTATTTACTATGTATGCTTTTGAATTAAGATGGAGTTATACACAGTCGAATCAAATCAAAATCAAACATTGTTTTATTCATGCAAACCTAATACACACATCTCATGATCAACCCAGTGCCGGCTCACTACAGAGCACGGGTCTCCTCTCAATATGAGAAGGGTTTGGCCATAGTCCACCACTCTGGCCATGTGCGGATTGGCAGACTTCACACGCCTTTGAGAATATCATGGAGAACTCTCAGACGTGCAGGTTTCCTCACGATGTTTTCCTTCACCGTTGAAGCAAGGGATATTTTAATTTTTTTAAAACGCACATAACTCCGAAAAGTTAGAGGTGCATACCCGGATTCGAAACGCCGACCTCTGTTTAGGAGGCTGACGCCCTAACCACTAGGCTATCACCGCTTCGCATACACACATCTATGAAGCGTTTATTTAGTACATATTCCATTATTTAAATTGATGAGATAATTTCAATTATTTTACGTACTTGTTATTGTTTAGTATATTTTTATTTAGTATTGACTATCTTATAACAAAAGCTAAAGCTTAAGCTTGCTTATAGCAAAGCAAGAGGACGTAGCCCATGCGTTGGTCCGATCAGATCAGCACTGTTTCGGTACATTATTCCACGCCGCACTACATAATGCCGGAAACAGAACCCTCTGGAGAAAAATCGTACGGAAGAAGGTGATCCATGCGAAGATCGCGACCCTCAGTAATGAGGATCACGATGCAGAGAGAGATCTTATAACAAAAGCTAGGAGTCGAAGAAGAAGCCCACAACAAACTTAGCCATCTATTCAATGCTGGAAATGAAAATGAAATACTTGACGGACTACTTGTATCGAGTGATGATAATTACCAAAGATTCGATCAAATTTAAGACCGCATGTAAATCCTCAATCTCACCTGCAATCATCATCATCATCATCATTTCAACTGATAGACGTCCACTGCTGGACATAAGTCTTTTGTAGGGAGTTCCAATGGCCACGGTCTTGGGCCGCTTGTATCCAGCGGCTCCCTGCGACTCATTTGATGTCGTCTGTCCACCTTGTTGGGGATCGACCAACGCTACGTTTACCGGTGCGAGGTCGCCATTCCAGCACCTTGGGACCCCAACGTCGTGCTAGCTTTCTCCGAGCTATGTGCCCCACCCATTTCCACTTCAACTTTGCAACTCGCTGAGCTATGTCGGTAACTCTGGTCCTGCTACGGATCTCTTCATTTCTGATTTGATCACGTAGAGATACTCCTAACATAGCTCTCTCCATTGCTCGCTGAGTGACTCTGAGCCTTCTTATGAGGCCCGTATTGAGCGACCACGTTTAGGATTGCAATGAGAATTAAATTTTCCGCTAGGTGGACTTACTATACTAAATGAATGCCGAAGAACTCCTTAACACAATTAAACACGCGGGTTATGAGTGTAGAAATTACAACATACCTTTGGCCGCATATAAATCCTCAAACTCACTTAGCGTGCAATGAAAATGTTGAGTGAACAAATAAGAATAAGTTTCCCGCTAGATGGGCTAACTATACGAAGTGAATGCCGAAGAACTGCTAATCACAATTAAGCACGCGAGCTATGATTGTAGAAATTACTACAAAAGATACGGATCTTATCCATCTAAACTAAAAGGTGGTTTGCTTATAGTTGACATAGTAATCTTATTTCACTATGATCAGTTCAGATGGAAAGTAGTTCATTATCGTCATCATCATGATCAACCCATTACCAGCTCACTAAAGAGCACGGGTATCCTCTCAATATGAGAAGAGTTTGGCCATAGTCCACCACGCTGGCCATTTGCGGATTGGCAGACTTGCACACGCCTTTGAGAACATTATGGGGAACTCAGGCGTGCAGGTTTCCTCACGATGTTTTCCTTCACCGTTGAAGCAAGTGATATTTTAATTGTTTTAAAAACGCACATTAGTCCGAAAAGTTAGAGGTGCGTGCCCGGATTCGAACCGCCGACCTCTGATTAGGAGGCTATCACCGCTTAAATTAGTTCATTGGAATAAAATTATTATTTCCATCATTATTATTTCAAAGCGCTTATTCTCATTAAAAATATAAAATTAGTATTACATTCATTAATAAGGTATTTGTAAAAATAACTTATTTATTTTATGCCTGTATTATAGGACATCTTTCAGTTTGAACGACGCCATCTCATGTCTAAAGTAGACTGAAATCCGCACTAACGAGGTACTTTAGGTCCTTTCATACAACTAACTAGGTGTCAGGAACTGACTATTTAAAGAAATATATATTCACAGTATTTCATGGTCTTCGTATTAATTATACCTAAGTATTACAATGCCCAATTTAAATATTAATATGAATAGAATGGACCTTACATTGAAATTTAAATCCGGCTTAACTAATCTGTGCGCTCTGATTGGCTCTCCATGGATTCATACCTCCGAAATCCGCATCGCATCGAACAAATCCGATTTGTGCAGTTCGAACATGTTCTGACTTAGCTTTGTTACGTTTGTTTCCCTATTATATCTGCCAAAACTACATCAAATTATATAAAAACAAATGCGAGTTTTATTAGGAACCCGTATAGCAGTCGATTAAAAGTATTCTTCATTATCATTAGCCTATCAATGTACCAGTGTTGGGCTTATGCCCAGAGACCTGTGTCTCTACTCCCACGAAAAAGAAGGTACTAGATTCCGCCAAGAACATTGTCAGACGCCAATGATAATAAAAATGGCTTAAAATGCTACCTATTTTCTAGCACCTCTTACGTTTTATTACGCTCGAAATTTGATGACGATTTTTTACCCAACACGGGAATCGATCCAAAAACCTCGTAAGTGGTAACTAAGACAACTACGAGACCAAATATGCAGTAAAAAAATGCTTATCCAAAATAAATGAAATAAATAAGCTTCTTATTGAAAGCAACCTCCATTGCACGCAATTATAACATATTCAAATTAGTTCAAATTTCTTGTTATTGAGGTTTAGTTAAATCTACTCGACTAAAGCTATCCAAACTTAGAACAAACCATAGAAATATCGATGTATAACTAACATAAAGTAAGCATTAACTCAGTCAAACTTAACAACGATAATTGAAGAAAGACTTTTTTTTAAATAAATTTTTAATAATTTTAACAGTGTATACTTATATACCTAAAAAGTAGATAAAAAGTAAAGTAGATTCTTTTATAAGTAAACTTACTAAATGTACCGTATTGTAGGACCAAATGTACCAGAAGATATTTGGGGGTGTGAAATTTCGAGGATAAAATAGGTCAACTAGGGACTGCGACAAAGCTACTGATCCAGTCTTGAAGTTAGCATAATCCGCTAAAGCACCAGTCATGAAATCTACAAAGCCTTACAACACGTAGCATATAACTTCAGGCGCACCTGTGTACCACTGCAACGTAATCCGATTGCATTTGCCTAACGCCGACCTATACTAACATAGCTTATCAGTATAATGTATTTTGTACTGTGTTTTGTGTACATTACTGTGCCTCATCAACGCTTCATATTATGTAATCAGAATGCTGCCGAATACAGATGGAAACGTTGTACATATTCTTATTCATCATCATGATCAACCCATTACCGGCTCACTACAGAGCACGGGTCTCCTCTCAATATGAGAAGGCTTTGGCCATAGTCCATACGCTGCCCATGTGCGGATTGGCAGACGTCACAAGCATTTGAGAACATTATGGAGAACTCTGAGACATGCAGATTTCCTCACAATGTTTTCCTTCACCGTTTAAGCAAGTGATTTTTTTTTAATTTTTTATACGCACATAACTCCGATAAGTTAGAGGATTTAAAATATTCTTATTACAATGTTTTAAATCATTTTAACTTTGTAATAATATATATATCTTTATATTAGTAAGATTGCAAATTGCAATTTCCTTCAATAAATAATTCCATACAAAATCTAAGACGTAAGTTTTTTTTTGACATGTGTGTGTTATCGCTCAAGTGTTTAAAAAATTGAATCTGATAATATTGATTCTTACTTAAAATAAAATATTGCGTCACTTCAATGTTTTGTCAGGGTATAAACATACATTGGTCACCCGCTGGGTGGGTCACGGGAAGGAGCATCGCTGGGTTTTAGTGGGTATTCTGGTCTCCAGAAGCCCCACCGGAAGCGGCCCTAGTCTAACTGTGCCGCTTCCAGAGGGGATGCGTAAAAGCATTTCCAAGCATTAAAAATAATATGATAGTGGATTAATTTATAAAATTAATATGATGGTATCTCACTAGCAAACTACAGAAAATAAAGTAAACCAGGTCGTTTTAATCACGGACTCTTTTTTTTTTAAGTGACACCATATTCATTATTATTATATAATCGGAAACATTTATCTCTAAGACAAATAGATGGTACAAGTAAGATAATTGTACCAATGGCGTTCCACAAAAATCTCTTGGCTAAAATTACAGGTCTTAAACAGTCTCGTCCTTTCCCACCAAATACGTAGTGTAAAAGATGCCACTACTTTAAGCCTACTTTTAGATAAGAATTAGAGTTTGTTTTGCAAATTAGTGTACAACAGAATCGGCACCATTATTTAATATTTTTTTTACAGTATAGCCAGGCGACGAGTGTTAAAACTGTACCAGTCACAAAGAGTGCAATCTCATTAGTGAGGCAAGCTTTTTTCATGTCACTGACTCTGCCATTCCGCGAAAGATGTTGCAGTAATGGTGCAGAATGTAAAAATATAAAGAAAAAACAGCAAAGTGCGAGTCACATTTGCACAATGAGGGCTCCGTACGTTATAAAAAACGTGCCTCTCTAACTTATAACATGACATGTAAATGTTTTTTTTTATATACTACAAGTTAGCCTTTGGTGGCTATATCACCTGGTGGTAAGTGATGATGCAGTCTAGGATAGTAGCGAGATAAACTATTAGGGGTATGGTTAACCCACACTCCTAATTGGTTTCAACGCAACATAGTGCCGGAACGTTAATTGTCTGGCGAAACGTCTTTGTCGGTACGCTAGTAACAAGCCACGGCCGAAGCCTGGCACCAGACCAGGTTCGAGCCGGGAATCGAACTCAGGACCTCCAACTTTATAATATGACAATTGTTAAAAATCCCAGTAACGGATAGTCCTACATGAAGGCACATGCCACAATGTATTTCTTGTCCATATAATGTACACTGGTAGACGTCAGTATCCTCAAACCAAATAGGTTTGCATATTTATGAGACTACGGCCTTCGTAATGAAGGCACACTAATGAAATAGCGTCTTGAATTTGGCAGCATTATGCAAAATTCATGGAATATTATATGGCACGTAATTGCGATGTTATTGTTGTATGAAAACCTCGTACTCATAGAAATGTTAGTATAATAGCTACTACTCATTAAGTAAGGATTATATCTGCTTATATGAATTCACATAAAAGAAGTTTCTCTATTGGTAATAAGAAAACTAATAATAATACCACGTTATCATATATCTTACTCATATACTCACACAAGTGATAGCCTAGTGGTTAAGTGACGCCTCCAAATCAGAGGTCGGAGGTTCGAACCCGGGCACGGGTCACAACCTATAACTTTTTGGAGTAATGTGGGTTTTTAAGCAATTAAAATATCACCTGCTTCAACAGTTAAGGAAAACATCGTGAGGAAACTTGCATGCCTGAGAGTTCTCCATAATATTCCTAAAGGCCTGTGAAGTCTGCCAATCCGCACATGGCCAGCGTGGTAGACTATGGCCAAACCGTTATCGTATTGAGAGGAGACCTGTGCTCTGTAGTGAGCCGAGAATGGGTTGATCATGATAATGATGATGATGATACTTATAAAGTGGTAATATAATTATTTTTTTATAATAAAATAGAACAGTAACTAGAAAATGGCTGTACACTGAATATGTTTTAAAAGTTTAGTTGGACAAAGCTTTAATACCAATTAAAACCTAAACAGATTTTTAAGTAATTTCAACCGATCTTAGAATTTGTACACCTAAAACTGATATTCTGGGTGGCTGGGTCTCAGTTTTGTCCCATTTAAAAAAAAAGAGATATTCTTCGAGATACGGGGTGAACGTTTTATATTGCTCTTACTCCATAGCTCCATTAAATCTTAATCGATTTTAACAATTACTTTTATGATAGAAATGTTGAATCCTCAGATCAGTTTGATTCAAATTTCGTGAACATCTGCTGAATATTAAATCGAATTTGAGGGCAGTCCTCCTTAGAAAGAAGAAGCAAACCCGTCTCTTAAGACTTAATGATAATTAATACATGAATACATGTCATTTTTGCTTGATAAAAAAGGTAATAAAATCTTAATTAAAATATAAGGTAGCTTTCATGATTCATGTTTTTTTTCCCACGAATGAATATACAGACATTAGCAATTCTTTGAATCACGCTGCAACCTAGGGACGGAGTGACGTAATTTTTCCCATAGAGATATTTAATGTCCGGATGAGCAACTATAATATTACTACTTTATACCCCTAAAAAATATACCTACAGTTCTTTTTATAAAGCTATAGCATAATTCTACAACCTCTTTACGCCTATACTCCCATTTATTAGATATCTAAGAAATAGGGATTAAGAATTTCAATGGGGTACCTCGAAGAGTACCTACCTACACGAGGACGATAATGTTTCTAGTCGAAAATATTTTCCTAAGAATAAATATTTTGTATTTTGGTGTGTTTTATTCCAAAGATTTAGAGCTTTTGTTTGTAGCATTTGATAGTTATAAGAATATACATGTTATGGCATAAAATATAGAAGTAATTATGGTATTTATTATTTTTACTTAATTTAATATCATATTGCCACTTCACGTTATGGTGTGGCAGTAGGTATATTATCTTCATTAGAATACCTCATACGTAGCCTCATAAATATTCAAGCTTAGTTCAAAGGTAAGATTGACGTCATCCACATTATATACATACTAGTTACCGCCCGCGGATTCGCCCGCGTAGTGTGCTGGAAATAAATGGGTTTTTTTTTAGAAACAAATATTATGAGCGCTCTCATATCCTCTCAATTTAATATACTAACTGACATTATCCCTAACTAAACAATGACTTTGCAGTTCTCCGTAAAACTAAACTAATCTTTGGGATGAGAGATGATTTGAGAGTTAATTCTCGTTTACTATAAAATTTATTGTTTGAGTAATACAGCCAGACCATTAAAATGTAATATTGTAGGGTTCATTTTTATAAAATAGTTTAGTATAATAAACAGGTTAAATTTCATAAGTGTTCACTTTTTAGATTTAATATTACTTTTAATCGGTTGTTGTTTTTTTTTTCATTTCACTGTCTACGTAACTTTATCCATTGCTATTAGTGTCAAATTACTATGAGTACAAAAAATAAATACTTATTTGAAATCAAGTTGTTCTTATCGCCGTTTCACCATCTTATATTGCGAATAAACCTTGAGGCTTCGTAAGGTATCTACATCATTACCTGGTATATTATGATCACGAGAGCTTTGCGTTCTCATCTCACCTCTTCTTAATACGCACTGCACATAACAAATATATAACATAACATACAAATAACAAACACACACACACACACACACACACATACACACGCGCGCGCACACGCATACACCTGGGCACACTAGCACTCATTTTAGGTGCAAACCTATCTCTATTGCTATGTTTGTGTACCCATTATTTGCGTAAAATCAAGATTGATTGACGAAAATCCTCAGCAAGCTTGATCCATCCAAGGCTTAATTATTCACTTAGCATCACTTGAGTCTACGTAAAATTATGAGGGAGGAAATAAAAGCTAATCCCACTCAAGGTTATTAAATTTCAAGTGGTACTCACATAACACTCAAGTGTTCCTGTACAGACACAGTATAACACTACCAAATACAAGACAACATGTGCTTCATTAGTCTGCCTTCATTACGGACGTGCCTCATAAATATGCAAGCTTATGGAGCTTCAAGCTGAGAGTGACGTGTACATGTGTAGAGGGAAATGCATTATGTATCATGATGTGGGTCAGAATTACGTATTGTTTGTGGAAATATAACACGGTGGAAATACTGAGAAATTGTACGTGGATTTTAAATTTTAGGTCATTTTTAGCATGTGACGCTATAGTACCACATCGTCAATTGTCTTTGAAGGTTATTGCTAGAACTTTTAGTATAACGTACAAAAGCAAATTATTAAAATAAAACATATATATATATATATATATATATATATATATATAATTTTTTTTTTTTTTTTATAAACTTTATT
This sequence comes from Lasiommata megera, assembly GCA_928268935.1. Taxonomy (NCBI): domain Eukaryota; kingdom Metazoa; phylum Arthropoda; class Insecta; order Lepidoptera; family Nymphalidae; genus Lasiommata; species Lasiommata megera. The sequence continues at coordinate 11,662,640 of OV743314.1, read as the reverse complement.
GCACAAAAAAAAACTGTACAAAAAGGCGAACTTAATGCTAAAAGCATTCTCCACCAGTCAACCTTGGTACATTACGAAAACTGATAATAATTCTTAATTAATTCTCCAGGAATATTCATGACTCAGACTATAATAAACAAGTGTAAGATAAGATTACAGTTGGATTATATTTTTTTTTATAACTCCGAGTGAGAGAGTGCTTTAAACATCCAGAAGATAATTTTTATATTTAATATACAGATTTAATATTGTTAAGGGTTGATTTTCCTAAAAATATCTGATAATATAGATTTTTTATATTTAAAACTAATTTCTTGAATGCAGATTTTCATGTCTCTGACTTCAAAAACATAAAGGTTGCATATATACATCCAACCCCTTTTAAACAGGTCACATTATTGTTCCTTTTAGCATCCCTACCTGCGACCCTTAAAACTTATGTTATTTCTTACATATTCCAATACAGTAGTAGGAAATATTACCATTACACCGAATAATTGATTAAAATCCTGATCACAAGTCATTCATATAACCACATTTTCATCTAATTCATTATCTGTCACGCAATTTCGGAGCGATTACGTTTTTGCGGTGGCAAGATTAAATATCTTTGTATAATTTATATTTATTGGTAGATAGAATAACCTTACTGCAACAAAACACAAGGACACAATGCAAGAAAATAAAACCAAAAGTACTAAAAGTAGTGTTAAGTGCAAAGGTGGCTTTATCACTCAGAGTGATCTTAAAGACAACCTGAGCATAAGAAGCTGGAAGCAACATAAATTGTACAAAATGAATATAAAAACTCTAGTTAAGAAGATTATTATGTGCCCATTGTAACAAAATATTCAAACTAAATAAATACCCTAGGGGTGCCGCACTCTAACATTGTGTAACGTACAGCCAATGGCACGTGAGGCGTTGTTTCGCCATCCCTGTCTTAGGGCTTAAAGCAATATTTCAAAGACGTTGTAAAGCATCAGGTGCCTCATTAGGAGAACAAACAGACACCAGGTAATGGCAATTTTCGAGGCATTAATAACGTCTGGCGCAATTACTAACTAAATTCATTAGCAGATTGGGGTGTAGCATAAATATTTAGCAGCCGGCTCTAATACATTAGAAGGCAGAAGCTATCTGTGAATTATGTATCAGGGTGTGGTACAAGTGCATTGGGATTTCGATATCGATGGGTTGAAATATCTCATAACATAATCGAGATTTTCAAACACTTAAAAGTCAAATCTAAAAAGATTGCCATCATACGTGATGAAATAAGATCTCGACTGGATAGCGAGTGGATGTAACAAAAACGCCTTGCTTTGCCTCGCTAAAACCTTCATACTTTAGCTAGTTATATCAAAAATATGATTGGATAACAACCATTGAAGCGGTGATAGCCTAGTGGTTAGGGCGTCAGCCTCCTAATCAGAGGTCGGCGGTTCGAATCCGGGCACGCACCTCTAACTTTTCGAAAGGTATGTGCGTTTTAAAAAAAAAATTAAATATCACTTGCTTCAACGGTGAAGGAAAACATCGTGAGGAAACCTGCACGCCTGAGAGTTCTCCATAATGTTCTCAAAGGCGTGTGAAGCCTGCCAATCCGCACATGGCCAGCGTGGTGGTCCAGCATGGCCAAACCCTTCTCATATTGAGAGGAGACCCGTGGTCTGTAGTGAACCGGTAATGGGTTGATCATGATGATGATGATGAACAACCATAAATGGATGCTACTGATGGTAGAATGATAATACAAGGTCGTAGTCGTAGTTTATTTTATTGTTCTCATAGTGGCAATAAAAATGCACACTCTGTGATATGTACCTAGCTAATACAGTTCACGATATCCAGTCCGCTAACCGACAGATGGGTACAAACGAACGGTGAAGGCTTAATGATAGGGTCCTGTTTGTTACCTTTCAGTACTTAACCTTAAAAATAAAAAGTTGCTTGAGAATTAGAAACATAGCATAAAACCATTAATCATTACTTCGAATATATTTACAAACAATTTACTTGACAAAAGTGGTGGTGGTAAAAAATATTAAGAATAGAAAATGACATAATAATGGAAATCTCAAACTATTAACAGATTTAGTACTAATAAAGGTCATAGAAGCGGTGACATTCTAAAGCTATTCGCGGGGTCGTAGTGCGATACCGTACACCCACGACTAATTTTTCGGAGTTATCTGCAAAAATATCGCGTGCTTTAACGGTAAAAAAAATATCATAAGGAAACCTGCATGCCTGAGAGTTCTTTATAATGTTATCAAAGACGTGTTAATTAATTAATTAATAATTCAAAGTGGTGGCTTTTTTATGTCTAAATGAATTTAAAAGTAATCTCACCGACTGCAACACTAATAATGTAATGTAATATAGGACTAAAACTGCAACGATGATCAATTCAAGGCTGTCACTTTTGATTAAAAAAAAATGTGACAACGATAGTTACCATGTCGTAACCTCAGCATTTCGCTGACGCAGAAACTCCACATAACAACTGAATAGGGAAGAATGCCAGCTTGCAGTAAGGACCGTCGATGGAACAAGAGGAAAGCAGGAATAGGAAGCACCGTCAGTCTGACATCACCCACATTCACGTCCACATTTAATTAATTATTTAAAGTAATTTCTGTAAATTAGTTTTTAATTTAAAATAAAATTAATTATTTTTAAAGTCTTTCGTCCACCGCCATATCGTAACTCGATTTACACTTTTTATTACCAAAAATATCGATATGGTGATAACCAAATTTCCTTCTTGAAAAAAAAACAGTTTCCTGATTTCCCGCTTCTCGCTTATGACTTAACGGTTATCTACTGTACAGAATTGACTTTTACATACAATGAATAACATACATGAAGATTTTGGTAGTAAATAAACTAAGTTCGTGTTCGAGTTCGCAGGATATTGATTAGGGAGGCTACAAGATTGTTTTACTTTGGGATTTGCCAGGCGCCTATAGAGAATATTGGGGTACGAAATATTGGAATCTCGGAGAAATGTTTAAGTAATAAGATTGTGAAGCAACTTCCTTTTGTAAATGGTGTTTATGTATGGGTATGAGAACCAAGTTAAAGCAATATTCGTGTAAGACCATAGCCGCGACATCAAACGAAAATTGTTTGATGTTGCCGCTATGATCTTATTCGAATTTTGACGCGATTAATGGCAGCATTGTTAAACATTATAACAATTAAAATCGGATCTTAAACAAAAAAAAGCCAGACACGAACAGTATAAGAACCTTAAAGTTTATCTCTGCAACGAATTGAGCACCTACTTCATATATTTGAAATAGCATTAAGAAAAAAAAGTCTCAGCTTATTCAAGAGTATACTACAGAACAACTTTTGATTAACTTTATATAGCCTCTTACGCTCGAAATTAATAAGCAAACTAATCCAATGTCTTCAGATGGAGGTTTAATTTGTTATTGCTATAATTTTCCTATTCTAACCTTGACGATAAAAATGTCTTATTAAACATTGTTTGATCTTAATATTCTAAGGTTAGATTGATTAGTATGTAGTAGACCTCTTTCTGGTGCTGTGTGCAGTACCATAAATAAAGCCTAGTATAGCTAAACTAACAGTATCTTCTTTTAATAATAAATCCATTTTAGCAGGAATTTTAAAATACGAGGTTAGGTTACTAAGATAAAACGTAATCGTCAGAGGTTCATCGATGATAATGAATTAATTGTATTTAATATCATAAATAGAAAAATGTATACAAAACAATATAATTACTCTTTATACAATCTCATAAACAGAAAATAATTTGGAGATAGACAGTGCTAACAACATTAACAGATTCAGAAATACCCTAAGGCGCCTTGTCTGCCAACGATAAAATAAAGGCTTCTATCCTATAAATATATAACCTTCGTATCTTTCAATACAAGTCACAATAATCCCAGCTGCCAGGAATAAAACGTCACACCCTTGTCAGGCACACATGACTATGGATTAACTCTGACAACAATGACTGTTTTATGGTCTATTTACATATATCCCAGGTCAGGACTAGGAAAAACTATTTAGTACAATTCGTATGAACTCCACACGTTTCTATATAAAATGGATGAAGAACTAACATATAAACTTACTAAGCTATTTTTTTACAAGTAGATTTAGCAGAATTCAAACAAGAACATGTTTGTACGGTCTGTCCAAACTCTGTATCATAAATAAATTACTGGTCAAACTTTACTAAATATGAATCAGACATTATATACCATTAGTCAGCCTAGTTGAGCACTGGCTTCATCTCTTATAACGAAGGATATCTCATGATAAGAATTTAAAGTCTACCCTATAACTCTGATATATTTGAGTAGACTCTTATTTAATTCAAGTACAAAAAAAAAACGATAATAAATTCTAGAGAAAATTAAACTGACCGGCCCTAAGTAATTTTATCTTCAAAGCAATCTTTCTTTTGCAAAAGTCGCATCACTTTTACTCTGACTTTGTACTTAACACATAACACTTAAAACATTTTCAAAACTTTATAGCGAAATTTGTACCTATTATTAATTTACAAATACAAATGCATTGACATCTTAAAATCTAAATTAAATATTCACAAATTTAAAGTCTATTTAGTGATTGTATGATTAACCTATCTCCTAAAACTAATTAGTCTTATTATCTCTGATAAAGATATCTGTTAATATTTGATGTACTAGCTACTAATGAGGAAGTCGCCCGAATAGGTGATGTAGCTAATGTATCAGAACACGTAGCATATACCATCTTATCCCTTGTCATCGCATCGCGCTAAACCGAGTTAAAATTTAAGTGTCAGTTAGTGCGCGATCAGCACCAAGATATTTTTCGATTGATGTCGTGATTCTAGGATTTAACTGAGAAAATGTCAGATGGAAAAGATCAAGATCGCCTTTCAGAACTGTACAGATTTTACTTATTTGCAATGTAAAACATTCAAAAGTTGCAGGATCCAGAGAAGTTGCCCTAAATCGTTCGAGGGCGTGATTCAATTCTCAAGAAAGATGCTTTAAATTCCGATCGGACGATCCTATACAAGGGCTGGCACACATATTGAATAGGATTTACGGTGAAATAACGTGTGTGTAAATAAAAACGCACGTTAGACTCTATACTTCTTTGACATTAATCATTTGTGATTACGTACAAAGGTAATTTCAAACCTTCGTTAAATAATAGAGTACGTCAAATATTACGCATAACTTATATAATAAGACAATACAATCTGTACTCTCTTTTACTTATTTTAGTTTTTTACAAGATAAAACAATTTTTTAAAATATGTTTCCTATAAATTAGTTATTTTTTAAATTTTGTTGGTCCAATATATAATGTCATAAACCTGCCTAAATTGAAAATAGAATAAATTTCAATACTGCGAGTTCTGTATGTTCTTTCAACTTTCTTACTACTTTCTACTTTAGGAGTATTAAAAAGCAATAATTGATATTATAGTTTGGGGGGGGGGGGGGGGGGGAATCTGGAAAGTGGCAGCCCTGTTTCTGATGTAATAGCCATTGGGATGAGTACATTCAGAATAGATGGCTAGGATTCTCTTAGTATTAGTATTTCGGTCAAACAAAAATAAACCCTGAGGGGATACAATAGAGTTCAATCTCGAAATAAATGCTGAAAATTTGATTCGAGCAATCGAAACCTAACGCTTGCGTTATAAGCAAAAGTGTTTCTTTGGAAATGAATAGATTTATTTTACAGAGTTAGAATATTAGTCAAACAGCTGTTTATGTGGAATTCGTTAAAACCTTTGCTTTTTCTTTTAAAATAGATACTGTTTAATTTTAATTCACATTTTTAACTGCTACCCGCAACTATATATGGGTGGAATACGCTACGTTGGCTAAGTCAGTCAATGATAGGACGCATAACTTTACAAGTTTATACAACTTGGTCATGAGTCGTTGATAATTTCAATCATTTATAAACAATAGTTCGAAATCGAATCTTAGAACTAAAGTTCGAAATCACATTCATAGTTAACTTGTAAGCTTCACACGCTAACACACGTGCCAAGTATAAAAGATATCGACCAAATCCAAATTAAAAAAAAATAAAAACCAGTAAATTTTTTTTCGTCAATCATAAACTTTATATAAATAATCCTCTAAAAGGCACATTTTATGCATCAATAACTTATATAGTAAAATTAATGAAGATCTAGCTTATAAGAGCAATATTTCGTACCCCAGCTTGTTTTTCATTTACATAATCCTTTTCAATATAATAGTACTTATCTAGAAGCTTACGTTTTATATAAACTTTGAACTTATTGAGAGACATCCCAGAAATTTGATAGAGTTATGGAGAAAAATACCAAAAAGATTTATCTATCCCGACATAACTTTATCACTTTTCGGGATATTTTATAGCCCTTTAAATCTTCTCTGCAGTTTTTGTGTGTAGTGTGTAAAGGCAGATAGAGAGAGACGAAAAAATATCGCAAGATTTTAAACACTTGCGGGTGAAGTCTTTTAATTTTAGTCTTTCAAATTGGCCGAGTGTCTCATTTATTTCATTTTACACACGATTTGTTTACACTAAAAAGGTTTTATGTAATACATGTAATTATGCTATATAATGTTTGCAGGAAGAAGCAAAGCTCTAAGCAACGATGAAACATTAGCTTGGTGCAAAATATGACAAGGCAAGGCTCTGTTACCCAATCCAATATAAACTTAGTAAATAACTAAATGTTTTATATTTTTTTCCAATTATCTGGATTAACACACATTATATGCTTTTAAACTGTGATAGCCTTGGCGGACGACCGCCTCCTAATCCGAGGTCAGGGTTTCGATCCCGGGCACGCAAATCTGAGCTATCGGATTTATGTGCGTTTTAAGCAATTAAAATATCACTTCTCTTGTACACAATATCAATATCAACGGTAAAGAAAACATCCTCAAAAATCCTGCATGCCTGAAAGTTTCTCATAATGTTCTCGAAGGCGTGTGAAGTCTGCCAATTTGCACATGACCAGCTTGGTGGACTATAGCTAAACCCATCTCCACGATACAGGCCACCCAGTGTGGGGAGCACTCGAAATAGTTAGAATTTAGACTGTTTGAAAATAAACTTTATTTAGCTAATTTAATTTAGTGGAGACCTGTGCACTGTAGTGAGCCGGAAATGGGTTGATCATGATGATGAGCTTTTATCCCGGGAAAATCCATGGTTCCCAAGGGAATTGTGAAAAACTTTATTTTATGTTGAAGAACTGCAACTATATGTATAGCTTCTTCTACGGATATAGGTTCTTCTACGGATCTCCTCATTTCCGATTTGATCACGCAGAGTGACTCCGAGTGACGTCGTTAATACGCATTTTAAGCACATATTATATGTGCTTAAAATGCAATTTATACAAAATCACAAAACCGCTTTCGAATAGTAAACTCATGCTGTGGTAGGGGCTCTGATAACGGTATCGGATGGAATAGCGTGCGAAAGCTATAACTCTAAGCCAGGTTGAAATATTAGCTAGAACAGGTCCCCGACAGGAGGGGTACTATCTAGGCCATTTCGATATTAAAAAAACTGACATAAAATATTTAGAGAAATAAGAGTACCTATAAATGGATACATATATGCTTACTCTAGCTTTTTCATAGGAATTCAGAAGATGTACCTATATATATAACACGGAAAAACATTGGAATGACTACGATAAAAGCTCGTGATAAATATCAACTGTCATACACTTATACTTTCAAACCCTTATTTTAATTTAGGTTTTAGGGGATGAATTTTCAACCCTTTCTTATCGGACACCGACGTTGTGGTACCTATCTGTATGCCAAGATTCAGCCTGCACAGTTGGTAAGTCGGTATAACTTACGTATACAGGTTTAATAAAAATATAAATACTACCAAAACTTGATGAAAGTGTTTAATCTTACTGAAACAGTTATTTCATACCTTTAATCAAAGACGCAACTACCTAGTAGTGACTATACTAAGACATAATTAAAGGTATATGAACATTTTGCCAACAGAACAGCAAACTCAAATATACTGTTGGCTGAAGCCAAATAACTTCTAAGGCAAATATTTGTCCCTGTACGCTAGTAATATGCCAACTCTCTCATGTATGTTGCGTTAAGGACGTCGCGTACGATGCAAATAAATGTTTATAATAAACTATACTATAAGAAGCTGTAATAGCTTAGTGATTAGGAAGTCCGCTTCCTAATCAGAGGTCGGGACTTCGAACCCTTCAAACCTGTAACTTTTCGGAGTTATGTGCGTTTTTAAGAACTTAAAATATCACTTGCTTCAACGGTGAAGGAAAAAATCGTGAGGAAACCTGCATGCCTGACAGTTCTCCATAATGTTCTCAAAGGCGTTTGGGTAACCAATAAGGAGTTTGAGTTTACCATAACACTGACTGGTAGCACTTAACACTTACCATCAGATGAGATGCAGTCAAGGGCTAACTTGTGGTTGATATAAAAAATAAAAAAACATTATTCTATCTTGTGTCATGTAAGCGGAGTTGACTGATTACGAGCAACCTTGTCATTAGAACTTACTCTTATTGTAGCTCTATTAACCGCAATGAAATAAAGTTAGTAATATCTATGTATGCATATATTATTATTCCTTATGATCGCAAAACTCTAAAAGTAATCCACATTTGACTTTTATACAACATTGCATTTCAATAACACAATGTATAACTGTAACGAAATGCCACAATTCGTTGTTTATTTTTTATGAATAATCAAGATAAAAAGTGGGTCGAATGCAAAATCTTTCACAGATACTCCATACCTTATTCAAACATTTTTATTTACTCCATCCGAATATTCGATGTTCACGAAACAAAAATTGTTTACTCTATGGGAAAAAAATAACATACTCTATTTCTTATTTCGGTAATGCACAGCTACCCTGGAGACTTGTTGCTGTAGTCAACATTCATAAGTGCTATATTTTTATTCTGTGACATCAGTAAAATACTCCTTACTCTGTATTACTCCTTGGAAGCAGTGGCACAAGCGTTCAGAATTCGGCTTTCTACGACACGAAGCGGCCTTTTGAAACTATGAACGTTTTTAATTTAGTTTAAGCATTTCTATATTAAATATTGCTTGCTTCAACGGCGAAGGAAAACTTAGTGAGAAATCTGTGAGCTCTCCATCATTTAAGGTTGCATGGAGGCAGGCTGCTACGCTCTCTGCTATCATAAAATAAAAAATAAGTTGTTAAAATTATAAAATTATCTTTGGAAAGAGTTGTTGGCCGGCGACTTCTCAGTAGAAACTGCCTTCCAATCGAGTGGTAGACGCTACAAATAGACACAACTGACATTTCAAAAAAAAAAAAAGATTATTCTTTAAAATTTCCACGTAAAGCTGTTTTAGTCGTAGATTGTCAGCCAGTCGGTCAGGACAAAAGCTTTTAAAGTTGTCTATTGAGAATAAAGACAGGGTGTGCCTGACTACCAAACCGTTAATAAAAATGTTTTTTACTATAGGCTAGAAAATCCGCGTAGAAGATCTTTGTTGTTTATATTTAAAAAAAAACTGTTTATTACTGTTTCAGGTACAGCGGTAGTGAGAGAAGATACGACATTCGGATATGAACTGGCTAACAGAAATATGTAAGTAATTTTAGGTTTTGCTAAGTGAATATAGTATATAGTGTAAAGTGAACATACGTGTTCGCCTACAGGTGGGATATTAAATAAATTATTGCTTCTAACGTTTTAGTCTTTGACTACAACCACATGCGATTTGCTCAAACGTCGAAAGGTTGGCTGGTAGGAAATGCATTAGCATTAAGTCTATTCTTCGTATGTCAGTACATGGAAAAAGGCAAAGCAACAAAACTTATAAATTAATATTATGACTTACTAGCTGATGCCGACGACTTCCTTCACGTAGATCGAGGGATTGCTGTGGAATTTCTGCGGCAACCACGAATTTTTTCGTAATTAAATGTAGTCTATGTGCTAATCCAGAATATAATCGATAATTCCGACGTGAAAAGTAACATACATTGACATACAAACTTTCGCATAAATATAATATCTGTGTAATATTATCACCCATGAATCTAAGCTAGCGTCCCACAGAATCAAGGTCCGTTTTGCGGAGTATCGAGTACTCAAGCAGAAATTTAGACTGTATATTTCATTGCCTTTTTCATGTGTAGATTTATTGTCTGTCATTGTGTCTGTTATTGTAATTTGAGTGTCTTTCATTGCCTTTCACTAGCCACTAAATTTATAAATTCAAAAGCTCAGAAGTGTGATGAGGTAATAAAATAATTGGACTTAAGCTCCATCCGAAGGAAGTATGTATTTTTTAGGATAAAAAATAGTCAATTTTACTGTCTATGCGATATACTGCGTTATTGAAGGATAATACAAAAAACCAATACTCGTAAATATACTTTCCTATGCATAATATAAAGTGAGGATTATCGCATTAAATATGAGTAACAAAATCAATTAATTAAAATATGAAATTTGTTACTTTCTCGCATTGAATAGGCTTTGGTTGCAATGGGCGATATCTGCGTCGAATTTTCTAGCAATGAATTTCATGAAAGGCTATCGTACTCTAAAATACGCGTGCAGCTATTTTTTGTACGTAACCGCTGCGTTCGTGGTTAAAAGGCAGCCAATCGACCGGGCATACGGTTATATTTGTATTTCAATATCAATATATCTTTGAAGTTTATTGGCAGTCGTTTCCAACCGATTGCACTCGTATCATATCAAAACCCAATTCTGTGACTGAAAACTTTGATATCACTTTGCGTTGATGATGGATATTTTAAATTTGGAATCCGTCAACCATATTTATACTACAACTAATATTATTTTTAGTTGTCTTGAACTTTTAACCTACATCTCCATTTAATCTTTATTCACATAGAGATTAAATGGAGATGTAGGTTATTAACATAGGGTGAATGAACATTAGCGGACACTGATAAAACCGGCACCCTATATAAAACAGGGTACTAGGTTTAGTTTCAATTTTCTTATTATGGATGATAATAATTGTGAATATTCTGATATTAAACCTGCAAATCCGTTATAGCATTTTAAAAGTAAGATTTTAAAAATTAAAATTTAAAATGATAACTAACATAAGTAATTTGTTCAATAGGAGAAGAACAGCTTTCTTAATGTTTCAAAGAAAGGAGAACGTGTATATCAACGTCATGAGCTATGATAGTGCATTCATTTTAATGAGTACATGTCGCTAAAATGAATGAAAAGTTTCCCTAAATCAATTACTATTTAATAAAATATTATTTGATGTCCTAATGACTGTAATTTATTATAAAACTTTATTATAAAATTGACGACTACGAATGATAATTTTAAATATTATTTTTACATTTGATTAATTTAACAGCCTGTTTCTTCTCTCTCTCTTGTATTTACCTAATTTTAACATGTAACAATTCGACAAATAAAATATTCGTAACAATAAAAAAACAGTAAGTCGGATTGGCGATTCGGAACCTATCGATATCTAACTGATTTGATAAATCTTATTGAATACTCGCTCATTACTCGAGAAATATTATAGGCTATCTAATATAACCATAAAACGAAATACTACCAGTCAAGGCACATAAAACTTCGAAGTATAGCTAGTACAAATATAATAACGCGAAATTCAAAATGCAAGTTTCACTTCAATACTCGTCTCAGGTCCAATATTTATCAAATTTGCGGAAGTTTGCGAGTTGAACCAAAAACAAAAGATAAAATATCCGATTTCAATTGGAACGTGAATTTCATTTGAACACTACGTGAGCGTCCTTTGTCTCGAGAAATTTACGATATCGCCGTATACTACACCGTTGTCTCTAATTATTATAAAACATCACTAAATTATATATAAGATCAACTTATCCACAAGCTCTAACTGAAAATGAGAGACTCAACTCCCTTGAGTTGAGTAATTTTGATTACCAAAACGCAATGCCAAAATGCAGTCAAGTAACTAATAAAAATGTCTCAACAGATTTTCTCTTTAAACTGGTATCTGAAACTTTTCTATAACTAACAAAAGTTATGTGGCGATTGAAAATACGTTAATTAGAAGAATTCCTTTAGTAAGAATTCTACTAGGAACTCAGATCGATGGCTGGACTTAAATTCCTAACAGTTGTCAAGAGCCTAATAAATTTGCTGTATAAATTAAGCTATCCAAATAGGTCAATTAAAAAAACTAGAGTATTGCAAGCATAAGGGCTAGGAAAACGAAAGGAAGAAATAATGTGATATATACGTCAATAGACTAGTAGCAGAGTCATTCAAAGATCCAAGGATAAGGAGAAGCTTAAAAAATTAATAGAGGGTTTCAGTAAAGAAAGGCATTGAAATATGTAGTAAGGTACGATGCTATGCAGGAACATCATCATAAGTCTATATAAAGTTATGCGTCGCCACAGACTTCCTCTCAGATAAGAGATATTGTATAGCTTAAACTTACAACGCTGCTTAAATATACGCGTGTAAATGTTTTAAAGGGTAACGTATTTTTCGGGGTAGCGAGCGTTTTGATTCCCTCAAGAGTAGTTTGAAAATTGGTAAATTCGAAACGTTCTCTGGTCTGGCTTAAGATATAATCTTTAGTACTGCTAGTTAGTTACCACCATCCTTTTTTTTAACGTGGGCAACCCTCATGGATACCGCCGCGCCCGGAAGACGCGATGGTTATGTCGGACTATTACCTACTAAACGGGACGGGCCATGGGAACGCTCTCGCACACGTCCACAAAGCTAGTTACAACCCTACCGATAAAGACGTGATAAGCGATCCAATACGCTATTTAATATAACTGCAAAACCTCTATGAGGTTACCACGTCTTGGTGATAGGCCTATCTGGGCGTACAGCCAGTCCAAACCAGTAAAATTCAGAAATAATAAATTTCCAAATTGCCCCTGCTGGGGACGAACTCGGTACTCTCTATTGATAACAACACAGCGCTCAACTCTACGTCGTAAAGGTCCTCAAATATTGAGATAATATTGGGTATCCTACTACCGTATGTATGATTTTCTTGTTACTGTGTGATAGGAGGTCTGCATCGTCTCAAGTACCTAGGCACGATATCGGAGATTTATGGGAGTGTAAGGTAAACATTGCGAGTCCTACATGTAAATATATCTTTCCGAAATGGAGACATTTCAAACAAAATGTTTTACCGTGCTTATAAATCCAATTACTTCGCAATGCTTTCCCTACAATTGAAATAAAACCAAAAAGTGATCTTTGATTGTTGTCTTTGTATATTGGAAACTGTGAAAAGTTAATCAATAATAATTATATATAACCGCATACAGTTCCATTAAGACCCATATAAAGATAAAATTTTATCCTTTATTTAAATACCAACTGCGGAAATACGAAGTTTTTATAGCAGTGTTGAATTTTTAACTTAGTTCACTAATACGTGTTAAGTAAAATGGTTGCGTTAACGGATAGATAGAGAGTCAGAAAAGGCGGCTTTTGGTAAATCAAGAGTTCCTTGCTTGATTAAAAATATTTACAGCCTTAGTAATTAATCAACCGAGGTGGGCTATTGTCAAAGGTACTCACAACAGAATATTTTCAACAACAAAAAAGCAACTGTTCAGTCAGTATACAGAAACCAGGCATAAAAGGTAACCTGAATGAAAAAATTGTACCTGCATTGTGAATCACATCAACATAACACGAAACTTTACTTAACGTGCATAAAGCCGCCTTCACACTAGATCTACGCGACGTAGCCGGGCGTTTAGACATTGCTAGCGGGTGATACAGTGGAGACAAATAGGTAAGTAAGCTAGCTGTGCAAGAAGGATGCATGGGGTTGCTCAGCTACACAAATTGTTGGAGGGTTAAGAGACTGACAAACGATGCTGAAACCCCAATAGGACCTCCCATATGCACATTCCACCTACACGTTATCCTGAGCAAGTATTTAAAGACTTTGATTACTTTATTCGTACCCAAGTCCAGCAGCTCTGAGCATATTTAAACTAAGTGACCGAAAAAGTATAGATGTGAGGTTTGCTAGTAAGCTGTCCAAGAAAGATGCTAAAAATAATAAGTCCTGCACATCACGAACGCACAAATTCTGAGCGTTCGAGAATTCAATTCGATTATATAATACTTGATTAGCTGAGGCTCTTTCCACCAGCACTTATCATATTTAAGCGTTATAACTGAGCCACCATTGAGTGCTCATCAAGATCATAAATATTGCTCTAATAAGATAGCTCTTCATATAATTTTAAGTGGCATATGAGATGGTCATAACAAAAAGAAAATTTACCTGGCTAAGTTTGTCGTTGGCTTCTTCTTAGACTGGGGCGCGTTTGGAACCCTCATAGCTTTAGTTTTAAGTTTACGAATGTAGTTATCACCATCAAATCACTACTATGTATGTTATCGACGCGTTAAAAGCGCCTTTTAAAGAACTATTTAAATAAAGATTATTTGAATTTGAATTTGATCCACACATCCCAAACTGAGGCTATTATAAAACTAAACTTAACTAAAACCCCTTACTCAGCGCCAATCATAGTTAAGCTTTAAAAATGGAGTTATGTCATTGGCCATTTACATCCCGAGCCACGTATCTCCTAGTGATACGTGGCATCGTTCAACTCTAGTGGAAACTTGCCGTTACAAGCGGAAAAACTGCAAAAAGCACGCCATGAAAAACGTATGAAAAGTACCTTGAAATACGTTCCATGAAACTTTTCTATAATAAAGTGCTCAGGAGACTAATTTTAATGAAAGTTTCGTTATTGTTTCAAACTACCTATGTGGTTTTGCTTTTGAAACTGTAGAATACACGTTCATTCGGAGAATTATCTTTTAGTGGTAAGCCGTACGATCCTTATTGTCCGTAATAAAAAATTATGTGATAATATATATATCTTTATTGAATTGTCATTCATTAATACAGCTAAAGATTGACGCGATTTTTGGATAGATATAGGTAATGGAATGGAAGCTGCGTGCCTAAGTGTTTAGGACGTCCGCTTCAAACCAGAGTTCGGGGGTTCGATCCCGGGCACGCACCTCTAACTTTTTGGAGTTTTTGAGCAATTAAAATGTGATATGTTAATTGCTTAAAAACGGTAAAGGAAAACATCGTGAGGAAACCTGCATGCCTGAGAGTTCTCCATAATGTACTTAAAGGCATGTGAAGTCTGCCAAACCGCATGACCAAACCCTTCTCATATTGAGAGGAGTCCTGTGCTCTGTAGTGAGCCGGCAATGGGTTGACCATGATGATGATGGAAAAGTTGCATGAATTCTTATATACTGATATAACCTCCTTCTTAAATAGGCAGGACTCGTGCAGGCTTCTTCAGGATATTTTCCTTTACCGTTAAAGCAGTATTAATAACTGCTATATATAATACCTTTTGCAGTTAGACGTGCGCGCCGATGATCGATTGTAGAAATCTAGTAACTGTAATTTGGTACTGGCCAATCCGGTGCCAAAGTGGTAAAATTTTGAAAACCTATTTTTTTCATAGTACCTTCTACATGTAAAGTGGGAATGTTTTTTTCCTTCTCTATCATATAGTTTAGGATATCATTTGATAGGTCGTTCAAAAATATTGTGGTCGTTTCACCATTCGCCGTTTACCATTTCTTTAATTATGGGATTGGTTTGTGAAATATGAAGTTTTAAAGTTCTAACTGTAGTCAAGTGTCCCCCCAGCCAAATGGTTGTTTATGGATACTTGAAAAACTTCTTCGTAGTAGATTGAAGAAGCTATAATAAAATTAAAAGGAAAACTATCACGGCCAAGTGAGACTTCCAAGTTAAAGAGTTATTGCCGACCAACTTACGAAATGCATTTGAAGAAGCAAAGTTTCGTTCAAAATCCTTTGAAAATAAGTCAGAAAATGTTGTTAGTTATGTTATTAGTAAGTATTACATATTTTTAGCTGTTAACCGTAAAGCCAATCGCTTACCGTAAACTCAATATACTCGTAGTTACTCGTATTATAAAACCAAATACAAAACATTAAGTCGGCATTTGTGACGTGTATCTACGGAAACCTACAATCACATTCCAATTCGCACTTTGCCGGTTTTTATTAGCCGTTTTCTTTGTAACTTGACTTTTCAAAAGATTTCATAAAATAAACTTATCGGAATTTTAATTTGATTTGACGTAATTTGGTATTTAAGATATCGGAATAATACACAGGTAAGTTTTTACTTAAAAAAACCTGTTCATAATATATATTATATTATACTATATATTATATAAGAAACGCATAAGGAACTTAATCTTTTCACGCAATCATTTTTGCTGTTATAGCATTAGGGATACAGTAATGGTTCACAATATACCAAAATATGTCATTTTCTAATAACGTGACTAGCTGAACATCTACAACGTGTTCTTGTTATCAATAATGGGCTTGATATACAAAATCTAGCAAAAGATGCTAACAGTTACTGGTTAAAAATATTAATTTTTATTAACATAATACGTATTTCCTAAACTAAAACAAATAATATTAATGAATTATTATTTTCACTTTTAACTCTAGAAATGTACAGATTCACTATAAAAATCATAACGTATCTGCATACAGGTGTAAAAGTTACTTGAAAACTTCATCTAGAACTTTTACTACGAAAAATATTAAAAGAAAAATGTACGAAAACCATTTTCCAATAAATTGTGTTATGATAGGCAACAGCCAACTCGGAACTTTACTTAGCGGCTATTAGATAGTATGAAACGTAAAAACATACGGAATATACGCCAACAAAAGTTTGGCTTTCGTTAAAAATACAGACGGAAGTGTTTAGGTTTGTTGCCAACGAACAGTGGCAGCTACATCGAACTTCTCTGTATATATTTTTATTCTCCAATAATATGAAGAATGAATTAACAAACGAAAGAATGAAGGAACGAATACACAAACAGTTTATTTTTGACTGCTTTGACGACCTCCGTGGCGCAACGCAACCATGTCGCATTAGGTTAAAAGCCTTGGGTTCGATTCCCAGTTCGAGTCTGGTCTGGTGGGAGGCTTCAGCCATGGCTTGATACACTATCGATTTAGTGTTCCGGCACGATATCGTGTAGAAACCAATTAGTAGTGTAGGTTTACTATACCGCTACCATCTTAGACTGCATCATCACATATAATCAGTTGAGATTACCGTTAAGGACTAAGTTGTAGTGTACAAAAAAAAATGTATAAATGCTAATTGTAGTTTTTATTTCTTTTTACAGGTCGAAAGCCAGCAGTGACTTAAGTTCTGGTGAGTACAATAATTTTCAAATATAATACATATTTGAGCGAAACCGTAGGTACTTAGATTAAAAACCTTCCTACCAAGTTGTTATTAACACAAAACATCTAATTTATTTTCATGACACTTAAAATGGCGTCTCAGTATGAAACTTGATACAGCCATATAGGTCCCACTTTCTAAACTCATGTAGATTCACGCAAAGCTGAAACCTGAATTTTGGACTAACTTTGCCTACGACCAACGACCGGACCTCAAATATAATCACGCTATTTCTAAAACAGAAGCCTACATGAATAACAAATGATATATTAATTGTTTAAAAACGCACATAACCCCGAAAAGTTAAAGGTGCGTGCCCGGATTCGAACCGCCGACCTCTGATTAGGAGGCTGACACCCTAACCACTAGGCTATCACCGCATTATTAAAAAAAGTTATAGTTCATTCTAAACTTTCCTTGCTTATGGTATACTTCAAAAGGAAACAAGTACCTAGTCCCACGCTTTTCATAACTATCAAGAATAAATTCAGTTCAGTACTTTCAATAACGCAGCTCTAAAGTATAGGTGTTAAGAAGTATTAAAGTTACAACAAGTTCCAAACGGCTGAGAGACCGCTACGCCTTTTAAAACTAAGAGCGACCGACTTTAAACTTGTTGTAAACTCCAATCGCACTACGAATAATCAAGAACAAGCAATCAATGTTACCTTTTCAATTCTTTTCAAATCACTCGACCTGTCTGACGAATCATTATTTATTTATTTATTTATTTATTTATTCTTCATTTACCACATACAATTAACACATATAAGAAAAACTAGAAGAAACATCGACCGACCAGAAACAGCGATCTCTGCCAGGCAAGCTTAGGATTAGGAAAAGAGAAAGTAGAAGAAAGTTGGTGGCGTAATATATAAGCATAAACCTGCGTACTAATAACATACATACATATCAATACATACGCCAGATTACATAAATAATACAATACTTTAATAATATACTAATATATACCTAATAATATTATTATAATAAAAATAAATAAAATAAAAATAAAAGTCGTCATTTTTGCGTGAGGAAATGAAATTTAACAGCCCTTTGCAAATTGTAATAAACTATTAAAAATATTCCTAAAAGATTGCGCTTACAGAACAGTACCCATGATAGAAGTCATACTTCTTGAATAGCCTATAGTTAAATTCATAACATTTTATAACATTGGTGGCCTTCTTCTTAGACCAGGGCGCGTTTGCAACATAGCTTTAGTTATAAGTTTACGAATGTAGTTATCATCATCAAATCACTACCTAATAAGTCCTTAAAAGTGCCTTTTAAAGACTATTTAAATAAAGATTACTTGAATTGAATTAAATTGGATGATAATAATTCGATGACTGATAATAATGATTTGTTTTATTTTATAATAAATGACCTACTTATATCTAGGAGATGTCTATCAATAAGTTCAAAGTTTTTATAAAGCGAAAGCTTATAGAAAAGTCCTATTACGAAATTAAGGATTATATAAACGACAATTAAGCAGTGGTGTGGATTTAGAGCAATATAACTCGATAGGTAAAAGAAATAAATAAATAGGTAATTATAATTTATTATTGATTATGTAAGATGGTAATAAAAAACCGTCTATGTTTGTTGTGGGCTTGGAGTATAGGAACTCTATTGGAGCTTTAGAACGACTCATATATGTCTGTAAAAAAATTTAACCTATTTTGATTTCATTTGATTTGAATAGGCATGCACGATTTGCGATAGATATAAATGTGTATTTAAAATTATTTATATTATGAAGCTATTTTCCATTTTCTACATGCGCAAAAACGTGTTCTTTTAATTTGCCAACTAATTATTGTCTTAAGAAGCGATTGAGTCTTCACCTAAGATCACATAAAAAACTTTGTTCATTCGGATATAAATTTCTTCGTTAACCTTTTGGGTAACTTATTTCTTAACTATTATAAGCCACGGCAGTGCGAATAGGCCTGAAAAGTGGAACAAAACTTTCAGAAAGTTCGCTAACTGCGTATAAACTTGTGACACCGCTCGTATCATTACGATGCTTCTGAGCTTTCAAAATGAGTTTGTGACTTTTAAAAAGTTGCCTAATAAAGGTGAGTGAAAAAGTATATTTTCTTACCTATGTAATAACGAGTACAAGATGTACAATATTTCTACAATAATAAAAAAAAAGCTTTTATGTACCTCTATTTAATTCTACGAGAAAAATCCACTAAACGAGTATTTTAATTACTATACAATAAATGGTGTTCATAATTATATAATACAATTTCTTAATTTTTGATTGCCTTATGAAGTCTGTACATCATTTACATTTTTATACTTTTATATGTACATACATATCTCCAGAGACATATACTTTTCCGTTATTCATACCATATTCCTTCATTCCATATGTACTCGTATTTTCAACTCAATACTCAAAGTTAATCGTCAGAAACTTAGTGCTTGAACCCTTACACTCATAGAATCTCGGAGCTCTGTGCCAAAATAACCAAATTATAAATAATCTTATAGATGGCGACAGTGGAAAATTACATCGCCGTATAGTAAGTAGCACGTCCTGAGAAACGTAAATGTTTTTATACATGTCCAATGCGATAGTAGTGCGTGAACAATTTTATTATATATTATATATGTTTACTGACTTGCTGAACCATCAATGTACATTTCAAACTATTGGATGGTTCAGGCTTAAATTTAACGTACAGATAGATATTATAACGTAACGGATAGACAATATTTTTCAAAATTCAACCAAACCCCTAGGGTTTGGATTTGTAATTTGCATGAAACCCTGTCGGTTTCAATTATGAACCAATGTGAGTAAAGCCGCAAAAAATATAATATATTTAAACATAGAAACATATATATTATATTGCAGAAGACATACACAGCCTCTGTTTCTGCTATCCTAGTACTTTAAAGATGCCTTTGCGTAGCACAGGACCATTTGATGTTATTAAATTCTGGTAAGTTAGTACCAGATTGGAATACTAGTGGGTATAAAAGCTGTGATAGCCTAGTGGTTAGGAACTGCCGCCTCCTAATCAGAGGTTGTAGGTTCGAACCCGGGCACGCTCCTATAACTTTTCGGAGTAATGTGCGATTTAAAGCAATTAAAATATCACTTGCTTCAACGGTGAAGGAAGACATCGTGAGGAAACCTGCATGCCTGAGAGTTCTCCATGATGTTCTCAAAGGCGTGTGAAGTCCGCACATGGCCAGCGTGGATTATGGCCAAACCCTTCTCATATTGAGAGGAGACCCACGTTATGTAGTGAGCCGAAAATGGATTGATCATGATGCTGATGATATCTTAAACCTCTTCTATCCGAGAAGTGGTCTGTGCTCAGTTATGAAACTGATAATAAAAGGCTGAGGATTTATTACCCTTTTCGTTTATAAAGTCTATAAATGTCCCTTTTACGACTTATTTCGACCAACTCTATTCAGGAGCTTGTTGTTTCACGCAACCTTTGTTATGCCACGTCGCTCTTCAAAATAGAGTAATATTTGCCTTCCACGCTCCGGTTCCCTCAATCAGTCTGGTAAGACAATACAAAGTGTCGTATTTCCCAGAGGAAATTCCTTTATAGAATAAAGTAAATTGATTTCAAAGAGTTGGTTATTACAGACCATTTCACCTAAAACGAATGCTTCTAGTTTGCTAGTCGATTTCGCTGTCTAAGCAATTCAAGACGGTAACTGTTAGGGTAGTCGAATATGGAGACTTTAATTTAACATTTATATTTCTCCCGTCCCTTAAAGAATACTATAATTATGTCGTTATCTTAAACCTGATATAATAATTGATTTCGAGTTGGAGTTAGTTACTTAAGACTGCTAACTCGCAGCGTAGCAGACTCTCTTCTATTGAAGAAGATGTGTTTACCAAGTATTAGACATAATTGTCAAACGAGAACTAACTTAAAATTAAACGGCCTGCCTAGCACAGTATTGTACGCTGTTTTATTAGTTGTATGTCTTTTTTTTTATACACTTATACACTACAATTTAGCCCTTGACGGCTATCTTACCTGGTGGTAGGTGTTGATGCTGTCTAGAATGGTAGCGGGCGCCTGTTAGGAGTATGCTAAATCCACACTCTTAATTAGTTTATACGCGACCTCGTGTCGGAACGCTAAATCGCTTGGCGACACACCTGTATCGGTAGGGTGTTAACTAGCGACGGCCGAAGCCACCCACCAGACCAGATTCGAGCCGGGAATCGAACCCGGGACCTCCAACTTTATAATGCGTCATAACTCCTTAACTTTATCATATATATAGAACTATTAAATCCACATTCCTATGATCGATTACGACTAAAAGATTAACCGACCCGCTCTATTACTGAAGCACCTCTTACCATCAGGTGTTCACAGTTTTAATTTAATTGCAGGTAAATGCAGAATGTTTTTATTTATTTGGCTGATGTTTTTCATCATCGACATTTTTTAAGATAGTTTGAGCCTTTTAAACTACTATAGTACGTAGTTTGCGAAACCACGCTCGTCAGCTCCTATCTTAATATTGGTCTTCAACACTTTTGTTCTTCCGATCGATCGGGTAACGCAGTACCTACAAAGTGCCTTATTTCCCAGAGGAAATTCTTCCCGGACTGAAGTAAATTGATTTCAAAAAGTTGTATTACCTTCGCTCCCCTTATATTGTCTTGGATCATTTACCTCCTTATTTAGATTATGGGAAAATTCCATGCTACCATACACGTCTTATAAAGATTAAAGGGAATAAATAAATAATTTAATCATTATTATGATTTTCACGTAGTAAAAAAACGTGACGGTTTCGTATTGTCATTGTAAAAGAATCGTAGGGGCCACTTTTTAACATAAAACGTATCTAACATTATGCCAAATAAATAACCCCTCCGTGCCCTTGACAGTAGATTCCAGGGCAAGTTCACAGGCTTACGCGTTAGACCATAAGATGCTGATTATTACGTCAATTCGTCATCATATCGGCTGGAAAGCACTATACTATTGCATATTTATATTATTATTATCAGCCCGTACTGTCCCAATGTTGGGCAAAGACCTCCCTTTCTTCCTTCCATTTGTCTCTATCTAGGGATATTTGGGGCCAATCCGACATATAGGCATCGAGTTCGTCACGCCAACGACGCCTCGGTCTGCCTCGACGTCTTTTTGTTTTTTGTGGCACCCAATGTGTAGCGGCCTTTGCCCAAACTTCTCTTAGGGCCGCCATTCAAGGTATTTATATTAAGTTTCACAAAGTTTTTTAGTTCAGTTTAACAGAATCTCGCACTAAATTTCGGATAGCTACTAGTTTCTAATAAACTTTACTTTGCAGTGTCGCCTTAAATTTAAATATCAAAAAAAGCTTGCCGAAATAAAAACGTAATGGTAAGCAATTCGGCTTCGTGCGCTGCGGCAACTAATGCCTAAGTGCGGTTCTAACAAAATTTAACTTCTTAGCCGACTAAAACTCAAATCAAAGAGCTTAGAGCGCAGCTTTCAGCAATCGGTCTAACTTTCCCATCCAAGTTTAGTAGAAAAAAAAGTTAGGTAAACAGCCTTTTCAGCAAAGTGCTTCCAGATTTTGTCAAATAAAAAAACTTTAATGTCCTTTCATTTCGCGTAGAAGTAGTAGTAAGTAGGCTTCGTAGCTCGACGTAGACTTATTTTAAGAATTTAAAAATCTTAGAAAAATCTATGTTTAGTTTACTTAAAAGTTATAAAATAAAGTAAACATGTCTTGACAATATTTTCTAATTTAATGAAACTGATTGATAAATCTTAAATTTATCAATCAGTTTTAGTAACAGTAAGCGAATCACATCTAGAAAATATGCAATAATTGACGTTTAAATTCTTAAGAAGCTTACAATTGTTTCAAATGAAATAAAGTCATATGATTATATGTGTTGAGTCCTTAAATTGTTAAAATTTTCTCTCAAACATGTGTTTACCAGTTCGGAGCTAAAATACAAATAGAGCTATGGTGACGCCACCGTTCTATGAAGCTCCTCAACTGTACCAATTAATGGCTAAATAGCTTAAAAAGTCTTGTTTTCTAGAACACTCGAGTCGTCCCTTCGGAATCCATGTGGGTGCTCGCGCTTTAATATTATAACAGCTACTATTTTTTTGTTTTAATCCACTACAAGTTAGCCTTTGACGGCTATCTCTCCTGGTGTATGTGATGATGCAATCTAAGATGCTAACGGGCTAACCTGTTAGGGGTATGGTCAACCCATCCTTCTAATTGGTTTCTACATAACATTGTGCCGGGACGCTAAACCGCTTTGTGACACGTCTTTGTCGATCGAGTGGTAACTAGCCACGAAAACCTCTCACCAGACCAGACTCGAGCTGGGAATCGAACCCAGGACCTCCTATTTTAAAATGTGACAGCGCTCGCGCTGCACCAAGGAGGTAGTCAAATTACCACGTAGAAACGTTTCTCTTATCACCATCCGCACCCTAATAGTGATTATAACTGGGATACATAGACCCTGCATCAAAGCGGGAGAGTGGGATCTGAACGAATGTCATATATAACACATAATTCTTTTAATCCATACTTATAATAAAGTTGAGTTGGTATTTGCTTGACTCTTATTCCTGGAATAAAGCAATAGGTAACTCATTCAAAGAAAATTGTATTTTATTTTATAATAAATTTCCTATTGATATCTTGGAGATGTCTATCAATAGGTACAAAGTTTTTATAAAACGAAAGCTTATAAAAAACCACATTACGATTTTAAATCGAATCGCACTGTAACGTTTATCCGTCGCGTTTAGTGATACAATCCTGTGTTTCTACCCAGGATTTATGCAATGGTTCATATAGGTGATAAATACACATATAGACGAACGTTCTTTTCTTGTTATATTAATATGAATGGTATTTAAATATAGAGAGTTTTGGCTACTACGAAATTATTTGTTATAGAAAGATAACATTTGTTTGCGCTCCACAGTCAACTTATTCTCCTGATTGTACCGAGTCAACACTTAATCCCTGGGTGTGTATTACGCGAACCCGGACATTTCACGCTGACTGTACATTAGAACAAGTTTGTTAATTTAGCCCAACGTTCGTCGGATAATTAAAGAGCTTCTGTCGGCTTGTGTAATGTAGCTGTAGTATAGAATTGTAATTTACACACAACTAACTAGTTGTTGTGTGTAAATTACAATTCTGATGCCTACAACTTTACTCGCCATTATTTTAGAAATAAATTCTCATCCGAAGCTCTTACCGAATCACAAACCATCGTTAACCATAGCCGAACAAACTATCCTAGTTTTTATATTAACTCGCATTTTAAAACCCTCATAGCTATTACAGTCAGTTATCAGCAACGCGATTCTCTCACTCCAATGGATAAAAATATATCTACTAAACAAGATCATGATACTCGAGGCTATTTTAAGTAATAAAAGAGCCAAGATTTTAATGATCTTTTGCGTATGTGTTTCGTCACAGTTCAAAAAAAAACTTGAAAGGTCTTAACTTTTGGTACGTTCTGAAAAAATGGCTGGGTATTGGTTATTCAACTGTATGAAAGTTTAAATAATATTATTATATATTAATATTATTATATATATATTAAATAATCCTTTTAACTTTAAATACTTTTATTGAAACATTTTTTTTGTTTCGGGGCTATATTCGGTGGGCAAATCTACATATAATTTTCTTTTTATCCAAACTTCATTAAAATCGATGCATTAGCAAAAATATATCAAATAAACAAACAGTCACATTTGCCCATAAATTGTTTATTTAACATTAAGCAACGATCTCGAATATCATTATTCGTTGGTATTGACTATGAATTTGAATAAATAAAGTCGTAATTACATAAAATTGTTATATATAGGAAGGAAATATATAGGAAGACAACGAAAGCTTGGTGTTTTCGCTCCGTAAATAAATAACTTATTCTGCTGATTGTACTTAGTCCTTAATCCCTGATTGTGTATCTTAGGTCGGATGTACTGACATAAGAAGACGTTTGTTAATTTAGTCCAATGTTCGTTCATTTGAAGAGAGATATTAGCTTGATTGATGTATGAAATGATGATGATGATAGTATAAATATAATATTATGGTTATATTAAGTAATATTAAAAAAATTATATAATATAAAATATCACGTTAAATGGCAAATAGCTAAAAAATTAAAAAAAAGAATCAAGATAAAACTACTTCAGCCTTGAATTTAAAAACTTTCGTTGGCGAATAATCGCCTGATGGTAAGTGATGAAGCATCGAGGAACCCAGGACCGCCATCGAATTCTCGATTTACTGCTTGAAATCGCAAAAATTAAAAAAAAATAAAGAAGTCATCACAAGCCTTTTCACATTAGAAAATAGACACCATATCCTCGTAGACAGATAAAAATATCAAGTAGATTTAATAATAGCTTTAAAGAAAATCTTTAAAGTGACTTACTTAACGGTTACTATAATATTTTAGTACAAAATTAAGATTATATTTATAACATTTGTTTATTGAAAAAAGTTGTTATTGAATTTAGTTTTCTAGTTAACACGCAATTCCTAGAAGTCTATTGCATATAACAAATATTGAACTAACCCCTACGGTTTTTTTTACGGTACCGATTTTTTTTATGCACTACAAGTTGCCCTTGACGGTTATCTCACCTGGGGGTAAATGATGACGCAGTCTAGGATGCTAGCGGGCTAACCTGTTAGGGGTATGGTAAAACCACACTTCTAATTGGTTTCTACGCGACATCGTGCCGGAACGCTAAATCGCTTTGCGACGCGTCTTTGTCGGTGGTAACTAGCCACGGCGTAAGCCTCCCACCTGACCAGACTCGAGCCGGGAATCGAACCCAGGACCTCAAACTCATATTATAAATACGATAGCGCACGCAATGCGGCACGGAGGTCGAATGGTCGATAGATATATGCGTACCTGTGTTAACATGTACCGTTAGTACAAAATTTAAATTTCACAATTTAAGAACTCATTGAGAGTGAAATAATCTCCCCACTTTTCCACATAGCGCGGTCATTTCTTTTGCGAACCGTTCGTCCATTCCTTCGGGCTACGGTTAGTAATAGGGTCCATTACTGTAACGAATCGATAGTTGTAGAGCCTCATTTTGAAAACTAAAGCTCTGTTTGGAGAAAAAAATATTCAAATGAGAGCAAAGGACTTTTTAATTTGAACTAGTTGTTATTCATCACGTTAATCTAGGTCACTTGAAATTTCGGCGAAAATATTTTGTATTAATACAAAATACGGGATAAAATATATTCTAAGTCCTAGGATGCAAGGTATTCATTTGAACGGTGTATTTAATTGACAATAGTTATTATTAACATATGATAGTAAATGGGAATAATAAATAAATCTTTACAACCCACAACTCGGAGCAGTAAGGACAATAGAGTGTTTAAAAGCTCCTTATTAATTTTAATAACGAAGACAAAGAAAAATTGAATGCATAGGTACTTTAGTTCATAACATTATTTTTCTTAGAAATATATGCACAGATACACTAGCACACACACACACAAGCTCTATTCAGCTTGCAATTCTAACCTAACCTCAAAAACTAAGAATTAGGAAATTTAACATATTATTGTATGGCTTCATATAGCAATTTATATTATATTAAGGGGCACTGCATACTGAGATAATGTTTTAATCTAGGTTTGGGAAAGCATTGAGCCCTAAGATACGGGTATTCATCGATTAGGGCACAGGAATCCAAAGACTTATGTTTTCGGTGTATCATTAACTTAAAATTTCTTTTTCCATTTCTATTTCCATGTCCCATATTCTTTATACCATACACGAGGCCAATGTAGAAATTAAGCTGGTAATAATAACGAACTCATATGACTACATCAACGACAAACACAAACGACACCCTATCGTCATCTCGCTCGATCTCAGGTGTGCTAGAAGTTAAGACAGAGAAACACTGAAATGGCAGCGTGAATAAGTGGATAAGCTAGCTCCTGAGACGTGCTACCAAGATTATTAATCCGGTGTTAAATATGGAGTATGTTAATTAGGATAACTTATACTATAAAAAAGTTCTACCTTCACGAATGTCTCATGCATCCCTTCAAAGTATAAAAGTTACCCACTCGTGACATAACGACTTCTACTTTATACATTTGTAGAGCGGCAGCAAGCGAAGAAAATATTTAAAGTAATAGACGCTTGAAGAATTCCACAATAAAAAAAA
The DNA here is from genome assembly GCA_928268935.1 of Lasiommata megera. Lineage (NCBI taxonomy): Eukaryota > Metazoa > Arthropoda > Insecta > Lepidoptera > Nymphalidae > Lasiommata > Lasiommata megera. The sequence goes on along the minus strand of OV743314.1, from coordinate 11,635,066 downwards.
TGTATGTTACTAAAGTTACTTATATATGTTAATTTATGATTATAAGATGTTATGACGACAGTTATATTACATATTTTCGTCAGGTGGAAGGCTTTCGCCGTGGCTAGTTACCACGATTTAGCGTTCCGGCACGATGTCGCATAGAAACCAATTAGGAGCGTGGGTTTATCATAGATACTCCTAACAGGTTTCCCCGCTTCCATCCTAGAACAGCAATCGAAGAGGTTTGTTCTCGGTGTTAGTCTGTAACTTAAAGACTTAATATATGCACAATTTAATTCCCATCCCTGACCTGACCTCCCGTCCAATAGGCACAGGGTTTTCGAGGGAGTTTTTAGGGTTTTCCAAGACCCGTCACGCTGCTCTATAGCGGGTTGACTGGCTTTAACATTGAAGTAATTTTTGTGACATAACCCTACCTCTGCTTTCCAAGGCAAGCAACACATTTCTTAACTCTGGGTCGATCCGAGAATATTAAGCCAAATAATAAATCCAATACTTAGCAATTCTAAGCCCGGCCCATAAATTGAATCAAGTACCTCGTTATCATGAAACCTAAATATTAAAACAACTAAAGTGGATTTAAGATTTAATAACACATTAATAAAATTAGTTCTAATCGATCAATTTAGTGCTTAATTACCATATTACTTGATGGTAATTAACGATTCCAATCAAAACTTGCTATATTGGAAGGGATTTGACAGTTTAATTAATCCCATAGGCCGTATAAGTACTTAAGTATATAACAGAACGTTGAGTAGCTGAATATAAGTGCTTTTTTTCCTTTCATATCTTCTGGGAATGAAAAAAATTGTGCCCGACTCGTAAGGGCTAAAAGAACTTCAATAACCAGCAATGCTACAATTTTCTAAGAAATCGACACCGTTCAAATACTATCGAAATATCACGGTCATCAGATGTCTGTAAAATACGACCATCTTTATTTTTCTTTTTACTTTCTTTTTATTGAAAAATAAAATCCAGCCAACTACAAATCAGACTCGCGGAATAAGATATAAATTTTATTTGGATGAAAATGTACTAAAAATAGTTATTCGATAAAGTTATTGTAAAGCTTCGTCAGTGTTGTAATAATCAAATGGCGACTAAAGTCTAGTATCACGTGGCACTTATTCCGTACTAGGTAGCAGAATTTCTATTATTTTATCCCCGCCATATACTTTATAAAAAATCTTCCTCTGTTTCCTTCAGACCAAGATATACTCACCTTCCTGCTTAAATCGGTCTCAGATGAAAATCAGCGACGTGTTTTTAAATATGGCACTGCATAATTTATGTTGAACCCTTGTTAGTTAGTGTTACAGACAAGACGTTTCTGATTAGAATAAGATGTACCTACTGTTTGTAACACTATATGAGAATAAATACATGTTCTTTCTTTCTAACTTAAATATTTTATCGATATGTACAATCCTTAAAAACTTTACGACTGTCTGAGAAAATATCTTCAATGTGGATTATAACATTTCTATGACAGAAAACTTTTTTGACATATTAAGCTTAAATAGCTATAATATGCAAAGTTAATCTTAATTTTTATGGCAAAATTATGTTTACAATTTTGTTTTTTTGGTTCTGCTTTCGCAAATTTTACCATCGAAGCTTCAAACACGCTTGATGCCAATTTCTATAGCAATAATATTTTTTTTATTTCAGCCCTAATATGTAATAATATTAAAAATAAAAATAAAAATAGTAAACTAATCATAAAATATAATAAAAAAAACAAAATGTAAGTATCAAAAAACCACTCTCCTATGTTAGTAAGAACCCCTGTGTCAACCATTCTAGGACCCCCAGAGAGGGCCATATGCTCACTAGCTTGCATACACGCAACACGTTATAAATTTGATTTGAAGAGAAAAAAAATATTCAATTTCTGCACTCAATACTTTTTGTAAACTTTAGTAGAATCGATGGGGCCGTATAGAAATGGTTCATTTTTAGAACTCATCGGGAGCAATAAATAATTTTTCCGCTTTTCTATTGCGGGAATTAATTTCACGAACCGATCCCTGTTCGTTCAGTCAGTAATGGCAGCTATTATTACTACAGCGAATTGATAGTCGAAGAACCGTAGTCTATTCGGAGATATTCTCACATTCAATGGAGTTTTATATAACAAAGCTCTCGAGAGTATAGAATTACTACTTACCAACAAATATAATAAATGCAATAGTTACTGTGTGAAAGAAGGGCAAACCTAAAACTTACTTTTCATTAAAAACATTAGTATTTCCAGTGAAAACTTAAGATTAAGTTAAAAATCATTCCAAAATAAAACTTTAGCTCAAAGGGGAATAAATGTATTTTTGAACTATCTTTAGGTACCCCGCATTTGTTCACTTTTTAAAAGTAGCCGATTTCACTCGGAAGTAACGATTTTCTCAGTAATGTCGAGGCATCAATTCTAAACTAGAACTAGATGTTTAAAACAGTCATCTCTTGTTGCTGTAACAAAAATATTCTAGGAGAACGAAAAAAAATATAGATATAGATAGTTCAAACCCTACAAACCCAAACAAAGCACGGAAATGAGAACTTCCGTGTCCAAATCCAAAAGAAATACCTACTACACTGCTACTATCCAAACAAAGCCCATAATGTATTCAGGGTTCATCTAAGTATTTGAGGTTCTTCATTACACCTTAATTTATCAATACCTGAACAAATAGGGTTTATCGAATATCTATAAGAATTTATTCCGGGTAACACTGCCTATAAATTTGTAAAAAAAAAACAATATGGCGACAGCATGATGTAATTTTCAAACGTAAATAATCTTACATTTTGTGGTAATCGTATTTTTATTTCACCCATATCATGTGAATGGACCATTTCCATTTCTCATTGTTTATGTCTTTTATCGTTCCAAATAGCAGCTTATTTCTAATTATTATTGTACCTATTCGTATATTGTTTAAGATATTAAACATAACACACAACACATATTCAAATCATTAAAACAGAAATGTTATAAGCTTTTTACAAACATAAAAATGGAATAAAACGGACGAGGGGATTATTGTTTTGTGTTATATAGCCGTGATTATTAATAATTAATGCTATTAAGAGAAACTTTGTGAAAATATTGCGAACTTGGATTCGTTTAAAATCAGTTTAAACTTTTAATGAAATGACAATATTCTGGTCTAGTGACCAGAATATTAAGTAGTAGTGTACTAGTGTAGTGTAGTGTACTAGTAGAAGTACTAGTGTACTTTGTTTAATTTTTTTTTATGCGCAATTATATAACTTATCAAATATTATTTTGATACAAAGAAATGATTGCTATCGAATTCCGTGTCTCGGAGAGCGCGTTAAAACTCATGTCCAGCATGGCGCATAAAATACTGACAGTATTTTAGAGATGGATCTTTCCAGTATCAGCTAAGTGAATTGAATTCGATGGATCACTATGATGCAGGTGCAAGAGGTGAAAAGATCACTTATAGTCTGTTAAAATTGTATTTCTGATGTAATAACAATACTAACATAGTAATTAAGGATAAAATGTTACTAACATAATACTATGGACGCTTTCCATGTCAGATTTAAATGAGAAATAAATAAATAAATAGTCAACCAGCTGATGGAAAGATAGAAGAGAAATAATTTATCTAGGTTTGTCAAGTTTTACTGAAACCTGTTAAATGGTATAGACTTGAAAAGCCAACAGGCAAACAGAATAACTTTAAAATTTATAAAGTGAAGAAACTACACAAGGTTGTCTGTTTATCGATTTTAATTGTGAATGTACCCAAAACTATTTGTTTTTCTTTCTCCCTCCCCTTACTTGAATCGCACTGTGTGGCATGTTTGAAGTGCTTTGCTGCTATTTTTTTTATACACGTTAGCCCTTGAAGGCAATCTCAAAAGTGATGTTGGAGATGGTAGCGGGCTAACCTGTTATGGGTATGGTAAACTCATACTCCTAATTCATGTTTACGCGACATCGTGCTGCTAAATTGTTTGACACGTCCTTGTAGGTAGGGTGGTAACTAGCCACGGCCGATGTCGTCAAAGTCAAGCAGGCTCTAAGTACTCATATATGCTCAGTAGATATTCGGAAAGTAGCATCTCAACCGGTTCCTTTAAATTATAAGTGAATACGCATTTGCAACCTCTATTGGATGGCTTCATACTCTTATCCCCTTTATCGTGGTAAACAAGAGGTCTGCGCCGAGAAGCGTGATATTAATATATCTAAGTAGAAACTTTCAAATAAAGGGGGTTTGTTAGTAATAAACTAAACTCCAAAATCTCGCCCTGGCAATAAGATTCCAAGTCACTGAAAGAGCACTCGAAAAAGTTTTGGTCAATGCATGTCAACGTGATCTTATCTTTAGACTAGTCGTTAGATATAAGCAGCTTAAAACTAATGCAATTTATTAGTGATATAACGAATATAAATTTTTGAGCAATGAAAATGTGAGTTTTAAATTAAATATTTGGCACCAGCCCAATATAATCAATGGCACTGCTTCCATAGCTGAAGATTTAATTTTTTTATTTTACTGATTTTTTGTAATATTTTCTTTTCATATATATTAATCTTAGTCCAAATCTAAGCAGATTGAATGATAAGTCAGGATATGTTGAATGAAAATTTTTGTCAAACATTTTTGTTCTCTAAGACGTATAGATAAAATATTATATTATTATTTTTCATACAGATATATAGATATATGTTACATAAGAATGTTGTTTAAAGTTAAAGAGAAAAAGATTTATGTGAAGATTGGTAAAACTTTTAAGAGAAGAAGAATTATATTTTATTTTTCATTTAATAAAATTGGTAAGTTAACTTAGATAATGGATTTATAATAAAAATCATATTTCTAAACGCAGCCAAGCCGTACTTATTATATTTGAAAAGCTTTAGCAAGTATGTTAAATCTCTTAAAATTAGAGCTATTCACCACGTTAAAGGTCACTTTTGACCCTTCATAATCAATTTATCATGCAATGTTTTGGGGTTAGCTAGAGTGACGTAATGATCCACGCAGAAGTTCTTTAATTACTTAAGCATAGGGTTGTTTTAGGGTAAGGTCTGTTGATAAGCGATTATTAGAGCTAATATTTCGAAAGTCCAAAAATTATACAATTAATTTGTGTATCCGTATATACGAGTAAGTGTACCGTGGACAGTTTTTTTTTCTCAGTTGTATTTCATACCTCAAAGACTCTGACTATACAGATATATGTATTTTGTTATTTTGATGTGTGGCCAGGTACAAGTAGGATAATAAGGAGTTTATTTTACAATAATAATTGTTTATTATTATTTAAAACTTTTTATTGCACAAAATACTTATATTGTATGTTTGTTTTTTACCTATTTTCATCATCATATGTAACTTTACACAGAGTTGTGCACCAGATTGCATCCGGGTGACAGATACTAAAACTTTTTATCTCGGAAAAACACCTGAGGTCCGCTCCAGTGGGATTATAAAACTTTGATAGTACGTCTTAGCAGTGAAATCAATCTTCACAATTTGAGATATATTATAAAAGATTTTAGATATATTAGTCAAGAAACAGTCTTTGAATACAATGTATACTAGGAAAAAAGAAACGGCTCATGCGGAATTCGGAAGAAAATGAAAAAAATTAGGACAATGTCGTGGGCACAATTTAATAAAATATAGTTTTAATATAGCATTGAAAAATGTTTATCGCTTCGTAAAGCTTTGGAATAACTTTGTAACACCAGCATTTGTCAAGCCGGATTTATTTATGTAGAAACTAAGCCGGTATTAAACTTTGGCAATTATTAAGTCAGCAGCGGTGTTTAAAGTTTGATAAACCAGTAGGTATTAATAGTTTAGATATATTATTATAGCTATGTCTGTACTTTGGGACGATTTTGGGAGCTGTTATTGTTTCCTAAATATATAGCTATTATAAGCGGTGATAGCCTAGTGGTCAGGGCGTCAGCCTCCTAATCAGAGGTCGGCGGTTCGAATCCGGGCACGCACCTCTAACTTTTCGGAGTTATGTGCGGTTTAAAAAAAAATTAAAATATCATTTGCTTCAACGGTGAAGGAAAGCGTGGTGGACTATGGCCAAACCCTTCTCATATTGAGAGGAGATTTTATTTTTCTATTCAGGCTGCCGCCGTCCTGAATAAGAGTATAAAGGTGGCTTTTACAATAATTATCTGCAGCCTAGTGGGTCTATGTTCTTTAAAGAACGGAGAAAAAACAACTCCGGGCTGAGAGACTTGGAATTTATTGATAGGGAAATTCAATCAGCCACCAAAGAAACCAATTTTCGGCCCGTCTCGGAAATCTACCTCACTTTGACTAGGACAGCTTGCGATAGTGGTACGTATTCCAATACACATTTACACCTAGGCTTATGCCAGGCCATCCAATAGCAATTAGAATTAGGTTAGGTTGGTAGGTCGATCGGCCGGTAGAATCTGCTTGTAGATGAGTAATATGAGATAGTAGTAAGGTACCTAACATAATTCAATATTTGATAGATTTTAAACAAATTCCAATAAAAATCTAAATAGAATCCCCAAAAAACAGAAACGAGCAACGTGTTTTACACACATGCTTTGAATGCACCCATAGTTTGTGTCTAAAGTTTCATAATTTGCTGGTCTAGATTTTTTAGTCTGGTGAGAAGGTTCGGCTGTACCTGACTACCATCGTACCGGTGAAGATGTATCGCCTAGCGATTTAGCATTTCGTTACGATGACTCGTATATATCATATGGGGCATATATATATATGATATGAGGGGGTATGAGTGACTACTACGATTTTAGCCTACACCATCACTAACCAGGTGAGATCGCAGTCAAGGGCTCACCAGAAGGGGAATAAAAACAATTTAACACCATGTCTTGACCATATTTTTATATGAGTATTTCGGCTACCCTCCATTTTTCTCTATAACCTATAAGACAGATCTGCAGACCTCAAACGTATTAACGCATTTGAAATGTGGAACTGTATACATACGTATCTATACATTTTGGACTAAGCCATCTAAGCTTTATTTCGCCTCTAAACTCAACTTATTATTGGATACTACTGTGACATCGCCAAAATTGCGTGATCAACAAAACAACAAAAAAGACAACTGCGTTAAACTGATTAGATTCATAGTTCATTCCACTGTCTGCGATATTCTTCAAGCAGCTGGAGATCGAATAACATAACGTCCTATCGAGATGCGGTGAGTTATGGATGGAAAATATGTCACGACCCTCAGACATGGTATACGATGGCTCCTCCATTATGCTTATTCCTCATGTCTTCTGTTTTCCTTATTAATTTCGTAAGCATGTACAATTGCAGAGTACCTATTGAGAAATAATTTTAGAGACGCGTGAAACTGTATTTCGATATTCTCGTCCAACGTCCTGCTATCAAGAATTCAGTTTTAAATTCCCGTTGCGCTTTATACTTACTTTCTTTGTTCTACGTATATTGTATATTCCCCATATACAATAGACACTAAATACTGTTCTGGAGAACACGGCAGTTTTCATTAATACGTAGCTAACACAATGCACGCTTCACTAATGATCACGATAGCTGCCATTGTTCAGCCCTAATGAGAGTATGTGATTTTTCCTCACCTGTCTGGGTCAATGGACTTATTATGAATTATACCAGTATTTATCGAAACTCATTATTTTAAATTTCCTGCGAAGCAATATAAGTGCGGTGATAGCCTAGTGGTTAGGGCGTCAGCCTCCTAATGAAAGACCGGCGGTTCGAATCCGGGCACCTCTAACTTTTCGGAGTTATATGCGTTTAAAAAAAAAATAAATATCACTTGCTTCAACGGTGAAGGAAAACATCGTGAGGAAACCTGCACGCCTGAGAGTTCTCCATAATGTTCTCAAAGGCGTGTGAAGTCTGCCAATCCGCACATGGCCAGCGTGGTGGACTATGGCCAAACCCTTCTCATATTAAGAGGAGACTCGTGCTCTGTAGTGAGCCGGTAATGGGTTAATCATGATGATGATGATGATGAATATAAGTCGCCGTCTTCCTTTCAAGATTTATTGATTCTCAGCATAATGTTAATAAAGCATATAATTTTGCTAGGCGACTCATCAGTGACAAGGTAATAGTTACTACGGGACTTTAAAGTTTAAGACTACGTTGCTAGATACCTACCGATATATTTCATTTGAGATGTTAAGCATGTATATGTTAAGCAAATTTTCCGTTTATTTCTAGTCTGATCTTTGTACTATGAACCGCGAGAAATCTAAAGGGTCTGCACTCTTACGTATTACCCTTTGACACGTACGATCCCTTTCAATTATACGTTTTTGATACGCGCTGAAAAGATCTGGAACGCCCATCTGGCTTTCGTAATATGTGTTTTTAAAAATCAAGAGTTCCTTCAAATCAACAGTCCATATACGAGCGCGCTCTACCCTTGATTGAACTATCCCGTATCATCAGGTAAATTCGCATTCATAGGCCATAACGAAAAATACTACTGAGTCTAAGAACTATATTCCTCTTTTTCATTACAAAGGCCATCTCTATCCAGATTTGGGACATAACTTAACCCTTCCATATACGACCGCAGACTAACTGGCTTTACATTAAAAGCTACTCAATTATGCCCAGTTTATAGCACTTGGGGGACGCCCATTTAGTTGTTCACCCTTAAGTATGCAAAGTGATGCTTTGTAAATAAAATATCACTCATGAGGATGGCATGGTCGTAGTTTATGTCACATATCCATTAGGTTTCTAATAACCAGTGCGAGAAATGAAGTCGTCAATAGAGCAGAAGTTTCCACTGATGACTTTTATTATAAAGGTGCAAGATTATATGCGTCCTTCTTTCACTCAGTAACATTCATAACTGTAATATGAGACGGGATTACGAATAAAATTTACGAAGGAGAAGTCACTGACAGTTGTAATAAAGAATACAAGAGACTTCATATTTATAGACGCTCGCTAAAATCCAGCTAAGTGCGAGATGGACTCGCGCGCAAAATTTCTACATGCATGCATTATTAATAAACACTCCTTAATGGTTTTGTCATTATTAATATTTTCCATCGTACTATTATTTAGTAGCTTGCCTCGATTTCGCTCACTTCATTTTGGTATAACCACCTACTAAAACATATATTAAGAGTAATTTTTGGTGTATCTATGATCAGTGAGATTGGAATTAAGATATTATAAAACTATCCCATTCCTATGATAACTCCCAAGATATTGACTGAAATCAAATGATGTCAAGAGAAATTTTGTTCAAGTGTGTTTTTTGTTTGGACTCGAAACTCTTTGGACTTTGTTGAAGGAATCTTAGTAATATGAACACTTTGGCACCCTTCGGGTAGGGAGCCGTAAAAAAGTGTAAACACTTCCAATACGTGTATTTTAATTAAATCTTTCAACAGATAGCCCTGTGAAAACGACACAAAGGACAGCAGATCGAATGCACAGCTGGTATTTCCCGATTTCAATTTCCTGTCTATTTCCGCCCCCATGTGTTCTCCGTACGCGTCAATGTGATCGTTGGCTATATTTATGTGTATTAAGCGGATATTTAGTGGTTGACGTCCAGTAACACAAATACCTCTACCTCATGTCGTAGAAACAACTTCTCCTTAACTTCTGTATGCCTGGTACTCTTTTCCTACTTTCGTAGATACTCCTTTACATTTAGATTTAGGTACAACATTATTGTTGAATTCAGTAGGTACATCATCATCATCGTGATCAGCCGATTGCCGGCTCACTACAGACCACGGGTCTCCTCTCTATATGAGAATAGTTTTTGGCCATAGTCGACCACGCTTGCCATGTGCGGATTGGCAGACTTCACACGCCTTTGAGAACATTATGAAGAACTCTCAGACATGCAGGTCACAATGTTTTCCTACACCGTTGAAGCAAGTGATATTTTAATTACTTAAAAACGCACATAGCTAGGATGCAGCAGTGGACTAGGGCCACAACCCTTCAACATTAGGAAAAGAGACCCACGCCGTGAAGTAGACTAGAAAAGGGTTAATAACGATGATGACAAAGATTCCTTACACCACATGCGGAACATCAGAAACTTGTTGAATTGCCTCATAAATAGAAAAAATATAACTCTTTAAAAACAAAGCGAGACTTAAAACAAACATACTCATCCAACTTGTAAGCGTAAGTCGTATTAAACATAAGTCTAGACCGAAACCCTTCATCATAAAATATGCACGCTCAGCGAATGTAAACACTATCAACAAATATGGCGTAATTAGAGAAATTTACTTGGGACGGAGGGCCATTAAATATGCGAATGTAAATACGCTTAGCGTACTCCTTAATTGCGCTGGAGTGTTGCTTGTTTACGAAATACTCTGAAAAGTAAAGTTGGCACAATTAGTTATGCTTATTTATAGGGAAACTATTCAAGTTTCGTACGTGTTTGCACTTAACCCTATGCAGTAAAACATGAAAGTTTCCCTAATCAAATAAATTTTACCTGAATCTGCCTATAAGAAAGATGCATGAAACGTTCATATAGGTACATGTTTTTCCTATTATTTTGATTTGGTGTTGTTATAATGATATATTATTTAACTTAAAACAAAATTGACTACATTTAAGGCGGACCCTGGTCTAAAACGAAGTCCACAATAAAATTAGGCGGTTTTTTTGGCTACAATTTTCTTATATAATCCAGTATCAAGTTTATTGTCTTTTGTGAACACCTTCATACTGTAGTAGGATTGTTATATATATATATATATATATATAGAATAAAAAATATTGTTGTATATATATATATATATATATAGAACAAATATATATATATATATATATATATATATATATATATATATTGTGTTATAAAAACTTTGAACCCATTGAGAGATATCTACAAAGTTTTAGTTATTTATAATTAAATAAAAAATAATTTCCTTTAAATGATTAACATTATTTTATGTAGCCTTCAACTTTTACCTATATCATTGAATATAATACCTACTAAAAACACTAACTGAAGACGAAAATAAAAAAGATCCAACACCAATCAATGATGTTTAGTTAATATTAAACTGCCAATACAATCTCGCTGTTAATAGGCAAGAACAATACAATACCATGTAACTAACATTGTGAATAGCGCGTAAGTTCTTTTCCAAATCGAACAAGATGATCAGACTTATGTTCTAAATACTAATAAAACAGATTTAGAAGGAATTACTGTTAAAGACCATTTTATTGCAAATCTTAAACTATTGCATTAATTTGCATAACAAATTTGAGATGATTTGCTCAAGGTATCAGGGAATAAATACTATTGTGTTTTAATTAGTAGCCATGAGTTATCTACCGGTTTTAGATGCGTAAAGAAATCGACAAGTTTGTCACTTTTAATCAAATACCCGCCAGTTTTACAGCCCCATCGTAACTCCATATATTTGCCTCTCGTAAATTGTCACTCCACTGTACACCTTCAAGCGAGTACACAACCGTGACGACTAAGAGAATACGGAAACACACGAACTGGGTACATACTCGCAGTTCATAAATAAAGCCTGCAGCGTCATTTGTATAGATAACTAACAACGTTATACTTACTCGTAAATACACTTGTCTAGTATTTCGTGATGTAGCATTTTCAGGTAATCAAATTTCTTAAAGAAAAAATTGACTCGCTTCTTGTCTACGTCGATAAATATTTTTCTTATGACAAAATTTCTTGAAAATATAAAAGTCGGCTGAAGTAATCACGATTGCTGCACAGATAATATATGAAGTTCTATAGTCTGTGGTGACATTAGTGGGTTATTTTACATGTGCGAACGTCTCACGAAGGCTACTTCATACAAGCCGCGTGACTTCATGTGAACAACAAATTTTCGATCTTAAAGCATATTCAGACATACGACTAGCACTCCAGACTCCTAATCATCTTCAATATAACATTTTTATGGCTAAATGGTAGACCCATTTATTACAGTTTCGCATCCATAATGCAACATAGCCGAGATCATGGCTTCCGTATTATTTTTTTAAGTGCGTTTGTTTTAAATAGCTTTAACTGAGTGCTGTCAAAATTCAGATAATTTTATAAGATAATGAAGAAATATTCAGTAAAAAGCTGTTAAAGTAAATATCGATAATTCGTAACGTAATCATTTACTTAAGTTTCAAGAAAAAAAAATTTGAAGAGAGTGTTTTATTCCAGAACCTTTGAGAAAGTTGCCCTACCTAACAGAATTGATAAGCAATATTGGAAGTAGGGCATTTGTATTGTTTACTCAGTGAGATCGGTTGCTGGTGTCTTGGGAATCGTGCAGGTCTTACCACAAACTCTGTTTAATTACTAAAGCCCTAGAGTACCGAGGAGCTTACGTAATGAACCACGCTTTCGTATCTGACGCAGCAATGAAATTAAATTAAATTTTGGAATTTATAAATTATTTTAATTTTGACTAATTATAATTTCAATATTATTTTTAAAATATTAATTTAATTTACAATATTTATACATGTATTTGAAGAAGATATATTGCCTTTATAAACTAATTATAATTTAATTGTTATTTTTGCAATATTAATTTAATTTCAAATATTTATATATTTACAGAGGCGAAGATACCGTAAATAATGTGTTATATAAAATGCTGTGTGTGTTATATAAAAATAATGTGTTATATAAAATGCATTAGGTGCTCCGTTAACTGACAGTCGTAAACGCTTCATGGTCAACCCATTGCCGGCTCACTACAGAGCACGTGTCTCCTCTCAACATTTGGCCATAGTCCACCACGCTGGCAATGTGCGGATTGGCAGACTTCACACGGAGAACTCTCATGCAGGTTTCCTCACGATATTTCCCTTCACCGTTAAAGCAAGTGATATTTTGATTGCTTAAAAATGCACATAACTTTGAAAGTTAGAGATGCGTGCCCGGGTTTGAACCCCCGAACTCTGATTAGGAGGCGCACGTCTTAACCACTAGGCTATCACAGCTTCAAAGCTTTTGGTTTATTTAAGCGCAAGCGCCTAAATCTAAGAAATAAATTGATAAACAGACATATTAAATAAATATATATAATATGTCTCCTATCATAAATTTCATGTATACTTAATTATTTTTATTGTGTTTATTACTTTTGTTTATTAGTTATTTAATAAATGTCTTAATTTGATAATGTTAAAGCTACACATTAAATTTTATGCATGTTAGCTGTTCATTTAATAAAATAAGCGAAGCTACTGGGAGGCAAGTGAAGTGGGCACCATAATAAATGTACCATACAATTTTTAATAGCATGCTAAAACTTTTCTACTTACACTTTTTTGTCCATCGTTGTAGGAAGCTCGTTACATACGAGGGTTTCGCAAATAGAGAGCGCCGTTTTTCTTCGTGTAGACTCAATTGAGCCCCTTTTGTTTCATCCCCTTGGGCCCTCCTTAAATGATGATAGTCATACCCTTTGTTTGGGACAACCAGAATTAGGGTGACCTTTTTCGTTGATTATATCGTCAGTTGAAGTTTCATGAAATTTGGTAGGTCTGAAAGTATTTTATTAAATTGATTAGCATTTTCACTTATTTCTTATTGATATACTTAATTCATACAGATATACCGATGTTTCATGTCTGATGGAAGCGTCGATAGACAGGGATTGCACGTCTGTAATGACACGTGTTTCATGTCATTAACTGACCATCTATCTAGATCATGGGTAATCTTCAGAAGTGGACGTGAAGAAGAAGCTCTTAATGTACCAGTTAACTTAGTTATGCCTCGTTGAAATAGTGGGTGACATGTTTTACTATAGATCACGAGGTTACTTTGCAATTCCAGGTCAGGTTATAAAAAACTGTATTGGGATTTTCTATAAAAAAAACTAACTCATTACCAGCTCAGAGTAAGGGAATTGGCGGTGTTCACCCAATGCATGTGCAATGCACCACAGAGAGCATGTTAAACCGTCGGTCCCAGCTGACGTTTATGTTTTGATAATCGTCAAAGCCCGCATGAGAGCAGCGGTCTAATCTCTGAAGTCCTACATAAGAGAGAAATCCACGAGATAAGAGACATGTTCCTACCATGGGACGTTAAAACCTTTAAGTAGACTGATGATGATAATGATGTTTTTTTTTTATCCAATACAAGTTGACCCTTGACGGCAATCTCACCTGGTGTAAATGATGATGCAGTCTAAGCTGGTAGCGGGCTAACTTGTTAAGGATATAGTAGACCCATACTCCTTATTGGTTTCCAAGCGAAATCGTGCCGGATCGCTTCGCTTGGCGACACGTCTTTGTTGCTAGGTTGGTAAATAGCCAAGGCCAAAGCCTCCCACCAGACCAGACTCGAGCCGGGAATCGAACCCAGGACCTCCCCAACTTTATAATGCAAATAAAAAATGATTTATGGAAATGATAATTTGTATGTTATAAATAAAGTAATAAAGAAAATTCATTTATTCTTGTTTAGTCATGTCATGATCAACCCATTGCCGGATCACTACAGAGCACGGGTCTCCTCTCGATATGAGAAGGGTTTAGCCATAGTCCACCACGCTGGCCATATGCGGATTGGCAGACTTCACACGCCTTTGAGAATATTATAAACTCTCAGGCTTGCAGGTTTCCTCAGGATGTTTTCATCCACCGTTGAAGTTAAATAGGTTGAGCTCTGTCATGCTAACTGAGCTTTAGCACAATTTTGTGGTACACTGGCATTTCAGTAACAAACAAGACAACATTGAAACGCGCTATGTACTTCGCTATCAGCTAACTAAAACCTCTTGTAAGATATAAACTTGTCCCTAATAGATGTTGCGAAGTTGTTTTGTACTGTCTGAACTAAGTCAGAACACTTAAAACTTAAATGTTTTTATTACTTTCTAAATTCACTTTCGATTAAAATCTATAATAATTGTTTTATCAGTTGGCCGTAACTTTGTTTATCCAAGCACCACGGGAAAACTGTTGAATCGTTTAGTTTGTGTTTCCATTGTTTGAAGGTAGGAAGGAAGTAAGGTAAACTTTTGAAGTGAGGATGTTTAGCGAAACTTTATAAGTGAAACTTTGTTAAGTTTTGTTCAGTCAAAATGCTGAGCCAGGGAGAGGTTTGTTTTGAGTATGTTTTAAATGACAGATTGTGCAGACAGAAGTTATAAAAAAAAAATGTGTATGTCAGATCCGACGTACGAATGGAGTTTTCTCCTTCAAATCGACAGACTAAATAGGCATAAAAAAGGCTCACTAGTCTAAGAAAAAGATTAATAACATATCAAATGGTAAATAAACCAAAATAAATTTAATTAGTTTAAAGAAAAAAAGTATTTAATCAATTTTAATAGTTTTTTTCGTAAATATTCGAACCGATAGAAATTATAAGTAGACGTACTTTGTAAACGAGGAATGCCAACTCACTGAACACTGTGATACAGTCCTGTTAGCGTGACAATTATTGTAACAATAATATATATATTTTTTCTTGATTTTATATTATTTAACTATAAGCAATGAACATTTTTGAACATGTGATTACAAACGTAGGTAAATTCCGTGTGACGTCATAACATACTTCAAGTCACTACTATAAGTCACTTCCACTTAACAGTTTACTACAATAAGGCTACTAAATAGTAGCAGAGGCACTGCTAAAATTAAATAATGTAGTATTTAAAATTTTTTAGTGTTATTTGCTGCGCAGATATATATAATTAATTAATCTTATTTTTTTTATTATTCCAGATACTAGACTTCATTACAGAGATTCGATCTCCGGGTAAGTGATTCAATATTTTAATTAATTTCTGTTAAAAATCATTTGAACGCCTGAAACACACACACACTCACATACAACCTGAAAATCGAACCTAGGACCTTGAAGTCCGTAGCACCACCACTAAACAAACAAGACAGCTATATTAGTAACTTTGTATATATACAGCGTCAAAAGTGCCTTTCAAAGATTTATCAAACCCTAAATTTAATTAAATTTAAAAAAAAAAAAAATTCTAAACTCAGCCTAAATTGGGTTAGGGTGGTAACATAACGTAAACTAGATGCGTAACTTATGCGTGCTGAAATTCTCAAACCAAAGTTATCCTCTATAGATTGTAGTTACAAACATATTTCGCTTTATGAGGAAATTTCAATTAAAATTCCACGGCTTATCTAAATCCCGAAGCTGTCGTGCATAGGAAATAAACAGAACCTGAGCGGGCAGCGTCTGTGAAACATTAACAAACTTATTAAAGGTTGATGTTGCCTTAAATACTGTTAGAGAAATTTTGACGAAACAATTATGATGAAATTTTTATAACAGAGCTCCGACATTCTCGTGTCGTTTTCTTAGTTTCTTCGAGCCATAGGGCTCAAGATTTCTTCTCACAGAGCCTCTTTCCGAAGCTCGCCAAACAGCCCGGTTACGCTGTGGCAACCAATAGGGTAAGCACAGCTAAAAGACAGTCCGAAAAAAAAATCTCATAATAACATTAAGAAATGGTTACCTGGAAGAGATCACTATTAGTGATATGGTTGCCAGTTGCTGAATGCTTTTCTCTTTTTCATGTATGATATGTGCCATAGATTGCAATCAAGTTATATATAAATAAATAAATAAATAACATTTAAGCCGTCTTTAATATTAGTTCTAAACTATTTATTGCACTCTTTTTTCTCATAATCCTGATGATGATGCATTGTAAGACGTTAGCACCTAATTGGTTTCTACGCGACATCGTGCTGGAATGCTAAATCGCTTGGCGACACGTATACTCAACCAAAAAAACGTATCTTGTGTGATTTCTATAGCCTCTGAAACTGCTTTACCAATTTCGGTTCATAAAACACAGATCTCGCAGATATTAATTATACTCGTATGTTCCCGTTGGGGTACCTATGTAACTAACTCTGTAAACACAATTATAAAATATTTCATTGGTACTAGTAGACTACAAAAATTTCAAAGAGATCCAATAATAGTCAGCGGTAGTGACTTAGCCTTCTGCTGAGCAATAAAAAATAATAGTTTCAAGACAATGCTACGTTTGAAGCTTGAAGCCTCCCATTTTTCAGTACTGAAAATTAGTGCTTCTAACTTTAACACCCGTAAAAGCCCGAAAGTCAACATGTTATCGTAAGATCATATTTAATATGGATCATCTTGGGAGCAAACTACCTGATGATAAAATAAGCATTTGTTTGAAGAATTCAAATTCACTAATGCTTCATACGCGAGGTGCATAATACACCATAGGATGACATTTGTCTTGCATTACGTTATATCTGTGAGAGTCGTCACCGTGTCTGCCTTATGACACTAATATCTTTATGAAACCCCCGTTTTGCTTGGAGGATTTAAATTTCGCATTCAGAACAAAGAATTCGCGGGATGCACATACCGTGCCCAAACGAAAAATGCAACGTTTGTAATATATGTGACTTTCACAATATCCTATTTTCCAGGTGACATAAATTTCATACTCAGCCTTTTAATATCCCACTACTAGGCACAGGCCTTCCCCTAATAGGAGAGACAACGCACACTCACTCGAGTGTGCGATGTATCTCTCATTGAGTCGCTATCGAGCACTATAATGTCAAAGTAAAATGATTCTAACATTACCAAATTTCGGGCGCAATTACTGTGCTAGGTACTTCCGATTTACGACCCCCCGCTGTCGCATTATAAAGCTGGGGATCCTGGGTTCGATTCCCGGCTCGAGTCTAGCCTAGTGGATGGCTAGTTAACGCCATGCCAAAAATTCGTGTCACCAAGCGATTAAGCTTTTCATCAAACCAATTAGGAGAATGGTTTTACGGTTATTTATGGTATATAACTGGAGGCCACAGAAAATGCATCGTTATCTACTACCAAGAACAACTATGGAACAGGATGATATTAACTTGTCAGTTTTAATAAAATGGGCTAACGGCCCCTAAACATGTTCTCCGAGGCACCGAAAGAGACTAAGACGGCAATTTCCTAACTACGAACTGGTACTAAGTTCTGAAGAGTGGTTTTGACAATCCTGAAATTGAACTGAGGACCTCTTGTTTCGTAGAGGTTCCAAATAGACTAGTAGTGACAAAAATTTTTAATACGTTTATGCTGTTTCGTTTTGGAATATTTGAATTGTTATTTTAATTATAATTTTTTCTTTCAAGCTCGTTTAATTTATCATAATATATACTTTACTCTTCAAACGTTATAATGCCACGTAAAACATTCTTAATAATAAATAATAATAATTAGTAACATAGTACCAATGAAGCATAGGCACGCCGAAATGAATAGCACGAGATACAAATAATACCGCTTACGGACGTAAGCTAGATCGTTTCACATTTCCGTTGTCCCGTAAACGAATTTATCCGACTACCCACAACTGTGTGACAGTTATGACATGCCACTTGCCTGTCACGCGCAAGGACACGTTTATTTCATGTTCACCTGATGTACTAGAGCTGAAGGTTTCAGTTTACCTAATACTGTTAACTACCTCGATCTACGCATCACGGGATCAAGTCTCATGTTGGCCAAAAATTGTAAAGCATTGAATTTTTATTAAGCTGTGATAGCCTAGTGGTTAGGACATCCGCCTCCTAATCAGAGGTTGGGGGTTCAAATCCGAGCACACGCCTCTAACTTTTCGGAGTTATGTGCGTTTTTAAGCGATTAAAATATTACTTGCTTCAACAGTGAAGGAAAACATCGTGAGAAAACCTGCGCGCCTGAGAGTTCTCCATAATGTTCTCAAAGGCGTGTGAAGTCTGCCAATCCGCACGTGGCCAGCGTGGTGGACTATGACCAAACCCTTCTCATATTGAGAGGATACCCGTGCTCTGTAGTGAGCTGATAATGGGTTGATCATGAAGATGATGATAATAAATATTTAATTTAAAAATCATTGCTTCAGAGAGCAGGTCAAACCTGTCCCAATACTGGATTAGTACCACTAACAATTATTAAAGTACACCAAAACCTTGAAGGCCTTCTTGGCGAAGTTTTCAGTGCCGTGGTCTCATGTGAAAGTATCCGTGTGAGCATTTTATAAGAAATTATGAAAAAAAAACACTCACGTGTCTGTTGGAACATTAGCGATATATTTGTTTAGACAGTCAGCAGCGCGACATTTACGTTATTTCATGAAAATTTAACTAATGATCTTGAAGACCTCCGTGGCGCAGTGTGTCCGCTGTCGCATTGTAAAGTTGGAGGTCCTGCGTTCGTTTCCCGGCTCGAGTCTGGTCTGGTGGGAGGAGGCTTTGGCCGTGGCTAGTTACCACCACCCCATACCACGATGTCGCGTAGAAACCAATTAGGAGTGTGTGCTTACCATACCCCTAACAGGTTAGCCCGCTATCATCATAGACTGTATCATCACTTACCACCAGGTGAGACAGCGGTCAAGGGCTAACTTGTAATGTATATTAAAAAAAAACAATTCGAAATATAGGTATGTTTTAAGTAGGTACCATGTTATATCTTACACGTGAAAAGTTGGATGACAACTGTAATTCAACGTAATGTATTTGAACTTGTTATTTCTCCCCCTTAGGTACGATACAAGTCGAAACAACGGTATAATTCTCTAACGCAAGAAAAGCACAAAAGTCCTTTTACCGAGATTATGTGCAAGCTATGTACGATATATGTATGTTTATGTTACTCACTACAATGGCAGTCCCACAAGTTTCATGGGTAACCTACGAAGAGCACTTAACAGATTGCAAGCCTGACCTGCCGTGAATACCGATACAACGCTACTGGATGTGAAGAAAATATTTATCTTCACGTTAGTAATATGTTATAAGAAGTGGAAATATTTATGTGTAGGTTTTCCACTTATATTTACGACATGAATTTGCCCGCGGTTTCGCTCACGTTTAGTTCAAAAGACATCATATAAACCTGCAAATTTCAAATCCCTATTCTACAGTGAAAAAAAAATGTTTTGCTAACAACAATAGTCTTTTCTTTATAAACTACAAGTTAGCCCTTGACGGTTATCTCACCTGGTAGTAAGTGATGCTGCAGTCTAGGATGGTAGCGGGCTAACCTGTTAGGGGTATGGTAAACCCACACTCCTAATTGGTTTCTACGCGACATCGTGTTGGAACAATCGCTTGGCGACACGTCTTTGTCGGTAGGGTGGTAACTAGCCGCATCCAAAGCCTCCCACCAAACCAAACTCGAGCCGAGAATCGAACCCAGGACCTCTTACTTTATAATGCGCCAACAAACGCGCTGCGCCACGGAGGTCGTCAAATAATCGCATATACCAATAAGCTCTTATTTGATTTAAAAGTTTATATATACGTTTGTAACATAATTATATAGGTATATTAATGTATCCGTAGCGTGGTACTCACGTCACGGGTCTCGAAAGGCTACACTTCAATTTTAACAAAACCTTTTTAAAAAGTTTTAAAGTTATAAATTATACCTTAACTGTTATGTTTTAACTCTCACGCCCGTGTACAACATAATTATATATATAAAAACAAAAGAGATATAATATTCTTAAATAGATAAAAATAAATAAATCTATATACACATTACATAAATACATATTTGCACGGGCGGAGGATTACGCCCCGGCAGGTTGAGAAACCGGCGGACGATCCTAGCCGAGTCTAGCAGAACCGCATTTTGTATCCTAGCTGCGAGCGACCTGCCACGGAACCCTAGCCGTCTCAGATGGTGAGCGAGGCTAACTGGGATCAACCCACTCACAGGTATGACAATTGGGATGGTTTCAGCGGACTGTACATCCCACATGTAGGAAACCTCGTGAGCCAGATCGAGATATGCGTTTTTTCTCCGTCTCAACTCTCACGAGGTTTTCTTCATATGGAATGGTTATTATTATTATTTAGCTGTGCATACATCATCATGCATACATAAACATAAGCGATTAGAATCATCATCATCATGATCAACCCATTAGTCGCTACAGAGCACGGGTCTCCTCTCAATATGAGAAGGGTTTGGCTATAGTCCACCACGCTGGCCATGTGCGGATTGGCAGACTTCACACGCCTTTGAGAACATTATGGAGAACTCTCAGGCGTGCAGGTTTCCTCACGATGTTTTCCTTCACCGTTGAAGCAAGTGATATTTTTTTTTTTTTAAAACACACATATTAAAACACACTTAGAAGTGCGTGCCCGGATTCGAACCGCCGACCTCTGTTTAGAAGGCTGACGCCCTAACCACTAGGCGATTAGAATACCCAGACGCAAAGTCGTAAGTGTCAAGCCCGTGGATAATACAACAGGTTGTTTACGATAATATTCAATAATGTATATTCAAGGTACGCGGTCACGTGTGTACGTATGTGCCCCATCTAGTTAAAGATTCATCGTGCACAGCTCCGTATTTACGGCAGGTGTTCGCGTACACCTTAAGCAGGCCTTAAAAATTCACGACGGTAAGTGCTTCTTAAAAATTTGAAACACTCCTAAAGACTGATTCAATTAGAAAATCGAATCGGGTTTTCTGTTGTACAGAATTTCATTGTATTCAATTAACTTCGCCGTAATAATGTAGAGTACACTAATATTTTATCCAGAATATTTAATATCTTTCGAATAATAGTACAGATATATTTTATTTCAGACTGATTCAATTAGAAAATCGAATCGGGTTTTCTGTTGTTCAGAATTACATTGTATTCAATTAAATTCACCGTAGTTATGTAGAGTATACTATTATTTATCGAGGATATTTATTTTATGGAACCCTCATAGCTTTAGTTTTAAGTTTACGAATGTACTTATCACCATCAAATCACTAGTATGTAAATGACTGATGCGTCAAAAGCGCCTTTTAAAGGACTATTTCAATAAAGATTACTTGAATTTGAATTTATATAAGAATATTTTGCAAGTAGGTATCTATTATTGTATCATAGTGAATAGTCCTCCCTACCGCGTAACTTACGGCGTACATACAATTTCTAAATACCGCGTTATTACAACTATTAATTTAACATGAGGAATACAAAACATCCTTTCGAAAACTAAACGGCTGAATTTGGACCAGATTAATGTCATTTTGTTACCTTATAACTCATGCGACAATTTTGAAATTAGTTAGGTAGGTATTATTTGCGTAATATATTTGTACCTATATAAATAAAAGCCTATAATTACTAATATTAATCATAAAGAGTATTCGATAAGGAATGGAAAGGATTTATTATAGTCCATGAATATAGACGGTTTCAGAAACCTCGAAACAAAAGTGGACATAGTCACGGAAAACAGGTCGTCAATAATTAGATATAAATAAGTATACCAACGCTTTATTGAAGTAATAAACTGCTAGGCTCAAGTGAACTAATTTCATAATTATAAGCTCATTATGTTTTAAATATTTTTAAAGATTTCATTTCAAACAAAAAATACTAACACAAAAATATTGATACTTATTGTATAGGTAAGAAAAAAATGGTCGTGAATCGTACACGAAGAATAAAATTTCGTCCACTATATACCTGTTTCAAATCCAGAACAAGAGAATTCAATACTAGTGCATGTCGGATCTACGTTTGTATATGAATTTGCACTTTCAACTCAAAGCAGGAAAAGTCTGTCGAAATTCCGTTTCAAATGAAATAGTGGAATTCTTTGAACAGGAATGTTGTTTTCAAAAAGTGAACACTTGTTAAAAACATTTGGAATCTGTCTGCCGGGTAATCCTAGTACAAAATTGCGTCCGTTTTAGAATTTCCATCCAATTTTTACACAGCCCTTCTGCTAAGACTTCTATGTATCTATCCATCGATCTTTCAGCGGGTTTAATCTCATGAACCTTAATAGGTTAAAATATTAACAAAATGCGTTTATATGTTGCGGCATTGTTAACATAAATACCATGTAGTTTTTGTTATTTTACCTAAGTGTGTGTGTGTGTGTGTGAAGCGGTGATAGCCTAGTGGTTAAGGCGTCAGCCTCCTAATCAGAGGCCGGCGGTTCGAATCCGGGCACGCACCTCTAACTTTTCGGAGTTATGTGCGTTTTTAAACAATTAAAATATCACTTGCTTTAACGGTCACTTACCATCAGGCGAGATTGCCGTCAAGGGCTAACTTGTGGATAAAAAAAATGTACTCATGGTATAAACCTAGTGATTGAAGCAAAAGGAACAAATAATTCAGAGGTAGTTTTATCGTATTCTTCCACGCAACAGTGTAAAACCACTCAGTTAAAGTTTTAAAAGGCACATAAACACGGAGAACCACGTTCAACACTTCCATAAAACCCGAAGACATTGTTATCTTTGGTTCATAAAGTTTAAATGAAACGGGCATTTTTCAGTTATTGTACCTGCGGTAATAATCTCGAAATGAGTTAATAGGACTTGAAATTTTTATTTTTTGTATTCTGTAGTGGTTAGCATGTTTAAAAACTGATCACAAATATTATAAACCCATGCTCTTAATTAAAATTCAATACTATATCTGTATATTGTTCAAATATATGAAAATTTAATGGATGCCCATATAGAAAACTGTAACGCTGAACATAAGAATTAAAAGTAAACTTGCAGTAAACTTTAGTTCTGCAGCACTATCAACAAAATAGGTAACTCAAAGGAAATCCGTTATATATGAACGATTCATAAATGCCTGTAATAGGTTTAAATGAATAAAGATATTTTGATTCGATTTGATTTATCTTACCTATATACGGCTGAGCATCTGTACCAATATTCAGCGTAAAGATGATCGTAATCCAAAGAAGCACCCAAGGAGATAGCTCCCTTGGGATATGATAGAAAATGTTAAAGGCTTAACCAGTGTTTTATAGAGATAGCTTACAGAGATAGCTGTTGGGGACAGATCTACCTTACTTTGCAGCTCAAGAGTTAACGGTCTCTACGAGAGAGACTCTTATAAGAAATATCAAACGTACGAATTCGCAGGCAATCATCATCAACAGCATCATGATGAACCCATTGCCGGCTCACTACAGAGCATAGGGTCCCCTTTCAATATGAGAAGAGTTTGGCCATAGTCCACCACGCTGGCCATGTACGGATTGGCATCCTTCACGCGCCTTGGAGAACATTATAGAGAACTCTCAGGCGTGCAGGTTTCCCCACGATGTTATACTTCACCGTTGAAGTAATATTTTAATTGCTTAAAAACGTACATAAAAGTTTGAGGTGCGTGCCCGGGAGCGAACCCCCGACCTCTGATTAGGAGGCGGACGACCTAACCGCTATTCTATGACAGCTTGCAAGCATACTTGATTGAAATTTTCCTGCCGATTCTTAGTAAAGTCACAGTTTTACAGTAGTAATAAGAAGGTACTAGGTGACATCGTGCCGGAATGCTAAATCGCTTGGCGACATGTCTTCGTGGATAGGGTGGTAACAAGCCACGGCCGAGGCCTTCTACCAGACCAGACTCGAGCTGGGAATCGCAACCCGGACTTCCACTTTAATTGCACGCACGCACTGCGCCACGGAGTTTGTTAAACTTCGGAATTTCACCTCGGAATCGGAATACGCTGAAATCAGAAACAAAAGGAAAGTTCCAGAATGGTTTGGTTCGGGGAAAATTCTGAGAATTCGATTGTTAAGAGTGACCTACCCACTCGTAAATAAACGAAGCTATATTCTACCTTGTTAGGTACACGTTACAATTATTCTTTTCACGAGCTATTCATTATGAGCTTTAACACCATAGCGATTAGGTTATTTATAACAATATTTATGAGTGAAACATAAGGTACAAGCTACAGTTTAATTGGTGGGGTCAAAATTCCTTTTGTATTTTATATCATACTAGTGTATGTCCTAGGTCCCCCTAGGACATACACTAGTATGATATAAAATACAGGACAGTCTATTTTATGTTATACCGGAATGACTTCTGATTCTCAGTACTCTATGGTTTTGTTCACGACACCTCCACTTCTACAGTAGATTGGGTACGATGGATTCCGTATCACGGCCCAATATGGAACACCACAGATTTACATTCATTGTGGGCAAGTTTCAACTCTTTTCTTATATACTGTTCGCTGAGAGACAGATGGACGGAGTTAATGTTTTTAATAGTATCTCATTACTACCAATCGGGTACCACTGATAATCGGTTCTCTATTTATTGCGTCTAAATCAAACGGGCAAAGCAAACCGCCAAACGGGATTAGTATATGCTAGCATAGCAAACATTCGTGCCTATTTCTTTTAAACGCACAACCATGTGTTCTGTCATATCTACTTTAACCCGGCTTCATAACACGTATATAAGACTATACTTATTTTGCTTTGTAGTAGCTTTCAAAAGAGATTTCTTTTCAAGAATCCCGGGGTCTTAAATAAGAAATTAAATTACTTCCATATTACCAGTTACATTATCGGTAATCACTCAATACTGAGTAATCAAATGATTTATTCGCAAACGGGATCAGTATATATCGAATATATTACAAGCAATTTTCAACTCCAGTGATCTGCGTAATGTTATTTATCTCAAACGGCAGACGTCTATAAATAAGTACGTATTTTTTGAATAATCCTCTCATTAATGCTACCTACCCAACTCTTAAAGTAGTAATATTTTAAGATGACAGTTTTATACTAACATACTTAGACCTTTCTATTATAAGTCAACAATATATAATCAGTACTGTTTTTAGTTTTCTAAGCGGTGATAGCCTAGTGGCTAGGACGTCAGCCTCCTAATCAGAGGTCGGCGGTTCGAATCCGGGCACGCACCTCTAACTTTTCGGAGTTATGTGCGTTTTAACTATTAAAATATCACTTGCTTCAACGGTGAAGGAAAACATCGTAAGGAAACCTGCACGCCTGAGAGTTCTCCATAATGTTCTCAAAGGCGTGTGAAGTCTGCCAATACGCACATGGCCAGCGTGGTGGACTATGGCCAAACCCTTCTCATATTGAGAGGAGATCCATGCTCTGTAGTGAGCCGGAAATGGGTTGATCATGATGATGATGATGACTGTTTTTAGCGATTACTAGCTGTTGCCCGCGACTTCGTCTGCGTAGAATTGCTGATTTTACTTGAGATTGAGGTTACCCGTGCGGCCAATGCCCTGCTTGAGAAAGTAAGCTACAGGCAAATGTCAAATTGCCGATTTTCGTATCTCTAAATTAAAAAACATAGGACTTTCATACAAACTTCAAACCCCTATTTTACCCCCTTCGGGGTACATTTGGATGAAAAAAAATTTTAACCTTACACTTACGCCCTAAAAGAAACCTATTTTCAAAATATCAAGCTTGTAGACTTCATAATAAAAAAATAAGCAAAAACTGTCATCCCCTTTTTTACCACCCTTAACAGGTAAAATTTAATAAAAAATTATGTACATGTTTTTTATTTATTATTATTAATCTTAATGCAAATTTTTGTGTCTTTAACTCTAAAAACAAAGAAATTTCATACAAACTTCCAACTCCTAATTTACCCCCTTCGGGGTAGATTTGGATGAAAAAAAATTCTAACCTTATACTTACGCCCTAAATGAAACCTATTTTCAAAATTTCAAGCTTGTAACTTCTTAATAAAAAAATAAGCAAAAACTATCATCCCCTATTTTACCACCCTTGACAGGTAATATTTAAAAAAAAATGATGTACATGTTTTTTATTTATTATTATTAATCTTAATGCAAATTTTTGTGTCTCTAACTCTAAAAACAAAGAAATTTCATACAAACTTCCAACCCCCCCTTTTACCCTCTTAGGGGTGGAATTTCCAAATATCCTTTCTTAGCTGACATCTCTTAACCTTCAACTACCTATCTGCTAAATTATAGCTTTATACGTACAATAGTTTTTGAGATCTCGTGTTTAATCAGTATGTAAGTAAGTCAGTATGGAAGTGACCTTTCGCTTTTATATATATAGATATCTTAAGCAAAGAGTTTTCCAATATTCAAAAAAATTATGATTCCTAAAGAATAGGTGTAATATGGTACGCCTATTCTTCAAAAATCATAATCAGCCAAACTCGAAATAGCATGGAAGGTATGTAATAAAAAACACAGGGATTTCAAATTACATTACAATCAAATTCGACGATATTAGATTTAGTGTTACAGACGAAATTCTTTCTACGATTTACTATATGGATTTATGAGTAACTTCGTTCAACCGTTTTCAAAAATACTTTACTACTAATAGAGAATACTACTCAGAAAGAAGAAAAGAAAAATAGAGAATATGGTGATGTTATAGCTACTCGTTAGTGTAGATGCTTTTACTTGCCTAATCAGTAAATTATACAGCAATCGGGAGGTTTATTTGCAAATGAAATAGCGCAAGTCTTTGATATATTTCAAGACAATTTCAACTCCACTGAACTACGTAATGTGATTTGTACCGAGCGACGCGAGACTATAAATAAATTATTAGGAAGCAATTTCTACTTGTACCTCTTCAGAACGGCTGAAGGTTTCTTTTGTTATAGGATAAGTAAATTAAGGATATAATATAACTTGCATTATACTCGTATAGCCTTGTGGCTAGGACGTCAGCCTCCTAATCAGAGGTCGGCGGTTCGATCCCGGGCACGCACCTATAACTTTTCGGAGTTATGTGCAATTAAAATATCACTTGCTTCAACGGTGAAGGAAAACATCGTGAGGAAACCTGCACTCCTGAGAGTTCTGTATAATGTTCTCAAAGGCGTGTGAAGTCTGCCAATCCGCACATGGCCAGCGTGGTGGACAATGGCCAAACCCTACTCATATTGAGAGGAGACCCGTGCTCGTAGTGAGCCGAGAATGGTTTGATCATGATGATTATACTCATACATTAGTCATCATGATAACGTTGAATATTTATAATAACAACTCGGTAACACAAAAAAGATATTGCGACTGTTTTCAAAGCAATTTTCGACTTCAGTGATCCGTGTTTTAATATTCAAACCCGACTACAGGAGTCTACAAACAAATTGGAATTGAGAAATTAGATATTCTGACCGTGTTCAATTGAATGTTAACGGAATAGCAGAAATCATCTTGTATTATGGAATAAATGTAATAGTTCAGAAGGCTATCTGCCATTAGAAGTAGTATTTCATAAATGCAGAAAACAGAATTTCACTCAATTACTTTGCTATTGCTTAATTTTTAGGGGTTCCGTACCGTACCATAAGGAGACCATATTACTCGGCCCCTTAATACGTCCGTATGTCTGTCTATTTGTCTATGGAGTGTAACTCATGATCTGTGTATGAGGTAGACAATTTAAATTTTCCCACAAAGCGTGTTTTTATTTCCTATATGGCAGCGATTTTTAATACATTATTTATCTATGTAGTATTTTTTAACATGGTGTTTTTTAGTGTTTTAGCTTGATCTGGATAATGACAATATTATGTAACGTTCTATATTGCACCGTGATACAATCCTTTGTGTCTAAGTCCATCATAATCGTATTTAGCTGGCTTTCGATCGACTAAAGTTAGGGCTGGAGAGGTGGTTTGAGCAAAAGCATGGATTACCAGTAAAAGAGATAATTTAGTTTTTTCTCCGTCTCAGTTCTCACGACGTTTTCGTCATATAGAATGGTGATGTCCACCAAAAACCACCTCGACTGCGCCCGGTCCACCACCACGATGTCAAGTTTATGCGCTAGAATAGTCCTGTCCGTGATGATGGACCGGTCTCAATAGAGCCGGACTCCGTCGCGCTCGAGTACCGGCACCGGTGTGTACTTATAATACGGCAATCTCTCATCAGGAGACCGTACTTCAGAGTAAGCTCTTGGTGAAGGATTTTGGCTGCTTGGTTGTGTCTGTATCGTTACTTTTATTATTAAATCAAAGGTATAATATATCTCCATTCAAAAATTTCAGCCACTTTGTCCTGTACTTCAGGAGCAACAAACATGTTAATTAACATAGAAACTCGCTTTTATAATATTAGTCTGATTTCATCTACAATTAATTAGTGGCGAAATGACGCGCCGCTTGCCTTTTCGCAAATCTAATTGGAAAGCGATCGATCGATAGCACATTATAATTAATTATATTTGCTGAACGCAACGAAAATGTTTGGGCACGTCGTATAATTTGTGTAATATGTCATTCCCCTCTCAACACTGAATATTCCCCGGTTTTATACGAATACGTATCAATCAATCAAAAACTATATTCAAATAATCCTTTCAAAGGTACTTTTGATGCGTAAATAACATAGTAATAAGTTGATGATGTTAACTACATTTGTAAACTTGATACAGGTTTTCAAACGCGGCCTGGTCTGAGATGAAGCCCTCGACAAACTTAGCCGGGTAACTTTTCTTTTTGTTATCACCATCTCACATGCCACTTGAAATTATTTAAGAGATTTATCGTATTTATCGTTTAATTTGCGGATTTTAATCAAGCCGATATTTCAGGAAGCTATCACCTCTTAGTTTGTTTTCAACATGTCGTCTAAAACAATCTACCTAATCATGAAAAAAAAAATACTAACATTTTTTTAAATAATTTTAATAATTTATCTCCATTCAAAATTACAGCTAAATTGGTTCGGTAAGTCCTGCGTAACAAACATACATACTAACATATAAACTGTGGAAGTTCCACACTGGGTTTTCTATGCTGTCGAGCGTCAACAATTGTAGAAGTTATTCTGAAGTTAAGAAGAAGTTTTTCTTTGTAATTCTGTGGTTGTTGGAATGAATGGTGGAAATTCCACAAAACTATAGCATTTACAAAGTAGTGTGATGTTGATAAACCCCTTCTTTTCTCTCCACATGTTAAATTGTTCGGTACTTAATATGAGCTCTTGATTCCGATTCGAAAATAGCCCGTATAATATATTTATTTATCTTGTATTACCAATATATATTCGGGTAACATATCGGATTATAGCGTTACATACTAACGAGGGCTTAATAAACGTAAGAAGATATCTGAGATCGCGTGATAATTTACCCCGATGATGTTACAATATTCCACGGCCCAGAATATTTTACCTTATAAATATGATTAATAAGACTCCTTGAATCGAGATATGTTTATGGTAAGTAATATTATACCTAGTACTAGTAAATACATGATTTTCATTGCATTAATGCGATGTCTCTCAATAAGTTAAATATTTATATGAAACGTAAGCTTGTAGAAAATTCCTATTATAGTGTTTATCTATTTAGATTATGTAAATGATTGAAGTATTGCTCCAATAAGATAGGTCTGAAATGATTTTAAGTGGCACGTGAGATGGTGATAACAAAAATAAAATTTACCCGTTTAGTCTTTTATGAGCTTCTTCTACGACCAGGGCGCCATTAGAATCCTTTTGATTTTAGTTTGAAGTTAATGTATGTATTTATCACTATCACCCCCGATTAAAATAACAAAAAAAATATTATATAAACTCTTCATGTTTACATACATACCAGGTTTAAATAAAATAGTAAAACCGTTTTTTTAAATACAGAAGATAGGTAACTTTCTAGATTTGGCTGTTAATACTAGGCACATTACATTATAGTAACAAAGATTAAATGTTTTACATAATATGATTACGTACCTAAAGTGATTTTGAATTTCTACCCCAATTAAGACACAACATACCGCGGCCCAGAATATTTCGCATAATAAAGATAATTTATAAGGCCGGCCCAAAGCCGGGTATAGTAGGCGACCAATTATGTAAAATATTCTTTGTGCCGTACAAAATAATATATAAAACCATGGCCCATGGATAAATCATGATTTGAGGCCACTATAAGGTACACTGTCAAGAGGCCATCCAGGGGGTTCAGACCATACCTCCCCCAAATTGCATAACGTAATACTTGAATGCTCCCACATCCAAAAAGGGTTTTTACCTGATTTTGTTCTTAAAACCAGACTAGAGATTGCAATGCCTTTTCTTTTATACAAGTTAGTCCTTGTCGTCAATCTCACCTGATGGTAAGTGATGATGCAGCATAAGATGATAGCGGGCTAACTTGTTAGGGATATGGTAAACCCATACTCCTAATAAGTTTCTACGCGTCACCGTGCCGGAAAGCTAAATCGCTTGGCTGACATGTTTTAATCGGTAGGGTAGTAACTAGACACGGCCACTAGACAAAATGTCTTATTGGATGTCTTGAATAATCCGCCAACATAAAATGTTTTGAAAATTTAATGAAATGGGTATCGTAAAGTGGTTCCATATAAAATAAAAATCACTATAGCAACCATTTCAATGCATTATATAGCTATTAGTTGCTGCCGTTCCATACATATTTGATATGTCCACCGGTCCAAACGGAATACTGAATTCACGTACGTAAATACAGAAGTTTTAAATTGAAGTTTGCTTCAATTTAAAGTTGTGTACTTACTTCTTGTTATACTTCATTTAAATCAAGTTCAATTATTAACGAAAATCAAATCGATGTGTTATTTACAAGTCACTATCATAAAATCCTTCTGCTCTAGTCACATACCTTCGGTCTCATGAAAGAGGGTATTAGTATGCGTTGATTTTTTTTTTATCCACTACAAGTTAGCCCTTGACGGCAATCTCATGATGAGATGAGACGGATGATGCAGTCTAAGATGGTAGCGGGCTAACCTGTGAGGGTTATGGTAAACCCATACTCCTATCGGTTTCTACGCGACATCGTGCCGGAACGCTAAATCGCTTGGCGACACGTCTTTATCGGTAAGGTGGTAACTAGTCACGGCCGAAGCCTCCCACCAGACCAGACTCGAGCCGGGAATCGAACCCAGGACCTCCAACTTTATAATCTGACAGCGCGCGCGCTGCGCCACGGAGGTCGTCAAAACATATTATATATGATATTTAAAACTATCAGATACGAAACATTTAAAAATAAGTTCTAATTTTGTTCTCGCTTTATTTATAATTCAAATAATCCTACTATTCAAAATACTGAATCGCAAATGGAAATCCCACAATCACATTACACAGTGTAATATAATCAAAATATACCCAATAAATAACACGGTGAAAACCCCAAATTACTTACCATTGCGGTTGCGTCGAATTATAATTAACTTATTTACAGTTTACATTTTAGATAAAATCGTAAGCGCTGACGCTAAAAATTGTTTAAATTAACATCATCACAACCGGCCTATTAATGTACCAGGATAAGGCATAAGGATACTATCACGTAGGCTTATAGTGCATAGACCCACCACACTGCACCAAGATATCATATGCCAGAAATCATCTATCTATAATCATCACTAAGGATTTTAATAAAATCCTGTGGGAGTAAGAAACGTTGACTCAAGTAAGGGGACTGATGAACAGATTTGTGTCTAAAACCATCTTACCTTTGCTGCCTTTCTAATAAAACAGTTTTCAACGCAACGGTTGGATAGGTTTCAAGTTTAATAACGGATTCAAGGTGGACGGATTTTTATGTTTTATTTAAGTTTTTAGCGACCTCCGTGGCGCAGTATGCACGCTGTCACATTATAAAGTTTGAGGTCCTGGGTTCAATTCCCAACTCGTGTCTGATCTGGTAAGAAGCTTCGGCTGTGGCTTTACCACCCTACCGACAAAGACGTGTCTCCAAGCGATTTAGCGTTCCGGCACGATGCCACGTAAAAACCAATTAGGAGTATGGGTTTACCATACCCCTAACAGGTTAGCCCGCTACCATCTTAGACTGCATCATCACTTACCAGGTGAGATTGCCGTCTAGGGCTAACTTGTAGTGGGAAGAAAAATAGTAGATACTGCTCTAAGCGATGGTAGTAATCCCGGTCTCGAACATGCAAAACAGCCAAAGCGTACAAGCAAATGTTTGCTTTACCGGCTACAAATCGGATAATTTACGGTAGTTATTATAAATTTATCCTTTTCACTAGATCCTACAAACTAAGCGACTTTGTGGAGCTGCCCGTTTCACTTTGAAGTGAGAAACTAGAGTTGAATACATTTTGTGGACCAACAGTAGGTACGCTGTATGTATATGTATAAAAGCCGTGGAATATTAAACCTGTGTTTCTGTTCTTCCGGTACAAAGGGGAGAAATATTGCGACGGAAATATAAGACGACACCATTGAGGTAAATATGTTTCATATGCGAGAAATCCGCGATTGTATCCGCTTATGAGATTTTGTATGGCACTTGAAAATATAAAGCATAAAATACGAAGCACATTGGAGAACTTTATAATACCTATCACTAAGTAATAGGATATGATTGTAATACGTACGTTTAGTTTTATACTTGGCGACGACTATTTCATAAACACAACAAAACAAATAAAAATGCAAACCAAACAAACAAAACTTTATAAATCTTTTCTATTTTTTGTTATTTTCGCAACTCCAAGTGCTGTCATAGATCTGTTGACAAAGATCCAATAATCCACTATTCGTTAAGAATCCACTGCTGGACACGGAACTCTAACATTATGTTACAGAGAATTTTATAGACATAGGCACCACACGGTTCAAATGTGAATTGTCAGGCTTTCAGCATTTTTTTTTTATACACTACAAGCCCTTGACGGCTACCTCACCTGGTGGTAAGTGATAATGCTGTATAGGATGGTAGCGGGCTAACCTGTTAGAAGTATGGTAAACCCACGCTCCTAGATGGTTTCTACGTGACATCGTGCCGGAACGCTAAATCGCTTGACGACACGTCTTTGTCGGTAGGGTGGTAACTAGCCACGGCCGAAGCCTCCCACCAGACCAGACTCGAGCCGGGAATCGAACCCAGGACCTCCAACTTTTTTTTAAAATGCGACAGCGCACGCACCACGTAGCCACGTGCGCCACGGAGGTCGTCTGATGATGATTCATTATCACATCATATCTTAATAAGGGTTTTTAATATAGATATATATAGATATATGTGATTAATTATTGCAATTGATTATAATTAATTTAATATACATAATTAATTTTCGCACTCTACGATTTTGTGTAACGACAGTCATTGACGCAAATAATAATAACAAACAAGACGTTAAAATCATTGCGTTTTTCTTAAGAAATTAATAAAGCAAAAATGCTTTGAGGGATTATATATAATATAGAATGCAGAGGTGATAGATGTAAAGGCGTAATAGCTTCCACAGATTATACAACAAAACTTATTTCCATATAAATAACCTCGATATATAGGGTCCCATTCTGTCGAGGCAGATGTTTTCCGATCGCCAGCCCCGTCAGAGCGATTCTTCAGTCCACTGCACTTGACATCATTGAATCCAAATAGAAGGGATGTGGGGCATAAACTGTTACACACCTTTTTACCCGACTCCGGAAGAGGAAGATATAAAGTAAACAATTCTAGAAGAACCTGACGACCTCCGTGGCGCAGTGCGAGCGCTGTCGAATTGTAAAGTTGGAGGTCCCGGGTTCGATTCCCGGCTCGAGTCTGATCTGGTGGGAGGCTTCGGCCGTGGCTAGTTACCACCCTATAGACAAAGACGTATCGCCAAGTTATTTAGCGTTCCGGCACCATGTCGTGTAGAAACCTATTAGGAGTATGGTTTTACCACCCTAACAGGTTAGCCCGCTACCATTTTACACTGCGTCATAACCAGGTGAGATAGCCGTCAAGGTCTAATAAACAAAAAAAAATCCGAGGCGTCGTTTAGTTTCAACTACTATTTACATGTACTATACCTGTAACTTCTATTCACATGAACCGTATATCTATATCCCCACTAGTGTTATGAATGTGAAAGCCGAGATTTAGAAAGCTAGCCTCTCTCTGAACTTAAGGAATAGTTAAAGTGAGATAAAACTATGTGTCCGACGTAATTTGTGTCGTTAACGCTAGCTTGGGCAGAGCAAAATCAAAGTACACTCTAGATCTTACTCGTAGCATTATTTACAAGCAACGCGGACGGGGAAGCAACGGGACGCAGCGCACCGACCGATGAATTAAAAATATCACGATTCTCTGCATAGCACTGGCGCCAACACAATGGCAAACAAACAAACCTTTAAATATAAGTTGTAGTAAAGATTACAAAAACCATGTAATATCAGAAACAATTCAATTCGTAGATCTAAACTTATACTTATAATTAGCGGCCATATCGATAAAAACGATAAGTCCTTAGCCACCACGTTGCAAGAATGAACGATGTCCAGTTATGAGTGTAACAATAAAAAGCGAAACCTTAAACGGTCTTCTTATGGTGCTAATTTTAAACATAAACGTCTTTACTGAACTAAATTGACAGGTGTAAAAAATAATGCCTTGACGAAGATCGTAATGTTAATTTGATGGCTTGCTTTAGATCTGTTAATTTAGTTTAAAGCAGAGATTTGCGTACAAATAAATAGTCAACGTTATCTAGGTTCATTTCAATCGCAGGTTTATCAACGTTACCTATTCCATATTCTATTTTCCAATAAAATTGATAACCGGTTTATTTGATATGTCATAACCGATAAGACCTTCAACGTCATACGCTACAAAAGATTATAACAAAAAAGTAACAAGATTCATTCCAATCGCACTTCAACCTTACTCTCCTTCGATACTCGAAAACAATTCAACTATTGCGAGACTTCAAACTTTACAACAACTGAAGCCAAAAGTACTGTTTGTAAAATATGAAATTCAGGTATATTCAAACGATGGCGTTCTTCATTTTTTTTTTTTTTTTATTTTATTGTTCAAAAATAATTTAAAAAACATTTTAATTGTAAAGCTAACCGCCCTTCAGAAACTTTACGTTTATGGGGAGGACGGCGAGTTCACCTTAAGATAAATAATTACATACAAAAGAAATATAATAATACAAAAGAACTTAAGACTAATTATAGCTAATAATTAAAGATAACTTAAAAAATGGTTTTTACATTTTTTTATAAATATATGCTTCCCAACGTCAGGAAATTGTAAGGAGTTCGGAAGATCCTGAAGAATTTTAGGTAGCATATATTTATAATGTCTTTTACCATACATGTTTTTGGTTTTCGGTATGATAAATTTTTTGAAGGTAGGCAATTTGCGCAAGTTATTGCGCCGCTCTTTAATTTTTATATTTTTTATATTGGCAAATTCTTCTTTAAGTATGGCCAGCTTAACTTTCTTCTGCACCGGCAGCACTTTACAATATTTAAAAAGATCGTTATATTCATTACAATATTTTATTTTGATTTTACTAGGTACAATTGCTTTAAGCATTTTTATTTGTAGTTTATATATGTGTATAATATATGTATTGAAGGTTCTGCCATAACTGCTTAGGCCGTAGCTAATAATTGAGTCTGCCAGTGCTAAGTAAAGTAATCTTAGCGTCTTGTAAGGGAGTTTATATTTAAGTATATGTAACCTACTTAGGATAGCTCTCAGCTTATCACAAACATAGTTTATATGAGGTTGCCAATTAAAATGAGAATCGATTTTTAGACCAATATACATATGTTCCCTAACCATATCAATAGGAGTACAACTGCAATGTTTTATATTGCCGTGCAGGCAGTCGTGTGAATGCGCAACTATACGGACCTTATGATCTGTTTTTTTGTGCACCGAGTGGATATGCATTACCTTCGTTTTTTTATTATTTATAACTAGACCAACATCATGAGCCCATTTACATAGCGTGTCAAAATTGTATTGCATCAGGCGCTCGGCCTCCCGCAGGTCCTTGTTAGCGACAATTATACAAGTATCGTCTGCGAATTGATACACAGATCCCTGATGGAATAGGTTACACATGTCATTAACGTATAATAAATATTCAGTAGGTCCTAGTATCGATCCCTGAGCTGTTCCTTTGGTCGTTTGTATCATATCACTCATAATATCATCGATTTTTACACATGTTACTCTATTTCTATGATAATCTTTAAGCCATTCCAAAAAGGGTCCCTGTATACCGCAATTAATCATGCTTTTATATAGCTTATCATATATCAACAAATCAAAAGCTTTACTAAAATCAATGAAAACAACGAGTACATGCTTTATATCATTCATGTACTACGTAGAGTTTACAGAGACGTCCAGATAGAGATAAAAATCTTATACCTACCACAATAATTTTTGCGAGAGAAAAGCCCGGATTCCGGCCCGCCT
Source organism: Lasiommata megera (assembly GCA_928268935.1). NCBI lineage: Eukaryota > Metazoa > Arthropoda > Insecta > Lepidoptera > Nymphalidae > Lasiommata > Lasiommata megera. The sequence continues at coordinate 11,598,019 of OV743314.1, read as the reverse complement.
GGTTCCGTCCGTCAGCCAGCCGTGTCGGAGCAATTCCTCAGTCCACCGCCTCGGATATTGTTTGCCTCGTGGAAGCGGACAGTCCAACAAAAGCTATTTTTAAGATAAATTATTTTATCACGCTACTCTAGCTGTTTTACTTGTATGTATATGAATTAATTAAGTATCAATAATCAGGTCGGGGCCATTACTGCGAAGACATACGGTTTTTCAGTCAAGAAATTCTTAGTAACAGTAGCCATGGTGTAATCGTCCACCATTATTTCCAAAAGTTGTGCGTATTATAAAGTGGGAGATCTTAGGTTCGATTCTAAGCTGGAGTCTGATCTGTTTCGGCTTTGGCCGCGGCTAGTTACCACCCTACTGGTAAAGACGAACCGCCAAGTGATTTGCGTTCCGGTATGATGCCGAGTAGAAAACGATTAAAAAAATGGATTCAGCTGGCGTGGCTCCTCTGGTACTGGAGACATTCATGTTCAACGGTTATCACTAAACATCAGGTGAGGCGTGTGCTCGTTTTCCTGCTATGTAAATAAAAAAAAAAAAGTGTAATTCCCACAATCCCACTAACTCGCATTGGAGCATCGTGCTCAATTCCCAGCCTTTCACCTTAAAGAGAGGCCTCTGCCTAGCAGTGGGTCTTTAATAGGTTTCGAAACCTTTTCGAAAATTCGATTATAAATACGAAATTTGGAATTTATAAATGTTAGTCAGATTTACTCATAAAAATATCCACGTTAACTAAGTCACGGGCAATTCAAATCAAATCAAATAATTTATTATCTCTTCGGGCGCGCAATAGAGGTACAAATAATGGGTTTAATCTAATTTATTAATTATGTCATCTTAGAATAAATAATCTAAGTATGTAATACGTGTCAGCATTTAAGGAAAAATATAAAATAATTATCAAAAAGTTGTAATCAATTCATCTGCTTTCAATATTTTTACAAGATTTGAAAAATAACCTCGTAATATTGAAAATTAAACACAGGTGAATAGATTTCTAACGCATAAAACAAATTTTATTTCCACGGGATATAGTAAAATACTACAGACGATATTTCTGAGATACAGGTTTAGGCATTAGCTAATAATTCACTGGGAATGAACTAGATCCACCAAAAGCAGTAGCAATTATCGCTAACAGCTATAATCACATCAGTAACTTATTTGCGACGCCAAGTTCTGTAATCAAACTTTTCTTGTTAGAGTTTGTGTTGAGAATAAATTAACACACACTAGAATGGTAAACTTTCATGGGTGAGACAAATTTGCAGACATGAAACGAATAGTAGTTTGGCCGGATATCAAATATCCGGCAAACCCTTACGCCGCAGAAAGCCGGAGATTAATTTTTTTTTTTCGCTTTTCTTACTGTGAATAATGATGCATTCAAAAGTGGCCCGGTAGCTGGGCAAATACGAGTATGTCTCACATGTTAACAAGATATTAATCTATGAGGCCTGAGCTACAATACATCATTTCACACATCTTCACACTTCACACGCATTTGAGAACATTATGGAGAACTCTCAGGCGTGCAGGTTTCCTCACGATGTTTTCCTACGCCGTTGAAGCAAGTGATATTTTAATTGCTTTTAAAAACGCACATAGCTCCGAAAAGTTAGAGGTGCGTGCTCGGACTCGAACCGCCGACCTCTGATTAGGAGGCTGACGCCCTAACCACTAGGCTATCACCGCTTCTCTATATATACAAATACATAATTACCACCTTAATAGTCAATACAGACGTTTTCAACAGAATCTACGTAAACAAAATCGCGGGCAACAGCTTATTCCAAATTAAATTGTAATTGTTTATATTAAATTGGGCCCTAATTTTACCGACAAAGGGAAAGTGATTGAAAGCACTAGTTGTTTGCTACTTCGTACTCTGGGACCAGGGTAGCTACAAGCGCCACTCTGTATTATATCGAAGTTTGTCCAATAAAACTTTTCTTGTTAAAATGTGTCTTGCGACTAAATTAACACGCGCCAAGTTTCCTCAAGTTCTGACGAGGTAAAATTAAAACTGTGCTTCGTATATTTTTGAGCCGATTCGAGAGATTTCTTGAGTGTGTACTTAAACTTTTCTTCGTTGTTTCTTTGATTTATATTGTTTTGTTGTTCTAAATATTTTAAAATTGAAATTACATTACGTAGCTATTTCTTGGGTTCCCTATCCTCCAAAAAGGTATAAATATAAGAAAAATAAAGAAAGACTTTTGAACCTATTTTTTTGTTTTAAATTACGTTAAATATATTTTCCAAAAGGGTTTTTTTTTATAGAATTTAATCAAGTAAGGTGTCGGCGGTATCAAATGAAAAAAAGCGTTGACAACACGTTTTAAAATAGGGTGATTTGTTTACCAGGTTATTTTAAATTGTTTCTGTAATTTTCGATTATTATAGATACGATTTTGTAATATTTTGAAGTATCTTGTTGTAATATTTATAATATTGTATCTTTCAAGATATACGAATTAAACAATAAACGATCACACTAAATCCCAAGCCGACATAGTATTACGTATCTAGTACGATAGTTTTCCGCGTCGACGAACTAGCAAATGGCGAATCGGGTTACCATGCGGCCAGGACGTTAACTGGATAAATTGTGCACTATTTCGATAAAAGATTTATTTTTAATTGCTTTTCAAAAATTATTCCAAGTTTTTTTTATACACCACAAGTTAGCCCTTGACGGCATCTCACAGATGGTAAGTGATGATGCGGTCTAAGATGGTACTGGGCTAACCTTTTAGGGGTATGGTAAGCACAGACTCTTAATTGGGTTTTACACGAAATCGTGCCAGAACGCTAAATCGTTTGGCCACACGTCTTTGTCGCTATTGTATTTTAAAGTAGAAGATCGCCAACAACGCTAGTTGTCTCCTAAACAAGCGCAAGATTAGGATATAGTCAATTTGTGGTATCTAACCCCGCGAGCACGTACTATGTCGGTTCCCAATAATATCACTTCACTTACATATAATAATGGAGGCCGAAGCTCACCAACTCTCACAAGATCTCTAATAAATGATGACGTAATGTACAGTGGCGTAGCGTCAAAGAACTTTTACAAAACAAAAGCGAAATAACAAGTAATAACGAAAGCACGAAGTAATGTATATTGTAACAGAAACATCTGATCACGTATCACAGACTAACGAATGCACGTTCCAATTAAATATTTCGTAGCAAATAATGTAGTCTCCAAATAATGTAACAAAAATTTTTTTGTTGATAATTGTATAAAAAATAATCATGGTTCGCGGGAACTTCGCTCTTACAACCTTAAAAAGTATTTACCTATATTTGTTTTATTGACCGCGTAATTTAGTCTGATGTTTTTATTGTTAGCAACATTTGTAGTTTTTTAATTGGTGTTGTAATTGATATTTTTAATTATACGTGAAAAAACCGGTAAAAGATATTACATGGATTAAAGGTGAAGGAAATCTGTAAACATGCTTGCTTGAGTTTTATTGTTCGCGTAAAGTGTGTGAGATCTAAGATTATCCACTTACGCGGTGTGTTGGACTATGGCCACCCTTTTTAATCTGAGACCAATTCACCGTAGTGAGCCGTTAATGGGTTGATAACGACGCTGATGACGTCTGTTTGTTTTCAGCGCTGTTATATTTGGCGTATCATGTTTCAAAATAACTAAGTGTTATGCAGCTACCTACCCAAGAACCAAGTATGCAGCGCTATCGCCTGAACTGTGACTTATAATAAAATGATTTAAAAATAATAAAAAAATAGCACCTGAAATCATCATCATCATCATGATCAACCCATTACCGGCTCACTACCACGATGTTTTCCTTCACCGTTGATACAAGTGATATTTTAAGTGTTTAAAAACGCACCTAACTCTGAAAAGTTAGAAGTACGTGCCCGGATTCGAACCGCCGACCTCTGATTAGGAGGCTGACGCCCTAACCACTAGGCTATCACAGCTTGCACTTGAAATATCCTACTAATATAATAAACGCGAAAGTTTGTATAGATGGATGTTTTTAACTCTTGCACGTTTTTTTTTATACATGCTTAATACATTTTAACGAAACTTCACAATAATATAGCTCATACCTCAGAATAACACATAGATTACTTTTTATCCTGATTCCTTTAGTAGTTCACGAGGGGAAATCGAAAATTGTTTACGAGCTAAGGCGAGGGCAGACAGCTTTGAAATTTGGTATGCATTTCACCTATGCATGGAAAAGGACATGTATTTACCTATCTCTCAAATAGTTCCCGTAGGAATATACTAAATTGTTAACGAGCGAAGCTTTAGACCAAATTCTGAAGTCCACGCAGGTGAAGTCACGGGCAGAAGCTAGAAATATAATAAATGAAATACGACGCTGAAAATATTCGCGCTCAGCTGAGCGCTATGCATTTTATGACAGTGCATCTCCGCCAGGTGTTTTAAGGCTATTTTTGTACACTTCGTTTGCAGTTAGCTGCGATCTTTCGACTAAGTTGGTACGCATCTTTATGGCAATCTCACTAAAGTAATGTAGTGTTATGCATTATTACTTACGATCCGGTGTAATTGAAACAGTTACTAGGTATATACTCGTAAATACACCATGGAAATTTTCGAAGACCACGGCGCAGTGCCGAAGCCTCCCACCAGACTAGACTCAAGCCGGGAATCGAACCCAGGGCCTCAAACTTTATAATGCGACAATCGTCATAATAATCCTTAACAGATAAAGTGTACATTGAACACCGGCATTTCATATCGTGTCTGTCAATTCGATTTTAGACAAAAAAACGTGTTGAAATAAATTAATCTATATATGAGTTATTGTTTTATTAAATAAATAATTAATAGTAAACATAGCTGTGAATGCGATGGTTGTAACAGCTGATGATGTGGTATGTTTTTTACTAACCAATAACTAAGCACCCTTTAGAGGTAGGGTCTAAGGGGTATTGAAGTAGATATTAAGGATTGGAAAGGAGTTTAATCCTACATACTAATAGTTGCCTTGCCTACACGAAGCTATCGAGCCAGCGATTTCATTATCGCGAGAGTTTCTATCACATCGGATTTCTTGGGAATTAAGGTTTGTTGCTTGAATTATGTATGTGCAATCAAAGTGAATATTATTCCGGAGAGAATTAAAGTGTTCGACTGGTAATTTGAAATGGGTTTTTTTGTTCGTCTCCGTGAGAATTATTTACATTCGAATAGTGAAATTAAAATCAAAACGTTATTCGATACTTCGCAGCAATTAAAATAATTACATCGACCTAGCAAACAAATTTTTTTTTAATACACCACAAGTTAGCCCTTGACGGCTATCTCATCTGATGGCAAGTGATGATGTAGCTAAATCGCTTGGCGTCACATCTTTGTCGATAGGGTGGTAACTAGCCACGGCCAAAGCCTCCCACCAGACCAAGCCAGGAATCGAACCCAGGACCTCCAACTTTACGATGCGACAGCGCGTGCTCTGCGCCACGGAGGACGACAAACATATACGAATGTTCAATCAATATATATACGATATATAATAGATATAAGGCGGTCTTAACTGCCAATACAATTTAGCGTTTCATATTGCATACGGGACCCTTCAAAGTCCCAACTCACACTTAGGTCTTAGGTATTTTAATTACAAATCTACAGGCATTACCTATTTAAAGACGAAACGGACGACGCTACAGAAAATATCAATGCAAACTGTCGCAATAGGCGAAAAGCTTCGCACAACGTAAATTCTTGTACTGGAAATGCGCATAAAAAGCCGGCCAAGTGGTAGTCTCGTACTCAACCACTAAGGATTCTCAAATGTAAGAAAGTAGCGTACTATATTTTCATGAATACATTTTATTTACGTTTTAGATTTAGGAATACACTTAATTGTAGGTACAAAACACAAAATTAGAAGTAACACAGACAAACCACAGTTTTTACAGTTTTCAGTTTGGCGTTTGATTATTTACAAAATAAATAATCAATCAAATATTAAAAACGACGCATTCAAAGTCAGTCTTTATTTTTAGAGTTTATGTAATGATGAATTTTGATACAGTTTTATCTCTTGATATCCGGTTACGATTACTATCACACTTTGAGTAAAATTGTCAGCTATCCCTTGACTGTAATCTTACGTAAAAGATAGTAGCGGGCTTACCTCTTAATTTATTTCGCGTAATCGTACCGTAACGCTAAATCGCTAGGCGACACGGTGGTAACTAACCAAGATGAACACCGAAAAACAGCCCTCAAATAATCTATCAAAAAATTATTTCCAAAGTTCTTTCACCCATTTAGAGCTGCATTATCAGCAGCTAATATATCTCCGTATTCCATCGGGAACAGGAACTAAGCGGACAAAACCGTGGGGCGCAGCTAGCTCCCTATAAAAGTTCCGTTTTTCTATTAGAAGTTCGGGACTCTAAAAAAAACACAAAAATGAGATCCATTTACGTACAAGGATACATTTTATCCTTTTAACGAAGTAATTAAAAAGAAAATAAAATGTGACATGTCGGTGCTCGACTTTCGCTCGGCCGAGCGCGTCGCTCGGCGAGGCCGTGAGATCCGCGTCGTATCGCAAATATACTGGCCTTATTCAAAAAATCTGTTTTGTAAATCTTCAAACCTTTTCATTTTGTTCGTTCTTTCTAATTTTCTTTTTCATTATTACGTGAGTTGGAATTGAATATGATTCCCGCCGACCACCTTTCTGAACAAGTCTTTTTTATATATGTTGCGGTTGAATTCGCGAGCGTTTCCGTGACACAGCCATCAGGCGACGCGAAGGAGCATCGCTGGGTTTTACTGGATAACGATCTAACCGCCGTCGAGTCCTACGTACCCCGCCTGCAGAACTGCGCCACTTCCAGAAGGATACCTTAACGCATATCCCAGCGTTAAAAATATAACATATATATTATTATATCGTGGGCAAACTAGCACTACATTTTTATGGTCGATAAAAAACTTTATGGAGCACCTTATTTTAAGTTATTTGCATCACCCATGAAAATTTGCAGTACCAGAGGAGCGGTAGCGTCGCCGGCTGTACCCAGCGTCCTAATCTGTTTTCTTGACATCTTGAGTGTATTTTTTTTATTTTAGTTACCTACCTATGGCCAAAATAACCACAGAACCTTGATGAAATTTGGTACATGTAATATAACATTTATCCTCATTAAGACTGGGGCCTGTATAAAGGAAAACCATAACCTTCTCATTTTTTATGTAATTTTTCATGGGGTTACTGGCATCCTGTTAACAGAAAAAGATGACTTTTAAGCCAGCCAAGTAAACTGATCCGATGAGATTTTTAAAATCGAATAGGCATGAAATCTTAAATTCTTGATTTTAGTAGTTAAAAATCCGACGTAACCTCTGCATTTCGTCGTTGGGAGATTTAGGATTTACCCCACGACATGGTCCACTTTTAACATCTTTTATGTAAACATACAAGCTCCAAAAGCGATGTTAAAAGTAAATAAAAGAGTGTTCATCTTGTTAAGAATTTAAACGTCAACTATTGCATATTTTCTAGATTTTTTATACTGATTGATAAATTTAAGATTTATCAATCAGTTTAATTAAATAACAAAATCTTGTCAAGACATGTTTACTCTATTTTATATAAATTTTAAGTAAACTCAACATCGATTTTTCTAAGCTTTTTAAATTGTTAAATATCGGTAGCTCAATTTTGACTTCCGGAAGTTCTGACGAAATTGCATATAATAGTCAATGCGTACTTCTTGGTTCATCATTTTTATTCAGTCAGAACGAACAGGTAGTCTACGTCGAGCTGCCAAGGCAGGTGGCTATTGGTATATGTATGGTTATATCATTTTGTAAAGTTTATAAGAGGAATCCTCATTCAGTTTAAAATAATACAGCAGACGTACAGAACGCGACATGTTATTGAAACAAGATTCGTGCTCCGCTAAGCGAAAGACTTCGCGAGTGCAACCTCGCGTCACATCACAGGATGGCGCTGCGCTCATTAAAAGCCACTAACTTTTAGTTAAAAACTTAGATTTTCGCGAGTATTCATTATTTAATGAAACTTCATTATGTCCGTGCATTCCCATCGTGCATCCTCCAGCAATCTAATTATTTAATATAAAGTAAATAGTTAAAAAAAAATATCATTTGCTTCTACGGTGAAGGAAAACATCGTGAGGAAACCTGCACGCCTGAGAGTTCTCTATAATGTTCTCAAAAGTCGTGTGAAGTCTGCCAATCCGCACATGGCCAGCTTGGTGGACTATGGCCAAACCCTTCTCATATTGAAAGGAGACCCTTGCTCTGTAGTGAGCCGGAAATGGGTTGATCATGATATTGATTGATGCATACAAGAACTGCTAAGTTCGAAGTCAAAATGATAGTTCCAGCATATTTAATAATAAAGTGGTACAGTAATATAGTATGTATTAAAGGTACCTTAATTATACAAGATGTTTAGTATTCATGACAGTTGTTTATATGAATAACATAGGAGAAACTAAAGTGATAAAAAAATATGCGACGGTAAAAATTGCAAGTTCACGCGGAGAAATTTTGAAACCACTCCAGTGGGTTCTTAAGTTAAATTATGTAAATTTTGACTTCCCCATTCCGCCACGTGGCCTTGTATCAAGCGTACGTGAAGATGTGAATGAATTATTCAAAACTTAGGTCTAGCGCACAGCGCGTGTGATTTTTGGTGAAATTGAATCATTTTAATAATTGCGTGGCAGGGTAAGGCAATGCTATCAGGGTTAATCAGCCTACCCTACTTCTCTATTATACAATAATTTTATTTATGAATAGAAGTATAGTCATTTCAGGCAAGTAATTTTTTGACAACCTCCGTGGTGCAGCGCGTGCTCTGTCTCATTAAAAAAGTTGGAGGTCCTGGGTCCGTTTCCCGGCTCGATTCTGGTCTAGTAGGGCTTTGTGGGTCGCTAGTTATAACCCACAAAGACAAACCAATTCGGAGCATGGGGTTACCATAACCTCTAACCGGTAAGCCCGCCACAATTATAGTTTAAAAAAAAGTTATAAATTAATACTTTGTACTACCAAAATACTGATATTTAAAAGATCTTAAATTAGCCTTAGTAACTGGCATCTCTAGTGAACTAAAAAGGCAAACCAATATTGAAAATGTTAACTCTTTATCCCATGGCACAATAAAGGCTTACCAGACTATTATTGATTAAACTCCACATTATAAAAAACAAAACAAAAGGGCATAATATTGATGACGTTGGCAATACAGTAGCAGGCCAAGAAGTTGAGAAAGTGCGAAAATATAAATAATCAGGTACGTGGCTTGATGAAATCTGTCACAAAGTTAAGACTACCGCGAAGGAATCCTGATTAAATATACTACGCACGACACTGTGTTGTGACGTACAAAATTATAAAACACACCGTGCAGATTTGTCTCCTTGACTTGACTTACCGCAAACAAGCTTTTGCCATCAGTCAAGATCATAATTCTCGTGTTTCTAATTCGAAAAGTTTGTTATCTTGACAGACTTTCATATAAACTTCGAACTCTATTCCGCCTACTTAAGGTCTCATACCTTACTCAAATACTTTACTACTAAATTGCAAGTATGTAACTAAAATTTACCTAATTAATTTACATACTAACATTAGAACCACAGCATGTTATATTCTGAATATAACAAATTACATGTCACTTATGGAGAGACCTTTACCACTCAAGCAAGCTGCTGTATTATATTTTTGGCGAGAATGCAAAGATGAACCCGGTGCTCATCGCGACAGCGTGAATAAGGAAAATATACGGACAATATTATAGCATACTCGTAGGTGATACATGCTACATTGTGCCGCATAGCATATACACTTAGATAATATTTTGTGAATTCGATAGAAGCTTACCTACGATCACTCCTTACTGTGAATCTTGCTATTCTACTTACATTAAAATTGCAATGTTAGTTAGTCTTTCACAACCAACTACTGAACGGATTCTGAAAACTAAAACTTAACAGTATTAAAGTTATATACATCAAAATAACACATACCCTATAATCAATAAAGATATTGTGTCATCATCATCATGATCAATCCATTACCGGCTTACTACAGAGCACGGGTCTCCTCTCAATATGGGAAGGGTTTGGCCGTATTCCACCACGCTGGCCAAACATACATTATGGAAGAACATTATGGAGAACTCTCAGGCGTGCAGGTTTACTCACGATGTTTTCCTTCACCGTAGATAATGTGTAAATTGTGTAAAATATAACAGTAAGTTTCAAGAGTTTACCAAACGATCCAAAATTCTTTGGAGTTACATAAAAGTAATGTATGATAATGATGGCATTGTTACTTTCAAACCGTTCTCAAAAAACTCCTCAACAGCATCATGTATCTATCTTTTCTGTGGCAGACATTACAGCCAAAATGGGCATAGAGGCCATCGATGATGAGGCCGAACCCATCCTCCTAATTGCTTTCTACCAGGCATCATACTAAAAATGCTAAATCGATTGACAGTATGAATTTAACAGTAACTAGTTGCAGCTTAAGCCTTCCACCACACCAGACTTGAACTTGAAGTTTACGACTAAAGTTATCACCATGAAATAACTACCTTATCTTACCTAAAGTGCCTTTTTAAAGACTATTTCAATAAACGTTATTTTGAATTTGAATTTGGACCAGGAATCAAGCGCAGGACCTCCCACTTTATAATACGACAGAGAGGTCACCCTCTCCCGAACCCGTTCCGAAACCATTAGTCAAATTATGATAAAACTTTGTTTGGGTGTTCTGGAAATACCCGCGAGGGTTCCTGGCCAATGACATCTATGTATAAAGGTTCTAGCGTTTTTGTAATTCGATGTTTTATTGGAGGACTGTAATTATTTTTGCTACCCCTAACCCCGGCTAAGTTTGTTTTGGGCTTCTTCTTAGACTGGGGCGCGTTTTGAACCCTCATAGCTTTAGTTTTAAGTTTACAAATATAGTTATCACCATGAAATAACTACTATGTAAATTATTGACGCGTCAAAAGTGCCTTTTTAAGGACTATTTCGATAGAGATTATTTTGAATTTGAATTTGAAAATTTGCTCCAAAATCCAAATCCATTTCATCAAATCCAAATCCACCCTTGGGACATTTAAAACAACGGTGTTTTTAAGGATGAATTTGGATTCTGTTCAAGATAGCAATGAAAGAAAAAAATGGAGAAAGAACCTGTCACAGCTCACATATTTCTTCTATTCCTCAGTTCCTTAACACCAATGCGGAAAAACTAAATATGACTCTTAAACTCGCCCGAGATCTTTTGTTATTTTTGATTTTATTTACGGTTTTGATGATAAATTTGGATTACTAATACGCTCAAATTATTGGGCAAGCGTTTGAGACCAACTAGGACGTAAAAGATTTTTAAACTTGAAATGGACGTTCAAAAATCTTGCTAAATTGTCATCCCTTAGGGAATTTTCAATTATCTTTTCTGAGCGGACGCCTACATTATTATACCTATTGGTATGCAGATTTTCAGCCCGATGTAGCCAGTGTTTTGCTGTTCGTTGTTATATCAGTCAATCAGTAAATAAAGAAAAGTATTTTTATATTTAGCGAAGATAGATATTTGACCGCATAACTCTTAGCTTTTTCAAATAAAAGATGGACAAAACATTTGTTTTTCATTTATTTCTTCCTACCCTCAAATTTGAATGAATTTACTGCGATTCCCCCAAATAATAATGATGTGCACCTAATATAATAATCTAACTTATAAAGTTGAATCGTAAGGAACTGTATTTAACGAAACTATATGACAATATAAAGTGTATGTCAGTATGAAGACCATATTGAGTAGATAAGCCTATACGCACACATCTGGTCGATTTTTAGGTCAAGCGTTTAGAGATTTTCATTGATAGGTCTTCGACTCTTCACTCACTCTTCCAGATTGATAACTAGGTGACCGAGTTTTCATGAGTCGGGTAATGTTTTAAAGTCATTTTTTTATATTTTTATCGTTTGTACATGTTTTCACGTAAGTTCCATTTTGGATCGGATCTATCACCTTCCGATATACATATTTACTACTGCTGCGTAAAGGTGTCCTTTTTAATAGGTGAAGGTTAAAAGGAGTGTTGGATTTTAAGGCGGGTTCGTGGGTTTTAGCTATCATTATCACATGTAAGTGATTGTAATCGTGACGGATGCCTTGTCGTGCTCTCAGTGGGACCGCTTAATTCTTAGCCTAGGGATGACACTGACACTCGATCAACAGAAAATTCTAATATCTTACAATTTTAGTCCAGCCCGGAACTTGAACTCATCATGTCAACCCATTACCGGCTCACTACAGAGCACGGGTCTCCTCTCAATATGAGAAGGGTTTGGCCATAGTCCACCACGCTGACCATGTGCGGATTGGCAGACTTCACACGCCTTTGAAAACATTATGGAGAACTCTCAGGCGTGCAGGTTTCCTCACGATGTTTTCCTTCACCATTGAAGCAAGTGATATTTTAATTTACTAAAAACGCACATAACTCCGAAAAGTTACAGGTGCGTGCCCGGATTCGAACCTCTGATTAGGAGGCTGACGCCCTAACCACTAGGCTATCACCGCTTGCAACTTGAACTCAGGGTCACTAAAATCCGGGACTCATATCAATATCTCTGCCTCCAGTGCCCTACCCAATAGTCTTGTTAAATTACTGTAAACTTTCTGTTTACAATATTTTATACGTCTTTCACCCTGATTATCTTTTAATACAACTAAATGATAAATGAATGAATGGATGTATGATTTAGTTTTTTCTTCCCATGATTAATAAAATTATAATAAATACCAATCAGGGGCTATTTATTTAACAGTGTTAGTCTGAGCGCTGGTGTCTGAAATAGGTAAAACCTGTATTTCATGCCAATGATATACTGAAGGATTAGGTCGCATCTATCCCGCATATAATCTCTCACAACGCTTCTGCTTGTTCTCCCCTTGTCCCCCCGCATAAGCCAGCTTTTCCGTATATTGCCCGATGGCACAAAAACATTTTTCAGTACCAGCTAAGTGGATTTTGGAATCCGTATCACTGTACTAAAACTACATTATATGAAACACTACATTATATTGGTATTGTTACCAAAATATTAAGATTAAACGAAACAAAAACACACCAAACAAATACGCTCCTTGTATTTTTTTTTTATTTTTGTTTCCAAAGCTGTGTAATACAACATGTATAAGTAATACACTTTTATTTTTTTATTCACCACAAGTTAGCCCTTGACTGCATCTCACTTGATGGTAAGTGATGATGCGGTCTAAGATGATAGCGGGCTAACCTGTTAGGGGTATGGTAAACTCATACTCCTAATTGGTTTCTACACGACATCGTGCCGGAACGCTAAATCGCTTGGCGACATGTGGTTGTCGGTAGGGTGGTAACCAGCCACGGACGAAGCCTCCCACCAGACCAGACTCGAACCGGGAATCGAACCCAGGACCTCCGACTTTAAAATGCAACAGAGCAAGCGCTGCGCCACGGAGGTCGTCAAAACACACGCGATAACTAAAATATCTACACTACTAATTTTAATTAAAACGGTTACAATTCTTAAAAAATGCACCAGAGAAGCTAAAAATGCATGAAAAATTATAAACCAAATATAAAGTTTTTAGAATAGTAAGAATAATAATACTCTCAAACTCGGTTCCCATCCAAAAAGTAGCCCAGGCAGGTACTTTTCACATAATCCATTACAAAGTTCTTTTTTTAGATCAATTTTGGTCAAATGTATAGCTGATATCGTTTATAAGCCAATACTGTAAATATACGGCAACAGAAAGCTTTCCTAATTTTTGTAGTTCTGTAACCATAATTACTTGTTCCAGGTACAAATCGATGGTGTCCCACATCAGCCAACATTCCAGAAGAGGTGAGATACAAAGAGATCCTATATAATTTATTATTTCACTCGGTATGAAACACAAGGCTGTGAAACTAGATCGGGGTTCTAGAGAGCTGGAAACAACTGACACATGTTTCGGACCGTGATCTCATTAAAGACGGAGGCTCCCAGTGGTATTCCATGTGTAATGTTTCTCACACAAACGTCATAAATCCCGGTCTACCTTCACACCAGACTGTCATGTCCTCGCACCAAATTTCGTATACCTTTAAAGTTAAGTCAACCTTCGTTCAATAATATATGTAGATATCTAGATGTAGATTATTTCACGTATTAATCTATCTATGTCTATTATCGTTAGTTGGTAATTGTGAAAGCCAATATAATGTTTCACCTTAAATAAAGCCTTTTTAAAACCGCCAGGCAAAGGTTTCCATGAATCATTACGGGGACAATTCTAAACAAAGCACACAGGAGGTGCAAAACAATAGGGATAATAATAAAACTTGACCTCACGTTACACCGTAAGTTCACTGTATAGATCCTCGATCGACCCTATCAACAAAATTAATGTACGATTATTGTGAGTAAACCTCGATGACACGCTCCGCTCACACCCTTGCATTTTCATGTTTTCATTCTTTAAGCTCAACTACCATAATTTTAATTTTTATTTGAGTTACAATAATTCTAATAATTATTAATAACTTTAATTTTGACCATCATAATATTGACTAATTGAATTATTATTATCATCGTCATTTCTGTTATTATTTTTATTTATTCTATTTATATTAAATTGTTTAATAATAGAATATTTCAATGTATATCAAGAATTGTAGTGTTTGCAATGCCCTGACCGGGTTTCATGTTTGTAAAATATGAAAGCAAATAAATAAATAAGATTGATATATTTGCTTATGGTTTTACGATACTGCCATTCATTCAGCATGACCGCCATCAGCCTCTATATACTATTCTTCAGAAGGATTTAGAACATTAGCCCTCCACGGTACTCTAATTACAGCGACATACTGATACATATATACAGATACATACTGTCATTAGACTGCAAGTATAGTCCACACATTCTTTGATTTAGTAAAACTAATTTCAATTGTAAGTAGTTCTATATAGAAATTGAAATATAAACATATATTTTTAAATTCAATATAAAATTTGATATAAAACTGGTATATGAAAAGATTCATTTTTATTCATTTCAGATTTCTTAGCAATAAAAGTGCAAAGTAGGTAGCACATTTCATAGCTATGCAGAGTAGGAAAAATGGACTAGTATTTCAATTATTTATCTTTAAAAACTGTTAACAATAAGAATCATCAAGATGTTCTTAATACTTGGTTCAACAAAAAAAAATCAAAACACAGCAAAAATATTATGTTACAAAACGGTGTAAAGTATGTTCGCATTCAATCGCTGCAAAGTTAAGACCACTCGACACGACCGGTGTCGTGGCCAGATTATTTATTGCCGCTATTTATTTCC
Organism: Lasiommata megera; assembly: GCA_928268935.1. Classification (NCBI taxonomy): domain Eukaryota; kingdom Metazoa; phylum Arthropoda; class Insecta; order Lepidoptera; family Nymphalidae; genus Lasiommata; species Lasiommata megera. Next base: position 11,582,601 of record OV743314.1, on the reverse strand, counting down.
TTCTGCTGAATGGAAGTGTGAAACAGCTTACGCGGATCCGTTTAAGCTAACAAATACCCGACGATATCCGACCTGTGACTCGAATTTCACAAATAACGTGAAATATTACTGACCTTACTGCCATTAATATTAAGTTTAATTCCGAAATGTATTTTTCTGTGTTATATGACATATGCAGCATTGATATAAATTTAATGTAATAGGTATATGATGGTAACAGATACAATCAATATCAAATTAACTATCGATAAAAACATCGAGACTCGTTGGAACCAAATTATTTTTTATCGTTATCCATTTGAAAAACCATGAAACGACATTTCAGAAGAGTATTTGCGATGTGATTCAGTAGTATTTTTAATACTTCACCGTCTCCTTGTTCTTCTTGAACTTCAAAACTACAGAATCCACGCTTCTTTTTCTCTTGGAACGATTGTACTATATCCCTGGAAGGAACTATCCACTGCAATACAGGTTTTCCTAATGCAGAGGGTAGGGACAAACTATATATATTGTAACTCCTAATCGTTTCTCCTTCTTATAAACTTGAAAACATGCTGTTTTAGCTATGGCATATGTTTTTACTACTGGCTGACGGTCAACCCTGTTGGATATGTGTTAGCTGGTGGAAAACCACCACTTTTTTGTTAAAGTAGGTTAGGCCCTCTTTTAAAAAAAAATATAATTATTTTTAAAGCCCTCTTTTAAAAGATTTTTTTAAAGGGCTTTAAATGGATATGTCATTAGATTTCCCTGAACATCTATATAATGTTATTCTAGACCCAATTGCAATGTATGAACAATTAAACTACTAATCAGAGTTTGAAAATATACGACCCATAAAAGCGAGGGAAACCTCAGAATACAACTAGTGGCAAATAATACAAGTTCGATTTGAGTAGTGTTTTTCTATTTAGTAGCTCTGTAGTGGGTCCCATGATCAATAACATTTTTTATGTAGTAAATGCCGACCGTCTAAAATTCAAGTTAAATTAAATTAATGACGTAAAATACACCATAAAACCCCAATAGGCAAAAATATATTCATGCCTATTAATATATCTACAAACTTTAAACCTTTTGAAACTTTCCAAACCATTTATAACCGAAGAAGATTTAACTGAGCATTTCATTTCATTTTTCTTTTTTTGTTTAAATTATTGTTTTCCTAAAACGCATTACAGTTTACTCCAGGCGGTAAACTGTAAAACTTTGTCGGATCATGCCTACCAAAATTCTGAACGCGAGAAATAAAAATATTCCCACTTTGGTACGCCTGGAAATTGCATTGCTATCCCTATTAGTGCACGTAATGACATCTAATATCATTAGTCTTCCGTCAGGCCCTAGGGAAGCTATCAGACGCAATCAGTTGCCATAATTAAACTTGTGCTACTCGCGATGTGGCTGCCAGAGGTGATTTCATGTTAAATAAATATACTCATTTACTGTTCACTTCCTGTAATTCCGGTCGTTACTTCCCGGGTCTCAAAGTAGGTAGTAAGTTGTCAGTCTCGGTTATCGTCTAAGCTCTTGTCACAGGATCTCTCCTGTGAGAACTCTGTACCTATATCGCGTAATACCATCATGAATCTTTTTGCATGTATGTCAAATTCATTGGTATAAAAAAATCTCTTTCTCTTTCTTCTCTCTCTAGAGTAGTGCCATTGCTTGATTGCACAAATCTAATAAACCAATGTTAACATAAAAATAACCAATGATGAGACAAAAATAGCATATCAATAGATATGACTAAAATTTATGCTATCCTTTTTCACATAAAATACAATAAAAATACACAACTTTTTTAACACTTGTCAGTTTTATTTAGTTCAGAGATTTGTTAACAACTAAACAGGCACCCATAAATACGAAAACTGGACAACCAAATAATTGTGTAACCAACTCGTAAAAACGGGGCATGGGTTTATAAAACAGGCATTTATAAATAAGTTGCTTTTGACACTTTGATTATCCAAAAATAATATATTTTTTTTTAATGTAGTTAATTAAAATCATCTTTCCGATACTTTTTAGTAATGAGAATATTAGAAACCTAAAAACTTAAGAAAATATAGGTAAAATCAAATATAGATATTTTCTAATAAATAAAAGATCTTTTTTTCCTTTGTTAATAATTTTATTAAAACATATTTCTGGCAAAAAAGTTATGTAAATCAAACCAAATGCTGGACTGCATGGCATTGGCACGTACAATCAAACCGCCATCGAACGTTATCTTGTCTGGGAATAAAAATTATAAATGAATAATATAGTTAGTTATTCATATATAACTGTACTTCGGCATCGTACAACATATTATATATACGTATTGCTGATGCCTGACAAATTGCAATCTGACCCCTTCATAATTTTATTCACCGGTCATATTGCGTATAACGAGGGAGGGTAATAAGGCCCGGTATGATTTCATTTTTATACTAACAGCTTTCTGAAATCAAATTATCCCAGTCAGGGCTTTATTTATCAATAACGTGGATGAGTGTTATTTTGTGTGGTAGTAGGTTGCAAGCAACTTTGTTTGTATAAAATTTATCTTCAGCCAAACAGGTTATTTGTCGTTGTGTTAACTGGGTGTGAAAGAACAAAGTATATATTATACTCGTACTTTCAATTCTTAGTTTTAATACAATAAAGAATGTCCATTAATTCGATTTTATAATGATATAAATTTATTTAATTTATTAAGAAGTTATTAAAAATACTTAGAGTTATAATAAATACATGATATACAAAACAAAAAGTTTCTCTTAGAGATAATCAATGGTGAAAAGTAAATATTTAACATAAAAAAATCTTAGCTAAACGTAGACAAAACGCATAGTTCACTATAAATTATATTGTCTATACCCATATGCGCGAGTTCAACTCATGGAAAATTGCAATCCCGTCCCGCATAATTATATTTCTCGGTCAGATTGCCTGTTACGGGTTACGGGTGTGGGTAATGAGGCCCGTTGTGATTTCATTTTCACTCTAACAGCTTTTTGCAATCAAATAAATTTTGTTGGTTTATTTTGATTTAAGTTTCAACTGAAATTTTCTATATTTATTCTGATAGAATTCTGTCAATTTAATCAAAACATGAAATAATAAAATGTACAAGTTTATAAACTCTTACTAAATTTAAAAAAGCGTTGATTACCTATGGAGTTCAAATAATTGCCGCTGATAAATATTAAACAACACCTGTACATACCGAATCAAATACTTATATCAGCAGGTATAAGTGGAGGGTCAAATATGATACCCATTTGAGGTTGACAGACCAATATCTGCGCCGTTCCCCTTTACCTGAAATTGCTAATTGCCGTCTAGCAACCTCCGTCCATTTCTGTATTGCGTAATTACGATCGGTATTTGAGTATACCTGCATTTGGTGATGATATCCAGATATATATCAACCTATCCAATGAAACGTAACTCAACGTTAATTAGATATTATTTTTATTGCCTAATGACATTTAATATTAGCAGTTTCCAAAGACTTCGTAAGTCTACTTACTCTACTTGCCATCAGATGAGAAGCAGTCAAGGGCTAACTTATGGTGAATAAAAAAAAAAAAGATTAAGAAATAACCGAGGCAATTTTGATGTACTAGAGGAACGGAAATCTTCTGACACAATTATTTATTTTTTGATAATTGAGTTAGTACATTTCCGTTCCTAGTACTGCCCTTTAGTCGATCAACCCTTTCCATCAAGTTTCGAGACCACCGCGGCGCAGTGCGTCCCCTTTATAAAGTTGGAAGTCTTGGATTCGATTGCCGGCTCGAGTCTGGTCTGGCTTAGGCCATGTCTAGTTACCACCATACTATCAAAGACATGTCACAAAGAGATGTAGAGTACCGACACATACCCATACATACACATAGGGTTTACCTCTAACTGCATCATACTACTACATACCCTTGACGGAATGTCACCTGGTTCCACCAGGTAGTTAGTCTGTTAGGCTGTATATTTGTTATTTCCGTTTTCGCAGGTCTGGATAGACGAAAAAGAATACGAAGAGGATTATCTGATAATAGAGTGATTATCACCCACCACTTCACCGAAAGAACTGTGACCCCTGGTGGTGATGTGAGTAATATTTTCCATATTATATAATGTAGACAGGTATGCACTGATACAATCATTATAAAGCACACGTGAACCATTTTACGTAGCATATGGGCTTAGGATTAGGATTTGGTTTGCTATGCCGGGATTTGATTTACTATGCCGAGCAGAAATCGATAAGAACAATAATACATCTTCTACGAGTAGGTAGGCTAAGGTGACGCATGACGGAATGCCTCTGACCATGGGATGTTGCATATGAACCCTGGCCTTTTTATTTAAATAAAATGTATCGCTTTCAGATAAGCATGCAATGCTCTGCGACCGGAGACAGACCACCGCAATTCGTTTGGGAGAGAGATGGCGTCACCATGTCTAGTAATACAGATCCAAGGTAAGAAGGTTTAAAATATATTTAATATATTTTACCTTATTTATTACTTAAGTATGTAGGAGAAAGCCTATTAAGCTGTGATAGCCACCCAGGTCTCAGTTTTTGCGTGCTTCGATTAAGACCATAGACATGGTCCATGGTAATTGGACAGAATGTATATAATATGTCATTAATGTCGTGTCCCAAAAATTGTTCGAAACATAATGGCGCTTAGTTGACCCAATGGCATTGGCGTTGGGTCAAATAAGCACGTTACAAAAATAATACGTGTTGCGCGTACCTAATTTCATAGTACGTAAATTCTGTTTGTCTGTTAATATCTCATTGATTAAATCCGTTACTTTATAGGTACGCGTTGGGCCAAGTCATGACATCAGACAACTCCGTCGTTGCACAACTGAACATCACTAGAGTAAGAGTCGAAGATGGCGGTTTATACTCCTGCACAGCAAAAGAAGGAGATCATTCGGTCACCCATGAAAACAGACTAGATGTTTATGGTAAGAGATACCAATCTGCGTCAGAGAATACAAGCATCTGATGCACCACATATCTTTTTTTTAATCCAAGTTAGCCCTTGACGGCAACCTCAGCTGATGGTAAGTGATGATGCAGTCTAAGATGGTAGCAGGCTAACCTGTTAGGGGTATGATAAACCCATATTCCTAATTGGTTCCTACGCGACATCATGCCGGAACGCTAAATCGCTTTGCGACACGTCTTTGTCGGTAGCGTGGTAACTAGCCACGGCCGAAGCCTCCCACCAGACAAATACTATAAATATATTCCTATCAATACAATAATAGGGTACAATAGCGCTGCTCGCAAGGAATAATATGTCTAAGCAATCCATTTTCCAACTAATTTCTTCCGAATTTGGTCTTTTACTAGCTGGTTCACTTAACGTGTGCTTCCCAAAGCAAAATAACCACATATACCATATGCAATATACCATTGCAAAATAATTGTTTGTTGTACCCTCGGGCAGTATACACAAAACTCGTCCATTAAAAGCTTTCGATACGAGGACACTGGTGTTACATATAGAGACTTTGTGATAGATTAATCTATACTTTGAATTGGATACTTGTTGTATGACAACCGATTCACAATTATGAAAGTGCTGTGAGATAAATGTTTGTAATAATAATAAAAATGTAAATAATAGAAGTTATTTTCGGGTAGCTGACACTAAACTGATAGGAATACTAACTAAAGCAAATGAAAATGCATACAAAATAAAAGATACTAAAAATACAAGGAAACTAAATTAAGAATAATTTGTCGGCAGTTCACTGTTAAGGAGACATATATGAGGTGTAGTCAATCACAAACAGAGTATAGCCTTGATAGCCTTATAGCCTTATAGCGTAATACTGCAACAAAACTGATTTCGACGACTTATTTTGGCCTGACACTAACAGGCAGCTCTATGACCTATGCAACATATTATGTTTATAACAGTTTAGGCCTAAGGCGGCGATAGGAGTTAAGTTTAACGTCGGCTAGATACTGCAACCTGCTTGCTCCCGGTCGTAGTGATCCGCCGTTCCATCGGGGTTCGGGGAGTGTAGTTGCGAGAGTGCATCTGTCTTTGCGCGTACACTTTACTATGCACTTTAATATATCTTGCGCAATTGACTGGCTCTGTTATTACCGGACTATTGAAATCTTTAAAATTGATAGGGAACGAGTCGCTGTTGCCGTAACGGCAGTGAGAAGTATATTAGGTTATATATATATAGGGTATATAGGTTTTGTAGCTATTTATTTTTGACAAACATAAACCTAATAGAGGCATGTATGAATCGTTAATATAATATATTTTCCATAATTTTTATTCGTGAGGTGATGGTGAAAAATATAATCGTTATCTTAAAACTAAAGCAAGCAGGGTTTCAACTGCGCCCAGGCCTAAAAAAAGCCCACAACAAACTTAGATGGCCACTATTAAATAAACTATTCCTATTGTTAACTATTCACATTTATTATTATTTTAGTTTTGGTATATTATGACTAATAAGGTTTTTAGTTTTAAGCCACTCCCATACGTGTTTTTCTGGGACGTGAAAAAGTTGGCTGGTAGAAATTGCTTCAGCTTTGCAAGCCAGTTTATGGTTGTGCAGCAAAAAGGGAAACATAATGTCTCGTAAACGGGTTTGTACGTGAAATTATCCGATATATAACATCCGATAATCTGTTAATCCCGGGCAGACAACGCTAACTCAATTTGATCCCTGTTTAAATGGATTACGTGTATCAGATCGCGATTCGTTTAGATTATTTGTCGTGCTACCTAATTGATATTTTATTTTTTGCGAATTGCAAAAAAATCTGAAGATATTTCGCTCATTCTGAAGATTTTCTGCTATGAAAGTTATTTCAGTTTACTTATAACCCTCTACTTTCAGGACCGCCATATATTCGATCATTGCCCCCAATCAAAGTACAAAGTGGAGAACCAATAAATTTAAGGTGCCCTTTCTACGGATATCCTATAAGGTAGCTTCCTTTTTGATATACTAAGCATTAGATACATTATAATACTAATTCTTATTATACCTATTAGATATAACAAAACAAACATATGGAAATTTTAAGTAACGAAGTCAATGAATATAAACGTGACGCCATGTGGAAAAAGGGAAAGGAGAAGTAGTGGCTAATGATTGATCAACTTATTTAAAAACAGAAAATATCACCACGTAAAGTCGTTTATTTTTCCTATACAAATTATATTTATTCAAAGTACACCAAACAAATACATTTCAATGTAGCAAATTTGCCAAAAACAAATCATTTTACTGATTTTAAGTTTCTCCTTTATTTACTTTTTTTGTTTGTAGTACTTGTTAATCGGCTTTCTCCTGGTTTTACCTTTGTATATTCATAATCATCGACAACATTAAGGTTTTAAAATATCATAAACGTGTAAAAAATATTGAGTAAATAGATTTTCGAACATACAGACAAACAAATATAAACTAGAACATACATTTTAAAGTTTTACGTTAAAATGACACTATTATGTTGTTGCAGTAAAATAGACTGGGAACATAAAGGAAAAACAATAAATTCAAACAACTTATTCCAAAGTCGATACAAACGAAGTCAAGGTCATCCAAAGAAGAAAACCCGTAGAAGTATAGCCAATATACATGGGATACTCACAATACCAGAAATCAGTAAAGAAGACAATGCTGCAGTATACACCTGCATAGTAACATCTCCTTCAGGCGAAATGGCAAGAAGAGCTTTCGAAATACAAGTGATAGAAGCGCCCATCCTTGAAGACCTTCTACTGGGTAATAACCTTCAGGAGGGTCAAATAGTAAATATTTATTGCAACGTGCGAAGCGGAGATTTGCCGATTCATTTTGAATGGCTGAAAGACGGGAAGAGAATACCAAGCAGCTTAAAAGTAAGCTTTAACATATTTTAGTTAGAATTTTTAATTTTTTAGTCATCAAAAGTTTTCTAACTTCCTTTGATCTGACTGTTAGCCAGTTTTTGCAGTCGCAAATCTAGTAAAAGTGAAAATTATGAGATTGTTTTAACCACATGCCTTGTAGTACCTAGACAGTGGGTATTGGTAGTAATCATCACTATGATCGTCAATAATAGTAATCACGAAAGCCCCACAGCCTGCATTGGAATGGCGTTGAAAATATTAGCTCTAAGTCTCTAAGAGTGCCTGGAAATGAGACTAGACCGAATAAACAAAGATGAAGATAAACCTAAAAAAATTATACTTTTTGTATTTTAGGTAGTAGAAAGAAGTTCGGAGCTCTTTAGTGCATTAGTGATCAAGAAAGTGTCGTTAGAACATTGTGGCACTTACACGTGCGTCGCTTCCAACCACGTAGCCAAAGTTAACAGATCCACAGAGCTCTATATTAAAGGTATGTAACTAAACAGGGGACTTTATTGAAAATTTTAATACTCATATTTAGTCTATCGATTTTACATAGTGTCAATCATTGTTCGACTTAAAAAGGCAGTCTTAAATATTTTCTCTTTCTTTAATAATTATTAATTACGATTAGGTATTTCGAAACTGCATAAAATTTTAAAGAAGTGTACGTTACTCATTTTGATTACATCCCAGAAATCCATATATATAAAAGCGAAAGGTCACTTACATACTTACATACTGATTAAACACGAGATCTCAAAAACTATTGTACGTATAAAGCTATAATTTAGCAAGTAGGTAGTTGATAGTTAAGAGATGTCAGCTAAGAAAGGATATTTGGAAATTCCACCCCTGAGAGGGTAAAAGGTTGGAAGTTTGTATGAATTTTCTTTGTTTTTAGAGTTAGAGACACAAAAATTTATTATATTTACGCATTAAGATTAATAATAATAAATAAAAAACATGTACATCAATTTTGTTTAAATATTACCTGTTAAGGGTGGTAAAATAGGGGATGATAGTTTTTGCTTATTTTTTTATTATGAAGTCTACAAGCTTGAAATTTTGAAAATAGGTTTCTTTTAGGGCGTAAGTATAAGGCTAGATTTTTTTTTTCATCCAAATCTACCCCGAAGGGGGTAAAATAGGGTTTTGAAGTTTGTATGAAAGTCCTATGTTTTTTAACTTAGAAACACGAAAATAGGCAATTTAACATTTGCCTGTAGCTTAAAACCTCAATCTCACGGGAAATCAGCAATTCTACGCAGACGAAGTCGCGGGCAACAGCTAGTAATATATAATAACTAACCACCAAACATAACAAAGCTAAGAAGCTTGTAGGGCACGGCTTACTTACTGATTATTCTGGATTTGCAACTACTATTTTAAATTGCAAAAATAAAACCTTGATTTTTTTCAGTGGCACCAAAATGGTTGGAAGAACCAAATAACTCCTCATTACTTTTGGGAAGAAGAGGCACTGTATCTTGCAGTGCTAGTGGGTATCCTCAGCCTCAAGTCCACTGGATGAAAAAAGATGGTATAATGTTGAAAATTAATGATTCATTAGTCACAATCCAAACTGCATAAATAATATAAATTTTGAAGGATGAAAAAAATGGTATGATGTAATTTATTTTATTACATTTTTAGCAATCTTAGGTACCTGGCAACCCGTTCTTGAGTTAGCTGGCGGTGGGATCCTCAGTATGCCTAACGGAACACTAGTGATTGAGGAGGTGTCTCTCACAGACGAGGGCCTGTACTCTTGTAATGTGGAAAATGGAGTGGGCACGCCACTCAGTAAAACTGTCTGGATGAGCGTTAACAGTTGGTACCATGATGTTTATTTATAACTAGTCTGGATTCACTAGAAACCACCGAGAAAACTTATAGTGGATTAGAAGATTATTAAACCTTTAAATAAATATATATGAAATACAAATAAACTTTTTACTGACTAACAACTGTATGTTTCAGAGCCAGTGCATTTTGAAATTTCTTCAACCAACGTGACATCACGGCTAGGGCATCCAGTCACTTTGGAGTGTCGAGCGCTTGGCGATGACCCTATAAGGATAGTTTGGACCCACAACGGCAACAGTTTGGACTTTTCTAGTCACAGGTGCGACCAAAGTATCTAATAATATTTCACAGAATTTCTAATCCGTTGTATTAATCCTAAAACTACAAGTTCGAAATTGTATCTGTTTGTTTTTGTACATATATTCGTCTCAAAACCGATCTTAACAAAATTTTGCTTGCATCTTTTATGAGGATAGCTCCCTAAGTATATTATAAAATATATTTAATTCTAAACCTTACTTGAAAACACTTTGCACAGAGATGCATCAAGGAACGTCACCACGTTGCACATTTTCTCTATTCCAAGCTTGTAGAAATGGATGGATGATATATGATAGATTTAATTTTGTGAAGAAATATCTACTAAGCAATATTAACGAAATTAATTATGCTTTCAGAGCGAAATATTCCGAAACAAAGACTGCTCTTGGTGTCACGAATACTATCAACATCCAATTTTCCGAGGCGGTTGATGCGGGTTTCCACCAATGCCGAGCCAGTAATCCATACGGCGCTGCTGCCTTTAATATTTTTCTCACTATTTTAGGTAAGATCCATTCTAGGCCCTGCCCTTAGGTAGTATCGCTAAATATCGACTAGTGCATAATTGTGCCATAAGCACATGATTTCAATTATAATGGTTTTAACTAATAAAAGGAAAGCTAGACTCCTAGGACTTCTTTTTTAAAATTGCAAATAATTATGATACCAAATAGTAATAGGTACTATTTCAAATATTAATTTGATTTCAGTTCGGATTTTTTTGTTTTTGCTGCCTTGTGATTCTTCACATAAAATTGTTTCGACATAGAATAACTCATCATAAATAAGACCATAGCCATCGTTAATATCTTCTTTTTCCAAGATATATCTTACTGACTTCACAGAACCTCCCACCCCTCCATCTGAATTGCGAGTTGAGTCGGTCCGGTCACGCACTGCAGTAGTGTCTTGGCGTGAAGCTCGTGCTCACGCTAAGCACTACGCACTACAGTACGCCCCAGCACATTACGCTGATGCAGGATGGGAACATGCTGTGAACATTAACGTTACAAGGTTTGAAATGTTAATGTTTGTCTGTTTATAACCTTTTATCCTTTGCCTCCTTTTCCTTCGTATTGCTACTCGTACATTAAATGAAATTCTGCACAGTGAGGTAAAGTTTTCGGATATTGTTACGATATTGCTGATCTAACATTCTCGACTTTATGATATTTTCAATTCTGTTTCGATGAAACGGTTCATGTAAAGGCTAAAATAATTCCAGGAAAGAAAATGACATTCGTCAAACTATCGAACTCCAAAATTTGCGACCAGCGACAGCGTATGTAGTACGTGTTGCAACAGGCAATGAAGTGGGTGTCAGTCGGTACACTGCTGCCATACATCTGACGACCCATGAAGAAGGTAAGATACAATTGCATAAAATCAATATCCTATTCAAAAAGCTAGAATGAAATAAAAATGATAAAGTTATGTTCTTTTAGCGCCAACATCGCCACCCATAAACATCCAAGTAGAACAAACGGAGAATCCTGGGGAACTATTTTTATCCTGGTCACCACCTCCTAAAGACAATCACAATGGAGTTATCACTGGATACCATATTAAAGCCGTGCCGCAGAATATTGGCTCGGGTAAGAACACGACAGTGTGAGATAAACAATTTTTTTTCGAAAATACAAGTTTTTCTATACTTTGTTCATATAACATAAATTAAAATCAAAAACGTCATAGAATTGTGGCTAGTTTTGGTTAAAATTACAATTTAATTTTATTTCTAGTCCCAGAAGATGGTGATACACGAACGTTAAAAGTGTCACAACTATCTGGAAAACAAGAAACAACAATCACTGGTCTCCTGAAAAATACAAGGTAATAAGTTCTACCCCACTCAACTTCTGGTACAACGACGAACCAACAGTGAATGGCAAAAATTACTTCTGTTTCAGATATGCTGTAACGATATCGGCTTTTAACAGTGCAGGTTCCGGACCTTTCTCTCTACCGGTATTTCAAGATACAATGGAGGGAGGTAAATTAGTTAATCTTAATAGCTTCCAAGCAATGATTTGAAAAAGATTGTCACTATTCTGATTATAGACATTTATTTTCTTGGTTCAAATTGTGTCCAAAACTACATAATTTGAACGATCTTCGGTTTATAACGATCTAACTTTCTTAGCACCAGAACATGCTCCATCGTCTGTGGAATGCACCGCAGTATCTTCTACTTCACTGAGAGTTGGATGGCAGCCTATTGCTATTCATGGGCAAGGGAGCTCTTTAATCGGCTACTCGATATTGTATGCTACGGAAGGTAAGTTTTGCCTTAGTATATTAATAATTTTATTTATTACACTACTTATACAAATCAATGTTTCCTCACTAATGATGATGAACTTTTCCTAGTGACTTCAAGTATTGCTTTATAATATAGATAGTGAGGATCCTATTACATTAAATCCGATTAGTCTCACAATAATAATATGGCTAAGGACATTTAAAACAAAGTTTCCTCACTAATGATGATGAACTTTTCCTAGTGACTTCAAGTATTGCCTTATAATATAGATAGTGAGGATCCTATTACATTAAATCCGATTAGTCTCACAATAATAATATGGCTAAGGACATTTATGGGTGTGAAATATTGCTCTAATAAGATAGCTCTTAATATAATTTTAAGTGGCATGTGAGATGGTGATAACAAAAAGAAAATTTACCTGGCTAAGTTTGTTGTGGGCTTCTTCTTAGACCGGGGCGCGCTTGGAACCCTCATAGCTTTAGTTTAAAGTTTACGAATGTAGTTATCACCATCAAATCACTACTATGTAAATGATTGACGCGTCAAAAGCGCCTTTTAAAGGACTATTTGAAAAAAGATTATTTTAATTTGAATTTGAATTTGACATGTCTTCTATTTTCAGAGAGTGCCTGGCATAACCAAACATCTCTTCACACTGAGATTTACCTTCAGAGCTTGATAAAATACACTAACTACACCGTCAAAGTGGCTGGTTTCTCCAACTACGGAGCTGGGCCTTTTTCGTACCCGATCGTATGTTCAACGCTTCAAGATGGTAATCCATTTTAATATTACTCAATAAGTTCTTGATGATTTTGTTCGAACTATTATGAATTGATCTAAAACAATAACTATACTAAATAATTACATTTTGTTACAGTTCCAGATGCACCAGCGGATATCAAAGTTCTTATCCTGTCTCCTACATCGTTGTTAGTGAGCTGGAAAAAACCTGAACATCCCAATGGAGAACTCCTTTACTACACGGTTTACGTGAAGCCGACTTCAGGGTACTTATAAATTTGTATAGAGATGGAATTTAATTGGCTTAGCAAAATCACTACAGTCATTTTAATGGAAATCATGCACCTATTTTTGACGACCTCCGTGGCGCAGCGCGTGCGTTGTTGCATTCAAAAGTCGGAGGTCCTGGGTTCGATTCCCGGCTCGAGTCTGGTCTGGTGGAAGGCTTCGGCCGTGGCTGGTTAACACCCTACCGACAAAGACGTATCGCCAAGCGATTTACCGTTCCGACACGATGTCGTGTAGAAACCAATTAGGAGTATGAGTTTACCATACCCCCAACAGGTTAGCCCGCTACCATCTTAGACCGCATCATCACTTACCATCAGGTGAGATGCAGTCAAGGGCTAATTTGTGGTGAATAAAAAAAAAATACACCTATTTAAAAACTTTAACATTCAACTTATTCTAGAAGCGGTTCTCCACAAACCATTCGTGTGGACGTAGCACGTACAACGGCAGACGTGAAAGATCTTACGACGGGAAGGCCGTTTGAGGCATGGGTCACAGCTAGCACCAGTGTCGGAGAGGGGACGGCGAGCAAGCGTGTTTCCCAAATGCCTGTTCAACGGGGTAATAATTTTGTGTCATTTTAAGACCTGATCTATAGTAATTTTTATAACCTGATAACCTTGTTCATATTTATGTCAGTTACAACGATCCTTGGAAGGAGTTTCAATAACAACGAATTTCTACGCAGTGTTCCTCTATATATTAACCGCCTACGCGCGAAATAATTCCGAAATAACAGAATGTGCAATATTTTACAATTTAAATTTTATACTATAAGTATAGGTATAAGACGTTGTACAATTTAAATTCACGAATCATAGTAAATTTGGATACTATTAAAAGATCAGGTAGAACACACTAATTGAGTTCAATTTTACTTAAAAATGGAGCTTTGCCTAATACGCCTCTTCTCAGAAAAGGGACCATTAATATTAAAGGTCCTTTTAAGGATACATGATGAATTTTTACGTCCGAATGATTCGCCGTCGCGTCCTGAGACTTTCTCGGAACCAAACGGATTCTTAGAATCAATATTTAAACAAGCAGTTAAAGACAATGCTGCTCAGTAAAGTTTCCCAAGAGTACTTACTGATAAATATAGTAAGACTGAATGAATTGACCAAGATCTACTTGGTGTTGTTATAGTGGTAGCCGGCGTCGCGTCTCTCGGCGGCTCAATATCAGTTGGAGTGGGATCATCACTGCTTCTCGTGTGCCAGTGCGTGGGCATCCCACCACCGCGCACCGTGTGGTATCACAAACACAACATCATCACTCACCATCCTAGGTTCACTAGGAATCATGATGACAGCCTTTTGATCAACAGTAAGTTCCTACTGTTAAATATCATCTGTGCCACAGTCCCGATATTTATCCAGAGTTGGTATGAAGGGAGGGTAGTTAGATAATAACCGTGGAGATTGACCGAATTTTTGAATCTGAAATTCCGCCAATAGTTGGCGTTACCATTATACAGCAGCTAGTTTAAGTTTATACTTGGCAGTTTTCTCGTTTTACTTAATATACCAGGGAAACTTTACATAAACACTTATTAATACGTATTGAGAAGGTATGACTAAATTATTATTATCAGTCCAACGTTTATCTAGAAATAAAAAATATACATTTAATTTTGGTCCGTCATCCGAAGCCTAACAGAGTACTTGATAACTAGTTGAATTAAAATGTCCAGAGAATAAACTTTATTAATATTTCAGACATAGATCAATCTTTGAGCGGAAATTACACCTGTCTCGCCAAAAACCTCTACGGATCTGACTCTGTAGAGTACACAGTCATAGTTCTTCCTCTTCCCGAAGCGCCGATACTAAGGGCTACTCCTTACAAAGACTCCATACTGGTTGAATGGGAACAACCATATTTTGCTGTCGGTAACAGAAGTTCAAGTCAAAAAATTAGTAAGTAGTCAAGCAATTTCGTTCCTTTCAACTTCCTAAACCCGATCCGAGCATCGAATAACTTGAATACTATCTGATATACCAAGTTGGTACCGTTATAAACTTCATTTTATTTTTGTTTAGCATACAGCCTCACATGGAAAGAAGCAAGCGGTCCCTGGCAAGAGGCATGGTCGCCCAACAAATTAGCCAACAAACTATCCAACCTTTCAGGCGTTCAGAAACACGCGCTTACAGGGCTCAAATGTGGAACGAAATACTCTCTGAGAATTACGGCTACCAATAAAGTTGGAACTTCGCAACCTGCCTATTTGGATGTCAGTACTTTAGGTGGAGGTAAGAACCTTACCGTGGAGGTAAAATCTTTAACGTCATCTTACAGTATACAAACAAAAGTCTGTGGTTGTTTTTTTCTTTTTTGTGCAGATAAGAACTAAAAAGTTTTTATCTATAAATGAGTGTGTAGTGAGAAGATATACGATTCTTTCAGCGCCAATCCCGCCATCAACTAACGAATGGTTCTGGAGCAACTGTTCACATATTTATATCCAGCTAGCTGGATGGGACGACGCTGGCTGCGAGTTGAGGACATGGGATGTAGAATACCGGGCATTAGGGTCCAGAGGTTGGATCCGAGCCCACAATACGCTGGTAAGAAATATCTAATACTAAATCATAATTTTCCTTAGAAAAGTATAATGTATGGATGAAATTATAAAGACTGGCAAGATCCCATCCATAAAACGGATAACTTTGACCCTGTATAACTATGTAAAATACGTTTGTGAGTAAAAAGTTCTTGGTGGCAACATATAAAAAGACAAGTCCATAGAGAGTACAGCTACCGCTTTTCAATTGGTTTGTGTGAGTGTGTGTGTCAATGAAGCCCATCGGTTGGTTGGCAACTTGTCGAAAAGGTTACCGAGATCAGTGGGATCAGAATTGCAAGCACATATTTTTTTATTTTCAGACCTACACAGATCCCACCTGGAACGTACCGCTCTATCAATCGGGGTACCGAGCTAGTTCTTTCGCCATTTCCGCGTTGTCGCCAGCCACGTGGTACCAACTCAGAGTGACCGCTACAAATGAGGCGGGCAGTGTCACCACCGCTTATAGCTATGCTACAAAAAATGAAGATGGAAGTAAGTGTGGTTCTATTTTCTAAAATGGGTTAGACAGCGACCACATAAATATATCCAGTAGACTCCGAATAACAGGCGCGCAAATTCTCTCAACACTTCAAACTTATAGGTGTGTTATAAATTAGTCATCAATAGAGGACTCGTAACTTCCGTTGAAGTTTTTCATAGACATTTTTCACATGCCCCATAGGTTAGACAAATTATACATAGGTGACCCAATTATGATGGCACACAAAAACGAATCTACTGTTCGTTTGATATCCTGACATTTCATTTTAGCTAATCATGAACCGAACGATGTCGATAAAAGAAAACAGGTATTTTGTAGTTATTTCCAAACTCTTACACGCCACAGTCCGGAATTAACGGCACCGTCTGGCAAAAACTGGAGTAACAGGACTTTTTATACTACCCACAAAATGTATTATGCTGCATTGATTTATTTCCAAGAATATTGTCCTAAATTAGTCCTAAAGTCCTAGTAATTTAGACCTAGTAATTAGTCCTAAATTATCATGTAGACTCAAAAAATAATATGCTTCAGACTTCGGAAAGCGCACAATTTTTTTGCGATTGCGTTATGCACAATTATCTTGAGTTCTTATACAAATCATTTTTCAGGTGAAGTTGGACCTCCTTCCGAATTTTTCGACTTGAACATGCTGGTCATCGTATTCAGCTCCATTCTCCTGGCTCTATGTCTAATATGCTGCGTCTACATTTTAGTAAAAAGGCAGAGGTAAGATTAAAATTTTAAAAATATTTTGTTCACGTTAACCTGATGCATATATGCATGTTTTTATTATTTAGATCTGTAAGGCGAGGTGATACATTCGTTAACCTAAAATTAAAACTACGGTAGTTTCAACCGCACTCTGGTCTAAGAACATTCAGTCGACACCTGTGTGGGATGCAATTCCATTCGATTGGGGTTTTTTTAAATAATATTTGCTTACTGGTGCACGTCATTTGAGCGTAGACTTGTCTACTGGGTTTTGGTAATATATTTACTGTAGTGGTAGTACTACACTATCAACATATAGTTTCGGAAAAAAGGCATTTGACGTAATCCAGTCAATATATATAATTATTGTGGTGTGTTTTAGGACCTAAATTGCGATTTAGTGCGAATACTAAGCCGATGCGTTACTATAGACAATCACAACTAAAATCTCTCTAAATACACCCGATGCAACCGTGGTGACGGGTGCTTGTTGGGGGACTCTAGTCATACAAAATACATAGATTTAAATTGACTTGGCACCCTAAGAACTCTTATGATAATATTATCTATGATAAGAACGATTCATTGAACTAAGTCCTCTATTTTGTTAACAGAAGTAACACCTTCACGGAATACCGCGACTCGATAACCGTAGACAACAAGTCTGAGAGTGGCAACATAACCGCGAACACATCGCACAGCAATCTCGCAAACGTCAAGGAAAACGCAATCAACGCGCAGAACCGGATATACAGTGCGCCCATACATGTGCGGAACAACAGCAAGCATGGTAAGGAGTCCAGGAAAAATTGAATATAGGCGTGTTTCGCTGCAGTCATGCCTGATGGTAAAGTAGTGAAAACATGTTGACTATTCATTCACTCTTGATTTGAAAGTGGTGGGGAAAACGTCGGAAGGACATTTCAGATGTTCATTAAAATGATGTTATAGTATAGTAGTAATAGATGTTAACACATTTGACACATTTCTGTCATATTTATCAAATAACCGGCGATGGTCAGACATGCCTATGTATAGAATCTATCGCTGTCTATACGAGTAGTTACTACTATCTACGTAGTTATATGGCTAATATACTACAAATAGTATACACACTACCGTACCGTACACATATCACATGGCCGTATTTAAACATTAACCTAGTCGTGAAAAAGAATATTTAAGTGCCTGTTTTACTTGCATCATAACAGCAAGTCAATGGAGCCGATTTGTTTTAAGCTTATCAAACTAGACCCTGTAAAAGGATAGGAACCACTATTTAAGGCTATTTGTCAGGTTAGTGTTGGTTGAGGACAACAAAAGCATATCATCTCATTTTTTTTGGAGTCCAATTGGAGACTATATTTGAATGTGGACCGGGAGGTGTTTTGGACCTGTAGCTAGTTGAAATAAGGATAATAAGTGATCCTTACTTTAACTAGATGCCTTACTTCGGCAAGCTTATAAATATATCGCAAACTATTTTTAAATATTTCAGAACTGTACGAGATAAGTCCGTACGCGCAATTCGCCGTAGGCTTCCGCACGTTCGGCCACGTGGAGAACCAGGATATGCCGAACCGACACGTGAAACAAAGATACGATACAGGTAGATATACAATTTAAATCCGCATTAATTTAAAAATGAAGGAGTTTTCTCGACAACTGGTCATATAAATTCAAATAACTTAAATGCAGGACAGCAGAAAAATACCACTTAAAATGCTAAAAAAAAATTAAACTTTCAACAACATAAATTACAATTTTCTCGCGTAATAATATATACATACCCGTTACCTTACGCCTAACTCTTAAAAAAGCTGCTTGTGAATTCGAGCGATGACGGAGTGTCTAACGCTATACTCAAGGAAAACGATTGTAGGTACAATGACCAAAAAATGCAAATATATAATATTCAATATGTAATGCAAGCTGTTTTTTATCACTTAGTCAAATATTTTTTTACTGGTTAAAGTAATTTTCCTTCGTCGACAAAAGATGGCGTTGTAAACTAAGTTGCTTACGAATTATCGAGGACATCTTATAATTTTTTTTAAAGAACATGTATGTAGGTAGTGTGTTATATCTTATGTTCTAACTATAATGGCTCGGGAATTTTTTTAACCCCGGCAATAATTTAATTTAACCTTTACAAAATTATTTTTATAATAAAAACATCTGTTTCAGAAACAAGTTTCCAAGTGTGTTCAGAATCAGAAGACAGCGATAGTATATCGAAGTCAACGCTAAAAAGCGTGCCAAGAAGTAAGTTAATAAAAATCATAATATCAATTCATGGACCGAAAGGACATGATTCCTAATGGACAATTGTTAATTAGTTCTGCTTAGTTAGCGCCAAATGTTTGTTACCAACAAACTATCAATCTCTACGCAATTAGTTTGTTTCTTTGTTATTCTTTCGATTTAAAACAAGCTATATTCCAATTAATATTCATTTAAATAGTCTGCAGAAAAGGCTCAAGAGTAAATTTAAAAAAAATCGTGTGGTTATTCGAGGTTATGTTGGAAATGTTTAAAAACAGACTGCCAAACCATTTCTAGAACGATAGATTTGTAATATGTATGTGATGAAAGATAAAAAATAGTAGTAACTTTGTCTAGTTTAATATTATCTTTCATTTTGACAACTGACATGTGATAAAAAGACATCGCCCTTAACTAAACAAAATTACTCGGGCCTGCGATGCCCTTAAGGATTAGGACAATGCCCACTGTTTAAAGAAAAAAAATTAAGCAGACTTTGTGATATTGCTGAACCCTTTGTGTGAATCATGTCGAAATATCGAATGCGTTATTCTAACACTTGTATATAAAATTTCTTTATTGTTTTAAAATTCTTAATTGTTTTCAGAAATATGCAGAACGCCGCACCACAGGTAACTAGATAGCTAAATCTCCTTCAAATACTTGAAATTGGTTGTCAAGAAAGTTATTCTTTTAAATTATTTGGTATTTTAATATTTTGAGCGGGTACTTACCTAATGAGTGATTATAACATGTATAGAACAAAATTAAAACAAAAAAATGTATGGGATTTCAATTTCATTTTAGAATAACATTTGCCGATGATAATGTATGATCTAGTGCCAAAAATATAAAATTGTTAATTTTTAAAATTTTTAAACCTGTTAATTTGTTCGAAGCTATATTTTAAGTAAAATAAGGAACAATTTTTGTATATGAAATACATGAATATATTTAGAGATAGCAAGCAAAGATCGCTCGACTTTTCATATAGCTGAGGTAACCAGTTCATAACATAGAATATGACATGTTGTAAGATATACCTAATATTAATAACTATACTATGACTCATCAGTAATATTATAAGTAATTTTATATTTGTACAAAGTAGGTATATTGTTGCATAGTATTTTAAATCTTTGTAAAAAACTATTATAAAATACATGTAGGTTCAAAATCGCCTGTATTTCTGTTTACATTACTCGTAATATAATCAATCCCTATTTATCAAGTCGAGATCTTCTAGTCAAAGACCAATTTTACATTAATACTTATGTGAAACTTCTAGCAAGCAAATGGTTTGTCAAATTATTAATTTCGTAGTTAGTCGATCGTTTAAGAAATACGCCAAATCACTAATATTAATACCTAGTTGATTATAATTTGAAAAGTGGTTTAAATTATTGTTCATAAATTCTGTGAATATTTTTTTTATAATTTTGTGAATCTGATCATAAATTGGTCTTGCCTCGTAAAGTACAATACTATTTTACATATTCAATAAGTGCGGCGGATTGTGCTAAAATATCTGCGAGAAGACTGATTATTCATCTTAGTTAATGGTTATTTTGATCTATATAATTTTAATTTAGAAATAATAAATGTTAGATTAATATTATTGTTGTTTAATTTTCCCTTCGACATACTTTACTTCACAAAGTTTTATGACATTGGTTTAACAGAATATCAAGTTGATCAAATATGTGCATTTGGTTCAAGGAATTATATATATTGACATCTGATCTTAGTAGAAACAAATAAAATGAAATAAATAAGAAATAAAACACATGGACAATATTCGTTTATTTTCACCAATTGATCAATTACATACGCAAACGTTTACCTAAACACATTGTTATAACAAACTTTCTCGAAAAATCTACCATTACCATATTATTATATGTCGTTAACTGGACTATATATTTTGATATATGAATACACCGATACATTGTTGGTTATTTGTTTTAACTCCCAAGCAAGTAAATATATTCAACCACCGATATTAATTTCTTTATATATATAGTTGTAAATGGGATATGTCAAAAAGCTATCATTTTATAACCACGCTTAATATTTATCATTTATCATCTGTGCCACTAATGTCTAAATAATCTAGAAACTAAGAAATAAAGTTATTTTTTTTTAATATAAAAATAAAGCATGCGTTACAAAATATGAGGAACAAATGTCTACGAGATACAATTACATAAATATTGTGATCTATTCGCGTAAAAAAATAATAAATAAGATTTAGCCTCGTCTCACATTTACCTAACTACTTATTAAATTGGGTGTTATCTATGTTATTATATAATTTAGCTTTAATATTCTGGCAATATACTTCTTATGAATAGAATGAAAAATAAATGTTTGTAAGAAATTGAAAAATTACTATTAAGATTGGCGATGTTTTCTAGTACAACATAATAATATATTGACATAAACTCTATATTCTTCTCTAAACATTATTAAAAATCATAAAATAACAATTTAAAGAATACACAGACATCACGTTTCAAGTAACAATGTACTTTCTAGAAATAATGAAATAACTTAAAGAAGCGAACAGAAGAATTATTATTTTAATCACGGATTAACATTTATACATTCATATCATAATACTTTCACGACTTACGAAATATTATACATCTTAACATACAGTTTAAATAAAAATAAATGACAATCATCAATGGAATTGTTTTAAAACTACGATTCATTTATTTCGACGTTTATTCATTTTTTTAATTTTAATTTACGTTTTATATCAATGTAAAAAGCCATAAATAGTTTATTCAAAAGGTAAAATGGAAAGGCTTGAAGAACACAGTTACAAGTCATTATCAGTCAATGTTGTGAATTTTTCAGGACAAGAATATAGCAAATAACAACTTTACCTTTATAACATTTTGCTGCACGCGGTTAGTACCAATGAATCGTTAGAATGTTTTAAAAGCAATCAAATTGCACACCGTCTTGGGTTCCCCGGTTTTAGATTCATACCTAACAGCCTATCGCATTATGCTCAACATAGTGCTGCTGCCTGTATTACTATAGCTGTATTATAACACTGAAACATAGTGAAACTGTTGTACCAAATTAATTAGTGTACTGTTATAAATTAAATTATTTCTTGCGTCCTAATGAATGACGTGAATGGACAGACTATCAAGATACACGCGATTCCCGATCTGCGCATAACTGGAGAGCCTCAGTCGTTATCATCTAACTCATCCACTTTCTCTTTTGCCAGTCTCATATACATAATCACTTATCTTTTTGCATTTCGCTCACTGACTCAGTCTTTTTCAGTTGTATCAACCGCTTGGTTGCAAAAAGTTTAAACAATTTGAAACAAGCTCGTCCAGAAATGTTCTCATCAAATATTCTTTATAAATATCAAGAAGTTTTTAAAAGGGATATCGTAAATTGTAGCAATTTAACGTTGGACAAGTTTGTTTCATAACTGATAACATATACAAAATGTGACGGCAGAAAATTTTGCTGAAAATCGAAATTATATATCGATACGCTAGGTTAAAAAAATCTAGGTGTTGGCCGGCAGGTATCCTGACCTTGTGTTATTTTAGTAGAATGTGTTTCTCACATTTTGCATTCCGAACTTTATCCAACTACTGATCCAGGATCAATAGCAGAGATCAAAGCAATCTAAGATGTCGTCGCCACTTTGTGTGCAATAATTTCTATTTGGCGCTAGTGGATCATTAGGGTTTGCTGGGTTTATTGTTTCGCTCTACAGCTAATTTAACATGTATGTATTCGTTACACAGTTCATGTGGAAGTAATTAAATCGTTATAGCGATAATATTTCCTTTGTCGTGTATTATTATTGTTATGTTGCCTTGCAATAAATATGAATTTATAATGAACATATTCAATCATAACGATAGGGACGAGTTAAAAATATGCTCGTAAATATGATTTATTGATAAAAGGTAGTGGAGATGAAGAATAAATTGTATATATGACTTGAGTTACGAATACATACAAGTACTTTTTAGTCTGAAACTTGTATTCAAAATTAGGATAAAGTAGTTAGTATACCCAGCTTACCAAAATAATTAACCAATGCCAAATTAATGTAAGAAAATCTTTTAACGATAAAATTGTATACAAAAACAGCTTTCTAAAGATAAGTAGGTATATTATTTCGATATGCTCTTAGTTACAAGTATCCTTAATCAGATATGTCAATTATCTTACAAGATTCTACAATATTGTCAAATTGCATCAATTTATTGCATTACATTAAAACGTTATTTTCATTTCTCATAGCTTTGCTCCAATTTTTAGGTTTTCGAGCGCCAATTTTATTTAATATTATGAACATGTTATTATATTGGGAATAATTAAATTTTCATATTGGAGATATTGGACGTTTAAATAGTCATTACCAGTGAGCACAGTCAAATTGGATCATTTTATTTTTGAGTGTAGTTTTTGTCAAACAACAAAAATGCAATGTTTTTGTGTTATTTTTCCGCGTAGTAAATGTATTAAGGGCCCTGATTCTCTATGACACTTAAATTTACCCACGTTTAGCTTTTTATACAGTAAACTTAGCCATCTCTACATAAAAATAACATCATTAATTAATCAATAAGTTACGTTTAAATTGTAATAGAATATCAGTGCCCCGTCTAACATGATTTAAAGTAATGTATTTTTTTTCGTTTCATTCAAACCCAAAATCACCCAATACGACGTAACTTAGGACTCCTCATTAATTAGTTTAATAAAAGAGTATTTCAACGTACAACCAAGTACTGTACAGGTATTACTCAGACTTTTCTGGATTATTAGTGGATAATAAGTCATTTCGAGTTATAAGACAGTTTTTTTTTTCATAAATTACGACACATTATGTGACTTATACAAAGCTTAAATACAAATGTTCAAGTTTTCTTAAATATAGAATACGATGTGTTTGAAATCGACATAAATTATTCTCTAAAAATTTGGAAGAACTTTTTAAGTAACGCTCATATAATACTTTCGTCTTTTATTATTTTGTTCAGGTAATGAAGTCTGTCGTGTCGTATCCAAGAGGTTAACTCTTAAGTGTATCTTATAGCCGAATTAACAGACCACTAGTAAGTTAGATTCAGATATAGGCGATTAAGAGTGAAATCACACATGAAAACAGTTTTGAAATGAGAGTTTAGCCTGGTAGTTTTGGACATACGGGTATCGTAAATCAGGGCATAGCTATCGCATCTTTTGGGATCGAAAGGACGTTAATGCTAAAAAGTGCCTACTCAATACAGAGCAATATACTTAAAGGGCAACACAGAAATTGTTCCCCACACACTGAATTCAGTCAACAGCCATTGTCTTGTATGAAAATTTGATATTTTGTTAGAAGCATTGCTACCATCTTTATGGTTGGTTGCTGTAAGTGTACGCATTCGTAAACTTTCTTCATCATATCAAATACGTTAGTGTTTATAAATATATATATATATATAATTGGACTCCCACTTATAAGCATTTTAAATACAAAAATGCTAAAGCTGTATCCATTTGAAAAGAATAATGGGTATGCAAACAGTAAGTACGTCATAATCATGCAAAATAATAATATTCTATTAATATATCTTTGCTAACGTATGCGATTTCACTCTTATAATATTTATACAAATAAAATGGACCTCCATATTATTCGATGATACATAAAAATACAACTCTTAAAAAACTAAACTTTTCAAACCTTTTACAAATTCCAATCTGTGTGATCAACTTATACTACCTAACTTGATCAGACTTAATTACATGTTCTATTAACTGCCTTCGAATCTTCGTGCATAGTATTAAATTCTGTTCAGTTTGAATATTATGCGTTGTGCGTGTATGAGTTATGCTTCTTTGCAACGAATAAATCGCATAAAAAATGTTCAAGACTTCCAATGTCATCGAGTATTCGGTATAGAATCGAAATTTAAGTATTTTCTAAATATTTTGTTAGGGTTATAAACAGTATTCAAATACACCGAGAAGAACCTTTAATACGACAAAAATACATACATCAGTATTTAACTATAGCTGCATTGATTATGTTATAATATTAATGTAAACATTTTAATTGTTCCATTTGCTGTACTGTATAAAGAATTGCTTAAAGGATCTTATTACAAATGAATAGATCAATAACCTAAATATTCTTAAACGTTTTTACGAAATCATGAACTGAATATAGTATATAAGACATAATGAATAGGTTTTTATTTTTTATTGAAGTATCATTTTCTTATCAAAAAAAAGCTTTAAGCAAAATTACAATAGAAAATATTAGTCTTCTTTGTTATCCTACTGCCATAAATTTTCCATTTCCAATTAAATATTTAAAAAAACTAGACAAATGCAACCAACTATGATAGATTAAACAATCAATCGCATGAGTTTAGATGAAAGTAACTAGAAATTATGTGTTTTTATATAAAAAATAAACTACAGTTATATCCACTGCAATATTTTTGTTGTATTAAAGTAAACGTAATAACTGAATATTCGTATTATTAATAGATATAACCACGCAAAACGATCACGATTTATACAGTTTCGTTAATATTATTTACATTATTAGCGTATTTTTGGTGCGGATCGATCGTTGCAGTATTTGTTGCGACGCAGCGTCGCACCGCGTTTTATCTGCTCCATTAGTGATGTGTGACATACTCGCGGATCCGGCTATGAAATTGAAACAAATGTATGCTTATATGCTATATCTTTATGTTAACTGTTATTACAGCGTGCGACAATTCGGGAGTACGGTTTAGAAATGCTTTTTCATATGTTCATCTTGATCAAATAGTTATCCACATTAATATTTTGATAAACAATATTAAAGAGTCGATTTTAAGTCAATTTTTACCCACACAAATTTTCACTAAAAGTAATAAACAACTTGCGAATAAAATTGTCAATAATATTTACATAATTCGAATAAAGCAAATTTAAGATCAATCCCATTTCTGCATGTGGCATTTTTTAGGCTCCTTTTCTGCCAGAGAATTAATGATGGATGTTTTTCGAACCTTCCTACAGTTTAACCTTTTTAACGACCTTCCTGGCGCTAACTGATCCCTAGCTGAGACATTCTAAATATATATAAATCCACATCTAGTAGAATAAAACAAAAATTTATCCCTTGTCACACTTCCGTGCGCACTCCCAACTTATCGCATACTGTTCTGTATAATATGGTTTGTTTTATTCTGATGAGTCGAAGTGGAATGACCAATCGGTGCATAGTATACCTCGTGGAGCAGATTTGATTGTCGCATAGCAAAGAATGTTGTTTTTTTTTGCATGTCATGTTAAACGGTGAAGTATCCAGCAAGCCCAGCATAACCGCCCTACTGTCGGATTTACTACTTTTTTGTCAATATATATGTCTAATTGGCACGAAGAGTTTACACGCTGTTAGAATTATTTAATAGCTTAAGCTGTATCTGTTCACCAACTCTATCGCTCGCTATAGGAGCCCTGTGTTCAAAAGTAGACCATTTTTTTTTAATCGAGAATAAAAAAAAGTATTAATGCAAATAAGATTAAAACCAAAAGGTAACTCATTGCGTAACGACATTGCGTCTCGATGCGTTGTTATGTCTACGGGAGCCGTAACCATTCGCTCGACCGTATCTATAGGAAGAGCTTCCTCCGAGCTCTGTAGTCGTTGGTCCTACCTTTCATCTTGGGCAGTAAGTCGTATATATAGCGCTTAGGAGTGAAAACTTAAAAGCGCGATACAGGATTCACTCGTACACTTGTGACGCATTCTAGTATGGTGATGTAGACCGCCACAAATGCAAAGATGAAAGTGGAACCAAAACGCCAATTTCCAAAACACTCAGCAATATAAAATTAGATAGCCGGATGATTGCTATATTAGAACAGTAATTGTTTAGTTAACACTAATAGCGTTAAAACCCTTGTAAGCTCTTAAATACCGAATTCGGCTCTAAACTTAATGTCTAGGCGGTCATGCTATACGGCGAATGCATCTATTTCGTCTGATTATTAACTAAACTGATTTTAATAATGTGAAGACGCACCTACCAAACTGGACGACATTTGAAAATCGATGCAAATTATTCTCGAGGTTTTATCAACTATTTTCAATGAATTAAAAATAATTATAAAACCCCGAATTTTCGAGCGCAAATTTCCATGTTGGCTTTTTGTTTATAAATGATCACCATTGTTACTGGTAAACGATAGTATATTCACCTGTGCGTGAGCGTTGATGAGGTCCCGCACTGTGCCAGCCCGAGAGGAGTTGAGCTGCCGACGCTGGTTCTGCAAAGTCGCGGACAGTTTGTCCAGAAACGCTGGCTGCACAGCCGCGGGGATTCCTGTCGGGTAGAATGTTTTTGTTTTTCTTGAACGCTGCTTTGTCGGTGCGAAATGAAGGTAGATAACGAATATATGAGAGTAAGACCTGTATAGTACATAAAATTATAAATTGCTCCATACATTTCTGTCAAAAGATACATCTTGAGTGATTTTTGTGATCTATGGGTACATGATGTCAGATACTTTAAGAGGCGAAAATTGAGCTTAAAACGTTAATGGTATATTGTACAAGTAACGCCAGCATCTAACGAAGAGGTAATTATTGACCTACCAACTCCATATAGGGTTGTTTTGCTAATACTTTCTATAATAAAAAGGTACCTTTTCCTTTAGGCGCCGAATCGGCGGTAGTGATGGTAGAAACACCCCGTCTGGTCGTGCGCGGGGACAGTTGCGGAGCAAGCTTCGCACTAAGGCTCGCTATAAGACCGCCATCTGTAATCGAATAGAACTTATAGTGTTTTTTCGTTCGAACGCGCTATTCTGCATTTAATAGGAAATAATTCTTGAAGAATGACATAAGCTGCTTTCAAACATCATGTTACGACCCTTAGGAGTAGTTAGAATAAAGGTTTGCATGAGCCAAATATACTTATCAACTATTATTCTTCAACGGGGCCGAAATCACTTCACACAAGATTAATTTAATCGAATTTAAAATTTCGATGCTAAAAATCAAAATCCTCATAATCCCATAAGATATGATTGATCGTCATTAAACCTTGTGTCTAAAACAACACTTTTAAGTTAGTTCGATACTCAAGGTCAAGTACAAGGTCAGTTTGTATAAAATCATGTCCTGATAGGGCGAGACTCGCTTTGATAACTTTTCGTCACCGTCGATGGTCAACGTCAGACTATTCAAGATTTATGATTCTGAGTAAAGTTTAAACAATTTTCCTCTTAAATAACCGCTCACTCACAATTATTATTAGGCTTTACTTTAACGAGCCTTGTCTTAAAATAAGATAACACTTTTGTATAATCATTATGACGCTGTGTAATTAAATGGAGAATCTATTAATTAACAACCAAAGTAAAGAAATATTCTTACGTTCAGTGTGATGTCGTTCGGCACTATGAGACCGTGCAGTCAGTCTTCGTACTAAAGGTCCTGGTGACAGTTGCGATGGTTGTGCGTAGATACATTTACCAGTGCCATATTTCTCTTGTTGTAGTTTAAATCCTAAAATGCAAATCAAATTGACAAACCTTAATATAATATGTATATTCAAAGCAAAGCTTTTTTCAAGGTCACTAAGTGTTAAAATCTATTAACAAATAGGTTTGGTTAAAATACAACGTAGAAAGAGCGGCAAATTGCTTCCTATGGAAATTCGAAATAAGACCTTAACCAGTTTTTTATTATCTTGCACAATAGCGGAAAAGATGTTTCATGGAAATTTGAAACCCTTTAATAATAACCAATCTCACCGGTCTGTCCGTAATGTGAATCGTTGGTTACTCGGGGTCCAAAGCTTGAAAATGTGTTCGTCTCTCCGTAACTTGGAGTTGATGGCGTTGATCCGATCGGCGACCCTTTGGTTTCACCGTATATGCCACCTAGAATACAATAAGATTAATAACTGCAAACAAAAACTTTAAAAGTAAATCTTTTTTTTTCTCCATTTATTTAGGTTTACCAATAGCTTAAAACATTGTAATAGGACTAATAAAAATCTACATATTAAGGTATTAAAGCTTAATGCTTATAAATGTAAAGCGTATACATGAAGATTATATGAGCAAACAAGTATAAAAGTAAATAAACTCTAATTAAAACAAAAATAAATAAAAAAGTAAAATCGTTTATCAAATATTAGCTTGATGCTTTTGGATTTCGTTTCAGATAAGGTCTGCAGTTATTCCTGTGATGTGGTAATCAAAAAGAAATACAATGTTTTGCTCACCTGTATTCCCGCTATAAAGATCCGAATTCGAGCTATTCAAACTATTTTTCCTTACGAACATGGAATTTTCTACATATGCCATTATCCTGTTGCCCGTCTGCCCGTATATTGGGTTCAAGTTTCCTGTACTATTCAGGCTCACGCTTGACGAAAAATTGCTCTTCGCCTGTTGGAATGTACTGAGTTGGGTGGGACTCTGCTGGTTGCCATAATTTTGGTTTTGGTTTTGGTTCTGGTTCTGACTGGCTGGCTGTTGAATTTGGTTTTGAAGGGTGCGACGCACAAGACCAGGCGATGCAGGCATGTGTTTTAATTCCGTTAACTGTTTTACGGTTTCCGCAACGTTTATGCTTTGATGACCTGAAATTATATAATAATATATAATGGTTTTTAATTTTATTGACGTTTATTCCACATCCCTGGTGAAAAAATAATGCCATTTTTTTAAGCTGCATCATCACTAACCCCTAAGTGAGATGCAGTAAAAGACTAACTTGTAGTGGTATGATAAAAAAATAAAACAATTTTCAAAAATAACTACTTTGACTAACAGGTTAAAGTGTGTTTGAGTGTTTACCTAAGCACTAAATTTTACATTTTGTATAATGATTGTGCAATTATTTTACTTTCTTCCCGTAACAGGGAGCTCTTATTTTTTATAGAAATGTAAATTCATATCGAATCCCTGCAATATTTACTAGTATAAATGTAAGTTTAAAATTACCAGCATTGTTAGTTTCACTCTCTGGCTGTAACAGGAAAGCAGGCGGAGGTGGCAAGTGGTCCGTATCATTTGTGTTCACTTGCGACCCTGGCATGTTACTCTACAAAAAAATACAAATTAATTTAATTTATAAAGCGGTGATATCAGAGAGTCGGCGGTTCGAATCCGGACACGCACCTGTAACTTTTCGGAGTTATGTGCGTTTTTAAAAAATTATAATATCACTTGCTTCAACGGTGAAGGAAAACATCGTGAGGAAACCTGCACGCCTGAGAGTTCTCCATAATGTTGCTTGATGCTGCCTGTCACCGTGGGGAAAAGTCGTTACTCACTGACGGCCAGTCAACGCATAGCCTATATATTATACCGAAATAGCTGAAACCAAACCAAAATTTATTTTAAACATAAGTATATATGCCGGATGTTTTGAAATTTGGCTGGAAGAAAATTTGTATGGAAATCCATCATTTTGAAATTAATTTCTTAAAAGTTGTAATTTGGACTTACGGTTAAAATCAATAAAGTCTTGTGTGCGGAAGAAGTTACGAAGAACCAAAAGTGTACGTACTACAAAGGAGCGATCTGAAACTTTTTAACGAATAAAGAAACGCTATAAAAAACTACTAACCTGATTGTAGGGTGGTCGTTGAGGTCTCGAGATGGAGGAAGATCGTCGCACTGGCGGCGGAGGCTTGCCCACCGAGCTGGACGAACCACGTCGAGAAAATACTGATGCTGAAAATTGTTTTAATGACGTCCTCAATATGATCTGTATGTTTCATCAATGTACACGAATACGTTTTAATTAGGAGAATTTCTTTTTTTTTTTGTTAGGGCATGCCTTTAGTCTTGTCTTTTATAAAATATGGCGGTGATCTGATAAAAACGTTCAAAGATAATGAAGGGAACTCCGCAACGGCCAACAGCAAGTTACAATTAGATTTTAGTAAGCCCGATATATGGCTAAACTATATTTTAAGGATCCAATTATATCAATTTTAAGGGTTCATTAAAAAATTTACTGCTGTTGCCGAATTTTAAAATATATATATAGAAGAGATATTTGGATACTCCCCGATAGTCATATTATATCTTACCCGACATAGAAACGGGTCGGCGCTTCGGCACAGCCGGTTTTTTCCCTATCGTAGCAAAAGTTGGTGACTCGGTGGCCTCGTCCAAAGACCTGACCGCCTCCTCTAAACTGCCCAAGGATATTGAAAAGTTCTCCCTCGCGGCTGCGACTGAACTTTCGCTGTCCCTTCGCAAGGTGACGATCTCGCACTCCACTGTGGTGGTACGCAAATAAACGGCATGCAAAGCATAAAATAAAAACAAACAAACGAGCCCAATTGGGTAGTTGACTGTACAAATTAATTGCGTTTAACACTGTATTGCGCGATAAAATCGTAACACACATACAGTATATCTTCCAAAAGTACTTTTTTTTTTCTTTTGTTTGTACCGGCCAACCACACAATTGTTTCAAAAACACAAAACATACAGTGGATTTTTGGGTAGGTTTTAAATGATAATACAGATCACACACCAATCAGCATATGGCGGTTTTCTTTGAGACGAATTCGACACGTGACGAAAACGTCATTTAAATTACAATGAATAATGAGATGAACGCATTTTGCCCGCAGTAATCGGGCATGCTGTACAAGTTAATTTCTATATTCTTCAAATACATAGATCTTCCAAAATGCGCATGCACATCATTCTGAGGAGATGGTGAATTATTTTAGAAGATATGTAGGTGTTTCTGTTTGGTAGCCGCGTATTAAAAAATCATGGAATTTCGCGAAGTAACGCTCGCTTCCGTTAAATAGTTATCTAAATTTTGCAGCCACCATAAGACAAGGAAATTAGTGTGCATTGATTGGTGTGAAATCTGCAATCGGGACATCACAAAAACATTCAAATTTCAAACAACTAAATGAAAATACAAGGCAAGGTATATTTACACTTTACAAAACTAGACTATGATATTACAGGACATTAAAAAAAATGAGCAACCAAGTTCATAAAAAACACAAATTCTTCTATAGGAAATGCTTCATTATTCGTTGCACAAGTAGATCTAAATATCCATACCATCTGGATGCGGAAGCATGTGTTGGTGCGCATGATCTTCGCCCGCGAAGGCTCCCTGGCTTCCGTACCCACTTGAAGATTCGAGGGACGATTCGCTGGCACTGCTTTCTGAACAAACCTGTGGTAATAAAAAGTTATGCTTGTTATCTTCATTACAAGGATATTTTGAACGACATAGTACATAATCGTTTATTTTATTTGTGAATTATTGCTTATGTATTGGCATGTTGATATTCGTATGCATGTGTTTTTTTTTTTTATAATAATGACCCGCCCGCCACCCACCACCCGCTTTCCTCGTGTTTTCCTAATTCTTAGTGTCCCTGGCAGTGATCGCTAGTAAGCGACAAGGCCGCCTTTGTACCCTACTTCTTTCTTTTTATTTCTGTTTTCGTGTATTCTTTCTTAACTTTTTGTTGTTTACAAATAAAGTGTAATTAATACTAATAATACTAAACATGTTAAAATAAAATAATACTAAACATATTAGTAGGATATTGAGAAATATATTTTAATCAAGCCAAACTTTAAAACTTTAAAAGTTTGCATGTAAAGACGGACGAAATAAAAGACATATAACACAAATCTGAACTAGACATTACTATAGGCGTGTTCTCATTGCAACTATAAAAACACAATTTCATTTGAAAATAGGCAGTCAAAATGTCTTCTTATTTGACGAAAGCTACTATTGATTCTTGTATTTCATTTAATGAAATAATAATGATCAACGTGCCACGTATTGTTTTGTCATACCGATGTTTTACTCGTATATGTGAGTATTATGGCCAAGATCTATAAAACGCGAATAGCCTTATTTCTGACTTAACAAACAGTTAAAACGTGACAAAGTTATGTCACTTGAAGTTGTCTGTTTTTAACACTAACTTTGGCTCAGCAAAATTTAAGTACGCTAAACAGATTTCAGCCTAGGTGCCGTTACCTAATGTTATAATTAAAAACAAATATTACCAGGATATTATCTACGCAGCCTTTGTTGTGTGAAATGATATAATGCGTGTACTTACGTCTAATAATACATGTTTATGTTTAATCTTCTTGTGAAGTCCGAACAATGGGCTCTTTCAACCTTTCGTTCTATGTAGTGAAATTGTATGAACTTGAACGTTGAAATATTGTTTCAGTTTCATAACTTATAATTATATATTTATTCCAATTGCTATATTTTAATACGATGTTATTAACTTAATATAACTTGTACCTTCCTCGTTACTCTAGTGGTTAGCATTATCGACTAGGAATCAAGAGGCTCTAAAATCCCAGATCAGGCTAGTTGGGTAATAAGTTTTTCTGACTAGATTTATTTGGGAAGTCTCCGTGCCTTGAAAGCAGAAAGTTTAAGCAGTCCTGTTTATTGTCACTGGTATGTTATAATAGCCAACCGAAATGCATCGCAGAAACGTGATGATTCAATGCCCTAATCCCTTTTCTTCTATGCCAAAGGTTTATACCAGAACTAGAACATACAGTGAATCATAATGATGATTCTTACAAATCAGTAGGAAACTTATTTAACCTTACTTTAAAATTGTTAAGTTTTTCGGCACCGGCGACGAAATACCCTATCCTACAATATCTGCGACGGCTTTAAAAGAATTTACAAGATGATATATAGTATTGTTACAATAATTGTTTCAACTAGGATGGTAATTTTTAAATATTCTTCTGGCTGCCGAATACTTACGATACTTTACATGTATATGAATTGTGTATTTATATATTTTATGGATGTTTAATTAGTATATATATTTCTTGATT
This sequence comes from Lasiommata megera, assembly GCA_928268935.1. Taxonomy (NCBI): domain Eukaryota; kingdom Metazoa; phylum Arthropoda; class Insecta; order Lepidoptera; family Nymphalidae; genus Lasiommata; species Lasiommata megera. The sequence goes on along the minus strand of OV743314.1, from coordinate 11,548,342 downwards.
TTTTCTTATGTTGTACCACCTACCAAGCATCTATAGTATTTGATTCTTGCACACTTGGTTGCCTGGAAGAAATCGCTGTTTAGCGATAAGGCCCATATTGTACCTACTGTGTAAACGATCTATTGTTATTTGCATTTTTTTAATCTGTGGTGTACAATAAATATGTATTCATTCATATGTTAACATCAAAAATACGCTGTGCAATCAAAACTGCCTACTGTCATAACTATATTATTTAATTACCAAGTATCAAATCATTTTTATTACTCAAGCTGTACGCACCTGAATGGCAGGCATAAAGCCGTAAATTTTACAAACCGAGTCGAATTTGCTCAGTCGTTACTGTTGTATCGATGTAAGTGCAGTGATATTTTCGCAAGCAAATAATGAAAACTATCGAATTTACTTTTACAATTATTAATATTCTGTAAGTATCTATTTTAATATCATAATTTGAAGTCTGTCGTCTATCATACAGTTGTTCTTTAACTCCTATAATAAATAATAGATATTTTTTGATACATTTCTTAAATTAAATACTGCGTAAAATCTGCGTACGCATTTAAACTCACGTTCTCAGTAAGGAAGGCCTTTTAAGATTAATTAACATTTGGTTAGGTTTGTAATAAGTTTACTCTTTATTTTTCATTCATTTGATCAATGCTGAGTTATTTATTTATACTTTCCAACGACTAAGGAAATGTGAACCTTCCATGAAGTAGAGTAAAAAGTTTGTTTATTGGTTACTTATCTAAGGTTAAACGGCTGAACGATTATGCCGAAATTATTACTTAGATTAAATTTAAATTGCATCCTGAAAGTGGACTGATATTGATCATTTTCATCATCATAATTGAAAATATAAACGGTTCCAAAACCGAAAAGAATGCTTACCGTACAGAACAGATTTATTTACATTTACTTTATTTGCAATGTATATGACGTATTTTCGCAATTAAATTAATTGTTGAAAACCATAACATACGTATAATCTGACTAGCTATTTGTATCCGGACATTTTGGTCTTATTGTAAAATATTTTCCCATTACCATTTAGACCTTGATGTAAGCAAAAAATCACTTATTAATATACAACTTTAATAAAGGATACGTTTTTGCAATATCTGTTTTAATTACATATTGTATTGGTATAACCATTAAAACTAGGTTGCTTGAAAAAGCCGTCCGATAAGAATTCCTAGAATAATTTCTATTGAAACGCATACATTTTTAACACGCCTACGTTAATAACGTTTGCATTGGCAGTACCTCAATAAGTTATTGACCGGACGATAAGAATGCAACTGCGTAACCAAAAAACCCTACGTATTAACGCAATAGCGCATCCGGTATAATCCACCGTTAACAACCCGCTTGTGGAATAGAACCTTAACCAAGTCAACGTCATGAGTATATTAGTTCAAATGCATGAAAATCAATTTGTATTGTTTCAGAATTGCTGTAAACATTTTTATTGCTTCGGGATGGTGAGTAATCAAATAAATGGTTGAACACATTAACATGTTTATTTATGTTCGTTTGACACGAGATAAGCTGAACTATCGTCTTAAGAACGGAGTTTAGGAATATCTAAAGTACACGTAATTATGATTAATATACTCATGATTTTATATATCCATAATTTTAACCATACAAATAACAATTTTTAAATTTTAAACTTAAGTTTTACAGATTAAGCGATAATCGCGTTTTCTCGCTTTTGATGCAAGATGTACGCTTCATTTTGTCTATTTGTTTACATAATTTAAGTTTAAAATCTTTAGTCCCAACGAGATCGCAGATGCGAAGGCTGCATACAAATCGGGCGAAATTCTCGATCAAAGCCTACCGATAACTCTCGATAATATAAAGAGGAAATTGAAAGAAAGCGGCGTGTTTAATTATCAAGATGCGACTTTAAATGAACGAGAGAAGAAGGAGCTGAGCAAATTGTTCGATGCTGTCGAGATTATGGTAAGAATATATTTTATAATATTGTTTCTCTGTGCACGGAGAAGAAAATAGTATAAGAGGAAATACTGTTTCAAGAAAATCACACATAGTCTGTATTCTCGACTGTGTCGCCCAACGACGATCTTGAAATAAAACAAGCATTAGAAAGCGAATGACACAACAAGACAAGCATTAGAAATAAATGCGATATGACTGGACTAGCAGAAAATCAAAAGGAACAATTATTCGCCGCTTTTAGGAATTTTGGCGAGGCGATCATCTCGTGATAATGATGACTACAACTAATAATTTGGGTTACATTTCCGATAAATTGGTTTCCGCAGTTGGTTCGGTTGTTTTTCAATCCCTAGAAGCTATTTGTTTTCGTGGGCCAAGAAGTATCCTATGTCCTAACCTTCTGCTTTGCTTGCTTGGATGAAGCCTCTTATTACCGAATTATATGGTATCTCGCTTGCACTATTGAAGAAGATTCGATAAAATTCGGCAAGAATTTTATCGAATCTTCTCCAATAGTGCAAGACTCCATTCGACTGCATTCAAGCAGGCACGAGACCTATAAAGGTAACAGAGTTACTTTTAGGTAACAGATTTGGGTTTGGCTATTTCAGACAACTTCACGTAACCGCCAGCCATCTAATGTACAGAACGTATTTTCTTCACTGCGGCTGGTAGAGAGAGCAGTTAAGAAACAACTTAAAGAAGGTCAACTATCAGAGACGCTGGCGGCCAAATTTCATTGGGATAAACTGTGAGTTTTCATTTAAATTTCTTTTTTATCGCATCTATCTTTTTTAAAGGTATAAACGTAATTTTATCTTCTATTCATCCAAGACTGAGCAAATAATTTTCTCCAGCTTTAAATTCTTGAGGTTAAAAAAGATGGTTAATTAGCCTTACTTTTTCGTCGATGATTTGAATTCATTTTTCAGTATATTTAAGTTTTGTCTCATTGATGAGTGAAGGCTACTCCGAAATTTAGTCACCCATTTTTGTCCACATATGTGCACCAATGCAAATTCGCTCTTGAAAGCACTAAGCTTATTTCCCAATATAAGCTATAGATAAGTCATATGAGATATGGGTTAATACAGCCAATCATAATCAGTATTAAGCTCATACATGGAAAGTGGTTTATTTTATTTTTATACTTGGAAATACATATATAAGGTTTGTTTTTTGGAAATTTATTGAAGTTTACACAAATGTAATCAAAATATATAATGAAATTGGCTTTTATAAAATAATAAAACCGTCGTTCATGTCTAGTAATTTAAAATTGCAGACTTGTTTCACATTCAAACAAACACCAAATCTTGTTGTTATAATAAACTAAATTTTATTCAAAAGTTCCAACTGTACTGTTTTTATTTTTCCTATCTTGTACAATAAAAGTGTATTCATTCATTCATTCAAGTATTTAACTGTTTCAGGTCTACGAGGCATAGGCGTGAAAAGCCAACGTATTATTTAGACAAGAAAACAAGTATGAGAGTTTTCAATACAATGAACTAATTTTATATCTTAATGCTATTTAGTTATTTAGCGTAAAACGTTGGATGATAATATTTGTCGTCAAATGGATCTGTGTGTGTCTAATGTCTGATCGAGTTGGATTTAAAGTCGTTAACGAAAATAGAAATGTTGCATAGAATTAAAGAGTAAATAATGAAGATTAAAAGTTATTAATTAGTGTTTTTTTATTATTATTATTAAGTACGTTTAATATAAAATACTATTTTTTTTTTAATAATTAAAATATCACTTGCTTCAATGGTGAAGGAAAAAATCGTGAGGAAGCCTGCACGCCTGACAGTTTTTTTTTTTATACACTACAAGTCAGCCCTTGACGGCTATCTCACCTGGTGGTAAGTGATGATGCTGTCCAGAATGGTAGTGGGCTAACCTGTTAGAAGTATGGTAAACCCACGCTCCTAGTTGGTTTCTACGCGACCTCATGCCGGAACGCTAAATCGCTTGGCGACACGTCTTTATCGGTAGGGTGGTAACTAGCCACGGCTGAAGCCTCCCACCAGACCAGACTCGAGCCGGGAATCGAACCCAGGACCTCCAACTTTTAAAATGCGACAGCACACGCACTGCGCCACGGAGGTCGTTCTCCATAATATTCTCAAAGGCGTGTGAAATCTGTCAATCCGCACATGGCCAGCGTGGTGGACTATGGCCAAACCCTTATATCGAGAGGAGACCCGTGCTCTGTAGTGAGCCGGTAATGGTTTGATCTTGATGACTACTGTTTTTGTCCATTTTATAAGATACAAACCTTTTCCTGTTGTGGATATTCAGTGTTATGTTGTTGTTGTTGTTGAGCCCGGGAAGCAGCTAACGTAGCGAGCTCTGACATGTTCACGTAGACGGCTTGAGGCATTTCTGTTACAGAAAGAAAACTGACTGTTTTTATGTTTCCCTCATACAAATATTCTCAAAATCCAGCTAGAATGACACCAAGACCGTGGACTTTTGAACTCCCTACATAAGCCCAATGTCCATCAGTTGACCTCAACCGGTTGATATGATGATGATTTAAAAGCGCCTTCCCGCGTTTGATTACTTATAATGTTCGTTTTATAACGATCGAATTATTGTTGAAAACTGATGTTTCGATACACCGATGAATTTGTGGAGAATTGATTTTGTGGAGCGTAAATAAGTAAACATTCGGTGCTACAATCTAAAGCTAAATACCAACTAATCTTTTAATAGGGGACTTTTTATATAATAGAGTTAGTGTTAACTTATTATATAAAGTAGTTAGTAGTAGATAGATAAAGAAGTTACTTTAACGATTTGCGGCATAACAACCTTGGTTTACTAAACTCTTTTTGTACACGTTAGAATGTTTTAAAATATGAGATTACAGAACTTGCATCTTAAAAGTCGTGGATACAAGTAGGCGGTGCTTTCATGTGCGATTTCTTACGGACTAACCTAATTAAGTTATTAATAGAAAAGGCAATGAAGTAGTAGTAAGCAAATTTACTTCACACATATGAATTGATTTCCCGGTACCGATAAATAATCATATTTTCCTGTCTCACTGGAATCTTTCAATCTCATTGCTTAGTACTTACCTTTAGCAAGGTGTGGCGGCAAGGAGGATGGTTTGGCGGGTTTGAACTCTGCGTGCACTGTATTAGCGTTGGTTTTAGCAGGTACTATCGGCCTCTCAAGCGATGAGCATCTCTGTTAAAACACAAACAAAATTAAAAAAAAACCAACCGTGACCCTTTTCTTGTTGACATAGATTACGACTTAGATAAAATATATTATGATAAAAATCGTGTGGAATTTTTGTATTATAGTTATACAACTTACGGTTGGTAATGGAGGTCTGGCATATATAGTTTCGCGGCTCGTATTTTCTGTAAACGTGTGAACGCTGAGCGCTGGTCTAGGATGCCCTCGTTCCGACGCTGAAAAAAGTACAATATACACATTGTTGACCCATGAAATTAAATTACTGCTTATGAAAATCAGGAAGAGTGGATTTCACAGAATTAAACTCACGCAGATGAACATGTTTAACACAAGATTAGATTAGATTTTAACACAAGTTTTATTTCATGTTTATTTATTTAAAAACACGGTGCAACGATGTATTTTTTTGCATAACTAGGTCCTTTAACTATCTCCGAGAAATAAGAACTGTTAGCTAAAGCTACAAAATCTGTTTAATGAAGGTACGTGGCAAAATGTTCTCACCTCCTGATATAGTATGCGGTCGTCCACCCATTATGGCAGAGGCTGCCCTTTCGAATTGCGCTGTGTCTTTTAGATCAGGCCACGTCGCCGAAGCTGAAAAGAGGGGACTTATCAATATTATTTTATAAAATAACATTGTAAATTTTTAGGTTGGAAAATTTTTGATTGGAAGGTTTTTTAGGTTGGAAGATAATTTGAGAATAAAACAACTTAGGTAACAGCGCTAGTGTACGGACTTTCCAAATACTAATAGGTTTAACTCAAACGCACCTGTAAGAGACAGGCACTTTTAAAAACCGCGTAGCAGCGGATAAGAAACTCATAATATATGCAGTACAATCATTTCGAAAATAATTGTAAAGTAAATTGAATTAAGGTTAAAATTAAGATATTTTCATTTTATAATAGACAATGATGCCTATTTTAACTATATGTCTAAATAAAACTAAATAATTGTTCCAAAAAATTTGCTATAATTTTTTTATTAAACCCCTACTCCTAATTGATTTCTACGCGACATCGTGCCGAATCGCTTGACTAAACAGTTTTTTCGGCAACGGCCGAAGCCTCCCACCAGAACAGATTCGAACCAGAAATCAAACCCAGGTCCTCCAGAAATTTATAATCGCCAACGCACTTGCTACACCAAGGAGGTCGGCAATTGTAATTGTAAGTGTAAAAAAATCATAAAATACATACCAGCGTTAGCCATTATGTCGTTAGCGTCGTCGATATTGTCATCGTCAGTGACCTTGGAGGGAGTCACGCATTCACTACTTACACTCTGACTGTCTGAACCCTGCACAAACAAGAGGATTGTTAGCAGGATTTAATATTATCACTGAGTTTGTGGCAGACCTTTTTAGTCGGCCTTCCTATAAAATGTAAACCCCCTTTTCACTACTTTCTTGTGTAAAAATTATGAAACACAAACATATACACGAGGAAACCCGTGTTATTATTTTGTTTGTTTTTTAAATTATTTGATTTTAAGACACTATTCTGCGACTCTTTAAAACATACTTCACTCTGAAAAGACACATAATCATCATCATCATCATCATCATGATTTCAACCGATAAATGTCCACTGCTGGACATAGGTCTTTTGTAGGGAGTTCTGATGGCTACGGTCTTGGGCCGCTTGTATCCAGCGGCCACATACACACACACAGACACATAATACGAATAGAAAATTGAACAATACACAAACAATAGGCAAGTGTTGGCGTTATTTTCGGGCGGATCTATTAGTAGCTAACAGAACCTGCTGTCATGATTAAAAAAAAAATCTTTTTTGTTCAGCGTCGTTTTGAAATAAATAATTATAAATAAAAAAATAATAATTAACAACGTAAAATGAAATAAAAACAAAAAAAAATACATAAATTACATTGTCAACGTAGAGCGAGGGTCGCTGGAGCGACCCTCGCTCTACCAGGGTGCCAGGTCGGGTAACCTCCACGTGTGCCTGGGTGCTGTGGGTCCCTCTTGATTCGTCCGGGGGGAAGAGCAGCATTCGGGCCGGTGCACCCTGGTAACATCGGTTAACAATTTCTTTTGTGCGAGATTGTTAGCCGATGGCCAATGACCCGACGCGGAGGGGGTCTCCGCGCGTCCCTCTGACCAAGCTGAGGGCGCAGTGGATGACCCAGGGGGTGTATCACCCCGTGTGGTGGAAGGCCTGTCCAGGTATGGGACTGGCAGGCGGGGGTGGGCGGCAGTTTGCTGCTGGAGGTGGGGGTGACGACTGGTCTGGTCGTCCCCATTGGAGGTTTGCGGCCCGTCCAGGTATGGGACTGGCGGGCCGGGCCCGTCCAGGAATGGGACTGGTGGGCCTGGGTGGACGGCGAGCGTTCGCTGCGCTTGCCGTCGGCGATGGAAGGCCGGGTGCGAGAGAGCTCTTCCACCTCTCTTGTTCCTGTGCCTTCGGAGGACTTGTGGGCGATGGAAACGGGGCCGTCCATCACTCACACTACGGTTCTCAAGTTGGCTGGTGTGCTGTTGTTCCGGCACACCTCTAACCGGCGAAACTGGGCACATTGTGCCCAAGGAGGGTCTGCTGCGGCGGACACCCGCTGGTGGAGTTGCGGTTGTATGCGAAGGCTTTCCCGTGACTCCACCATACAGCGGTGAGTAGGAACACGTGGGGGTTTTAGTCAGTAGGAGTCTGACATAACCTCTGTGCCTCCCCGTGGCGCAGAGGTATCCATGAGGATTTACCCACGATAAAAAAAAAAAAAAAAAAAAAGGGTCGCTGGAGCGCGTCCTGGGAACGGAACCCAGAGTCCGCACTGCAAACGCTGGCCAGTCGAAAACCGGACTACAAGGGGCAATAAAACATAAATAAAACAAAATGATACAATAAACATATAATAAAACAATTTCAAGTCTAACATGAACGCCCGCCATATTTTCATGTCCAAACGGTACCATAATATTTGCATCATTAAGATGAACATAAAATTATTTACCATGTTTAACTCGTAGTTACAACTCTAAGTTCTACTCCTGGGTCTAGGCCGGTAAGGAAATTGTTGAAATAGGTGAATGAGTAGACTCGATTTTTATTTAAAAAAATGTGATGGCAATCGTTACTGCTCATCAACACTCGAGCAACATGGTGTGTGTGGCCTAAAACCCAGCGGTGGGTAAAGGCATCCTGTACGTAAATATGCTGGTGATGATGGACAATCGGAACAATGGCTCTAAAGCCATCTCTTATAAAAGCGACGTATAATAATGATGATGATAATAATGATGGTAGCTCGTTTCGATCATAATCATCAATCCAATACCGGCCAACGGTATGGCGAGTCTCATCTCAGAATGACAAGGTTTGTGGCCGTAACAATACCAACTGCACAACATACAATACAATCTGCAGTTAGGTAGACACGCTGCCCAAGTACAGATTGGTAGGCTTCACTCGAATTAGTACCATTAAAGTAAGTGCTGTATAATATAATTTATAAACTGCTTTAATTAAAACGTACTGAACTCCACAAAGACATAGGTGCGTGACGGAGATAAAACTCTGTCCCCGTCAAATGGGAGTCAAGAGTCGTAAACGCCAGACTGTCACTTTTCTTATTGAAATTGTCCCTTATTATTGCAATCTCATTCGAAAGTATTTTCACTATTTTAGACAATAACATAAAAATCATTGATCGACCATTGAGACACAATTATTGTAATAGCATAGTGAGCCCCGAAGCCCGGCTCGCGAAAGTTTTTTGCCAACTAATGTACCTGTGAATGTCCGCGCAGGGAGTCAGGCACCACCGCTGGCGCTGGGGTGAGACTGGAGGAAGCGCTCGATATAGGCGTGGAGCAGCTTACTGTTGAACCCGATACACCTGTTGAATTTATACACCTCTGTTTTAACGTTTTTGTTACGTTGTTAGTTACGTTTTTACGCCTTAATTGCTCCAGCAATCATTATAACATTTCGCATACATACAGCCTTCACCCGGTAAATAGAAGCCTGTTTGCTGTTTATTTTTTTACCCTATTTTGGGTTAAACACCTTACCGATGTTTATGGAATATTTTTGTACTTTTGGGACGTAATCATTGCGTCTTAAAGATGAACATACGATCCATTTTATCACAGAAAAATATCCGGGATATAATCCAGCGGGATTGAAAATATGGCCAAGACCAAGGGATTGAATATAAAACCAAGACCGTCCTGAGAAATGAAAACATTTCTAGGAAGTCTTTATCGGCATGTGTTGTTCAAAAACGTACTTAGACATGTGTCTAAGTACGTTTTTGAACAACACATGCCGATAAAGACTTCCTAGAAATGTTTTAACATGTGTTAATGAATGCTGAAAAGCAAGGTATACCATAAAATACCCATATAATTCTCCCAGACAATAATTGTGCATATTGCTTCACACGTCTTCGTACCCTGGGAAAAAACTCTGTGCGCGCCACTGGCTCAGCTAAATCTAACTCAAAAGTAGTTTGGCATAAAGATTAATTTGCAACAGACATTGGATATATTTTTTTAATTCTCGCAGCTTCTTTGTACGTTTATATAATCTAAAGAAACACGGATAAAGTAGCTGGCAACATCAAGTAGTCAAATTAGTTACCATGCTGATCTGAGCACTGGCTTGTCAGGGAAGATATGGACGTTAGGGAGGACTTGCGGCTGCCGAGACGGGACGAGGCGGAGGGTGAATGCGGTGCGGATCCGGTTTCCGCCCAGCCGCTGTAGCAGGACTTGACGTCGCATATCACCTGTAAAAATAAACCGATAAGCCAGACAGCTCATAAAGCATAATAACAACGCAAAGCAAAGACTTCTACGTATTGCTTCGTATGTTACGAACTTATTCGAATTGAGAACATTACTTTGCATTGTTTCAAAATCGAAATGAAAAATTGTTTTATTCATGTAAACTTAATACAGGCATCTGTGACAACTGATATTCAATTAAAAAATTGCTCAAATTTAATTAAAATGCACATTACTCGTAAAAAGTTAGAGGTGCGTGCTAAGCATCGAACTTTGTTGCCCCGAAAGGTAAGCCGAAATCTAAAGGACTAGGCTATCACCGCACTTATATTTTATACCCAAAACACAAAAGTACAGAAAACAGAAAAGCAAATATAACGCCATTAAAAACGCATCCTGCATCCACGTATTTATAGCCACGGTCGTGTATGCTTGGATGGATGCATTCGGAGATATTATATATCGTATTTCCTGTTACCGAAAGAGCGCTAAAACTCCGAAATTACTGATAATGATAAGGTCACCTGGAGGCTGGCAGCCGGTAGACTCCTTGGCTCGGTGGTTTGTCTCGACAGTTGTTCGGTGCCTTCTTGCAGATGACCCACCTCCGCTAGCATTGCCACTTCACTTTCCTACAACATAATAATACATAAAATACATTTCGCACAAATCTATTGGAACGATGAAACATTGTCTCTGTTTATTGTTTTTCCCGTGTTTGTAAGAAATCGTAAATCTTGCCAACTCACCACGACTGGACTAAGCAATGACACGAAGTGACAGAATCGGCTTCTCTCCTCGATCAGAGCTGCCTTCACTGCCTTCTCTTCCATTTCCTCTAATTGTTGCTTTCGCTCTTGGATATCCTGCAGGTACAAAATCACTATACTTAAGTATTGCTTTAGACTTTTTTATTTTTAGGGGTTAAGACTTTAACCCCATTAAACTACTCAATGCGCGTTGGCTTTAACGAATGTCACGTGTTAGTGAAAATAATCGGGACCAACGGATGAATACGCTTTTCGAAACAACGGAGCTGGTACTGAGAATTTATCCAACTGCCTCGGGAACCAAACCCTCGTGTTTTTCAGTTGAAAATGCTAACTACTACCCTAACGAGACCCTTCTCTCAGATGGCATAGTAAGGTTGGTATAATGCGTCAGTTTACGCATTAAATTAAAGTATTACAAAGTCATCATCATCATCATGATCAACCCATTCACGGCTCACTACAGAGCACGAGTCTCCTCTCTATACGAGAAGTATAGTTCACATCAAAGTATCCTAAAAATAAATTATTAATAATTTACACGTGTTTGTGTGGGATCGTCAACATGTGTCCAAGTTATTGTTTTAATAATATTATCTATCTTCTTTCTGCTACCATAATAGTAGTTGCGAGGAAATGGATTCATGCTGTTCGTATATGGTTGTCACCGTATTCATCATGAACAACCCATTAACGGCTCACTACAGAGCACGGGTCTCCTCTCAATATGAGAAGGGTTTGGCCATAGTTTTTGGTTTGGTGGTTCCACCACGCTCGCTATGTGCGGATTGGCAAACTTCACACGCCTTTGAGAACATTATGGAGAACTCTCAGGCGTGCAGGTTTCCTCACGATGTTTTCCTTCACCGTTGAAGCAGGTGATATTTTAATTGCTTAAAAACGCACATAACTTTGAAAAGTTAGAGGTGCATGCCCGGATTCGAACTCCCGACCTCTGATTAGGAGGCTGACGCCCTAATCAATAGGCTATCACCGCTTCAGTATTACAAAGTATTTTATTTTATTTTATGTAATAAGGTTTATTTATAATACACTATCTTCAGTATGTTTTCTTCTTGTTTTTGTAATTTAAGTTGCCTGGCAGAGATCGTATACTAAGCGATAAGGGGTACCTTTTGTATCTTAATTCTTTCTTGGTGTTTTTATTATTTGCTGAGAAACATTTTGCTGCGTACAATATAGTGAAGGTATATAAAGTAGCACAAAATCCAGAATATTATATGACATCTCCTTCACGTATAAAAACCAAACCCATTTAAAAAAAATTGATAAGCCAAGTCTTAAATTCGGAGCAACTAACTAACTGTAAATCTAGGCAATTAAAGGTAGCAATATCTAGACAATTATAATTATCATAATTCCAAACGCATGACCAATAATATTAATTGTTTAATAAATATCAACAAATAATGATAGTATAAAAGTCGGATGAGTCATCACATATACTTCTGTATTCAGAAATGTAAATGTAAGTATTAATACATATTACACATGACAATAAATTTGTTTTGCGATGATAATTATTTCCTCGTTCATAACCGTACCTTTAGTAGGTACTGCTCCGTGTGTTAGTGGTGTTGCTAATTGGCTAGCGACCACATAATGTATACAAGGTTGGATTTTCCAAGAGGGCGTGCATAGCCGAATCCGATGCTACGAGGAAAAGCACAATGTACACTAGAGGCCCCAATTTGGATAAAAACTAAAACCGTAGAACTTTTGGAAAATAAATATTCCTATCCGTGGCGCAGTGCGTGCGTTGTCGTATTATATAGTCGGAGGTCCTGGGTTCGATTCCCAGCTCGAGTATGGTCTGGTGGGAGACTTCGGCCGTGGCTAATTACCACCCTACCGACAACGTACACACACAACACACAACACACAACCGACGTGTCGCTAAGCGATTTAGCGTCCCAGCACGATGTCGCGTAGAAACCAATTAGGAGTGTAGGTTTATCGTACCCTTAACAGGTTAGCCCGCTACCATCCTAGACTGCATCATCACTTACCACCAAGTGAGATAGCCGTGAAGAAAAAAAAACACATCCTACATCAAAACAAACCCACATCGATAGTATCGTTCGCTAATAAGGAACGTACTGTGAGAAGTAATGAAATACGGTGAACTTGAGGAAAATGTGTGTGTGTGTGTGTGTGTGTTAGTGTTTGTGTTTGTGTGTGTGTGTTTGAGTACTTTGGCTATTTCTCATAGTTTCAAATAATATTTTCCTACTATTATTAGTATTATTAGTATTTACTATTAGTAGTTAGTAGCCAGGACAAATAAACTACGACTTTAGCTGGGTTGCTGTTACTATCCATTAAGAAAATTTATTATAAAACATCTTCGAATTCCCAACCAATTCGAATTCCAAAAGATGGCGCTAGTACCAACTTAAACGGTTTTAATGAATTAATTAATTATAGTTGAAATTTGAGTATAATAATAGTTGAAAGAATGTTCTGTGGCACACACGTTTGGTTTTTTATTTTACAAACGTAAAAGTAATATTTGGAGATAACTTTTTGCATAATAGCTAGAAATGAAGTTATATATTGCTGTTTCATGTGCCACACGGTAGATATAGCTATTTTTGTTTTAATACTAGATTTACCTGTAGGCATACGTCAGCGCGTCGTTTGACGTCTGGCGCGGCTCGCCTCGCTTTCCGCGCGTGTCGCTGCGCATCGTGCACGCGGCGTCGCAGCTCCGCGCGGGCGCGCTTGCACTCTCGCGCGTGCTCGCGACTCAGTGCGCCGCCGCCGTTGCAACCGCGTCGCCACTCGTCCGCACGCTCCGACAGCGGTGTTATGAGGCGGTCCATTAACGTGCTGGAATGTTACGAACAAACAATTACACCAACGAAACATAAAACTTTTTAGTTAGTACAAAAGAGGGACTGTGAAAACTTGACTTTTGTTTGGCAACTATTTACTGGGATCAATAAACATTATAAGAGGTATAACCGAAAAAAACTCATTATCAATACGGTGAAGCGGTGATAGCCTAGTGGTTAGGGCGTCAGCCTCCTAATCAGAGGTCGGCGGTTCGAATCCGGACACGCACCTCTAACTTTCCAGAGGTATATGCGTTTAAAAAAAAAAACACTTGCTTCAACGGTGAAGGAAAACATCGTGAGGAAACCTGCACGCCTGAGAGTTCTCCGTATTGTTCTCAAAGGCGTGTGAAGTCTACCAATCCGCACATGGCCAGCGTGGTGGACTATGGCCAAACCCTTCTCATATTGAGAGGAGACCCATGCTCTGTAGTGAGCCGTTAATGGGTTGTTCATGATGAATACGGTGACAACCATATACGAACAGCTGTGTTTACATGTAAGGTCAAATGAATCCATTTCCTCGCAACTACCTATGGTAGCAGAAAGAAGATAGACAATATTATTAAAACAATAACTCTGACACATGTTGACGATCCCACACAAACACGTGTAAATTATTAATAATTTATTTTTAGGATACTTTAATGTGAATCGAAATATACGATACCTATTCCAAACTATTATCATTTATCCAAATAGAGTATTCGTCTTACATATTGATTGAAGAAACGATGATTGTGACAGTTATGGTTCATATATGTCGAATATGTCGACGCTATCAAATCAGAAATTAGGAGATACGTCGAAATACCAGAGTTACTATCAATGATTATCTTGTTTTTACGCTGAAGTAGCAGTCATCGAAGCTCATTGCTCGAAGGACATCTAAGTTTGTATCTACGAGTATAATTCCTTTATGTGATAGTTAATAACAGACGTTGAACTTAATAACAGACGTCCAATAATAATGATTGATTTGTAACAACAACCGTCGTGAATAAATTCACTCGAGTGCAACTCAGCACGGCATTAAAAAATAATGACTGGACAGAAATAATTCTACGTAACCTTTAGTCAAAACAACTAAGTTCAATATAGTTCAATCCCTATTGAACTAAATTGAACTTAGTAACATGGAATATTTTTAAATTTTCTGACAGTCGTATTATGCCAAGCGCTAAATTGGAATAAATAAATATTATTAAAATAATATACCTAATAGGTATATTTTGATGAGCTCACCTTATAAAGGTCTTCATTCGGCTCTCTATGGCTCTGTGTCGAAGGCATACTCTTGTTAAAGCTGTGCCGATTTCTTTCGTCGCTCCTGTAACAATACGAGGCAAACTTTTTAATTTGGTACACATACTTATAATAACAGAAGCATTAAATAACAATCATATTAAAAAATCTACTCCATTGCAGCAGAAGACATATTAATGCGATATACACTTGACGGAGACATCTTGAAGCATCTAGAAGCGCGTCGTTCATCACGTCGTGGTACTAGTAGTGCCATGGATTTTTGCCCATTTTCGTAATGATAATATATTTTATGCTACTGCTGCTAAGCTGTGATAGCCTAGTGGTTAGGACGTCCGCGTCCTATACAGATGTTGGAGGTTCGGCGATCAAAATATCACTTGCTTCAACGGTTATGGAAAACATCTTGAGGAAACCTGCATGCCTGAGAGTTCTCGATAATTTTCTCAAAGGCGTGTGAAGTCTGCCAATCAACATACGGCCAGCGTGGTGGACTGTGGTTAAACCCTTCTCATATTGTAAGGAAACCCGTGCTGAAGTGAGCCGGCAATGGATTGATCATGAATGTATTGCTCCCAAACACAAAAGCAACTCTATAAAGGCGAACAAGCAAATCTTAGATTACTTTTATATTGCGGGCATTTAACGACATTTTTTACATTGTTTCCTTCGCCTCGGTGACTTTAGATTAGTTGCAACGTCTATCTTCAAATCGTACTATATTTATAACCATCACAAAGTAGTACATAACACACGGAAGTGGATGTAGTTTTTTCATAAATCCTATTTTAAGTGGATTTATGTCTTATAAATATAAAATAAAAATGATGACCTATTTATTATGCGATACGGTCAGGGTCTTCGAAAATGTCAATTGATTCAATTCATATTGTAATATTTGGACAAATAAGAAATTTAAATATCAGAGTGTTATAGTTTAGGACATATTTATTATCATCACGTCGATTATAATCACCTTCTAATAAAAGAAACGTGCAGCACATAAATAACACTAGAGAAGGTCTTGTTACAAAAAAATAAAATGTCGAACACAAATTTCCGAGCGATCTTATAATTAATTGTATTGCTGTTTAATGCAAGAAATCGCATCAAAATCGCACTGTATTTTAAAGTTTTTTTTTTATACACTACAAGTAACCTAATGGTAAGTGATGATGCGGTCTAAGATGGTAGCGGGGTTACCTGTTAGGCGTATTGTAAACCCTTATTTCTAATTGGTTTCAACGCCACATCGTGCCGGAACACTAAATCGTTTAGCGATACGTCTTTATCTGTAGAGTGGTAACTCGCCACGGCCAAAGCCTCCCATCATACCAGACTCGAGCCGGGAATCGAACCCAGGACTTCTAACTTTATAATGCAACAGCGCATGCGCTGCGCCACGCAGGTCGATTACAGTAGAATTAAAAGAAAACAAGTCAAATATTAAATCACAACCACCTCGGCCATTAGCCATAATATATCAAATAACCAGACCGGTAATAATAATAACATAGTACAAAAACCGTATTAAACTCTCCAATCACATAAACCCAGTATGTCATTCAAAATGCACTAAAACATTGGGGAATGTAAGTGGTTAAAATCATCCCCAAAATGTTTTGGGGAAAAAAATAATACAAATATCGACAGCACTTAACAGCTTTTGTTAGGGTTAAATATTTATATCATGAGGGCAAGCGGACAAATCCGCAGGATTATGGTATTCGAATTAAAAATAAACCGGTATCTTTTATCTGTTATATGCCATCCATTGGAGATGGTTGTTTGACGGGGTTGTTGAACTAAAAACCTATCTCCGAAAACACCTGCTGGCAATAAACCATGTTTTTGTTGTCGTTTGATTTTATCACAAAAATCATTTGCAATACGAGAAAAAACCATTTGGGAGGGCCAAGGGTTCTAAGGTAACATAACGTTTGTGCAATACTAAGAATAATATTCTTATTATAAAATAAATAATTTTAAATTTCATTATATTATCATATAACGCCTCATTGGCCTTGTGGTTAGCATGTTCAACTTCAGAACGTAAGAGGAGATCGTAGATTCGACACCTGGAACGGGTCGCATAATATATATAACTTATCTTCTCTCTCTTTCTCTGAAACGAAAGTCTCAGTACCAGTCCGGAATAGATAAAACTGAATAGGCCAGTGTCTGTCTGTGTGCCTTAGACAGCCTTATAAAAGCCTTTGATTTGTTTTAGAAGATCGCTTCTAACGTTTAACCCCAATTTGAGCAGCATAAAGGGTCTAAGCGCTAAATATAATCTTAGGACACGGGATCTCCTCTTTCATAGGAGATACTTGAAAGAGGAAACCTGTACCCAATAGTGTTATATTATTAAGAGAGAGAGATGATTATTGTGATATTGGTTTGTTCAAAAAGGCAACTTAAATAAAGTAGCTCACAATAGTGTAGTTCTTATTTCGCAACCTCTTTCTTTAAATGTGCTATGCCCATTTTTTATGCGAAGAAATGATGTTATTAGCTCATATTTGTTAAAGACCTCATGGCGCAGTGGTAATCGCTTTTATTTTACGGTGTTACAACTTATAAGTGTGAGGTACAGGGTTCGATGACAATTTGTGAATATATTATTTTAAAATTTTCTTTAGACTAGTCTGATAGGTTTTTTTTTTTCGATTCGAGGCTGGTTACCATCCGGCCGACAAAGATGTGCCGAGCCAAGCGATTTAGAGTTCCGGTAAAATGTCTCTTCGAAACAGATTATGGTTTAATAAAACTACTGTACCCCTCGTACAAGGGTTAAATAAAACTCCCCCCACCCCGAGTATCTAAGATGTACCTATACTCAAGCAACTATGTAACCGCAATCAAACGCAATTCGAATTAGCTATTTAACTAATAAAAAAATCTGGAACTTAAACGCATTTCAAGCTGTTTAATGAATACGTATTTCCTAAATTGTGATAACAAAAAATCCGCTAAGTTTTTTGTAGGCGTCTTCTTAGAGCTGGGCGTGATTTGAACCCTCTTAGCTTTAGTTTGTGGGCGAGTGTAGTTATCACCATCACTTCACGAATTGAAATAATGAAAAATGTGATATATATGAACGATTCATAGATGCCTGTAATAGGTTTACATGAATAAAGCTATTTTGACTTGATTTAAACAGTCCAATAATGCTACGGGTAGCGAAGACGGGGGTCTTAATTTTTCGAAGGATCCCTAATAATATTAAGTCCACAATCAACGTCCCTTTTTAATCGTGCATAGGTATATCCCATAAACATGACAGTGTACGCCGTACTAATCGTTCGGGTATTTTTTTTGAAGCAATATAAAACGTGAATATCTAATGCTAAGAGCTAGTCCAAGAAAAGGTTCCGTGACCATCGGACGGTTGATAAAATGACACCTGTTGTGAGTCACTTACTTGTTTTGGTTCTGTTCTCGGCTTTTCATGCCGCGGTCGGAGGTAAGTGAACAAAAATGAATTCTTAATAAAAACTTTAGAGGTTAAGCTCTAGCTTAACTTAGCTTAGGTAGGTAAATAAGGTACAAATGAAAGCATTTTTTTTTAAAGAATCATTTGTTATTTCTTGCAAATCACAGGTTTCTTCTGTGACCTCTTTGATCATGTGCGACATTGCATATAAAAAATATAAATAATAATATTGGGGCGTCCATTAAATCAAGCGCATCCCCTCCAAATACAAAAATATCTCTGTACTCCCATCGTAAAGTGAATTGAGAATCTGCACTCAGTTTAAAAATCGTTTATAATCTTTCCGTTTATGTCTTTATTTATAACAAAATAGTAACCGTAGGACTTCGGTTACCATAATTGTCATTATAAACTCATTGTACCGGTTCACTACAGGGCCCAACTCTTCTTAGCACGAGAAGAGTTGTGCCTGTAGTCTGTCTCGTTGGCAACTACAGACTAGTAGACTTCATACGCTTTTGAGAACATCTACGACGAACTCTTGAGGCATGCAGGTCCTTGCAATTTTTTCCCATCATGTGACATTTTATTTGAAATTGCTGAAATTAAATTTTAAAAATTGATAGAAATGCGTGCCGGCGATCGATGTCAGTTCTTCTAAAAAAGAGGATGGATGACCGCATCGTACATTTTTACATATTCCAACTGGATCCGGAGAATCAAAACATATTTTTCTTTAACTTTTGTCTGGCTGCCGGACTATTTGTTCGCATGTCACGCAAAAAGTACTGAACGGATTTAAGTACTTCATGATCAACCCATTGCCGACTTACTACAGAGCACGGGTCTCCTCTCAATATGAGAAGGGTTTAGCCATAGTCCATCACATGACAAGTAGACATGTGTCGATTGGCAGACTTCACACGCCTTTGAGAACATTATGGAGAACTCTCAGGCGTGCAGGTTTCCTCACGATATTTTTCTTCACCGTTGAAGCAAGTGATATTTTAATCGCTTAAAAACGCACATAACTCCGAGAAGTTAGAGATGCGTTCCCGGGTTCGAAACCCCGACCTCTGATTAGGAGGCTGACGTCCTAACCACTAGGCTATCACAGCAATTAAGTACAAATATAGCTAATACTCTGGGCAATAAATAATAGGATTTTGTCGTCATTTTATTAATTTGTTTTAAATTGGTCAATGTCAATTATAACAAATTGTAAAGTCTATAATGTTTTATCAATTCAGTATAGTTTTAATTTCGTACATATCTGGTGAACATCATCAACAACAACATAATAACAACAACAACAACAACAGAACAACAATATTATTAGAAGCTCCTAATTTAGTCACGCACTTTTATTTTTTATTCGCGGTACGAAGAACGCTTTAGCATACAATATTTTTTCGAAGTGAATGCCAGTGACTTTTGTAGTATTAAATAGCATTTTTATTCAAGATGCCTATATTACGTATGGATAAACCTCTAATAGAAAAGCTTTGAATTTGAAGTAACAGATTTTTGACAATCCTGAAATAATAATTATAATATAAATGATAATGTGGCGCATTTTTTTTTATTGAAGTTACACCGGGACACCGGATTCACGATAATAAAAAAACCATAAACTAAACTCACAATTACTCGGAGTATAGAAATAGCTAAATAATATGTTTAAAACCCAAAGAGGGTGAGAGCGAAGTGTAATTTGCATTCCCATATTATATTGTAGTCATCATGGTCAACCCATTACCGGCTCACTACATAGATCGGGTCTTCTCTCAATATGAGAAGGGTTTGGCCATAGTCCACCACGCTGGCCCTGTGCGGATTGTCAGACTTCACACGCCTTTTAGAATATTATGGAGAACTCTCAGGCATGCAAGTTTCCCCACGATGTTTTTCCTTCACCGTTGAAGCAAGTGATATTTCAATTGCTTAAAAAAGCACATAACTCCGAAAAGTTAGAAGTGCGTACCCGGGTTCAAATCCCCGACGTCTGATTAGGAGGCTGACGGCCTAACCACTAGGCTATCAACGCTTATATTTTAGTAATGGCTACAATATAATATGTGAATGCAAATACATATAATATATAAATTACGTATGCGATTTAATACAGTTACCTTAATAAACATTAGAAACAGGTTCCTCGATGCGCTCATCACCAAGTCAATTTTATGACAATGATGCCGTTGCACGATAGTTATTGACATTAATTTAAATACCAATTAGAATTAATACTAGATTATGTAATATCCTCGAGTTTCAATCAGGTAACAGGACACCCGCGATTCGTCAACACAAAGCTATGAAGCAACAACCTGATCTGATTGGCTATTTAATTGATAAGTTAGGAAATATGTAATATTGCGTTTTGCTTCCATACTATCGTGAGCAAACATGCACACGGGCGCACCTGATGTTAAGTGATCACCATTGCCTATGAACTTCTTCAGCGCCAGATCAGCCAATGACGTGTTGCCGGCTGAACCCCATGCTCCTAATCGGTCCCTACTCGGCATTATAACGGAACGATTAATCGCTTGGCAGTATGTCCTAGCCAGTAGGGTGGAATCTAGCTGCGGCCGAAGCAAAAATATTTTTGTATAGATTCCTATAATCCACGATTACCTCAAAGGAGTGTGCCTGTTCATCAGCATTCGCAGGCTATTGGACCAAGATCTAGCGCCAAGATAAAGCGCGCTTTGTAAAGCAATGCCCCTGAATGTATCTGCCCCTGACTTGAAGAACAGTTAAAACGAGATAAAGTTATATGTCGTACATAAGTCTGTCTCGTTTTAGCACAGTTGAAGTACGATTTATAGATCAGCATTGGAGTTGGATCAGGCCTCAACTGCCAAGTCTTATCTACTAGAGAAGACTTAAGACACAATCATTTCCTTCCTAGTTACATTTGCGATTTTTTTTTCTGATATAGGAAATACCACGAGGTAATAGTAGGTACTAACTATTTTGTCTCTTAACATATGCACTTTAGGTATAATCTACACACTAGTACTTATAATTTAATTAGTTAAAGTAATATTTATAATGGTGAACTCGCCCTAAATCTACTTCATTTCTAAGAATGACGCATTGTTTTTATACTATGCATTAAAACTTGTTCAATAAAATGAAAATATATATATATATATATATAATTATATATTCTTCACCAGTTTCCTTACTGCGTATGACGAGAATTTATAAAGAAATAATGAAAATCTCTTGACCTAATATCATATAAAACATATAAAATTCAACTGTATATCCTACTATACATCTCATCTGACATAGTAGGAGATAAATGTAAAATACGCCTTTTTTCTAGCTTTACGAATTAATTATAGTTATATGTTGTTCCAGATAACTGTGGTCAAAAAGACAATCTTCCTGATCCATCTACAGAGTGCTGTGGACTTGATCTCTCCGATGACCACAGAGAGACGAGTAAGTAAAAATTATACCAAAATATGACGACATTTTTTGCACACTACTAAGGCGTTCTCTGAGTTTGCCGAAAGTTTGTGTTAAAACGAGATAAACTTATTCTCTTAGTCAGAGATAAGGTTAATCAATTTAACTACAACTACCCTTCGGACCTTACAGTATATGATTCTTTAAAACTACAGTTAAATAATAATATTAGATCCATCGGAATGTTTAACGGTTCTGAGAGTAGATAGGACTTATATTTTACAATTAACTAGCACAAAGCTACAACGAAATGTATTATCCTATATATTATAAATGTGAGAGTGTGCATGTTTGTTTAACTCAATCGCGAAAAAACGGCTGAACGGATTTGGATATCGAAAGGAACATAGGCTACCTTTTATCCCGATTCCGTAAGTGGTTCTCGAGGGAAAAGTGAAAATTTGTTACGAGCTAAGCCGCGGGCAGACAGCTGAGTTAGAAATTTAGTATGCATGTCACTTTTGCTATGGAAAAGGACATGTATCGTATCTCAAATAGTTCCCGTGGGAAGATTAATTGTTAAGGAGCGAAGCGTTAGACTCAATTCTGAAGTACACATAGACAAAGTCGCGGGCAGAAGCTAGTATAATATATCTCTTTCTAACGACCGGATCTATATTGGTGTTATCTGCCGGTGTCATTTTTGTAGAGATAACTCATATTATAAAGACGTAAAAACCTCAATAGTAATTTAATGAGATAATTGTATAACAAAATTTCTGATTGGATGTATGATTGATTTTTTTTTTGTTTTTTTTTTATATATACACCACGACCCCTTAGCCCTTGACGGCAATCTCACCTTGGAAAAAAGCAAGCATTGTAACAGCGCGTTAGGTCATTGCTCTTATTTCCTCTAGAGCAGCCTCTAGCAGGCCGGGATAGTGATGACATAACAGATAGTTATTTTGTGATTACAGGCGGTAATGCAGCCATAAACCAGTTCCCTTGGCTTGCGCTCATAGAGCACAACGAAGGCAGGATCACTTGTACGGGAGTTCTGATAAGTGCCCGTTACGTGCTTACCGCGGCTCAGTGCCTTTATCACGCCCCGTAAGTTAACACAATATTTGAATACTACATCAATTATTAATAAAGTTTTTTGTCTACTTTTATGTTAGCCCGGTAACAAGTAATAGATTTATAAATATTCAATTACATCAACAACGGACATAACACATTGCCCGTATGTTTGTCTATTGCAGGCGTAACTTATAAGATCGACAAATCCAAAACAAAAATATAAACTGAGATAGTTTACATTTTTTTAATATATAATTTTAAACGTTGTAGAAAATGCTTAAACATTTAATAGTAATTTCAAGATTACAGTGGTACAAAGTTATAAAATACGAACATTAGCAACAGCAGCAACAAAAACTAAATCAAAAATAAAATGACAAAAAAAAACTTATTTCAAACTCTCTGAAATTATGTGTTATACCATTGTGATCGCAGATGTTAGTAACACCCCTGCATTGTTTAACATCAAAAAAGTATCGTTTAAATCGGTATTTCTATCTATCTACCGGATTATAATTATTTGTAAAGGAAATGTGTGTGTGTTTTTATAGGAAAAATGTTCGTCTCGGTGAATTTAACAAAACTCACATCGGTCCGGATTGCATCAACATAAAGGGCAAGAAGGTGTGTAATGGTGGGGCGATCACCATCCCAATAGGATCGGTCATTGCACATCCAGAGTTCGCACGACCTAATTTCCACGGACACGACATTGCTATCATCAAACTTGCTGAAAGAGTACCTTTCAATGGTAAGTTACTTTTGAATTACTTCTTCTAAAGATAAAAATATAGATTGATGCTTTTTATTTACATGTCGAAGAAAAGGCAATGAATTATTAAAAGAAAAATTTTTAAAGATGAAGAAACTAAGTGCATTTTTTATTATTCACTACAAGTTAGCCCTTGACGGCAATCTCACCTGATGGTAAGTGATGATGCAGTCTAAGATGGTAGCGGGCTAACCTTTGAGGGGTATGGAAAACCCATACTCCTAATTGGTTTCTACACGACATCGTGGCGGAACGCTAAATCGCTTGGCGACACGTCTTTGTCGGTAGGGTGGTAACTAGCCACGGCCGCAGCCTCCCACCAGACCAGACTCGAGCCGGGAATCGAACCCAGGACCTCCAACTTTATAAAGCAAAAGCGCGCGCGCTGCGCCACGAAGGTCGTCAAAATCGTATGTATCGATTACAAGGTCAGTGTTGGCTACTAATCTTTAATCTCTCATCATTTCCATGTTTACTTTTTTTCAGAATTCATTCGCCCAATCTGCCTGCCTGTAACGGACATTACAGCATCACCACCCGATGGCTTTAGATTGATCAACGCAGGCTGGGGCAGCGGTCCGAGTAGCACTCAAGAGGACGACGTGGTGAAACATTATGTAGAGCTACCTTACGTGCCCTTGAAGGTAAACAACGCTTTACTAATATGAACAATAACACATGGAATTATAAAGAATATGTACTAATGAATGAATAACAAAACATGCCATTTACAATTGCAAAGTGAAAAGATAAACTCAGCTTGTATCCCCCCCCCCCCCCCCCCCAATTGCGACGAAATGTAACTATTATATTTCGATGTTTCTTTAAAAATAATCTACAAAATTCCAACAATTTCCAATAAGTTTGGAGTTCCTAATCGGTGTTGTTCTCGCAATTTATAAATTCCACAACTTTTTGCCATGCCTATAATTTTAACTTTTATAATAATGACTTCTTTAATAAAACAAAATAACAGCGCCGCAATTATATGCAAAAAAATATGATCATAAATGCTTTTTTCATGAAGAATGTTGTTGGAACCGGTGAAAGTACATAATTATTTATTTGTTTAGCAACAAAGCTAATTTATTTTTTGTTAAGAGTTTGAATAACGACTGAGCGAATAAGCTTTAATCATCCGCAATCTGATTTTATTCCTGAATCAGTCTAAAAATAATTAATATCCGAAGTCATCAACTTCCTATATGGATACTATACAAATAAACATGTAAAGACTTTCGAATACAGTTCACGAGGCCGTAGGTTAAATTCTCAGGTAAAGCTAAAAATTTTAGGTATATTTTGATGGATGTCTGTCTAGAAAGTTTTAGTACAAGTCAAGTTATTAACGCTCTCAAACCCCACGCCACGAAAAAGCAAGTTAACGCTATTGCACCTGTTCTTAATATCTTTCTTTTATACGAGTAGGTTTGAATACACCAATGAACATTTATAGGCAGATAACGAGATGAGAACATTTTACTCTTCAAACAGTACTACCCGAGACTTCCAGGTTTAACATTCACTGTAGATAGATTGTCCAGGTAGGTAAGTCGGATGGGATCGGTTTGGGGCGCTAGCAGTATTCCTAAATATTAACATGAATCCGTCAACTTTGAAAATGTATTATGAACGTGAACGTTTGTTTATTTCAGAATTGCCAACAAATTTACCAATCGAAATTAAACGAGTTGTCATCGAAAATCGGTGACTTGCACATCTGCGCGGGCGGTGAGAAAGGTCTCGACTCCTGCAGAGGCGATGGCGGTGGTCCTTTAATGTCTGAACAAAAAGGTCGTTACACTTTAGAGGGGATAGTGAGCTTTGGCCCAGTACCTTGCGGTAGAGAGGGTGTTCCAAGCGTGTATACCAGAGTTTACCCCTATATGAAATGGATAAAAAGCGTTACATCTTCCTAAAGCATAATTTTAAGTCTGTCGGCTGCAATGTGATACTTCCTTTTTCTTTTATAGAAGCAAATATAATAATGCTTTAATAAAATACATAACATACTACATTCGTTTCATTTAAATCTCTTACTTAGTATCGCAGATTATAATTTTCTTACGAACTCGAGATGAACAGTAGTGAGAATGTATATGGTGTTGAATTAGTTTGTATTAAGGATAGATAAAATGGATTCTTCTATTAATATGCAATCTATTCGTTAATTCAGATCGCTCATTGAATTTAAGTTTTATTCATTGCAAACTGCAGTTCGTACTCATTGTATGAGTATACCCATGCAAAATTACAGCTTTGAAGTTCCTCTTAAGTGGCTTTGAGCTAAGCGGCCGCCAAACGCAATGGATAGACGTGCAAACGATATAACTATAGAATTCGTTGTTGACTACGAAACTACAAAAAATGCTTAATTTTGTATGGTACTGCATTTATAGTATACTGGTTGAAAGTACAAATACACACGTATCCCTTAACCTTACGCGAAAGGCGAGGGCCAGGTCATTCAGAGCAGCTGTCCTTAATTACCTCTGCGAAGTTCTTGAGTGAAAATAATACGCGTCCGAGCGAGCCAGTCGTTATTTCTTAAAATTTTATAGTAAAAGCTACCAATGTATTTATAAAGGTATTTGACATTTAACATTAGAATGTAATCTAACAGGATGATACCGGTGAATCAGATGAAAACATAAAATTAATTAAATTAAAACGAAACCAGTATAAGAAGTCCTAATAAGAATAAGGTAAGGAGGCGTTGTTTTTATAAATTGCATGTGCCTTCCGCCATTTCGTCATCAAAATCTATGAACCCGTTTAAGATGATAGATGATAGATAGATATTTAGTAAATGCCGTTGGTATTAAATATCACTGATGCCTGTTTTTCTTTTCGTTTGTATGTCACAGATATCTAGATCGTTGACAAAATAGATATCAATTTTAGGACCTGATATTTAAATCGAAACATTGGTCCTCTGTTATTTTTCTTGGAGTTGTTGTGTTTTTGTAAATATACAGACTATGAATATTTCTAATTTTCTAATTTCTCCTATTATGGAGATCCTGTCTTTCTACGAAGTGTATCTTGACGGACAGAACGGAATCTTAGCAATAGGGCCAAGTTGACATCCCTCGCCTCGCAGTTCGATGATAAAAAAGTGAGGAGTTATCTCCTCGCCTTAGGTCCTACTTGATGAAATAGGTCCTAATTTTTTACCTAAAACTTATAAGGAAACAACTCAATGAAATAATATTTATATCTTTTTATCAGAAATATCGAAATCATTGCATGTAACGCCTAGTTACAATTATAATAAAAAAAACTATAGTGCGTCATTGCTAAAATAAAAACAAAATTAACGACGAACTGTTGGAACAGATTCTTAATTTTACGTAATAATAATAAACATTCGCATATAATGTGTCTAATAAGCTGTGATAGCCTAGTGATTAGGACGTCCGCCTCGGTCGGGTCGGGTGTTCGATTTGCGTTTCTAAGCAATTAAAATACTATCACTTGTTTTAACGGTAAAGGAAAACATCGTGAGGTTACCTGCATGCCTGACAGTTCTTCATAATGTTCTCAAAGGCGTGTGAAGTGAGCCAATACGCACATGGCCAGCGTGGTGTACTATGGCCAAACCCTTCTCATATTGAAAGAAAACCCGTGCTCTATAGTGAGCCGGCAATGGGTTGATCATGATGAAGCATTCGCAAATACTTGGCTAATAAATGACTTTAGCAAATCATGTATGGGGAACCATCTTCACCTGTATAATATAGTTTTCCATTAGTGATAGATTTTTGAAATCAGTTAAGTGGTTTAGGTGTGAAAGCGTAACAATAAAACAAACTTACATTCGCATTAATACCATTAGTTAAGGATAACTTTGGTGTAATAGCAGCAATGAACACATCCGATAAATTTAATGTTTTGATAGTTTTTGTTTAGAAAGGAAATAAATCAATCAATCAGCCTATAGGCGCCCACTGGACATAGGCCTTTTCGAGAGAGCGCCATCACACACGGTCCTCCGCCTTCCTCATCCACCCGCCACCAGCAATCCTTTTCAGGTCGTCTGTCCAGCGAGCAGGTGGTCATCCTACGCTACGCTTACCGGTACGCGGTCTCCACTCCAGAACACGTTTGCCCCAACGGCCGTCGGTTCTGCGACAAATATGACCCGCCCACTGCCACTTCAGCTTGCTAATCCGTTGGGCTATGTCGGTTACTTTTGTACTCCTACGGATGTCCTCGTTACGGATTCTATCCCTCAGAGAAACGCCCAGCATAGCCCTTTCCATAGCACGCTGAGCGATTTTGAACTTTTGGACAAGGCCTACCGTCAGTGTCCAGTGAGAAAGGAAAAACAAGATGAAAAAAAATTATTAGTGTTTATCAAACGATTGTGAGTACCGAACATAAGGTCATTGCACAAATTGAACATGCGGGCGAAGCCGTGACACTTATCACATTATGAAACAAGCTGTACCTCCGTTTAAAGTAAAGTCGACACACGTCGAGTACCTCCCTGGTGCTATGTTGTGCGCTGTGTGTGGTCTTATAAGTGGTAAGTCCCGGGTTAGATCCCTGGCAAGGAAAGTTTGGAAAATAAATCATTTTTAACTTTTCCCTGGGTCTGGTACGGTGGAAGGCTTCCGAACTACCTTACCGGCAAAGAGGTGCCAAGCGATGATGTCACCTAGAAATTAATTTTAGGTTAGCTCGCTATATTTTAAACTGAATCATCTCTTACCATAAGACAAGATTACCGCCAATGGCATATATAAATGTGTAATGTGTAGTGGATTGTACAAAAATAAGGACAAAATGTTTTGAAACAAAAAATCTCTCGTATGCAGGGTAAACTAACATCGTAACCAGTTAAAGTCCGCGATATTCAAAGCTCAAGACACACACACATCTTGCGTATTTATTAGTAGTCACTAGTCAGTGACGCGGTGGCACCGCACGCGGCGGACGTACGTTACGATTATGTATTACTTATTAAAATTTGTGTTCGGAGTTGCGTTCGTAACATGCATCGTACACGGCCAGGAAGGTAGGTTCACTTTTATAGTCTAGAGAAAATTTCTCAATTTCTTGAGCATATTATTAATGTATGAACATTGGGATGTTCCATTCTATACTTTCTTATCCTTGTGATGTTTACTTCGCAGTAAGTTTTTTCTGCTAAAGGATTAAAAAATAAAAATACTTCATTGTATTTTAGTAAACAAATATTTGTTGTCTGTAAATTAAGATTTTTTGCGTTCGGAACTGCCTGCCAGTGTGAACTTTCTCGCAGATATGGTGTACAATGCAAATTGCCTGTTCACAGTAACTGACGTTAGCTAGCGTTAAAGTATCAAGATGGTAATGTTACAACAATGGATCGAACCTTGCGTTTATAGTACATTTAGCTTTATGCCTGTAACCTGCTTTTTTCCAAAAACATATAATATGTTAGTAATTTTGTTGCTGCCATTCTACAGGAATATATCACTATCAATTATTATCTCATATGAGAGATGAGATCTAGGCCTGTAAACCTGTAACCTGCTGTAACCAGCTTTTTTTCCAAAAACATATAATATGTTAGTAATTTTCTTGCTGCCATTCTACAGGAATATATCCCTATCAATCAATATCTCATATGAGAGACGAGATCTATGCCCAACACTGTCACGTTGAAACGTTAAAAGGTTTATGATGATGATGATGATGATGAATCAATCATCATAAGGTGTATAAGCATAAAATATTACAGCTCGTTGTCGCTAACTCACAATGAACAAGCATTAAGTACCTACGAAGTAATATTTTATGTAAATTACAAAATAGATAGATACAATTTAAATTACGAGTACAAATAGATCTCATTTGTTATTCATATTATTATTAAAAAAATGCTACAAGATATAAATCAGTGACACGATTAAGCTTAAAATTATAACAAATAAAAACAGACAAATAATAATTATACAAATCTCATCTCAGAAACTATTCAACTTTATATGACTCATGAGATGATGATGTTTATTAGCATGGTAAAGATTAAAATAATGATATATTAGTGCTATTAATCTCTCTTTTTTATGAGGGAGAAAGTGACATTAAAGGAGGCTAAGAATTGTATAGAAAGTTTGTTTAATAGGTACTATAGTTGAGGTTTAGTGTTAGTGCTTGTGGGCAAAGCTTCGCAAAGCTGGAAGTAAAGCGGACCGAGTAACTGACTAGGGAAGTGGTAGTTTAAATTAAGACAATGATAATAAAATCATAATCGAAATTACCAGTAAAACAGATATCTTTATAATAGTTGGATTCTGTTATAAAGATATATTAATCCAAATACCATGTATCCTCAGTGTATCCAATTATGGACAACATAAGGCCCAGAAAAAGCAGTTGTATCGCTTTGCTTAAAAATGTCTCAATTTAATAATTCGCGGTTATATTTTCAACGAAATATTTAAACTTTTGTACCGATGAGTCGATAACTAAATTTCGTAGACCATACGTATCAAATGAGCCATGAAAACTAGCTACAAACGAGGTGATAATTATTTTAATGGTACTGAAGTTTTCAAAGCTTCTCTAAGTAAGACCTATGTTAGCACAACAAAAATTCGTAAGTAGTTATTAAAATATTGTTGTTTTACTTTTAATATGTGTACCTAATTTAATTCTGACAGCCGATGTCCGAAGGTACGATAGCCTCTGTCTAGTGAGGAATCTATGGTGTAGATAAACTGAATTCGCGAGAACTAAGTTATGTTTTCTAAATCACTAGGTGATCTTTGGAAATAAAAAGACTGTGATCTTATGAAAAAAGAAGAAAATCATTTGACAGCGGCGGTTTTGCACGAGACGAACTAATTTGTAGTAAAATTTACACAATATATACTTAAACTACACAATTGCACATTAAAGCTCATATAATGGAAACTTTGTAAGCAATACTTAATAAGGAACCCTAAGCATACGTGACTGGAAGGAAATCAGCAATTAGAGAAATACCCACCATAATTATAAATTGTTTGGAATACCTACATTAGAAAATCACAAAATAAATGAATCACATTACGAAAATGACGTCATTATGATTCATATTATTAAAAAAATAGAGACTTATTACATTATACTCACGTTCTATTCTTTATTCTGCTGCCCCATTTTAAAACGGAGCTTGAAACTTTATCCTGTAATTTAACAAGCTTTTTCAGCTTATTATAAAGGATATTCCTATTTTTAATTAAAATTCAGAAGCTAAAATGCGTGTTTTTGACTCTCGCTTACATACAAACCTAATTAAGCCCCTCTAGGAGTTTTCGTAAAATCTCAGTAACGTCCTTGAAGGATACTTGGTCCTACGCAGCGTGTATATACATTTGATTTACGAGCGTCGCTTAGTGATGCAAAAGATTAAATTAAATTCAAGACGCTTAATTAAACGCAAGACGAGGATTGTCATACATATTAATTGTAAGACCGAAGTTCCTGCACAGTGATACATACACACACACATACTACATAATAAATATATAAAAGCTATCGCGATTCCTAATCTCAGGTTGAGGGTTTGATCCCGGGACCTCTGACTTTTCGGAGTTATGTGCGTTTTTAAGCGATAAAAATATTACTTGCTTCAACGGTGAAGGAAAACATCGTGAGAAAACCTGCATGCCTGAGAGTTCTCCATAATGTTCTCAAATACTAGTGAATTATGCCAATCCGCACATAGCCAGTGGTGGACTATGGCCAAAACCTTTTTGAGCTGACACTCGTGCTCTGTATTAATTATGATGATGATGAATCGCGATTCAGTACTATTCGAATAAAAAACACAGTTTTATAATATGGTTGCTCTTTAGTTGCTCTCAAACTCTATTAGCCTATAAAAAGAGCGGTCTGAGCCCAGCAGTGGGACTCTAATTGGCTGAGGGTGATGCTACCCTATTAGAGGCTAGTGAAGCCCGAAATTCAGATTAGTAAAGCAAAGCCTGCAATAACAATTTATACCGGTGTTCAAAATTCACTTAGTTAATCTAAAAATTATTTATCTTTATGAATACACTATTTCCATGAAATTTATTTCAAAAAAGCATTATAAATTTAGCAGGAACAATAAATAGTAGATCGTCACATTTGGGCTTGGCAGTTTAGTTTAGTTTAACTTAATTGGCAATAGTTTTTATCTTATATGCCAAAGGTATTTTATTCAGATCTGGAATATAATGGTACAACAAAATTACTCCACAGATCTATGTTACACACCAATGCAAGAAGAGGGCCAGTGCATATCGCTGCATCAGTGCGAGGAACTTAAACCACTCGTCTCGAAATCACGGGACAAACTCAAACAATACCACTGCGGATGGGAGGGAACAGTTCCTAAGGTAGGATCTGCGGGAACAGTTCCAAAGGTAATATATAGTTATTGCTAAATTACTTGGTGGTGGTGGTCATTAAATAGATATACATTCGTTCCAAAAAAATAATAATACAGGGTGTAATCGTTATTATTTAAGGTAGGATGGTTTTCGTGATGTTGTTATAATGATAACGATTTTCCGAAAACCTGACTACAATTATAGAAATATTATTATTCTTTACGTTGTATACATGCTGATTGTACGCTTTATAAACTTCTTAGTGCTTTACATTTCAAGAATATTTAAGAATAACCTTGCAACAGTATCAACGTTAAAATTTTTCCTCATATACAACGTATGTTCTTAGAACACATAAGAGTTGTTCTGGTCTCACATAAGTTGGATCCTTATCAAGTTTTTATTAGTGCCACTTTAAAATATTTTAATAGAAAAATGGTGTTAAAAATTATGGAATCATAATATCAATGCATAATTAAATACAAACATACTAACTACAAAGCAAGGAACACACACTATTGATTGAATTCCCAATCTATGACTTTTTGATGTAACGTACTAGTATTACAAACGGATATATAATATTTTTGTTGTAAATAACGGCATTGTTTAAGCAGGTACAGTTTAACTTTCTTTTAACTAGTTTATTGAACTTAACAGTAAAATATTTTGAAATTCGGCCGAACAAATTCGGTCTTATGATACCGAAACCACCTCTAACCACCAAAAATAATTGGATAATCGTTCACTATCAATCAGGCACAAAATTGGGCTCAAATTTGGGCTTCACATTCTTCCTTAAGTGCTCTTAAGGAAGAATGTGAAGCCTAAATTCGAGCTTTCAAAGTAAGTTAATTTGCTGATTAACAAGACAATTCTAGTCCTTTCACATCACAAATTAAGAATTGTAAGCGGGATGTATGAATCCCTCTTTTATAAGATAGAAGATATATACCCTTGGAACTATTAGGATGAAGACGGTGATGATGAATACTCTATTTACAGGTGTGCTGTCCCTCAACTGACACAATTACAACAACGACCACCACCACTGTTTCTCCATCGCCCGCAGATGCCTGCGTCACAAGAGAGGGCAAATTTGGCTCGTGTGTGCCGTTGAAATCATGTACACGCATTACAAAGATGTTGGCAACTAAAACCGCCTCCAGCTTGGAATATTTTCAACGGTCCAGGTAAATTAATTTATAAACCAACTTAAATTATCTTTTTTTTAACTTACATTGTTACGCGAATAAGCGCATTACGATTCACGTGTATGTAGGACAAAGCCTTCTTCGTTTCAGATTCTTCGATTTCAGCTGGTTTCCATCAGTCCAGGTTTACTTTTTGCGTGTTTTTGGGTTTTTTTTGGATCTTTTTGAAACTGTTTTACTTCGGAAACTGATGTATGTAGAAGATATGTACACTTGTCCGTTGATTTAACTTCATTACGTATCGTTTATTATTCCAGTATGAGACGATTTCATACTGAATAATAATATATTTTGAATTATCTTTTTACGAAGCGGATTGATATAAGATAACCCTAAAAAGTTAATCTTAACCGGCGACCGGATTGATTAAGTTTGGACATAAAGTAACCTTTAATGACCAATCACTGGAAATTGTAACTGGGCTTACAAGTCAATAAATCATCTAGGTTTACCTGTTCACATACATGTTATGTGTTTATGCCAGGATAAACATTACTAAAGCCTGAGTATCGTTATGAAGAATCAAATTGCTTAAACTAATTTTAATCTAAATAAGAGCAACATGAACTCTTTATATCGCAGTGCTATGAGATGACTTCTGTGCTAAGCATACAATATAAATTAGACAGAAGATGGTGAAGGTGATGAGTACAGGTACTCTTACAAATAAAAACAAACCGGTATGAAAAAATCCCCGTTACCTCGTCCTCGACTTTGAGATCAAAACTGGTTTGCAAAATTACTTAGCGGGAATGTACGCTTGTATAACTACAGCAAATAAATGCAAAAGTACGTGAAGACCCACATTAAACAAATATTGTTCAATTGTTGATGTTTATACGAAGAATAACCATTAATAAGATATAACTGTGATTTAAATCAGAATCAGAATCAAACAAGTGGTCAAATGCGTGTCAGAGACAAGCAATACAGATTATGCGCTAATTCAGTAGGTTCCGTATGGTTATACCAAGGCACAAGAGATTGATTGAGTCAATGAATTAAAGGTGCATTTTGAGGTTATACTTCTATCTTACTATAGTGATTGATCAGTACGCTACGTACGTACGATAATTATCAAATATGGTTGGTAATGAACTTCCGGATTATTTATCATTTTAATGTAGGTAATCATTCCAATTAGAAGTTCTTACAGTAACAAAAATGTTTCGGGGTTATCTTGTCGCCCTCACTTTAGCGAGTGTTCCAAGAAGACCCCGGAGTCTGCTCGGGGCAACTCTATCATGATTACTCGTGATAATGTGTTTATAATTTCCTAGTCTATGCTGATAACGTAGATTAATAATTAATCTGTGATGCGAGGGTCGCAGGAATCCATCAATATAAAACTAATAATTTACAAAATGTATTTTTCAATGCAATAGCTATTACATTCTACTCACCAAAACTGTGGTTGACTTACCAGCATAATGATTTTAAATTACATATGAAAATTTTCGTCTTTCACCAGTGTCCGAATATTTTTCCATTTTTCAATAGTGTCCGAATAAATTCGATATGACAAACCGTTGGTTAAATGTGACTACGGAATCCTAAAAAGGTGCTAACTGTGTAAATCAAGTTGAAAACCAGAACACAATTTAAAAATTTCGACGTTCCGGTGAAGGTCATCTGCCATTACCTACTTATGAGTACAATAAGAAAGGAAAACCAGTCTAAACAAGCACAAATCACCTACCCATGCAAAATGGTTAAGTGAGAATAATAAGCGAACAGCACGCAAGATGTTGCTTTGTTTCAAAGGTTGTAGGTGCATTGAAGTATATTACTTCATCATATGATAAAATAAAAATCATCAATTTATTTCATTACGTGACGTTTGAATGCGTTGTAAAAAGATCATAAACCGACGACTTGACAGAAGAAAAATGCAGTTACTAATGAAAAAAATACCTGCTTAGTTTTAAAAATTATTAGGTTTAGCAGGTTGTTTGCTCCTCCAGGTTTCGTGTAAAATAACCACTGTTTCATTGGCGCCACTCGCGAATACCTCATCTATGAAAATCTGTTTTCCAGTTATTAATGTAAGAGATGGAATAGTCTTTTGGCCTCTTTATAATTTTCAAAAACGCTGCAATTTGTTAGCAAAATTGGTTCAGGTAATCGGTCTTGCGTAAACAATTACATAAAAATAATGACATTAAACAGTTACAATTTGCATTTCAGATGCTTGGGCCCAGATCCAGGCACGATGTATGTATGCTGTGACTCGAAAATTCGTCCTAGCTCCGAAGTAGTATCGAGAGACGGCGCATGTCCTGAATCAGCGATCCCACCGAACCCCGAAAGCCAATGTTGTGGGAAGGAAAGCTTTAGTGGAAATAAAGTTTTTGGTAAGTTGGTATTTAGTCATCATTTCATTTTCAAGATGTTTTTGGATGGATGTTTCAATACAAGGTTTTACTTTGGTTTGTTTTTTCCACGTCAGTTTTAGTCCTGCTTCTACCTCACCTGTGATAAGTCTAGTGATCAGATGGTTGCGGGCTATGACAGTTATGCAACACCCTAATGGGTTTCTGCGTTGTATTGTAACAGAACATATAATCGCCTGCCGGCACGTCTTTGCCGGTTTGGTTAGCTAGCCATGAGCGAGGGCAGCACAAAGTTTAGAGGTTACTGTCGGGGATAGACCTGCGAACTTTAACGTATAAGCCCATAGTGCTCAAAACCACGCCTCAGTGCTCTATAAAGATAAATATATTGTAGGTTTCGAGGTGCATTGGAAATACCAGTATATAATAGTCTTATTGGTGATATAACCGTCAAGGATTAACATAACTAACGCGTTTTAAGAATGCATCTTCCCACTTCCAGGTGGTAACGAGACAGCTATAGACCAGTACCCGTGGCTTGCTCTACTTCAGTACTCAAGACCTCAGCTTTGCGGGGGCTCTTTGATCAGTAACAAATATGTGCTGACTGCTGCACACTGTGTCCTAAACAAATCAAATAAGCCTCGTGGAGTGTGAGTATCCATTAATTGATTACGAAATAATAACAATGAATGAATCGTATACAAAACCAAACATGATTATGGTTAATTTATTAATCGTGTGTATTTTGGATATAAGCAGGCGTTACTTTAAGCAAGACCATGCATATGGTGTCATTTATAAGAAATCGTACCTGAACATTAGATCGATTTCCGCGGATTATAGAATTAACATATCATATTAGAAAACACTATGGACATCAATAATAATTCCATAATTAATCACCATCAAATTATTCTGATGATAATAATAATGCTATAAAGTTCGCTTTTTGCCTATTAACTGATGGTAATATGTTTTTGTACATTAGTTTACTACCGTAAACTAATGTACAAAAACATATTAAGTCGTATTAACGTACCAACCATAATCAACATTACAAAACGGTAAATTGTAATATAAAATTGAATGATTATTGCCTATAACAATCCTCACACCTGCCTGCTAGACAGAGACACTAGCGGTCAAACTTACAACATAGTGTCTTTTTCGTGAGGGATTTAAAATGAGCATGTTTTAACAGGGTCGCTGTCCTCCTCGGTGAATACAACATTACAAACGAGGGTAGCGATTGCATGGCAGTCGAAGGCGGCGGCGAGGACTGTACGCCTGGCGCCCTGCGAGTACCCGTGGAGTCAGCTGTAGCGCACTCACAATACAACAGCCAGAAGATAGTACAGTTTGCTAACGACATCGCCTTGCTTAGACTATCCGTAATGGTTACTTACAATGGTAAGATCTCATGCAACTAACTGTCAACCATGCAATGAACAAAACGGAATTTGTTAATGTGTTCGCACGTATGTTGTCGACATCTAGTTATAGAATAATCATTGAGATAAACATTTTTTTTTTATATTAGAAAAAAGAAAACATTTAGCCATATTCAATCATTTATATTTCTTACATAGTAACTAAGTAATTGTTCATTACTCTCACTTATATGTTTTATGCCGAACTAAAAGCAACGCCTATACATACATTTAATAGATGTTAAAATGTATATTTTTATCAAAAATCGGCATATAAAAAGGTGTCATAAAAAAGTCATCTCAAGATTGTTCCGCTTTTCCAAAATAAATAAGAAACGGAATCACAAAGAAATATACAACTAAAATGAGATCTCAGTGCAACGTGAGCAGATGAAACTTTCAATTCTATTTCTATTTCTAGATTTCATCAGGCCTATTTGTTTGCCTTCATCCGACATAACCATAGCACCACCTATAGACATGAAGCTCTTCGTAGCCGGATGGGGGGCTGTCAGTGAAATACGTCCTTTCAGCGAAGTCAAGCTTTATACCAGCCTGCCTTACGTCAATAATGAGGTAAATATTACGAAATTAAGTATATAAAATCTTAGCTGCTATTGTAAGTACGCTATTCACTACTGAGTAAAGTAGTTTATTACACAATTATCTAAGGCACAAAATTATATAAAACACACTTATGTACAGAAATTTAACGTTGTAGTAGGATGTCTGTTTTAATTTTTAAACTGTAATAATAAATTATGAGGTGCAATATTTCCATACAGATATTTCCGTAGGCTCAGAAATGGGATATGGCCACTGGTATATTCATACTTCTTTAGCACTGCCTCATTGGTCTAGTGATTACATTTGCAAATTACACTACGGATTACGAGATCCTGGGATTGCTTCCCGGTTCCGGCCAGGAATTTTAAGATATTTTTGTTTAAAACTCTCACTTTTGAAGTCAACCTGGAGTTAGGAAATTGACGGAGTCCAATCCCGTGGCCTCGAAGAGCAAGATAAGCTCTCGGTCCAGGATATTTTCACAAATACGTAACAATATAATTAGAGTATGTTTTAAAGCACTCTCTCCTATAATAGAAGAGGCCTGTGCCACACCACTACAGCTCTGCGGTGTTTAGGTTCATGATGATGATAATGTGTAGTGTATGCGGGCAAAAATAATTCAAACTGTTTGTTTTTTCAGCGATGCCAATCGGTATTCAGAACACTGCAAGGATCACTTATATGGGAAAAGCAGATTTGTGCCGGTGGCGAATTCGACAGGGACACATGCAAGGGTGATTCAGGCGGGCCTTTGATGTATGAAAATGACAACGTTCATGAAGTGATAGGCGTCGTGAGTTTTGGATTATTGCAATGCGGTATAAATAAGCCCAGTGTTTATACTAAGGTATACGATTACCTACAATGGATCTATGATAATACTAAGCCATAAACGAAGGCCTTAATTTATACTTACGTAATGTCATCAGTTCTCTTGGACCTACTCATCTATCGTAAAAATCGTTTCATGATCCATTCGGCGTAAAAATGTCTTCATCTTAACATAGCATAATAGAATATCTAATAAAATAACTGTGATAAAAGTATAAGCACGAAAACATATTAATAATATAGAAATATTAATCGAATTAATCTGATTTAACGAAACACTTGAAAATATTTGATGTCGAACAGACGGAATTTTATGTTAGTATTATAAACTAGTAATACAAAAGTAATCGAAAACCAATGTTAATTATTTAATAATTAAACTATTGACTAATTAAACAATCGTCAAGGTTACTCACGCTCCTATTAACTATTCTATATGTCCTAAATGAAGCTAGATATACTCGTATCTTTATCTCAGGAATATCTAAACCGAACCCTAAACAACATATACAAATTTTTGCGAAGATTACAAAGATGCATCTTATCAGACTGTATCATTATTTACCAACACGTGTGTTTGCCGTCAAGGGCTAACTAGTATGTATTGGCGCAAATTATGATCTGATACTGGCCCTGATTTAGGTATAACCTGTAGGCGGCAGTGCTCTCCTTAAATTATTGACACGATTGAGTGTATATGTGTACCTTTGTGTGTATAAATTGTATTTGTATGTATGTAAGTAATAGAAATCATTTTGTATGTTATTTAGGTTTAGGTGTAGATGATATGAAGATATATCTAGCTTAATTTAGGATTAAGGACAATCTATAGTCCATAGATCTGTCAAGAAACCAAAGAAGGCACGCCAACCTGCTATCAAGGTGTAACTGGCCATGTAATACGTTTAACACGCGTTGTGTAAAAAACTGCCTCATTGAATAAAAAATAATTATTATGAAAACACAAAAGGCCGAAATCAATAAATGATCGAAACTAAAGACAACGAAGATTAAGAATTAAGAACTCTGCGGATAGCAGATTGAATTCTTAATTCTTAATCTTCGTTGTCGATAAGTATAGCGCTAGTAAATTCAATCAGCTTTCTGGAGATTTTGGATTAGTTTGATTATTAACCTCGGGCAGTAAAGGGAACAACGTTAATGGTGATCACGGGTTCACTGAAGACTTATCGAACGAATCAATCAACGCATAATAGCTCGTGACCACCATGTAAACGAGCTCAAACACATGGCAAATGATGCTCTTGTTTTATTGAATGAAGTGGAAAAAAACCAGCTCTCAAACTGTACTGACATCAAACATTTTACTTTTTATCCACCTATAGTATAGAACAAAAGCAGAAAACATAACAAGTCTTCAAATGGCATAATCGTCTTTAAGACTAACATGCTGATTTATAGCGATCTCAATTTGTATACCTACTAACCTACCTACAGTTGTATTAGTTCTAAATTTGTACAATTATTAATTTATTATTCGCGTTACTATGGAATGCAAGGATGATCAAGTACAATAAGTTATAAATATAAGAAGAAAGACTGTTTTTATTTTATTCCTTCTCCTTTAAAAACGCATGAATAATTTTATGTGATACTATACTAATTGCAATACATATTCCGCCCTCCGTTGAGTATAGGCTTTAATTCTTATTCTCTCTCTTTAATCTTTATTTTTCTTACACTACAAATTAGCTATTAATTGCAATGACGCATAGAGGTAAGTAAAGATACAGGCTAAGGTGGTAGCGCGATTTCCGATTAAAGGTATGGCAATCACACATTTCCCCAATCGGTTTCTACGCGACGTCATACTGGAATTTAGGTCACTTGTCCGTGGCTAGTTATCACCCTACCCTATTGGGTAGGGTGATAACTAGCCACGGACTTCCACCAAACAAGACCATACAGAAATAGGAAATTATGAATTTCCAAATTGCTTCTCACGGGTATTGAACACGGAACCTGCCATTCCCACAGACCACAAGCGTTCTCCTCTGCGTCAAGGCGGTCTTTCGAAGCATTAAAATACGATTGGCAATAAATCGGTATACAAAATATAGAATACCAAACAAAGTTATCTTGTGTAAGGTTATCAACTGTAGTAGAGGAAATACAACGAACGTCGGTGACTAACGATTAAGAATATCAAATAGTCAATGCGAATATTTTAAATGACCGAGCCAGTTTGATAGGCCACTTTTGACTATTGACACATATTTACCGACGATGAACAGTCGCCGCAACTTATTTGCTTATAATATTAAAAGTTGTGATTGAACACTAAAATGTTATTCATTATAATCATACAAGTAGGTAAAGGTGGCCAGTTTCTTGTTTTTATTTGT
Organism: Lasiommata megera; assembly: GCA_928268935.1. Classification (NCBI taxonomy): domain Eukaryota; kingdom Metazoa; phylum Arthropoda; class Insecta; order Lepidoptera; family Nymphalidae; genus Lasiommata; species Lasiommata megera. The sequence continues at coordinate 11,507,686 of OV743314.1, read as the reverse complement.
TTGACGCGCTACCATCTGAAACTACTAGTCGACTGTGTAAAATCTTTCTGGCATTTGATAGACCTTGGGGCAGGCGATGCGACTGGCCTTACATTATCTTTGCGGACAAGTGCGAGAGCGCTCCCGTGACCCAGACCCAACCAGAATACACAATAAAGCCCAGCGAAGAAGCATCGCTGGGTTTTAATGGGCATTCTGGTCGCCAGTCTGCGAGTCCCACAAACCCCACCGGAAGCGGCCTAGTTCTGCAGGTGCCGCTTCCACCGGAGGGAATGCGTAAACGCATTACACAGCATTTAAAAAAAGGCGCTGCGACGAGCTAATACACACCGCATCTCATCACCCGCATGCAATAGAGAATTGTGTGGAGAAATCAGTGGAGTGCCTGGAGTGAATTGAATGTAATATTTTACACGTCAATATCAATAAATCAACAGTCGTCATCGAGGTCAAGAAAACCTAAGTAATCTTTAGGCATATAGGTATTATTAACAAACGACTAATTATTATTTAAATATTTAATAGACTCAACTAAAATTTTATAAAAACACGTTTTATGGTTGTTAAGAACAACCCAATACGTTAAATTCAGTACCTACTTCATTATGAATACCTCTTTTTTTTTGTTACCTTTATTAAGATCACGCACTTCACCAATTTGAATCAAGTTTAGCATATGTTTAGAAAACATTTTAACAAGTCAAAGAGTGATTTCGACATCAAAATACTAATATGAATGAAGTAGCCTTGAAATAGCTATGTAATTAAATTGCCTTGTCAATTGTTCATAGGCATAGGTTTGACGTTATGTCTACGATAAAAAAATGTTCGTTGTAGTGCAAAAACTGCGGTATTCTTGACTTATTCCATAGTCTGCGCGCTGCACATTCCCTTGGGACATTCAATTTATTGCGCTATCCCCCTTTTTCCTTGTAAATGATTCTTTCACAAAAGGTTGTCTGGGGGAGATCGTTTTAAGCGATAAGACCGCCTTTGCGCGTTATGTTTCTTATCTTATTTTTGTTTGTTTTAGTATCTACGTTTTGTAATGTGCAATAACGACTTTATCTAGCTATCTATTTATCAATTATAATCTGCCTAACACGATACTGAATTATTCTCGACTCTTAGTAATAAATGATCGCCTATAGTTTTTGAAGTGAAAACTTCTTTAGCGGCGTTGAGCACTTTTTCTGTAATGGGTATAAAATCTTAAACTCGCGTCAGGACACGTGACCTGATCGAAAAAGCGTAAGACGGATGGAGAGTAACAGCTATCCCCTCTCTACGGCGCGGCGAAAATGTATGCCTGGGCCTACTGTTTCGTTTAGGCAGCGCAGGGCGCTTGCGCGAATGTTCGTGTATGTTACAGCGTGCCACGCGCATCCATGGATGGTGACAGCTGATGGCTCGACCGTCTGTGTAGTGACATTGTTGTGTATTCGTAAAATTCGTGAATGTAAAGTGCTTAAAATATGGAAATTGATATAGATAAACTTTTTAATGTAAAATAATTGTAATAGTTTTAAAGTGTTAAATTTTTAATGTAATATAAATTGTCATGTTTGTGTACGATAGCGCAATAAATGAATATTGTATTCTACCACATAAATGATAGTACTTTTATACTGATAAAGCAATTGGTGCAAAATTATTCCCTAACCATTCCAAAATATCAAACATGCTCAACGTTAATAATCAAGTTTTCACTTCTGCCGGCACTCCCGGAGTGCAACCCGTCTTTTTTTTTTTCATTTTGTTATTCTACTTTCTAAGTTACACAATAAAGTTGTTTAAGTAAGTTTTTTAATGTTAGTCCACTGCACATAAGGGAAAAAATCAATAAGTATAACATATTCAGTCCCTCGTAGTATACTTGTTATGTGAAGTTAATGAAGTCAATCTTATATCAGGTATAATGAGAAAGAAAACTGATCAAGACTTCAATCGTGATGTATGCCAATAATTTATGGAAACTCCACTTGCCATTTACGAGGTCAACGGATAGTGACTTTGATATCACAACAGATGCATAAATTCACTAGCAAAACTATACGACTACGCATTATACGGACACATTGAGAGAAAAGATCTTTTTATAGCCACCGATACGATTGCGTACTGCAGATATTTCTGACAGAAAAGTGCGTTAGCATTTTTTTTTTATACACTACAAGTTAGGCCTTGACGGCAATCTCACCTGGTGGTAAGTGATGTAGCTGTCTAGGATGGTGGCGGGCTAACCTTTTAGGAGTATGGTAAACCCACGCTTCTTATTGAATTCTACGCGATATTGTGCCGGAACGCTCAATAGCTTCGCCACGGCCAAAGTCTCCAAACAGACCAGACTAGAACCCAGGGCCTCCAACTTCATAATGCGACAGCGCGCGCGCTGCGCCACGGAGGTCGTCGAAAAGGTTATTAAAAGGTCATTTTACTATAACAAGAGGTAGAACGAAGATGTAAGATTTAATTTAATAATATTGTTTCCAAAGATGCAGTATTCAAAAGTCCATACATACTATGATGTAATGTTTATGAGACTTTCCATTTATATATAACTTCAGAATATAGGCACATTTCATTTCCCTCGAGCCGATGGGGAAACCTGGGATTCAATTACCGTACAACTGTTTGTTGCCTTATGGGCTCCGAAACTGTGTTCGTTTTACATGACATCCTGTATTACTCTATTACGAAGAACCTAGTATGCAAAATATCCATGCAGCCGTGTTAAAATATTTTTTCCGTGACGATGTCACTCCATAAGTTCGTCATATTTTAACCTGTTTCGATGTTTTTAGCCTTTCTTATATCATTATAATTATATTAGTAAATTTTTTTTCAAATATCGTTTATAATATCAGTAAGGATAAAGTATGACACTCGTTATCCCATAACACCAACGAGTTTGTGCGGGCATTGCATACCCTTCACGTTACTATATTTGTAATTATATGTAATTATATTGTTATTTTTTGCACCACTGCCACCACTATTGGAAGAATTAATTCTTTAGAACGAATTCTTTAATTCTCACATTTTAGTTAAATATAATCCGTTGACCAGATTCAGTTTTTTGTTTGTTCTTGTTTTTTCTCCTTATTGTTATTATTGTTTTCCCCTTTCTATTCTTTATCTTCCCAGTTGAGTTTCTTGTTTTTATTATTATTTATATTTGCGAAAACTTGTAATTAGCTTTAATTTGCTTCTATCTATTTACTTTTTCTATTAGCTGTAAGTTTTCCTTGTAAAATAAAATAAAATAAATGTATAAAAAACATTTTTTGTATGAAAAATACATACATTTGTACAGGCGCGCAGGTATGTAATTAAATTAATAACTATCAGGCCTATATACAGATTTTTCTATATGTAGTTAGATTATGAGTATTATTTAGTCTACTTTTACTGCTTTTATAACACAATGCAGTCAATCTGTGTCCAGTCAGTGCCCGTGCGATCTCGGCTTTGCCAAGGTTGTTGCACGATTCCGCCCCGTCCCATCATAAAAACACTCATCCGTACCGTGTTCCGGCAGCGACACATATTTAGTGAGAGACCACAGTCGATCTTAGAAAAATAACATTTTTTTTTCTACATTTCAATTATACAGTTTCTATAGCCAATTTAAATAATTTAGTATAGTTTTTTTACTAACAAATACAGATTATGATAGTGATTTTGGACGCACCCAAAATGGCTACAGCATGCAAGAACTGTAAAGATGCATCATTCTTCTGCACGGACGGGCAAGCCTGGACTCTTTACGGTCGAATAGAAATCATCACTAAACCATTATTTACTATGTACCTAAATACTATAAGCATAGTTAATAAACTGCATATAAGCTCGCGAATTACAAATCCAAATTTCAAAACAATCTTCATTTGTATTGGCCTTTAAAATGCGTTTTTGATGCGTACGTACATTTACCTACATTATAATGAGAAGATGGTGATAGCTAGATTCGTAAACTTACAACTAAAGCTTTCAGGGTTCCAAAAAAGACCTGCCCTGGTCTAAAAAGTAGCCAAGCCAACTTAGCCAAGTATTCGTTCTGTTATCCATTTCACATGGTGATGGTGTGAATTATTGCTTAACATTTCACACCCAAGCTTTTTTTATCATTTATATTATCCTTTATATTTATTTTATCTGTAATATAAACTTCGAAGTGATTTAGTGACAACAGCAAGATGTCATCCGCGTTGCGTTGATTTCATGTTCAACTGTAATTATGTATGTCAATCTAAGTCGTTAAACAAGAAAGCGCACAAAAAGTAGCGGTCAAGTCAGTTATCGCGATGCCCATCGCCCATTGCCCAGTACGTGCCGATCAACCGCGTCGTACGCACGCGTTTATCATAATGCTAACGTTTTAGTGCGATCTGTTGAAGATGACTCGTTTGTTACTTGTGTCGGCTCTGATATCGTACATAATATGTTATACACAAGGACGTAAGTTGAAATCCTGTTTGGTTCTAAACGTTTACTGTTAGTGTTTTTTTTTTGCTAGTAGTTTTTGCAGCGGTGCCAGACAAGTGTTTTTTTTTTTTGGGATAACAATTAACGATTGGATGGCTGTGTGTATAACAGAAGTTTTGTGTACATACAAAACACGTAAGGTTTGCATAGTCTGATTGATAGATTGATTGACTTGATTGTTTTTACGCAGCGTTAAATACATTTATTTATGTTTTTTCTATCGTTTCTTATATTCGATATAATACTAGTAACGGATTAACTACTTATACAATTTTCAAGTTGTACCCTTGAATTCAGAAAGATCGGTGGTATTTTAGGGAGTTTAGAATAAAGTATCTAAAATATTATCTAACGTCATAATAACGATCACAGCAACCTTCCATGTTATGTTCATTCATCAATATTCATAAAAATACTTCTTGGGAATAAAATGCCAATATTATAATGAAGCAGAAGAAGCATAGAAAAGAACTTACTGATCTATCACCGCACAGCTAAACCCAAAGCTGTCATTTGAAACTTCAAAAAGAAAAGTCCCGTCATTACTAAAAAAAAATTAAATCAGAAATTGTATCAGGACGAAGTTGTTGCCCATCGATGGCTGATGTTTCTATAAAGTAATAATGAAAAAGGAAACCCTTTAATACATAACGTAATGAATTCGAATGAAACTGTAAATATTTGCGATTCTTAAAATTCTATTTATATTTATTTATTCTTCAAATAAAGAATAAATAAATAAATAAATACTTCTTTTATGCCTTTCGTTAAGATAATATCAATTAATAAAACATACGACAATCCTATAAACAATTTCAAATACAGTGGGATATTCCTCAAAGGGCAAAAGTTACTATCAATACTATACTGTTATTACCTAAAATAAACAATATCTCTTTTTAATTACGTATGAAAACAAATTGATATAATATAGCTGCAGTTTTTATAGTCTCGACATAGTACAGCTACACATACAATAGAATTATAATCATTCTTAAAGAGCAATTATATAATATGAATAGCAAGAATACTAACTATGTCATAAGGAAAAATATCCATTTAATAAGACAAAAAAACTGACATGTGTTTTACCAATTTGTTGACTTGTCTTGAGATTTTAATGAACAAGATTTCATTAGCCCGGTAAACTTTGTAGATACTTGCTAAGCACGCCATCTATTGAAAGTAATCCGAAGCTGCAACTCCTCTAATTTTGATAAAGGGTAGGGTTACGTTGCTTTAACAAGTCATTAAATAGAAAGCAACAGTAGGAAAAACGATGATAAGATTAATTGTCATCAAGCGTCATCATTAGTAGTGTTTATAAAATTTATGTAATGGTATATTTATTATGTTAAGTGGTTAAGTTAATGTTTAATTTATTTTTAATTTTTGTTTCGTATTTTATAGTGTAACTATTTTATCATATTGTAAATTTAAATTAAGCCTAGTTGCCATAATAAAGAAATTATATTATTATTATTAGCAGTGCACTACGCATATGTTTTTTGTGTTTAATAATATAAATATAAAATCTTAAAATTTTATGGTCAGCGGGAGCAAACTTTTAAAATGTTAATGGCTAACTAACTGTAAGAAGGAACTGTGCTAAACGTCAATTTCATGTTTCCAGAATCACTATGCACGACACCGAGTGGACAAAGCGGTGTATGTATACTTTTAAAGAATTGCAGTCCACTGGTCGAAGTGCTCAAGAATAAAAACAGAAGCGATGCAGATGTAAAGCTTTTGAGAGATTCCCTATGTGGATATTCGGACAACGCACCAATGGTACGGAAGTTGGAACTTTGCGAGTTAATCGAAAATCATAAGCATATATATATTTTATCATTTTACTAACCCTGACGTTATAGCGCTTGTGAAGGTAAATTCTAAACACAGAGAAATTGCATTCTAGCGCATTAACGCATGTGGGACATTTCCTCAAGATGAACGGATTGAATCTTCTGTATCACAGCACTGTTACATTTTACCCCCAGGTTAAAAAATATATTTATTCGGCACCGGTTTTGTGTGTGCTCAATTTTGTTCATGTCGCAACGGAGACAGTCATCTGTGATTGTTTGGGTAACCGACAGGATACAAATTTGTTCACAACGCTTTTGTTTTCGGTTAGGTTTTAACAAAACTTGCTTTTTTGTCGAGTAATGTATTATATAAATAAAATCTTATTCTTCAGGTGTGTTGTCCAAATACAAATACCGAGGTGGACACTAAGTGTTTCACCCCAGATGCACAGGAAGGAACATGCGTTAATATTTACAAATGCCCAGCAATTGTCAAGTTACTCAGCCCTCCACTATCCACCGAGAATTTACAATTCGTTAGAAACTCCAGGTAATCTGAACTCTTATGCTAAGATCTGTAGAGCATACTGTTGACTTTGTTCAGACTTTATACTAAGTTTTAAAACGAGGCAGATTTATGAGTACGACATGTACAAATCTAACTCTTTCTTGTTAACAGAAAAAAGTTAATAGCAAACTTTACAGATAACCGTTTAAAAATAGTAATAGTTGAGCAAAACTTGAAATCTTATAGCAAGGACGCGTGACCCAAAAACTTACACGTTAAAACAAGACAAGTTAAATTGCTCAAAATTATTAAATTATGTTTCAAGGCTTCATAATTGCCAAAATATAAAATTTTCTATTTGATTTTATTTATGTTTCAGCTAAAATGATTATGGTGGTGGATAAAGAATAAACTAAAGCCTTTACACACAAATTTCTTGCTTATTGCTTAATGACAGCACAATACAGTTTAGCAAGATTTATTTCCAAAAACTCGGTTGTGAAAGATTTCCTCGTTATATCTACAATCCAGTTCGTCTAGCAACTTTGTAGCATAATAAAAAAGAAAGCTATGCAATGCGGAGCTTCTTTCAGAAACTGTAATATGAATATTTACACTTACTTTCCAATCAGAGTACTTTATAAGAAAACAAGGAGAAACTGATAGATAATTTGAATTATAAAAGTAGACTAGACAGACCCACTTCATATACTGCGAGATACCCTGGTTAATTAATGGTATTCACAGATGCGAAACCCCAAATGTACAGAACAGTGTCTGTTGCGGACCGGGTCCCAGCGTAGTGACAGCTCCGAGTAGAGATTGCATACCATCAGTGGCGCCACCCGACCCTCGCACCGAGTGCTGCGGCTTAGACAGCTCTTCTGGCAATAAAATTTTTGGTAAGCACAGTTACATTCAGGCTCCTGACGGCTCATGTGCCGGTGCCTCTATAAGAAATTCGACAAATGTGCATGGCGGATCTATTCTCTAAAATCATCTTAGCATAGGAGAGAGGTCATCTGTGCCCAGATGTGGACTTTTATAGGGTCATGATAATGAGAACAGCGCGATGTACCAGCAGTTGAGATAAGTAGTTTAATACTGTTGATGTTGTGTGACGATTTTTGGGTTGGACCAAAGATTAAATAGGATCAGAATTCCCAGTGGTAGCCCGGAACTACGAAAATGACATGGTGCAACTCCCCAGGAGATAATTTAAACAGCGACAGTCACTGTTATATTCATTTATTGCAGCGGCCGATGCTGAATTCATAACGATCGAAAAATTCCGCCTACCCGCATTGGAACAGCTTGAGGGACGTGGTAGTATAGATCTAAATGATAGAACGCCTGTAGGAGACGATGATTGTGATGACATATTAAAAACATCATGACGCATATTATAGTATATTATTTAATTATGTAGAATGATACTATAATCATTAATTCCAAACTAGTAGAATTTATATGATTTAAGAACATCGCACACATCTGTATTAAATCATGTGTACAAAAAATACTACAAAGTATAAGTTTATACCAAGAGTTGGCTCATTAATTCTTAATTATTTCATTGGAAGACACAAATTATTTTGCTCACGGGATTTTTACGTTAGATACTTAATCATTTGCATTATTTAAACCGGTTTACGTTCACACGTGCATCACCAGGAGAACACAAATAAGCTACATCAGTAATTATTAACCATAATTAAGTTTTTAACTATAATTACTAAGAATTCATCCATATTTGCAATAAGTTATTGTTACACTTCTTAACGTTTCTCGTCGAAAATATCTAGAACCAGCAAATACAGCTAAATCTTTGAACGATGTCATTTAAAGTACATACCGATATGTTACTTTTGAAGATACTCAGCAATTTATGTAGAGCTGTATATTTTTGAAGATAGTTTTCACTTGTCTTTTGCTATTTCTAATAACATCAACATAATTTATTTCGTAAGAAGACGTTATTGCCTACATTACTACATTTCGTAGGTGCTTTCATGCAAATGTATCTGGAAAAAAAAATTCAATTCCAGGTGGCAACGCAACTGCAATAGATCAATACCCTTGGCTTACAATAATAGAGTACAAGGGAGTCAAAGATGAGAAAATCAAGCTTCTTTGTGGAGGCGCGCTAATCAGTGGCAAATATGTCCTAACTGCAGGCCATTGCGTTCTTGGACCAGTACTCAGAATCGCTGAACCGTAAGTTGCTCCTTTTTTATACAAACAACATAAGATGGCGAAGATTTAAGGAATACGTGATATTTATGCCAATTTTCAATTTCAATTCAATTCATCACTAAATAGTAATAAAGAAGTACCTACACAAGAACGCAACGTAAATTAGAATACCATTCTATCTAATATAATATGAGCGCCTTCCCAGTTTTGCAATAAATTAAGTAAATATACATCTAATCTGCGTTATTTCTTACAAGCAGACAAATTCTGCAAAAACCAACACGAAATAAAATTAATGAATATGAAAATTCTTTTCGCAGTAAAAATGTTCGCCTCGGCGATTACAATATAAAAAACGATGGCAAAGACTGCGTGGAGGTTGAGGGTGGTGGGACAGATTGCACAGACGGCGCTATAGTGGTACCAATTGAAAAAATCATCCCGCACCAGGGTTATGATCCAAACTCTGCGCTTAGAAGACATGACATAGCTTTATTGAGATTGCAGAGTATGGCACCATATAGCGGTGGGTATTAAATTCTTATATGACATTTTATGCTGAATGGAGAAATATATCTCCTAAAGAGACCTTCCGGCAAGCTATAAACTTATACGGATTAAACTCAGAACTTTAATGCAAGTGAAGTTTTGGCATCTAAAGATCTTACGGATACACGAGTTTTAAGCCATGTTATAGACATTTGCGTTAATCCGAATAGTTTCTATACTGAAGACTTAAACCTAGGTTAAATTCGCCACGAGAAATTGTGATCGGCCAATTATTCTCAGAAAACTATTTTAAGTTGACATCATTTTTACCTCGTTCCCGAAAGTATATTTTTTTTTTTCATTAAAATCTTAAATTTTCATTACAGATTTCGTTAGACCCATCTGTTTGCCGACGAATGACATAGCGAATGTTGAACCCAAACCTTCACTGCATGCCGCGGGTTGGGGTGCCGTCAGTGATGTACAAAGCTCCAGCGATGTCAAACTTCACGTGGACCTTCCCTTTTTGACTCAATCGGTAATAATTCTAACTTGTAAATTTTCGGTTTTTCAAGAAATTGAAGAAGGAAATCGCAGGTTACGCAGCCCAAAATAGAAATCCGAAATTTTGCATGATATATTAGTGATAGAGTGATACGAGTGATGAAGATGTTGCAAATACGTCATCATCACCCGCAGCCTGTTAATGCCCCACTGCTGGCTGAAATGGTTTCCTGTTTGATTGGACAAAATTAGAATGGGATTAGAAAGGACACTAACAGAATTGTCCCACCACGCTCTTAACTCGTATCGAGGCAGGCTTTATGACTTGTTGGTGACAATTAGCGTGCTCTCCAAGACATCGAGGTGCGCACTAACTGCTGCTGTATTTCTCGTAAAAAAATTTAATACTAACTAATACCTTACTCCGTGACATGTTTAATTATATTCTAACCTCCACTCCAATGTGGCAGGTCGAAGTTGGCAACATAAACGTGAGAGGTAAGTATGTTTGTGTTCTTCTCTGCGGCCCTTTTTAGCAACCATACTTACTTTTCTGCAGCAATAAGTTATGCTGCGTTATCTGTCTCACTCAGCATACGCTTTACTCTAAGATTATCTTACTTCCGTGTCATTCATTATTTATATCTTATACTTTCAACGCTGACCTTCGTCAGTTTAAAACATTGGACTGTCATTGGACACTTTTTTTTCTTGCTTTATTTTTTGGGGAATCCCGTTAAAGTTTTTATTATATACATTTATAAAGATTCAAGATATAAGATTTTTTTTTCTCGCAACATGAAATTTTATTGTATTTGTATTTACACAGACCTCGGGAAGATACAGCGTAAGCGTACTCTTAGGCCTCGACTTTATTTAAATTATTTAATGTCTAACAGGAATGCCAACCGTTATACAACGTAGACAAACGAAAAGTTGAGCTATGGAGCGGTCAAATATGCGCTGGCGGCGAGAAAGGCAAGGACTCTTGCAAGGGAGATTCAGGCGGACCTTTGATGTCAGACAATGGAAGACTGTACGACGTAGTGGGGATTGTGAGCTTCGGTCCAACACCTTGTGGAATGGAAAACGTCCCTGGTGTCTATACAAAGGTCTACGAATACTTGCCCTGGATAAGAAGTCAAATTAAACCATAGTGAACAAATTGATAATAACAATATTTTATGTATAAATTTTGTAGTAATTTGTATAAAAATTGTTTACAAAAACTTATGCATTTATTTTACGTAACCAGTTTTCGGATACAGAAAACATCTTTTACGTCTCCTTACATTAAATACTTGTGTTTTAGTCTACTGGGGTAAGGAATAATGAGAACCGCTGAAATACGTTGATGATTTATGTAATTTTTGGTTAAAACATTCTAGCATATCATAACATAAGGAAACAAGAATAGTAGCGTGAATTGAATATGCTCTAAAACACTATCTCCTTTGAGACATAATTTACAAAACATTCGTAAAACATGGTAAAAGGAGTAAGCGTAAAGGTGTGCATTCAAAATTACATTCTAAATCGCTAGACACTTTTGCTGTGATTCCAGCAGGTCGCCTAGCCGTGCGTGATTCTCCATGGATGATTCTTCATACAAGTTTAATAAACTATGTTAAATAAGATCGCCTTTAATTAAACATGCCTTTATTTGAAACATTTTAATTATGTTATAAGAAGATACTATATTTTCCCTTCCACTGAGTACTTTCCTACAATTTCACGCCATAAAACAACTTAGTTATTTTAATTTCTCACAAACATCATATTCCGTCCAGGAATATGATTTAAAAATAATAAAATACTATACTTTACATTAAAAAAGTAATCACGAGATTATTTAAATTTATTATATAGAAAATAAATTAAAATGTTGTTCACTCATGAACTCAACAATTATAACCCTATTGTAAAGCAAATTATCTATAAACACATATTCATTAGCTTTCTGTATAAACATATAGAGCGTTCTAGCTTCCCTCGAATGCGAAACAAACGCCGATATGATGATATTATAAATACATATATAAATGAGTAATGTTTGGGTTTTTTTTTTCTTCTATATACAAAGTTTAGATGTTTTGTTTTTTCATTACTCACACGGTCTACTAAGCGGTCTTAAATGTATGGACTAATGTAATTTAAGTTACTAGTGACTGCCGACACCGACTTGCCCGGTCAAGTAACATATCGGACGCTCAGTGCGTAAGAGACATCGGCTGTGAATCCCAGTAGCGATTATGGTACGAAGCCAGTTGCGCGTGGTGGAGCAAACGGACAAGACTGGTTTCTGTGTTTTCCTTGTACGTTACAACGCTGTCACATAATATGGAGATCACTATTAAGATATATACGATTGTTGTGTACCTAATTTATACGTTGGAAGCACGTGAGTAACTTGTAATATTTTTTTTATATTAATGAATCCTCAACATGTATATGTATATTGATCAACACTAAGGTATTTTTTAAAAATAATAACACATTTGTAATTATTTTCTTTTGTTTATAAATCTTGATCGAAGGATAAAGTACAAGTACAAAAGCTTCTATAATGTTTTTACTTAAACTTAATGCTACACCTCCTAGCAAACCAATTAAACGTAGAGTCAGTCAGAAAGCCCGTTTTGTTCTTAACAGACTCTACTTCATGATTAATAAACGCAGTAGGCTACCTCTCCGTCACTAAGTGACATTATATAAAACTTGTATCCGTCCAATCATGTCTTACGCGAGCGCCGCTATAGCGCTTCGTCCCACGTATAAAACCTTTCAAACGATTCAGAATCGTTTCATGCGCACGGCAACCGGCTGTCCCTGGTACGTGCGTAACGTAGATCTACAGAGAGACCTAGAACTTGACACTATCGCTCAGCACTTTAAGAAACTCTCGAAAATCTATTTCGAGAAATCAATCCGACACCCCAACCCTCTCGTAGTTGCGGCTTCTTTTTTCTCCCCCGACCTAAGCGCTCCTCTCCGAAAGAGGAGACCTAAACATATCCTTCATGACCCTGACGATCAGATGACTACTGACAACACACTCGTACCACCTACCACACAATCATACGCTACACACCGTCTTCGCCGGCGAAGACGAGGTCCCCGCTATCTTACGTATTCATCCGGACGTGGGCTCCATCCACGGCCTCGGAGACGTACGGACTACTCACCGTCCGACCCCCCCGTTATCCCAAACGTCGCCTAAGCCGAGGTTCGGCCTCAAAGGAGGCGCCCTTAGGCAGTCGTTCCCATAGTAAATAAAATTTCTTCTGGCAGAGCTTCTTTCCAAAGCTCGCCAAACAGCCCAGTTACGCTGTGGCAACCAATAGGGTTTGCACAGCTAATAGACAGTCCGAAAAAAAAAAACAATTAAAGAACTACCATATACAATGACCACCACATGACGACGATGTGTCGTATTATAAAGTGAGAGGTTACCTGGGTTCGATTCCCGTGTGAGCTTGATCTGTTGGGAGGCTTCGTACACGACAAGTTGCCCCACTACTGGCAAATATATAACGCCAAGCGTATTTACACCATCTCACATGCCACTTAAAATTATTTATGAGTTATCTTATCAAAGCCATATTTGTATGTTTAAGTGTTACAAATTCCTTTACCACATACTACAATAGGACTTTTTTACAAGCTTACCTTTTAAATGAATAATAATTATCTCAAAATAAAGAGTATAAAACGTTAATTAAAATTAAAAGGAGGATAAATGTTTTATGTCTACAAGGAAATTTCATTACCTTTTATTTGTATTACTATCAAAAAAAATATTGAATATGCTGTGAATATAAGTCAAATACAGTGCACAACAAACAATAGGGGGATAACTATTTAGTTCTTTTTCCTTTCAAATGGTTTTCCTTATTGGAGACGACTATTTATTATAGTGACAAACTTTTTTTTATACAACAAATAACTAGGGAAAACGTATCCTCTCGGAATAAAGTCACATGTAAGCAGGTTAAAATGTTGGCTGAGGAGATACTGAATTTATCAAATACTGCCATATTAGGGAAAAGCGCGCTCGTCCCAAGTAGCTTCCTCTTACTGGACTAGGTCGAAATTTTCATGTTCTCTCTTTGTTATGACAGAGAGAGGTGGATATTCTATACCATATGCTCCTTATACGCACACCTAGCTAAAAGATTCAAGATCGCTTTACGTTTTGACTTTACGTTGAGATTTGGACCGTCCCACAACATAACGCTCTAAGTCTCTTGAAAAGTTTCGGGAAGGCAGATAAAAGTGAACGTTGTGAAATAAAAACCATATTCAGAATGCTATAATTAAATAGACTCTTTAAATCTATAATATAATAAAACTGTAACAGGATAAATTCTGTACATCTATATATATAAAAGCGAAAGGTCACTTACATATTTACATACTGATTAAACACGAGATCTCAAAAACTATTGTACGTATAAAGCTATAATTTAGCAAGTAGGTGGTTGATAGTTAAGAGATGTCAGCTAAGAAAGGATATTTGGAAATTCCACCCCTAAGAGGGTAAAAGGGGGGTTGGAAGTTTGTATGAATTTTCTTTGTTTTTAGTGTTAGAGACACAAAAATTTGCATTAAGATTAATAATAATAAATAAAAAATATGTACATCAATTTTTTTTTTAATATTACCTTTTAAGTGTGGTAAAATAGGTGATGATAGTTTTTGCCTTTTTTTTTTAAGTCTACAAGCTTGAAATTTTGGAAATAGGTTTCTTTTAGGGCGTAAGTAACAAGTTAGAATTTTTTTTCATCCAAATCTACCCCGGAAGGGGTAAAATAGGGGTTTGAAGTTTGTAAGAAAGTCCTATGTTTTTTAATTTAGAAACACGAAAATCGAAAATTTGACATTTGCCTGTAGCTTACTTTCTGAAGCAGGGCATTACCGCACGGGTAACCTCAATCTCAAGGGAAATCAGCAATTCTACGCAGACGAAAGTCGCGGGCATCAGCTAGTAAAATATATATGTATATATATTTCTTAAATATTGATTGTAATTAGTGTTGAATGTGTGTGCATTAAAGTGGATCTATCTGTCTATCTATGTAACTTGTCAACAGAGAAAACCTGCAAAGTGCCAAACGGGGACGCGGGTACTTGCATCAATATAACAAAATGTCAACCACTGTTTGATCTCTTTAATAAGAGACACCAGACCCCGCACGAGCACATGTTTGTGCAGCAGGCCTACTGCGGCGGACGTGTGCCAGGGAAACATAAAGTAAGTGAAAATCTATTTTTAAATCTTCGCGATTAAGCGGCATCACCTCATAGCTTCTATATATAATATCATTTCTTTATTATGGCAACTAAGCGGTGATAGCCTAGTGGTTAGGGCGTCAGCCTCAAAATCAGAGGTCGGCGGTTCGAATCCGGGCACGCACTTTTCGGAGTTATGTGCGTTTTTAAAAATTAAAATATCATTAGCTTCAACGGTGAACATCGTGAGGAAACCTGCACGCCTGAGAGTTCTCCATAATGTTCTCAAAGGCGTGTGTAGTCTGCCGATCCGCACATCCAGCGTGGTGGACTATGGCCAAACCCTTCTCGTAGTGAGAGGAGACCCGTGCTCCGTAGTGAATGGTAATGGGTTGATCATGATGATTATGGCAACTAGGTCCAATTTACATTTATAATATGTTACAATACCTACACTATAAAATACGAAATTAATTAAACATTAAAATAAATTAAATTAAGTAAAATATATGTATTTTAATTGTTTTTTTTTTAGAAAAGAAACTACCGATTTTATTTTATTCAACATTTCTGGTTGAGAAAACTGGACCAAAATATCGGTATTATATTGTCTAAGAACCATCACCAAGAAACTTTCAAAAGAAAAAGCCGCATCCTTATCGGTTAACTCGTTTAAGAGCTACGGTACCACAAACAGATACACACAAACATACATCGCGGTCAAACTTGTAATACTCCTCTTTTTCGTCGGGGATTAGAAGTAAGATTATTCTATATGTAGAACAATGTAAAATATTATATCACCACATAACAATTCGCACAATTATGTTATGACGTAATAAACAGTTCAGACTTTTAACCTGGGAAACTCCGAATAATCTTGGGGAAAATAAACGTGTTTACCTATTGGACTATTCGCTAATGGAATTGTTCGCTAATGGTGATTTTAAAACCTTTTGTATGTTTTGCATTACAGGAATAAAACTATGCTACCAAATACCGACATCTTCAGACTGTTTTTTTTTTGTATGAGAGAGAAATTATGAGCTTACACATAGACCTTCAACGACCTAGACCTTAATCCATGCGTATTGTATACCTATAGATTCGAAATGTGCAAGTGTATCCGTATATGTGTATATTTATTATACACATATGTAAATGTGCAAATGTATGCATGTGTATATTTAATATACGATGTGTATATTTAATATATATTTGTTATCTACGAATATGTTGGGTCATAATAGGTTGGGATTTTAAACTTTTTGAAATTATTAGATTTTTTTAAAAGTATGTCCGGCCAAACGACTGCGCCGATTGTTATCGATTTAAGCACATAGCATGCATATTTGAGATAGATATTTTTTTACCCGGAAAAGGAATTGGTAAACGTTTCCGCGGAATTCATAATACTTGTAGCTTGTATCACTTATCAACTAAAACGACCGTGGCAAAATTTTGCGTAGCTTACTGATGGGGAATAATAAATTGACGACCTCTGTGGCGCAGCGCATGCGCGGTAGCATTAAATATTCCTGGGTTCGAATTCCAGCACGAGTCTAATCTAGTGGGAGGCTTCGGCTTCTAAGACGTGTCGCCCAGTGATTTAGCGTTCCGGCACGATGTCGCGTAGAAACCCAGTAGTAGTACCACACCCCTTACAGCTTAGCCCGCTACCATCTTAGGCTGCAAACATCTTACCATCCGGTGAGATTGCCGTCAAGTGCTATCTTTTAGAGTATAAAAAAATAAAAATTAATGCCCGTTTGTTATCGCCGCGATTCTAAGAAGCTACATATTTATACATTATGATGTATTTATTATTTGCGACCGAGGGCCGGGTGCGAGAGAGTGTTCTTCTTCCACCTCTCTTGCTCTTGTGCCTTCGGAGGACTTGTGGGCGATGGAAGCGGGGCCGTCCATCACTCACAGTAGGGTCCTCAAGTTGGCTGGTGTGCTGTTGTTCCGGCACACCTCTAAATGGCGAAACTGGACACTTTGTGCCCAAGGAGGGTCTGCTGCGGCGGACACCCGCTGGTGGAGTTGCAGTTGTATGCGAAAGCTTTCCCGTGGCTCCACCTTACAGCGGTGAGTAGGAACACGTGGGGGTTTTAGTCAGTAGGAGTCGACATAACCTCTGTGCCTCCCCGTGGCGCAGAGATATCCATGAGGATTTACCCACGATAAAAAAAAAAATTATTTATTAATAAGGACATAATATATTTTACAAGTTTGTAAGGGTTAAAATGTTATTAATCTGTATACGTACAAAAGAGTATAAAACTTAAACATAACACTATTATTGTTGTCATCATGTCGCGCCGCCATGTTTTGGATCCCGCCAAAACGGTGGCAAGTGATTGGTCCACGCAAAAATAGGAATAACAATGGACACCACGAGGACATTGCTAGATGTTTAGTGATACTTTTGGAAGAAAGTTTTCAATTTAACTGGCGTATTCATCTACGTTTTTACATGTGGAATTTTTAAAAACCGACACTAACACAGACGAAGTCACGGTCAACTACTCATATTGTTATCAATGCCAAGATTGCAGTGTTAAACAAACGTACCGAGAATCACAATGCCTCATTTATAGCACTTCTAGGGACTTCTATTCTCCTAGAACTAGCAGAAGTTAAGCAATAGATTTTTTTTTCCAGGTGTGCTGCCCTCCGCAGTCCACATGGAACACATTCGTTTCAAAGCCTGTGGTGTTTCCACATCCACCAACACTGGCGCCAATAACAAATAGGCCGTTATTCGCGAATCCGAGAACAGCCCCGCTTGCACCCGCGGTTCTGTCAATTCCATCTGACGATTTGGGAACACGGAACTCTCCAGATGAGGCGGATTTCAACAACTTCTCTGAAGAGGAGGAAGAGCTGAAGGAGAACTGCGGTGTTGATACATCCGGTGCGAATAAAATTATCGGTAAATATTTGCAACTTTTAAAGCGGAAGTTTCCATAGAATTCGACGACGACCACTTTTGGGTGTCTTCGATTTAGACTCTTTTTTTTTTATCCACTACAAGTTAGCCCTTGACGGAAATCTCACCCGATGGTAAATGATGATGCAGTCTACGATGGTAGTGGGTTAACCTGCTTACAGGTACAGGGTATGGTAAACCCACACTCCTAATTGGTTTCTACGCGACATCGTGCCGGAACGCTAAATCGCTTGGCGACACGTCTAGGTTGTCGGTAGGGTGGTAACTAGCCGTGGCCTAAGCCTCCCGCTTGACCAGACTGGAGCCGGTAATCGAACCCATGACCTCCAACTTGTCCACTTGTCCACTGTCACTGTCACTGTCCGTCAAAAACTCGTCAAAGACCCTAGTTGCTTACAACGATTAAGAACGCCAAAGGCTTCTTGCCAACAAAACCTAATTTTGATAATGAAAAATATATACCGTGCCTAGTGCGAGTTCTTTCGTTTATTCGATCGCGTGAAACTTCACTTCAATCTTATATATAAAATTCTCGTGCCCACAATGTTTGTTCCGAAACGGCTCGACCGATTCTTATGAAATTTTTTTTGCATATTCATTAGTCTGAGATTCGGCTACATCTATTTTTCAAACCCCTAAGTGATAAGGGGTGTCCATCCAAAAAAAAAAAAAAATTTTTTTGAAATGGGACAGGGCTGGGCGTGTCATGCGCAAGTCCGACGAAATGTGTCTACACATTGGGTGCCACGAAAAACAAAAAAGGCGTCGAATCGTTTGCGTGACGAACTCGATGCCTATCTGTCGGCTTGGCCCCAAATATCGCTAGACAGAGACAAATGGGAGAAAGGAAGGCAGGCTTTTGCCCAACATTGGGACAGTACGGGCTTTTGCAGTGATTTTTATTTTTCAATATTATTAGGCATAAGATCTTTCTTACTTTGAAACTATTTGTGAACGTTGTGAAAACCTGTAAAAAGCTAAACATTCACACTAACTCACAACGATAAAATTGGTCATGAAGAAATGTATAAGGTTTTCCGTAATAAATAAATAAATAATAGATAGAGCATCAACTATTACACAATAGGTGGCCTCTTTTTGGTTCCATAAATTAATAAAATATCTCGTACTAGGCACGCAGACGTTCAATCTAAAAGTTAAAATACAAAGAGCTTTGACACCATTTTATGACCTAGGTACCTATTTCATTCATACGTTTTTAATCCTGCATCATACACAGTTTATTAGGCACATCTGGTGGTAATCATGTGTCCACCAATACCATCATCCGTTCCCAAGCCTAAAAATTGAACACTGTTAAGTTTCTCTTTCACGAAGAAGAACTTATTCCTATAAGTTCTTTTTCGTGATAGGGAACAATTTAGATCTTCCACCAACCAAGCTACTCAAACGGGGAGGAAAAACCCGAAATATTTTTTCTCCTATTGAACTTTAGAAAGGACAGCGTCCACTGGTCTGCAATTAAGTTCTACTCCTGAATAAACTGATATATTTGTTTCAGGTGGTGGGGCAACCATGATTGATCAATATCCGTGGTTGGCTTTATTGGAATACTCTGGTCGTATTCTCGCTTGTGGAGGAAGTCTCATCAGCCACAAATTCGTATTGACCGCAGCGCATTGCCTCAGTAGCCTTAACGGAGAGCCGTTAGTCAACTTTTTGTAATTTATTATTTTCATTCGAAGCGGTGAGCAGACTTTGCAACTTTATTCGAAGCACCGCTATTAAGTATCGGCGGCTTCCATCCCTATAGGAAACAGTTCATGCGTTTCATCATCATCATCATGATCAACGCATTACCGGCTCACTACAGAGCGCGGGTCTCCTCTCACTCAATATGAGAAGGGTTCGGCCATAGTCCACCACGCTGGCCGTGTGCGGATTGGCAGACTTCACACGCCTTTGAGAAAATTATGGAGAACTCTCAGGCGTGCAGGTTCATGCGTTTACTGAGTGCGTATTAAACTACTACAGACGCTTAATTATTGACGCTAAAGTTCCGGGCAATATTATGTTGACTTAAGAACATTCGCCACTTCTCTCAGTGACTGCTTTATCGCGATAAGGCATTTTTAGCACCACTGCACCTGATAAATGTTTCCTCTAAGTTAATATTATATATCTTTCTATAATTATATTATAAATTCGATTGTGTGTCTGTTCAACTATACCGATTGCATTGCTTGCATTCCTCAGACAAACATACGATACTTTTTATCCCGAAACGCACTTTCCACTGGGATGTCATGTACTACCTATATATATCTACAATCTTTAACGCAAAACCGATCTATACAATCTTCTGTAGCTTGCATCTTGGAGACAGATATAAAAGGTATATTTCCAGAGAATAACAAAACTTAAAGTTACTAGGAGAGGTAAGGTTACGAGAAAAGGATTAAAAAAACCGAAATAAGAAGACTTATGAAGTAACTATGTTACTGTTAGTAAATATTTACTTTCTCTTTTACTTTCTTGCTAGCTTGCTTTCTAGACAGCCTTGCATGAGACAAGGGACCACTCACGATAAATTTGATCTTTTCCGTTAGTTAAAGAAATAAAGAGAATTCTGGAAAATTTCAAAGCATCTTTGAGGGATAACTAACGCAACAAACCACTCGTTAGTTCAATAGAAAGACAGTTAGATCGATAGGGAAAACACCAACAAATTTTACAGGTTACTATTTCAGGTTGAAAGTTCGACTTGCGGAGTATAACATTTCATCCGATCCAATTGACGCTGTGGAACAAGACGGCGGGGGAATAGACTACATTCGCGTGGAAACAATAGAAATAAAATCTATATACATACACCCGAATTACAGTCGGCTAAATAAGATACACGATATCGGTCTTATAGAGCTGATGAGACGGGCTAATATTACAGGCGGTAAGTACCTTGTCCACATCCCACTGATATTACCGCTGCTGTCTACAGACCTCCTCTCTTGGGAGAGGGTGATTAGAGTTTTGGAGCGTACTTCCGAAAAGCACATCTATATGAAATTTGGTATGATAACATATTTTGATAAGCTGTGAAAGCCACTAGGTTAGTTTACGCCACACAGTTCTCCACAGTTCCTAACCTCAGCTGTATACACGCACACATACCCTTTCTGGGGAAAGAAAAAGAAAATAATAGTTGAAATCGGTTAGGACTGAAGGGACACACGGAACCGATGTTCGTGATTAGGAGGTCAATATAGTTAGTATACCATGAGATCAGATTTTGATTCATCGGCGAAGTTTATCCGAGCTTTGATCCTTCAGGACGCTGTGTAATGCCTCCGTTGGACTTTAAAAGTTAAACGTGCTCTTGGAGGCGTGGACAGCACCAATTTCCTTACTCCGGGCTGGTATCATATCTACCTAATAATAATATCGCTATATATTATAGAACGAGTATCTGCAGTAAAGTTAGCGTTAGTTCATTAAAACTTCTACAAAAAAAGTTTTCACATATAATCATTATTTATACCGTATTATATATGTATAACCCGGTATTATTAGAGAATAAAATCCTTTTTGAAAGAGCCGTAGAAAAATTTACTTTGTATTTTAAATTGATTTTCTTATGTTGTTACTTATTTGGCGATATATTTACGCTGATCTTCGAAATAAATCCTCAGGTAGATCGACTTAATTAGACGACTCAATTTTATCAATTATCATCATAATTAATAAAATTAACAATTAATTTGTCAAACTATGATTTGGAATTTCAGTATTTATTTTTGTTTTTCATTATTTGTTCGTCTATAATTTCTGTAGCTGATTTTTCAAGATAACTGTTAATATATTGATTCGTGATCATAACCAAAGTTTTTCATTTTCAGACTTCATCAAGGCAATCTGCTTGCCGGATAAGAACTTAGTACGTGATTTTAAGCCGTCTGTTACCAACTTTACGATTGCCGGTTGGGGTGGTACAGATAAGTTTACGGAAAGTGAAATAAAGCTACACGTGATGATACCTTTTGTACCTTGGGATCGATGCAAGAAGAATCTGGATGTGATGGACACACAAATCTGTGCCGGCGGTGTCAAGGGGAAAGATTCTTGTGGCGGGGACTCTGGAGGGCCTTTGATGTACGAATACAACGACAAATATTACGTTGTTGGTATCATCAGCTATGGATTTAAATATTGCGGAACCGAAGGCGAGCCGGCAACGCATACAAACGTATACGCATATATTTCATGGATAAAAGATGTCATGAGTGGCAAAGTGAGAAATAAAAATATCTGATGATTTGGTATACTTTAAAATCTCTAACCAAAGTTTATTTTATTATAGATAGATTTGCAATTTTAAAAAATTTACTCTTTAGTTGTATTTTGTTAGCATAGTATAACATAGATTACCGGTTCGGGATAATTTTGAACCACGACTCATTCATAGGGCAATGAAGAATGCTTCTTCGTTAAACTTGTGATTCTACTAGCAGTTGCCCGCGATTTCTTCCTCGATGATCTACTTATAGGTATAGTTACATTTGCCACAGTAACTTTTAATCTACGACAGACCGCGTCGCTCGGAATTTTAGCAGTCAAATACAGAAAAAAAATTAAATTCTGGCTGTCACATCCACACAGAATGTCATAAGCCAAACTAAATTCAAACAAAATATTCAACATTGTTATTAGTACAGATATGTAGAACCAATAGTAAATAATTGCTTACACATCATTCAATATGAATAAAATAATAACCTGTTAACCACAACATTTTATAGTTAAAATCCCGCTGGAACCGTCTGTTTCCCGGGCTGAAAAGTATCCTGTCCTTTTTTTGCATTTTTTTTATAATGCTTAGGCTGGAGTAGGAAACAGACGAACAAATTTTCTTTCCAATTTTTCCTGCACAATTATATTATAACATATACGTAAGTGTGTCGTTTCCGGATACGTTTCCGGATAACAGGCATCCAAGACTGACATAGGATACTTTTAAGCACCAGCGGAATGTTTCCATTTGCACTTATAACCAATTCCTTACCCCTATGTACGGCCTAAAAGAAAAGACAATCTTGACAATTCTTTGTAATAAGATAGCCTTCAACCTGATGACAATCATTAGATACATCTGAGTCCTGGAAAGTAAACGGTTTCCGTGGGATTCCAAGTATACAAAAAACATAATAAAAGATGTTCATAGCGTCATGAAAGTGCAACGGACTTTAATTGCTTTTTTTTTGTTGTATGTATTTTTTTAAACGTAAATATTAAATATAATATAAGCTAAATAAATAACTATACTTTTCTTATTTTATACGACGTTAAGTCATCTCGTCCATTTTGGACATCAGCACAGAAATCAATTAATATTTATTATCCCTAAGTCAATTCTGATGCGTCAATAACTTACAATGTACTGAGTCGATGGCGATAACTACAGACATTATCTTAAAACAAAAAGCTACGAGGGCTCCAGACACGCCCTGGTCTTAGCAACAAAAAGCCCCCAACAACCTAAGCATTATTTTCGTTATTTGTAATAAATTTCACTTTGTAACTTAAAACTATTTAAGAGTAGTCTATAAATTATATCCTGGTCTGGATTGCCTGGCAGAGATCGCTTTTTAGCGATAAAGCGGCCTATTGTACCTCTTTTCTTTCCTGTGTGTTTCTTAGCCGTTTTGCATTTCTTCTTTTGTGTTATGTACAATAAAGTGTATTTTCAGTAGTCTTTCAAAGTATTTAGCAGTTAGAAAGAGACTCAAGAAATTAAATATAACAGCTTACCTCTTGCATTTGTAGCAGCATCCGCAATCTTCTGAAATGCATCTAGAAACGCAGCGATGGCGACCAGCGCTGATCTAGAATACGAAACAAGTTATCAATATGAGTTAATATAAAACCAATATTAATTATATTTGTACATCAGCCCTGTATTATGAGATGGGCATTGTCCTCTCCAGTGGCTAAGAGAGCTTATTAAGCGGTTAGTCCCGTTTATTATCACTATTATGTAACGAAGACCACCAACCTGCTTAAAAGCAGCTTGATGGGCTAAGCAGTAAAGCCCTTTCTCTTTAACTTTTCTCCTATTAGAGAGGAGACCTATGCGCAGCTCGTGGACCTGTGGACCAAAGATTAATTTTGGAGGACTCAGAGCTTACCTCCATCCATAACTTTGAAGATTATTGAACTATTAAGATTATATAGTATTTTATTTAAAAAAAAAAATAAACGTTTCTGAATGGTTATGAAAAAGGTTATTAACCGTTATAGGAACATATTAATGTTAGATTTATGTACCTATTAGTATGTGTATATAAAATCAAAAGATGACCGATCTTACCATGTATGTATACACGATTTGAGCTGTGCATTGGCACAGCTCAAATCGTGTATACATCCAGTATTTCACATATATATTTATATAATCAAACTTTTTTTACGGAGAACTTATTAGTTTAACAATAGAATATATTTGAGCGTAATTAGCGTAAGCGTTTAGATTATTGCTATTACTAATGTTTAACTGACTAGCTCGAGGAATGTGTGTAACGAATTCACCTCGCAAGGCTTCGCGCTGGGTCACGCCTTACTAATATTACATAGCAAAAACGACATAATACTGTTTTGCTCCATCAATAATCCTCATTAAATATTTATCTGCAAGAGTGTTCGATGGTACGTCTTCCTTTCGCACAGCAACAAAGTAACTAAATGAAGTGGTCTTTTGCCTAGAAATACTTAATATGCCAGAGAATAACACAGGCT
The DNA here is from genome assembly GCA_928268935.1 of Lasiommata megera. Classification (NCBI taxonomy): domain Eukaryota; kingdom Metazoa; phylum Arthropoda; class Insecta; order Lepidoptera; family Nymphalidae; genus Lasiommata; species Lasiommata megera. The sequence continues at coordinate 11,482,755 of OV743314.1, read as the reverse complement.
ACATTTTAAACCAGAAAAATTAACAGCTACTATAGAATAAATAGAGCAAATAAAATTAATATATACCTAACATCATAACCGTGAAGCGTTCGTCCTTCATTCACATTAATTGCATAATTATTACATGTACGGTATTAGCTTGACGACTGTACATTCGCCATATCAAAACTAAAGCTAAGAGCGTTGCAAACGCGATCTGGTCTAAGAAGCCCATACCAAACTTAGCAGAGCATGCCAAGAAAATCTATTACAACCTATTCGCGCTTATACGCTTATGCATTTAAAACATGAGTGGCTAATCGTTCGGTAGAAACGTTCGTGCACTTTTCGTTAAAAATAAATGAGATTTTGAACAGGATGTTCTTAATTCATCTTTCTTTTGTGTGTCTGTTATGCCGCATTCCCAGCAATTTCAATGATTGGTAATAAACAATAAAACTATAAGAGCCACTTGTTTTGAAATTAAAGACCGATACAATCTTTTTCATTAGTAAAGGTTAAATAGATTCCATTATTTACAAATAAACATGGTTTAATATGATTACAAATTTCCTATCATAAAGTACAAATCATCGTTGCCATGACTTAGGGATACATAGCTAATGTATGACCGCTACACCAACGAGGCACTTACATTACGTATCATACCGAATGTCAGCAGCTATTGGTTGGAAGGTTGCTTTTATTGGCACGCCAATTGTTGAATCACTCAAGCATAGGGACATTGGAGCGTAATTGGGTGTCATATCCGACATGGGATATCGTATCTAAAAAGGGTCACGTATTTTTTCTCTCCAAGGAAAAGCGGATCATGCAGCGGGTGAACAAACATGGTTTTTATCTACCCCTTATTGTACGTCATATTATATGACAGTTTATAAAAATGAACACTTCATGGCATTCCGCCTTGCCTTACATTTGATACCTACAGCCAAATCTATTGGTTGGAAGACTGCCTTTATTTTAGCGCCAATTGTTTTACCAATTGAGTGGACATTGGAGCGTAATTGGGTGTCATATCCGATATAACAAGGGTATAATATTTTGGACACGAAAGGCTTGCCTGGCCACCAAATCGTAAATTGATAAAAGGAATTTTTAATTAGGTCATGTTCTGTGTAACATATATCGGGCAGTTGTTTACTGGAGAACTGTCAACATCATACGAGAAAGATTGGATACCTAACTGCCTCTAGGTTGATTTCGGAATAAGCAAAATTAACTTTTATAGGATTTTTTCAGCACGGAAAGGAAAGGGGTAAGGAATTTGCCAATACCCAAACCCTGCGGAAAGCGTTAAGCCGTTCTGACTAATCATCAAAATTACTTTATAATAAATCATAGGGATATTATAAACACAGCGAATGAAAAAAATAAGATAACTAAAATCCCTATTTAATACTCACTTTAATGCAGAATGGAGTTTGGTTGCCTTCGATATAAACTCTTCCCACATCGGAGCACTGCTCTGTAACAACGAATTAAAAACAATAAATATAAGAAGCAGCAAATTAAGATTTTCAGATTCGGATGATCGACAGTTTCAGTTCCCTAAACACTTGTAAACGAGAACGTTACTCAGAAGAGCCGTTTCACATCGATTGTACAAAGAATGCTCTGTAAGTATATTCGACTACGTGCAGATCAAGGCATAGTGTTCGAAAATGAAAGAAATTGGTATTGAGATGAATTTTCTATTATGAGGGTAACTTAGCTTTTTACTTTTAGTCTATAAGGTTAAGCCCCACTATAAACAATATCGCAATAAAGATTTACAATACATGTTCGAATGATTTGAAAACTAAACAAGTATCTCTTATTCTGCGGGTCTAACAAAATAACGTATTCTTATTTCTTGGAAGAATGTACGTAGAAGACGTTAAAGTCTCGAGTTAGTAAATTGGCGCTGTCCAACTCCGATACTCTCCCAAAAAGCATCTTAAGCTATTATCAGTCAAGGTCGTTAATTTGCTCTACGATGTCGGTAGGTCTGTGATGCTGCATTGAAACAGAATCCTGGGTCTACTCTAAATATTTTCTCTTTTTAAGAGAAAGGAGGCTTTCATAACTGGTGCGACATTAATATACTGAAAATGATGGGAGGAAGGGTCAGAGTCAAATCCTTTTTAATATTAAGAATAAGTATCTTGGCCTAAAGAGCAGGAGCGTAGTAATATCGGCATAACGCAATTTCAGTACCATCAGGACACTAAATGGCAACTAAATTCGTTACGGCGATATTACGTTGGGGACGACGGGAAAAATTAAATTGTAGCGAAAATCCCAAATGTAGGGAAATGTGCCGGAAATAACCCAATTATGTATGGATAAAAAAGGCAAAGGGAACGAGATCTGATGATACCTTTTCTATTATTATTAATAGGTTATCTCTGATATTAAATAAACCTAATATATATATTGGGTATATTATATCTGATATAAATTTTCTGATTAATCGTTATAATTTTATAGACGCGTCACGTTTACTATTAACCGTGCTTTTGTTTTATATAGTTGTTACGTTTTTAAAACAATTTGACTTTTACAGGTGTAAAAGTTATATTTTTTTTATTTACTTTGCTTCGTAAACAACGTCAAGGCTTCAAGCAGTGACTAGTATCTCATTAGAGTATAATATATTAAGTACAGTTTAGTGGCAATTTCATAACATGGTACAACGGAGCTGGTCTAGTTATAAAATTAATAAATAAAGTATTGACCACATTTTACAGTCATCTGAATACTCCGAATCACTTTGCGTATGTCATAAAAGTTTCGCTGTCAGTTAAGCGCGATATACCAATAAACACTGCGGGTGCCTTTGAAGTGGCCGACGATGCCTTTCGGGCCGCTTAATGTCGGCTTAGCAAAGCGTGCAAACTATTTGTGCGCAAGAACTGAAGTTAACGTTACTATCTAAAGTTTTGCCTATCGAATCAGCTCCGATAAGGATTCCATTATTCCAGCAACCCGCGTTTTAGCACTGATGAATTTAAGCTTTTAACCCCTCAATCCTATAAAATAGAAGGTCTGTGCACAGCGGTAAGACAGTAAATGACTGAGAATGGTGACAATGATGACGATAAAGAAGCTGATAATGAAGCAAAGTTGTTTTCATCACGACAAATAAAGAAATTTTTAAGCCTGCTTAGACGCAATTTTTGTAATAAAATTAATCCGCTGACTGGGTTAGATTGAACAAGCCTGATGGAAAGCGACCAGTTGTAGTTAGAAAACGCGCTTAACATCAAGGAATACCTCTTACCAGGCAGCACCCAATAACCCCCACACATTCGCACTCAGTAACTTATTTATTCCGGATCATTCTAGAACCGCTTGGCTGTAAACCTTTGCCGGAACAAGTAGTAAAGCTTGCAACCAGACCCGTAATAAGATCTTCACCTCATAAAGCCATAAGACAGCGTACACGGATGTATACAAAACCATCACACATTTAATATTGCGTACCAATGTCATATAAATATAAACAACCATCAAACTCCATATCACTTGAAAACAAATTGACTGATTTAAACTTCAGGCTAAAAGGACAGGCTTTAATAAAGAAAAACAAACTCATTAGATGACGACAGATTTGGCTGACCGATAACCGCTCTATTACCAAACGTTGGAATTGAATTTTCTGTGCATAGTTACGTATACGAAGATTGGCTTCTGAGGCTTCATTGAACTACAGAGTTTTTTGGCCATACTAGTAAGACCACTTGTCATGTTTATTGGTTTTGGGTATTTTCTACTCATACAAAGAGTATTATATATTTAATTTTTGCGTAATCATCACGTCCAATTTCAATGACAGCTTCTAAATAATTGCTACTCTGAAAGACTAATGAAATGAGATCTACTCTCGTTGACCATCATGTATCACATAGCCATTACAGGTTGGCGTTAAACCCTGAATACATGCTAGTTTTAGAGGCACATATCTGTGGTAAGTATGTTTGTTGATTGTATAGGAAGGTATGGTAGCACGTATATATTTTACGTGATTCTGAACCACGTAATTTATAGAAAAGAGTTCGTAACGCCAGTAACTCCTTAAAATATACCACATGTTAGTTTCAAGGCATCACAAATCCTTTTGAACACACGTCGTTGCGAATTTTTATAATCAAGATTAACCCAATTCTCAACAAAATTAACCCAATAAATTGCCGTTAGACCACCGACGCGAGCGCCTCGAGTTATTTTCAACCGTTACCACGGAATTATTGCTTGCGAGCAAATGAGCAGTTGGCACCGTCATTATTCACTTCAGAAAATCACTTACTTCTCATCCCATCTTGAGGAAAGAAATTAATGGACGTATTTTCGCTCAACTAGCCTTTTCCTTTTAAATAAGGTCCGTAAAAATAAACAGTTGGAAGGTTATTAGGCTACAAATAAAAGTTAATCAACAAATAAATTGGGCGAAGAAGTTGGATCAAAAGTTGATAAAGAGTTTTGGAAAATTGAATTATTATCAACATCGCGATAAGTTGTGACATTTACAGAGATGGCAGCCGTGACGTAGTTGCGAAAATGACTCTTAAGTCACGTAATAGACTAATAGGTTTCGTATCACCAACATTGCAGTTTATAATTACATTAGCTACCTGTCTTATGCTGCAATGGGGGCAATTAAACTTCAAACATCATTCGAGATTCCGCTTCACGCAAGAAGCTAATTGGGTTAAGAAAGTTAAACTCATCTAAACTTACTTATTCAAGTGGTTCAAGGTAGTATTCAAACTATGACTATGTCAATATAAATTCGTCTCTATTTCATATTTTCTTAATATAAGCAGTTTTCAAATTAACAATACTTACTTCGCTATTCTGGTACTAACAATCGTCATCATAATGATCAACACATTGCCGGCTCACTAAAGAGCACGGGTCCCCTCTCAATATGAGAAGGTTTTGGCCATAGTCCACCATGCTGGCCATGTTTGCAGATTGGCAGACTTCACACGCCTTTGACAACATTATGGAGAACTCGCGTGCAGGTTTCCTCACGATGTTTTCCTTCACCGTTGAAGTAAGTGTTATTTTAATTGCTTAAAACCGCACATAACTTCGAAAAGTTAGAGGTGCCCGGGATTAACCCCCGACCTCTTATAAGAAGGCGGACGGCCTAACCACTGAGCTATCACTGCTATATACTGTACTAACAATCACATTTTATAATTTATTTTTCAATAGCACTCGAATGCCATGACTAAAATGAAAGAATATTTAGTAAAAATGTTTAAAAAAAAAGCAGTTAAAGAGATCAAATTCAACTAAATTATCTCAAACATAGATTATTATTATAAAGGTTGAAATATATAATGATAACATATTTTTACCCGCGTGGCTATATGGATAACGGAAAACGATGAAACAATATGTTTTTTAATGCGAAATAATCTTAGAGATTTCTAGGTAACATATCAAATTAGGAAGTTTAAAAGTACATAAAAACTAATAGTTTTATTTTAAGTCCAACGTAACGATAAACTGAGCACTTACACTAATGGCTCAGCCTTTTGCCATTTACTCGTTTAACCTGGATAGCGTTATAATATATTTTAAAACAACTCAACCAAATAGCGAAAACTTTTGCAGTTAGCTACAACGCTTGTAGGCACCAGATGTGAATAAGTGCAAAGTTGAGATATTATAACTGTGTTGTCTCTTGTTAACAACTCAGTCTCTTTTTACTAATAATAAAACTTTTCTAAACATACATTTTTAAATTAGCTGCAAGAAAAATTAAACTGAATTGTATTACTTCTAAACGCTATGGTAAGTAATTTGATTCGGTGCGGCTTTCATTAGCGGCCGAATTTCAAAATTTAATCCAAAATCTTCAGATAGCAGATTGAATCTACTAATGCTATCCTTTCCCTACTCTTCCCTTTTTTTATACACCACTCGTTAGCCCTTGACGGTATCTCACCTGACGGTAAGTCATGATGCGGTCTAAGATAGTAGCGGGCTAACCTGTTAGGGGTATGGAAAAACCATACTCCTAATTTGTTTCTACACGACATCGTACCGGAACGCTAAACCACTTGGCAACAGGTCTTAGTCAGTAGGGTTTTTTATTCACGCTGGGAAATGCTTTTACGCATCTCCTCCGGAGGCGACGCAGGCAAGACTGCGCCACTTCCGACGGGGTATGTGGGACTCCCCGGCGGCCATACTGACGACCAGAATACCCACTAAAACCCAATAATGCTCCTTCGCGTCGCCTGGTGGCTGGGTCAAGGGAACACTCGTGCACTCGACCGCGGCCTAGCCAGCCAGTAGGGTTGGTAACTCGCCACGGCCGAAGTCTCCCACCAGACAAGGATAAGGATGGCGCCATTAAATTAAATCTGCAATTTGAAGTTTTTGGAATGAATTGATAGTTAACCTGGGGCATAAATCAAACATTGCGGTAGCCGATAAAAAGCTATCTATCGTATCTTATTATAAAGCTTTACAATACTAACGTTGTTTATTAAAGGTCACATTCGATTGGCTTTAAAGTCTTATGAATATATGTATGAGAACTTGTCAACCCTAATCTTAAAAGGATAAAGATCAAAATCCAGTAACATTAACAAGATCTCCTACAGCTGTAGACGCAAAGCCTATGAATCTTAAGAAAATGTGCACCAAGGGCCAGATTTCATTGAAACTTGTTGAACTATTAGACCGAGAGGTAGACAGTAGTAGGCTGGAAGTGATGTTGCCAGATTACGTGACTAAAATATCGATAAAATGTGGGACAGTCTCGTTCAATATAACAGTGACATGTATTTCGTGATCGGAATGTTTTATGCCGTTGCCTATATAGAAATATACTTAGAGAGTAATGTTAAATTATTATTACTTAACTATTGTTGATTAATAAGAATTTAACAGTAGTTTACAAAGTAATAATAAATACTATTCTCGGATGTTCCTTTAGAGATGCACGGCCACGGCAGTCTGGTGAGACACTCAAACGGCGAGGACTTCTTAGTTGGAGTAATTAATATAATAATAATAATAATATTTTAAGTGTTTCAGATAACATAATATGGTGAGCGTCACATAAAAATAATTGTTGGTCTTTATATAAATTACGAAATCGTAAATAATCTTATAAAAGAATAAATATTCTTATAAAAAAGGCTGACTGACTAAAAATCTCGGGAAGTGACTAAAAACTACAAATTTGTGAAGTTTGAAAGTATAACGTAGTCCATTGTACCTACCATGAACATTAAACCTAATTGGCTATTATATGCGCCAAACAGACATATAAATTATCGATATCGAGTAGCAATTACCAAATCATTATGCATGCACTAACGAATACGTTACGGAACGGAAAGAGCGTAGGTCGATTACAAAACCGTTTGGACCTTTCAGATCGATCCATCTGCTCTCTTATAAAGGCTGCATGCCGCCGAACGATGCAACAATAGGTTTTTTTTTGTTTCATTCGAAGTTAGTTATAGCTTCACAAAACTCATTTCATAATAGATGTCTTTTAAAACTTTTCACTGGGTAGTAATTGGGCATAGATTTCCTTAGAGTTTACTTAACACGCTTCACGTGTATAATAAGCAGCAGTTAAAACAGGTAGAATATTTGACGAGAACTAAATATATAACATGAATATATATAATAGGTATCCAATGATACTAATGTAATATAGATGTATATATGTGTTACAACTGGCAGCTTGATGAAATAAGCTATATCATGGAGACCGTTAAATTTTCCGGAATAAAAAGTAGCCTCGGATATTTATCCAGATCCGATCAGCAATTCTGATATTTTTAAATAATAAACATATGTTCCAAACTTTCTCATTGATAAGGGTGTATTTTTGTAAATCACGTAATTCTTAGTTTTAGCTATCGGGGTAAATATAGCAACTTTATAACAAATATCTAACGTGTATGTTAAAAGTACATAGTTATAAACGTATACTTGGGTTGGCATCACTGTCAAAAATCCGTATTTACCTAAAGCAAATATAAAATATAAGCAAAATATATCTTATTTTCACATGTTACTTAATGTTTGAAATGTATAATATATAATCTAGAAATTTAATAAAATGTATTCTATATCTATTACTAGTTGTAAGAATTTTTCCACTCAAACTCTAGAGTAACGTGAAACTTTTTATATCCACTGAAACTCTAGATAAAAGTAATGTGAAACTTTTTAAAGATGCAACTGTTATGAAACCAGTAATAGTTCAACTTGCTGTGGATATTTATGTTGCCATAAACACCAACAGATCAAAATCGGAACGTTAACCTTTAACGAAGTATAACCATAATCTGTAAGGCGGATCTCGTTGGTTTATTTTAGCGTGTTAGACGACAGACTCAAAATATAATAACATATGAATCTCGTCGAAAGGTACGAAAAAATATATTCGGGATTGCTTCAATATAATGAGATTTTAGATTCATTATGATCTACCCATTACCGGCTCATTACAGAGCACGGGTCTCCTCTCTGGCCAAGTGCGGATTGGCAGACTTCACACGCCTTTGAGAACATTGTGGATCTCAGGCGTGCAGGTTTCCTCGCGATGTTTTCCTTCACCGTTGAAGCAAGTGATATTTTTTTTTTATAAACGCACATAACTCCGTAAAGTTAGAGGTGCGTGCCCGGATTCGAACCGCCGACCTCTGATTAGGAGGCTGACGCCCTAACTACTAGGCTATCACCGCTTATTTTAGATAAATAAAGTTATATTGTACCTGCAGATCCATCAATTTAAACAATTTAATTTCATAATGACAAGGTTGCTTGGAAGCAGGCGGCTACGCTATCATCTCTCACAGGACAATAATAATTAGTGTTTAGTAATAAATTATAAAACGTACATATTAAAAAGGGCAATTGATAGTTCCTTACCAGTTTGTTCTGTTGAAGAACTAATACGGTCGTAGAGTGCACAAAGACTTAATGTTTCAACAAACGAACGATAAAGGTTTTCATTTTCCTTTATAATAGGTATTTTGACGAACCATCCCTTAGGGGAAGTAACGAGCAATTGCTATGTGGCTAGAAAGCGAATGGATCTTCTGGGAGTTGCTTATCTTCGATCAAACGATTATTATGCCTCCAACCCAAAGGCTATGGTCTAGTTTCTAGAACGGGTAATCAGAGCATTTAAGCGGAAAGCTATCAGAATGGGACCAATTAAAAAAATCCTCAAGGGTCGAAATACACACCACATGACATTTAGAAATAAGCTAATCATTAAAGAAATTACGTCTTAATTCGCTAATAGATTGAGCTTATATAGTACAAAAACCTTCATACGAAATATCTACATTTCATGCATGCATGGTTTAAAGTAGTTACTCCTCCAATGCGAACGTTGAATTACAATGTTACCATACGAAGTCATATAATTTATGCCATTGTTATAGACAGTATTCAAATTAGCATGGTAATTTTAAGGGCCCACCATAAATTGCGCAACACTTTCGTAAGTGTGGGCGCAAAAACCGTGACGGCTTCTTCAACTGTTTAAATTAGCTTAAATAACGTGTGAGGTTTAACATCAAAAAGTTTATATATATATTAAAATTACACCGTACACCTTATGCCGTCAACAACCAATGATTGGATATAATCTGTTGTTTTGTGGTTGAACTAACTTACTAACGCTCTCTAATAGGCTCTGAGTCATATTAGTGTAACTTTTCTAATGGATGCTGACCATGAAGAATTGACATCTCATATCAAATACATTCTTAAGAATGTATTATGATGGTATTTGTTAGATCATGGCGCACTTTTTTCTTAAGTTGTTTTCTGCTGTTTTTGCCATTTCCTTTTTCCTGTTATCCATGATGCATGGAGAAGATATGTTGGCAACGTGTCAGAAAAATTGCACAATACGACAGTAAGAATATATTTAACGTCTCTTTGCCGAGCATTATACAATAAACGAATTCGAATTAAAACAAAATTGACGATGTTCGTTAATGAATGGAGGTATATTGATAAAAGAACCAAATAACTTTTCACAGCTAATTATGCGTTACAAAATAACATTCACGTCGACCTACTTTCATTCACGCTCAACTTGACCATGAATATTTTGAATGACTAATGTAAACTATTTTATGCATTCATTTAAAGAGTTTCTCTCTCTCTCCAGTCGTTCCTTCATTACTGAAGATCGTGGTCCTGGTGTCCTTGCAACCTCGTGCGGATTAATTGTTTCCACCGGCTTCTATCGGTGGCTAGTCTTGCAAGTTTCCCGCCATTTCTCCCTAACTTCTACATTGCTATAAACTTGACATTAGCTAGTCTGTGCAAAGCCATAAAAAGAGAGAACTAATAAAATAATAAACTTGACATTGGCTAATATCTGTAAAGCCATAAAACGAGAAAAAAAAAGGTGACTGACAAATTGATCTGTCAACGCACAACTCTAACATGTCATAATCCACGGATTAGTACATAGGCTATGTTATATCGGTAAAATCAACGATTCCTGCGGGATTGATGAAACCCTGTATTTCACGTCGATGAGCTGTAACTATAGCTAAATTAATTATATGTTATACTTCATGGAATTAAGGATAACACGCGGAAACGGGAACGGAAACAGGAAACAGATAATATACGAAAAATATAAAAAATAAATACGAGATTTAATTGCTTATTCCACGGGAATTTCCAGGAATCCTTTATCTGCACGGGCGAAGTCGCGGGCATCAGTAATATAAGCTAGTAGTTAATATTTTCATCAACGCTTTAGCGATAAGGCCGTCTTGTACATCTTTTCTTTTCCGTTTGTGTTTCTTTGTTGTCTTGTATTTATTGTTTGTATAGTGTATAGTGTTGTAAAGGTTGTATAGTGTTCAATAAAGTGTATTTTCATTTAATTTTCATGTAATTTCAGCTAGAAGGTTGTTTTTTTTTTGATAAAATTAAAAACAACCTTCTATTCTGTATTCTGTGCGAAACAAAAACAGCTACTCAAAATTTAATTCTGCGCATAGTCGTATCTTAATGAAATGCTTGGTTGGCAGGTGTGCATCAAGGGGCGTCTCATTGATAACGTGACCGGAAGATTTCGTCAGTCCAATTGAGCTGCACAGGAAATTCAACACAAGTAATAAAGCTCTATTGATTTATACGTATAATTAAATCTTCAGTGCGAATTTGGCAGACTATTTTTTTTATACACTACAAGTTAGCCCTTGACGGCCTATTAAAAGCTTATTACTCGTAACAGACAGATTAAAAGCTAGGCACCGCGCTGCTGAAAAAGTGGTTTGGTTTCAACTATTATTTTCATGTTAGTTTTAAAAACCGAGGGATCACACATGCTTTTCGAAGGAAATGGGAGAACAAAAGACAAAACTTACTGTAAATATTTTGAATACCTCTTGCATAGTAGTAAATCAATCTGTTTTACTACTATGCACTACTAGGTTAGCAATAGAGCTACTATTGCTAACGTATAATTAAATTTATTAACGATCGTAGATGATTCTTTAGATTCCAATATTCAACTTAATTACGCTATAAGTCTTTGTAATAAAACAATTTTTTAATTCTGCTAATATATTATTCACTTAATGCTTTTAAAAATTATAAACTTTACTCTACTTATGTAGTAAAGAGTGTGTTGATTTACTATTTTACTATCGCAAAAGTCCCGCCAACATTGTAATGTTTCACGCATACATACTGTATATATCGAACATTAGAAAAATCATGTTCCTCCTTTAGCATAATGTTTGTTTTAAACAATTGCCTAACTCCAGGTTGGTACTATTTTTCTCCAGTAACGACATATAATTCATGACCCAGTCTGGGAATCGACCACAAGCCTTCAAGATCGAAGTTGAGCAAACTATCCAATAGATAAACGACGCAATAAAGGTAATATTAAAACATAATTTCGAAAATGCCCTATCGTTTAGAGTACTCTTGTGAAATCGCCTCAATCAAATTTTAGCCTCATTTCCTAAACACACTGTTTCGTCAATTGGACGGTAAGAATACTTGCTAGAAGGTCAATGTTATGCATACAATGCCTTAGTTACGTCCAACGATACTGCACTTTCAATTGGCCAGTCTGTACATAGACAGAAGGTCAGATTAATAAATAACTATTCGTATTTGTTACAATGCTTAAATTGTGGCTGAATCATACACGCAACAAATTTATTTTAATCATTATTCCTCGATAAAACTAAATTAATAAAAAAATAACAGAAATTTGGAGCATACTGAAGATAACTGAGAAGGGATAAAATGTAAAAATAGTTTTTTGGTTAAATATTTACTCGAATGATTCGAAACACAATTCTGCATAACTTAGATGTAGTTTTAAAGGAATATTGCTGATTTCCATGATGCTGTGTTTATAACTATTTTTTTTGCTGTATTTTTCTGTAATATTTACTAAAATCTCTATCAACTGTATGTATTCCTAATTGTTTATTTCTGAGATTTTTATTTTTGTATTATTTTCAGGTTGTATATTTTTAACTATTCTATAGAAGAATCCAATAAACTTAAACGAACATTTTTATTAAGACCAGAGCACGGTAGAACTCGCCTGTCTATCTAATATGCTCACTTATAAATTACGTATAGAAACAACTGTGTCAATTTTAGTAGTTCTCTGAGCTTATGCAAAAAGCATAAACATTAATTAACTTAAATTGATATATTTTCTTTGTTTCCTTTGCTTTAAGATTTGAAATTAATCGTTTCGAGAGTTCGAGTAATTTCAAGAAAGTCTCAATCTACAGTTCGTTCATTTATTTTCAATTTGCTAATGATGGATAGGTTGTAGGCAGTTAAATTATTCAATAAAAAAAGTTGAAATTATTAGTAGATGCTAGATATTATATTGAAATATTGAGTTGCGAAAGACTAAAAAAAGCACAAGAAGAGTTCGTTTTAACGCTTTGTTATCGGAACTGGAAAGATACTGTAGAAAAAGATAACTTTTCGACAACGAAAATATTTTCGGCGCCACGATGGTTACATGGACTATAAATAACGCCCTGCGGTTTTATGTCAACATATTCTGCGAATGGCTTTATGAGATAACTTGAAATATGTATACAGTACAAATTGCATTAAAACGTGTAACCTTTCCTTACCAGAACCCTTTTTGTTAAACCTTTGTGCTTCATTAACGAGTACATTGAAATTCATCACGCTGCCTCCTTTGAAAGCAAAACAATGCAAGAAACCCTTAAAATATCACGGAAAATGTAGAAATTTACTTTTTAGATTTAACCCACCACTTTGTATATAACGACTACGATCTTTCTGCCGCAAAACTTTATTGCACACTTAATCATTATCCTCCACCTGGGTATGTCCCACAGCTCTGAGGGCACTGAGCTGGTCACAACACTGTTCCACTAGTGTGTGTGTGGGTTGACAGTCTCCTTGATTATTATCACATAATAGTGATAACTCCCGTAATCGCGAATCGAAGAGAATCGTCGGTCTAATATGCTGACAGAAAAACGAAGCAATCATTCTGCATTCTATTTACACTTAGTTTCTACATTATTTCAAGTTGATCTGAATGAATTTCAACATATTAGAACAAGGCGTTGATAGGTGCTATCCTGATACGATGTGTGAGATATTCAGGTCGCTTCCTGTGGACCTTGCGTAGTGATGGCAGGGAGCCAATAGTGTCAACGATACAGAAGGGCCCGATTCAAGCGTGGACACTTATAAATAGAATAACATGCCTCCTTATACACAACGCGCGGTAGAGACCGTCTTCTTAATAGAGATTGCAAAATCTTATTATCGCGTGGAGGCGGCGTAACGCTTTTGACGGTTCCCTCCGACGTAGCTCAGAAATTATAGTAAGCGGTAAGATCATGGGATTTTTCCGATAGTCAGGTTAAGGGTAACTTCGTTTCGACCACCAACTTTGTTCTAGTTTAAGCAGAAACCAGAGACCTTATATAGACAGTCAAACCAGAAATCTAAATCCAGCATAAAGAGGGGCGCTTATTATTTATTGATAGTATCTTATGATTTCTGTGCTTTGCGCTATTTACGAATTAAACAAGATGTTTTGCGTCTTGTTTAGCCATCCAGTAATCCAGTCATCGAACCCGATACTTTTTTTTATGGTATTGGTATCTTTTGCGGTCGAACCTCTGCCTAACTATGTAACACATCTAGTTGCATATAATACAAATATATTCATCATTATTTCATCAATTTTCATTAAATATTTTCCTTTGTAAGGAAAAATAATTTTATGCACACAAGAAATTCTTAATCTGTCAGAGGATTTGTTTCAACTTTTTAAACATGCGAGTGAAACTGGGGCATGCGGAAAAGTAGTTCAAAAGCCTTTGTACATATTATCATATGCTTTTTGAAATACTGCCTTTGTAGTTATCCTGTACGATTCCTTTTATATTCAACGAAGTTTTTCATTTTTCATAATAATCATAAGTGAAAACGTACTAGTTTTTTTATTTTTATTCTAATGTTAGTAAATATTTTTTTTGACTAGATTTATTATCATTAACTGTCCGAATTATGGGCTATGCAAAATAGAAAAAACACAAACATTAACACAAAATTTTATAGTTAAGTTTCATAATAGTCCATCGCTTAGTTTGACTTTTAAAGAATTTAGGAAGTAGTATGAATTTTGTAACAGTATAACTAATTTACGAAAACGTACCAGTTGGTACCAAGGATGAAGCTATTACTTCGGGTTTCATTCACTCGTAACGTCATGCAATGCTTACTTAAAAGACATAGTTAAATAACTACCGTCAAAAGATTTTAGGTTAACTTTTAAAGGTTCGGCAGCCAAATCACAATTAAAAATTATCCCACGTCTCATTCCTTTTCACGTCCCCAATATATAAATCTAATTCTGAGGAAGTTTGTTATGGCCAACTAAAGCTGTAGCTTATCGACATGAAATTCAGTTCTTCACAAATCCAGCAGGAGCCATATATTTTGCCGGGACCAAAGTAGCAATGTATTATTTATCCAGGTAATATCTATATACGAAATTTCAGTTTTAAAGACGTTCCTTCAAGCGATTGAGCGTTCCGGTACGATATCTCGAAATCGAATCGAATCTATACCCCATCAGTTCCTACGATAGAAGGTTCTGGATAGATTAATCGCTTGGCGGCATTTCTTTGTAGGTGGGGCGGTAACTAACCACCGTCATAATCTCCACCGCAGAAAAAAAACATTTATGCCACTTAAAGTCTTCTAAATAATAAGAAACATGTCTGGATAAGAAAACTACTTCGAAAAACAATACCCAAATATTCGAAGCACGTATTTCGGGCATTGACTAAAGAGTGTCATTGTTATATGAATATTACACAACAAGTTATTGATACAGTTGTTCGTTTCTTAGCGTACGTGGTTTGTGTTTTAAAATGACGTATTCCGTTCCGTCTGTAGCGCCGTGCCACTGTTTTATTTACGGCCTTTTAATAATACTCTGCAGACAGTAATTCTTCATAAATCTAGCAGTTAGATACGATTACTGATCAGCAGGTAATCTTCATATAATTTTCATTCAATCCCAATACCATCAAAAACATCTCATGATCACAGTTTTATACCAATGCCCCAGAGAGCACGTTAAGGCGTCCGTCCCAGATATTATAACTATAACAATAAGTTAGCTAACTTACATTGAATTAACGCGTAGGATCTATGTTCGTAATCACTCCTACTCATGTGAAGAATCCTATTCCCAGCAGTTGATCTTATAAGGCTGATGATAATGATGATTATGGTAATATTCGTCCACTAGCTTAAGTCGTAATACCAGAAGGGCTCGTTCTGGTGGTTAAGGTGAACCCGAGAAACGCATGATTATTTATTTGCTGTTAATCCCAAAACACTGTAAAAACTTAATATTTAAAAAAGAGATATATTTTTTTGTTAACAGTTATGTCGAGGTCATGAGATGGATAGCCTCTGATATAAATTTACATTGTACAATGTACAATTAGTGCTAATTATCAATCAGTTTTTTTTTATTTTGCAACAGCATATTGCTATTTGTTTGCAGTAATTTAAGTTTATCGTTTATAAACTATGTGTATAAAAACCCCTTCTTTGGTGATGTTTATTGCTTTATAAATTATACTTGCCCGCCGACGCGTTCTAGTATGATGTCATTAAAGAAATGTTGCATGAAGATTTGGGGCCGCTTTAGTTGGATTATATATTGAATTGGTTTTCTTTATTGAAATAAATTTGACGTTTTGACAGTTATTCTGTAGGAAATCCGTGAGATTCATCAGAGACGATCATCATCAATAACATCGTAACAAGCGACGAACGTTTACTATTCTCTACCTACTAGCTCTTTTAAAAGACTTTCCAAATTCCACTCTCATGAGCTGCCTTTGTAAAACGGATTCATAGGATTCGTTTGATGTCGCCGTCTGCGTGATGGTCATATTTAAAAAGGTTCCATTTATAATATATTTGTACATATTTAATCGAATTAAAATCTCACTCTGATCTAAATAGCTGTAATATACATAATTCACGCAAAGATTTAGAACAGATTTTACAGGCAGATTTTTTAATCCAATTCCCGAAATACTTTTTCTTAGTGGATTTATAAAACAAAAACCCGCTTAAGACATAAGTTATGCCTTTGAACTTGTGATTTTAATAATATCCATGTAGAATAAAATCCAACTTATCTCTTCTCTTAACGACAACAGTAAATATACTGACGTATACGTCATGATTCAATATTTGGTGAAGGCCTTTGATAACTTTATTTGTACAAGTGGACACATATTAGAAAATGTCAATGCTTTGAACGCTCAGCAAAAAAGTGTTAGTACTCTGAATTGTAGAGATTCCTTCGAATGTCATTAATCAAAATTTTTAGTTATCTCGTTTTAATTGCCTAAGTACTTTGGTTTCACAGAAAAGTTACTAGGATGACAGAAAGTTATTAGGATGTGCAATGATGTTTTCAATAGTTAGGTAGTCACTTTATCCAATGCCGACAGGATGCAGCATAATTACTATCAAAAAGTCACATCCTGGTATTAATAGATATAATTAAACGATTTTTCTATAATTAGCGGCATTTTATTCGGATCGTGTCAAGTAGGCTTCCATAAAGTATTAGTGGTGCTAATACAAAGACATGTTAATATTTAAACGATTTAGTGTTAATTAATTGTTAAACTCAAAATAAGAAAACGTAAATTATAATTTAAAGGCTAGGTTCTACATATAGCCTTGGACCCCCTAGCGCAGCATCTCCTGCCTCTGTGTTCAGTAACTTCTTTGTTGGTCAACCGGTCTTCCACATTCAAAATTAATGTCCGACATGTATTGTAAGTTCAAAATCGCTCAGCGTGCTATGGAGTGGGCTAGGCTGGGTGTTTTTCTGAGGAATAGAATCCGTAACGAGGACATCCGTAGGAGAACCAAAGTAACCGACATAGCCCAACGGATTAGCAAGCTGAAGTGGCAGTGGGCGGGTCATATCTGTCGCAGAACCGACGGCCGTTGGGGTAGACGTGTTGTGGAGTGGAGACCGTGTACCGGTAAGTGCAGCGTAGGACGACCGACGACCTGAAAAGGATCGCTGGTGGCGGGTGGATGAGGAAGGCGGAGGACCGTGTGTGGTGGCGCGCTCTCCCGGAAAGGCCTATGTCCAGCAATGGGCGTCTATACGCTGATTGAGTTTGAATTGAGTTGATGTGTTGTTGAGGTATGTATACCAGTCTCAAATTTTCTATTAAGATGACAGATCGGTCAGAACTGGATGAAGGGCTGTTTTTTTGCTTAAAATTAGATATGCATGATCTTATACCTACATAAGGCGTAAAGCACCATGCTGATTATAAACATGTTCTTGAACAAGTTTACATCTAGTCCTTTGACTAGGACGGTGTTTGATACATTAGGCTTACGGATAAATTCGAAAAAAATCACCCCTACAGACTCAAACAACCCTCTTGATTTGTGCAATGCGACATATAGTACGTTTATCGTGCAATTGCGCAAAAATCAACTCAATTAGAATTAAACTAGAATTAAATTGGCTACAGTAGACCCAGAACGATCCATGCCTATAATTACATAGGTACAACAGAAGTACTAAAAACAAGAAGAAATAACTTTCTGTTAATAATAGAGATAAAAAATAACATATCAAACTTATATAACATGTTGCCAAAACTAAACAGGGATAAAAACAAGACCGGCACCGTGATTAGGTTTTCTTTATTATTAGTTTCCATCCAATTCCATATATTACCCAATATCCTGCAACGCAACCAAACGGAAAGGTTTTCGCGTATAATATTAAAGTGAAACGATACGCGAGGAAGACGCCCGTCCGTCTGTGTGATGAAATTGGTTTGTTTGCTAATCTAGAGGCTTCACGAAATATTGGTAACTTTATGGTTAAAAAGTAACTTACTACTAGTAATTTAGTAATTAATTCGCAGATTGTTAATAGTGCCCTATATTAAAAATATTTTGATCAGTTCAGATAAGCAATTGACGACGATGATTCCTTTCTCTAAAGATGAGTAAATATACGTAAAATTATTATCTATCTATATCTCAGATGTCATAATCGAAATTTTAACTAGCATCTGACATTTACTTGGGTCAAATTGATCCGAATGATTAATAGACAACTGCCTCGTTGGTCTATACTATAGTCAGGGAGATATCATATCTGGGAGATCACGTAGGTCCATATTTTATAATGCATGACTAACGGCCTACAACCATTACAGAAGTTCTAAACTCTATATTTCCCACACCTACATGAAAGGAAAATAATTAAAATGAAAATGAAAAATATTTATTTGCCCAAAAACATCTTTACAAAGCTTAGTACACCTGACAGTCCTTAGGAGACCTGTGTTCTTCTGTAGGATATAGGTTGAGGAGGATGACGATGATGGTGACGTTTGCAATCGTTGATTGAAGATGATTTGCTGAAGTTGGTTTATAATCGAACATCAGCAAATCGAAAATCTATAATTAGTGCATTATTACTAGATAAAATAATGTAGAAGACTCTCTATTATCTAAGTTCTAAAATACTTTGTAAAGTAAGTCAAGAATGAAATGCTCTTCTTCTTCAAGTTCAGAATATTTTAACTATGTTCACCATAATTTATTCCTCTTCACACGATTAAACACTTGAATGGGTGATCCTTAAGTGGGAGTACGAATAAAATATTCGCACAGTATTGCAGCTCAAAATAGAATGCAAGCGTCCTTAGTGCCAGATGCATTCACAATCGTGAACATCGGCGCCAGGATGGCTGGCGTAATTGTATGAATCGTTTTATGTAAGAAATTATATTATCAAAACACAAGCTGACGCCCGCGTCTTCGCAAAGTAAGTTTTACGGTTTTTTAAAATTCTTGTGGATAAGTACCACGTCTGTAATTGAAAATATTCAATTTCTTATTATTTTCCTGTTCCCGTTTCCGTTCACTCTTCCAACATATAAATCTTATATGGAGAAGCTTGCTTTTCACAAAAATTGCAAAAGTAAAACTAGTGCTACTATATCTATAAAAAAAAGAAGAAAAAAAAAACTGAAATACGAAAGATGAAATATTTCTGGAATGTGCTTTATTAAGCTAATACTATAGTAATAGCGCACCGACGTGAAATTAAATTTCTTAGATTAGTAGTTACGGAGTAACAAACATACACACATACAAGCTGACATAAAAACTTTCGCATTTATGATATATGTGCGATAGCACTTTCCTAAAGTTAAATCAATACCATATAATTAATATTAAATAATATTTTTTAGGGAAATAGCAAAAAGGTTAGTCGACATCACAGGAGACCGAAGAGACAACGAATAAGTGTAGCTATTCAAAGGGGGAAAGGCTGCCAATATCTAACCTTGCCTAAAGGTTCCTACCTACCTACTCCTTTTAATAATATATTGTAGTAATCTTAATATATATAAATCTCGTGTCACAATGTTTATCCTCAATGGACTCCTAAACCACTTAACCGATTATAATAAAATTCGCACACCATGTGCAGTTCGATCCAACTTGAGAGATAGGATAGTTTAAATCTCAAATTATAGTCGCAATTTTAATTTATTGCTAATTATTTTTCTGTTATTATTTGACAGTCACAATTATCTGTTAACTCCAAATGATTCTAACAGATGTCGATACCTTTCGACTGGGTTGAGTAAGTAATCAATAGATGGCGCTGCTATGGTAAATCTACGAACGTGTCATATAAGCTACATTTTAACAGCATAATTACCACGTGTTGTTGACGCTATAAAATTAATTAAATTTATTTTGTAGTGAACGAAATACCGTATAATTCAATTATTTCCACTTTTTAAATTTTTGGCGTTAGCATAGTCGGCCACGTGTTACTTAGACTGAAGTGTAAATTGAATTCATATTATAATGAAGATAATACAGTGAAATTAATCCTGTTTTTTTACTTATTTGTGCTTCATTGATCAAAACTTTATAATTTAATTTGAATATATGTATGTAAGTATTATCACATAATTATAAAATTTAATTAAAATGTCAATGCAAAAATGATACACAATTTCCTACACTTTTTCAATAGTTGTACAAAAATTTTTTTTATTGTTTTTATTTAACCTCTATTAAAAAATATTTAGCACTTATTGTTTCAATGTGCTATGATAACAAGTTTTTCAGATTTTTTTTCTTATATTTAAACGATTAAATTAGTATTTCAATTCTTATTGAAATTATTACCGGTTATACCTCGCTCTATTTCGCGGATGAGATTAATGCATGTTTGAAACAATCATTCTTATGGCGAAGTGTTGAAACACTTCGATTGACCATAAATATGCGAGTACAATTGCAAAATGATCCATCAGCGCAAATACTTTCCGAACAACTACTAGATATTGGGAACGGTAAAATAGAACTGCAACCAAATACGCAATGCATTAAACTACCAGACAATTTTTGCACTGTTGTTCAGGATAAAAATGAATTGATTCAGAGTATTTTCCCGGATATACAGAGCAGGCAGCCAAAAACGTTGATGTTGACGAAATTAACTTCCAGATACAACAGTTGTTACCAGGCGATCTGATGTCTTTTAAATCAATCGATACTGTTGTTGATGAAAATGAAAGTGTAAATTTTCCGATTGAATTTTTAAATTCATTAGATGTCCCTGGAATGCCACCACATAATCTTCGATTAAAGATTGGTTCCCCTATTATTCTCCTCCGTAATTTGAATCCACCTCAATTATGTAACGGTACGCGTTTGGTCATCAAAAAGATCACGGAAACATTCTTGAAGCAACCATTTTAAGAAAAAGCATAGTGGACTCCGTGACTGATGTTCTCTTATTGTTCCTCTTAGATTGTTTACTATAATGTAATATAACAAAAACTTTAGCCACAGCAATGCGTGGCCGGGTCAGCTAGTTATATTATATTTTTTAAGATTTTTAGTTTTACATTCTGTATAATTTTATTTTGTATAAGTTTATTCAATATAATGTTTATTTTAAGTTTCAGTTGTTATAAATAAATAAATACAATTACAGGCTTACAGCAATAGAGAATAAAAGTAAGGGAAATTTTATTTTAAGTTATTAATATAAAATTTCGTTTGTTCGTTTGTTACCTATGTTGAGCTCAACAGTTCAGCTTGCATCATGTAGCGGTTTGCCCCTTAAAATAACTCGTATAATAATGCTATGTGGAAGTCCATGATATGCATTATATCGTTAAGAATAATTTGCTGTTTTCTTAGACCGGGGCGCGTTTGGAACCCTCATAGCTTTAGTTTTAAGTTTACGAATATAGTTATCACCATGAAATAACTACTGTGTAAATTATTGACGCGTCAAAAGTGCCTTTTTAAGGACTATTTGAATAAAGATTATTTTGAATTTGTAATCCGCGACAACCGCATATAAGTAAATGAAGCCATGAAACAGTGGGCATGTTGGAATGAGAAGCGTATATACGGATTAAATAAGTAAATTGGGGATAAGCATCGCATCTTCTGTCTCATACACCAGCCCGATTTTTAGCTAGGTGAACTTTAAAAGTAATTATAATTTCTGATAAAAACATTCCGTGTTTTTTACTTATCCAGACATATTTGGAGAAGATTGTACACAATAGCAAAAATTAAGTTACACATATTACCATTTGTCTTTATCTATTTTTATTCGCTCTGAGATAATAACTAAACAAATCTGTATGGTGCAATTGTAATTTCTTTAAACACCATATAAGGAAACCAAAAACGCGCCCAATGCACGCTCCACTGCGCACCGGAGCATCCTCAAAGGATGCCAACTTCACAACGCACAATTGCCGACGCAGTGTAACTCTATGTAACAGGCTGTTAAGTAAATCACAAGTAAGCTATGATGATCATCAGCCCCATGTGCTCGATAAAGCAAAACCACAAAGTACCTTTGACCTCGCTAAAGTACAGTGCAAGCCGTAACGGAGCGTTGAACCGTACTTGACACGCTGCCAGCATACGGGTGTAAGCCAAATGCGATCGCTTACGAAGCTATTAAAGTAACGATAGCGATTGACAGCCTAAAGCAAAAAAAAACATTAATTTTTTATACCTTGCGTGACTAGCAAGTTGGCTACTATGAAACCTACAAATCAATTCAGTAACTTTTCCAATTAGGTGTCAACTGTCAAATCGTTCTCATGCAAGCGCCAGATAGATAGATGTCATCGCATTTATCGAATTGAAAATGACAAGTCGGCATTAGTTAGCCACTGAAGAAAAATTACTGAACAGGGCTTCCGATTCCGTAACTTGTTAACCACCAAGATGTCAATTGGCATACAAGACGCAGATAATTTGACACGCATCATTTAGATGCTCAAATATTTTATTGGGGATGTCAGGACCGCACCACGATGCTATCGCAACAAAAACTACTGTTGTTTAACTAGTGATAATGCAGTCCAATATTGATCGCGCTTTACTAGAAGGTACCTATTTTAGAACGTATTTATATATAACCCCTCCTGCACCTTGGAGGAGAGAATGGATACACGAAGGGCATCATCTATGTAATACTATAAGACAATAATCGTTAAAGCACGCAAACGCATTGGGGTAGCGTGAAGGGTATATAAATCCCTCTCTCAGGGCCGGTGCCCAGCGATTACTACAGTCACGAGCTATCGCTTGCCGTTTGTGTCTTGGCTCATTATTGTTACGTCATCTGTTTATAGTGCAGCCGATTCACAGAATGCTTGGCGAATTGTTCGGTATGATCCATCCGGTGACAGTTTCAATGGGACTAGCATTAATTCATTGATATCTATCAACGATATTGTTTAATTAAAGTAAATATACATATTTTTTACAAATAAATAACTGTCAACAATATAAGAGGCAACATTAAGCATAGTTGGATGGTGTTAATGAAATAAAGGAAAATAAACAACAAGGTAATATATAATATAATACAAAAATATTAAAGTATGGACTGCATTAATGCAGATACCAGGGGTATCAGTGACTTCGTTCGGTTATAAATGCTAATTACCTGCGTATTTGGATCGCAAACTCTTTTTACCTATATCAGAGGAAATCCGGAAATTCCTTAAAAAGTTACGAGTAACCTTACTTCCAAAGAAGTAGCTGTTTATTTTTTATTCTATAAGTTTAAAGTTAGCTCTTTACAGCAATCCCACCTGAGCCAAAGATGGTAGCGGGTTAACCCGTTAGAAGGGGTATGGTAGTTATATTAAACCCATAACCATTGGTATCTACGCGATATTTTATTTTGCCGGATCGCTTAATCGCTTGGAGGCACATCTTTGTCGGTAGGTAGGGTAACTAGCCATAGCTTCCCAGCAGACCAATAATTATAAATCCCTGATATTTGACGACCTCCGTGGCGCAGCGCGTGCGCTGTTGCATTTTAAAGTTGGAGGTCCTGGGTTCGATTCCCGGCTCGAGTCTGGTCTGGTGGGAGGCTTCGGCCGTGGCTAGTTACCACCCTACCGTCAAAGACGTGTCGCCAAGCAATTTAGCGTTCCGGCTCGATGACGCGTAGAACCAATTAGGAGTGTGGGTTTACCATGACCCTAACAGGTTAGCCCGCTACCATCTAAGATTGCATCATCACTTACCATCAGATGAGATTGCCGTCAAGGGCTTACTTGTAGTGGATAAAAAAAAAAAGATAGGAGACCTTCAGGAGGATTTGATTACGATTAATGTGGCTGATATTGATTAATTTACATTAATCATCATGTCAGGTTGACCCCAAATCTTATGAATATGGTATTCATATGGTATCTATATAAGAATTCAGACTTCTTTATGATTGGTAATAAGTATCTAGGAACCGGCTGTACAGATATTTTTATACGAAAGAACAACGTCGTTTAGTACGTGAGTACAATATGAATACAACAACTGTTCAAACAACCTTTAATCGTCCGGTCACAAAGAACCTCACAAGTCGTCCCGACATGATATCGCATATCGGACTCATTAAATAAGTTCAAACAAATACCTTATGCCAACATTCAAAGGTCATTTTAGAGTACTCAAAATTCCAACTATGTTATATATCACACGCCGCCGTCCGCTCAGGTATCCAAAAACAAGGGTAAACAGCTTTTCATCATGTCTCGTCCAATTGGTCATTCGACATAATATAATACATCTAATATGTCGAATGACCAATTAGCTGTAGCCCACGATAATTTTTTTATTTACTATGAAATTAAAAATAAAACCCGTCATCATAGGCGTATGGCCTGTCTGCTGCAGGTTCCAGGCAAATGCCAAACTTTAAAATCGTGCCATTGTTTATACGTTACGTTAAGGTCACGAACAGACAGAAATTGCTAAACATTCCTAAAATTATAGTGTAAAATATCTAATTTATAAAAGATATGTTTCAAAAAACGCTGCCATAAAAATGTTTATAGAAGATGTAACTATATGTTAACTTTGACAACTAGTTGAACCAGGCTCAGGCTTTTCCAGCTAGCTCGAGTGAAGGCAGTTGTCAAGTTCCATCGTCATCTCGTCGCAAACACACAGTCGCTATGACAGGAGTTCCGTAACCATTGGATATCGACATAATATATGAATGTTTTGAGATTGTTCAAGGCATGGCAGCTCTGATGCATTGAAGGCAAAATGTGATGTTACCGGTATTGCAATTTATAAATCCAAAGTTTTTAACCACGCCGATTAAAATGGCGCCAGTTACCGTGAGGTTGGCGATTTACGGTTAGAGACGATTAAATTAGATCATCTCTATATTTTTTATTCTATTGGTAATATTTGTAACGCTGTTTCTATAAGCGTATTTTTCATGTAAGAACACGTGGTACCATATATCATATCTGAGAGAATATATAAAATATCAGGGAGATATATCACATGACTATGGACAACTTTTAATAGAGGATGAGAAAATTTTCAATAAAATTTTTATCTACAGGACAGTCAGTATTATTATCAAGCATGAAGATATATCTATAAGTTCTATTCAATCTGAATATATTTTCAATAATGTCATTTCGAATCAACAAAACGATTTTTTTTCACAACCATTTAACAATAAAAACGGAAGCAAAACAATATCATACATTACACTGAATACATTCGATAGAGGAAATCCATTGAAATCACTAAAACATGCCGCCGACTCATATGCACATAGCATCGCCTTTTACTCGTCAATAGGATAACCAGCGCTATGTTATTTAAATCAAGACAAAATATTTATTCCAATCCAATGCAACCCGGTGAAATTCGTTCCAACCAAAGCACACGTAGAATCTAATGAAAGAAACCCGAACTCTTTGAATTTAAACTGTAATGCTAACAATACAAGGGTTCAGATACACAGTTGCTTTCTCGAACTACCCACTTTTTGAACGTGATGATTCATAACTGCTAGTTTTCTTACTTTGAAATGACAATGGGAACTAAGCGCAGCAAAAATCATGACAAAAGACAAACTTAACATTTTAAAATCTACATCAAACACAAATCAAACACAATCTACATCAAACACATCTACACATACTAGTCTTTTAACATATTCAAATATAATTTGGTCTGAGATGAAACATGTCAAATTCAAAAAACCGCACTAACTTTGTTATAGTAGTCTCTCTGGAAAATAGTTAATTAGCCTAATCTTAAAACTACGCTTGCAGCTACATCCTGTAGATTAAAAATAGCTTTGGTCAGAAATGAAACCATGCAAAAACACTACACCCAACCGATCTTATGATTTCTAATATGATACAGAAACGCGGAGGATAAACTTATAAGATCCTCTTTTTGCGTCGGCGGTTAATAAAAGTTATATCCTTTACCTTCAACAGCTCAGAGTAGATATCCGAGAAAAGCACAAAAGCGTGGCAACGGTACTTAAAACAAAGCTTAGTCTACCAATGCATCAGTACAATAGATGCATTGCCGTTCATTCCGTTTTCATCAAAATCACTAGAGCCGAGTTGCACTTTATCACAATGACACAAGGCTCACGAACATTGAACGTTTATAAGCTCCCCCTCTAATTTTCCCATGTTTTAAAGTGTATGGAACACTCCCATATGTTTTGTTTCTTTTTCGTATGTAAAAGAGGGGGATTGAGTAGTGCTCTCTCGTCAAGTTCAACGATCTTGAAATGAGACTAGTTGAAAAAAAGCAATCGCAATTTTACATAATCGCTTAAAGTTGCTAGTCGTAGTTAAGGCTGTTAAATTTAATTGAGTGGATTTTGTTGGGCAATCTCAGGCTTTACGGTTAATGATCACAAAAATTTGAGGATGCCCCAACATCAGCTAAAAAAATAAATTAACTCTATAAGTGTGTATCCGAACTATTACTTCATATGAGAAATAATAAAGGTTTTATATATTGATACAGCAATAAGAAAAATGTTAATAATAAATATCTTATCATCTCTTCAATCAATTGACGTCCCGCTGTTGAGCACGTTGCCTCCCTTCGCATAAGAGGGATTAATAGTTGAGACTTCCACGCTTCTTTATTAGTCCGCTTTAACTATTATATTACACATATTAGTTGTAATACCAGCAATCGATTACTGTCATGTTGTAATGTTATTGGAGTCAAGGGGCTGTACATTTCCAATTTGGTAATTCTAGTCTCCAGACTGCTACAGACAAATCCATAGCAAGAAATGCAATAACGTTAGCAGAAAATAATTCGTTCCTTCCATAGCATCAATTTTAGAATAGTATTTTTGCGAAGGTCATGTATTATAAGATTGTGCGGTAGTTACGTTGACTGATCTAACAACTCGGGAAATGTTACCTGCATTTGTTTTTGCTCCACGTCCTGCCGTCTAATGACACGCAGCTTCCTCCGACTACCGGCTGTCTTTGTGCCGCCGTTGTGCCCGTTAATTATTAAACGCATAGATAGACACGAACATTAATGGTAATTGCAGTGAGGTGAGTTCATGAGCTGTTAACATGTTGTTTTATGATGCAGGCTGTACGTATATCCATCATGACTTTTAGGTTAGATGCAAGGTCACGCAAATGTGTAGAGGATAAATTATTGAATTAAGAATTTCACTATCTATGAAACCCTATCCGCTTAGCCAGCAAAATACAATCTAGCCTTGATATGATATGGTACATATTTGCATATAACAATATAAGACTGAAGCGTTAATAGCCTAGTGGTTAGGGCGTCAGGATCCTAATCAGAGGTCGGCGGTTCGAATCCGGGCACACACCTCTAACTTTTCGGAGTTATGTGCGTTTAAAAACCTGCACGTCTGAGAGTTATCCATAATGTTCTCAAAGGCGTGTGAAGTCTGCCAATCCGCACATGACCAGCGTGGTGGACTATGGCCAAACCCTTCCCATATTGAGAGGGGACCCGTGCTCTGTGCTGTAGTGAGCCGGTAATGGGTTGATCATGATGATATAAAGCTAGACAGAAAAGTAATTTCTGAAACATATCTTAATAATAAATAAAGGGACTCAATAAAAATTAAAGAACAAAATGATATACTTGTAAAATATGGGTATTGCTGCTATGGCCCACTTACAAAGTAATACAGAGCAAAACCACAGGATGCACGTACTTTCTCCGCGCTGTGATAGCTCCAACAATGGGGGTACAGTTACAGTTGACGTGCGTGTGATAACTAAGTCTCCCAATATAAAATTATCTCATCATATTAATATAACGGATCCCAGAATAGCAATCACGTTTGCTATCCTTCTTAGTTTTTTTAAAGAGGTCAATTCCTATTGAGCGCACGCGAATTGGTTTCGGTTCATTTTTTGTGGTACTTGGGCCTTGGCACGTTTCCATATATGTTTTATGCGGTTCTCTTTATCTGGGACGTTGATGAAGTTAAAAAACGAAAAGATTAAATAAATATTACATTCTTAGAACTAGAGCATGTGATTTGATTGTGTATGTGTTACTCAACACACGCAAATCATATGCCGTAATTTTAAATTAAGTTGCTATAATTTTCGAGTAGACTTAAATCATAAGATTCACAATGACTGGTTCCTATTGCTTCCAAGTATTTGGTCTATTACGAAACATGGTAACTGTTTGAGTAGCCACTAAGCAAGCATTTAGACTATAAGAGAAAAATCATGAAACAGTTTGAGAACAGAAACAGAATACAGCAAAAAATGCTGTCGAGTTTTTTTTCATGACTATAATAACTTGGCTGCTGTTAGGCATATTTGATTACCGCAAGTCATCCACAAGATTTGGTTATTAAATAAATATTGATTTCAACTTTTTTAACTTTTAAACTAATAACTTACGAGGTAAGTAATGATGCAGTCTAAGATGGTAGGGGGCTAACCTTTTAGGGGTAAGGTAAACCAATACTCCGATTTAGTTTTCACGCGACATCGCTAACGCTAAATCTCTTGGCACCATATCTTTATTTGTAGCGTGGTTTACAGCCTCGGATATTTCTTGCCATCAGACCAGAGTCAATTCGAAAATCGAACCCGGGACCTCCACCTTATAATGCGACAACACAGAGGCTTCGCCAAAAAGGTCGCGTAATATTTCGACTACTCGTATAAATAACTAAATTTTCAAATCGACATTATAATGCAAATGCCTGAAAGATGTTCTTATGAAATGGAATTGCTATTGCAATCTTCCACTGAAATAACATCCTACGGAAAAGGATGCTCCAGTTTCGAGCGGAACGTGAGTTTAAGTGACTCGGCCTGTCTAATGGATCTAGGATATTTTAGGAGCATTTTATTTTAAGACGTTTAATTGCTTCCGCGCTTCTAAGGATAATGACCGTGAAATGGTAGCTAGTGTCAAAATACTAAAATTAAATCATGAAGGAAGAAACATGTCCATTAGTAAAGTCAACTTAATTTTAAGGTACGTTCAAATTATTAAGATGCCGAAAATGATCAGAAAAGTAGTTAAACGAGATGCTTTTAATTTTTATTAAAAGGTATCTCACAGGTGTGTTATTAAAACAGATAATGATTTTTCTCATGACAATAAAAATGACTTAGATCTAAACAATGAACATTATGATAATATAGGAAAGTTCATGAGTTAATGCCAAGCAATATTACGAACGAAATCATTATATGAGGTTAAATGTGAATATCGTATATAGGCTTGATCTATTTCATCATATAAACAGTATGCTAAAATATATAGAGATTATATCCTAGTTTTATTAAAATGAATAACGGAAAGTAATACTTTATTATGGGTCAAAAATAAAACTATAGGTCCGAACAGTACATATGTACGTACGTACGTATGTTTTGTTTTCTCTTTGTGCAAAACTACTAGACATCATGCTTTAACAACTGGATAATTTTAGGTTAAACTAAAATCAATTGCGTGACGAAATATTGTAAATGATCGCAAATATTATCTATATGCAATACAGCTAAAACGGAGTTATGGTCGGCGAAGATCAAGTTCGTAGTGTGGAATATTCTTTCCTCGCGCTACAAGTTTTGTTACAACTTATATATTTTATGATACATATAAACAATTCGTGTGAAACAACTTTTTAAGTCAAAACTATTACAATTTAGAAACTTCAACACGGATAAGAGGTATTTAGATATATGTAAGTGCATATATTAGGCTAGCAAGTTCGATTATTATTTTTGAGCAACAGATATTTCCAATTTGGATATTAGTGTTCATAAAATCCAAAATTGGTAAACGCCTTCGCCAATTATGTCATCCTTTACCATTTTTTTACCTAGCACAAAGATATTTACAAAAGTGTTTATAAAATCAATTTTATCATTTCTGATTATGTTTTTCATATTCGTATTCGTAACTGCTCAAATTTTTACGATTCAGACGACACAGAGAACTTGCCACTTGTGCTGCAAGTGGCAAGTTCAGTAAGAGAGCCAAGAGCTAAGTGGCAACGTGTACCTGGTCATGGGCAGGTATAGGGTGATTTGCCTACAAGTCTTTGTGGCAGAACCATGTGTTATTGTGTCATTTCTTGGTGGTCCTTACACGGGCAGGTAAGATTGGCTTTGCGTGGTCAGCCTATTGCAACCGGAGACAATGATCATCACGTCATCTTTATTCATATGATCATTGCTATAGTTACAATGATTTCAATTATAACAACGTATCATATATCATCATTTGTTTTGATACGTTTAGATTACTACATTGTCAACTGACACCTATTTGACAGAAATTAAGGTCGCAACCCTAGAATTCTCTTTTTAGTAATGTCGTCATCATTTTTCACTGAAGTTAATTAATTCTGCAAACTTTTTTCAAAGTCTATCAAAACGAACAATAGTTGAAAGCTTTTCATTATAACGAAAACGAACATCAATGTTCACGCCAAAATTATTCGCAATGTATCTGCAGTATCATGAAATAAGGCTTGATGTAATTTTTTAAGCTTATCTGTTAAAAAAAAAAAAACAATAGTACTGATAATATGCGTTAGGGTTATCCTTCAATATCAATGAAAGAGCCAACCAACCAACATATACCAACGACAAGATATTTACATAATTATTAAATATCTGACTATATTTGATAGTATTATTTGTTATAAATAATACTATGAAATATAGTGTAGTAAACTAAACTACATAACAGATAATCCTTGCAAACTATATCAGAAATTTATAAAGTAATCTGGTAGCTGCGACTAGCTCGCAGTTTGCGACGATGTAACCGCAATACCAATTCCGACTTACAAGTTCAAATACTCAAGCGAGATTAATACTAGGGTTGTTGAACGATATGAACAGACTGTTAAGTATCCATGTCACAGTTTAAGTCCCGTATAAAGACTATCTCTACGAGCTGTGGGTTAAAAAGACTCAGTACCGCATAAAAGCTTTTGAACAGCTTCTAAATCTAAAACCTAGGAGTTAAAACAAAGAAATAAAATAATATATGAACAGTTTCTCATCATCTCACTTTCTTTTCTTATTAAATCTGAAGATGCGTTTAAGGAGACCCGAACTAACGAGGTTGCAAGAGATACTACTACGTAAATGATTAACGCATAGCTCTTATCTGAGTGAAAAGCAACAAGAGTGTCATTCCGCTCACGTACGATTAATAAATAACTTTTTTATTTTAGCACAATCGCAAACTACACAACGTGAAAAAGAAAATCAAATATCGTTCACCGTAAATCGAGACAAAAATAATCATACACCAATTAAAATTCCGCAAGAATATAATTCTTTTATTTTTTTATTTATTTCATATGATATACCATCAATACACTGTATTAACATCAAAAATATTACAATATAATAATTGTTTAAACGGAGTACAGAGATATCATTGCAAGTATATACAGCATTCTAATTTCTCCGGTTAAAAAGATATATATATATTAAACAATTTAAGAAATATTACAGACTTAATAATAAATACTAGACTACTACTGCTACTAGATTCTTAATAGGATCCGCACAATTCCAACGTTTGTCAACCCTTGCTTTAATACCATGGGCAAGCAATTTCATGTCTACGAATATCGAAATGTTCTAGCAAAACCGCAACCCAACAAATATTGTAAATTTAGTATTTAGGCTAGTTCCCGATAGGTCATTGTAGGAAGAACTAATTAACAAGAAGATGATATACAAGTATCTCATTTGCTAGAATTGTTTGGAAGGCAGAACTCTTTTAAGCCGGCTATTTCAACATAAGTAAAAGTATAGAATGGTTTTGTAATGCTTGAACGAAACGAATAATACAAATAAATTTCCAGTCCCTTCGAATTTAAACAATTTTTTCCGCTGCTCGTGGAACTAACCTAAATAGTTACAAAACTATGTGAAAAATACTTCAATTTCGTTACGTTTGGTTTCTACTTAGTACCTAATTAAGTTTATTATTTTAATTATAATAAGACTCTTCTCATTAATTTGTACGACCTTGAATGAATGGTTGGATGTATAAGGAACTAGAAATGCTTACCTTATAACTTAGATATATAATAATAATATATAGAAATAACTCCTGCTTTCTGTTCCACTAGTTTTATTCTTTTGAATGGACATTTTAACTACTTCTATCAAAAGAAAAAGCACTCGTCCTCAAAAATTCTCATACTGTGTTTTAGATGAGATGAGATTTCTGTGTTTAGTAGCAAATTCCAATGCAAGGCTCATGACTAAATCTGACACAGAAATAGTTGTATCGTAAAGTCAATAATTTCCTCCGAAAAAATAAAAGATACTTCTGAATCACGATTTATACATGGTTAGCATGTTACGATTAACACTTAGTGATTGTAATAAAGCCTTAGGCTTCCTAAAACTATTTTCAAATGAAGCGTAAGCTTGGGATTAAGTCTAAGAACAAGTCTCGTAACAGGCTTAAACGTTATCAGGTTTCCTGAAGGAAAAACGGGGATAAGAAAGCGAACTATAGCATGTCCTCAATGTGACATAATATTAATAACCCATTACAGGGTTTGATTTCACATATTTAATTTCAGAGTCGCGTCAAATATTTTTTAAGTTTTGGGTATCCTGTCTAGAAATATTCAGTAGCCCGGAGGAAAGAAAATGGTGTTCCCCACAGTGCCTTAAAGAGAGAGAATGAGAGGCGAGAGTATAATAATCGATAACGATTTCCAGCCACCATCAGATGTTCATGATCAATGTTGCATTGAACGTCTAAGCTTACACCTTTTTCCACCCATGAGAGGCCATAAATTTGAATTTTTTTTTCAAAATTCTTTAACATATTAGCCACCTTACCATCTTACCATCTTAAACTGAACGCATTGAGCAATAGATCTTATTTTTTTTTACAGTGGTAATTAAAACACAATGTTTAATGTAATTAAAACACAATTCCGTTGGTATTTTGAGTC
Source organism: Lasiommata megera (assembly GCA_928268935.1). Classification (NCBI taxonomy): domain Eukaryota; kingdom Metazoa; phylum Arthropoda; class Insecta; order Lepidoptera; family Nymphalidae; genus Lasiommata; species Lasiommata megera. Next base: position 11,449,346 of record OV743314.1, on the reverse strand, counting down.
TTTGGTATTTTAATTTAAAATAAATACGTTTTAGAGGAAAGTATTTGTAAGTTCAAAATCGAAATTAAAATCGACCTAACTCGTATTGGGGTCGCAAATTTTGTACTATCAATTTTAATTTAACAAATATCTTACTTAAAAACAAGGTAAAATCCAGTCTTTTTACTCTGACATTCTGTGCTTCGATATTCAAGAGTGACCCTACGATTGCGTGTACAAATCTCAGACAAAAACACTTATCAATTGTTCAGTATATCAGTATCATTGATCAGTAATGTTTCATTTACAGTGTAAACGTGAGCGCAAACCATTAACCACCCAACAATCATACATAGAGCCTCCACCAATTTGCGTTGTCTCCCGCAGACCTGTCTTGTCCGTGACGTGAGTTAGCACCATAAGGGCGCGGGTCGGCGCACTGCAAGTGGGTCGGCATAGGGATGGGGCGAACTTGATGACAGGTCGACGGCCTGATGATGTGTTACTTTAACAACATAAAGAGATTAAATGACTAGCAACGCGAAACGTTGTTTTGATACACGCTTTAGCCGGCAGCGGTGTTTCATGTGATGTGATCAGGTACAGACCATTCGGTGGTTCTAATGGTTATCTTCATACATTTACTAATATAAATGCTTATTTTTTTATTAAAATTCTGCCAGACCTATTTGCAAATTTAAAAACTTTTCCAACAAGCTTGTTGACAGCAGACCTCTATAATAGTTTACTTCGTACACTATCGTAATTTAAGTATAAAACATATTTGTTACAGCCGAACTGCAGGCTGTCAGATCTCTGTCACTCCGTGGTCCAAGAGTTAAAAAAAAATCTAAACTTACAGTTGTCAAGATAAGACCAGACCACATAGGGCAGGGTCGCCCAAAAGTATGTAAACCCAAAATCTTTTGCCGTTATTGCGTACATTGTTATTGCAAATAAGCAAAAAAATTCTTTAAGACTTATTCAAGAAAATTAGTATTCAAGAAATTGCAGACTAAAGTTTAGTGCGTGATTTGCCACTCAGGTAAGTGCGAAACCGCTTATTGCAGATTTTTTTTATCTTTCAAAAATCAATAAGTATTGATAAGTCAATCCTCAAATAAACAAAAAAAAACTTAATACGTAAGCAGTTTATCTTATCTTTGAATTTACACGCATACATCCGTGCACTCTATTCCTAGAAACATAAACCATGTACTCAGAAACATAATTGTCTCACGTAAAGTATCCGCACAGACCCGTGATCTCTATTACTTAGGCACGTATACTCATTACGTAAGGAACAATATACATTATACAGTATAACGGTAACGTGCTTCGTTCATTCCACTTCTAATTTATCGTTACAATAATATAATATTGCCTTTTGGTCTAGTCGTTGGCAAGTTTGAATACGGATGATCAGGCATGTATTGCATGTATTGGGTTATTAGTCAAGAAATTCTCGGTAATACAGTGTTTTGGAAATTGGCGTGGTCTATTAATTACCTCAAAGAGCAGTTTGAGTCCGGTTATATATATATATATATATATAAATGTTTAATTTAATTGGTTAGGACGTCGACCTCCGTCCGTAGTAGTACAAGTCGGTTGTTCTATGCTGGGCACCTCTGGGCTGGGCTGGGCTGGGCAACATCGTGAGGAAACCTGCATATGTTCTCAAAGACGTGTGAAGTCTGCCAATCCGCACATGGCCAGCGTGGTGGACTATCGCCAAACCTTTCTCATATTGAGATGAGACCCTTGCTCTGAGGTGAGCCGGCAATGGGTTGATCATGATGATGAAATGTTTAATGAAATCTTTTAAAACGTCAATTCTGCTTGATAGTTATAGTTCGACCACCAGATACGATGGCATTTTCTACCGAAAAGACCATCGTAACTGGTGCCATCGTGACCATAGTACCAGTAAATCAGCAGTCTATCTCAACATCAATATTTTATTATCTACACTCATCTGATGATGATGTGATGTGATGAAAGCGGAGCTGGATTCTTGATATTTGCTTGGAATCATAAAGAAATTCATCGATTTAAAATATTGACTACTTAGGTTCCATTTCTAGCACGACTAACTGCTGATCACACTGTTCAAGTATATAAAATTTACTACTGGTTTATTATTCATATAAATAAAAGCGTGTTTAAATATTGGTTATTCGTTGACTAGCTAAACTAAAAGCGCGGCCCACTGACCAACAAATAGTTTAACGTGTTCAACGCGTACTTGCATGAGCAGGTACGCCCCGAACAAACTGGGCTACCATTATTAGCACATAGTTTCGATTCCGGCGGCATCGACATCGCTGGATTTTACTAACCAAAACACGGCAGTTATTCCGCAACAATTTTCTTCTAATCAAGGGATTTAAAATATAAACCAACATTACATTCAAAGTTAAGACACACTTTAAATATTCTGTTGGTTTTTTAATGATTTCTTGGTAATTAGAAACAATTATAAAATCATTGATGAAGCGGTGATAGCCTAGTGGTTAGGGCGTCAGCGTCCTAATCAGAGGTCGGCGGTTCGAATCCGGGCACGCACCTCGAACTTTTAGGAGTTATGTGCGTTTTAAAAAATTCAAATATCACTTGCTTCAACGGCGAAGGAAAACATCGTGAGGAAACCAACCAGCATTCCTGAAAGTTCCCCATAATGTTCTCAAAGGCGTGTGAAGTCTGCCAATCCGCACATGGCCAGCGTGGTGGACTATGGCCAAACCCCTCTCATATTGAGAGGAGACCCGTGCTCTGTAGTATGCCGGTAATGGGTTGATCATGATGATGGTCAAATCATTGAAGCTCGCCAAACCGCATATGACCGTGTAAGTGTTTTCCACGTAACTCATAAATCATAAACGATGGAAAAGCTTGTAACACAGCATCAAGCTGGATGTAGAGGAATGATAGGTAAAGAAGCGTTCAATTATGAATGAATAGACAAGGTCTAGTCAAGCAGAGATTGCCTATTCATTCTTATTTCTAGTTAGGCACTCCAGTTAAGGAGACTACACAAGTAAATACATCTAAATGATTTCAATTGTTCTTTCTATTCTTGAAGATGCTGATTTTCAGTTTGTGACACGAGCTAGAAAAATGGTGCCTGAATATTTTCCAGAATATGACTGATAACTAGAGCTTAAAAAAAAAATATGATATCTTGAGTGGCGACAGGCCGAACTGCGTTTTCAGAATGGGGAAAAAAACAAACAGATGCAATCTCTCTTACAAAAGACATTGTTGAGACCACTGTGGCTCAGAAAGGAGGTTACGTACAATAGTGGTCCAAGTCACAATGGAGTAGTCGGGAGACAGTAAATAGGTCACCTAGGAAAGATAAATTGCCTATTTTCTGAACTATTAACTCCAGACTAGAAAGAAGAGATTGATAGACTGTTGAATAACTGAAAAGTTAGTTGCCTAGTGCTGGAGTTCCTACATAGTTGTAGAATCCCTACTTACTAAAATTATAAATGTGGTTAAATTAGTTTTCGCAACCAATATTTTTTTCCTTTCACACAGCAACTGAGCAAAAATTGTTGTTTTTTTTTTGTGGGCCTGCCGCCGAAGTGACATAAGCTATAACCGAAAAATACACACTTACGCTATTAACCTTAAAGATTGACTGAACGGATTTAGATGAAATTTAGCACCAGAAATAACACGCAGGATACTTCTTATTAATGTTATTAGTGCTAAATTGAGTTTCATGGTCGTAATTTATTTCAATAATCCTTCTTTCACGCAGCACCTTAATTAATAGTAAGTAATAAATAGTAGGGTAGTAGGAAGTCCCTTTATAATGATTTTGAATGATTAATGGTTTTTATTTTTTATAGATCAAATTAAGTTTAGTACATCCTGTGAAATCATAATGCGCCATCTTTGCCAACGAATCGGGGTATGTAAGGGTGGCGAGTTCATTATTTAAATACTATTGAAACAAATTACACAACTAAAGTAGGTTGATTTAAGTATGCACAGAAAGGAATTGTTGGTATTTCTAGGTCAGCATTTTATATATACATATATTGTCGACTTTTAAACTGCACAATACAGTCACATCTCACTTCAAAATCACTCTTTTTGTCTAAATTAGTATGTAGTTGTTTTTTGAAGGTGCTGTTTCAACTCAAATTACCGATTAAAAATAAATGTTAATCAAGTATAAATTGAACCTTAAGATTTTGGAATCGAGCTTTAAACTCTCATTAACACGCATATTGACGCGCTCTAAACAGCAGAGCACGCTAGAAATAAACGCAGCGTTATAGGTAATTAGATATCGAGGTTTCCCAAAAACGATTATAACTATCAACATTATTTTATCACTGTATACATTGCCATTCGACACAGTTTCACATTAACTATAGACGTATGTATTTACGGGAGAGCTTCTAATCGTTTGAATGATTACCTCTTTGCATGTTATAGACGAATTAGCTTCAATGTTGAACGATTGTAATGGTAAGGTAAAAGTGTGTACGATTCGATGCGCTTACTATATTTACTCGATCTGGTATATATGATTATAACTCCATGGGCTATATATACATTCTTCATCAAAAAATCTTAATTATTAATAGATTTTTTTTTTATTTACTACAAGTTAGCCCTTGGCGGCAATCTCATCTGATGGTAAGTCGTGATGATGGTAGCGGGCTAACTTTTTAGGGTAAACCCATACTCCCAATTGGTTTCTACGCGAATTCGTGCCGGAACGCTAATTGGCTTGGCGACACGCCTTTGTCGGTAGGGTGGTAACTAGCCACGGCCGCAGCCTCCCAACAGACCAGACTCGAGCCGGGATTCGAACCCAGGACCTCCTACTTTATAATGCGCCAGCGCGCGCGCTGCGCCACAAAGGTCGTCAAAATTATGATACATTTTAAACAACGTTAAAGAAATCTAAGAATGCTGTTTTTTTAGTATAATACTATAACTATAAAACATAATTCTAATAAGTTCATAAACTCCATGGACTTTACTGTCGTGAAATGTTTAATAAATTAACAGGGTCAAGGTCAAAATAAATGTACTGAATTGTTAAATATAACTACCGAAAACTTTGCTGAAACATTCAATGCGACTAATTGATTCAGTATGACACACTCCATTTATAACAATTTGCGTGTAGGATTGCGATTCTATAGATTTTGTAAGCGTGATAATTGGTGACAATGACGATATACAAGATAATTTATGGTTTCACATCAACGCTTTATTGTTCACCGTAGTAGACTAAAACTAGTCTACTACTTGGTATCGAAAAACACAACTCAAACACTAAAAACTAATGTACTAAAAACTCCTCGGTGATAGTAATTAAACTGACGTTGACGTGTAAGCTTCATTATTTATTGAGATGTTATTTTTTTTTTATACACTACAAGTTAGCCCTTGACGGCAATCTCACCTGATGGTAAGTGATGATGCAGATGGTAGCGCGCTAACCTGTTAGGGGTATGGTAAACCAATACTCCTAATTTTTTTCTACGCGGCATCGTGCCGGAAAGGGCACGGCCGAAGAGGTCACGGAGGTCGTGAAATATATAATATTTGTTCTATATTTAGGATTTTATAAACATATGTACAAAATTTGTACGTATCTGGATACGTAAGTAGGTATTGTATTTCCGAAAGATAGCTACATAAAAAATAAAGTTATCTACATCAAAACTGACAAATTTCGAGCTTGATCTTCTATTGCATAATTTTTTAAGCCTTGTCCTGACCATATTAAAGAGGGACAAAGCCACAAAAATGTTCCATTAACACATTAAAAGTTTACTTAAGATTTCGAGAAACGCATGACTGCACGTACATATATCATCTAAACTCATAACCATTAATCATAAGCCATCCTTAATTGGGAAAAAAATGCTTCTAAAATGCTTCTAAATGCGTCTAGATCCGCTCCAAATTCCGACAGATCTGTATTTTCGTAACCAGCTCGTTGGAGTTTTGTTATATTAAATTCCCCATGTGCAAGAAAGACCGGGGACCTGTACATGGCGGTGCGTCCCCGTTAGCCATAGCGGTAATTAGTCACGCTCGTGTGACCTGAGTTTTCATGCTTTCTTACAAATTTTACTTAAACTTTTTTAAAACATCTTAATCTCTAATTAGCTTGTTATTGATAAATGTATTTATGCACTATTATGTTTTAATAAAAATTGATGTATAAATCATACCTACTGCGAAATAATAACTTTTAAACACTAGTGGTTTCCTGTGGCTTCTATCGCGAATATCTGATGGTAAGTAAATTTTTCCTATACCCAACTCATCACAATAATCACCCAAGCCTGGTTCTTCGTTTTCGCTCCTAAAAAATTAAGCGTTATATTTGGTTCTAGAACTGGGTTATCAAATGAGAATTTATTAAATCCTATAATATAATACATTTAAAATCCAAAAGATAATATTAACGCGTTCATACAAAAAAAAAACACTTCAGTCTTACTATATGCGCGAACGCACAAACGTTTATTGCGATCTGAAAAGAGAATAAATGTAACAAACGGCTGTTACCATTCGAATTCAAAGAATTAAATAGATAGACTTAACTTACTAAACTCTTGTAGATTCGCGCGTGAATCTGAATTCTGAATAGTTATTTAACTTTGATCGCTTCCTAGGTTGGGCCATTATGAAAGCTACCAACTCTAAGTTACAAACTGCAAAAGTAACATGGCAACTCATGTATTTCCTCAATTTATCAGTTATGTCATAATGATGATTCCACTGAAAGACTTAGTACCTGTTTTCTGAAATGCTGTAAATGATGGATTTTGTCTATATGACAGTTTTTGATGTCAGTTTTTGAAGTCGATAGATAACCATCGGTTAAGATTACATCAGGCGGTTTTAAAGCAGGCCCTAATATGTAGATATTTAATGTTTTTGGTTTTTTAATGTTTTGTTTAAAACATACTTAATTTTTTTCTTTTAACAATAAACTAGCACGATAACTTAGTTTGAATAAAAAATACGTTTCAGTAGGCCACTGTTGAGATTTGAGGTCCGTTACGTTCATAGCCCGTGGGAGCCGCCCCGCTATTGCAAACAATACACACTTTTGTTTATAAATAGCTGTTTCTATCAATTCTTGTGATTCCTCTTCAATTGCTTTATACCGTTGAGCACAAAGAGCTAAGGCACTTCTAAAGTATTTGTAGGTTTTTGAGTTCACGTTAAATCAACCAAGAACAAGATTTATATATAGTACCTTTGTGTATTTATAGAACATTTATTTAACAAGAATTTGGAACTTAATAAGCAAAACTTGAAAAATGAAGTGAAAGATCTAAATTGTTACAAACTTATACAATACTCATTTAAACGCTCTGAAAACGTAATTACTAATTTGGTTTTTTTTTTCATTTTTTATCCACTACAAGTTAGCCTTTGACAGCAATCTCACCTGATGGTAAGTGATGATGCAGTCTAAGATGGTAGCGGGCTAGCCTGTTAGGGGTATGTTAAACCCATACTCCTAATTGGTTTCTACGCGACATCGTGCCGGAACGTTAAATCGCTTGGCGACACGTCTTTGCCGGTAGGGTGGTTACTAGCCACGGCCGAAGCCTCCTACCAGACAAAAGGTTAATAAAGATACACCGTGTGTCGTTCAAGTGGGTATTAATATGAAAGTATAATGTAACGATATATACCATGGAGATACAAGGTATTATATAGCAGACCCATTAATGATTGCAAAAATGCAATGTAAATCTGAAACCCCTCTAAAGTAATCTTGATATTATTAACATCTACAAACGTTAACAGGATTAACTCTGAACAGCGATCCAATCTGATCGGCGTCCATGAACAGCAACAAGAATGAACTACTATAGTATACAGTGCAGACATTATAAGCAATAAAATAACATTCTACAGCCATTAGGTATATGAAGGAAATGAAATTATTGAAACAGAAACCGTTGTGAGCTCCAAAATGGTGCAAATTCGCAGTCAACATACGAAAACTAAGTCCACACTGCCTACCGATAGAAATCTATATCAAACAATGACATAGTACTCATAATACGCAATTTGTATCCAAGAGTCATTACTGGGTGCAGGCACCATACGTTTGACTTTCATAATGGTCAGAGAAAATTTGCTTTCTAAACGTTTGAAACTGGCGATTCTTTGCTATTCTTGCAGCGCCAAAGGAAAAAGTTTTGTTTCAAAAATGCCTCCTTGGCCTCGATTGATGTTAGCGTCGTCGGTGAACATAGTGGAACACGTAGTTACACGTACACATACGCGATGAGCGTTCATCCGTACAAATATAATCGTTCCTAGGAAATTTAAATTCAACACTGCCTAAAAGCCTGAATTAATTGTCGACGGATATAGCTAGCATAGCCAAACTTAGTTTTAAAAGTATGACATAATTAACACTTCTAGGAAGTAATTTATTTTAAAATCTATATTTTTCATTGTTACTTCCCGGGGGAAGGGCTGGTTATCCTTAACAAAGATAAAATCAAGCTGGAATGGTCAATTCTTCCGACTCTTGCAATGATGAATAAACGATATAATTATATTATTATTAAAATAAGTAAACAGAGATAATATAGTTATTTAATTTATTCCAATACAAGGATAGGTCTGACTTCCTAATGAAATCGTGATTTCCGTGAAGCTAAATGTTACTTTACGTTTGGTCTCTCTTTCCATAACCCCGCTATCAGATGTATGGTCGACATAATATTGCTACATATTTCATTCAAAAGGAAATTTTGCAAAACAAAACTATTTTTTAATTCACACAGGAACACAGAAAATGCTGTGGCAGCGCCATTCTTAAGAGCAAGCCCTTCTTTCTGTCTACTCATTGGATCATGAGTACAGCACACTCGACTTGTAGAATGAAATACTCGCGCTATGTAAAATCCTTTTGCATTGTGTTAGATTTCCCTTTACTCTTTACTTACGTACCTATTGCAGTTGCGTATTTTTCCCCCAACTGCACCGAAAGGAAGGCAATTTTTTACGTATAGTAATCTCAATTATTAAACAAAAACGGTTAAAAGATATAGTTAAAAGATAAGATTCGTCTCAGCTGAGGGAATATCGCTGGAATTAGATTTAACATAAAGAGCAATGCAACATAAAAGGAATTACCTCACTTTTGCATTAAATGTTTTGACAACAATTGATAGCAAAATTTGTCAATAACGACTACTGTGCTAGGCCTACTAAGTAACACTGTAAGTAGATCCTTGCTTTTTTTGCTCCTTGGCTCAGTCCAACATATGATTATCAATTGCCCACTTTTAGATGAGCGGACACAAGAAACAGCTTCTCAATTGGCCACTAAAGGAAATAGCCCTTTCAATGAGAGGTTTGACGGCTCACCCTTTGCTACTTAGGGCCGTTGAATGCAGCTCTCAGACAAGTTAAGATACTTTGACGCCGCCTAAACAATACCTCCTTCGCATTTTTTCTATTGTTTTGAATGCAGTGGCAAAGATCTCAAAGCATAATTTACTTTCTAATGTGAGGAACGAACGTGAAGACCCCTACAAGTGGCTAATTTTGATGTTCAAGCAAATCTTAAAATGATATTTTCCATTTTAACGATGGGCAGAAATTATTTATACGAAGACGCGTGTTAGAATATTCATCATACTCTGTTTATTGCTATCCGACATCCTGGGTACAGATCTGCATTCTTCTCTGTGAGGACTAAGCGTTTATGTGAGGACTATCCACGCAGGTCTAAAGCAGGTTGGTTTTGATATTTAGTTATAATAACCAGGATGATTTCTCCGCGACCAATGAAGAATACTTTTAAAGAAATAATACGATGCTTGTCTGCAGTCGATAATAGCCTAGAGGTTAAGAATGCAGCCAATACATGCACTTTCGAGGGACCAACTACTAAAGATTTCCCGGCTCGTCCCGCTAGCACTTCGGAGTTTACTGCGTTCTAATCTACGAATTCTCAACAATGTTATGTGATGGGAATGGAACTATGGGAAAACCCTTCTCTGATACTGAGAGGAGACCCATACCTCATAGTTTGTAGGTAATGGATTGATGATAATGATGCCTGCAATTACACCTAATAGTGATTGATGAGCCTAAGGGGAACGCGTTTACCTAAAACATGCATATTCACTGTTATTTTGGAGGAAAACATACGAAAATCCAATTTCCAAAAATCTGACACTGCATAATGACTAATATATAATAACTGATCGAGATCGATGTAATTTTATAGTAAGTATATTATAGTTTTTAAAGGGTCTTAAACCGAAAACAACCTATAACCTATCCCAGGTTCTAGGTTATCTTTGAAAAAAATAAATCAAACTTGCCTAGCAGAGTACCATGAACCACAAATCATTATACTTCGCGACGTTTGATGCATTATTCACGGTATAGCTCGTGCGGTGAGTATTTGAATATCTATTTCAAGGTTAAATTGTACTCTTTATCTATGAGATCAGCTATTTTAATAAAAGCTCCGCTTTTATCGATGACAGGTACATGATTAAATGCAATTGCCCGGCAAAGGGCTGGTAGCTATGATGTCGGTTTTTTTTCTTATTTAAATTACTAAGGTTGTCGTAATCGGTTTCTTTACAGCATCGTCCGATACGGTCTCATAATTGTTTAGTTTGCGAGTTCTATACTAAAAAACTAAGCGCCTCGTTTACAAATGGTAATTGTAAGTTGTTGAGTTTTTCTGAAAGTGATCACAGTCTAATGAAAGCAGTGGTTAAAACTCTGGCATCTATAAACTATCTGTCTTTTCGGGGTAGAAGATAAATAATAGGTAAGGTAAATACCTTACCTATTATTTATCTTCTATCAGAGAGTAATAGTTGAAGCGCTAGAAATGTTTATATAAAAACAGTGCAATCATTGAATTGATGCCACTTTGAATAGGTTATGTAATTGGCGTCTATATTAACAAAACTATTATTAGTATTATTTTAAATGAGATTAAAAGTATTTGCTAGTAAAATATAAATAATTTTTCAGTTTCATTTCATTACATAATTAAACGCAGACGTATTTCACGCTTTCCGAATTTTTACGGTAATTAAAAAATTTGACTAACAAATAAGCGTACCTGTGACGATACTGGAAACAATCCTTTTAATATTACGTAGGTATTTTATTTAGAAAGCTGTGATAGCCTAGTTGTTAGGACGTCCACCTCCTAATCAGAGGTCGGGGGTTCAAACCCGGGCACGTGTCTCCAACTTTTCGGAGTTATGTGCGTTTTTAAGCAATTAAAATATCACGTGCTTCAACGGTGAAGGAAAACATCTTGAGGAAACCTGCACGCCCGAGAGTTCTCCGTAATGTTCTCAAAGGCGTGTCAAGTCTGCTGATCCGCACATGGCCAGCGTGGTGGACTATGGCCAAACCCTTCTCATATTGAGAGGAGACCCGTGCTCTGTAGTGAGCCGATAATGGGTTGATCATGATGATGATGATGATTTTGTTCGATTACTGCTAAAGTAGGCAAGTACCTCGGTTAGGGGCTTAGCTGGGGACCCTATGGGACTAAGCTGATGACATACGATAGCTGTTAATTTATTTAAAAACTTAGCTTAGAAGACAGTTCGAGGTTGACTATGCAATAGTACATTATGAAGTCAACATCTCCTTGGAAGCTACGGTGTCGGAGAGAAACGTACGCAAATTTTAAGATCTTTATGGTGTGGCGTAAAAAGATCGAAGAAATTACAAATTACACCGTGCAGATTTGCCTGTTTTACACGGATTATAGCAAAATAAGCATAATTTGTGTGAATGATGAACTGCAGGTGCTTATGGCTTGAGAAATTAACGTAACGTCTCGAAAGTTGACGTACAAGATATAATTTTAAAAGTCGGTTAAATGAACTGCTGCGTGCGCTCCCATTACACAATAGATGTAATTCGACGTAACGAAGTAACCCTAACCTTCGGTCACAAAAATCGATACCCACCCCCAATACATTGCACCCTTGCACAGTACACGTCGATTATTTTACATACAATATACGTGTATCTTTTAGGGTCTCAGTACAATTGAAACCCTACTAGCATCTCCCCCCTTACGCTTCAAAGGAGACAATGAAAATTGGCCATTTGCTGCAGTAGAATTGATTTCTAGAACTTCTTAAATAGCAACAACTTAAAGGTTTTCTGATGGTCACGACTACATGTTTACGGCTTTGTGAACTTAATCAACAGGGCGGCCCAAATTATATCTGAGAAAAAGTTGTTTTTAAGAAGAGTATAAGCGCTAAAGAACCTAACTATAAAACACACAACGTATGAAAGTTATGAAGCCAAAAAATTCCAGTTCACTACAATCAAAGCACTCTATAGTTGTAATGCCTATCTTACTAAAATATAAACGTTTGTACGTTTGTTGGTTAACAATGCAAGAGCTGAACTGAGCATGGCGATATTTGGCACAATGAAAGTTGCTACATCTTGAAGTAAACATATTAAAAATAGTTCCAAACGGATTGTATATCCTAAATATCTATTCACACGTATGCACATCTAAGCATAACCAATAGATCGATCATGACTAAATTTGGCACGGAGATAGCTTGTACACTCGGGCATTTTACAACTATAAAGTTTATATATCGGTGATATCATCAATGAGATCACATAATCAATTATAACTAGGAGGATATCCTTTAACTTTTTTAGGTTTATACTTTCAACTAGGGATTATAGCAGGTTTAGACGAGCTGTTCCCCAATGCGTGCGCTGTAGCATTATAAAGTTGGAGGTCCTGCGTTTCCCGGCTCGAGGCTACTCTGGTGAGAGGCTTCGGCAGTGGCTAGTTACCACCCTACCGACAAAGACGTGTCGCAAAGCGATTTAGCGTTCCGGCACGATGTCGCGTAGGAACCAATTAAGACCGTGGGTTTACCATACTCCTAAAAGTTAAGTCTGCAACCATCCTAGACAACATCATCACTTACAACAAGGTGAGATAGCCGTCAAGGGCTAACTTGTAATGTGTATAAAAAATAAAAACAAAAACTATCTTTTTTTATCTTATGAGAAGGTTAATGTGGTGAGAAACCATATGGTACCCACCCTACAAAAGAAAAAATTCCAAGATAAATATCTTATCTTGGAAAACCAAAAGTAGTAACCCCGATCAAATCGATGCTTGAAGAAGTTTGAAGGAACATAATGTATACCCAATATTGGCACAACAAAAATAGATTAACTCAGACAACCGGTTTGAAAAACGCCTTCATTGGCACGATTCTCTTCAATGTATTCACGATAACCAACCGTTTGTACCGAAGATGATGGCAGTAAGAATATTAAACGCATTATTATCAACAACAAGATACATTGTACATACATATGCTACGAACAGTGCTTATTTACCGATTGTGTCATTATGGAAAATTATACTACCTAAATAGACTTTTCTGTGAAACTTTTCCAACAAGTACACATTTTTATACAACGCGTCAGATCTGACAACGACGGTTGAGCACTCTTCACAAATTTAGTATGGAGAAAAAAACTAATAGAAATGCAACTATCAGAATTATGATTGGGGGCGCAGGTCCAAAAGGATATTACGGCCGAGATTACTTGTTCCAACTACGACTTACCATGTTAGACAGCATAATCACTTGATCGACTTCGACTGCTATTTTTACCTGTTATGTTTTTGCTTGAGAAATTACATTAATATATTCAGCAATATCAAAAGGAAATAACATATAACCACAAAAGTTACGTTTATGGGCATAAATAATAATAATTACTAAAACGTGCTTCCGTTCATAGTTACTAAATCCCAAGTTTACAATATAGGTTAAACACCCGTATATTTACGCTGAACGTACGGACCCGCTAAAAACAAGAACCAATGAGTGCTAAAAATAAAACTACGCCCATAACAGCTGGTAGGTTCGCCCGTAAACAGCTTCTGGGCGTTGAACGGCGTGTAAATCATACTGGACATGATTTACAACACCGTATGAAGGTGTTACTGTTACCGGCAATCTGTTTAGTTCAAATATTTTATGGCATCTCTGCGCGATCTATAAGACGCGGACGGGAGTGTTTTATGTTCGATAAAACAATTTATAATATTTTAGACAGTGGTAATATCTTCAGCGTTAGGTATGCGTCGTGATTTTTTCAGAGATGGCAGGACTGACACGTAGATGAAAATGGCGAAATGTGAAATGTTATGTTAATCATATTTCAATTTTTAGTTATATCGACATTTAAGATTCAGCTTTAGGAAAATCGACACTTGTTGACCTTTTATTCCAATGATTACATTATATATTTGTCCTCTCTTTGGGAAGTACTTGGCTCGATGCCAGGCTCGTATCAATAACTCAGATTTTACCCACCTAAATCAATCATTAGATAATATGTTATCCTGATCATAAAATAATTTCACTGTGAAATTCTCCATGGTGAAAATTTTATTAGATATAACCTAGACACTAATCATTTTCGTCTAAAACTCATTTAATAATTTTGTTACAAGTCCGGAATTAGGAATTTGGTTCTGCCCGACCACTGCCACCGATAGCACGTTAAGACATAGTTTTTATTTATCAATTTTATACTTCGATCACTAATAAAATTACATTTGATAATAAACATTTAGCCTGCAAATCTGCCCTGAACCAGCGTGAAGCCCTTTACTATACAAGCTTCTAATCTCTCTGCTATGAAAGATATCTGCACACAGAAATGGGACAGTAATATACTGGATGTGCTGAATTGATTATTGATTGATTACGAAACCTTCATATTTCTAAATTGCAATCTTTCAATTCATTTAATGGGGTTTGCAAATTAATATATAATTAGTTACGTAATTTAATTAATTTGTGGTCTGTATTATATTTGCTTTTAAACCAGGCACAGTTTTAGTAACGGTAACTAACACAGCTGTGTCGAAGAGAAGTCAGCTTTGGAAGCCGTTAAATTTTTAAGCCACAGATAGAATGACGATTAATTTCAATGCGGAAACCATCACACGACCGAATTTTGGCCAAGCGCAACTGTCCGACATAATGAGCCGAACCATTGTCCAAATTACACTGGGTTCATTATACTGAGCCGTCCATGTTCCAGGAACTATGTAGGTTAAGCTCAATGCAAAGCCTCTACGAAATATTTATATATATATAACACCGTATATTCCCTACTGTATGCACGCGTAAAATTTGTTTTGTTGTTTGTTCTCGTGTCTTCTATCTAGAACAGTGGCCTGGTGTAAGTTTTTATGTGACAAAAAATATACGTAAATCTGTAACGACTTATTTGAAAACTCTATATAAATATGACAGATGAACGCTAAATTTAATGTCACGTTTTTTAAACTTGATTAAGTTCTACTAGAGAACAGAGCATACCGTGAATTTTAAGGCTTGTATATAAATACGGTAGTCAAGTTGATTTTACTTATGAAATAAACGTATAAAACATGTAGCTTCAACGCTACATGCTTGATACGTTATTTAATATAAGATAATAACATCGTTCTCCAGGATGGAAGCTATTTTGTTCTAGATTTCATCACAATCCGTAATGGTTGAGCCGAAAATAGGCAACAATCAAACAGAGAGACGTACTTTCGCATTTGTAAAAGATAGTTAAGATTAATTGGTTATATATCAAAGACAGAAGGAGTCGGTGCCTGGGCTCCGGAAATCCAAGACCAAAACTATTTTATTTCATGTCATTACTGTATTTTTTCTGTGGTTTTATTTTAATAAGAATGGTATAAGAAAAAAGAATTAGTATTAGTAAGAGCTGCGTATAAGGCCTCCTTATTTTTGCACTTGATTGCACTAACTGTAGTGGCTACTTTTATGTCACCAACCCGTTCTCGGTACCGTTAAAAAAGGGCATAAGCTACCAACAAGATGTTCGATGTGTAGCTACTGGGCCCGTGAACTCCTACCTACCTTCTGTTATGGAAATAATGTAAGGCGTCTTCGATCAATAATATACTGGGTATGTTAAGTCTAAGGAATAGTTAGATTAGGTGATTCGTGAGATGTGATGTAACCGTTACAGGGTTTAAGATATTTTAAATATCCTTTTCACAGTCTTTGCCATGGAAAAGATAGCAATAATTTTACACTTGACCATTTTATTTAGCTGCAGAGATTTATGCTTGACAAGCTAACCAAAATAGTTTATCAATACTTTTATTTCACGGCCATTTTTGAAATCTTATAGCATTATCGGCATATTTGTAAAATGTTACATATAAACTAAATGGGAATCGACCGCAAAGCAGTTTAGAGTAATTTGTAAAAAGATGAGTAGTACCCAAAAAAATTCGCTCGACATTAGGGCAGTCTTAGATTAACATGAATGAAGAGAGGACAAGCAAAACTACTCTTACGCATTTTTTTAAGAAGACCCACAATATCTGCAGCATGACAATATATAAAATGTGAAAAATGTTTTGATAAAAATGTCACGTAGGTATTATCATTATATAAAATGCTAGGAAACTTTTACGTAACAAACATGCAATCAAGGATGGTTGGTTATTTTGATTGAACACTACATTATGCATACATGCAAAATACTGGATTCCTACCATTTCACAAAACAGATGTGATAATCGCATATTCCAGCATTAAATGGAGTGTAACCAGAACGTGTTAATAAAGCTTGTATTCAACGATACGTTTGATCTTTTTGTACAATGTCATCCAAAAAAAACAGGCCCGATCAGCATTGCGATTTCATGTGAGTAGAATTAGCGGTGCGTGCCGGGGATAAAACTTGGTCCTTCCCAAAGGGCGGCCGAAGTTTCCACTATTAATCTATCACATCATCATCTATCTAGTTGTACACCCTAACCCTGCCTTTCTTTATATTTTATCCTAGGCTAGGTGACCTGGTATAGATCGCTCTTAAGCTATAAGGCCGTCTATTATTACCCTTTTCTTTTCTGTGTGTCTTGTAGAAATACAAGACGTCATGACTTTTGTATGGTGTACAATTAAGTTTATTTTCCTTTCATTATCACCGCTTCAATCATGAAACAATAAATTCTAAATAACCACTCAGTAAAAATTGCAGTTTTCTTTCCGATTCGCGTATAACCGCTTTGGTGGAAACCTGGTATAATAGATATGTGAATTCAACCTTGTGTCAAAAAAATAGTTAAATAGTTGTACTGATTAGTAGTTAATTAACTAAGTATTTCAATTTACTTGCGTATCTAATCGTAGACTTAACTACCTAAATAGCATTTTGACAGTCCCTTAATGTTTTGTGAGTCAATATTGTTTAAGAATCTAATTGTTCCGCCAGTAAAATGACGTGAAGATCCAATTGGTTTCATGCTGGAACGACACTCGCTTGGCGGCACGTATATGACGGTAGGGTGGTAACTAGCAACGGCCGAAGCCCACCAGACCAGATATGCAGTCCCATAAAAATTATCAGAGGAAACGGTTCATGTTTTATTATTTTTATATTAATTACATTAATAGTTATTTTCGCAATTTAAGCCACGTGTCACGTCACATTGGTTGGTTTAACTAGCAAACAAACGAAAATTGTTTCCTAAATCAACAGTGCTTTATGACAACTTTCAATATCTGATGAAGGATATCAGTAGTCTGATATAGCAGATGCATTTAAGCTAGGTGCTTAAATGCATCTGCTTTTAGCAATGTCTTGATTAATCGTTAAGAAGTCGTAAGCGTCCCGGTGAGTGTCAAGTAGAAACAGAAATAGGTTTATAGGTGTGATATAACTGACATAATGCAAACAAACGGTTAGCCTTCTACCATCTTAGACTGCTTCATCACTAACCACCAGATGAGATTGCAATGAAGTTATATATATATATATAAACATAATTTTCTCATTCATATTATATGCCTGCGAAAACCCGAATACACTTTATACGTACCTTTTCATGTTAAAAATTTACAGAGATGTGATCAAAATAAGGTACCAAATAAAAATAATACGGAAATATTACAGTATAGTTCAGTGGCCTGCGTCGTTTACCAATCTCGAAGCGAAATGCTGTGGATTCTAAGCATAATTTCGTCATGTAAGTCATTTTAATTGACATAGCAACTATAGGTAATTATATACCTGGGTTCGTATCTACCTGGTATTGAAAATAATGATACGCAAAACAAAAACGCTATGTACATAATCGTACGCTATATACATTACTTTTACGTGAAGAAATAGACCGTGACGTGACACCTGCAGTCTTCGTAATAGTTACTTAGTTACTTTTTTACGTTGTTTGCGACCTGCCCACATTATCACCCGTATCCACAAACACAGTGCAGTTTCAATTGGACTTATCACAAACGATTTACCGAGCAATATAGTGATACCCATACTACGTGCCTGATGTACTATGACCTAGGAGAAGTTCTAACTTCTCCTAGGTCTAGGTAGGTTATAAAACTAAATATGAGTATATAAGGGCATGCAGGGTTATGCCTATAGTTTTAACGTGTGTTAATGAATATCTGTGCATACTATTAAGTCTTCATTCGATTTTGATAGATGTCTCCTATCTGTGCCTTTTTGTTATTGCGGAAAAAAATAAATTTTACAGATTCAAATAAAATATCCAAATTTTTTACTTCTCTTTTCATAAATATACAATTTAGAATTGCTTGATAAGCACTTTTGACATTTCAAGTTTGTATTTGGAAGCTTCTACCAAGCTGGCGGCAAGAAACTTAGTTCTTTTCCTACATTAACATTTGTTAATCTATCTTGTGATCAGCATTGTTGGTAAAAGCTTCATAAAAGAACACTTAAGTTCAAGTTTTGACACGTCAAGTTTTGACATCAAGTTTTGACAGACAACAATGAATCTGGGTCTCTGCAACAGCAACAGCAGTTCCCTTTACACCCAGAAAAAAAACCTTGCCATTTTTAAATCATTAATCATAATAATTTAATCTTTTAGTCAAGCCATTTTAGGTAAGACTGAAAAAAATGTGAGGTAACTGTACCATGTGGTGATGTGTGCACTAAATTAATAAATATTGATGATGAAATATTAAACATAACTAGTACTCTAGTAGTTCCTTATGACAGCAGATGACTATAAACAGATGCATTGAAGTTATACTTTTAATTTAATTAATTTTGCTTTAAGTTAAGATTTGCATATCATAGCATATACCAATTGTACCATATACACATTATTGTAGGTATGAATCTTAACATGCATACAGCATCTTGTTACAAAATTATTGTTAAGATTAATTCATTCAACAGTGAATTCATTATACCATAGTTATGTCTTGCATGCATCAGTTTTTTTTACCTAGACAAGGAAGATCACGCAGGTCTAACTAGTTTAAGAGCTTTTAACTAAGTATATTTTCTTCTCTTATAAATATTTCATTATGGCATCCTAAACAAAATTCAAGTAAATATTCAAATATACTCTTTGTTTTCCTGGCATGTAACAGCACTATTTGGCTATTCTGACATGATGATCTATTGCACCCTTGCTGTATGAAAGGAGGACAATTATAAATGCTAACGTTTTAACTCTCAATACCTCTCAGGAGATAGAAGGCCTATGCCTTACAGTGGGGACTTGATAGAGTGAGCTAAAGGGGATGATAATTATATTAAAATGTTAAACACTGTATTATTGGCCAATAATTTCTTACAATAAATATATTTTATTCAAATAATAATATTGATGAATAATTATGATTTTATTCCCAATAGAATCATGAACCCTAGACAGCGCACTACGATGCACGTTGGAAACGTCGTGTTATTTTAAAGCATCGAAAAAATGCATCATTCAAAACGTATATATATGCCTGTGTTAAACATAACAATTAATATGAGACAGTTATTCAGCGATTTCTGAGATTAGCTCGGGTAATGTAGACCGGCAAATCGCGGCCGAGAACGAAATCGACTGTTACCATATACTTCGAAAAATAAAATGTACCACCTACCTTCATATCGGACACGATCTGCTGGTACAAATTCCACAAGGGAGAGCAATCTTTTTCATTAGTCCCCTCCATTGTCAAAATAAACAGAATACCGACACAAAAACACAAAAAACACGATCACGCACAGAGGTTCACATTACTCGATGTTTCGCGTACGCCATAATGATAATACAGCATCTGTTGCATTTCTGGGATACTAAAAATTATTTAATACTCAAACATTAACCACATTTCACACCTAATTATAGGACACAGAGCTATTTTTAAAATATCTAACAAATCAATATTTATAAACACGAATATCCTCCATTGGATGGTACACAGGATGAAAATATAATGAAGTTCTTCAAGTATTTCACAGAAGTACGTAAAAGTTTAGTTAGAATTATATTTTATGGGAGTAGTTTAGTTATTTATCATCCTAATAAAAGCTGTTTAAGTCGTGATTTCATACACAAAACACAGTCAAAAAATTACTCTGTTTAAAGACGAAAGTATGCAGCGAGCAACAACT
This sequence comes from Lasiommata megera, assembly GCA_928268935.1. Classification (NCBI taxonomy): domain Eukaryota; kingdom Metazoa; phylum Arthropoda; class Insecta; order Lepidoptera; family Nymphalidae; genus Lasiommata; species Lasiommata megera. Next base: position 11,428,856 of record OV743314.1, on the reverse strand, counting down.
AACTGACGGCCGGAATCACAGAGTACAGACCAGTAGTCGGAAGAATTTGTTTCTGTTATGACAGTAAAGTTGCCAGCATTTAAATGTTTTTCCCCTAAGGAACCCTCACAATGTTATCATTTTTTCAATAAAACCCGACAAAATATGCAAGTTACAATTGAATACAGAACATCATAGTTAAACTACGAAGAAAGTGAAAAGTTTTTATCTATAGTATATTCAACTTATATTAAAACGCTAAGCTGCATTTAATTATCATGGAGCGCCTTAGTTCTCATCTATTCTATGTTACAAAAATAGATATCTCAAGCTTTGTCCAGCCGAGGGGCACTTAGGTTACAATCATTCTTGTTGACACTGAGTAAATACTTATTTACGTATCATATGAGATTTTTGTTATGTTCTTGTATTTATTCTAGTTTTGTCAAATACTAATTCTCTATTTTATTTATCTCTATTTTATATATATAATTTAATACAAATACTAATCTACCTACCTACCTACCTACGTAGTGAAATAAATGATTGATTGATTCAATACGGAAGATAAGAGATAACATAGCGGTTTGCATCTTAAAACGGTGACAAGTACCTATGCTGGTGGTAAGGACAAGCTCAAATTATAATGAATATTGATAGTATTGATGAAATGTATGACTTGTGGATCTGCGTATGGCAGTAAACATTTTAGTATTTACTAGAAAAACGGTCTTTTTAGACTAATAGTAAGCATATACGACTGTGGATTATATTGTCACAAGTTCAATTACATTGCGGGACTTTTCTGTCAAGAAATGGTCAGTTCTAGTTCAGTCCCATAACCCCCATTAGTAGGTATTAATTTGTTGAGAAGACAGTGGTCATCGTATAATAGTGAAAATGGCAATAAAATTTCCATTTCAAAATATTTATATTAATACTCCCCTATATTGAGGGTAAAAATCTTAGAGTTGAAAACACTGACGACTTGTGCAGACGACCAATTATAATTATTCATGCAACGACCAATCGTTGCAGTCGGAACAACAAAAATTATTACCCGATGCAAAATAGGTACTATAATTTTAAAGTAACCTGATGGGAACATCACATGTACTCATAAAACACACTACAAATTATTGATAAATTCATTGTACAACCTACTATGTCAATCCACTTTTATTTGAACTCATTAAAGATTATATATTTGAATTTTAAACAAAACATACATAGCATGATTACATTTTTTTCTTCTGTCTTAGGACCCCAACGACCAACGCCTATCAGATCTACTTCAATCGTTACTACTTTAGCTTTGGGACTCGTCAGGCTGTGGCATTAGATCACAAAGAAAAATACACGAATAAAATGACCATAGCTTTTTCCAATGAACGTTATCAAAATTTAAAAATTTGCTATCTATGATATATATTTATTTACTAGCAACATAGAAAAGGCCAGTTTTTGACATTCCAGTGCTTTGTTTGACACTTAAATTTGAAATTCAATTTGTTTGTCAAGGATTTCGTATTTTTCCCAATTTCTTAAAGTCGTGCTCTATCGTGTTCAAACATGTGCCATTGTTGTATTGAATAATCATTAATACCATTAAAAAATGTCGCACGTATTTAACCCGGGCGACATACGAGCTGGTTGTATATACAGGATATCTCTGCGAAATTTTGTGTAAGTTTGCACTTTACGCGCCATAATTGTGCAAATGCAAAATGAAATCTATTCAAAATACAATATCAAGATTTCAAGGTCAGGAGTACGAATGACGAATCACCATAAATATTATATTTGCGTCAATTTTGCATTTATTATGAACTAGGTTTCTGTGGCGATTAAGACGATAATTATATCTATATTTGTAAAACTCAGTACAGCACAATACAGTGGAACTCTGACCCCTTAACTAGGAAATCCCGTATCTTAGGGGCCAGTGCCTTCCCAAACATTGAATAATAATAAGAATTACATATCTATGTAGTGCACTTTATCAAATAAATATATTTCGTTATGTGATGAGTTTACGAATTATTACATTAGTTTTTTTTATTAAAAGCTAAAGTTAAGCTAACAATAAGTAAAAAAAAAATTTACATAAATAATTTTGAAAATATTTCATGCTGAATATATCTTTTTTTTTTTTTGAGATAGGTTTGTGCTTGACGACAATCAGTACCAGAAGGCACTGATGAGGTCTTGGTTGGAGCGCGCTTGCCTAGAAAATGCCTATTCACCACTCTTCCCTTGAAGGAACTAAGGTTATATGTGGCTGGAAACACAGATGCTGGAAGAGAGTTCCACACCTTAGCGGCTCGATTCAGAAACATTGTTCCAAATAGTTTTGTCCGAATAGGTTGGATTTTAACCACTTAAGGATGCCAGCGCTCACAATTTCTCATAGTTCTGTAGTGTCTAAATCATTTTGAAACTCATAGAATGTTTTGAACTATGTATTCATAAATTTTTCCTCGTAGTTATAGTTAACTAACTAAAAAAAGTCAAAAAAAAAATTGTACTTTTTCTTAATCCATGCCTATTCAAATGATTAATTTTAACTTTTTGTCCATGCATCTATACAAATATGAACCTAAGTAATAGTTCAGTACAATGGTTACTGGATCTAGTCCTATCAAGTAATTTTATAGGAATAGAAATAGTTTTCAAATTAAAGTTGTTCATCCATTTGAATTATACTTATGATTGACCTATTTATTACTCTTTTTCAGCACATTTAAGGAAGTCACACTGTATCCTGGGAAATCCTTAAATTTAATTATTGGCCCAAATGGCACAGGCAAGTCAACACTTGTGGCAGCAATAATATTGGGCTTAGGAGGCAGCCCAAAAGCCATTGGAAGGGAGAAAAGGGTATTACATTTATATTATAACTAGCTGTTGCCCGTGAGTTTGTCTGCGTAGAATTGCTGATTTCCCTTGAGATTGAGGTTACCCGTGCGGCCAAAGACCTACTTCAGAAAGTAAGCTACAGGCAAATGTCAAATTGTCGATTTTCGTGTTTCTAAATTAAAAAACATAGGACTTTCTTTCAAACTTCAAACCCCCATTTTACCCCCTTCGGGGTAGATTTGGGTGAAAAAAATTCTAACGTTATACTTACACCCTAAAAGAAACCTATTTTCAAAATTTCAAGCTTAGACTTCATAATAAAAAAATAAGCAAAACCTATCATCCCCCTCTATTTTACGACCTTTTACTGGTAATATTAAAAAACAATTGATGTACATGTTTTTTATTTATTATTATTAATCTAAATGCCAATTTTTGTGTCTCTAACTCTAAAATAAAGAAATTTCATACAAATTTCCAACCCCCTTTGGGGTGGAATTTCCAAATATCCTTTCTTAGCTGACATCTCTCATTGAGATCTCGTGTTTAATCAGTAAGTATGTAAGTGACCTTTAGCTTATATATATATAGATTATTGCTTCTATTATTTTTTATTTATTGAATCAGAGCACTTACAACATACATATTTTCTGTTAACAGACACACACATAATATAGACTGATATACCTGTCAATTCCGATTGCATATAGCATTGGTAATGTAAACTTTATTAGAAATTAAATGAAAATCCTTTGAAACAACATGAGTAACTTAAACATAATATATATTACAGTGTAAACTCTATATATCAACACTAAAGGGACTGTATATTTTAGTAGTTAGTCCATAACTCCCACTTATTAGTCAGGGTTAACAACAGTCTACTTGTGCAATCCCAATTTGTAAGCAAAATTTTTAGATAGCATGATGATAGTTTGCATGATGCCAACAGACAAGTTTATTACGAGCTAGGATAATAAAGCAACAAAAGAACGTACACCTAATTTTGGCAACTTTAAAGGTACTTTTTATTACTTAATTGTTGTCATTATTGAGAGTGGGTGTAATGCTTTATGAAGTGTATCATTGTATAGCAAACAAGCTAAACCAACCAAAGACGAGTGATTTTGCTTTAGGGAGTCTGTTGTTAAATTCAGTACCGTTACATGGAGTTACACTGTTTTGAATTATTTAGAAGTGAATATTAAGTTTTAAAACGCAGATGATATGATTACACTCAGTGGTGCCAACCAGAATTTTCTGCTCTGAACTAAGTGCAATCACATATTTCTATATATATTCTCTATTTAAGTTTTAGTCACAGGAATTGTTTGCAATAGGCGCAGGAAAATTTTGGTACACAGTACAAAAAAGTTCAATGCATATATTGAGTATGTAACATAATATATATACTAATATACATATATGTATACTAATATACATAAATAATAAGTTATACGGAGTATTTTCATCACTCAAGAATTTTGTACTGCACATATTTACTTCAAAGTAGATGTGTAGCTAACAATGTACACTATTGATCATTTTATTTTGATTTTTGGTACTTTAAGATAGAACATTATGTGAAATCCGGAAGCCATGAAGCAAAAATTGACATTGAATTGTATCAAAAGCCGAAACAGAGAAACGTTATAATTACGATGACTTTTAACAAAAAGTGCTCTTCAACTTGGTATATTGATAAAAAACCTGTGGACAGGAAAAAGGTGCAGGAATTAATTGCAAGTTTACACATACAGGTTAGTTAATAGATCGTTTTTATTTAAATACCTCTTCCTAGTTATAGCACAGCCCTGGAACGCCAGCCCTACGCCACTATAACGCTGCGTTAGCATCGGCGTTATATTACCGAGCCCGTGAACGCAAGAAAAGAGTGTTCCCACGACTTCTTACCTAGCATCGGAAGAGTCCACTTGTGTTAGCGATAGGAACTTAGAATGTAGGTTAGATTAGTAATTAGTTTTTAATCCCGAGAACTTTCTTAACATCGGAATGGTGCGCTAGTTAGTAAGATTTTAATTATAATTTATTTATTAAATTTAATTATAAGTAAATCCGAAGTTTCTTTGTTTCCCACAGTCCCTGGTTTGCTTGTAGGGGCAGGTCAAAGTTGTTTTTACTCTAATTATCATCATTTCACGCCCTGTTCATAGATAAGACAAAAAAAAACAGAGATATTGGTGTATAACTTTCAATTTACCTGTAGATTATTAGTAAATAGCATAATCTAGACACTAATTTTCCCAAATTATAAGGTTGTGTTTTTATTTTGTGTGAAAGCTCTCAAATAGGCATAATTTTTTTGAAAATTTTATTGTGTTCGCTTTTTCCTACTTGTATTATAATATACAACTAAAAGATCGTTTTTTTGATAATCAATCAGGACTTGTTTTTATAATAGGTGGAAAACTTGTGCCAATTTCTTCCTCAAGACAAAGTTCATGAATTCTCCGCAAAACTGCCTCCAGAACGCTTACATGATACCTTAGCGACAGTTGGACCTGCCGGGAGTGTGGAGAAATTAAATGATTTGAAGTCATTAAAAGCTCAACTAAAGGAAATAGAAACCCGCCTACTCTACAATCACAAAGAGCTTCAGGAGCTAGAGAGAAGAAACAATACGTAATTTATTTCCTTCCTTTAAACTTCATCATTCAAAAGGATGAGCCAAAGTTATACTTATGACATAAGAGAGAACAACTCGACGGACAACAGCAAATAACTCGCAATCACTTCTGTAGTTTAGTTAATACTATACTTTTCGAAAATAATTAATTATCTGTATATTTAATAAAAGAAAGTGATTATCTGAGTTATCTATGCACAGCTCAAACCACTTGATGGATCGCGCGTCTTAGAATACCGATGGCTATTGTAACCTAGGATACCATTAAGAAAGAATTTTAATAATTCGTTCCCTACAAAGCAAAAGAGATGTTTGAAATTTGTTTGGAAGTCAGTTATGAAGTAAGAATATGAAAATCGGTGTAATGTGAGTACAAACACCACAAACAAAAACTAGTTATTTTTGTTTATATTTTAATGGCTTTATGAAACTTATACTTTAAATCAGGAATGAATTCGACAGTTTTCTATAGGAAATACGTCAAATTACTTCCCAGGTTATCTAATGATTGAATAATCCGCCTCTTGCTTAAAATTCCCTGTTCCTTATTGATTTATAAGGAAATGGAATTTTCCTTTATAATAAACAAGTCTAGTAGTCTAGTTTTTAGAAACTATATATTACGCAATATATTCATGTATTACAATATTGAAGAGCATATTGTGTTTATATAAAAAAGTTAAAAGATAATTTGTTTTCCCTTTAGATTAAAAAGAGATATGGAAGTGATAAGGCAAAGAAGAGAACTGGAGAAACAAATTGCAGTTTGCGAAGCGAAAAAGTATTGGCTTGAATACCTAGAGCTTAGAGAGGTGGTCAGGGAGTATGATCGGGAAAGTAAAAAGCTAGCACGTAAAAAAAATAATTTTGAAAAACTTCTTGCACCACACCAAAATGAATTAGATAAGTTTAAAAAAGAAGTCAATAGCTTAGAGCAGAAAAAACAATCTGTCGTGAGTATACTATGTTTATGTAACATGTATTATTATACAATGTACTCTTTTTTTTATACACTACAAGTTAGCCCTTGACGGCTATCTCACCTGGTGGTAAGTGATGATACAGTCTAGGATTAGTAGCGGGTTAACCTGTTAAGGGTATGGTAAACCCACACTTCTAAATGGTTTCTACGCGACATCGTGCCGGAACGCTAAATCGCTTTGCACGTCTTTGTCGGTAGGGTGCTAGCTAGCCACGGCCAAAGCCTCCCACCAGACCAGACTCGAGGCGGGAATCGAACCCAGGACCTCCAACTTTATAATGCGCACGCACTGCGCCACGGAGGTCGTCAAACGAATACCAGTTAACTTTGATAATTTTCATTGAGGGAGAATTTATGATATAGAATAAGAGACAGAAACACCAGTGGTAAATTCTGTACCACTGGCTTTGTTAAATTTTCTACTGGCAGTGGATGTACGGACGGACTTAAAATTTTATTTTATCTTATTATCATCCCGCTGCCAGGCACTGGCATCTTCACATAGGAGATAGCGTTATAATATAACCCATATACCACACAGTGTTGGTGAACTTTAATAATTAGCATATCATCATGATCAACCCATTGTCGGCTCACTACAGCGCACGGGTCTCCTCTCAATATGAGAAGGGTTTGGCCATAGTCCACCAGTCTGGCCATGAGCGGATTGGCAGACTTTACACGCCTTTGAGAACATTACGGAGAACTCTCAGGCATGCAGGTTTCCACACGATGTTTTCCTTCACCGTTGAAGCGAGTGATATTTTAATTGCTTAAAAACGCACATAACTCTGAAAAGTTAGAGGTGCGCCCGGGATCGAACCCGCACCTCTGATTAGGACGCAAACACCCTAACCACTAGGCTATCACAGCTTCAGCATATCATGATAATGAAAATAACCAGGACAGAAAAAGAGCTAATCAAGAGTATTGGCGAACTTCCACAATTCACAATTCTCGACTTAATTCGGTATTGCTAGTTGAATATACTAGACCAACGAGTTACAGAGGTTATATTTAACAAGTCATTAAAACCAATGATAGATCGACTAATAACTTTTATTCACCTTGTAGAATTCAGAAATAATAAATCTTAAGGAACAGATAGCAGAAAGTTTTGAATCTATAAGAGGCCAAGTAGTTCAAATTGATCTTCTTGAGTCCGATTCACAAAAGAGAAAGGAGAGACATGAAAATAGAAAACAGGAATTAATTGAGGAGAAATGTAAGTTGGACAAATTGAAGATGGACAAAGCGTCGCTCGGAGTAAAACTGGGAGATCGTAAGTTTTTTTTTTTCATACTAGTCTATTTTATAATTATTTTTAGTAACAATTATTCCTAACAACTGTCCTATCCTTGTCAGTTTGAAGAACTATGTATGTCCCTTCTACTATTAACTGTTCTACTGAGTCATTGTGAGCAGCTCCCGAGACGTTTTTTTTTATACACTACAAGTTAGCCCTTGACGACTATCTCACCTGGTTGCAAGTGATGATGCGAGAAAGGCGGGAGACTTCGTATATGGCGGGCGCGGTTTTTTCACGCTTTTCTTGAATTAGTGTTTGATGGCTAATTTTGAAAAGGACGTGTTGGTTGTGTCGTGGACAGTTTTGGTGTCGTTTGTGTAGTGGCTAGTTTTCTGAATGGTTAACAGATATTAATTTGGGAAAGGTTTGAGGGAGCCGCGTCCGCAGAGTGCGAAGTTTCCCGCCATTTCTCCCTAACTTCTACATTGCTATAAACTTGACATTGGCTAACCTGTGCAAAGCCATAAAAAGAGAGAACTAATAAAATAATAAACTTGACATTAGCTAATCTGTACAAAGCCATAAAAATAGAGAACTAATAAAATAATAAACTTGACATTGGCTAATCTGTGTAAAGTCATAAAACGAAAAAAAAAAGTGATGATGCTGTCTAGAATGCTAGCGGGCTAACCTGTTAGGAGTATGGTAAATCCACGCTCCTAATTGGTTTCTACGCGACATTCTGCCGGAACGCTTAATCGCTTGGCGACACGTCTTTGTCGGTAGGGTGGTAACTAGCCACGGCAGAAGCCTCCCACCAGACAAAAACGTGCGAATAGATCTCAGATGCGAATCCAGAATTACGTAGTTTTATAGGGTTCGATCGATGAGTACGCATGTCACTTACTACTAAGACTCCGCTATCCATCTGTCTTCTGTCAGATGAATGTAATTCTTCAACCGTAATGAGTAAAGATTATTTTCAGAACAACTTCATATATTTTGATTTATACTACGATCAAAAAAAAAAGAAGATTATTAAAGGGGAGTCAAATAAAGTTTTTTTAATGTAATCTTAATAATGTCAATATTATATAGAGTCCATAACTAGTTCATTTTAGCAAATTCCGTTCGGTATGGTCGCGGTCCAATCAACTAAAGTTAAAGTTAATATAGATTTATATATTTGTATAGATTAGATTTGAACAAACCTTGATGCCGCCACGGCGTCTGTTGGCATTATTTTAAGACATTGAGATCCAATTAAAAAAAATTGATCACTAATAAAAATCAGCTATTGCTATTTTACAGAAAAAAAATTACAAGAGGACCTTGTGAAAATACGGAAACAGATAAGCATAACATCAGCTACATCCCACCAATTGAAAAATCACAAATTGAACGTGCAACACGAAATCGATCACAATATTAAACCGCAGATGCGTCTGTACCAGAACAGGTAAAGTGAAGCCGCACTAAGGAGTTTATAATATGTTTACACTACTGTTTTTTTTTAAAACTAAAACTTCTTACCATCAAATTACAATCGCATTTATAATATGTGTTTAATTGTTCAGCATAAAATGTATACTGTGTGTAAATTTCTAGGCCGATACATTATATTATATGACAATCATCATCATCATGATCAACCCATTACCGGCTCACTACAGAGCACGGGTCTCCTCTCAATATGAGAAGGGTTTGGCCATAATCAACCACGCTGGCCATGTGCGGATTGGCAGACTTCACACGCCTGTGAGAACATTATGGAGAACTCTCAGGCGTGCAGGTTTTCCTCACGATGTTTTCCTTCACCGTTAAAGCAAGTGATATTTTAATTATATATATATATGACAATATGAATATTATATTATATGACAGTCAGTTTCGTCATTTTAGGTAGGCGAGGTTAAAAAGGAATTGCGCTTTATATATAGGATACATAGGATCCGTGCATTTTCCGGGATAAAAAGCCTACCTATATACTATCTCTATGAATAAATTAGTCAACCCATTGTTGCGTAAATGAAGGATAAAACAACAAGGTCACTTTCGCATTTCTTGCGCTGGACTTGCTTGAAATGGTCTAAATATCTAGTATAATCATCATTGCATCCATTACAGAATACGTAATTTGGAAGATGTGAACGAGGAACGCCTTAGAATACTAGAGAATTTAAGCTCTGACACTTATAAAGCTGTTATGTGGTTAAGGCAGAATCTCAACATGTTTGAAGAGCCTGTTTATGAACCCATGATGCTCCAAGTAAGTTGACCATTTGTTTTTCTCTTATTAATAACACTGCTGTACATACATTTCGGAATAAAAAAGTAACAGCTTTAATGTTTTTTTTTTCGGACCGTCTATTAGCTGTGCTAACCCTATTGGTTGCCACAGAGTAACCGCGCTGTTTGTCAAGCTTTGGAAAGAAGCTCTGCCAGAAGAAATTTTGAGCCCTAGGGCTCGAAGAAACTAAGGGAACGTCTGCCTAAGGGCGCCTCCTTTGAGGCCGAACCTCGGCTTAGGCGACGTTTGGGATAACGGGGGGTTGGACGGTGGGAGCTTTAATAGTAGACTTTGAATAACGCAGGGGAGAATTACTAAGAATATTAGCAAAGAGCATGTTATGCGCTTGAAGTTTCCAATACTAAAATGTAATAAAAATAATAACCGTTTCTCATGCTTTGGATTGAATCTAAGCTCCCCAAATTCGTCACTGCGATGATAGAGGAGGGATTTGCATAGCCAGTGGGACGACTCTGTAGATGTTGACGACATAAATGTTTTTTTTTTAAACCAGCTTTACGTTTCTGGATTCCATGGTTTAACCTTTGCGCAAACGCATTCTCGCTCTGGGTAACGTATAGGCATATGTTCTGCAGATAAACTTCACCGATACACGATACGCTCGGTACTTGGAGGCCACAGTTCCTGTGAGGGATTTAATGGCATTCACGTTCGAGTCCACCAGGGATATGAATCTGTTCCTGAAAACTGTTCGGTCTAAAGATATGAAACTTGTTAATGCCGTGCAAAGCAAAGGAAGGCCGGAAAAATCTGATGACATCGGACGTTTGAGGTGTGTTCACTTTTCGTCTATAAATAGTAGGAATTTGTTTAATATGAGGCGCCTTGTGTCTGAATTTTTTTTCAAAAACCCTCTGGTATCTTTTGGGTAAAAATTATTCCATTTTTATCACCAAGATCTCTTTGCAAAATTTCGTCATGACCGTACATAAGGTTGATTTGAAATTTTCACAGAATGTTATCATAGTGTTTTTCCATAGCCGTGATAACAGAGTAAGCAACGTGGTTTATTGTTGACTTAATAATGTTAAAATTATGTAGTGTTTCAAATTACACTTTGGTACGCATAACTCCTAACAGTGCCTAACTTTATATTGTTTTACATTACATTCTTGCAATCATGTTTTATTTGAACGTATAATTATTACAGTTACCTCGGTTTCCAAACGTACCTAATCGATACAATAACCGCGCCGGATCCCATAATGAGATTCCTGTGCAAGCTGTACAAAGTACACAAGATACCGATCGGTAACCAGCATACCTACGACAACAGTGACAAAGTGCCTCCGAACGTGACAAAGTTCTTCACAGGTCAGTACTATACGCGATACGAGTTTTAAAATCGTGTACTCAGCTATATTTTAGTATGTCGCGTTTGCAGTCTCTGTGATGATTGCTGGAAGGGACACAATAATATCAAAGTAAAATATACCTATTGCTGCACGGTTTAGGGTCGCAAATTCTTTGCTAAGTTATTTTTATGAACATACTGTTTATAGCTCTGGCTGTAGCAGTTAGAGTGAATACGGTTTTAAGTCAAGGTAGATAAGATTCACGCATAATAGGCCTTGCTAGGGCTATGCTGGGTGTTTCTGTGAGGGATAGAATCCGTAACGAGGACATCCGTAGGAGAACCAAAGTAACCGACATTGTCCAATGGATTAGCAAGCTGAAGTGGCAGTGGGCGGGTCATGTCTGTCGTAGAATCTGTCTGTCTAGGGCAGACGTGCTCTAGAGTAGAGACTGCGTACCGTTACCTTTGTAAGCGCAGTGTAGGACGACCTCCTGCCCACTGGATCGATGGCCTGAATAGCATCGCTGGTAGGGGGTGGATGAGGCGGAGGACCGTGTGTGGTGGCTGGCTTTCGGAAAGGCCTTTGGTGGTCTAAAGGCTGATTAACTAAGATAAGATTGATTTACCGACCTTGTAGCGTATGGATACTCGACTAAGCTATAGCGAGCGTACAAAATTTTGCTCATGCTACTTACAATACAAACGTTTGACGACGAACGTTCCGTTGTATTCAATTAATGTATCAATTATTTTGTGTGTGGTGGTGTCATTTCCATGGAAAAAGATACCACCACTATTATAAGACTTTTCAGTTTAGTTAAGTTAGAGATTTTTGTACAAAAGAACTGCCTCTAATGTGACAAATCTTTATGACAGAACAAATATTTTTTTTTTGTTTCCAGAAAACCATTTGTTTACGGTCCGCATGTCGGTATACAGCGGCGCAAAATCCAGTTCCACCAGGGAAATAGCACCCGCCAGGTATTTGGCCAACGCCGTTGATATGGACCAAATCAATAATGTGAGAAAAAAGTAAGTACTATAATACGAACGTACACTGCAATATATATTAAAGTATACGAAAGTACACACTACATAACAACAAATATGTTAGATGTAATTTAGGAAATTTCTATATATATAAATATATACTTTTATATTAGGGTACATACTCTAACAAATTAGGTTTTTTATCCTGTACAGCTAGATTAAGAGGAGATAAATAAATGTTAGCGCATTACAAGTGCCTTTTAAAGGATCATTTGGATAAAGTAGTTGAATGATTGATTGATTGACACTTCGGTAATGCAACGTGCGAGTTGTCGCATTATGTAGAGGTCCTGAGTTCGATGCCCAGTTCATTCCCCGCAGGAGTCTGGTCTGGTTTAAGGCTATGACCGTGGCTTGTTACCACTCTACCGACAGAGAAGTTTTGCCAAGTGATTTAGCGTTCCGGCACGATGTCGCGTTTTACCTTAGGAGTAAAAGTTTACCAAACGCCTAAGAGGTTAGCCCGATACCATCTTAGACTGCATCCTCACTTACCATCAGGTGAGATAGCCGTCAATGGCAACTTGTAGTGTATAAAAAAACAACCCAATTTCTAAGCGGTTGAAAGGATACAACATATGACAAACATAGAAGAAACAGTTAGGCTTGTGTATTTTATTTATTTTCTTACTGTCATGTCATAGGGTATTACATTGTATTATTATATATAATTTGGTTTCATAATTATTATTTGAATCACTGGATAGATTATTGGTTGATATCTTCGATTTATAATATTTAATTATAAACTATTAATTTAGAATCCTTGCAGTTTGGTATTTGCTTGCGATATCCTTTAGCATTAAAGCTACATCCTTAGCGATATTTCTTATATTTTGCGTCCAAGATGAACTGTTATATAATATAACCATTTTTTTTTTTTGTAGTTTAGCTAAGTTACAAGAAGTCGAATCGAGGAAGCGTGCTAATATAGATGATATAGACGGCAAGTTAAGAACCTTAGAGAATAATCTAAAGGAACTCGATAATACAAAAGAATTTATAGAGTCGTCTATCAATAAGGTAAGGTTTAGGTGCACTAAATGAATTAAATTCGTTACTTTATGGAGAAATGTCTTGAAGGGCTCTTAACTCTTACATATGACAGAAGAACTTTTAAAGTCTTATAAATAAAGTAATAAATTAGCCATTTTATGTTTATTACATTTTATATTATTTTGTGTTGCATCTGAAATCTGCCAAATATATACCTAAATGGACCCTGAAACTAAGGGTTCTAAGTTTGCAATTCATTTCTCGAGCTGTTACTGTCTTCAGATTGAGCTAAAGTTTTGTATAACTACAGTCAGTTACAGTATTTTTGGTGGCAATGCAATAAAATGGAACTAGTGATGGAGTGAGATAACTATAGTTAGATAGGTGTCGAAGTCATGTCTGATAATGGAGGCAGTATTTAATATAATAATATGTTTATTTCAGATCGGCCCATAAAGTGTTAGTAATTCACCTTAACCTATGTTAGTTCTTTTTCTTATTCGTTCACTCTTGGCAGAGTGGTCGTGGTTATGATTTGGCCTACAAAACACCTACTTCCGCCCCTCCTCACGCTTGTGTACACCTGTCCAAGCACCTAAAGAGTGAGCTATCCAGCATATATGCGAAAGTACTTTCGAGCGCGTTGGTGCTTCTCGCTAGCCTGCTCATCATAGACGCGGCATGTGTGGTTTGCGGATGATCTCATAAAAATCATCCACCCGAGTATCCGCAAAATAGGCGACGCTCGCAGTGCGTGCGAAATGCGTTTACGCATCCCCTCCGGAAGCGACGCAGGCAAACGCAAGGCAAGGCCCTCAGCACATTGTTTTATTTAAACGCAAGGCGTTGAAAGCTCGCTACTTATAACTCGTACGTATTTAAAAAAAGTTTAATTTTACTAATTTCTGGTGTATATTATCACAGCTAACATCAAATTTACGGAAAATAAATTTGCAAATGGAAAAGGTGGACGAGTTAAAAAATGAGTGCACGTTCGACCTCGAAGCGGAAAATGAGCTGTGCAGAAGTAAATGCAAGGATTGCGTTGTAAAACAGCGAAAGTTGCATCAGGAGCTGACCGGCATTATGAAGGGTCTACAGAAAAAATGTATGAACAAGGAGTTGTGGTCGGTGAGTTTATCTGTAATCGTATTACAATGTTTTTATAGTTTTCTCTAAGGCATTCGAGTTCAAACATAAGTGTCTTGAGAAAACTGTCGAACATAAGTCGGCCTATGACAAAGACTTTGTCTAGTGTATATGACTTTGAAATGTTCTCGACAGTATCTCTAAACAGTCCATATGAAATATGCTATGCCGGGAAACTTTAATTAGAGGTAAGGAGAGAGAGAGAGATTGTACCTTGGAGCTATGTTTATTTTTTTATTTTCCTTACTGTCTACTCAGTATCACTATTGTATTTATTTATATAAAAAGAAGAAAGAAGGATGCACCTTTGGACCCCAAAATGCATCGATTCTCCGATCTGGTTGCACCATTAATTGCCTCTTTAGCTTCGGACCTGGTTAAGCTATATCGATTACTTTGTTTCTTCTACGGATCTCCCCATTTCTAATTTGATCACATAGTGAAAATCCTATAGCTCCCTCTATCCCTTACTGAGCTCCTTACTCCTATAAGAGTTCACCCTCCCATAAGCTTTAATACAGTTTTAACTTTTCCTGCAAATTAAGCTCTATTGGCCGTACCAATTAAGCAGAGTGTTTTATTAATATGTAACTATTTTATAGGTGAAATTAAATGTCAGCAGAGATACGATAGTGGACAAAGAAGCACAATTAAGAGAACGTTTAAAGGAAGGTCGCGAAATTGAGGTAAGTTTTATCTGTACCGTACCGTTATATCAAACATAGTTTTCAACCCTACTATTATAACTTAGCACCCTTGTCAGTAATTTATAAAATGGCGGCTCAAAAAAGGTGAATTTTAGCTGATATCAATCGGAAATCTTAGGGTTCGTTCAGACAATGGCACGGTCTATATATCGCTGAATGAGTCCTTAGAATATAATAAACTAAAATAACAACTAATAGACAGTCCGGAAAAAAAAATCGCTTAAGTATTATAGATGAATTGTATACGTATTAGAGGCATTTAAAGGATCTGTATCCTTATATAATATCCCATGTAGAAAAAAAAAAAGAATGTCCTACTGGCTTCCGTTTTCTAGATTGATGATTGATTGAATGATCAATTTCTAGATTGACGGAGAATAGGAAGTTTAAACTTTATATTTTGTAGAAATGAAGTCTCAAGCTCACTTTACGTTAATTTTAGGAAGAAATGCAAAAAATGCAAAGTCTGCTGAATGCCGCCATGGCTTCCGCCAAACAGAAGCAGTCAGAAATAAAACAGTGTTGTAACAACAAGCTGCCCGATGATCCCGACTTTCCCAATAAGGACATGTTTGATGCGCTGCCGTCTGATCATCTGGCGATAGACGCGCGTTACCGTGAACTAAGAACCAGGAAGGGTCTCCTGGGTACAGAAGATGAGCAGGTTAGTGTATGAGTTGAATAAACGCGTTGTTGAAGCGATGAACCGCATACATGAAATATCACTTTGTCTGTTTGTTGGACATTCAATTTTGAGGGTTCAGTACCTGAAAAATGCCAACGGGACCCTATTAAAAGTGTCCCCTGTTTGTTCGTCCCATCTGTCTATCAGCGGAATGTATCTTTGACGATTCAGATTCGTATCGAAGAAGAGATCGTTCAGTTTACAACTTTAATATAAAATAAACAAAATAATGAATAAAAGGGTATAATCTACGTGTTATATTGCGCCAACATACGCAATAAGTTTTTGTTGCTTAGGGGAAACAAATACCGTATCTGGGCTACTTGGAAAGGGGTTACTTAGGGGGAAAATATTTCGGTCAAATAATTCAGCGAAATAATTGTATATAGTTTTCATAAAAAAACTACCATAATTATATGTGGTGACAACTATACCGTCGGTTGTGGTTAGACTTGGGCTGTGTCCCCACTAGGCAAACTGTTAGAGGCCAACTGAGAGTCTCAGAAAGGGGTCCCAATGACCCCTTTCTTATCTTGAATTGAATATCCTTTTAAAACGTATTTGCGAATGGAAATAAAAATTTTATTCTAACTTTTAGGTAATAATACAATTCGAGCAACAAGAAAATCAGATTAAAAAACTGAGAAAGACTGTGCACAATGCCACGAAAACCAGCAAGGAACTAGACCACAAATTAAAGAAAATAAAGTAAGTAACATCATATAATGTTGTGTTTTCCCTCTAATGCGTTTTATAACACTTTTCGCTGCTTGCGATTGTTGTAACTAGTACCTATTGGATCAGACCGTTTTTAATTTCATTGATGGTCGGGATTTATAACGCCATTATCGCAGGAACCGTTTATTACCTACGACTACAGTGGTTTTAATTTCGTTTAGCAGAAGAGGGCGTTTCGTGCGATATAAAAATTAGGTCCCAGAGAGTCATTAAGAGATAAATTTAAAGATAATAAAATAATGACAGTGCATAGCCAATATATATATATGAAAATTTAAATAAAAAAAAAAAAATGGACTGTAAAGCACTGAACATCAGAAGTAAAAGTAAACTTGTAGTACCGTTTAGTAGGCTGCACAATATTAGTAACTCATTCAAAGGAAATTGTATTTTATTTTATAATAAATTACCTATTGATATCTTGGAGATGTCTATCAATAAGTTCAAAGTTTTTATAAAACGAAAGCTTGTAGAAAAATCATACGGTGGTAAGGATAATATAAACGATAAAAAGCTTGGGTGTGAATTGCTCTATCTCTATAGGTACTATAATTTATTCTTCATTATGTGAGATGGTGATAACGAAAAAAAACCCATTAGTAAACTTAAAACTAAAGCTTTAAGAGAGTTCCCAACGCGCTCTGGTCTCAGAGGAAGCCCACAAAAAACTTAACCCGGTAAATTTCCTTTTTTTAATCACTGTCTCACATGCAACTTAAAAATATTTTTCTTACTAGAGCAATATTTCATACCTTACTAACATACCTTCTTGCATTTACATAATCCTTTGCACTATAGTAGGTCTTTTCTAGCAGCAATTTTTGTAAAATTAAAATCAAACTAACTAGTTTTTTGTGACGAATGCAACGTGTTTGAATGAAAACGTTGAAAAAGAGTTGATCTTTTCTTATTATCACTATTATTTTTAGCGAAATAATTTCAAAATGTGTTTATATCTCACAGAGATATATTATATGCACTTTAATTATTATTGTTTGTGATTTATATTTTGGTATTATTAATTATTTTAGAAAGACTGTATCGTTATAAATTCTGGATAGGTCGCTGTGGTTGCCGCAACTGGAAAATTTGATTGAGAACATCGATGCGAAGTTTTCGGAGATGTTCTCAAGCTTGCAATGTGTTGGTGAAGTTAGACTTGTGAAGGATGGCGGCGAGGTAAATATTTAATTATTTTTCTTCCTAAACCTATATCCACTTTGCCCGTGTCCGGTGACCATTTGGAGTAGAAGAACTAGAAAGAACTCTGGAAAACCGAATAGCACGGGCGGGCGATGCGACGCGGCTATCGTAGCATAGCGTAAGAATGTTTTCATGGGAAATATATCCTAATGGAATGTTTGGTATGATAGGGTATCAAAATATAGTATATTTTAATGCAAATACACACGCATATAGTACACACGAATCCCAAGATTTTATCATCATCATCATGATCAACCCATTCTCGGCTCACTAAAAAGCACGGGTCTCCGCTCAATATGAGAAGGTTTCGGCCATAGTCCACCACGCTGGCCATTTGCAGATTGGCAGACTTCACATGCCTTTGAGAACATTATGGAGAACTCTCAGGCATGCAGGTTTCCTCACGATGTTTTCCTTCGCCGTTGAAGCAAGTGATATTTTAATTGCTTAACTCCGGAAAGTTATAGGTGCGTGCCAGGGTTCGAACCCCTGACCTCTGATTAGGAGGCTGACGTCCTAACCACTAGGCTATCACAGCTAAGAAAAAGCTATAAGCTGAGATTTTATGAAGAAAATTTAACTTAAATAACCGATTAATAAGTAAGTGTGCACTTTTTAATAAATCATTTTAGTTTCAATGCAAATAAAAATAAACAAACTGTTCGGTTGGTTCGACTAAGAACAACACTGACAGTAAATTAAAAAAATATATGGAAAGCAAAGAGTATCTACTACTACCTACATAAAGTATAGTTGCACAAAAGGTCTCGAGCAACTGTATTAAATAATATCACGGCTCACACAGTACAGATTTGTCTGTTTTATTTGATTCTAGGAAATTAAACTTAATTAAAAATAGGTAGAGTAGGTGCGGCTTGTGAAGCGGCTGAAAAAGCTAAAGCATGCCAATACAGGGGTCTAGGCTCCGAATATGATTTTGTCTCATTCGGTGTCGAGACCCTTGGATCGTGGGGTCCTAGCGCACTAAGGCTTTTTAAGGAAATAGCAAAAAAGGTTAGTCTACATCATAAGAGCTGCCAGCTACCTCGGACAAAGAATTAGTCTGGCAATTCAAAGGGGGAACGCTGCCAGTATCTTCGGAACCTTGCCTAAAGGGACTCCTTTTAATAATATATTTTAGTTATGATGTTATATATTTATTTATTTTTTAAGATTTTTAGTTTTAGGTTAATCTTTTATTTTAAGTTTTATGTAAAATGATTAAAAATAAAATGTCTAAAGGATGATTTCGACAAGTACGGCATCGACATCTTCGTCAAGTTCCGCGCGGCGGAGCAGCTGTCTCGGCTGACGAACTACGAACAGTCGGGCGGCGAGCGCGCGCTCAGCACCGCCGTCTACCTGATGGCGCTGCAGGCTCTGACGTCCGACGTGCCATTCAGGTATCTACTGACTGCTTGGTGGCTAGTTACCACCCTACAGACAGAAAAGTTACGCCAAGCGATTAAGCATTCCGGCACGATGTCGCGTTGAAACCAATTAGGAGTATGGATTTGCCATACCCCTAACAGTTTAGCCCGCTACCATCTTCATCATCTCTTCATCATGATCATCATGATCAACCCATTATCGGCTCACTACAGAGCACGGGTCTCCTCTCAATATGAGAAGGGTTTGGCCATAGTCCACCACGCTGGCCATGTGCGGATTGGCATACTTCACACACCTTTGAGAACATTATCATCATCTCTTATCAGGTTATATTCCCGTCGAGGGCTAACTTGTAGTGTATAAAAAAAAGTACTACTTGATCGTTTACGTGAATCAACCAGTTCATCATCAGCATCGTCTTGCTATTATTTTGGATTGATATATCAATATATTTGAAACGATATTTATTTATTCGATATATATCGAGCACTAAGATATCAGATATATTTCTATTGGCTGAGACCGCTGGGATTGAGGTTTATAAAAAACCATAGATTTTTGGAGACGTCCATATTGCTGGACGTAGTACTTTTGCCTTTTTAACACAATACCTCTGTCTATATATAATAGCAAATGCAAAAGCTGCCTTCGTAACGCCCAACAAATTTCCGTTTTGGCGACCCAATTTCCATCCAGTGTGTGAGTAATCACAACATAAGCTAATTCTAGCCGATAACGGAGTTTAAATACTTTGAATATATCCATTGCTTGGCCTTTTTAACACAATACCTCTGTCTATATATAATAGCAAATGCAAAAGCTGCCTTCGTAACGTTTATTTTTGTGCCTGTCAACAAATTTCCGTTTTGGCGACCCAATTTCCATCCAGCGAGTGAATAATCACAACATATTAATATTAGCAAATTCTAGCCAATAAAAGAGTATAGAGTTTAAATACTTTGAACATATTCCTCGCTTGCTTGGCAGATGTGTGGACGAGATTAACCAAGGCATGGACGCTGAAAACGAGCGCCGCATGCTGGAGATGCTGGTACAAATCTCCACCGCAAGCAGGGCCTCGCAATACTTTTTGTTGACACCCAAGGTTAGTTCATCTAGTCGTAAAATTAGCTGCTCTGTAAATTTTGCCACGTAAACTTCCTTATTTTTTCGTTGAATGCGAGAGTATTCCGTACTTTTATAGTGGTAGAGGGAGTAGGGACCAGCATGGATCACAACATGACCGAATTTACTACTATAGTAAACACATGTATATATATTGTTATAGTCTAGTAACATTAGGAAAGTTTAGTATTAAAGTTGGAGGTCCTGGGTTCGATTCCCGGCTCGAGTCTGGTCTGGTGGGAGGCTTCGGCCGTGGTTAACACCCTACCGACAAAGACGTGTCGCTAAGCGATTTAGCGTTCCGGCACGATGTCGCGTAGAAACCAATTAGGAGTGTGGGTTTACCATACCCTAACAGATTAGCCCGCTACCATCCTAGACAGCATCATCACTTACCACCAGGTGAGATAGCCGTCAAGGGCTAACTTGTAGTGTATAAAAAAAAAAAGAGTGATACGACGATGCTACTGATAACAATGTAGTGAGGTTGTTAAAATTCAGCAAAAAAATCGCGTGTTTTGTAAGGAGACTTTTATATATGTATATTTAATCATAACCGTTAATGGAATAGCCCGCTGACAAATAGACAGACGGCAGATAGCTGACTAGTAACAGGATCCAACTGGCACCTCCAGTACGGGACCCAGAAGAACGCTATAAATGAATATCAAGCCTGTGTTCCAGGAATAGTATACAAGGAATTAACTTTAAGAGGTTCCATTTCAAGATCAACGCATCATTCATCATCATCCTCATGATCAACCAGTTGCCAGCTCACTACAGAGCACGGGTTTCCTCTCAATATGAGAAGGGTTTAGTCATAGTCTACCATGCTGGCCATGTGCGGATTGGCAGACTTCACGCGCCTTTGAGATCATTATGGGCAACTCTCAGGCATGCAGGTTTCCTCACGATGTTTTCTTGCACCGTTGAAGCTAGTGATTTTTTAATTGCTTAAAAACGCACATAACTCCGAACAGTTAGAAGTGCGTGCCCGGGATCGAATCTCCGATTAGGAGGCGGACGTCCTAATCACTAGGCTATCACAGCTTACGCATCGGTATCAAAGAATAATTAACAAATGTAACAAATCAATATTAACATAATCTTTATCTTGTTAAAGCTGCTGCCCAACCTGCAATACAATGAAAAAGTGACCATTCACACAGTCATGAACGGAAAGTACCTAATGAACTACAGAGACTGGAACTATGAAAAATTCCTCGCAAATGCTCGCCGGTACAGGCCTTCGTGAGTTTATTAAATTTATAGAATAAGCTGCCAGCAACTTGATTTGATGAACTTGACAGAAAAAAAATCTTTAGACAGCATCTTTAAACGCAGCATATACTACGAGGCATATGTTATTTTAAGGGATTTCTACACAACGAGCGTTTACAGCGACTCCTTTTAGGTTTGTCCCGCAGTTCTTTGTTTTTCAATACTACGTGCCAACAAACTTTACGTTAAGATCGGAGCACAGCTCTCTCCGTTTCTCGCTACGTGTTTTCTTATAAAGCCTGTATTGATTATTAGCGGCCATATATATATATGAGACATATGGCATTCCCGCACACACTGGTTATAAAATGTTAGTAGTTATATAAGATTTGTAATTCGTCAAGAGCTCTTAAGGTATACGTAACCGCTTGGTGAAATAATGAGATATTTGAAAAAGTATATCAAAACTTCTACGGAGATTTATGCAGTTGTAGTAATAGTCCTTGTAGTTTTATTCAAATCGATGTCGTGTTCCCCCTTTTACCAAAAATGTTGGTACCTTACGTAATCATTAGTACATAATGTGTGATATAAATAATTATTTAAAAGTAATTTTCGCTTGCATACATAGTGTTATATTGTGAATTAGGAAGGTTAAAAATATATTTTTGACCACCTCTTTTTTGTGCAGCGCAATGCGCATTGTATTATAAAGTGGAATGGTTTTTCCGATCCGATTAAGCGGATACAGGGTTTCAGACGGCAACGCATGGGTGGTCCTCTGGTGCTGTAAATGTTCATGGGCTACGATTATCACTTAATATCAGTTTTGTTTGCCCGCGATGGAAATGTGACAGCTCAATGATAATAATAATTCTTAAGTCTTAAAAAAAAAAGTTAAAAGTTTAAAACTTTTATTGAATAGACATTATAATACGAATTGGCCTGGTAAGCACAAGGGGTGATGTGAAAGATAACTAAGGTAGGTACTATGTGGATAGCGTATTTCATATAATCTTGTTTATGGACATTACCATGATTATCAAGAACTTTTATTTTTAGAGAAACAATTGTACAAAATTAAAAAAAAAAGAGTACGCGGTGTCAACCATCACATTAGCTGTGTTTACACTTGATGTCATGAAAAAGTAATTAAGATCCTAGTCATTATTAAATCAATAATTCACACGCACACCAATATACGAGTATTAGTTAAGGGTTGACCATTTTGTTTTTAGGTTAATTTTATGCGGAACGAAAGTTTAGGCTTCTTGAAATTTTGATAATTTCTAACAATCATATAATATGATATATCAGTGAACATAATTTTCAATAATAACTATTCTTAAAAGGTCAAACGCAGTTGTTCTGCTGAATGAACTAATAATTATTATGTATTGTCTTAGAATCGTATAATCGTAACTACACAAATTTACTGACTTATCCACTATCAGTGATATATCAGTGAACATAATTTTCAATAATAACTCTTCTTAAAAGGTCAAATGCAGTTGTTCTGCTGAATGAAGTAATAATTATTATCATCGCTTTTAACTAATGTTTTAAAATTTAATTTTTCCTTGACTTTAAACGGTCATTAAAAAGAAAGATTATCCAACTTGACGGAATTCAAAATCATGCTATCTTTTTTAAAGGAATACATATTGTGAATAGTTTTTATTCATTAAAAAATTCATGTCAATTATGTTTAGTTTTAATTATTAGGGCATTATTTTAAGTCATGTCAATTAAGTTTAGTTTAAGTTATTGTTTAACTATCTTAGTTTTACACATAAAACCGCAATCTTTCTGGTTTGATTATCGGAGACGATGTGTGGTTTCCAAAGTTTTGTTGCTTATGTTGCATTTATCGTTATTTCAAAAATACATGTAAGTAAAATTAATATAAGTTTTTAAGGTAGTCGTTTGTTCTATTGACATTATTAAATAATTATTTTAATAGTAGGGAATTGTTACGGTAGACTCCGATTATGAAAGGAGGAATTTTGGTTGGTAATCTGTAAAACAAGTTATTTTTTATTTAACCGATAAGTTGATTGAATGTTCTGTAAGTTTAAATTCTTAACAACATAAGAGCTTTGTGCTCATGTAATTTCTCGTCATATTCAAATTAGCTTTATTCATGTTAACCTATTACAGGCATCTATGAAGCATTCATATATAATATATTTTTGATTGAACTAGAAACGGTATCTCAATTTAATCGCTTAAATAAAAGAAACTGTTATTTTAACCGAAATATTTCCGTAACAACCGGTCTGATGCTTTTCCGGTTTCTAAGAGCAGTGCCTCGACAAAACAAATCATGGTACTACCGCAAGTCTGCCTACAATAATCTAGTGGTTACCAGAGATGATACGATATTGTTAAGAATGTTGAAATGAGCTTGGGGTGTTGGGCAAGCGAAGCATATCCCTATTCCCAAAGAGTTTTTCGTGGCGTACGAAAACAAAATAGTTGTCTTCAAGACACTATGAATGAATCTGATTCATAAAAAACATGACTTGATAGTCATATTATGTTCTTTATCATCGTCATTATCGTACTCAGCCTATTCCTTTTTTATTGTTGGTCAGCGACCTTTGGTGATAACTTCTGGAAGCGACGGTTTAACGTGTCCTTCTAGACACATGTGTCAAATTTTCTAACTCCGGGCTGGTATATAGCTAAAAATTTCCCGAGAGAAAAACCCTGCATTACTGAACCATTTTGGCGGATCCCAGGTTACGAACATGATGTAGACAATAAGAAAAATGATAACGAGTGTCAAAGTATACAAAAGGCAATCCTTGTCATGATCAAAGTACTCTCGTACATGCATAGGGTAAAAAAAATATTTAAATACGATACAATGCTTGCTAGCAAGGTTTTTTCAAATTAGGTCACAACATGCCCTAGAAGTTGAAGATTGGCAGCTCTTGTCACAAGAGCGAGCTGAACTGAAATGGACATAAATGTTTACCATATAAGCAGTTCTGTGTGTAAGTCTTGTTTTGTTATTGATATTACTTTTTAATTAGGTTTTACAAATTTTGTATACTTTTATGTAAATAACAAAACTGATGGTTTTATTTAGTTCTATGTTTTTTTTATTTAATATTTTAGTATGTAAAAATAGGACTAATTTTTCGATTACGCACACTCCACTAAATAGCTTAATAATTTTCTTGTATTTGATCGTTGTCTTTGATACTATCAATATAGTGAGCTTTTAAATTCTATTAACCCTAGAAATTAATAATTTAGTTAGGAAGTACCTAATGATAGAATATTTTTTTTTTGTTTTATTTTTTTTTTACTTTTTTGTATAGGACATGACCAGTGGAACTATGGGCGCTTGCCTAGGTGTCAAAAATCAATGCGCAGCAAATTTTTTTGGAATAGTTTCTCTGAAAATTGAGAAAAATAAAGAAAAGTTACAAAAGACATGCCTTTCGATAACAGATGGCGCTAGGCATTATGATTATCCAGTCTAGAGTGTAAACAAATTGGTTTTCTACTATTGGATGTCATCTTGGAGAACGTTGCAATTAAAAGAAAGCTTTCTGTTACTTGTTTTTTCTTGAAAGGGTAAAGTTGCATTGATATGCCGTTGTACCTATCTTACGGATATGCCACAGGCACCTCATTTTAATATCTATTTACTGTAGTGCAAAACAGATGATTCCTTTATGAACAACAATGGTTATCAGGTATAGCAGATGTCAGTTCGTATAGAATAGCAATGGTGGTTAGAATATGACCACAACAAGCACACAGTAGGTACACAAAAAAAACGTAAACAACACGAAAACGAGGAACTGACAAATGACAGCAGTGAGCAGTCAGATCGTACGATGTTACGTTCCTAGTTAAGCAGTCTTTATTTAAAAAAATGATTTGTTCGACCTAACACAATGTTGTACAATGTGTGAATATTGTAAAAGTAATTATAAACAAAGGATACATTTCACTTCTTTATTAACATTTACTTGATAGAAAATTTATCTTTTCTGTTCAATGTTAGGGTTACAGATGATTATTATTTATACATAAAATGGAACATCAAAATGTTGTTAAAACGGAAACAATAAACACCTGTTTTTTTTAATATTTTAAACCTTGGCCTTTTCGGCTTAAAAATCCATAGTAAATTAGCCTTTAATTTTTGAATCCACTTGTAACTGTAAAAGCTGAAATTCTGCACATTTTATCAAATCGGAGGGCAGAAACTGGTCATGTCATTTTGTTTGGCTCTTAAAACTTTCATTATATTTATTTTATTATGATCCATGACCAATTAATTATTATATATATTAGCGGTGAATGATCATGTAAATTATTCTTTGATATAATAATTGCGTAAGACGACAAAAAAAATGAAAATTAAAAAAAAAGATAATGTATTTAGGGCTACAATTTTAAAAACTTTCAATTTTTATTTTTCAAATGTCAGCCTATTTCTTGAGTCCGCCTAAGTGACATTTTAAAATATGTAGTTTTGACGTAAATGTAATGAACAAATAGTGTAAATGATTTAATCTTAACAATCCGACACCTATATCACAACACGCGACAAGTAATGCTTCTGTTCCTAAAATATTCAGATTAGGCTTTACTCGACATACATTGCGTGGCGTGGTGTCTTGTTAGTTTTGAAGTGTGTTTTCTTCTAATTTAATAATGCCATTAGGGTATCTTTTAAAAAGTGTATTTATGTAGTGTTTTAAAATGTTTGAATAAAAATATGTAGTTTATAATATTCTCGTGGAAGTATGTTGTAATAAATATTATTCAGCATTTTATTTGAGTTTTATTTTAGTAATTAATTTTTGAACCCTTGATTCTCGTGAAATAAAGGAACATCCACTTTTTATTAATGTTATTAAATATTTTTGGTATTTGCAGTGATTTGAGATATCCTGTTTATTAGCAAAACAGCTTGACATAATTATGTACTTGTGTATTAAACGTGCAAAATTGTTACTATACAAGAAAATTTGCTTTTCTCTGGTAAAAGGTTAAAATAAGGTACATTTTATTAGCAGCAAAACACTTTATTAACGGAATGCAATTCGTACAAAATTGGTTAAATTATGTAATTAAGTTTTATTCGATTTTAATTAGTCAATACTTAATATTATCTGACAGCGTTAAGTGTCTGACTGAATTAAACTGAACTCGTACTATTCTTGTTGGTATTACCTACCTAGGGCGTAGGTAAGAAATTTATCAGACCTGAATCCATTTTAATTCTGAATAAGCTACATATTTGACATATAATCGTACGTAAGAATAACAACAAGATTTTACTAATAAGTAAATAGTATAATTAGTAGTAAGGTGATTAGTTTAATAATTTTCTTGTATTCGATTGTTGTCTTTGATACTATCAATAAAGTGAGCTTTTAACTTCTATTAACGCTAGAACTAAATAATCTAGATAGGAAGTAATGATAGAAGTTGGAAGAATTTTCAAAATCGGTTTAGTAGTTTCAGAGACCTTCCTATAAACAAACTGAACTGGTTTGATACCCCCGCCACCCGCGCGTTAAGTCGCTTGTTGACTACACCCGTACTGTGGACATAACGCGCGGTTAGGATCGTTTGAAAATTACGCGCTACATTAAGCCCGTCGTTTGTTACTACACTATGGAAGCAAACGGCAGTTTCATACGTTAGATATTTCGTGCCAGTTCTCGAAACCGCGCTAGGCTGACAATGTTGACACACACTTAGTCTACAATCAAAGGCTAACTTGAAGTGGGGTGGAAAAAACACGTCAATTGATGTTTTAAAATGAGTCGTATCCAAATATTTTGCATGAAAATCGTAACATACGACTTTCATGTGGATAGATTACTATATAGACACATACCTATGTAGATTGGGCCCAGTGTAACAAAATGATCTCATATGACTTAATAATACATACGAATTCCATGTGGATAGATTATTATGTAGATACAGATACCTATGTAGATTGGGCCTAGTGAACAAAATGACTCATACGACTTAATAATACATAGGAATTCCATGTGGGTAGATTATTATGTAGACACAGATACCTATATAGATTGGGCCCAGTGTAACAAAATGATCTCATATGACTTAATAATACATACGAATTTCATGTGGATAGATTATTATGTAGATTGGACCTAGTGTAACAAAATGATCACATATGACTTAATAATACATACGAATTTCATGTGGGTAGATTATTAATGTAGATACAGATACTTC
Source organism: Lasiommata megera (assembly GCA_928268935.1). Classification (NCBI taxonomy): domain Eukaryota; kingdom Metazoa; phylum Arthropoda; class Insecta; order Lepidoptera; family Nymphalidae; genus Lasiommata; species Lasiommata megera. Next base: position 11,401,017 of record OV743314.1, on the reverse strand, counting down.
TGTAGATAGAACCTAGTGGAACAAAATAATCTTTTTAAACAATAATCTATCTAAGTATATGTGAGGAGGGATCTGTTATAAAATTATCCATTGTGCAGAAATGGAAATCGTTAACATGTGGTGAATTAAAGCGTAAGCAACCATTTTAGTTAAAATTCGCTTCGAATTTTTTCCTCGCCTTCGCCGGCCGACCTGTATGCTCAATTTGAGCACATTTACTCATCAATGTGCACCCCTTTCCCCGTCCACTGTTCGTCGAACTTCACATCGCAATCCAAATCCCTCAACGCGGATTTGATGTCGAAGCCGAAATCTTTCGCGAACTGCCCGTAGCTCTTATTGAGCACTGCTTCGATCCCAAGCTCGTGGAACTTGGAGTTGTGATCCTTATGCCTGGCTACCAAGTTGCGGATTGCCCAGCAACCGTTTTTCTGAAAATATAACATTTAAACGCTTGAATATTGTAGTATTGAGCCTAGTTAAACTACTGCTCGTTTTCCAAAATAGCAGTCATGAATACAACATGTCTTAATCAATTTGGAAGTCAAGTTCCGAGATTTAAGCAATATTTCGCGACGCATTTTTTTAAAAAGAACAATGTGGTGTAAATGAACAACTAGTTTTTACTTACTTTACTACTTCAATGATACTACTTAATTATATGAAATACAATTGTTTTCCTATAGTACTACTACTTTTAATATGGTATACTAAATGGAAATTAAAATACGCACATATATATATTAATAGTAATAGCTAAGACCCTGTAGTTAAACTTACGAAATTAATTAACTGTGGAGTTGAACATGACAATGATATAGGAGTAGTCAAACTTTGAAGTTTGATTTCCATTTAACGATAGGGTTACGCTAATGTGAATGTAACATTGGTTTAAATAAAAACATATACTTATGGCTCCATATTTTATTATATTGACCTGAACGCTTGCATTATCCGGGTGCACGGTTAGGCACTCCACTATTATCTCAGCGACGCCGTTTTCAAGAAACATCCTCCCGTGTTCCACTTCGCGCAGACTTAAAGCCGATATGCACTTGAGTATAAGTGACACTGCCGTTTCATTGCTCTGTGACGTAAAATAACATAATTTACAAAGGCTTACTTACACGACTCGGCTATTTTATGCAAGTATGAGATGAGTTTACGTAAGATATAGGTGACTTCTAAATCGTAAAAAGTTGCAAGAAAACATGGACGAAAATTTTGGTACTTACGGAATGCCTTTTGAGAAGAGATACGATGATAGGCACAATTCCACTTTTGACGAGTTGTCGTTTAACGTCATCGTTCCCTGCCAACGCAGTTATACTGCAAAAAGATGTTATTCATGCTAGTTACAGGAAATAATTATAAATCGTACACAATATATTTGTTAAATCGATACAATACGTATGTACCGGTGATTCTAAGGGTTATATTACGAGTATGCACTGGTTGCTAGGAACTGTTAGTTCATTAGAACACACTTTATATTAAATCGATATTATTTCATCTTTTACTTTGAGCCGTCTCAAATTAGTTTTAAAGTATAATGGCTTCCTACAAAGATGGTGATTATCTCTCATTCGGTGATAAAAACTTCGGTTTGACAACTATGAAAAATTGGGACAGACATAACAGCGATGTGTTGAAAGGAGACATAATTGGTATAACGGATGATAACACGTCTATTACCAAAAACTGCATCATAAAGGTAAACCAAACGTCCTGCAACGATTTCAGTGACAGCACTGATCAGTTAAAACATAGAACACGACATATAAACTACTGGAAAACTGAATTGGACCGAGCTATTCAAGATATTGATGCAGAAATCAATACTTTAGAAGCGCTTAGACAACAGCTGAAGAACGCTATGGACACGCTTAATATACCGGAATACATAACGGAAGAATGCCTATATCAAAGAACTAACAGAATGCAATCTGACATGGTCTATGATGAACCACAAGACGAACTTTTTAAAGAATCTGTACTCATTGAAAATGTGAAAAGATTGCACCGAGAAATGTTACGAGACATTGAGAACCAAATGAGGATGAATGTTACCGCAAAACATGCATTAGAACGCGACTGGAGCAACAAATACTTGGCGTTTAAATACGAGAGCCACAACTCCGATTTGCAAATAAAATCTATGAACGTTAAAGATTCAGCTGGAGCCACGAGACTGTCTGAAGGACAATCCAATGTGCAATCCTGGGAACAGTATACTGTCACAACATTGGAACAATTTAAAACTGCCATAGACAGGTCTAAATCTTTACGTGAAAAAGTTGACGCAGTGTTGATTAATTCGGCGAGAGACTTGCGTTCTCAAGATATCAAGGTTAACCAGGCATTGAGCCAGAGAATAGCTCGAACTGTGCAAGTGAAAATTGAATTGGAGAACCAGTTACGCTTGACCTTGGACAAGATTGTTGAAACTGAGAATATATTGGAAACGTTACACGAAGAAATGCTGAAAGTTTCGCAAAGGATTCAAGTTGCTCAAACGAGGCTAAACATTAAAAACTGCAGACCTAACGTTGAAAGCTGCAGAGAGGGATCTTTGATAGGCCTGATCGAGGAAGTAAGGGATTTGAACGACAGTATGAGTTTGTTGCAGAAGAGGTCTTTAGAAACAGAGAAATTAAGAGCTGATTTGATACACGAGCGCTCGAGACTAGAAAATGAAATTATAGTCAAAAAGAAAACCATTTATTTGGATAATGAAAGATGTTTGTTCTTGAGATCGCATTTCCAATCCGCAGAAAAATTATGTGGTTTTTAAATATTATAAAAATATGAATATACCACTTTTATATACTAACTTGTCTGTCGAGATTTCATTGTATTGAAACAGTGTTACTAGTGTCCGCTGAATTCAATCAAATGTAAATAGCTTCATAGCTCTGCATTGCTCATTTATTTTATTTTATTTTTTTATTTAATTTAATTAGAACGGACAATATCCAATAACACTAATTAAATGATTACACATAATAAGATTATAAGTCTAAACAAAACAAATATACACTAAAAACAAAAAAAAACAGACAAGAGACAAAAACAAATATTTACAGAGTCATAGTGGTATTATACTTTTCGGAAAACTGCAAGCATTGCCTTACGATTGTATTCCATTGGCCTGCAAATATGTCACAGTGAGGCGAGTCCGTCAACATTGTATTTAGGGCTGACAATGTGCGCGGGACAGGCGATCTAGCGCGGGCCATTGTGCGGCAAGGCGGGACTGCAAATAATTTGCGCTCCCGGCACTGACGCAGTTGACAGTACTTATTGGGCGCATAAAGCTCATAAGCTTAGGGGGGGCACCTTCTCTTTGCGCAAAGAGAAGGTGCCCCCCCTATTTATTAGGGAAAAATCTGCTTGGGAACGCATGATTCCCCTTATTGACACTGCTAACATTAAGTTCAGCAACGCCCGCTCTACCAACATTGGCATCAAAGTCCAATGTCCGACCTCGACGGACCACCGGCATCTTACCGCCCTGCTCCGCCAGGAGAATGTAGGATACCACTCCTACACTCTTGAGGAAGAGCGCACCCTGAGAGTAGTCATTCGTGGACTCCCAGTAGAGCTCACAACTGAGCGAATTAAGGAGGACCTTCTGTCCCAGGATCTCCCCGTGAAGGAAGTACATCGTATGTACAATTCACGGTCTAAAACCCCGTACGAGCTTTGTCTCGTAATTCTAGACCTTTGCCCTCAAGGCAAATCTATATTTAGGATCCGTTCGGTGTGCCGCCTAACCGGCTTGCGCATTGAGACGCCCCGCAACCGTGGCGCGATCGGCCAATGCCATCGCTGCCAACTATACGGCCATTGCGCCCGCAATTGCCACGCCCGCCCTAGGTGCGTGAAGTGCCTAGGCGACCACGGCACCGCTGACTGTCAGCGCAAGGACAAGTCGGTTGGACAACCGAGTTGCGTCCTCTGCCAAACTGAGGGGCATCCCGCAAATTATCGCGGTTGTCCTAAGGCCCCGCGCAAACAAAGACGCGGTGGCAAACAAGCCGCTCGCAAACAGGCGAAAACCAAGCCTGTCCAAGAAAAGTTTGTACCCGCGCCGGCTCCGGCCGTTAATGCGTGGTTCAAACCAACCCAGCCTAAGCCGGCAGCACCCGCAGCCCCTAAGGCCTCCCCGCCGGTGGTGGCCTCACCCGCCCCTAAAGCGCCCACCAGTTCGACCCCTGCGTCAGGCAATAAGTCACTGAACTCAATTATCAGTGTCATTGACACGTTTGGTGAAGTTGAGTTCACTCTCTGCATGAAGAAGCTCAACGACCCCAACTACTGCAGACTTACTGCATGCTCCGAGCACGCCGATCTTATATTGGCGATCCGCAAACTAAACCATAATGGGTAGTACACCAATTACATGTAGAAACAAACCCCGATCCCTCAGAATCGCGTTTTTCAACGCAAACGGCCTTATCCGACAGATCGACGAAATACGAGAATTTGCCTGTGCACACCAATTAGATATCTTTCTAGTGCAAGAGACCTTCCTTAAACCTAGTAACGATACGCCTAAAATTGCGAACTACAATGTAATACGTAATGATAGAGAACACGCCCCAAAGGGAGGCACATTAATTTATTTCAGGAGGTCTCTTCACTGTATACCTCTCGACCCTCCCGACTTAAATAACATGGAATCATCCATTTGTCAAGTTAGCATGACCGGCCATCCGTCGGTCATCCTAGCATCAGTATACCTCTCTCCCATTAGAGACTTCATAGAGAGCGACTTTCGTGCGCTGCTCGCTCTTGGCAACTCCGTCATCTTGGCCGGAGATTTCAACGCCAAACATGAGTGCTGGAATTCCCGAGTTACTAACGGACATGGTCGACAACTTAATCGATTGTATCAAAGTAATGACATAGATTTTGCTATCTTAGCCCCCAACGAACCGACGCGTTACCCGTACAATGAAAACTCATTGGACAGACCCGACATACTGGACATAGCTATTTTTAAGAATATCACACTTCATGTGTTTTCTTTAGAAGTACTACACGAGCTTAGCTCTGACCACCGTCCCGTCCTACTCCAGCTAGGACCCCCGGTAGACACCCCCCCTCCGACCAAAGTAATAGTAGATTGGAAAAACTTAACCGACCGACTTAAAACACTAGACTCTGTGCACCTTAATGAAATCCCCGACACCATAGACTCCGTAGAGGACGCTAAACGTGCAGCGTCTCACTTTACCAGGCACGTTCGTCAGTCAGTCAACGACTGTTCCCGCACAATTTCTAACGACTTCGGTCGTAGGGAATTGCCGGCCAACGTTCGACAAATACTGACGCGTAAGAACAGCCAAGCTAGGGCACATGCCGACTGTCCGACAGACGACAACCGGAGAAAACTCTGGCAAATCCAAAGAGAGCTCAGGGCTCGCCTTGACTCTCTGAGGGCCCACTACTGGGACAGAAAGCTAGGAGAGCTCACGCCATCCCATACAGCGTACCATGGCCTAGCGAGAGCTCTCAAAGCTGACCACGTTGCAGCCACACCCCCTCTCTTACGACCCAATCTTCCACCCGCTTTCGAAGATCTGGATAAGGCCGAATGCCTCGCTGACTCGTTTGAAGCACAGTGCACCCCGAGCGATAGTTCTATAAATCCCAACTTTGTAGGTATCGTCACCAATAAAATAGACTCACTAGGCCCACTGTCTCCAGACAGCGAGCCCATAGCTCCCACGACTTGCGAAGAGGTTCAGTCGATTATCAATAGGCTGCACTCTAAGAAAGCTCCCGGTCCCGATGTGATCACAAACAGGGCACTTAAATGCATCCCTCCCCAGCTACTGTACCTACTGGTAATGATATATAACGCCCTGCTGGCAGGATGCTCTTTCCCCACAGAGTGGAAAGAGGCTATAGTAATAGGTATTAAAAAACCTGGTAAGCCCGCTAACCTCCCCTCTAGTTACCGCCCTATAAGTCTTCTCAACTCCTTAGCAAAGGTGTACGAGAGGATAATACTCGCCCGACTTAAAGTCGTCATCGAAGCTAAAAAGCTTATCAATGACGAGCAATTTGGCTTTCGATCCAAACATTCTAGCGTCCACCAAGTGCACCGCCTAACGGAGCACGTGGCGCGAGGGCTTTACGATTGGAAACGTGGTCGCCTCACAGGAGCCGTATTCTTCGACGTAGCCAAGGCTTTCGACAAAGTCTGGCACGCCGGTCTCATTTATAAATTACAAACCCAGGGTATCCCGGATAGGCTTTTATACCTATTAAAAGACTATTTAACCGATCGCACCTTTAGGTTTCGAATAGACGGCACTCTGTCGTCTAGGAGACCCCTAAAGGCTGGCGTACCCCAGGGTTCAGTTCTAGCGCCCTACCTCTATACGCTGTACACGAGCGATATACCCAAGAGCCCTTATGTAGAGCTAGCCCAGTACGTGGACGACACTGCTCTTTACACGACCAGTCGTTCGCTACCGTACATAGTAGCCCGCCTTCAGAAAGCGATCAAGCGCTTAGGCGCTTGGTTCCGCCAATGGAGGATAGAAGCTAACCCGGAAAAGAGCAAAGCGCTTCTTTTTACCGGACTTAACCGCCCTGACCCCAGATACAAAAAGGACCTTATATTATTTAATCGTGTGATTCCATGGGAACGCACTGTCAAATATCTAGGTGTAACCTTTGATAGTCGCCTGTCCTTTTCGCCGCACATACGTAGAGTCAGTCAGAAAGCCCGTTATGTTCTTAACAGACTCTACTTCATGATTAATAAACGCAGTAGGCTACCTCTCCGTCACAAAGTGACATTATATAAAACTTGTATCCGCCCAATCATGTCTTACGCGAGCGCCGCTATAGCGCTTCGTCCCACGTATAAAACCTTTCAAACGATTCAGAATCGTTTCATGCGCACGGCAACCGGCTGTCCCTGGTATGTGCGTAACGTAGATCTGCACAGAGACCTAGAACTTGACACTATCGCTCAGCACTTTAAGAAACTCTCGAAAATCTATTTCGAGAAATCAATCCGACACCCCAACCCTCTCGTAGTTGCGGCTTCTTTTTACTCCCCCGACCTAAGCGCTCCTCTCCGAAAGAGGAGACCTAAACATATCCTTCATGACCCTGACGATCAGATGACTACTGACAACACACTCGTACCACCTACCACACAATCATACGCTACACACCGTCTTCGCCGGCGAAGACGAGGTCCCCGCTATCTTACGTCATCCGGACGTGGGCTCCATCCACGGCCTCGGAGACGTACGGACCACTCACCGTCCGACCCCCCCGTTATCCCAAACGTCGCCTAAGCCGAGGTTCGGCCTCAAAGGAGGCGCCCTTAGGCAGTCGTTCCCATAGTTTCTTCGAGCCCTAGGGCTCAAAATTTCTTCTGGCAGAGCTTCTTTCCAAAGCTCGCCAAACAGCCCGGTTACGCTGTGGCAACCAATAGGGTTTGTACAGCTAATAGACAGTCCGAAAAAAAAAAAAAAAAAAAAAAAAAATCATAAGCTTATATAAGCTTTGTTAACTCAGTAATTGATATGAAGTTGTTGGAACTCCCCGAATATCTTGTGTCATCAGTCCTTTCTCAAAAGTCTCTGAGATACGTAGGATTTTAAATAATAATAGCTCACTACCCCTCACATCACATCCAGCCCAATATTTCTTATTCTTAAAGAGCTTGCATAGTTTGCAATCATGAGAATTATTGAGATGTTGATTATACTCACAGTTTGCTTGCTTGTAGTATAACAGACACGTTGTCATAGTTATCAGCCAGGATTGTGTACAGTATGTCCTCATATGCTTGGGCACATAGCTCATATCTCACCAGTAATGTTGACATTGTAAGCATTAGTTCTGATACTATTGGTGGTCGTGTGTTTTCTGAAGGAAATAACCATTGCAATAATGGCAAATTATTCAAACAAAGAAATATATTTGTAGCAGAATCTAAGAGTTTACCAACATTCTCTAAGTGAAACAACTACAAAACTACAAAAAATATATTACCTTTTAATAACTTCGTAAGAATTTCCAGCAAATTAATGCCCATCTCTCTTGCATGTTCATGTGCCTTACCAAACTCGAGACGAATGTCGTCGTCGAGAGTAAGTCTCCTTATAACTTGAAGTGATTCACTGAGTAACTGTAAATTCAAGTTAAATAACCAAAATTTGGTGCTCATTTCATATTTTATTTAACACTAGGTTAGTTTTTGTGTGACACAAGAATAGTAGGTTATTTAAAATATATGTCAACATTATATATAATAAAGAATTTAAAGGAACAATAGCTTACTTTCTTATTTCCTTTGCGATTCAGCAAATTTTTCAGATTTTCAGTTATATTTTTACTAAAAATCATTTGTCTGTTCATTTCATGTTGAATACAGCACAGACTTATCCATGGTAGGGTTGATAATAGAATGGATTCATTTTCTATATCATCTAGAATACTACAAAAAATAGTTTTTAATATGTGAAATTAAATAGTATGAGTCAATTGATAAATTAAATATCCCTTATGATCCAGTTAATTCTGATGTTTGTTAATTGTTTTGAATAAGGTATATTCATTTGATGCAATTAAATCATAAATCTTAGTTTTTACTATTATACATAAAAGTAGATTGGATGGACTCAATCATGATAGAATGGCTGGACAGATTAAACGAAAGATGGCACAAAGGTAGTATAGTCTGGAAGAGCACAGCAATGTTGCAAAGCAAACATCTAAATTTAATAATACAAAGCTGAACACTTGGCAGACAGCAAACTTGTGTAAATTAACTTATGTAACTGTTATTTAGTTTTCTGGGATTTATAATGGGCCAGATTAACAAATGTTGGCAACACATTGGCAGTGTGTGTGACTTTGTAGATGTGGGCAACAATTACCATTCAACACGCAGGTCAAAAAATTTTTGACCTGTGTGCTCACTATTTTTGTTTTAATTTATAATATTTTAACTGACTCCAGAATCTCAAGAGTATAATATAAATATTAAACCTTTTAATAATACAAATTCCACTTTCATCAAGGAGATCAGGTTGCATTTCCATCAATGCTCTTAAACAATTTAAAATCTTCACAATTAACATTTGATTAGGTTCATTTTGTTCTTGCTTGTATGTTTTCAGTTTAACTTCTAGAAGATCTATTAACGCTTTGTAGGCACCTTGCTGTCCTGCCCTCAATCTGTGTGCAATGTCTTTACTGCACTCTGTCTAAAAATAAACTTATATTTTAATTTGAAGAATTTCCTATTAATAACAATCTAAAACAAACAAAATATGAAATGTAGTATTTGGGGTAGGTTGAGATAGTACAGTTTGGGCCATAAAACATTTGAAATCTAAATAATTGTTAAGTTAAAGAAGCTTGGCATTATTGGCGTATTATATCACTGGACCAAGTAATTTTTGATAATCCATCACTTTTTTCCAAATTTAAGTATTTTCTCGGGCTTTTAGAGTTAAGTTATGATAATTGTATTTGGTGATAGCCCAGTGGTTAGGGCGTCAGCCTCCTAATCAGAGGTCGGCGGTTCGAATCCGGGCACGCACCTCAAACGTTTCGGAGTTAAGTGTGTTTAAAAAAAAAATATCACTTGCTTCAACGGTGAAGGAAAACATCGTGAGGAAACCTGCACGCCTAAGAGTTCTCCATAATGCTCTCAAAGGCATGTGAAGTCGGCCAATGCGCACAAGGCCAGCGTGGTAGACTATGGCCAAAACCTTCTCATACTGAGAGGAGACCCGCACTCTAGTGAGCCAGTAATGGGTTGTTCATGATGATGATGATGATGAATTGTTATTGGTAACTATCATCTGCAGTGTGGCATATCACATTTTAAAGAAACAAATTAAAATAAAAACATTTAGTTTAGTTTGTAAACAACTGAAAAGGCACTTTAATTTTATTATTAACCTTACACTAAATCATGTTGTTATGCTAATGTGCTGACACCAGCTTAATGATGAACATCATCATCAGCCAATATTTATCAATTGCTGGACTTAGGCTTCTTTGAAGCAGTTTCAAGTTATCCTGTCTCCAGTTAACTCAGCTAAATGATAAGGGTTATAACTAAACAAAAAAATATATATACCGTCAAAAAATCTAACTCCTGCATTATTGAAGTATCATCCTGATTTGTACTGCATGCCTCTTTTAGTTTTGCAATAGCAACACTGACATGGTGGTTATCACTTGATTCTAATGCTATATCTTTAATTATGTTAGACAGGTCAACACGCTGAAAAATGACAAATACTGTAGCTAACAAAAACAGAGTCAATTGATTATTAAAAAGATGAAAGTTATTTCATTTACTGTGCTTTATAATAGATTATACCTTTAGTACAAAAATAATGTTACAATATTAAGGATTATATAAACAATAAAAAAGCTTGGGTGTGAATTGCTCTATCTCCATAGGTACTATAATTTAAACCCTGCTAAGTTTGTTGTGGGCTTCTTCTTAGACTGGGGTGCTTTTGGAACCCTCATAGTTTTAGTTTTAAGTTTACAAATATAGTTATCACCATGAAATAACTACTATGTAAATTATTGACGCGTCAAAACTACCTTTTAAAGGACTATTTGAATAAAGATTATTTTAAATTTGAATTTTATACTAATAATATTGCATTATAATGTGACTCATAGAACTAATTAAGTTACATTTAACATATTTGAAATAAATTATAGGCTATGATATATATTATGATACCACATAGAGAAAAATAAGTGGTTTTTGTGGCACCTGAGTACATATTTTGCATTTATACACAAATTGCTAAATCATAATCTTCGTCTTCTTTGCCATAGTCCGCTACAACAAGAAATACATATATTAAAAAGCACCTGAGCCTTAAATTGTGCCACAGCTTCTTCAATTGCTTCCTCAGGGGTCATGTTCAATTCCTCGATATTCTCCTTAACGACTTCGTCGTATGTCTGCTGAGTTATTACTCGGACCATTTTAGATTTATTATTTATGATTTTGAGATATATTTAATATATGGGATATGATTATATATTTAATTTAACAAATTGCAAGCAGCCGGGTTCACATTTACAATGTTATTTTTTTTTATTGTCTTCCGTATATAAAAAGTACTCTCTGATGACAATTACACACTTCACAGTAGATACTGTCATACCTGTCAAATGGAAACCAAGACAAACAAGTCATCAAGGGAGGACATAATTAATAAAATTTAAGCATTATCTTGTCTTAAGTTAATTGTATAATTAACTAGGGAAATGGGAATAAAAAGTGACTTCGCATATAGATTTTTCTCTCAGGTTCTTAATATGTGTTAATATTCTTAAGCAGAAGCTGAACAAATATAAGATTTCTACAAATAAATAAAATGTAAGAAGATGTTATTCTAGTTAATGTTAGTTTAAAAAAAAGAGGAAATTTTATTTCAAGCGTAGCCCATACGATTTTAAATTAAAATTATAATAAATGTAAAGCTTTCTAACATTTTCTAACGGCAAAACAACACCATAACGATTTTTAAACTATGCTTGAGAAAAATAAATGAATAAATTTACCGATTTTTGTTACTTTCTTTCACATCCCTACTTGTAAAATGAGAACATAGTTAAACGTTTATTAACTGAGTATAGCTGATTCCAAATTTATTTATTTCATTTTCAGGAATATTATTTGACTCTGTTATCAAAGCATATAAATAATTAAAGGTAAGTCCTGAAATGAAATAATGTTTTCAATTTACAAACGATTTGTGTTCGGAAATCCTAATGACAATTCTCATTTGACAATTATTATGGATGACGCATACTTCTAAAAAGTAATGAATATAAAATAATGCGATTTTCCTAAAATTCGACGCTTAAGGCAATATCCACAATATTAGAAGGTATTTGTATGTTTAGGGTAATCTTTTAAATCAAAATGAGCTTTTTGGGGAAGTTATTCGGTGGGAAAAAGGAAGAAAAGGGACCCACGACCCACGAAGCTATACAAAAGTTACGTGAAACTGAAGAACTGTTAGTCAAAAAACAAGAGTTTCTGGAGAGGAAGATTGAAGTGGAGATACAGACAGCTAGAAAAAATGGTACAAAGAACAAACGAGGTGAGTTGTTAGTCTAGATGGAATGTTTTATTGTGTTGTTTGCACAAAGTACCTTTGTTGACACCATCCTGACCTTGCATTGGATGCGTTACTTAGCTAATTTTCTTCCTGTTATAATATTACGTAGAAAGGACGATCCACGCTTATATTGTGCCATTATTGATAAATTCTTAAAAACTAATGTGTTGTAATGATTAAATCATGAGTCATTTGTGAAGGTACCTAGCTGAACAGAATATTGCAACAATATTCTTTTTGCTAAATCTTAAGAGCCATATTTTTGGTACTAGCTTTTGAAACTATACTAGTCAAAACAAAATAAGGGCCACAATGTTTTTACAGTATTATCATGAATTCTTGAGGTTTAAGGGTTGATTAAGAATTTGATTGGATAAATTAATTGATTTTTATTGTTGAAAGCAAAAAATAATGATGGAAACAATAAAAATGAATCTGTACCCCACTTTTTCTAAAAGTTAACATTTTTTCCAAAATAATCAGTGAGAAAAAAAAAAACTAAGTGTTGGTTGATTCGTGGCTTTCCTCAGTATCTGGTATGCCCTCCTTCCACCAGGTGTACCACTGTTTCTTGAGGAATTTGTTCCCAACTCAATTTCAGAATGCAGTCGTTCATTGTGCACAGGTTGGTTTGTGCTTCGAACACTGTGTTTCAGTAAATTCCACATGTGTTCAATGGGATTGACTTCTGGAGTGTGCAGGCCAGGGTAATACCTGTATACCATCTTCCGCTATTTGATTTCAATTTTGAAGCTTTATATGAAGTATAGTAAGTGCCCTGGTCTAGATGGAGAGTTATTTTGAAATATTTCTACTGCATTTTTTTTTTCGGACTGTCTATTAGCTCTACAAACCATATTGGTTGCCACAGCGTAACCAGTCTGTTTCTACTGCATTGCCAGTATCATCTAGTATGAGTATGGTTGCAATAACCTTAATAATTCATGCAAATTTTCAGCTCCTAGTTTGTCATGATGACCTATTCACATAATTCTCTTTTAAAAAAAATTAAGAATAAATCTGGTAAAGGCAATACAAAGATTAAAACAGTCAAAAAAAGTGTTTTACTGAAACATTTTTTGACTGCTTAAGTAAATACTTAGTTGATTTTTAATATGTCTGCCACTTTAATTTTATTTCCTTGTGAAAATGTATTCTGTGTTAAAAAGTTGTTTTATTTGGTTGTTATATCATGTAATCTTCCTTAGTCTACTTACAATATAAATTTTCAAGTAAAAACCAGTATTTTTCAGCTGCAATTGCTGCACTCAAACGAAAGAAGCGATATGAAAAACAACTCAACCAGATTGATGGTACGCTTACACAGATAGAAGCACAGAGGGAAGCACTAGAGGGTGCAAACACCAATGCTCAGGTGCTCAACACAATGAGGGATGCTGCTAATGCTATGAAATTGGCTCACAAGGATATGTTAGTATTTTACATTTACTTTGTATCATGTACATTTCTGATATTATATTTAAAATACTTTATTTAATTATCTTAACAAATATTTCTTCTTCATTCCTTCTACAAAAGTAAAATGACCTGAACCCAGTTCTCATAAATTTTTTTTAACTATAAAAAAAATTGTAATTCAATTAACTTTTCTTGAATTAAATTTTAATTTTTTTTACATATTAGGTAGTATGCTAACTATTGAAATGAACTTCTGTATATGTTATGTTTTGATACTAATTAAATGACTATTTTATCCTTATAAATATGTAGATTGAAATAACTATGAGAAAGATATACATCTTAGTATTTAGTTTAATATGTTTTAATCACCCAAAATTTACTAAAACACTAAAATGCTTGCTGAATAGCAAGATTTTGCCAGTTTATAACTGTTACCATTATTATCTGTTAAAAACATATAACAATTATAAAACTAGATACTATCTAAAATAATAAAAGATAGATTGAATATAATGGCGTGAAATGTAATTGCGTTTTTTTACAGTGATGTGGACAAAGTGCACGATATTATGGATGATATTGCAGAACAGCACGATATTTCGCGCGAGATCACAGATGCTATAAGCAACAATGTCGCCTTCCCCAACGATATTGACGAGGATGAACTGGAGAGAGAACTTGAAGAGTTAGAACAGGTTTGTTGTTTCGTTAAACTATTGTGGCATCTATTATATCCATCATAAGCATATTAACATGCCCAGGTATGTTTTATTCGATTTTAGACTTAATTTTTTGTTATTTATTAAGTTTTTATTTAATTTAATCAGTAATATACCACACAGTCATTTGAAAAACTGTAAAGTGTCTCGATGCTGGCCTCCAGTAGACTTAGTGCAGAGACAAACCACTTAAATAACTATAATTCCAATATAATGATGAAATAACTGATACTGATGGCATAATGAAGCGGTGATAGCCTAGTGGTTAGGGCGTCAGCCTCCTAAACAGAGGTCGGCGGTTCGAATCCCGGCACACACCTCTAACTTTTCGGAGTTATGTGCGTTTAAAAAAAAAAAATATCACTTGCTTCAACGGTGAAGGAAAACATCGTGAGGAAACCTGCACGCCTGAGAGTTCCCCAGAATGTTCTCAAAGGCGTGTGAACTCTGCCAATCCGTACATGGCCAATCCCTTCTCATATTGAGAGGAGACCCGTGCTCTGTAGTGAGCCGGAAATGGGTTGATCATGATGATGGCATAATATGTGTTCAAGGCAAGGATTGGGCATCACCAATTCCCTATTGTAGTTTCAGACCCAGAGCAGGAAATCCAACCTTGGACCTTGCAAATTGCTAATCATTAGATCAGACAAAAGACAAAAGAGAAATAAAAAATGTAAATCATTTGCTATGAATGTAATAGTAGTAAACTACAGTATATATATATTAAAATGACAGTTTTATATGACATACTTTGACATCCCTAAAATAAGGTTTACACAAAAATTTGGATCCTGTTGACAATTGTAGTATCTAAGAGGTTAGACAACTGAGTAAGCCTTTCAAACTTTATGCCTCTCAACGCTATAACAACAAATTAATTTATCATATATCTTTTTACAGGAGGAACTGGACAAGGAGATGATTGGCATCAGTGTGCCCGCAGACAACCTGCCAGATGTGCCAGCCACTGAGCCAGTGCCCGCAAAGGCCAAGCCCAGCAAGGCCAAGGAAGATGATGAAGGTGAGAATTGACACATTAATTAAATTTTAACTGACCTCAAATTGCAGGAGCTTTTAAATTGGGTGTTTAGCTAAAAAGGTTTCCTTTTAAAAGCAATCTAGCAAAACATACATACATATAAAAAAAAAAAATTATTTTATTTTATTTTTATTTTTATTGGATCATTAAACTAGTCACTATCTAAAAACAACAAAAAACATTTCAGAAGAACAGACACCAGATAGTGGCTTTTTAGAAATGACCACAGACAGCATGCACAACCTTAAAATTAACCTTACATCTAAATAATTCAATTTATACCTAAAGCTATACCTATTTATATAATAAATTCAAGAGGATGAGTTTTTATGTTTCTTCTAACATTGATTTACCACTAGCCGTAGATAGAGCGTGTCATACAAAAACAAGGCGAGAAATTGTCGCCAACTAACTATACATTCCTACTTATCGGTATATCGATGTAATACATCCTGTCTAATACACTAGACATCTGGCCGTTATATTATCTATAGCGGCGCGTAGTGCTTTGTAATTCATTCGAATTATACGGCTCCAGTGTTAGAATCGGTGAGTTTCGTCCAGCCTTGTCCCACACTGGGGGAAAGGAGTGCACGCGTCGCTATTTGTGCACTACTTTTCCGTCCCATTTTTTGAGCGTAAATGGTAAATCAATGTCTTCTATGGACAGGCTTATTACTTTATTGCTTTTTATAGGATTCTATGGATAGGAAAATCTTTAAACTTTGTGTTTGTGCATGGTTTTTACAAAATAAACATTTAAATGATGTAAGAGTATGCTGGTTATTTTTTTTCAATTTGATGTACATGATTTTTTATATTAGGCAAATTATAAGTAATATGATTAAGGTACTTATATGCCATCCACTGGATGATTTGGGAGAATTTATTTAAAAATTGATGCTAGCTCAGAATAAGTTTTAATAATAAGTCTTATAATTACTAATAATTGCTTTGAAAACATTTATTCAGTATATTTCGATAATCGCATTTTATAAAACAAAAAGTATTCCATATACTTTACCAGGATGGATCTACTATCACTATGCATAGTTTGGCACAATTTATCAGTGATGTTTTATATAGGTAATAATATCTATTATTTGAAATCCCTCGTGAAAGTTACTCAAGTGTTAAAATAACAGATATGCATCTTGGAGATCTTGTATATAATCAATGTATGTATCTTTATGTAAGACCAATAAAATTTTTACTGTAGTTGAGTCAAGCATAGGAAACAACCTAACAACAAAATAGATAAGACTCCCATTTATGATATTAGTATGGCATAATAATACTCTTAGTTTCACCCCTGTATACTATTTACATACTATAAGTCTTCTCTACTAATGTAATGTATGTAAAAGTTGCTAAGTGAATAGAGACAAATAAAGAAGACAATGACATACCATGTCATTGCCTTCTTTATTTGTTTTATTTATTCAATGACATACCATTTCAAAAGTGTATCATTAATTGGTCTGATTTGTTTTAAGTATTGTTATCCGAAACAGGTCCTAATATTAATTTTATTGTAAAAGTTGCTAAGTGAATAGAGACAAATAAAGAAGACAATGACATACAATGAGCATTTAGATAAATTTGATGTGATCCGCATAACAAAGGCAAATCTGTATGGTGCAATTTATAATTTCTTCAATCCTAAAACACAACATCATGCAGATCTTCCAAAATCGCCATTTTAAGCAGATTAGTTTTAGTTTTATTGTATTTATAACTAGTTTTTACATGAATTTTATAATTTTGTAAATATTATTATTTACCTATCCTACGCAATACAAGTCCAACTGTATGCTTTAAACTAATGATAGTTTGTATTCAACCACCATATGCCTTCCTGGACGCACACTTATGTTAACATTGGCCATATGCCAATTGTATGGCCAATATGCCTCAATTTTAGACCTTGTTTGATGTTCTTTGGTTCCTTAACTTTTAATTTATTGTTTATAAGATGTTTTTTGAATAAATTATTACTTGCTATGCTTATACACATTAAGAAAGAAAATATACTCTATTACACAAAGTTCATAATTTTATCACCACTCATTGTCCTAAACTGATGCAAATGTAACTTCCAGACTGTGTACAACTTTACATAGTTGGCCAATGTTGTATGTTTGCCACATCATTAGCATATACATTGGCCAACAAGAAAATTAGCTTTTAAAGTGTTTTCCACTAATATTGGTGAGATTAGTAACTTAACTTTAAATTCATTTCATTTTGTTTCAGATGAGGACTTCAAACTGCTCAAATCCTGGGCCACATAAACGTTTCTTATATAAGCTGCTTGTGATATTTCAGCGAATTCCTTCATAAAACTGAATAATCTATTCATTTATAAACAATTTTCTTTTTCTTTTACAGTAAACTGAACCATTTCAAAAGTGTATCATTAATTGGTCTGATTTGTTTTAAGTATTGTTATCCGAAACAGGTCCTTATATTAATTTTATTGCTGTTAAATTTTAGTTATTGTTTTTACATTTATATTACAGGGCTACCATACTAACAGCTTACCCTGAGTGAATAATTCATGTTATGAAGCAACCATTTATTAACCATTATGACGGGGCTAAAATATTATTGTACTTTTTTTTTTATTTAAAAAAAAAACGGTTTATTTTTTTGTGTAACCAAAACTAAACCTTTCATTTTAGGGACTAGTTATCGCTTTTAATCATTACTGTGAGTGATAAATAAATAAACAGTCAAGCAATATATTGCTTTGTATGCCTTAAAAGTTTTGAAAGTAAAACTCCTTGACGTAGTATGAAAATCTTCTAAAAAAAGACATTGTTCCATGAAAAGGTACTGAATGCTGAAATATGTAAAACACTTTGATTATTACGAAAAACAGAAAAGAAAACCTCATATTTCGGGTACGTAATTTCTAAAGTTTTTTTATTGAAGTCGTGGAATAATTATGAGCAATTTTAAAAGCTACTTCGTATCTCAAGGATTTTTTATTTTCAATAACTAAGCTATAGACTAAATATTGATAGCGTTAACGAATATGAATCATTAAGGTCGGCGTACAATCTGCGGATCGCACCGATACGTGAAAACCTCTAGTTATTTTTCTTATCCACATAAAAATGACAACAAGCAAGTTGGTATATGTTTGATAAATATTATTCATCATTATATCATATCCAACCCATATCTAACCCACTCCAGGGCATAAGTTGCTTAATAGAATGAGGAGTGTGTAGGTTTTCATACTGGCCTAAAACAGGTTTCACGCCTTTGACAAAATTGATATGGAAATGAAGATGTGGCATGCAGGTTTCTAGTGATGTTTTCCTTCAAGGTTGAAGTGAGTGATATTTTAATCCTAAACCCATCAAGTTTAACTGGAACGTCTGACTGTGCCAAAACGTATTTTTCGATTTAAAAAACGTGTTTGGAATATGATGATGTTTCTGGACAAAAACTTAACTATATATAAATTTGGTGACCTAAGTCTATTTGATTTCCTTAAAAAGAGTCATTGGTTTAACGGTGTCAGTTTTGCTGTATACAAATGTCTAAATTAAACTGAATTTGCAGGTCTGAAAGTAGTTCTGTCTCGATGTTTATAGTGAAAAAAGACTGCACTATATATAGATCCTATATATTTCCTATAGGAAACCTGCACGCCTGAGAGTTCTCCATAATGTTCTCAAAGGCGTGTTAAGTCTGCCAATCCGCACATGGCCAGCGTGGCCACTTCTCATATCAAGAGGAGACCCGTACCCTGTAGTGAGCCGGTAATGGGTTGATCATAATGGTGAAGATGATATATAGATCTTGCTGACTAGACTCAATATATGTAAAATGTTGCAAGCAGATATGAAATTTTAAATATGGACGTGTAAATTTTATTTTACAATGAACCTTGGAACTTTATTTGCTATAATCTGCGAGGATTTGTAAAAGTAAATTATCTTAATAATATTGGCGTGCACAGGGTTTTTGACCCAGGCATGGTATACAAGCAGATGTTTCAATACCGATGAATTCGCTTTCATTCGGGTATTTCGGGTAAGCAATGCGTGTCTTCTTTGAAGTGCTCAATGTCTCTTAGAACATTACCCAACATAGACAACACGACCAGATTTCTTTTTAACGTGTTCCATTTTTAGCAAGCTCCGTAAAGTATGCACAGCTCTTATGTATAAAGTACACGGTACTTGTTGATTATAATGCTAGCGGATTTTAATCTTAGTTATCTAGTCTAGCTTTTACAGTAACTAATAGGTGTATCGTAACGTTTCGGTGCGGCCCGTTCTGGTCTGCTTTGTCAGTGTTGAGCATTACAATTTGACAAGGGATTTAAGTAGGATATTTGTATAAAAAAAAATAGTTATATACATATTAATATTATTACGTCATATAATGTTACTAATCTTAGAATTTGCGTTTAATTATAATACAAGGAAGTAAAACTATTTTTAAAATTTGTTTTTCAGAAGTCAAAATTTTTTCAAAATGGCCTTCAAAAGGCACTTTTGATGCGTACATATATATACTGATGATATATAATGGTGATAACTACATTCGTGGACTAACTATAGCTGCGAGTTCCCAAAGCGCTATGGTCAAAGAAGACACTGCAATAAACTTAGCCGGGCATATTTTTAATCTTAACTCAGCTTACGGATTAGCTTATCGCTGAATCGCAGCTATGAATATATAGAAGATATGAGCACATACATTATATGCCTTTAAGTTGAATAAGTAAAAAGGTTACAGGGGCAAAATATTGTGTAATATTTTGCCCCTGTGTGCTGCTTTAATCAGCTTAAAAAAAATTACTGCCAGTGTCACCTGGGATGTAAGGATTCTAACCCTACATTCATAAATCCGAATCAGTAAATGCTTGGGTAATATTTATTTATGTAATTACAGGTAACGTTTTGTATTGACGATCTCTGTGACGTTGACGGCCTCCGTGGCGCAGCACTTGCGCTGTTGCTTTTTAAGAGTTGGAGGTCCTGGGTTCGATTCCCGGCTCGAGTCTGGTATGGTGGGAGGCTTCGGCCGTGGCTAGTTACCACCCTACCGACAAAGACGTGTCGACGACACGTCTTTCCGGCACGATGTCATGTCGAAACCAATTAGGAGTATGGGTTTAACATACCCTTAACAAGTTAGCCCGCTACCATCTTAGACCGCATCATCACTTACCATCAGGTGAGATGCCGTCAAGGGCTAACTTGTGGTGTGTATAATGAAAAAAGTTCTCATACATATATATTATAACATACCTGTAACAAATTAATCCTCTACCATCTAAGACCGTATCTTTACTTACCATAGATGCCGTCAAGGGCTGACTTGTGGTGAATAAAAAAAAAAACGTATTACATCCCAATTGTGATATTAAAGCGCGAAGCTTAAGACATTGTCCATATTTAGAAATAGATTTACTTCTTTTCTCGCACACTGTTATGATAGGTGAAGAGCATCGATGGAATGTTTTTTATACACTTAGCTTGTAATGAATAAAATAAACAATGGTGCCGATTCTGTTCTTGCTAAATATCTTAACTAAATTATCAGATGTATGAAATTGCTATCGTTTTCTACACATATTGTGAAAAGGATGGTATTACTATTGCATGTGTACGTTTAATTTAGTTAAGAAATCTATGTACAACTGAATTGGCACCAATAAATAACTTTTATAAATATACTAAACAAACTGTTTTAGTAGATTTGCAATCCACTGAAATAAAATTGAGCAAAAATCGAAAGGATTTCTTTTGCTTTATTTCTCTATCAATTAATGTGGGTTAAAGTTATGTTTTAATGGAAATAATTATGTATAAAATGTTACTTTTTTTAAGCTGTACCTAATAATTTGTGCATATGGTCCGTAATACATTTTATTTATACATTATATTTTATATAAACAACCGTTTAAAGCCATTGAGTAGGCTTTGGACAAAATTCTTGTAAGATAAGTAAGTAATGCATTTATATATTTTTGAATTATTAAAAAAATATATAAAAGCATGGTAATGAAATATTACCATTATTTCGAAACTAATACTTACCTAATGGCTTTTGGCGATGTTTTTTAATTTGGAATTTCCCTACCCTACTACTTACTAAGAATAAATAATATCTGTGGTTAATTATAATAATCATAGCCCGTTTAACTTAACTAGACGCGCGGAATGATTGGCTTGGCTTTAATGAAACATTTCGTCACATATTCAGTCTTCAGTATTTCTGTATGCATTTGGTGAAGTATGAATATTGGAGTATCTACACCGTAGCCAGAAGTCAAAGTAGCAGCATTGCAAATTTCATTCAAATGGTCTTTTAACAGTACTCCATAAACATCTGGTAATGGCGGCAATTCTGGTACGAGCTTGCATACTAATTTAAGAAAAAGCTTGCATTCCGCATTTCACAAAATCTGCGATTAATTCGTCTTTTAGCCTCTTCTACTACTTCCGGTAATTAAGATGTACGAACTTTTCAATTTATCTTGAAGCGTTTGTTTGGTTATGTGAAAAATAATTATTTTAGGCTTTGTAATACGCCAATGTCATTTAACGCACTAACGGATCTATGGGGATCTACTACCTATTAACGCAGTACCTATCTAAATTGAAAAGAATGATCAATGTACGAAAATCATGAAAGTGATGTAATATCTTACTTTATTGCCAACAAAATTGATAAAGGATCTACATATTGTAAGATCCAATATTTATAAACACAACAGATAACTAAAGCTATAAAGACAAGTTAGACACTTTCTCTTGAATTTTGTATGGAACTGAGCGTGTACCTAGGTACGTTATTTAGCACAGGCTTAATCACTCGATGATTTTATTCTAGTACATACGAAGGTATCTATTAATTTATGATTCTTTATGATTAATTATATCCGTAGTCGCTTCTAATTATTTTTTTAATTTTTAATCTGCGATCGTATCGGTTTATACCGACTTACTAATAGGTAGTAGATACACTCAGATATTGTTCGATTTCAACACAAACATATCCGTATACCATTATTGTATAATTGTTATATAATTACGCAAATTGAAGTAAAATATACAGTCTTGATGTATACAAATATTTTTGTACGAATTTATATACTATGTATGTAATAATAAGGGCTATATTAGTGTAGTTTCTTTTAAGGAGGTTTGCATGTCAAAGATGTATAAGTACAAACTGATTTTGATTGTTTTTAATGATTGGGATGCGCGAAACAGCGCTAACCTCGCGAGCTGAATTTCGATGTACCGACGACTTTCCCTTGCAGGCATACTCTGGATTACACGACTAAGTAGACGAGTGTATTATCACAAGATATTTTTTCACACATCAAACACGCATCAAAGAGGGTTTGGATATATATGTGCTGAGTTAAGGTTTATTGGCGGCTTCATCATCATCACCTCAACTCTAAAATTCGTCGGCAAATCGAGACCGATAGTTTTATGCTCTCCGCGTGGCATGGATGAAAAGGTGAGACGAAATTTGAAACAAAAACATTTAATGCCTATAAACTACAATAAATATGTATGAGAACTTTTTTTTTATACACACCACAAGTTAGCCCTTGACGGCATCTCACCTGATGGTAAGTTGGTAAGTGATGATGCGGTCTAAGATGGTAGAAGCTAACTTGTTAAGGGTATGGTAAACCCATACTCCTAATTGGTTTCTACACGACATCGTTCCGGAACGCTTAATCGCTTTGACGACACGTCTTTGTCGGTAGGGTGGTAACTAGCCACGGCCGAAGCCTCCCACCAGACAAATCAACGTTGGATCAGCGTTGCTTAAACTATGAACAAATGGGCCATCTTCATCTTAGTAGGTTTAGTTTGACATTATTTCGAGACGAAAAACTATTTTTATTTTGGTAGGTCATTTACCTTTTAGTGCGTATTTATGCAGTACGGCTCCGTTATAACAGTGCAAGTTATTCGGTTGTGATGGCTGACAGATGTTGCAGTTCTGACCTTTGCCATTAAGATTAAGGGAGAGCTTGATATAAACCGGCTTATTGAGCAATATTATTAACACCTCGAATAACCAGTTGAACCAGATAATGTCTACGTACTAACCTCACATTCCCGCATTAGAGCAGTTTTACCCACAAGTACACTGGTAAATTTAGTTCTCCCCAGCCCCAAGTTTGGAACGAAACTCACTAGATTATATGCATTATAGATATTTGATTTGATAGCTAATAATGCAAGTTAACATTAAAGAACGACCGATGAATTTTAAAATAATTTGACGATGTATTAAAGTTCTAAAGGTAAAAAATTATTGTTTTAATTAAAAATGAGCTCGATACCACTTTGCGCAATTCCTGAAAAAGAATTGCCACCTAATATAACATCGCGAAGAAGCGATATAGAAACGTTCTTACCAGAATAACACCGCAACGCCCTTATTATAAACATAGGTAACTTTATATTAGGTGCCTATGATTCGGCTCGTCAGTCGACTGTTTAGTGTATTACATATCACACACCATGAAGGCTTACATATTAGTGAGTACTTTAAATATTATAATTATGTTTAAGTGTTAATTAATAAGAACGCAGCCCTGCATAGTGAAAGAAAGTGAAACAAAATATTATTTTGAACTTAACTTAAGCTCCTCGTAATCATTAAATTAATAACCCTATAATAAAACTGTGTTATTAATCGGTTGGATCCCATATAAGAGCGTTTGTAAATACATAATCTCTGGCCATAATTGGGCCAATGCGAGTCGGCGGGATAAAATAATTTATTTTAAGCGAATTACACTATCCATCTAAATGGTCTATAAACTTAAAACTAAAGTACTGCTTTGAGGCTTGCGCTTATTACTCAAGAAAAGCAATAAGCGATCTTTATGGTCTGCAGTCCTAAATTATATGGAAGAACTCTTCCAGTAATACGTATTTACACAGAACCTGAGTAAGGTTTGCACCCTATGCACCCGACTATGTATGTAAATGTGAATGGTAATCGTTGGGTCAAAAACTATCCTTGATTTCCTTAAAACTTTGCATCTCGTTTTCCAGATCACGCTGCTCGTCGTACAAATTGCAACGGCAACGCTCACAATAGACAAAATCACAGAAAAGGTTCACGCTGGCCTCAAAACTTTGAAAGAGAAAGCTGTACATAAACTTCACAAACTGAAGCAAGAGTTCGATTTGAAGAAACTCCATCAACTAAACGTTCATCATTTGCTACCTTACGCTCACAAGCATTATGTTCACGAGCATTATTCGAAGAAAACTCCTTTAGTAATCGACCACCATCAGGTTGAAAGATTGAAGCATTATTTCGAGCCTCACCATAAACCTGTTCATTTCCATCACGTCGAACACCACAAACCCCCAGTACCCCATCACCTTGAGCACCATAAGCCAGTACATTTTCAACATTATCAACATTTTGAACATTTAAAAGTATAATATAGCTTTAATCAAAGCCAGGACTCTCTTAGTTTCTTAGAGACATGGCAGCAAGTTACGATGGCAGAACCAACTGCACCTTTCTGACACCTTTGACATCTTTTAACTAAACTCGTACGCTTAATGCTCCAGTATCAATATTCATAGTATTGGTCCAAATAAAAGTATGATTGCATTTGATTTTACGAAGTTTATAAATATTAAAGCGCAAGCAAGCGCAGTAACTCTATGATAGTGGTTTTATGTGGAATTGAAGTAAATTGTTCTCACAGACTGTTAGATTACGAATTTTTAAATAGAAAATCATGACAGTTGGTTCTGCCTTCGGTAACAATTATGTATTTCTTTCCAGACTAAGAAAATTACCTAGTATCTTTTTAAAAATATATTAAGTTCTTATAATGTGAACGAAGTATGTGAATGAATAATTACGACCCATGACCCATCACCAAGTGTGAAGTCACGAGTACTTCAGAACGTGGAGTTAATGTTATTGTTGTCACATCATTATTGCCTACTGATCATTAATTCGGGGAAGATGATTATGAAGATAAATATCTTTTAGAATTAGTACAAAATTAATGACGTAAACATTTTTGTGATTGATTGTAATTTAAAAAGTTTGTTAATAAAAAAACCTTACGTAATAATGTTTTTTATTTAAGAATATTTATATTATAAGTTAATCTTCTAAGAAATAAAAATTAGCGTTAAGTGAATATAAACAATGCAAAACTATTTGAGTAATAATATATCTACACTCAAATGGAACTGGTGTTTTCTCTGGTTAGCACAATCCAACATACATGCAACCATCATAAGTATAGATTACAAAAATTGTATTACATATATGTCATAAGAATTTATGTAAAGGATTTGTATATCTTCTTTAATGTGTAACACTTAAATCATTAAGTAGTTTATCAAATACATCGTCAGTCAAACCCATATTATTTTTCGGCAGAAATTCATCTAACAATCCATTCTGGAAATCGCCGAAATCATCAACCCGAGTGTCGACTAGACCTAATTCAGTCAATAAATTCAAGTTCTCGTTGTCAATTTTGGTATTGTTGTCACTGTCCTGAGCTAAAGCTGTCAGTCCTGGGAGCAACTGTTCGGACGAGTCTGTATCGTCTTTATCTTTCGTTTCACGGCGGTTAGTGCCTTTTGTGTCTTTGGATTCTTCGTCAGAAATATCGTGGTATTCTTGTATTTCTTTGGCGAATTCAATTTCTTCATCATCATCTTGACTATCCTGTATAATTTGTTCTGTAGATTTGTACTGGAAAGCGTTTTGGGATAAATCCACTTCAACTGGGAAGAGGGACGAGTTCTCTTTCAGATGTGCTACAGTCTCGCTGAAATATGTAAATTTAAGTTTTAATATCGACTATTCATTGGGAACGACGGACCAAAAATATTTCGTTACGATTTTTCATAGTATACACTGATTATGATTTAATAATACATAATTATTAGAAGGAAACGTTGAAGGATTTAAAACACTAACTTGAGATATACAGCCAAGCCCTGTATAAACCTTCGTAATTGGAAGGCTACGTCTTGCGTCTTCTTATTGTCCAATAATTCCAATTTAACCAGAACATCAGATCTCAGCCTGGCAAATCTGCTTCTAGCATCTTGTCTACAACGGAGAATTAACCTGAAATATTAATTACAAGGCCTCTGAATAAAATGAAATGTTAGGGGCTTTTCGGAAGTTGTTTTCGTACCACATAGTGTTATTATTTTAATATGCATGAGAGAACTAGAAGCTATACTACTACTAGTAATGTGAATTAAGATCTCTTTTACTCTAGTGCTGTGAAAATGGCAAACAGTGTCAGTAATACCTTAAAACGAGGTATTAATGCTGAATCTGTGCCTACCTGTATTCATAATTTCCAGTTTCAACTCTGTACAAGGGTTCTTGTAACGCGTTGTAACCGTATTCTTCATCATCCATTTCTTTTACTTTCAGGCAATAAGATAAATACTCAAACTTTGTATCTGCGTATTTTCGTATTGTAAGCTTCGTATCTGGTATCACTTTGTGGAGATATGTGCCCATATCTGCTAAAATCTACAAAAATATTAATGCAATTATACTACTACTTTCTTTCTTTCTTATCCAATCTATCAAAATTAGTTATTATTACAATAATGTCGAAATTATTCATAGCAAATTTTCTTTAAATCGAAGGTTGCCGAATATACTAATAGGTACGCTATCCAATCCATTACTATGCCTGGTGTCTTTATTTTATTCTATTTGTTTCGTTACGTGATGTCTTTTTTTTATTACTTACTACTATTTTTTTATACGCTACAAGTTAGCCCTTGTTGGCTACCGCACCTGGTGGTAAGTGATGATGCTGTCTAGCATGGTAGCGGGCTAACCTTTTGGAGTATGGTAAGCCCACGATTCTAATTGGTTTCTACGCGACATCGTGCCGGAACGCTAAACCGTTAACAACACGTCTTTGTCGGTATGGTGGTAACTAGCCAAGGCTGAAACCTCCCACCAGACCAGACTAGAGCCGAGAATCGAACCCAGGACTGAAACAGGATGTCTTAAATATATTATTAAAATTAAAACTCACTGGTTTCAGGGCTTTCAACATTTTAATCCCATCTCGCTCTAGCAATCTGTGGTATTGTCCAAATTTCGTAAAAGCTTCAGAAGCTCTTGCTTGTGGTTCTTTAACACCGATGCTGGAGAATATATCCCCTAGGGATTTATATGTTTGAAGAAGATCAAAATAGGACTTGAGCATTCTAAAAGGAAAATTGTAAAGCCTCTTACTGAAAATGTATTTTTAGTAAACTGACCCAAGATGCGCCGGAGTTGCAAGAGCAACACCAACCCATTCAAATTCAAAATTCAAAATAATCTTTATTCAAATAGTCCTTTAAAAGGCGCTTTTGACGCGTCAATAATTTACATAGTAGTTATTTGATGGTGATAACTAGATTCGTAAACTTAAAACTAAAGCTATGAGGGTTACAAACGCACCCCGTCTAAGAAGAAGCCCACAACAAACTTAGCCAGGTAAATTTTCTTTTTGTTATCACCATCTCACATGCCACTTAAAATTATATTAAGAACTATCTTATTAGAGCAATATTTCACACCCATGCTTGTTTATTATTTACGTAATTCTTTACACTATAGTAGGACTTTTCTACAATTTTAAAAATACAAAAAATGCTTCGCATATTAGCTTATGAAATGCAACTCTTGCGTGTCTTGCCACTTGAAGTATACCAAAATGGCTGCTTAAAATCTGACCTTTTTGCGTGTTCCACTAATTTTTTGTATGTATTTTCAGTCTCGCGCATCTCGTTTAACTTTGCAACTAGCGTGTCATTGCATAATATAGCTCTAGACAGACCAAGAGCATCGGCAGTGCCTGTAGACATATTCTCTACAAGTCTATGTTTTACTTTTTTCATTATTATATCTAACGTTTTGCCTTGTTTTGCATCCGCGTGAAGTTTGTTATAGTTAATCGTCACAGTGTCCTGAAAAAATAAATTATTGGAACCATTGGTCTTCTTCCAGTTATTAATAATCTATATATATATAAAAGTCGTGCTAGTTATACTATTTATAACTCAAGAACGGCTGAACCGATTTGGCGGAAAATCGGTAGGGAGGTAGCTTAGAACCAGGAGATGGACATAGGATACTTCCATGGGTTATACTGGTCGGACATACACCAACGAAAAGCTCACTGTATTAAGGAGAGTAAATTTCTTAGTTATTATACCATACACGAGAAAATACAAAACGTTTCGATAAAATAAGGAAATAAACTATTTTTTTTTGTATTTTAATTAGATAATTTTTTAACCCTAGTTTCGCTGCCAATAGGGGTGGAATTTCGTAAAACCATCAGGACTAATTATTTTTTTTATTTTCGCGGGCTTTATGAAAAACTCAACTTCACGTCAAAGAACTATAACTGAGTTTCAGCTTGCCATAGGAGTTTGTAAAAACACCTAAACTACGCGGACGAAGTCGCGGGCATCGACTAGTTATAATTAAAAGTATCATTGTTGTTTACCTTAGCTGCTTGTATCATCTTAGCGACTTCTACTTTCGTCTTTCCCTTAACAGTTTGCCCATTGACCCCCACAAGTTCATCTCCGCTCTGTAGTGTCCCATCTTTAGATGCTGGTGTATTATCAAATATCTGGAAACGGTTAGATGGTTAATTATTTAATCTGAATCAATGCGAACCAACCAATCCAAAACAAAGGGACGGTTTCATTTATGCTTATAAATGAAAACGTCCTTTTAATTTTTTTCCTGGTGGAAAAGCTTTATGGCTACCTCTTGGGCTGGACAAGTTTATGTTTGACGACCTCCGTGGCGCAGCGCGCGCGCTGTCAGATTATAAAGTTGGAGGTCCTGGGTTCGATTCCTGGGTCGAGTCTGGTCTGGTGGGAGGCTTCGGCCGTGACTAATTACCACCCTACCGACAAAGACGGGTCGCCAAGCAATTTAGCGTTCCGGCACGATGTAGAAACCGATAGGAGTGTGGGTTTACCATTCCCCTTATCGTTAGCCCGCTACCATCTTAGACTGCATCATCACTTACCGTCAGGTGAGATTGCCGTCAAGGGCTAACTTGTAGTGGATAAAAAAAAATGTGGGACTCCCAACCCCGTAGGTGGGTATACCCGAACCAAAGCCAACATGGTATGTCCCTCTCGCTCGTTTTGCTGCACGCCTGGGGGACCCGTTGTATATTTCCCGAACTAAATGAAACTGTCCTAATGAAACCAACTAAACAAATAGAATTCCAAACTCCTTTAGTTAGTACAAGAAAAATTAGTATTCTTCGGTTTTTAAGTAGTTTCAATATCTCATCGGGGATCTTATTAATTTGTTCTTTGTACTTACCTGTACGATATATAGACAAGGACATAGCGGCGCACCACCTCCTATGCTGATGCCGATAAGATTTTTCTCATCTTTGTTCAATACTACATTTCCTGACGTTACTGTCATACCCCTGTAAAAAAGCAAATAGAGTTATTACAATAGATACAAGATTAAATTACATTCTCCTTCCTTCGTTATGAATGTAAAAGAATATTAATTCATCTCTTACCGTTAAAAATTACATGTAGTACGCTCCAAAAAATTTACCCAATTTTTAAGATTTTGCTGACAAACCTTGTGTTACAAAATGGCAATCTCACTCTTGCATGACATGAAGAAAGATAGCAGGATTTCTAGCCAACTGGTTCATTGGATTTTTAACCAATTACGATGAAGCTGTCTATACTTAGCTAATTAAAAGGTAAAGAAAACTCACAAGTGATTTAGTATTTATTGATCAAAATATGGAAATTCACACATTTAGCACACTAATACGAAACTACTACTACGTATAGGTAATCACAGGATTTTACTAAAGTATCAATTGGATACTAGCTGAAGCACTAGAACCTCATTTAATTTCTAGTTTCTGTTGTCACACATGAAATCCTCTGAAGGTTAAACTTAACTCACATCAAATTCTGATGCTGTATCATATATCTTTCCTTTCGCAGATCGTTGAAAATACAATCGGCGTTTTCAAGTCCGTCGTGTATTTTTCTAAAATCAGTCGAACAATAAATTATACTTCATTAATATGATAATTCTAATTTAATATGATATTGAAATGTATGAAATTATAGAAGCAATGATAGGTTAGGTAAAAGCAGCGAAAATTGTGGTTGACAGCCACATGACGGATTTCTGATGGCTCAAAAAATGGCATTGAAGAAATAATGGTAAAATGACACTTGTTTCTTGTGTTACACAACACAACACAACACGTGCTTTGTTGTGTAGTGTCGTTTAGTTGGTTTACATAGATTAGCCCCCCCCCCCCCCCCAACATAGTATACGTAGATGATAGACATCGATTTAAATAAAGGATGCAAGGCAATGATCGACGTGGCATGATATTACACACACACATGTTACATTTTTTTACAGATGAACCTTATATTTATTTATTTAACGGTTGAATTTAATGTAACTAAAAATATTGTACTTACTCAATGAGAATAGCATCGGCTTCATTCGTGTCATTTTCTTCCGTATTGACTAACGCACTGAACATAAGTTATAAAAGATAAATAAATTGAGCAAACATCTATGCCCTATGATTACTTTTTCATTCATTTTTTACACTTACCTCTCGCTCACAGATAATAAATCTGATTTTACGTTTCCTGGATTGATATCGCTTAGCAGAAAAAAATTAAATTAATAATTGAACACAAAAGTTTTTTATAACTCTTCAAAAACGAGGAAAAATAATGATATATAAAATTGATAATAACGAAACTAAATTAGACTTTATTTAATTAAGCTTGCATATGATTAATATTAATTGTTTAACTAATATAAAAAGTAAGTTTAGAAAATGTTTTTTATGTCAATAAAACACTTTCAAAGAATTAATATCCTCTCCAATTCTATGCCACATCATCTGATGTTTTCTGTATCCTTAAAGCCGGCAATTTAAAAAATGCTTAGGCACTTAATTTAATTAAAATAAAAGCAAAATAATAATTACATTCTATCTTCAAACAAACTGCGTTGTGGATAAAACCTGGGATCAGTGAAGGAATCGCTTCTCTGGTACATAACTTGCACAGAACAACAATAAAGCTGAACTAAAATGATAACACTGGAAACAAAAGGATATGACTGATAAAACACTGAAACTGGGACATTTTTGGGTAAACATACATTTTATCCTCCTCAAAGAAGAAATCATCATCGTATTCTTGCATCATTGTGGCAGCGAAACTGAACAAGCACAACACATAATAAACGCACATTACCATTACACAAAGTTGTGAATGCGGTCTGGCAAAATTATTGATTTTTCGCGTTCGTATTCATGTCAAATTTACGTGGGAGATAATGTCGGTAAAACAGTACGCATGCCTTGCCAAGCGACCAATCAGAATGATGTGTCGTTCCCGCTTTTTTAAACTTAGACAATAATTATCGGTAGGTACAAAGAGTTTCATTATATTTCGATAAAGCTAGTGTTTGTTTTCTCTTTATTTACATTGTATTTATAAAAACACGAGCACGTATTTTTTAATAAAAGTAACAAAATCAACACAACAAAGGAGAGTGAGGTTAAAATTTTACAAACTTTACGGTGCAGACTAAATAACTAGCTACTATGGAAAGGTATAATTTTCTGTATGTCCATATCTTCCAAGTATGCGTTTTAATGACGACGTAACAGTAATTTATAAACTATGATTAGATAGGTAGTTTCTCAGTCAAGGGACTATAACCAACCATATATAAAAATAAACCATAGAACATTCAAAATAAATAAAAAAATTATACCAACCACCGAGCTATAAAATTCCATAAAGCTGGAAATTATATTAAATGGAGGTCCTGGATATAGTATTATAAAAAAAAAAGTATATTATAAGTAAGTAAGCAAATTATAAAGATAAATTTGGATTTCTTGTGTGCAACAAATTATTGGATTCTCTCTCCATAATTGATTCCATAATTTCTGGATTCCTATAATTTTTTCCAAGAAATTACCATTCTTGATTTTATTCAACTTCAGCTCCCGATTTTTTATAAAAACGAAATAAAGGCGTATGGTGTCGCAGGCAACAACTCTATCTTTTTAACGTCACGGTTCACCTTAATGGTGTTCCCCAGTCCGTGCACGTACGACGCCGTCATCGTCATTCATGTCGTAATCTTATCAACCAATTCAAGTTACTCTAGACATTAAAGTTGGCTAACTGAACTGCTTTGTAAAAGTACCAGCTGTTTCCAGTTCGCCGGAACGTGCAGTGTCGCTCAGACTTATTAAAAATGAATATTTTATTAGTAAGTATTTTGTGATTTATTTACTTTTCCGGAATAGAAACTAAAGTTAAATATTCAATATTCAACAGTACAATGTGTTTACTGCGTTTATTATAAAAATTACGCATATAATGTAAGTTATTCATTAGTTTAAATCTGTACAGTGCAAGTGCTTACCTAATAAGACTCATATTTATATTGATTTTTTTGATTCACTAATAATTGTGCCCAGTGATTTTCCTCGTAAACAACAGGTAACATAGCTTAACGTTTTATTTATTTTCTAAAAACTTTAATAAACGGGTTCTTTTACGGAAAAGAAAAAACAAATCTAAGTTGGCGGTGCCAGAGATTAGCGCGTTCAAACATATTATAATACACACGCAATATTTTATAGATTATAGTCAATTTAAGAAGAATAAACTTTATTAACTAGTTAAAATTTCATAGGTATGGTAATTTTAATTCAATTGCGCAATTTTTATAGTAAATTTAAGAAGAATGAACTTTATTAACTAGTTAAAATTTCATAGATATGATAGGTCATTTCAATTCAATTGCGCTGTATACATATTTTAGGAAGCCGCGATAGCCTCGTCAGAATTGGGCCCCTTTTTTCGGGAGAACAGAATTCGAGCCCCGGTATACACCTGTAACTTTTTTGTGCGTATTAATTTAAGTAATTTTAAATGAGATAACACTTGCTTTAACGGTAAAAGAAAACATCAAAAAGTCAATCATTTTTACTCAATCATTGATCAATCGTATTTGAATGCGCAAGAGCATTCAAAGTGATTAACGCTATGGACGTAGGTCTTACGTACGTAGTTTTTTGTCTTATTGTTGTACCAAGGTACCATCACTGTATTCTTTTGTGAAACAGTATTGGTATATTTCATAATATGATTACTTACGCTATTACGTGAAGGAATTTTCCTTTCAATTAATTTAATAACGAAGATGTTTCTTTCCTAAAAAGAATCTTATAAATTATAGTTATTTATGCAACTGTGACGTCATGAGGTTCATTTTCGACAAAGAATGCAATATTAATTTTTAGTTCAATTATTCTTGCCCAAATTTCCTTCTTTCCTATTATTTTGACTTTTTTAGAGATCAGAAAAAACTGTATAACTTTGATAAGAAGAGTGTGGGTTGCTTCCGGCAAGTATAAGTTAAAAAAAGGACGTTAATGTACAGATAGGACTCTCCAATCTATAGACTGTTTTTAAAATTTCACGTAGGCTCTGAAAATGCCGGGAATTTAACTGAATTTTAATAATGTTTTTAAAAATGTTAATTCTTGAAATGGCATTATGTGTATATGTTAATTTTGATCCAATAATATTATAAATTATAATTTTCTTATTTCATAAATATTTTTTTTTCAGCTTCCCCTATTCTGCGTGCTGTTTCACCGACAGGTCGAATCAGCAGAGCATGTGCCAACAGGACCTATAGGACAATTTATACAAACCAATCTCATCGGTTTTCCGTTGTTGCACGAATCACAAAAGTGGGTTTTCGATCCAGATATCGCATTAAAAAGGCGAAAGGACTTCGTAGCAGTGAATGGCGACAAAGCAGAGAAGTTAATAGAAAGACTAGGATTAGGTTTGGATGGTGGTAAGGAAGAGCGGTTTAAAAGGCAAAGAGCAAAAGAAGGTCATACTGGAGGTTTGACTTGGCTTAGGGAGGATTAAAGGGATGAGTTGTGTACAGTAAACTAAGTAGGTAAAGGTACGAGGCATGGTACACTTGCAATCATAGAATCTTTTTCTAGTATTAAAATATGAAAGTGAGGGTAGTTTCTGTCTTCTTAAAAAAACTGTGAAATCGAAACGTAAAGATATAAAAAGTTTTTATTTTGTAATACTTGGAAACGTATGTTGGACCTGCCTATTAAGTATTCCAAAGAAAAACTAAAACTAGTTTATTTTTGTAAAAGGATACCAGTCCTGACCTAAGACAAGCTTGGTCAAGGCAATGTGCGTACCTAACTAATACTCAGGTAGCAAACCAGCCTTGCCAGTAGAGAGAGACCGTAACTATTGGAGCCTATGAATCGGTACCATTTTAAACTTGTATTTCTATAGACATGATGAGCATAGACGACGTTTCTTATAATTTATATGTATAAGACGTAAGTTTAATTGTATTGTCGTTTGCTGTTAAGTACAAAGGAAAATAAATATTTGTTCCAATGGTGTACATTATTTTATCAAGTGTCCTACTTTTGTTTTAAATATTGTAACACCATGAAAGTTAACTCCAAAGAGCGCCATCTTACTATTATCTAAGTATATAAATATCGTAAATCGAAAAAGTCCCATTGCTATGGGACATAACATTCACGATTTATCATATCTTAAGTCAACATTTTAGCTAGTTTTGTTTTGTTATACCTATAATAATAATATGAAAGTCTTTAAATATTTTTACTTGATTATTTTTGAATGCATAATGTCTTTTTTTAACCGAAGTGAGAAGGGAGTTTGCGTTTTAACGAGTTTCTAAATCATCAACTTATTAGGCTTTTTTTTCATCATAAACATCATCATATCAACCGATAGATGTTCACTGCTGGTCAAAGGTATTTTGTAGAGAGTTCCAAAGTCCACGGTCTTGGGCCGCTTGTTTCCAGTGGCTCGCAGCGACTCATCTAAAGTCGTCTGTCCACCTAGTTGGGGGTCGAGCAACGCTACGTTTTCCGGTTGCCATTCCAGCACCTTTGCACCCCAACATCTAGCTATGTCGGTAACTCTGGTTCTTCTAAAGATCTCCTAATTTCAGATTAGATCGCGTAAAGATACTCCTAGCATAGCTCTTGGCTTGTTATTTACGTAAATGTTATATACTTGTAAATTTTTAGCGCAATGCTACGGATAAAGATCGAAGTAGATATTATTAAACAAAAGACGAAAGTAACAGGTTGCAGCACACATAGTATGGGTTTGTCTTTCGCTAATTTAGATTTTTTTCGTTCTCGTGTATTGCGTGTAGCAAGGTGAGGTGGTGCAATTCAATTAAAGCTGATGTTGCAAGTATTATTTATTAATATTCATCGGGTAAGTGTGGTCAAGGCCTTTACAATGCCCGTCGCCAGCCCCAGATCTACGAATTTTTGATGTAAGGCATATTTTGGTTTTGGCACTTCTCCCTTCCCTATAAAATAAATGATAAAAACACTTTAACATTTTCGAGATTTCGACACGCGAATGATAATTCCCTTACTTAACTTTGATATGCCACGTAAAAAAAAATTTGGTTACAGTCATATCCAATGTAGACGTAGAAGACAAACATACAGACATTTTTATCTAAGTTGATAAGTATTTCATCGGTTGAAAACATTAACTACATTGATTAATACATAGTTCGATTCGACACGAAATACTCTAAGGTGAAGTTGTCCGAAAAAGGCTTTGCTAACAATTTAAAAGAAGGCGTAATGCTTGACGCCTTCAGTACGCTATTTGAAGCTATGTATTGTTCCTCAACCGATAGAAGACAGTTTGTGCGTTTGTTCTATTACCATTTCAATTAAAACTATTGGGCCGATTTTAACGCATTAGGTTCTTAGATGTTATGCGTTTTATGTTAGGTTCTCAGATGTTTCAAGCTCAAAAGTCTTCAGGCAAAGTTTCATTCAGGAGCTCGCCAACCTTTCCAGTTACGCTGTAGCAACCAGTAGTTTTTCCAGCTAAAGTAAGTCTGATCAAAAAAGAAAACCAGATATCCTCGCACTCTCAGGCTCAGAAGAACTACCTGGTGTCTAAGTCCTTAAATTAGTTTTTCCGTGACACTTTTGTATTACTTTTATGTTTTGTGTTGACTGAAGTTTGCAATTCACAATGCCCGATCTGCAGAGTAAAACATTCCTAGGTATGTTTGTCAA
This sequence comes from Lasiommata megera, assembly GCA_928268935.1. Classification (NCBI taxonomy): domain Eukaryota; kingdom Metazoa; phylum Arthropoda; class Insecta; order Lepidoptera; family Nymphalidae; genus Lasiommata; species Lasiommata megera. Next base: position 11,364,447 of record OV743314.1, on the reverse strand, counting down.
AGATATCGTCAGTACATGTGCCTACCCGTGGTTACATTGGCACTGATTAAGCCCTTACCTCAGAGAGAACGTTAAGTCCAAGTTTGCGGTACTTACTAAAATAATATGATAGTAGTTTAAGTCTAATAAGCCGCATTTGACCAGCGCTTGGATCCAAACAATTAATATAGCACCCGGCTGTTAGATCTCAGATCCTGCAATGTGATTTTTTACGTATATTCCGAGTTATACTCGGGTCATCGGGATCTGAGTCTGAAACCTCCGTTTTGACGACATCCGTGGCGCAGCGCGCGCGCTGTCGCATTATAAAGTTGGAAGGTCGTGGGTTCGATTCCTGGCTCGAGTCTGGTTACCACCCTACCGACAAAGACATGTCGCCAAGCGATTTAGCGTTCCGGTACGATGTCGCGTAGAAACCGATTAGGAGTAAGGGCTTACCATACCTCTAACAGGTTAGCCCGCTACCGTCTTAGACTTCATCATCACTTACCGTCAGCTGAGTATGCCGTCAAGGGCTAACTTGTAGTGGATAAAAAAAGGCTAATGGTTGTGAATGATTTCAATGAAAAAAATAATACACCAGTTTCGTAAAATCATTTCCTTTATTTCGTAAGAATTACAATATCAAGACTAAAAACTTACATTAATGACGCATGATAAAAAATCGCCTATCAAAATTACAAGGAATCAAACAACTAGATGGAATATTAGGAATACAATTTTTTTAAATCTTTGAAAGTATTTGGGGCTTTTTAACTTATCGATCGAAACAAAAAAAAAAAAAACCCCTTAAATTTTAAGAAAGTGACGGAAGAGGCGGAATCGCGAAGTGTTTGTACAATGATATAAGGTCAAAAGCAACAAGTGTATTTAGTGTACTAATTAGAAAAATATAATTATCCGCTGAAAAAAGATTTCGATGGGTGTAACCGCTTGACTACGGAGTTTCATTAGTACTCAGTTTATGACTTTATATAATCAAAACAAGCCAGTCAGTCGCTGTTTGGCGCCTTTCGATAGAATGTTGGTGTCGCATGATAAGATTCGTTAAAGGTGTCCATGCTTAACGAATAATCATTATTTTGATAGCAAGTGTTACCGGAATATCCTCACATGCCTTACTAGGTAATCACTGATCACAAGCAGCATTAAACCATATAATTGGGTATTCACTGCAAAATAATGTACTGTACTTATATCCAACAGTGGACGTTCGCCGGTTGACGATGATGATATCCGGATAGATGTAAAAAGCCCTCGTGAAAAGATATGAAAATAGTCTTATTAGCTATAAGAAAATTAATGCGAAAAATTCATTTGGAATTACAGTTACATGAATGCTAACGTGTCACTTTAATTATTTAAACAAACTTAACCATACATTATACGATAAGTCAATCGAAGATTCAAAATTTACTTACATCTAAAAAGCCAATTATTTTGAACCTCCAAGCAACCTATCATAATAACTTAGTTCTTAACAATTGAAGGTACATAGTTACGTCTAAATAGGTAATAATAAAAGTAGCTATAAACGTACTTTATCGTATATGCCTATCCATTTAGTGATTACTTAATACCATTCCAACATATTTATGAATGTTTAGGATAAAAATTATTTCAGTTTGAAATAAAGGAGAATAAATTAAGTAGGCGTACTGATATGAATGTTTTCAGAAATAGCATAACGGTATAATTTTGGGTATCCACGTAGCTGATTATACTGGTATAATCAGCTACGAGTAAAAACATGGGATAAAATAATATAGTTTGTTCAAATATGTATTGAAGAAATACTATTTCCCGATATTACGTAATTAACATACAGCAGAATGATCCTGGAGGTGTCCGGGCAATGTAGGTAATCATCTATTTATTAAAGTTTGCCAGGTAACCTGGTAAGAAAATAAAATTGCAAAAACTGTAACCTTAACTAACCTAACTATAACTATTGCAGAAAGATTTAAATGCAAAGTATTAAAAAAAATGCTAACTATCCTACCTAAGAATAAAAGAGTTGTGACTTTTCTCCTAAATTTATTTTATGATTACACGTTTCGACGAAGATTAATGTTCATTAAGCGATTTAATTACTTAATAAGGCACCTCGATTATTTGGTTCGTATTTCGTGAAAATATATTTTTATATGAGAAAATACAACGGCCAAAAGAGAAATATATCTATGTTCATATAAAAATAGTTACGTCTAAAACGGTAATCAATGATTACCAATTTTATTGTTATCTATAGGTTCCGACGTACATAATGAACGCATTGGGTACAGACATGAATTTCAAATTTAATTTATATTTTTACACGACGTAAACTTGTGTTAGTTATTTTCCACAGATAATAAATAATAACGATGATTACTTTAAAAGGTTATTTTGTTCTACTACTAAATATGAACGTAGATAAGTTGCCGTTAGAACTGGATATAAGAATCTCCGCGTTGTGACTGCCTGGGCAGTGGTATTTCTACAGGTTTTCAATGAATGGTATCGAAAGTTTATATAAAAATAAGTAATATGACATAATAAGTATTAAAAACACTATTGGAAACCTTTATATAACTATAGCCATACGAATTCATCAAAACAGTCTTGAGCTTGAAATTTTTACGTCCTTTGCATAAGTAGGATTTGTGCTCGTTTAAAGGCAGTCATAATATTATTCACTGGTTTAAATGAAGTCAATTCTTATATATGCCTCATAGTGCTTGCTTTATTACTCAAGAATGTCTTGATTAATTCTATGTAATAGTTTGATTAATGTCAATATTTTCAAACATCTCTAACTATTAAGACTAACATCAATTATACCGTAATATGGCATTATATTATAAATAAAATAATTATTGATTAAGGAGATCAAAATACATTTGATATTTCAGAGTACAAACGAATGTTTTTTTTAAAAGGTTCCTTTTGACTCGTTTCAGTTTCGTGGTCGTTCGCCGGTCTTCTTATTTTGGTCTTCGCCTTGTCTTTTGTTTGGACAATGTAGACCTGAAAAGAATGTAAAAAGATGCATTAGTTACATAAAAAAATGCTATCAAGTGCAGTGTTAAAAATGCTGTATATTTACTACCTAATTGGTCTTGATAGAAAGGGAACGAGAAAATGCAAACAATTTTTATTAAAAATATAGATATGCCTTCACTTATATCTTCTGTTCACCTATGGCAGTTGTTGTTTTGGCATATTCGTATTCTGTACCGTAGTTTCGATTATCGAAACATGTTAGAGTAAAAATAACCTTATTGGGATAAATTTAAAGCTCAAGTTGGTCTACATTATTCAAGTTAAGGATCCAAGCGGAACATTAGTAAAATTAAATTTATAGGGTAGCGGTTAAACGACTTTAAAACGAGACCCACATGGTCCTTTTCACTCTGAAATATGAGTGCATACTCACTGACGACCGATGACTATTGGGAGCATGTAAATCTTATAGCTATACGATACGATACTAAACTATATTTAAGTAAAATAATTATTTCTTCGAAAGAACTTGCTTTACCTCAAGCACCTAAGGTTAATATCACGTGTACATTTGATAAAAAACTACTCTATAAAAGTGGCATCATGAGTCATGTTTCCCCTTGTTTATTAAGGAACAAAAATACCTAATAATAAAACATCGTTTATAGTTTAGTGACATAACATTGACCTTTCGCACCGCAATCATGCGGCAAACGTACAAAAAACTGATGACTCATAGTTTAGGAGTAACACTGTCACATAAGGCGTTATAATCGACTATCTTTATATAGCATCGAGTCAGTGAACCTGCATTTTTATAATTGCCAGATTAGAATATCTTTTTATAGTTATCGCCCAGTTATTACTTATAAGTTATAACTTAATAACTCGACATGGATATTTTAAGAATGAATCATAACTATCCATCCAATACAAGATGGATACCTATCCTTTTAGAATAAGAAGGGTTTGAAAGTCACCACGTTGTTCAAGAACAGATTAGTATCTCTAGATTCTTTCCAGAACCGTTAAAGCAAGTGATATTTGTTTAATTGCCTTAAATGCATCTAAATTAGAAAGCCGTATCCACTGGTTTACCACCGATTTTTATATGCATCATAAGTTAACATAGTATTTTTTTTAGGACTTCTTTTATGCGTGAACTTTAGTGAGTGTGTACCGAATTAAACAAAAAAATAGGTCATATGATTTTTTTTAGTTTTCCATATTACCTTACCCCTAACAGGTTAGCCCGTTACCATCTTATACTGCAACATCACTTATCATCAGGTGAGATTTCCGGTAATATAAAAGAAAAAACCAATGCATGGCTAACGAAGATCATGATAGTTAGTTTTAACAGTTGTCACATTAACCCCCTAAATGCTAAAAGGTTACGTGTTTGAAGTTATAGCTATCTTGTAAGGTACCTAAGTTTTTTATAGAGGGGTGTGTGGTTTTGTCACGACAATGTGTAAGTATCGAGCGATTACAGTGGGGAAATGACGTGTCAACAAACAAAACGGTTCCAGTTAGGTAATGGTGTTTTGATTATTTGATTATGGTTTTGCTAAACCATTTTTTTGAGACTATCGCTTCACGATAACTTATTAGAATTTTTATTATATTTACAATAACATCTACAGTATCAATGAAGCCAGCGACGCGTTGACGACTGAATCCATCCTCCTGATTGGGTGCTACTCGGCATCATACCAGAACGATAAAACGTTTGACTTTGCTGTAAAGTTGTGATTAGCCGCGGCCGAATCCTCCCACCAAACCAGACTCGAATGTGAAATTAGAATATGATAGCGGACGCACTGCGCCACGAAGATCGTCAGAAATAGTAGAGTAGATTAAACGACGAGTTTATAAAACAAGCTATTTTTGAAAAGGGTTTTAAGCACTCCTATTTTTAGTTTGACTAGAAGGAAATGCAGCAGTTAGTGTTATAAACTTGGATTGGAGCCCAGAAACTTACACCACAGTTTAGATAAGTGTCTATAGAGTATTAGTATATAAATGCATTTCATATGGAAATGTGTAGATGATGGCAACTGAAAAAAAAAAAGAGTTTTTACTTAATGCTATAATTTATCTCCACACATTATGCTGGTACTTTGCATAAGATCTTTCCTGGTCTGGGTTGTAAAACTAACATGCCTATTCTAGATTAAAATGTAGTTCGTAACGTTTCTTGGCTACAAACGGAAGGACAAGGGAAAAAGAAGACGGCTAGTTTTTGCCATGATCTAGTCAAGCTTACAACCGGTCTATAAATAGAAATTGAATTATGTATAGATCTGTATGGGGCAGAGACCTTTGGGTTTTTCTTCCTAGATCATAGACGAAGATGTGCCTACTTATGTATTGAAGATAACATTATGTTTATTTCAGATTTATATTTTTTATTAACAGTGATCTCTATTGTTAAAAATGACTATCAAAATGAAACATGTTTTTGTGCCCTTCAGATCGACTATGTGTTGTGTACTATATTATGTTAATCCTAAGCTACCCTAAAAAAAATCTCGACAAACACTTAATAATAATTTTTGAAGGTCGCCAAAACCACATTCGCACTATCGTGATGGGTCTTTACTCTAAAATCGTCTTTCCTAAGAAAGAGGAGGCTTGTGCCCAGCCGTGGAACGTTGAATGGTTAGTAAAGATCAGGTATATAATGTTGGCAACCTTAAGGCTGAGGTCCCATTAGGCGGATAGTTTGCGGTTGACTGACAGTTTCCCATATAATTATGATGGAGCGATTCATACAACGCATACTGTACGCCGTAAGCCGCGCTTGCCTATTCATTTAGTGAACGTGTAAGATCTAGTCAGCGGCAATCGCTGTTTACAATTTGCTGCTCAAACTTAGCTAATTGCAGTAGTAAGTTAGTCGCAAACTGAATATAAATAACATTACTTATTTTCGCGAGAAACAGAAGTGACACAAACGACATTGGATATGATCAAGGTGTGGTAGAGCGTGCGCGTCCTGGGCGCGCCAGTCGCACCCTCTAATTAGCTGAGTAAATGCTCGCAAAATCACACGATGGTGGTAAATATGCTTTTTGCTAATTATTACGAACCTTAGGATTTCATATGACGTGGTGCTAAATAATGAGGACATTTTAATTAATAAATGAATGCAAGAAAACAGCGTTCCTCAATCCACTCCAAAAACTTATTACTACTTATTATACTTACTATTCAAAAGCCGTGCTATTAAAAAACTAAAAAACTACGATTACCTGGACAGCAAAAGATTCTAAGCATACCTTTAATCAAAACTAAATACAGATTTAACTTTTATTATTGTGCTACTCATCATCTTAACCCTATGTATAATAACCTAAATATTGACTTATTTTATTGCAAAATGAATAGCGAACATCGCATCTATCGGTTAACACAAACAGTTACATGCTGGTGAAACTTAACTCTTTAGTTTGGTATAGTTCACTGCACTTTTGCTGGGTTTTGGCAGGTACCATTTGTTAATAGAGTGCATCAACGAAAGCCTGTCACTAGCTTTTAGCGAACCAATTTATAAACTGTATTGCATTATACGCTGTAGGTTTCCCGATAAAAGTAAACGTAAAATAAACTAAATAAATGCTTTCGAATTATCGCTTACTAATTATTGTAAAGTTACGGATTTTATATGATGTGGTACAATATAATTAAGACATCTTTGCTTATTATAGAAAAACAAAACCCCGTGTTTTTTGATTTTTACTACAAGCTTCGAGAATTTTTCAACGGAAATCAGCATTGATAAATGTTGTATTTAAAACCAAAGCTTTTGCCAGAAAATGCTATCTGGTTTCGGGTGCCTATATAAATTATTATTTTTATGAATACAAGTTTAAAAATATACTCTGAATTATTACATTGAAACTTAGCTATCACTAATAGGCCAGCTGTTTTTTTGTATTAAAACTAGTCTGCAGCTGCCTCAGTACCCAATAACAAAAAGTAAACCTAGTGACTAGTGTCATAGCTAAAACTGCCATAAAATAGATTACATGGTAATTGAAATAGCATCCATAATAGCTTTTTTATGGAAATAAGCGGTGTCGTGTATATTAATACCAAGCGCTTTGCATTTGATTACCGTTTCTTTCGTCGGAAGCGGTAATCGACAAAATGCATGTCGCTTTAATATGCGAACTATTATAATTGCATGAATAATTAATAAATTGCACTCAAGAATATTACGGGTAATTTTTAGTTAAATATTATTAGCTTTAACCTTGACCCATTAATCTATTTAAAAACAAAACATTTCTCGTTTATTTATTATCATTTAAAAAAAAAAGGTTATATCGTCAAGATTCATTTGAAATTATTTGCAACGTTGCTTTTCTTTATTATCGTTTCTAAATTGTCCTTCTGTTAAACACGTGTGGTAGAAGAGTAACAATGTGAAGATGAATTTCTGCGAATGGCTCCGGAATTATATGATGCTCAGAATGACTTCCTGACTTTGCAAGAGGAAAAAAGAGGGGCTTTTACTGTATCCTTTGGAATCGAAAGGTGAAAAACTATACCAAAAGATTATGACCGTCGTAAGGCCGGTGGAAAAAATATAGAAAAAAACTTACTAACCAATTATTTTCGTGTTTAACTAAAATAAGTTTAGACATGTTCTACCGACTCCACATTGAAGAAGAAGTTGTATGTCTATATTTTGCATATTTCTATTATTTATGGGTGTTTGTAATTTTCATTTGCATATTTTTTATCCCTATTTGCCACGGGAAAAATAAAATGATTACCAGACCGATCAATAGCGTAACTTGGCTGGGTAGTATTTATTATGAGTCACATTGTGACAAAATTAATCATCATTTAGATTATGTAGATACATTAGTTTTCTAAGGTTATAGAAGGTTAATATAAGCTTCCGCTGATTAATACTATGAAAATGGTAGGTCAAAAGATATTGCGTGTTGAAATGTTGCGAACTGAGTCGTGATAGGCCATTACACCTATTCGAAGATTCACAGAAAATCTCGACTTTCCGACTAAGTAACTTGATATTACAAAAACTTGCAATAATAATTTCGTAATCAATCATTAACAAACTTTTTTGATTTAGAATATAACTAATGTGATATAGTTCATCATTCGTAATAAACTCCTATCATCATCATCATGATCAACCCATTACCGGCTCACTACAGAGCACGAGTCTCCTCTCAATATGAGAAGGGTTTGGCCATAGTCCGCCACGCTGGCCATATGCGGATTGGCAGACTTCACCACCTTTGAGAACATTATGGAGAAATCTCAGGCGTGCAGGTTTCCTCACGACGTTTTCCTTCACCGTTAAAGTAAGTGATATTTTAATTTTAAAAAACGCACATATCTCCGAAAAGT